>CM066031.1:1298715440-1300072940 GCA_033557465.1 Ichthyophis bannanicus
TGCATCACATACAACCTGAACATTCAGGGAATGGTAGTGTTTGCAGTTGCGGAACACTGCCTCCCTGTCTCCGGGCGGGACCAGGGCAACATGTGTGCAATCAATAGCTCCCATCACGTGTGGTATCCCCGCAACCTCTTCAAAGGCCTGGTTCAGGGTCCCCCACTGTTGCCTAGTGTTGGGAATTGCAATGTAATTGCCCACCCGGCTGACCATGCAGTACCTGATGGAGACAGCGTGAGAAGGTGGGGCGGCTCATGCCACCCACTGCGGCCACAGATGGCTGGAAACAGCCAGAGGCAAAGAAATGTAGGGCAGCCAGGTGCTTGACCAAGCCCGGTATGGCATGTGACCAACTGGTCAGGGGCTCGAGGTCAGGTTTGAGATCCTCAAAGAGCTCCCTAATAGCTACTGTGTCCAGACGGTACAGGGATATCACCCGATCATCATGTATGTCCTGGAACTGGGCCCTGGGTCTGTAGAGGTGAGCCTGGTCAGGGCGCAGCTCGGCATGCCTCCTGCGCTGTGCTGGATCAGCCCTAGCTTGCATGGCCTCCATAGCTGCAGGTTGGAGTTGCAGCTGGTCTGCACCCATGCCCTGTGCTGCAGCACCGTGGACAACATCACCTGCATCAGGCAAACGCGGGTCCTGAGCACCCTCCAATGCACCTGCAGCCATCATCAAAACAGAGGTAACACAGACAGAGGGTTTCACTCGCCTCACCCACACCCCACCAACACCGCCCTCTACTTGTCGTTCACCTCACCCAATGTACCCTATGCCTGCTCACCTCCTCACCTGCCCCACCACCCCAGCACCACCTCCTGCCTGCTTCTCACCTCACCCCACTGCACCTCACCTCACCTCACCACACCGCACCTCACCCCACCGCACCCCACCACACCTCACCACACCCCACCTCAACTCACCACACCGCCCCCCACTGCACCTCACCTCACCCCCTCACCTCACCCCACCGCACCTCACCTCACCTGCTGTACACCTCACCTACACAAAACCCTCAGCATGTACCATGTATGCATCACAGGTTAAGTACCTTTCATCCAATGTGCATCTGTGCACGCGTTGCGCATACGTCGTACCATGAACATGGTGTCTGCGCGTGTTGCACATGCGCATAAGGGCTGACCGTGACCCATGCGCATGTGTTGCACAGGGCTTCATGCACGCATATGGCATATGCAGTGTGCATGCGTGGGGCCAAGCGCATGCGACTTTTGGTGGCTCCATCACCTGCATGGGCAGCTAATCACAGGCATCATGGGCAGAAAACCCCTCATTCAGTGGCCCTTAGCATGGTGCATGCGTAATGCATGCATCGCATGCACTATTGTGCATGTGTGAGTGGTGTGTGTGTGTTGCCGTGCATGCGCAAATAGCGCATACACACCACAGCGCATATGCACATGCCATGCCGCAGTGCATGAGCAACGTGCTTAACCCCGTGCCCCGAGTAAAATGCATAAAAAGGCCTCCACACGTGATAAATGCCGAGGGTTTTGTGTAGGCGAGGTGAAGAGCAGGTGTGGAGAGCAATCGGTCAGGGTGATAGCAGGTGCGGAGAGGAGAGGAAAGGTAAGGAGAGCAGCAGGTGTGAGGGGAGGTGTGTTGAGGAGCAGACATGAGTGTGAGGAGGTGAGGGGAGGTGCAGTGTAGATGGAGAGGAGGAGAGGGGAGGAGCAGAGGAGAGGGAGAGGAGGAGAGGAGGAGAGGAGAGAAGGAGAGGGAGAGGAGGATAGGAGCAGGGGAGAGAGAGAGGAGGTGAGGAGGGGAGCAGGGGAGAGGGAGCGAAGGGTAGGCGAGCAGCAGGGGAGGGAATAGTAGGCAAGGGCTGGGAGAGGTGAGAATGTGTGACAGGGAGGAAGATGCCACAGGGAGCAGGGGGATGGAGTGACAGGCCATGGCAGGAGGGGATGAGGGGGAAACCCCTGAACAGTGGTCCACAGGGGCGGCAGGGATAGGTGGGCCTGAGGTGGAGGCTGCAGGGCCATCGAGTGTGTCACAGCCCACACAGTGGCAGCCTGAAAGACCAGCCAGTGCCAAACAGAGGCATGTCCCAGTGTCAGCAGAGGAACAGAGGAGGGCAGTTAGATTCAGCCAGCAGGAGAATCACATCCTGCTTGCCAGTGTGCTTGAGCGCTATGAGGTGCTCTAAGGGCGGCTGAGCTCCAGCACCATGGTGGGGACACGCATGCATGTGTGGGAGGAGGTACAGGAAGCTGTAGCGCAGGCTGGGGGCCCACCCAGGGACCTGGACAGCCTCAGAAAAAAATTCAATGACATCAAGCGTGGTGTCCATGCGCACATGGTGGCGGAGAGGCGACATGCAATGGCACTGGTGGGGGTGTCCCCTTTGTCCTAACCCTGCCACCCCTGGAGCAGCAGCTGGCAGACAGGCTTGATCCCATCTACCTGCATGGACGTCCTGAAATGCTGGATGCCCATCCACAGGCAGGTGGGTCTGAGATATGCAGCACATGTACAGCTCATGGCCCAGCACATGCTGGCCATGGACGGGATGGCGGGGGGGCCTCTGTCCCGTGAACTCATGTGCCCCAACACAGGAAAATGGGGGCCACACCACCAGCAAAACCTGGCAAGGTCTCTACAGGGTGGTTGTGACAGGTACCTGTGGCTGTGTCCACGACAGTCACAGTCCTGGATGTGGTAGCGCCCTGAAAAGGTGAGCAGCACCGTGGGGGGGCAGGGGACAGTCTGTCACCTAGGTGGATAGCCACTGTGCAAGAGAGGAAAGGAGCACCATACATACAGGGAGGGCCCAACACCTTCCACCCTATTATCCCAGCACATGCAGCAGCTAGTTGTACCTGGCATATAGGTCACACGGAAACATCATACATCTGCAACCAGTCATGCAGCACAATATGAAAGGGAGAAGCATACAGGATGGACATACATCTAGCCCAACACACATTGACCTGGGGGGCCCTTCACCCTCCACCTATAGCAGCTCTGACGTGTGTCTGACATTTCCTGTCCATAGACATATACCAGAACAGTGACAGAGAACGGCCGCCCAAACTGAGAATATGAGGTGGATGCAAACCAATGCCAACCACCACATCACACACATATCAGACACATACTACCCTGTCAGTGGCCAACATACAGTAGGGATCCGCCATCCACCATCACAAGACATTGGGATGCACCTCCCCAAACCTTCCACAACTGCACCTATCCCAACCCCCACACCACCTGGGGCCAGCTCCTATACAGATAACACAGTGCCACAGACATATTCCCATGACCCCCACCCACGGTGCAACCCCATGCACAGCAGCGCTACACCCATCCCCAAAACAATCCACCACCCCCACAAAGTACTGGATAGCTGTCCACCCACACTGCACAGTGGCTACCACAGCGGCAGTCGCCACACATGTCTGCCTGACCCAGACACATGCTGCATCATGTGCCGTGCATACCACACAGGCCAATGCATAGATATCGCTCACACACACCATGACAGTCCACACTCACAGTGAGGGCTCCCACATGCACCCTGGCCACATGTTGCACTGTGCCCACATCACAGGTCACCCACACAGTGCATACCTAGTGCTGCACACAGTGGGCACGGCACCTGCCACCCCATCCCCCCTAAACACAACATTGAATGTGGCACAGCTCCAACAGCACAAGAGGCTGCCCCTCTCCCCCCCTGACCAGGTGCAGCATACTGTATGCACCTGTGTTCTCCCCAGTGTAGGTGCAGGGACAGCAGTTACAAGTGGACAACACATTGCTGGTAGGGATGTACTACACAGGTGTACATATGTGCACTGCACAAGGCCATCTTTGATGTGTACCCTGTTACACCCCCCAGGTGACATCCAGGCCATGGAGGCATATGAGGAGGTGTATGTGCCAGAGCCAGAGGATGCTGAGGGGCCAGGGGTCAGCAAGTCTGAGGTTGTGGCCAGCACTGGTGTTGAGACCCCAGGGACCAATGTGGTGGCCGAGGCAGAGAACAGGGCAGAGGATGTCCATACACCACTGGGGTCCTCGAGCAGCAGCACAATGGCTGTGGAGTGCATGGAGATGGAGGGGAGTCAGCACACACAGCAGGCACCGGGGACATCAGGCACCCCACCCACCAGCATGGATGTGATCCTGGCAGAGCTGCGGGCTCATACAGCCTCATCAAGGCAATATGCTGAAGGTGGGTAACAGAATAAACAGCATACACCCTGGGATTTGGCGTATCAGTCACAATGACATTCCATGTGCTCCGCAATATAATGACACCATAGCATGTGTTTTCGTTTGTTATATGGGGGTCTGTGCCATGTGCGATCCCACCTCTGGTAGCATGGGTCATCTTTGACATCTTTTTAATGAGCTCATACATCCGCCCACTATTCACCTCCATATACCCCAAGGAGGCGTATAGCAGTCAACGCCTATCCCAGATCACCTAGACAGCTTATGCGGCGGACCCCTCTTTCTGGGTGATAGTACCTAGCGCAGATAGTTGTAGTAATCAGTACTGTGCATCAGGCTCAGAGCAAACAGTGCACCCCAGATATATATCTGTGTGCCATGAACCCCACGGTCCCCGACCTATCTCATACGATCAGTATGCAACTCATTCATTGACCCACTGACCTGCAATATAGGACCATGTGTTCTATCTGGGATTCCCATGACCCTCCATCAGTATCATTTCCTGGTCTGCAGATGCATCATGGGACACACAGATGTCAACATGGTACTGTGTTGCTAGCTGTCGCGTGCATGATTGGTCTGAGGACTGGTATGTTGTGATACGCCAGACATGTGCATGAGCCATGGTGGGAGGTACAACACATGTCTCACAAATCACTTTGGGGTATGTTTACTAAACTGCGGTAATGTCATTCGCATTAGGTTTCACGGTAAAGGTACAGATGCCCATATAAAGGCGTGAGTGAGGCATCAGTGTGGCAAACTGTCAGGTAACGCACGTTATAAGGCACATTATAAGGCACCTTATTAGGCACAGTACAAGGCACGTGCCTTAACGTGCCTTGTACTGTACCTAATAAGGTGCCTTATAACGTGCCTTTGTAACGCACCTTATAACATGCCTTATAACGTGTCTTGTACTGTGCCTAATAAGGTGCCTTATAACGTGCCTTTGCAACGCGCCTTATAGCGTGCCTTATAACGTGCCTTGTACTATGCCTAATAAGGTGCCTTGTAACATGCCTTATAACGTGCCTTTGTAATGCACCTTATAACATGCCTTATAATGTGCCTTGTACTGTGCCTGAGGTGCCTTGTAACGTGCCTTGTACTGTGCCTAATTAGAAGCCTTATAACGCCTTATATGGATTGCTGGCAACTGTGGTGAGGGTACTATGGTCTGGCAGCACGGATCTGCAAAGATATGATGGTCACAGGCAAGCAAAATATCTGCCTTGGACAGGAGGGAACAACAAGGAATTGAACCAATGACCTCCACCTAGAATATCAGTGTACTAATCAGTAGGCTATACCTCTATGGCATTTTTCACAGTAATGGTTGGGTACAGAAGGACTGCAGGTCACTGCACAAACCGTCTGCTCTGTGTGCCAGGATAGGGTAACCCCACCAGCACCCATGATGCATTGCACATGCAGAACAGCGGTCTACAGCAGACCACCAAATGAGGTCTGCACCTCTCCGGTACTGCAGCATGGTAAGAATGACTGACAGTGCATGATACTAGCACAGAGTAGCTATGGACCATGCCCTTGTGCAGGTTCCGTGTTCACCCTGAGGGGTAGGATGGGAACCTGGCACTAGGTCCACAGTACATGTGGTGCTAGAGATAGGTCCTACTGCACATCCCCAGCACTGCCAGTGTGTGACAGGTGTTCCCAGCACTGCACCCAAAGGTGCATCTGTTCCAGCTGTGTTCTACAGTCACAAGTGGCCCTGTGGGACTGGACACCACCTATATTAGTGTGCACCCAGTGTTAAGGTCTGGCTGCCATAGGTACCTGTTATCAGGGCAGTGGGGTGTCTAGACTCACATGAGGGTGATGTAGCACTGCCACTATGGGTTGAAGTGGTATGTGCTATATACCACAAGGGGCCTCAATCACCCCTTTTGTAGATGAGGGTGTGGTGGGACAGGTGCTTGCACCCTGCAGCACCAGCAACCGCAGTCCTGCTGATGGATGACAGCCCTCCAGGGCTGCTGGGCCAGTACCATACCTGTAACCATTGCAGACCAGCAGTGATGCTTGGGGTAGGCTCAACTGCCCCACGCCACGGTCTGCCATTCATCAACAGACAGCACAGTCAGACTGCACCTTCAGCATCCTACAAGGTGCTCCCACCATGCACAGGCAAACTGTAGACAGCCCACTAACCAGTCCATAGTGCATGCTCACAGGAGAACCCTGTGCACTCAGAGGTGGGATGTACAGCACAGACACCAAGCAGGTATCTCTGTGCTTGGGCCCCAAAACTGGGAACACACAGGTACCACTGGAAACAAATAATGTGTGGCACTATGTGGGAACATAGACATGCCATGGTCACTGCTCGGTCAGAGTGAGAGTGACCGCCAGTGTGACATGCTGTGGCCACCCTGTCCATGCAGGTGGTGATCAAGCACTACAGTGTCCCAGCCATTGCCCTCCACCCTGTGTAGATGCATCCTGGCCAATCTGCCCTATCTGAGCCATACCTTGCTCCTCATTATGCACATTTGCAGGCTTATGCTGGAAGCAGTATGAGAAATGTGGGCTCAGTGAGGTGTTGGCAGACACAAAACAATAGAGAGACATATGCACACTCCCACACCTATCTCAGCATTGTGCAGAGATGGAGGTGGTTGACAACCCTACCCGCTGCACTGGTCCTGATCACAGTGCCGACATTGCTAATCTGTGCAGGGGGTAGTAGTAGTGCTCTGGTGATAACTGCAGCTCTGTGCTGGGGCCATCAGCCTGACACTCCATGAAGCTGTCGATAGTGGAGCCCTTGTGAGTGGGTGTCCGTACCCCTGTGCAACACTGCTTTGGGGTTTGCCCATGTTGTTGTTGTGGCTGCGTTGTTGGCTAAAACTATGGGGAGATGCTCTGCAGGATCCACAGATGTGAACTGAACCTCTGATCCTCTGCTTTTGGACATGCTGGCTGAGTGTACTGCACCACACTGTTGCCACAGCAACATAGTGGTCCCTGGGGCTATCTTTACATTCCTCGGCCAGACCTCTTCTGTTGCACTGCACACCACATTCTGGTACAGGGCATGGCCTAGGTCCACTGCAGGCGGGTGCCACTGCTCCCTCCAGCACAATCACCCACCCCCTCTGCCATGCCGCCATGACCATATGCTGTCGGTGCTGGTGGTGCGCCATCCCAGGCCATCCAGGGGGCAGGTAGGCGGCTGCCTAAGGTGTGGGTTCTGGGGTAGGGGTGCCTACATAAATGTCCACGCTTCCCCAGGCACCGCCTGTCAATGTTATGTGCCCCTTGGGGTGCCTGATGGGTAATGACTCCTGGACACTGTGGGTCACAGACTCATGGGCATGTCTGACCATGGTCAGTTGCTGTCTTGCTGTTTTCCATTTTCTGCATTCCTATGTGCCACCTTGGCAACCGCCTAGTCCACCTTGTGCCCCAATAGCCCCCACTGCATATCCCGCCTGCAGCCCCCATGCCCCATTTGCGCCATCACCATAGTGGCCTTTCATACCAGGGCACTATGCTGTTGGTGCAAATGTATCACTACTATCACTTTTTTGGGGCTCCCTAGCTATGCTGTACATTGAGGACACAGAAATGGTTTCTCTCTCTTGCAAGTGTGTGCTAACGCCAGGTTTTCAGTTGCGTTAGGATACAGCCCTTAATTTCTCCGCATTAGTGTGAAAGGGGCCTCTCCACGCCCACTCCTCGCCCACTCCTCGCCCATTGACCCCTTCTCTCCGCCCTCTCTCCACCCTTTTCTGAACTTACTGTGGCCGGGAACGTTAAGATGCGTTATGTAACGTTAAGGCGCCTTAACGTTACATAACGTGCCTTAACATAGCCGCTGCTACGTTATCGCAGTTTAGTAAACATACCTCTTTGTGTCTCACTCACAGGCACTCGTCAGACTCTGATGGCCATACAGAAGGAGGTGAGCCAGCTGCGTGCCACAGCTGAGGTGATGATACAGACAAACAATGTTTTTGTCGGAACTTACACTTTGAAGAACCAATTTCTTCTAATAGTGTGATGTTCCTTTTTTTCTTTTTTTAGGGATGCAACCCTAACAAGTCCTAAGGGCCACTGTGAGCAGCAGTGATCATCACACAGTGTGGTTTGAGATAAACACCACGGTACAGGCCAAACATGGCAAGCTCAAAGTCCTAAACTTCAAAAACACGCATACATGTGTGGGAGAAGGTACAGGTACAATCCACCACATTTTTCCCCTTTGAAAAGCTAACATTAATGGTTTCTCAAAGCATGGATGTAATAATAAGATTGACCAATGGGTTTTCAAAATTTTCATCACTTCAGTTGCGAATGTATTGGAACCAATTTTGAGGAATAAATAAAGGTAGATTCAAATTCTGCCATGTAAAACGTTGCTATTGATGGGGCTACTGTGGACAAAATTACACAATTAACCAATCGACCGTTATTGTTTGAATTAATAGATAATGAGACTGAAGAAATAAAAACATCTTCATGGTTGGATTTTAAGAATCTCCATAAAAAGCAGGTTAGGATCCAACTACATGCAGCCATGATGGCTCAGAATCTTAAGCAACGTATGATTCCATGGGGCCTACAGGTTTTAAAACTACCACATAGGTTCCAAGATGATCAAAAATTTTGTAATACCTGGAATAGCATTTTAAATAAATGCAGATTGGATTTAATAGCTTTGTTAGTGGAGCGTTTAACAATGGAAAAAGTTGTGGTAAAGGAACGAGTCAAAAGTTTGGAAGAACAACTGACAGAATCTTCATCTCGAGAAAAATTTCGATCAGATTGGAAGGATTTTGATATACAATTAAAACAATTTCAGGAGTCGGTTAAACAGAAAAATGTTACTAAATTTAAATGAGACACAGGTGATTATGAGAAGAATCAAGTATATACATGGCGGCAACAATTGCGGTCTGATAAAAAAGGTCAAAGACGGCAAGTAACGTTTGAAGATTCTATGGAAGAAAGTAATGATTCTTCTGATACTGTTTCCTCAAAAAATCAGGATCGATCACGGGGAGGGTCGTTTCAATGATCTTTTCCCAGGGGCCGCCCTCAATCACACCGGCCTTGCTGTCCCGAGGAAGGTCAGAGGGGACCAACTACCAGATCTCACACAAAACATCAGTGATAAATTTATCGGCAATTGACCTTACTGAGGATCAATTACAAGTGTTGCAACTGGGTTTATCATTTGTTCCTTCTCCTCATTATGACCCTTTCCGTATTAAAGTTGCCCTGTATTGATTCTTCCAAAAATTACAAGTCTCTCAGGTTTTTCAATCACGATCTGGAATAGGAACAGCTATGGAAAATTCTTTGATAAGAAACCCTTCAAAATGGATCCCTCCGGGCCCATTGGATTCTTCCATTGAGACCTTTCAAAAATTAGTATTGCGGGATCTTAAATTAATGGAAAACGATACATCTTTAGATTCTTTTTCAAATGTTATGAAACAACAACGTATGGCACTAAAATCTTTAGGCGCACAGTGGGATGTTTCAATACATAGGGTGGATAAAGGTGGAGCGATAGTTCTTCAAGATCAAGATCAATATCGAGTAATAGTTAACACACCCCCTTTCAATGAAAAATATTATAGGCTTTTGTGGGAAGATCCAACTAATGATATCCAGCAAGAGATTAGAGATTATACAGCATTAGCTTTACAATGAAATTGGATTACAGCTAAAGAACATTTGTTTTTGAATAAGAAATTCCCCATACTTCCTATTTTATATATGGTACCTAAAATCCATAAAGATCTGAAAAATCCACCAGGCCGTCCAATCGTATCTTGTCGAGGATTCCTGTTAGAACCCTTATCACAATTTTGCGATTTGTTTTTCCGACCGTTACTATCAACAATACCATCTTATGTGAAGGATTTTTTTCATTTTTGGTCGACATTACAAAAATTATTGGGAGACAAGACAGATTGGTTTATGGTGACCATGGATGTAGAGGCCTTATACACTAATATAGACCAAGAAGCCGCTTTGCAGATGGCAACAAACATCCCTTTTGTTCTACCAGATAGACTGCCAAAAGAGTTTGTGTTAAAATTGTTAAAAATTGTGTTAACAAAAAAAATTTCCCAATTTGAAGGAAAATATTTCCATCAGATACATGGCATTGCAATGGGTGCCACAGTAGCCCCATCGATAGCAACATTTTATATGGCAGAATTTGAATCTACCTTTATTTATTCCTCAGATTGGTTCCAATACATTCGGATGTGGACGAGATTTTTGGATGACATCTTTTTCTTTTGGGTTGATACAGAGAAAAAATTGCAAGAATTTTTTATTTGGATTAATACGTTATCAACAGATTTACAATTTACGCCTAAACTTCATAAGGATACTATTGAATTTTTAGATCTATGGTTATTCAAGGATCATTCAGAAGTTCGATCCACTTTATACCGGAAGGAATTTCAAAGAAATACCTTATTACATTACCGAAGTTATCACCCAGGCCCCTTACGATGGGGCTTACCAGTGGGACAGTTTATTAGGTTGCGTCAATTATGCTTTTCAGTAGATGACTTTAAGACACAAGCTATATAATTGAAGATCTGTTTGCTAGAACGGGGTTATCCTCGTGACATCATTAACCGGGCCTATCGAAGGGCTCAATTTAACCATGTTGAATGGTGGGATCCGGTAGTAAAAAGATTTTCTGTGGATCCATAGGGGACCTCTCCTTATGTTGGGGTACTGCCACGCGCAACCGAAGTGATGAAATTTTTGAAAACCCATTGGTCAATCTTATCATTACATCCATGCTTTGAGAAACCATTCATGATAGCTTTTCAAAGGGGAAAAAATGTGGCGGATTTGGTAGTACACAATTATGATCAACCCCCAGAACTGGGAACTCCCGGACATTTTAAATGCATAGCCTGTGATATTTGCAATTCAACTTTGGAGGGTTTAATCTGGGAACATCCTTCACAGCATCGACAGGTGTTTAGTAAATTTTCAACTACCTGCCAAACATCGTTTGTGGTTTATGTATTGATCTGTCCATGTCAGAAGATCTATATTGGGAAGACATCTAGAACGATGAATAAATGACTTCAAGCACATCGTTCCCGTATAACTAATGCAGTATTGATGGCCCCGATAGTTGCACACTGTCAAGAGTATCATCATCAATTTTCAGAGCTTCGGTGGAGAGTGTTGGATCATATACCACTAAATAGTAGAGGAGGCGATCAGGATTCTCGTTTATGCTATCGGGAACTATTTTAGATCTACACCTTAGAGTCTTTAACACCACAGGGTTTAAATTTGTCCTTAGACTGGTGGAGTATTCTGTAATATGGAGTTGTGAGCTTTCAGCTTTCAGTGGTTTCTATTGGTTTTCAACCGGTCATGTGATCACACCAGGCAGTTTAAATGTGGATACTTTCCAGGTGTGAGATGGAGCAATACAGTTTGAAGAAGAGCTAGGAGAGTCTTAGGCTTGAAACACAGCGTTGGGTTACTGATTCGTGATTTTGATCCTGAAATGGTTGCTACAAAAAAGATTTTGGAAAGTCGTTATCGCTGAGACCTCATGGCGTATCCAGCTATATGATAAAAAGCGGCATGCCAATTCTCCCTAAATGTCAGCGGGGGAGATTTGTGAATTGCCTGCACGACTTTTAAGAAAAACGGAGTCAGTCATCAAAATTCCTATGCTTGGAGAGAAGGTTTGATCAGCTAAGTGACTTTTTCTTTGGCTTATTGCCTATGATTAAAGAATAAGGTTTTACCGGTTGGTACTGAGGAGTTGATGTCCCCTTAGGACTTGTTAGGGTTGTGTCCCTAAAAAAAGAAAAAAAGGAACATCACACTATGAGAAGAAATTGGTTCTTCACAGTGTAAGTTCCGGCAAAAAAAATTTTGTCTGTATGTTTCCCTTGTTTGATGAGTATAATTGTGGAAGATATAGTGGGGTTAATTTCTAGACACAGCTGGGGTGATGGCAGCGGCGCTACTGCGGATTGCGGTTGCCCAGGAGGCCATGGCTGGGTGTCCTCAGCAGCCAACCCCAGCCCCAGAGGCAGCACCAGTGGAACCAGAACATCGGCGTGGCTTGGGCCGTGGTCACCGTGGATGTGGGCGGCCACGCAGGTCTTGATTGCAGGGAACAGGTCACTGTGTGCCAATAAAGATGACTAAACCTGGTTATACCTATGTGCACATCTCTGGTGTTTGCCACTGTGCTCCCCTGAGTACCCTGCCCCCCATATTGTCATCCTGGTCACATGTGCCTCCCCATTTCCCTTAGGGGTGGGGTGTCTGCACTACCACCAATCAATGCACATATGTTATACCATGCCCTGTGTGCCATGCACCATGCCATGTGTGCACCCTTCTACCTATGTGTGGGGGTATACCCTACCTCTCCCATCAAGCAGGCATATGTTTAAGGTGATACATGTATGTTTTACAGATCTGTCACTCTCTCACACTCCATATCCTCTCCATTGGTCCACCCACATGTGTGACCATTCCCTCTGACACACACCAGGGCCTACGTGGCTGCTTAGCCGCAGATGCTTGAGGAAGATACAGGCAGACAAAGGTAACTAGCTACAGTCAGTTGTTCACTCTCTCCCTGCACCTGTAGTGAGCCACTGCTCCCCCTCCTGACCAACATCCACCTGTCTTGGCCTCACTAGCTATCACCCTGGGCAGCTCCTGGGTACAGCAGTCTGTCTTATCCTTCCTGCCACATACCTACTGCTAGCCTTTCCCTTCATCCTCCTACGAGTATGATGCATCAGATATGCAGCCTACACATCACAGGCAGCATACATGTGACCATAGCTGCTGGAACACACAGCACAGCGGTACATCACAGGGGCACCAGGGGACACAGACACCTACGCACATGGCCAGCCCCCACACCTGAGTGTGGAGACGGTCCATGTGTGTTTCCTATGTCTACCACACATACACATAGGGATCTATACACATGTCCCATGCTCACTTCACCAGTCTGTCTGCAAGGGAGACACATGACCATTGGGATGTTTTAACCAAACTATATTTAAATCCAACATTAGATAAGGTACAGTAATCTGTTGGAGAAGTAGCCTAGTGTTTAGAGCAACTGCCTAGTACCCAGAGGATCAAGGGTTTGATTCCCACTGGCACTCCTTGTGGCTTTGGGCAAGTAACTTTACCCTTCATTGCCTTGGAAGAAAAGGCTGGCATTCTACTTCCGGTAACACATTACCCAGAAAACCCAGAGGTAGCTGGGTCACTATGAGTCAACACTGACTTGATGGCACTAAAACTAAACGAAAATGTCACCTTCAACCCACATGTTGGGTACCGGGAGACAGGACAGCACAGGGCACATGTGTGGGTGCCACAGGGACCATCACATGCTCCTGGGATGCTCATCAGGGGATGGCTGTCGAGATGCACCGCCCATACCAGCCACATGCTGCATGTGCATCTCGGCAGCCATCCACTGAATGGCACCTACCAGCCACCGGATGGTGCAGTCCTGGGCCCGCTGGCATTGCAGCACGCCATCCATTACCACATACAGGTCCCGGACGCACCTGCCACCACATACACACAAGGTGCCCGGTGTCTGTGTGGTGGCATGTGCATGGGCCCTGTCTGTGGCAATGGGTGGCGTAGCTACACCCAGACGGGCACCATCGCCGCATACATGCGGCAGCTGGCAGGGACCCACAGTGCCCTGTGCTGTCCTGTGTTCCCTCCCACCCTCCACACCCCCCTCCACACCCCTCCTCCCCTCCTCCCCACCCCACCCCACCCTCCACCCCCTCCATGTCCCCGTCATCCTCTTCCGCCTCTGCCACCTCTGCCGCCTCCTCCTCCTCCTCCTCCACTGGCTGGACTGCAGCTGTGGGGCATGTTGTGGGGGGCTCTGAGGTTGATGTTCCCTCACCAGCAGCAGCATCCTCTGTGGGGGAAGACAGTCATTAGCACATCATCATGCAATTACAACACCACATAAACATAGTGTGGCCTCCCACAGGCCGTTGGGCCACATGTTGTACTGTGCTGCAGGGGCTGCAACACTCACTGCCACGTTGCTGCAGTGTCCTCCTTTGTAGCCAGTCGATGACATCCGGGCAGTGCAGCCGCAACTCCTGTCACTTTTTCCGTAGGTCCTCCACCTGGGGGGGGGGGGGGGAATGCAATAGTGGGAACATTTAGGGCCAGATATCTCTGGTGGGTGCCCAACACATATCACACATCACTGTGAGCAGCAGGGTGCTGCTGCTGCTGCTCATGCCAGTGGGTCCTCTACTACCTGTGGCCAGCGCCACCTGCAAGTGTGGCTGTGGATCTGGGCATGTGTGGGGTTCCACCTATGTGTCCTTTGGGTAGCCCCCCGGACCACCCTTACCCAGTTCCTACGCTCTCCTTGCATTACATGGCTGCACCATGCCATGTGTGGGGTAGGTATGCTGGTCTACAGGGGCGGTGTTCCTTGACCCCCTGTGTGGTCCGGCACACACCTGTGTGTTTGCTTGACCTACACACATCCGCAGACACACATGCCATGCCACCATGATATCTGTATTGGAACATGTGTGATGTGTTCTTGCGTCGCACGGGGATTGGGTGGCCCTGAACACATCACCAGGAGCCACTATCATAACACCAGGATGTCTACTCTACCTATGTGGTCACAACTAGGGCCTCCTGTGAATAGGGCATTTGTGGCCGAATGCAACAGGCGCATGCACCAACACACCTAGCTGGGCTATAGACCACTGTGATTAGGTCCTGGGCCTCCTGGGGTTAGAGCAGAGCTGTGAACCCCAACTGATGCAGTTACCCTGACACTAGGATCTATAATAGATCTATGTAATCAGGTCCAGGGCCTCCTGGGGTTAGGGCAGAGCTGTGAAACCCCAACTGATGCACTTAACCTAACACCAGGATCTATAATATACCTCTGTCATCAGGTCCAGGGCTTCCTGGGTTAGGGCAGAGCTGTGAAACCCCAATTGATGCACTTAACCTAACACCAGGATCTATAAGAGACCTTTGTCATCAGGTCCAGGCACTCCTGGACTTAGGGCAGAGCTGTGAGAATTAAACAGATGCAGGTACCCTGACACCAAGATCTCTAATGGACCTCTGTAATCAGGTCCAGGCACTCCTGGAGTTAGGGCAGAGCTGTGAGAATGAAACAGATGCAGGTACCCTGACATCAGGATCTCTAATGGACCTCTGTAATCAGGTCCAGGGCCTCCTGGGGTTAGGGCAGAGCTGTGAAACCCCAATTGATGCACTTAACCTAACACCAGGATCCATAATAGACCTCTGTCATCAGGTCCAGGGCCTCCTGGAGTTAGGGCAGAGCTGTGAGAATGAAACAGATGCAGGTACCCTGACACCAGGATCTATAATAGACCTCTGTAATCAGGTCCAGGGCCTCCTGGGGTTAGGGCAGAGCTGTGAAACCCCAATTGATGCACTTAACCTAACACCAGGATCTATAATAGACCTCTGTAAACAGGTCCAGGGCCTCCTGGAGTTAGGGCAGAGCTGTGAGAATGAAACAGATGCAGGTACCCTGACACCAGGATCTATAGTAGACCTCTGTCATCAGTTCCAGTGCCTCCTGGGGTTAGGGCAGATCTGTGAAACCCCAACTAATGTACTTAACCTAACACCAGGATCTATAATAGACCTCTGTCATCAGGTCCAGGACCTCCTGGGGTTAGGGCAGAGATGTGAGAATGAAACAGATACAGGTACCCTGACACCAGGATCTATAATGGACCTCTGTCATAAGGTCCAGGGCCTCCTGGGGTTAGGGCAGAGCTGTGAAACCCCAAATGATGCACTTAACCTAACACCAGGATCTATAATAGACCTCTGTCATCAGTTCCAGTGCCTCCTGGGGTTAGGGCAGATCTGTGAAACCCCAACTAATGTACTTAACCTAACACCAGGATCTATAATAGACCTCTGTCATCAGGTCCAGGACCTCCTGGGGTTAGGGCAGAGATGTGAGAATGAAACAGATACAGGTACCCTGACACCAGGATCTATAATGGACCTCTGTCATAAGGTCCAGGGCCTCCTGGGGTTAGGGCAGAGCTGTGAAACCCCAAATGATGCACTTAACCTAACACCAGGATCTATAATAGACCTCTGTCATCAGGTCCAGGGTGTCCTGGAGTTAGGGCAGAGCTGTGTGACTGAAACAGATGCAGTTAATCTAACACCAAGATCTATGCTAGACCTCTGTAACCATGTGTGACGCCTTCTGGGGATAGAGCAGACATTTGAGACCGCATCACATGCAGGTAACATAACACCAGGATGTGTAATAGACCCGTGTGATCAGGTCTGGGGGCCTTCTGGGGATAGGGCAGGATTGCAATCCACACCATACACCATACAGTGACAACAGCTTGGTCCACAGACTGGTATTTCTACCATGTTCTGCGTCTATGATATGTGATGCTTGCTGTATATTGTGTTGCACAACCACCATTGTGTGACCTGTCCCCATACACTTACTTCACGTGGGTAGTTGACAGATCGGTTATACTGCCTGGTGAGGCACACCCATGCCCTCCTAACCCGTGCAAGGTCCTGCCTTTTTGATGCGCCCGGGAACAGACGGCTCTGTCTGGTGCAGATTAATTCGCACTTGATCCTGAGCTCCCTCCAGGTAAATGCAGGCTTCCGTGAATGGCTGTCCATTTTTTCTCTCTAGAGATAGCACGTGTATGTGCGCGATACAACGCATGCGCGATGGCTCGATGACGCACATGGCACATGCGCTGTGTCGCACACGTACATGCGCTATCTCATGGTACTATGCACAACCTGGAGCAATTACGGCGCACAGCACACGTGAGATTTTGACACCCAGAACACATCATATTATTCTTCTCAGAACAGTGAAACGTGCCGCTAACGGTATGGGCCGCTTCTCCAGTCCCCATACACCTGATCTCGCCGCCACGCCACCATTTGTTAATTTAATTGGTGAATTGATGTTTACGTTATGCCGATGAGTCTCCCCGGGGTGGGCCATGCTCAGCGCCACCGTAGTCTACAGGACTAGGGTGAGTGGGTATGTTGGCGTTACCCGCACACTACAGAGATGTGTCTAACTGTTACAGCCATGCAAAAAGGTGGCACCTCAGACATTCTTCCTGATGTTGTTGTACTGGGGATTTGAACCCATGATAGCTGGCTGCATGGTCACTGTACTAACCAGTGTGCTATGCCTCTATGGCCATGGTCATAGCTAGGGCTGGCTACACAACACCTGCACGTCAACACACATACATTCTGCTGTGCTTACTGGGATAGGGGAGACCCATGGCTAAGGCAGTTTCCAGGCCATGTTACCGTTGGCAAATGAGGTGAGGGTGTTGTTTTCATTTTCACATTAAAACAATATTCCCATTAAAACATGTTTAACGCTATATGTGTGTCTATTACAGGCCTATAAGGGAGTTGCCTCTGACAATCTTACTAAGGGCAGACCACTGAGGGATTGGACCCATGACGTCTGACCCTGACTTGATCGACTTCACCATTATGCTACAACAACATGTGTTTATCCCATGAATGGCTGGCTGTAGAAGGAGTGCAGGTCATCCCACAAACCTTATGAGGTGCTGCACAGGGTAGGGGAGACCCAAACATACAGGGAGCCCACTGTGGGATTGCAACCATGACGTATGCCACTGAGGACATTCTATTAAATATTGTACTACATCACTATGGGGTTTTTCATACCAATGGCTGGCCACAGACAGGATGCAGGTTACCGGACATACTGTCTGCTGTGGTAACTAGGATAGGATACTACAAAAAGCAGAGAGGTTCCAAAAAAGAGTAAAGTAGCCCAAATGCCCTCGAGTATGGAGCAGACAGAGCTTAAAGATCCCAAATTACACATGTCTACCAATAGCCAAATTAATATGAATAAAATACAGTCTCTAAAATGCTTGTATGCAAATGCTAGAAGTCTAAAAAACAAGATGGGAGAGTTAGAATATATAGCACTAAACGAGAGGTTAGATATGATTGGAATATCAGAGACATGGTGGAAGGAGGACAACCAGTGGGACACTGTGATACCTGGGTACAAACTATATCGTAATGATAGAGCTGATCAAATTGGTGGAGGGGTTGCGCTCTATGTTAGAGAGGGCATTGAGTCAGAAAGGATTAAAGTTTTGCAAGAAACAAAATTTGCTGTAGAATCTCTATGGATTGAAATTCCATGTAAAAAGGGGAAGGTGATGGCAGTGGGGGTGTACTATCGTCCGCCTGGCCATAATGAACAAATGGATGATGAAATGCTCAAAGAAATCAAGGAAGCTAGCAAAAGTTACAGTGCAGTAATAATAATGGGAGATTTCAATTACCCCGGCATCGACTGGGTCAGTGTCACAGCAGGACATGCTAGGGAGGTAAAGTTCCTAGATGAAATAAATGACTGCTTCTTGGAGCAGCTGGTTCATGAACCGACCAGAGGGGAAGCCATATTAGACCTAGTACTTAGTGGAACACCAGATTTAGTGCAAGAGATAAGGGTGTTGGGGCCACTTGGCAATAGTGATCATAGCATGATCGCCTTTGATTTAATTAGTGGAGGAGGGATAGTAAGGAAATCCACAGTACTACCCTTTAACTTTCGAAAGGGAGACTATGATAAAATGAGGAAAACAGTTAAGAAAAAACTAAAAGGAGCAGTTGCAAAGGTTAAAGACGTACATCAAGCTTGGATGTTGTTGAAAAATACTATCTTGGAAGCCCAGACCAGCTGTATTCCACGCTTTAAGAAAAGTGGAAGGAAGTCCAAAAAACTGCCAGCATGGTTTAAAGGTGAGGTCAGAGAGGCTGTTGTTGCCAAAAAAGCAGCTTTCAGGAAATGGAAAAAAGAGCCAAATGATGAAACCTGGAAACATCACAAGCACTGGCAAGTCAAATGCAAGGCATTGATAAGGCAGGCAAAGAGAGAATTTGAGAAGAAGCTTGCTGCGGAAGCAAAAACACGAAATAAAGACCTTTTCAAGTACCTGTGAGAGAGTCAGTTGGTCCATTAGATGATAAAGGGGTTAAAGGAGCACTAAGAGGCGACAAGGCGATAGCGGAGAGACTGAATGAATTCTTTGCTTCAGTCTTTACTGAGGAAGATGTAGGGATGTTACCCATGACTGAAGTGGTATTTAAAGGTGCGGAAGAATTGAAGGAAATATCGATACATCGGGAAGATGTCTTACAACTATTAGATAAACTGAAGAGTAGCAAATCACCTGGGCCGGATGGTATACATCCAAGGGTGTTGAAAGAACTGAAATATGAGATTGCAGACGTGCTATTAGTAATCTGTGAACTATCATTAAAATCATCACTAATACCTGAAGATTGGAGGATCGCCAATGTAACACCAATTTTTAAAAAGGGTTCCAGGGGTGATCCGGGAAACTACAGACCAGTGAGCCTGACGTCAGTACTGGGAAAAATGGTAGAAACCATCATAAAGAATAAAATTACTCAGCATGTAGATAGTCACGACCTAATGGGAGACAGCCAACATGGCTTTAGACAAGGAAGATCTTGTCTTACTAATCTGTTATGTTTTTTTTGAAGGAGTGAATAAACAGGTGGACAAAGGTGAGTCGGTTGATATTGTGTATCTGGACTTTCAGAAAGCCTTTGACAAGGTCCCTCATCAGAGACTTTTGGCAAAACTAAAGAGTCATGGGATAGGAGGCAGTGTACTATTGTGGATCAGGAACTGGTTAAAAGATGGAAAGCAGAGGGTAGGGCTAAATGGCCAATTTTCCCAATGGAGAAAGGTGAATAGTGGTGTACCCCAGGGATCTGTGCTGGGTCCGCTGCTTTTTGACATATTCATAAATGACCTGGAAAGTGGAATAACGAGTGAGGTTATCAAATTTGCAACTATTTAAAGTTGTTAAAACCCAAGAGGATTGTGAAAAATTGCAAGAGGATCTTGATAAATTGGAAGACTGGGCATCAAAATGGCAGATGAAATTTAATGTGGACAAGTGCAAGGTTATGCACCTAGGGAAGAACAACCCAAACTATGGTTACACGATGCAAGGTTCCACATTAGGAACCACCACCCAGGAAAAAGATTTAGGCGTCATTGTGGATACCATGTTAAAACCCTCGGCCCAGTGTGCAGCGGCAGCCAAGGTAGCAAATAGAATGCTAGGTATGATAAGGAAAGGAATGGAAAATAAAACAAAAGATATTATAATGCCTCTATATCGTTCCATGGTGAGACCGCACCTTGAATATTGTGTGCAATTCTGGTCGCCGTATCTTAAAAAGGATATAGCGATTTTAGAAAAGGTTCAGAGAAGAGCCACCAAAATGGTAAAGGGGATGGAAGGATGCTCCTATGATGAAAGGCTAAAAAGGTTAGGGCTCTTTAACCTGGAAAAGAGACGGCTGAGGGGAGATATGATAGAAGTCTATAAATTAATGAACGGAGTGGAACGGGTAAACGTAGATCGATTGTTTGCGTTATCAGAATATAGAAAGACTAGGGGACATGCAATGAAGCTACAGGGTAAACTATTTAAGACTAATAAAAGAAAATATTTTTTCACTCAACGTGTAATCAAACTCTGGAATTTGTTACCGGAGGATGTAGTAAAGGCTGTTAGTGTAGCTGGGTTTAAAAAAGGTTTGGACAAGTTCCTGGAGGAAAGGTCCATAAACCATTATTAAGAAGTGACCAAAGATATCAATGCTTGACTCAGTACAAGCATTGTGGAACTTGTGTCTCTTGGGGAAACTGCTAGGTACATATGACCTAGATTGGCCACTGTTGGAAACAGAATACTGGGCTTGATGGACCTTGGTCTGACCCAGTATGGCATATCTTATGTTCTTATGTTTTTAGGATAGAGACAACAGTACCCATAATGCAATTCACATGCAGAACAGTGGTCTACATCTGCTCCCCAGATGGGGTATGCTCCTCTACAGCACGTCAGCTTGGTAGGGGGGACTGACCATGCGTGTTACTGCCACTGTCTATGAAATGAAATAAACTATGTAGAAACTTATATTGCATGTCTGGTTTTATTTCATTTAATTTGCAAATGACCCAAAATAGCTTCTTTCATTGTATTTTTCATTTCTTTTGCAAATGAACACACACTCCTAATTAAAATTAGCAAAACAGATATGAGAGAGAAAAAGGGGAACATGAAAAGCTCATAACAGAAAATGAACATTATAAAATTCTTTCCGTTTGCATTGTGAACTCTTCATGGAATGAAATACTGCAATACTTTCACATCACAGAAGAATGCTCACCATGAGCTGAAGAATGACAGAATCCACTGGTCAACAGACTTTTACAAAAGTCATGTTACTGAAATAAAAATAGTCATTTCTTATCAATTTTTATATGCTGAACATGAATATGACAGTGAAATTACAAAGTTGGCTCTAGCTTTTTTGTAATCTACAAGAATTAATGCTTACATCGTGAAATGCAGGTCAATAGTAAATATAATAGGCCTTCGGTTAATAGCTGTAAAAAAAACAAGTCATAGACTACTTCTTAGATTTTTTCGCCTGTCTCTTTTACAGCTGTTCGGGAGCTTCTCTGGGGAGTGTCCAGCAGTATCAGCCAGCATTGTAGTGGACCATTTTCCCTGGTATCTTTGCTCCATCGTTGCGATATCCTGGTGAAAACGTTCGCCCTGTTCATCACTAACCATACCACAGTTGTCGGGAAAGAAATCGAGATGGGAATCAAGGAAATGGATCTTTAGATACATATTGCAGCCAAGTTTCTGATACTGCATCAGCATGTCTTCTACTAGTTCCTTGTAGTTTTCTGCCCTAAAATTCCCGAGAGAGTTTGTTGACACTAGGCGAAAAGCATTCCATGCTTGTTTCGCATCACCCTGCAGCAAGTTGTTGAACCGATCAACTTTGAAGAGCTCTCGAATCTGAGGACCCACAAAAACTCCCTCTTTAATCTTTGCTTCGCTGAGTCGAGAGAATTCTTCATGCAGGTATCGGAAAGCTGGCGAAGTGCGGTCCATGGCTTTCGCAAAGTTTTTCATCAAACCTAGTTTGATGTGAAGGGGTGGTAGCAGGATTTTGTGAGCCTCAACCAGAGCTGGGTGCTGGATATTCTTCTCTCCAACTGTTACATTTTGTCTGCGATTCCATTCCTTCCACAAGTAGTGCCAATCCCCTGCTCGGCTATCCCACTCACATAAGAAACACATATATTTTATATATCCCTGCTGCAGTCCCATTAAAAGGGCAACTATCTTCAAGTTACCACAGAGGTGCCAGCTGTACTTGTTATAGTTAATGGAAGTCAGTAGATGCTTTAAGTTATCGTATGTCTCTTTCATGTGGACTTTTACAAAAATCCAAAGTCTCTAACTGAGCGAGCTAATAATGATATCTGAGGTTGCGCTCAAAAATAACAAATTAATGCTTAAATATGTATCTCAGCTACTTAAGGGTTTACTTATCATATCTTCAGATTTCCAAAGGTCTCAGTTTCTAGCCAGCCGGGCTAATAGATTATACTCTCCACAGCTGTAGCTGATAGTCACATCAATGACCTTTTTTATGGAAATCAATTTGTTAGAACAGCCCCCGCACTACTAAAAGTAATAATATCAGTCTTTAAGGCTTGGTATCATAGAGCGTGTATATCAGAAGCACTCATATATTCCAAAAAAATGGCACTTAGCTGTTGTAATCCAAGCTCTCAGAAATATTGCATAGATTGGAGTCTGTATGCTAATTCCACTGAGTTCCACTGAGTTCCCGACGCTCTCATAAGGGTCCCACTGCGGCGTTTCACGACCTGTGGTTTCATCAGGAGAACCTCATTGCCTTAAGTTCATGTACAAAACGATGCTGCCGACCTTTCGTGTCTTCCTATGTTCCGTCTCTTTTCTTGTTTGACCAGCATCGTTTTGTACATGAACTTAAGGCAATGAGGTTCTCCTGATGAAACCACAGGTCGTGAAACGCCGCAGTGGGACCCTTATGAGAGCGTCGGGAACTCAGTGGAACTCAGTGGAATTAGCATACAGACTCCAATCTATGCAATATTTCTGAGAGCTTGGATTACAACAGCTAAGTGCCAGCTAAGTGCCATTTTTTTGGAATATATGAGTGCTTCTGATATACACGCTCTATGATACCAAGCCTTAAAGACTGATATTATTACTTTTAGTAGTGCGGGGGCTGTTCTAACAAATTGATTTCCATAAAAAAGGTCATTGATGTGACTATCAGCTACAGCTGTGGAGAGTATAATCTATTAGCCCGGCTGGCTAGAAACTGAGACCTTTGGAAATCTGAAGATATGATAAGTAAACCCTTAAGTAGCTGAGATACATATTTAAGCATTAATTTGTTATTTTTGAGCGCAACCTCAGATATCATTCTTTCATGTGGACGGCATGCGCTACTGGAATAGATGAAAGACGGTTTCCATTGTTCAAAAGCACAGCCTTCAGACTCAATTTCAAAGAGTCTATAAATAGTCTCCAGTCTTGTGGGTCATGAGTGATTTTTAAGGCATTCATGAGGCTTTCAATATTGGAACAGAATACCAGATTACTTTCTTTTCCGACTGCGTACAGTACACTGCTGACGTCTGATGGCTTCAGCAGCTGTCTGGCAGTAGTATTGCATTGCATCAGAAAATGATGCAATCAACTCTGGATGATGTGTGCATGCTGGTATTATGCAATGTGATGCAATATTACATCATTCAAGGCTTATATGGGATGTTGTTGATGTCCTATTGGATAAATTTACACGGTGAAACGTCAAAAATGAACTACATGCAATATCTTCAAAACGAGAGCCAATAATTTTTTTTAATATTATATTCATGTTCAGCTCACCAAGATACTACAGATTAGGGCCTTTTAAAGTCAGTAACGATTTCAATGTTGACCAGTGATATTAATGGTTAAAAAATCTTCGGATACATTATAACTACATGTTTTATTGTGAGCATTCAGTCTCTTTTCCAAAGATCTTCAATTCCTTTCTCCCCACCTCTATATTTCCTCCTACATCCCACACCATCTATCTGTTGGTTGTTGTTATCAATTTAAAAAAATCTATAAAATGTTTCCTTTGCATATAAAATCTGCCTTCTCTGTCAGTATTGCAGAGAACTATCAAGAGTTTTTGACATTCTGGAAGCTGACATAATATTTAATCAATACACAAAAACTTCTTATCATTCAGTAAAATAGACTACAACCTCCAGAGCATAAAATGGATAGTCATAAATAACACAAAATGATCGTGACGCTTGTCAAAATGTCTGACAGCATAAGCTAATTAATGCTGAGTTTTGTGCTACTGCTATCGCTTAATTCAAGCCCAGTGGGTGACCCTAGCTGTGCCAGTTATCTTTCTGTCTTGCTTTGCACGCTGTCACAACAGACTTTTTTTTTTGACAGTCCTTTAGAGGAAGCGTCACGGAATTAGCTGTCACACATCCACGTCTTATCAAAAATTATACAGACAGGAGTCCATTTTAAAAAGTCTGCCAGTTCCATTTTAAACAAAAGCTGTGTTTCAGTTAGCTGTGCTAACAAAAAATCCTTACAGACAAGTATCCACGAAAAAAATCCATTAGTTCCACGTTCAGCGGGAGGTGATCAGATAGACCATTGCTTTACGCATCTTGCACTGTGTGACTTGGAGGCCTGCATTCTCAAGCAATATATCACTAGAACATACAGTTCAAGAAAGAAATAAAACACCTCATTGTGAAAAAAGCAGTACTCCATACAAACTAAATAATGTTATTACTTGAAACACAGTAGAATCTGTCTAACCCGAACACCGAATATAAAGTTACTTGTGAAGGACACAATTTATGCCAGCAATAGGTTATATTTAGAAGTAAGTAAAGCAGAGCTGAATACATTTTCTATGCAAATGCTTTCACTATTGAAAATACCCACATATAAACATTCACATATATACCAATAAGTTTCCATGAGATTCTCCATGTGCAAAGAACTATGGGGGAGGGGGATATTCAGCAGCAGTGCTCAGTATTTTTAAAGTGCCTGGCCACCGTCACTTTAATTAAAACCGGATATTCAGTGGCAGAGATTACACAACATCTGGCACTGATTATCTAGTTTGAATATTGCCGCTTACTGGATAGCTGCTGAGACCACCACTACTCCGCCCACAGATCGCCTCAGTTTTAAACGGACGACTTTCCTTACGGTCTGTGAAAATATTTGGCAGTGTCTTTCCTGCGGTGTGTGGACATATTCAGCAGCACTATCTGGATAGTGACACTGAATATCAGGATCACCAATTTGCTTATTCCCTCCCCCCTCCCCTCCCCAGTATGCCTTGGCCAAAGCAGACTGAGAAAACAAAAAAATAGCATCACATAACCCAACAATTAAGAATGAAGAGTTGCATAAAGATAGACAGTCCTGGTTTAAAGCTTACATCTCAAAGCATAATGGTATTTGTAGTCCCTGATTCTACCCATTAAATCAGTGCTGCAGGCCCTATAATGCACTAGGATAAGGTGGTCAGGGATGATCCAAAAGCTGCTTCCTGCAAGCGTGTAGCACGGAACCTCTACCACTGTTCAGAATATTTTGTGTTTGTTGGATAGGCTGGGTATTCTTTATCAGTCTGCATTCCAGAGGAGATACGAGTAATGACATGAAAGCAAAAGATGCATTTCATAGCTGTCTTCCTACCCTCTCTCTTTCAATCCATCTCTGCTTCTCACCATTGCTCAGCTGTTCAGATCCTTCACATCATCTCGGATTCCTCCTCATCCTTAGCCCCTGTCTCTTACATCCCTCTCTCACAACCCCAGCTGCACCTCCCACTCCTTGCTTGAGCTCTAGGTCATCTCACACACATTTCCACTCATACCTTCAACACTGTATTACATCCCGTACGTGTATTTCCAACTTTGTTTCCCACATACAGTATTCTAGGTCATATATAATTTAATTTAATTTCCACTTATATGCTGCTATATCCAAGAAGTTCAAAGGAGATTACAAATCAAAGTTCAAGCACATCAACACATCTTAAAACAATTACTAGAATTAATCAGATAAAACCAATATAAGCAACAGCATTTTCAAAGAGGGACAAAATTGACCTTATGAACTTACCTGGCACTAGTCCAAAGGAAGAGAGCTCCAAATTGCAGGACCCATTCTTCTAATGGTCTTCTTTCTTGTCTCTTGCAAATAAAAGCATTTTCCAGAAGGTGAAGACTGTCCTAAGTTTCTTGACAGAGCTTAAAATATGCACTTGCTCATGCAATGAGGAAACCCATTCATATACTCTGGAGCTTGACCATATAGAATCCTAAAAGTTCAGCATATGCACATTTACATTTGGTTAGGCAATTGAAGCATTTTTAGATGAGGATGCGATGCAAACAGTAACCCAGGAGATGGTTACATCAGTACTAGATTATTGTGATCTTCTGTATGTTAGATTATCAGGCTATTTACTGTGGAAATTGCAGGTAGTCCACAATGCTGCTACATGAATAATGTCTGGACGGAGAAAGTGGGAGTCAGTGGCAGATATTTTAAGAGATCTACACTGGCTCCCAGCATAGGAGAGGGGCATGTTTAAGTTGTTGTTTTTGACTTTTATGGTGTTGCGTGAAGGCTGACTGGTCAATTTGTATGGATCGTTGAAGTGGTACCAGCCAGCTAAGGCCTTGCAGTCCAGTCGGGGTCCCTTCTGCATTCCAGATGTTTATCAGGTGCGTCTGCAGAATTGGCATAGTGGAGTTTGTGTTGCTGCAGTGCTGGTACTATAGAATTGGCTACCTTTAGAATTGCAGTAGAAGAGGGATAGGAAAGGGTTTTGGCAGAAGTTAAAGACATTTCTGTTCCCTAAGTAGTAGGGGAATGAGTAAGGATGGGATTTTTCTTCGTCAGGTGGGGAAGTTCACTCCTTATTAGTAGAATAGTAATTTATTTGTTTACTTTTTTGTTGTTGTTTTGTGATTGCATTATTAGGAGGATATTAGCTGGAAAAGGCTAACCTCATAAATCCAAAGATCTGGAGTTGATTAATTAATAATGAGGGGCCCGATTTTTAAAGGGTATTTACAAGGTTTACAGCCCAGAAAACCGTGTAAATGCCTGAAACGGGGACATTCAACGGCACTTACATGGTTAGTGCCGTTGAATATTCCCTTCTAACTTCCCTATGAACTCTGATGCTATCCGGTTAGCATCAGGGCGTGTTAGGGGTGTTCTGCGTCAGAGTGGAGGCAGAGACTGTCGCTAACTGGGCAGCAGCGATATTACATGCTTCCTGGTGAGCGACCTGGGCCTAAAAGATAGGCAAGATAAACCCTCGGCTAACTTTAAAGCACAGGAGCTAACCGGACAGCATGCAATATCACTGCTGCTAAGTTAGCTACTGCGGCTTCTGGAATGTGCGGCGATGCCCGGATATTCAGTACCGGGGCCGCATATGACCCTGCCATGGACTATCCAGGGTTAAGGGTTGCATAGCCTGCCCAACTCAGTGTCGGGCCCGATATGTCTATTTATTTGGAAAAAACTGAGGGAATGATCATTTCTAAGGAAAAGACAATGCACCAATGTATTTACAATCAAGGGATAATAAAGCTGCTTTTAAGCAGGAAGCATGATATCTAGGTGTGGAGATTGATGTCTACTTTATCTTTTAAATCTCAAAATAACACTGTAATATGAAATGCAATTTAAATGCAGGTGATTTGTAAGTTAAAACTATGGTTATCCCATGAGCTATTTAAATGTTTACTGTAATGAGATGGATCGATACAATAACAGCAGCTTCGGGTACCAGTCTGTCAACAATGAGCCGCCTGACTGAAGACCAAACACAATTTAGGATAGCTATCCAGAGGGTCGCCATGAGTCGACTCCGACTCGACGGCACTTAACAACAACAGGCTGTAATAGTGCCATACCTGGATTATTGTAACTCACTTTATTTAGGTTTACCAGAAAAATATGTTTCTGCATTACAAATAGTTTAAAAGGCTGCAGCCCAATTGTGAAAATTTGACCATTTTATCACATATTTACAAGATCTTCACTGGTTGCCAGTAAGGGATATGTTTACTAAAGTGCTTTAGATGCTGTCGTGGGGACTAGCGCAGCTAACCCACGATTTTTCAGGATATTTGATTTTCATGTGGTGCAGTTCCATTGTGGTGGGATCTGGGTGCATTAGGATGGGAAATGGGAGCAGGTATGCTTGGCAGCCACCGCGTGAAAAAGACTGAGTGGTGGTTGCCAAAATTGGGCCCAATTGCAGCAGCAGCTAACACCACCTCAAGAGGTGGCGTTATCTGCTTGGGGGTCCAATAATGCGGGCTTTTCCCTTTAGGTGATCGGGCCATGCCCCTCCACAATATTGTCAGCACTTCAGTGCTGCAATCTGCAGCACTGACAGTATTAAAAATAACAGTGATGGCCCCCCACAGCACCGATCCGCCCTGGACAGCTCTCGATGCCCTTCAGGTGCTGCCCGGGGGGGCATTGGTGCAACCCCTGATGTAAAAAATGTCCCAACTAGCCAGTTGGGCTAGGGCCTCCCCCTTCCCCCAATACACAATCTTAAGAGTGGGGGTCCTGTGGCCCCCCACCCTCCCCCTCCCACCACCCCTTACAAAAAAGAGAATCCTGGCTAGTCAGCCGACAAGGGGGAGCCCATGTCACCACTGATTCCCCGCACATACCTGCAAATCCCTGGTGGTTAGCAGAAGAATGGGGCAGGAGTGATCCTATACTCTCCTTCCCCATCTAGTGGCCCAAGCAGAATGGCTACTGTCACAAAGTGCTGCAGTCTAGCCTCTCACTTTGAGTCAGCACCATGAGATAGTGGCCATCTTTGGGCCTATGAGAAGGTCAGAAAAGAAGAGTACCTGCCCTTCTCATAGGCCAAAATGAAGATGGCCAAGATCCCACAGTGCTGTTCTCTATAGAAAGGCTAGAGGGTAGCACTTCATGACAGTGGCCATTTTGATTGAACCACTAGATGGAGTAGAAGCATATAGAATCGCTCCTACCTCCTTCTTCTACTAGCCACAGGGATTTGCAAGTTTATGTGGGGGTGTTCTGGGGGGACCCAGGGGGGGTTAGGGGGAGCTCCCTTGTGATTGTGTGTTGGCGGGGAAGGAGGGTGGCCTAACTTGACTGGCTAGTGGGCCATTTTTTACATTGGGTGTTACACCGGTCCCCCCAGGGTATAGGGATCAGGAGCTGTCCAGGTAGTATCAGTGCTGAATGGGGGCACACATTTTTATTTTTTATGTTGTTGGTGCCGCGGGTCACAGAACCGACAATATTGTGGAGGAGGCAGGCCTTATTGAAGCAGTTGGGAGGTCATGGCAGTGATGAGGCCACAGAGCTGCCAACAGCTGTGCACCCAATAGTTGCCATCCCTCCCCATGAATTTACCACGGTGGCCTGTGATACCTGCTTCAGCAGGTACTGTGGGATTTTTCCTGCAGTATCTGCAAAGGCAGCAATGTGGGGTCTCCACCGGAAATCCAAAACACCTGGGAAAACTTCCAATGGGACTTTTCAACCTGTTCATGCATGAAATGTCTTTCCAATTGTCCCTATACTGTATTGCTTTTAGTTAAGTGTTGTAGTTGATAAGGCATATCTGAGAGGGAGGAGTGGTCTAGTGGTTAGGACAAGGTACTTCAGGCCAGAGGGCTGGGGGTTCAAGTCCCACCTGGGGACAGCAATCTCAGGTCGGAGGGACTGGGATTTCTAGTCCTGTAGGCACTCCTTGTGGTCTTGAGTAAGCCACTTAACCCTCCATTGCCCATGTTCCCTGTAAGTATTAGTGTATGTGTATCATATCCCCTCATGTTAAATGTATCCCCCAATTGACCACTTTGACCCAGTGAAAAGTGGGATATAAATAAATATTAGGAAACACTGTAATTTTTTTCATTCTTAATTTTAAAAGATACTTTTTGATTTTTCTCTTTTATTGTGATCATTATCCATTGTCCTTTAGGTATTATGGCTGTTATATTATGATAGTTTTATTGTAAAATACGTACTTTAAGCTACGACTGAGAAAGCAGTATACAATGGTCTCTAAGATATTTTGACTGAAACCATGTAAGAGTTAACAATTAGTTGAAATAATAGAATGGAAAGGAAAACTTCCACTAGAAACTGTTAGCTTTTTTCCAGTATAATTTTGCACTATAGATTGTAATTTTTTCCTACATTTTCTATGATTTCTTATTTGGAGATGAGGATATCTGCTTTCTCATTGTTGTTAATTTGCATACTTATCTTTCCCAGGTGTCTATTGGATGTTCAGTATAGTACAGTACTTAATAATGCATTAGCTGACTTAACAATAGCTCTCTGGGGGGAATGTGAATTGTTCTGATTATCAGACCTACTAACCAAATTAATCACAGTGAACTGGGTATTTGCAGGTGCTGCCTCTAGGTATCCTGAAGCTAGCCAGCCATCGGGGTATTCAAGGGGCAGAGTGGGGGCAGTAACCTGGGATAACTGGTCTGCAGCGATATTCAGCTGCTTCCCAGTTATCTCTTGGCAGTGAAAGTCAGGTGCAGTAAAAGCTGGCCTAACCTTCGCCACCAAAGCTAACCAGGTAGTGGCTAAATATTGCCTCTGCCTGATTAGCTTCCTGGTTATCTTTCTGGGGGCCGGATAAGTCCCTGACATTGCATATCCAGGCCTAGGGTTCAGAGATGATGGCTAACAGTTGTAATTGTGCTTGCTGCCACCTCTGAATATTGGGCCCATACTCCCTAGTCTACGTATGTACTTTATAGCGTGTGCCCAGGCATTCCAGAATAAAAATAGAAATGTCTTATTTTGATGAAATTTAAAACCTTCTTCAATAGGTTAGCCATTCTTCTGTGGAAGATCTTTGGACCCTTCTTGGATAGGTAGATGCCATCTCTGCTCAGCAACCCTTGGAAAAGCACCCCATGATCCAGGAAACGGAAATGCTCTGCATGGCACCATCCACACAGCCGTGCATTTATTACCAGGATGCAAGTTTCTCTGCCTTGGTTTTACCCTCCACAGGGAAGATAGAGGAGAATGCCATCTGCATAACTATCTTCTTCACCCTCTCTCTCCCAGAATCATGAAATCATTCTCGATATGCTCAGAGGGATACCTAGCAGTATCATTTATGCCAACATGTATGAGCAAAATCGGATAATGGTTAGTAGGCTTGATGAGTCTTGTAAAACCATTTTGGTACCTTGCAGACAACACACCTCCCATGACATCACTTCTGGTCTCCAGATGGATGCCCCTGTACCCCTCAGAAGGGAGTCGCCAAATACTACTACCCTTCATTTCCTTGTGGTCCCTGATTCGGAAACGTTGGGGTTTTTGAACCCTGGTTCCTCTTGTTCCTGGTATGCTCTCACCTCCTCCACTGCCAGCGCTGAATTCCAGTTCTTCAATTCAAGGGACAGTGAAGTTGGAGTGCCCATTCTGGTGATCCACGTCCAGCTGTCTTCTTTCTGTACTATTTCATCTTTACCTCTGCTGGAGATTTTTGATACCTCAGGAAGCATTTCAACAATGTAGCTCTTACAGTCACAGGTGTTTATTAGCCTTGCCAACTCCTCTCTCAGTTCCTCCACTTGTTTCTTGAGGGATTCAACTTGCACACATCTTGCACACAGAACAAGTCCCTTGCATGAGATCAGGCTATCTGTCTGGATGGACGCAGAAGCCGTAAAGGGGGTGACATCTTTGATGACAGGATTTTTCCCAGCCACAGTTCAGTTGTAAGAACTTTGGTACCCATTTTCCTCAGCTGTTCTTTAAGACAAAAAGCAGCTAGCCTTGATTATGTCAGATCTAATAGCTCTGTTTTAATTCCCTGTGTGCAGTCACTTGCCCACCTATTGTTGGGATATGGAGCCGTTTCTTATCCCTTCAAGCTAATAAAACCTGATTTATGCTTCTCAGGTGTGTAGTCTGTGTTCCCTTTGTAAAACTGCCAAATATAAGCTCCTTGAAATACTTATTTTTAGAAAATATCCAATTGTGGAAACATTTACTTCCTTCCAACCAAAACCAAACACTTCTATATTACTCAACACGTTATTTCATTAGTGGTTCTAAGTGACATGATGTCTCACAAGGACAGGGTGGAAATTGGGATGGGAAGGGGGAATCCAACAACTCAGCAGTATTGCGGCTTCAAAGAGCACCTTCCTTCCTGTTTGAATTTGAAGGCTAAAGAAAAAGCTGCCAAAAGGTTTTGCCTAAAACAGAAAAATTTCCTTCTACAAAGAGCTACAAAAACTAGACCCGTAACTTAAGCAGCAAAACATGTTATTAATAAAAATAACCCTTTTTTAAGAACTCTTAGACAGAGAATTTGTAATAAAAGCCACAGAATCACCTTGCTTGAAATGTCAGGCATGGCAGCGCTTACAAAGAATGTAGGCTTTTTACAACATTCCACAACCTGACTGTTCGCAAGTTAAAAGTTTGCTTCACCCATTAAAAACTATTTTTACTCAACAGACTTCCAAAGTGGATTAAGCAGGGGGGGGAGGGGGGCAGGTTCAGTGGCTACAAGCCCTGATTGTAAAGACTGATACAAAGGGGCATGTTTACTAAACACCGTTGCTGTGCGGGTTCCCGTTAGTGTGTGGGTGCCATATAAGGAGTGGGCGGGCCAGCCAGAAAAAAGGAAAAAACGGACCGTACCTGTGCGCATCGCGCTAATGTGCGGGTCCCACATTAGCGCGTGGGAAGGCTAAGCGGGGCGCTGCCAGGCACATAGAAGAATACAGCCGTAGCACAATGTTGAAGACAAAAATCAATGGTGCAGGGGCCATGGGTTCAATCCCCCAGTGTGCGCAACCAAAGAAGGCAGGGTGAGGCATGAATATTAATGGTAAAATATAATTTTAGGAGGTATACCACATTAGGGCGGCTGTCGGTGTTGCGCTGTTACGTTTTTGCGGCAGTAATTAATATGTTGCGTTATGAATTTCGCTGTAAAATCTGTGGTGCATTAGGCGGCGCACTGTACGTCGCTTGCGTTACGTGCGTCGTTAGGCTGTGCGCGGGACATCTTTTGCGTATTGTGAGGCAGTAGGTGGTGCTGTGTGAGTTGTTGACGGCATGAAGCGGTGGGAAAATATCCAAACACAGGACCCGAGACGTAGCACAATGGGGAAGACACCAACCAATGGTGCAGGGCCCACGGGTTCAATACCCCATTGTGTGCAATACAGAAAGGCTGGCCAAGGCATAACTAGTACTGCTGGACAAGAAAGTTGCTGGAGGCACACTAATTTTGGCCGTCACCAGGCGTCGTGCGGGTAAGTTTTTGCGGCAGTAACTAATATTGATCCACATTATGCGTCTCGCTGGCAGATGTGGGGGTCGTGAGTTGATGCGCTGGAAATGTGGGCGGCATCGGGCGTCACGCTGTTACGCTTGTGCGGGTCTGGCAGCAGTAGGCGTCGCGCTGTTAGTTGTGAACGGCATAAGGCTGTGCGCAAATGTCCATACACAGGAACTGAGCCGTAGCACAATGGCGAAGACATTAACCAATGGTGCAGGGGCTATGGGTGCAATCACCCAGTGTGTGCAAGCCAACAATTCTGGCTGAACCATGCCTAGTAATGTTTGAAAAAATATATTTAGGAGGCATACCACATTAGGGCGGCTGTCGGTGTTACGTTGTTGCGCCAGTAATTAATATGTTGCGTTATGAATTTCGCTGTAAAATCTGTGGTGCATTAGGCGGCGCGCTGTACGTCGCTTGCGTTTCGTGCGTCGTTAGGCTGTGCGCGGGACATCTTTTGCGTATTGTGAGGCAGTAGGTGGTGCTGTGTGAGTTGTTGACGGCATGAAGCGTTGGGAAAATATCTAAACACAGGACTCGAGACGTAGCACAATGGGGAAGACACCAACCAATGGTGCAGGGCCCACGGGTTCAATACCCCATTTTGTGCAATACAGAAAGGCTGGCCGAGGCATAACTAGTACTGCTGGACAAGAAAGTTGATGGAGGCACACTAATTTTGGGCGTCGCGCGGGTAAGTTTTTGCGGCAGTAACTAATATTAATCCGCATTATGCGTCTCGCTGGCAGATGTGGGGGTCGTGAGTTGATGCGGTGGAAATGTGGGCGGCATCAGGCGTCGCGCTGTTACTCTTGTGCGGGTCTGGCAGCAGTAGGCGTCGCGCTGTTAATTGTGAACGGCATAAGGCTGTGCGCACATGTCCATACACAGGAACTGAGCCATAGCACAATGGCGAAGACATTAACCAATAGTGTAGGGAGCATGTCCCCAATCACCCACAGTGTTAGTCCACAACGAGGCATATGTTTAGGGGTGAGAGAACCAATGTTCAGCATAAGGCGTTGCGTTGATGGGCATGAGGCGGTGAAAAATATCCTTTTGGAGGCACTGTAATAGTAGCCTGCAGAAGTGGCGCATTGATGGGTATGCACAGGAACAGACCCACAGCACAATGATGATGACACTGACCAATGGTGCATTGATCAGGGGTTGTATACACGGCTGTGCAGAAATAGAAAAAGGCTGGGTGATGCATCACCTGTCCTAGGTAATATTGCCACATGAGGGGCATGAAGTTATTGCCCACATAATGTGTAAGAGGCAAAAGGCGCTGTGCTTATATCAGAGCCAAATGAACAGAGCCACAGCAGAAGGGTTAGCACACTGCCCAATGGTGCTGGCATCATGGGTCCGATCCCCTGCTGTGTTCAATGAATAAGGCTGGTTGAGCCATCACCTGTCATGAACTAGGAGCCATGTAACCCTCAATTGTATGTACTACTGATAGCAAATGAACTATGGAAGTACTGTAATAGCAGGTAATGCATAAGGTGCCCATCAAGGTACCTCAGAGGTCAAATTGTAGCGTACACTCTCCACAAACGAAACACACAATGATGTGTATAGGGTGCGTTTTGTGTGCCGTAGGAGGCAGGGCATTGACCAAACACAGTCAGTGCTAGTACCATTGTGTATTGTAATGTATGGAAATCCAAAGTAGGTGAGCAGACATGCAAGATGGAACAGCAGTGTAGCAGAATGGTCATGGCACTGACTGAACGTGAAGGGGTCATGTGTCAAATTGAGCAGTGACTAAGCCTGGGTTACCTACATCTGTGTACAGCATGCAATTGGACAGCGATCTGTGTTGCCAGCTAAACACAAGCCCACCCCAGTGCACAGGAGTATGTCACCCTTTAGGGTGTCACTGAATGCACATCATAAACCACCATTTCAGTGATGGCGAGTTCACATATAACCCAAACACTGCACAGAGCTGAAAGGAAACGTCAAGCAGAACGACAAGAACCACAGACAGCACATGTGCTGCAGTACAATAATGACATCCAGGACATGTGGCATCTACATAAATACACACACAAATTGGGTCTAGCTGGAGCTATGTACAGAGTGATGCAAATGTAACATCCAATCATGATCGTGTGCGACAGACAACGTGAAGATGTGTCCAGCAGATGCGCCTGAAATAGCACAACAGGTGAAATCTCATGATGATAGTGGACCAGCGGTTATAGGCAGAGCACACACACACGAGCCAACCATGGAGAGATGAAATGCAGGAAGGTGTAGGAGTGCAGGATGGCTTGTAGCAGCATGCACATCAGGGCAGGATGACACAAGAGCTGGGAGTCAGAAGATGGACAGAACCATGGGTCAAAACTCAGATGAGGGTACAATGTGCTTACATCACAAACCTGCCAACATCTGGCCGCCAAAAAAATGGAAACGACATCTGCACGACAAGCAGACACAGCCAACAGAACAGAGATTAATCACACCGAGGACCACTCCCAAAAAACAAAAAGCAACCAAAGGTAGCACAGAACAACAACTTCCACGTCATAGCAAAGGCTGCATTCACAAGCAGTCAAGCCACCCACACAGCACGCGTGCTGGTTGTAAGGACAGGCAAACCCACAGGAGAAAGCGGGAATAAATGCACCTGGTGATCTGCTGTGATCAGATCACATCACATATTGTATATGGTACCAGCGACACATGCACACACACACAAGGATATGTTATGCAGTGGATACAGCATGCAAAAGGAACAGAACACATCACCCCAATTGTAAAGGACCCACACATACCCCTACTTGAAACACTGACTAAATGCAAAGCCAACCCACCCACCCACCAATCAAACACAGAAACACCAAATCACAACCCAACAGTAATGAAACGCACATGGAAGAACTACCAGACCAGACGCTTCCAAAGGCTTCAATGTACCTCTGAAATTTAACTAATGCCTGTAATGGATGTGACATCTAGCGTCCTAACTGTATGCCTCCTCTTTACGCAAAACCCTACCAAGCAGCCCCGGAAATAAGACAGGCCAAATAACTTCTAGAATATAGCTTGAAAAAAAGCATTACCAGGAATCCCCCAAACCCCCACACATAATCAACCCTAGACGAATCAGACACTGTTCACAATCTGTCAATGTCCATAGCATGTCCTATGTGCCCTGTGGTCACCCTTAATGTAGCCTCCCTGGGGATGGCCCTGCCCTACCTGTAAACCCCACCCCTTGTAATGTAATGCAGATATGACCCGCAGAAATGTTGCATCAACATACACCTACATAAATGAATAAAAACAAAAAAAACCCAGAGGAAAGTAAATAACCAACAAGGGCAGTGCTTGCTGTGTGGTTGAGCTGCCCAGCAATTGCGGACAGGATAGGAGCCAATTCAACATGAGAAAAGGTGCAGCACACACCTGCTCAACCTCAATATTACCACACCCCCAGGTGTAGTGCTGTGCAAACAACATTAAGAAAGAGACCCATGCAACAGCTAATATGTGCTGCCTTGTCAACACAGAGTGAACACCTTGCTGTACACTGACGACAGACAAGGGTGTGTGTAGAGGTGATGAAGCAGCTGTAAAATAATGTTTCCGTTTCCAGATATTCCATAAAAAAATACGATGTTGTGAGGCAAACTGCTAAGCACTGTGTGAACAAACATGCCCCCAACCATACACACAAACAACACACTGAGGGCAAGCCAAACATTACATTCCAAAGGGAGGGCCTGTATGGGGATGTGCCGCACTCAGTGATGTGCCAAATTGCAGACACATACACAGCTGTCATCAAACACCAATGTGAGCACAGGGGTCCATGGAAATTACCATCAAATCCGTAGACAAATGTGTAAATGTGGTCCATGAGTGGAGGAGCAGTCTAGTGTTCACATAAATGTCTTGCACACAAGGCAAACACGCACCATATCACAACAGCACACCATGCGCCCTGGGGCAAATCAGTGGAGGTACATGTGCAAGAAAAGCCAGGATTCCCATGGTCCCAAGGAGTCATGTGTGATGGAATGTTAAACATTGTAATGCATGTATGTCACAGAGATAAAGTACAGAAAGAGACACATGTCTGAACAATGAACATATTTATTTTTTCTAACACGTCTCATACATACCATACACAGTGTAAACAGAATTGCAAGGTGTGTCCCACCCTGGCAAATGATGGGAACACAGTCAGCAATGTCAAAATGCACATGCCATGCAAAGGTCAACTCAAGAGCAAAACATAATGGCACGAGAATAAATGTTCATCAGGTGCATGATATGCACTGTGTAGCAGGGCCACACAACACAGCAGATGCTGTATGCCCACAATGTGTCACACACATATGCGTGCATGTAGACAACAGGTGTGGCAGAATGAGAAACCAAAACACATAACATGTCCCCCCAAACATAGCCCTCATGCAACAGAGGAGGTCACCAAATTAAAAATACATATGCTGCCAATATGTTGTAATGTGACAAACACATCTGCAAGCGAATGTCATAACTCCCACATAATGGCAGATCACCACATCAGCAATGTGTCAATGTACACCCCAAATATTATCTCAAACTGACTGACTATATGCTAACAGGTAGCAGGGACACATGAACACAGAGTGAATACAAACCACAAAACAGGCAGAAATGTGTACACATAACACCATACAGGAGGCCCCCTTGCATTGTCTGTTGGTTACACAGTCGCTGGCCACATATAGCAGGTTACATGGAATGCAGATGTGTAGCACGAAAATGGTCACCCACAATAACACACCCCAAATACAATGTCCTAATGAGAGTGTGGTAAATGCAGGGGGTAACACAGGACTGTGCAGACGTGCAATGCAAGGCGTGGCCATACATGCAGAGTGTCATGTCTGAACATCAAGCAAACACAATAATTAGCATGTGAATATGCAAAGAATGGCACATAATCTCACACTGCAACACACCGAGGTCATAGCTCCACATGTTGTGGCTCACAAACAGAGTCACTCTGATGCACAGCCACCAGCCGGACACTAACATGGTACTGTGATGCCACACATGAATGTAAACCACATTGCCGCCTACACACATCAATCAAGGATGTTGGTGGGCATGACCGTGTGTTATTGGAAAACATGTAGCATGTCCAGGTGTGTGGCAGGTGGACATAGACAATTGCAATGCTGAAACTGTTCCCCCCTGCAACAATCACGGCTGTATGCTACAGTTGAAATAAACAGATCAGGGTATCCTGAGTGCCATGTCACACACATGGGCCAAAGCTCTGCAGTAAACAACTTGTGAGGAATGTCCAAACGACACAGATGATGTCAGTCCCTGATGCGCAAACTGTACCAAAAGCAAAGGCTTCCTGACATCCAAAATATCACTTACAAAATTCCCAGGCAAACATGGGCGTGCATAGTAAAGTGTCACATGCCAATATGGCACAGTCCGAGGAGGTTCATCTGTGTCCCTGCAATCAGCAGGACTGTCAGCTACAGCATGGCACAAACTGTGTGCTGTACATGTCTGTCATGGTCAAACAAGCAGTCCAAGAGCAATAACGTCCAGCACAGGCCTGTGTTCCACTCACAGACGTCAAACATCAAATAGGATATTTCCCATTAAACAATAACATGGTGCACTGTCCCACAACAGCTGTTGGATGAGGAGACGAGATGCACTGGAGGAAATGTGTCCATAATGTCCACTGCCCTGTGCAAAGAAAGGATAGGTGTGGCCAATGTTAGTAACCCTGCAACAACACCACAAATTGCCACAATGCACACTGCACTAATGAAAGATTGAAGTGATGGAAATGCAAACATGACAGGATATGCACATCAAATAAAACACAGATGTGAAAGGAACAGTACATGTTGCTGCAGACACGGGTGTCACATGGAGATGGGTATGTTAAATACCATGTCACACAGGCATCTCACAGCTACACACTATATGCATCCCTTTTTGTGTACAGAGATGCAACATTACATGTCCATGAGATCAAATGATACCCCACAAAAGGTACAGCCAGATGTAATAACAATTAAACAAAGGTGGAATCTAACCTATGTGTCCATGATGTGTCCCTCATCAATCCCATCAACTGCTGCATATGTACACCAGGTCACAGCGAACGGAGACGATATCAGGTCAACCAGTAGAACCAACATGTAAAGTCACACATCAGGGATCTTCACATCATGCCTATGTCAGACAGAAAACAAATGTTGCTCAACACCAGTCCCACATAACACAGGACACAACTCTGCTCACCAGAAATGTGGGTGATGATGAATAGGTGAACAGCACTACTGTAGAGGTAACAAACCCCACAATGCCCCCCAGGTGCCCGCACCCATCAAAGCATATGACAATGTATCATGCATGTACAATGCAGCACCACATAAGCAAACCAATAAACAGCCACCAGCACAATATGCGTAGTACAATGTGACAGCTGAAATACGTGGCCTGTCTGTGCCCAAGTGCTAATTTGTGCACATAACGGTCGAGTGACATGCAAGGACACCCTGATGATGGCCTATTTAACTAAAATGGTGGAGGCAGCAGGTGTTGCTTCCGCAAAGCTAGCCCATCAAGGCCCACATGTGGATCTGTGGAAAATGTACCAGAAAACCCATTACAGGAAAAATACTGGTCACAAACGCACGTGGAGATGTGTGACAACAGGCAAATATGGGTAAGACCGGCACACAGAATATACGTGAACAACACCAGCTGCCAAATATGATACATAACAGGCTAGATGTTGTGCACCTGACATCACACACATACAATGTATCGGTAGTTCTACATACCCTGGACCCCAGCATTTCTGCTGATGTTCTGCCATGTGCTAATGACACACACCGACAGCACTGTCATCACGTATGTCCTGTGTAGTGGAAAGAAGAAACAACCTTGTCAGGTTCCAGCGCTGAACGCCACACTGCAACGTACTGTCCCCAGCTGTAATACACCAAAACATGAACCAACAACGGACTGTGCACCCTCACACTGCACAGATCTTGTACATGGGAGAGGCATCATGTACATGTGTGATGCAAATACCAAGGCCCCCCACATCCATCATATGCCTCCCCACCCTCCTGCTGTGCCACACACGTGCCAAAACAGGTGGATGGACACACCATGTTGGTGACGCATCCCAAGGTTCACACTATATGTCTGTGCCTCCCATGTTCAGACCAACACCCCCTCTCTGTGTGCAGTACCCTCCAATTTTGTTTTGAAGCACAGTGTAAGTACCTGTGTCACCTGGAAATATGCCTCAATACCACCTGTATACACTGTGTAGATGCATATTATGCATTGTACATCTCCCCCAGCAAAGAATAATGACAGTTGTGTGTTTATCATGTGATGAAATACATGGCAAGGGCAGCACCATGGCTCTCCACAATAACCACCATGTCTGCATGTCACCTTACCGTGATTGTTGCATGTTAACCCATTGTGTAACTGTGAGAAAGTTCAACCAAGGATAGGTTTGATGTCTCAATGCCCCAAATAACCCCCACATAGGTCTGTGTGTGTATGTGCATATAACATCCCTTGATAGTGTCCTCAAGGTATCTGTGTGTCTGTACCGTGCTATCCTGCCATACACACAGCACGTCCCACACGCATGAGGCAGATGTAGAGATACTATCAAATACATATGCCACCACTAAAATGGAAGACCCCATAAAATCGGAAGGGCAAACACATCTAGCGTCACATTTGCCTAATGAATACACCCATTCAGCATCTAACCCACTGCACATCTGTATGTGTGTACATGTAATATACTGCTATGCATTACTCCACCACAAATGGACTGTAGCAATCATATGGCCCCCTGGCTGCCCACTGCACATGTCCACATAATTCACCATATCCATGCCTGTGACACCTGATGAGGCATACCTTACCACACACTGCGCTGCTGCTGCAGCAATACACGTGACACCTTGTCAGAAACACCATAGGAACGTTATCAGGTGCATGTGTACTGTGATATGTCTGACATATTGCATTGAAAATATCCAACATACAAACATAGCAAGCTGACAGGAGCAGAACACACACACACACAAACACCCACAGATTGCAGTACACAAACAAAGGTCCCGCATGAAAGCTCACCACAAACATGGACACCTCTATCACACCAAACCCCTAACCATCTGCCTGACCCAGGGCTCCTCACACACAATAACACCAAATAACTGTGTCTGGCCAGCAGTTGCTAGCACAAAAAACCACTAAATGGTACTGTGACCCCCAAAAGCTCTGAAAGGTGTAGCAACACCCTCTGACCCACAACACCAACAGCTGCTACTGTGCTCTGTCCACATTGTCCATCACACACCTCTGACGACATGTTATGATGGATGTTTAAGAAAAGGACAATGCAGTGTTGCATCTGAATGGTAAATGGTCCAAACATCACCCTTTGTAAACCTCACACGCATACAACAGCACATATATGTGGGTAGATGTGCAATACATACCAGTGAATCTGTCTGCAATCAATTGACGCCTGACCGATGTGCCTGCCTGTGTGTCACCACAGGCACGTACAGGGGGGCACGGTGGATCCTCCTCCACATCCTCATTAATCTCTGCAGGGATACCATGCCTGAGAGCAATGTTGTGCAGTATGCAACAAGCTACGATAATCTCTGCAACAGTCATTGGCGAATATTGTAAGGCCCCACCTGATCTATCCAGACACCTGAAGCGACTTTTCAAAACGCCAAAGGTGCGTTCTATGACTGAGCGGCTGGATGCGTGGGCCTCATTGTACCTCCGCTCTGCACGTGTCCGTGGTTGACGCACAGGTGTCAGGAGCCAGGGCCGACACCCATACCCTGCATCACCTGCAGAGAAGAATGTTGCATGTGAATGACTGAGCGCATGACACCATAAATTCACAGATGTATAGACGAGAGACATAACCCACAACACATCAGGACAGACATATTTTACATCACAATTATCCACCAGACCTAACAACTATTCTGATAGAAACACAACAAATGCCCTGTCAGGTCTGTAGAGACATGTCCGAGAACAACACAATCCCACCTTGTCCCCCCCAAAGAGTCCTATGTTGAGCACACGTCCCATGTTATGTGGCTCATGTTCTCATCACCGACACCATCACCACCAATGGTAGAGTACGCAATAAAAACACACATGACACATACAAACAATATATGTTTGCAAAGTAAAGAACACAATAATGTTTGCTGGGCCAATGTAGGCGCACACACACAACATGTTTGACTGTGATGTCAGCCAGGATGAACACAATATCACCATGACACCCCATGTCGTCAAAGGTCTCCATATCTACATATAGCAGTATAACTTAAAATGCTGTTGACCGCTGTCAACAAACCATCTCAGTAGACACCATGTCTACTGTACCCTCACCGTTCCATCCTTGTTAAGTTGTGCTCCACAGAATATGACATTGTAGGCCACATGATTTGTAAAACATCACAGCTACTGAGTATGACAACGTTCCTGTGTATGTCCCACCAATACCCCTACGTCTGGCCAAAAACATAGGCCCACGTCTTTGCAGTCAAATCTCCCAAATGATGAGTCACATCAGGAGAATCACGGACAATGACGCCTCAGCACTGCACATGTGCAGTGCGCAAAGGTAATGCTAACCCCAGCCCGGCCCCACCCCTGTAATGGCAGAGGACAAAAGCATTTGCACAGCTATGCAAAAATGTACACCCAATAGCAAAGGCAAGCAACATGCATCATATGTTGGCAACCCCCCCCTGTCCAGCAAACAACAGCTGACAGACCCATGAATGATTGAGTGTGTGGCCCTCACACGCACATGACACGCATTAGGAGCATGGATTGTAAATAACACACGTCTGACATGACCTAACACAGATACAATCTAAACCCATGCATACACAGGTGGGTGGAAATGCCCCCCCCCATCCCTGTGTGCAGAAGGTATACAGACACAGGTGCCAATACACACCCGACACACACATCTGAACAGTTGCATATGTTCCGTAACAACACCAGCATCTCCACATCACATATGGCTGTGAAACGGATGTGACATGGCTAATCATGTCCCCTGTTAAACAACGTCTACAGTCCTGTAATTATGTAAAGTCACAACAGTTGTCGGTTTGCTGAATGGGAGTTCATGTAGCTATAGCACAGTGGCCAATATCTGCAACACATGGGTAATGTTACGTAAACACATACATATATGACTAATCATCGAAGATATATATGGAGATACTCACCCAGCAATATACAGTCACCGTAATGTCCATCCTCAAATTCCCTAAATAGTGCTGAGCGATGCAGGATATAGGAGTCATGGGTGGACCCTGGAAACCTTGGGACCACATTCAGAATATGCAGATTAGCATCACATACAACCTGAACATTCAGGGAATGGTAGTGTTTGCGGTTGCGGAACACCACCTCCCTGTCTCTGGGCGGGACCAGGGCAACATGTGTGCAATCAATAGCTCCCATCACGTGTGGTATCCCGGCTAACGCCTCAAAGGCCTGGTCCAGGGTCTCCCAATGTTGCCTACTGTGGGGAAGGGCTATGTACGTCCCCACCCGGCTGACCATAGCACGCAGTACTTGGTGGAGACAGCGTGAGAAGGTGGGGCGGCTCATGCCACCCACTGCGGCCACAGATGACTGGAAACAGCCAGAGGCAAAGAAATGTAAGGCAGCAAGGAGCTTGACTACACCTGGTATGGCATGGGACCGGCTAGTCAGGGGCTCAAGGTCAGGTCTCAGATCCTCATACAGCCCCCTAATAGCCCTTGTGCTCAGTCGGTACAGGGAGATGACCTGGTCCTCACGCATGCCCTGGAGCTGGGCCCTGGGCCTATAGAGCCGCAGCTGCCGAGCCTGCACCTCAGTACGCCGTCTGTGCCGTCGCCGCACAGCACCTCTCTGGCCAGCCGCCGCAGCAGCAGGTCTGAGTTGCTGCGGGTCTACACCCATGCCCTGTGCCACAGCCCCATGGACATCATCTCCCCTGTCCAGCAACCGTAGCATCTGCCCACGTCTTTGGGCACATGCAACAACTATTATGTCCTCCATGTAAAGCCCTCTGTGACTACACAAGCACAAACACACAGACAAACACAGACACACAGACACACAGACACACACACTTGCCCAAACACTGCACAAATGGCAAACCACCACAAACATCAAAGACAACAGACAACTCCCACAATATGGCTCACTACAGTTGCTCCCAGATTCTCCAAACAAACACACGCCGCGCCTACCAAAACACCCTCAATGTTGCTGACTGAGCACCCTCTTTTTATACAGTGTACAGTTATTTTCCGTTTTGTCGGTACCGCGCCCCGTGTGCGCAGTGCGCATGCGCAGGAGGTCACGCATCGCCGCCTGTCTGTGCGTGCCGCGCATGTGCAAGCGTTGTCACGTGTGCGTGTGTATGACTGCGACGCGCATGTGCCAATTGGGGCGCATGTGCGTTTGGGTGTGCGCGGAGCCCATGTGAACCCCGTTACGCATGGGCGTATGCGTTTCACCAAAGTCATGATGCAAACACAAACGGTCATGCGCTAAGAGTGGCGCTTGCGTGTCGCGCAAGCACCTTAAAAGGCCAGCGCATGAGCATGCGCAATTCAACACAGGCGCGTCGCACAAGCAGCGCCGTCGCCGACGTCCTGCTGCAAACAAACGCCCACGCGTTAAGAGTTGCGCCTGCGCATAACGCACACAACCATAGAGCGAGACGCATGAGCATGCACAATGAAACACAGTCGCGTCGCACAAGCAGTGACGTCACACAGTGGCGCATGCGCAACGTATGCACCGTCCACAAAACTACAAATGCACCCAAACGGAAGCAAAATGTTGAGGGTTGGTTGAGGAGTCAGAGCGAGTGTATACAGAGTTGATGTACGTGAGAGGTGGTGTAGTGAGAGGTGGGTCAGTGTCATTTGGGTAGCCACATTTTCCCGTGTTGTTTGATAAGTACCCATATCTGTAGTCTGTCATTGTGTGTGTTACCTTGTCTGTGTATTGTGTTAGTGACTGTTCTGTTCCTGTGCTGTGTGCCTTGTGGTGGGGTCGTGGTTGCGGTGTCTGTCCCGTGCCTGTTGTGGGAGGGGCGGAGGGGGTGAGGTGCAGTGGGGAGGCGAGTGGTGAGGTGAGTGGGGAGCAGAGAGGAGGGAGGAGGCCGATGGAGAGACAGACCCGAAGCCAGCGGGGGAGGGGGAGTGACAGGGAGACACACAGGGGTACAGAGAGAGATAGGGAGCCAGGGACAGAGACAGAGAGGGATAGGGATAGGCAGGGAGGGACACAGACAGAGAGGGACAGAGAGAGGGGCAGAGGGAGGCTGAGGGTGGGGGAGGCTGAGCCTGGTGTATTTGCGGGTGAGGTGGTGCCGCCAGTACCACTAGAGGCAGGGCCTGCGGGGACTGAGGGACCTGTGGAGGTGGGGGCAGTGCCAGGGCCATCAGTACCTGCACAGCCTGCTCCCAGCAGGCACACAGGGAAGAGGAAGCGTGTCCCTGTGTCTGAGGCTCTCAGGAGGAGGGCATTAAAATTCACAGACGCTGAGAACCACAACCTCCTCTCCATGGTCCTTGAAAATTACGAGGTTCTGTTTGGCCGACAGAGCACAAGGACAGGCACAGCAGGGCGTAACGCGGTGTGGGAGGCGGTCCAGCGAGGGGTCGCAGAGGCAGGGGCCCCCCCACGGGACATAGATAGCCTGAAGAAAAGATATTCCGACATCAAAAGAGGTGTACGGCAGCACCTCTGTGCCGAAACAAAACATGCTAGGGGTACAGGAGGAGGGGGCCCCCTGCCAGCCATGCTGACGCCCCTGGAGCAACAGCTGGCCGAACGCCTCGGTCCGGTCTACACCTATGGTCTGCCTGCGCTGCTGGATACTGCAGATCCACATGCAGGTAAGTATGTCATGCATATCCATCACATCGCATAACCCCCCTGAGATGATCAATGTGTATACAGCTGACATTTGCAGATGCACACACATACCTATCTCCCCATTCCAAGGATGTCGTTAGCCTTGTGTCTGAGGCTGTGTGCACACCCCATCATACCCTATGGTGGCCAACACATAGACACAGTGCGAACACTATGTCGGTAGACGTGAGGGTCAGAGATGTTTTGCGCAATGTGTCTGGGGTTGTTTCCCTGAGGGTGGAATGATAAAGCGGCCCGTGTAATCATATGTAGATGGTGATTACTGTCTGCCACCACATGGTGGCATGGAACAGTTGTAATGGAATGTATATTTGCCAGGGTAGGGGCGAAGGGGAATGGTCACCACAAATGCAGTATACGGAAATATACATCCACACTGTATTTAACAATCCGTCATGTGTTCATGTTTTACAGAGTATTGTAAACATGGGAAACACACTATAATGTACCTGTACTGTAACCCAGTTACCCAGCCGCGTCATGTGACCCTTGTCAGGATCACTGACGGCTGGTACACACACAGCAGATGTATGAGGATAGTGGAGGAACATCCAGGCCTTGCCGTAACAATCCCTGTCAGTCTGACACGTTCTGCAAACCCTTTGTCATGCAACACAATCATTGACCATTGGGAAGCCAAGGGTATATCAACCACGAGGGTTCCCCATGATTGCACAAACCTCTGGCCATGTCTGTCATCCGCATCTATGGGATCTCAGAGCTCATTACAGGGTAACTATGGCGTCAGTACAGCTGGACTGTTTGCAGGGCTCACCCCACTTTGACAAGGGTATTGCTGGCAGATGTCAGATGTGGATGACACATGATGTTATCTGTGTCTACACATCTCTGTCATGCATTGTTGGTACCCCTCTCACACCTGTGTGTGTATGCAAGTAGTGGATGACACTAGTTAATATTATGTGGCGTGTCCGTGAACCGTGTCTCACACGTACGACACTCAGATTCCCCCTGGATCATATCCCCTCCATAGAGATATGTTGTTTAACGTACACAAGAGTACATGGTACATCTCACAGATGTGTGTGGATATATTCTGGGTATGTCCCAACCCACGTCAGCCTGCATGCACCCGCCCTCTCAATGTCTGCCTGTAATTAGGTGAAAGACAGTGGTCAGCCAACCGTGCTGCTACTAGAAACTGTCACTGGGATGAGGGACACCATGTACCATGTCGTGGGGAGTCCACGCATATTTGTGCCCACTCTGTCCACCCCCCCATGGGTCAGCTGTTCCCCCCAGAGGGCCGGACACCATTCCTGTGTCTCTCACTGCACACACACCTCACGTTTTCCGGAATGGTCTTGCCAGTCACAGGATCACCCTGCAAAACTGCTGGTGTGTTTGCAAAGACCGTGCCATATGAATTCTGCTAGCCATTGCTTGCCCTAATCAGCCAAATGTTACAGCGAAATGTGCATGTCCCTGGCCTTCACATTGTTTCACATCCCCATCTTCAGCTCCCCTGGCTCCCTGCCACCCACCCTCTGTCACTCTGTCTCTCTGTGTTTAGCAAGCTGCCCCTGCATCGGGCAGTCAGCCCCCTGATGTGCTGTGGTCCATCAGTGTCCCAGTCATCCCCCTCTCACAAGGTGATGCGTGTTAGCTGATTGGACATGTGTTCCGTGTTGTAACTATATAAAAGGGTGCATGCACCTGCATGAACAGAACCTTACACCTGGACGACATCTGTCCACATGGACGTTGTGTGTGCAATCATGTCACAATTCCCCCCCCCCATGTCACACCACAAAAACACCACAAGATGCAATACACAGAGGGACAAATATGTAGCTGTGTGATACACAGCTGTCATGTACCCTACATAGGCTATGATTTGCTGCCAGCCCCATGGCCAATGACTATCCTGACGGGGCCCCCCCCCCCAACGTATCAGGGATAGTACATCCTTAACACACATCCCATACAACTTCTGAGCGGGTAGGTTTAACAGGACTAGGGATCGTGGGGATCATGTATCTGTGGCATGTGTAGAGGTAATGCACATACCCATTCACTTGCAATCTGGCTCAGTGCTATCACCCTCCCCTACGTCACACTCACACATGTACATGGCCAGTCAAATGTGGTGACATGTGACTGTTGGGGGGGACGGGGACAGCACAGAGTATGGGTGGTGGTGCACCATGGGTAGCCTAGTATCCACACCTGCCAGTACAGCAGGCAGACAGTACAGCAGTGCGGGCATAGATATTCCCTGACACATGTTATGGGAAATGTCCTGGCCAGGTGTGTCAATACACGTACTAACATGACCGAAGGGCAGATGTGTCACCCTTCCCCTGACCCTGTGGCTGCAGTAACACATGACCTGTGCTCTGATGATGACATATGTCCACCATGAGACATGTTGTGTACCCTCTCAGTTGCAGCTAGCCCTGTATTGGCGTGTTTATCCATGGCCCCCACCTAGGGTACAGGGAGACATCCAACATGTGGTACACATCCCAGCAGTGTGTGACACTGTTCCAGACATGTCATGGAGTAGAAGCCCCTAAACAACTGCACCATCACTGCCCTATGTCATCTCATCTGTCACTGTGCATTTGTGTGTGACTGTTTCCTGTTTATCTGACATACTCTACGCACACTGCTACATGTGCCTGTCAATTGTCTCAGGATCCTCTGCAGTGGTATCGTCCTACATTGTAGGTTCGTGGAAGGTACATGTAGCACTGGGGAGACAGTATGTCCCATGTGAATATGCCGTGAGCAATGGCATGCACACCCAAACCTAGACTGTCAAGGATGGAGTACCTGTTGGTGCTGTGTAGCCCTGTCAGCACATACATTACACACATGGGGTGTGGGATCGACTGCTGAATAGATGGCCATATGAGGATATAGTCAAACCTGGAGGCCACACAGGGCATGCACGGCTGACTCCCAGACCAGTTTTAATGACACAGGTACATGGTTTTGGGCGATAGGTATGTGGGTATGTGGGGGCTCTGTATGTACCACACATTCAGGGTACTCTGAATATCACATATGGGTGGTCTGGATCACACACGTAGATGTTGCTGTACAGCTTACACATATGTATTTATCTGTGTGTGCACACAATACAGGTGACTATAGTACATTGCCGACACATGTGGAGCAGGAGGAGGAAGAGGAGGAGGAGGAGCTGGAGCAGGAGGAGGGGGAAGAGGAGGTGTGGCACGCACCTGGAACAGAGAGCCCTGATACGGTGGTTGATGTGGGGAGTAGTCGCCAGGGGGAGAGGCCTGGTCCCCGGGAGGGTCACATGGGACCTCCACGGAGCCCCACACCACCAATGTTGTCTGCAGCAGGATATGCTGCAACAGCACCAAGGCGCAACGAAACTGGCGAGGATGTGCTACTACATGAGCTGCGTGCCCGTGGTGCTGCATCGCAACGCGACAATGAAGGTGGGTAATTAACATTCCTTCCATTAACCATCACTATGCTGTGTGTACATAGGCTCACAGATGTGCACCCTGGGGCGGGCCTGTCAAGGTTTAAGATGCCACACAAAGACACTTGTTGTTACAGAAGCTATCTTTGTGACACACATCAGCGTGCACTATGTGCAACACAGTGCTGGCATGGGAATCAAAGTGTGAGCCACACATGCACAGCATCCTATATATCATGACACACAATTGCTGTGCCGGACCAGTACCAGCAAGCAAGCACTGTGCCACAGGGTATACATCCCCTATGTATACTGTGCAGTGTGTTTGCCCACACACCTGTGCACAGCTAAGAGGGAGATGTGGAGGGGGCGTGGCCACCACACACAAAACACACACACCTCTAATCCATCTCAGGGGTGTGTATGTGGTGTATGTGACAGCATACCCTCTACAGCTGTGATATGCGTGTCCACATTACACATTACACATTTGAGTTACCTAATCTTTGTGCCTTTGTTGCCCAATGACACTGTTACACACAGCCTGACAGCCAAGAGAGTGTGTACAGCTACAGATGCAGATGTAACAGTACTGATGCGTCAGGTGCCTCTGTTTGTGAGGGTACACAAAATGGTGAACATATAACAGGAAGGTCTAGGCCCCCTGACTGTAGCACACCCATGTGCCATTGCTACATTGTGACAACTGTACCGTGCAGCAGCGCAAATCAGGGTTCACATACACAGGCGGGACATATGTGTGATATGCAACGTGATAATGGCCCCATCCCACATAGGCTTTATCAACAGGTGTCCACACAGCATCATAGACGACATTATCGTGTACAGTGCCTCATACACACAGAGAGCACTATATCCACACTGGACAGGATCAGATGTTCCTTTCCCCTGTTTTTGGGGGGCAACACGCCCCTGCGGTCACCTGAATGCCCACAACTAGGGTTGGCTGTGTGACATACAGCCAGAGTGGCGACGCTGTCCCGCACATGTATATTCCTAATGTACAGTCGTCTGAGGCGGATGGCCATTAGGGTCTATACGCCAAATTACGTGTCCTTGCATCAGCATTGTGGATGAGGCCATCAGGTGATGTGGCTGGGGGGGACATAAAGTGAAGTCCAAACTGTATGGCATCACACAGGTAACCTGTGATGAGGCCAAGTTGCGTTTTGGGGTCAGCAGCTACACAGGCAGACCCGGTATAGGTTCCCCTGACCCCAAACAGACACAATATCCCAAATCCCAAACCTACATCCCCAAAAGGAAACGTTAAGCTGCGACAGCAACAGACTATTCAGCACCCTCCTGACATTGCAGATCCAGACAGTTCACGTGAAAAAAACAGTTCGCACTCACGGTAACATGCCCATTCAAACATGTATGTACAGTTGCGCTCATCCGCTGGGGAATACCTTGTGATGCCATGTGGCATGGTAGTCAGGTCGATGAACAGCAGTCTCATACAGGTCCAGCATGTGAGCAATGGCTGTATGGACAGGTCAGGTTGTGCTCACCTTCCCCTGGCGTCCACAATAGCCTATAGACGGCAGACACACATTCCATATTTTGACCCACCACACCCACTACAGATGCTATACATTGGCCCTGGCAAAGGCACATTCCATGACATGACCAGGGGATACGTACGTTCGTGTGCCAAATGCAACTGCTAGCTCACCCTCTGTGCTGTGCGACGCAGGGGCTGGTATACACCCAGGGACATCTGGCCTGTGGCTTGGTGTGAGCAGACTGCTCATTCGCCCACTAGGGATTCCGTCCTCCCTCTTGACATATCTCACAGACACATGCCCTCTTTCCCCTGAGGGATCATACATAGGTGACGTGTGTTGTAACGTGAGTCCTCACATCATTCCATTCCTAGGCCGTGGAAAATGTTTTGCCCCATGCCCGTGGTTTGGACGGTTGGTCTCCAAGTGACAGCTGTAGTACCTGGGATCCTCACACATTTCATTCCCCCTCTGACCCTGGTACTTGCATTGTAGGTTTGGGTTATCCACCTCGGGATACCAAGATGTCTGAGCCCTGCATTGCTGTATCCACTACTGGACTACGCAGCATCCCTGTGTCATAGTGCTCACCAGGCTCTTGCCTCCACAGCACATTGTCTCGTGGTTGGTGTATGCCCTGGGCTACCCTCACCTGTCGACTGCCACAGTTGAGATGCCTGCCATGTTGCCGCCCTCACAGTGTACACCTTCTGTCACCCTCCCGTGTTTGTGGCGACTGGGTGTGCCTGTAGGCTAGCATTGGATGTGTTTGTTTGTGAGCTATGTTTCCCTTGGGATGTATGCTTAGGTGAGCCATCCCCCAAGTACGGGTACACCGTTTGTCCTCTTTCCTACCCAGGGCTGTGTGTCAGCAGGAGCAATGCAATATGCAACACTGCTGTCTGCATTTGGATGGATGCTAATATTGCACCGTGGAACAACACATGTCAATAGGGCCCGTGATGTGATGTGACCCGCTTCACACCTCACCCCTGCCTTGCCTGCTGCCAGGCACAATCAGGGATGGCCCACTCTCCTATATCCAGGGCTGAACACACTTATCTGAGGCCTGTCACTAGCATTTGCATGCCTAGCATACCCCTGTACATGTACGTCTGGAGTCTGGGACCCTGTGCAGCAGCAGGACTACATCACCGTGGCCCTTGAGGGCACACAACATGGGCCCCAAGGTGTACATGCACTGTTTTCTGCCCACTGGGGTCACCCCCGGGAGGGGTTGGTGTTGTGAGAGAACCTTAGCTGTCACCCACATGTGGGAGTGTTGGGTCAGCCCTGGGTATGTTCTGGGAACCGCTGTTCACACCCCATCGCACATTGTCATGAGCACTGCACTGGTCACATGGCCGGTGTGTGTGTGTCCATCTGCTCGACCCCAACGTTCCCTGCCTGTATGCATCCCATATCTCCTACTCATTGTGTATCCCCTGGTGTTGTTGCAGTCAGTCGCACACCCTCCAGCCACCCACACAATGTACACTTATCTGCTGTCTGTCTCTAATAGTACTGGTACATCTGATGGACGTTGTCTAGTTCTTGCACACACAGTGTATCCGTGTGCCTGTGTCTCACAGCACGTTCTCAGACGGCTGCCTAGTGTGTGAACCTACCCAATCATGATGATGCATATATTCATATGATACATGAAAGGTATTGTGGGTAATGTAGTTCATTTACCACAAACACAGCCGGAGACAATACCTTTGTTGTGAAACCAGTGGTAAAGCCAATAACCAACGTCTTATATTGATGGGGTTTAATTCACCCAGCACAAGTATGCTTGGTAGCATATAAATGAGGTTACTTGCGTGCAGTATTTAAATTGATAACATAAAGTCACAAATCAACTCATGAAAACAACCTTCACCCTGTCAGGCAATTAGCTAATGTTTTCCTAGCAAAGAATACCAAATGAAAGGTCACAAATAATGAATACACCTTGCTGCTTAGGTTAACCTCTGCTTATGTCCCACACAGATCCTGCAGTGATTCTCTCCTTGCTCACACACACAATTAGGTGCAGCTTTCATTAATATCAATTCCCCAGCTGAAAACCTTGAGCTGGCTGGCTGATACTGTGTGAGGCCATATCCTGCTTTAGGAACTGTTCGTAGTGCAATAAAGAACAAGGTTAGGTTTCTTTGTGATGGCTGATGTGTTTCCTCACAGAGAGCTAGCAATCGCACTTTGATAGAGAACACTCCATGTAAACAATAGTTTCATCTGCTGTGATTTCCCCCTCATCAATAAGCATAGGGTGACTATCATAAAATAGCACAGATGAGTCTTTCAGTAGGGAACTATCAAGAGAATGCTCATTGCCCTGCTGCCATTCACTATTAGAGATAGGGTCGGGATCAGTGTTCATACCTGAACCGCCCTTGCTGCCATGGTTCCTCTCTGTATAGCCTGGCCAGTATGTACTCCAGTTCTTATGTCCAGCCTTCCAATCTTTATCCCTGGACACTGGATCTCCTCTCACATACCTTCTGGCATAGGTCCTATGGTCCCTTCCACGTGCAGTCTTCTCTCTCACCAGTAGCCACAGGTGATTCCTATCTCTGCCACTCCATTCCTCTGGGTGACCCCAGTCCAATGGTCTCTGCTGGCACTTGGAATACCTCCCAGTATAGGTACTGCCTTGGACTCTCCTAGATCTCTCAATGGCCTTTCTGCTCTTCCTTCCAGAGGGTTTCCTTCCTTCTCTATCCGTTTGGCTTGGCTTCTGCTTCTACAGGTGATGTTGGAACCTGTAGCCCTTGCTGTAGCTGGGCTGGAGCTTGTAGCTGGGCTGTAGCTTGTAGCTGGACTGGAGCTTGTAGGTCTTGCTGTAGCTGCTATCTGTAGAATAAGCTCTATTGTTATGCTGTCTTGATGTGTGCTCCTCCCTATCACAGCGCAGCTGTGCTGAATCAGGCCCTGCCCTTTGAGATGAGTGCCTAGGGATTACCTCATAGCTCTCTTGATTGAACACATGTATTCTCACTTCAGCCCCCCTCATGGATGCTGGACACCTGGTGCATTCTGGGACTGGTAGTCTTTTATGTGTGAGCTATGTGTTATTACCTCTACCAGGACTGACAGGAGTCTTGTTCAGAGTCACATCACCCTTTCTATAACTCCTACCTGAGCCATGATAGGCTTCCTTAGCAAAACGTACATGGTGTATGTCCTGTGTGTGGCCATGGACGACACCTTTGTGTAATGTTTCTATACATCAAAATATGTATCTCAGTAGTACAGTTTGTACCATGCAAAGGGTATTTGTGTGATATGTTTTGCCTAGTTCTGCTTGACAATTGTACCCGCCACAGGTAACTCAATGACCACCATCTCTTCCCCACACAGGCATTCGTCAGGAACTTGCAGCTATACGGCACAATGGAGAAAGCCTCATACAGGAGGTGGTGCTTCTGCGCCAACACATCCAAGATATGCCTTTTGGGAGGATGTGTGTGGCCATGGAGTGCATCCAAGCTGCCCTGGAAAGGATGGCACCACCGCCCCTGCCGCCCACACCGCCACCACCACCACCACCCACACCCCCGCCACAGGCACAAGATGACCGTGTGGGGCCAGCTGCAGGGGAACGTATTTTGCAGCGTGCCAGACGTGAGAGGCAGCGCCGTCGCCAATAGTGCAATACCTATTACTGTAACATTGCATACATATAAAGTCTCCGTCCAATGTTTCTCTCCTTTTTATAGCATAGTTTGTGTGCACATGCATGCCCTGACCATTACCTGAGGGGTTCAGATCTGGCCCGGTATTGCCGGGGTGTCCATACTGTCTTGTATTACTGCACACATGGCATTGCCTGCCATTTCATAACTGCATACGATCTGTGCATTGGCCCTTGGCTGCAATACACCAATGTTCACATAGGCCCAATGCCACATTTTGGGCAGCTGCAGGGTTACAACAACACTATCGTGGCCATTCCACGGTCACACCCCCTGATACTGTGCACATTGGGTGAGGCTCTGTGGCCATTGGCCCTGTCATTGGCAGGGGTGACATGCGTGTCCCGCCCCTCCATGGCACACATGTGTCAGAGGGACACATGGGTGTCATGCGTGTGTGCGATGCTGCTCTGCACCAGCAATTGTTGTGGGGACAGACACATCCCTGTGACATGACTGTTTAGGCGGGAGATATTAACAGCAACATGACCTGTGGTTACCCATGTCCCATTCCTATGCACACATGTTCATCACACAGCTACGCATGTGGTGCAGGTAACATTATGATGGCCATGGCCACGCTACATGTCCAACCAGGTGTATGGACCTTCCCATGCTTGCCTACATGTTGTGTGGTGAAGGTACACACGTGACCAGTGAGGCAGGTTCAAAACATGTTTATTATGAAAAACTAACACACAATGGCCAACATGCCCAACATAAACACACGCATGAGGTGGGGGCGGGGGAAACACAGCGCAGCAGAGGGCACATAGGGGCATCACAGGTGCCAGCCGTGGTACCTGTAATGCTGTTCGGCAGGTGGCCATCGGGATGCCAGATGCACCACATCACTGGCCACCTGCCGAACAGCCCCAGTCAAACACTGCAGGGCGTGGAACACGACACGGATGTCGTGTCGTACGTCATCCAGGGCCATGCACACATCGTCGATACACCTGCCAGCACACAGACACACATTGTCTGTGGTCTGTGTGCTGGCATGAGCATGAGGTGTACCAGTGGCCCTGGGTGACGCACGATCGTGCTCACGTCCGTGCCGTGCAGACGCCTGCAATGCCGGACTGGTGCCCCGGTGGCCCTCTGCTGGGCTGTGTTCCCCCCCAACCAACTCCAACCCCTCCCCGCTCCTTCCATACCCACCCCCCACCCTCCCTGCCCACACAATCACCCCAACTCCCCCCTCCCTGCCTGCACCCCTGCCCCCGTTGCCCCTCTGTCCTGCACCCCCCTCTGTCCCATCCCCATGCTGCCCCTGGTTAGGGGTGTGCCTGCTGCCATCTGCCTCGTCCTCTCCCACATCACTGGAGGAAACCACCACCACATCTGCCCTCTCTGGTCCTGGATGTGGCTGCTCCATCCCACCAGGCTGGTCGTCCTCCTCCTCCACCTCCTCCTCCTCCTCCTCCGTTGTGTGCCGGGTGGTGGGCCTCCGGAGACTGTGGGCAGAGGTGTGTGGCGAGGCGTCGCTGGCATCACTGTCTGTGAAGGATGACATACATCAGGTGATGTCCATGTGTGTCACATACCAAATATGCAGATGCAGGTGGGAGACAGGCTGGTGGCCCTATGGCACACCTGAACCTGTGAGTTGCCCATTCCAATACTCACCATCGTGGTGGTGCTGGCGCTCCCTGCAGGCACGTGTAAGGAACTCCGGGTGGAATTTGCGAAGTTCGCGCCCCTTCTTCCTCAGGTCCTCCACCTGTGGATATGCAAAAGTTGTCAGGTGTCAACACATACCACCTGTCACTGGGGCTATGGGTGAACATACGTTGACTTGTCTGGCCCACACCATGCTTCTCCCCCACCCCTGCTGTTTGGGGCATATAGAGCATAGTAACCGACCTCCAGCAGTCAGTCCCTCCCACATGTGCAAATAGGTTAGCACATAGGTGTCACTGCCGTATGACATGAGCATAGCTTACATCCACCTGCACTGTCATGTAGGGCATCACACATCAGCATCACAAAGTGACTGCATGCTGCTCCTCACCCATATCCCCACAACAACCTGTCAGAACGGTGGACTGGTGGGGGTGACTGTGAGAGACAGGGGTGTAGACGAGTGGCCATAGGTGGGACGTCACAGAGACAGAGGGGATGAGGGAGGGAAGATCACCTAGGGCACATGGTGTGCATTGTAGGTCACATCCCTGCTGTGCAATGACAGCAGCTGTCAAAGGTGTGTGTGTTTGATGTATCCCGGAAGGGGCAGGACATGGTGAACGCTGGAGGTGACCAACTCTGAGCGTTTGCCACTGTATGATTCCCATAGTGTGTATCCCCTGTGGGGCAGCTCACCTACACAGTTGGCTTCTGTGTCCCCCTCTATGGGTGTTGCCTCATGGACAGCCATGTGTGTACCTGGTCTGTCACAGCAGCACCATAACACATCGCATCCCTATGTGTCTGTGCCCTCATGTAGTGTTGCTTAGGCGCATATTGGGGATGTGTCATACACAACCCGCCTGCTGCGATGCCCCTACTTGTACCCCTTGTAAGCTAGTGTGGCCAGCTCCCACACGGCATGCAGGGGTAATAGTATGAGATTTGTCCTCACATTGTGTTGTGAAGGGTGGGTGTGTTTGGGTGTTTTGCATGGGCCACCTCCCATGGTTGACAGTGTCCAGTCCCCCTATGGTGTGTAGCAACACACATGCATGGGGGTACATGGTGATCATGAGCTGTCCCATATCTCTGTCAGTGGTTTGCAGGGCGGTGGGGATGTACCTGACCAGGTGGTGGGATGTCCTCTATTTGGTATTGCGACTGTACAAGTTACGCCTGGTTGTTTCCCAGATATGTTGGCGTGTGGAACATGTACATTTCTGTCATGTAGAGCTGGGTGTGGTCCATGATGGCCATATGACCGATGGGCTACATTAGACATGCACAGTGTGTAGTCATTGTTGTCCTTGCATTTGCTGTGTAGTACTGTTTGACCACCCTGCACAGGCCAGACGTGTCAGCATCCACCTCATAGATCCTTGCTGTCACATTGTCCATGACAGTTAGACACACATACAGTGGGTGTATCAGACATTATCGTGTGACAGACATGTCACTTTTGGAGGCATATGCCACAATGTCAAGGGCAGGGACTCACCCCATGTGTCCACACCAGCCCAATGATAACCTTTTGCCATCATTTGCCCTCGCTACAACCATGACTGTCAGGCACGAACCATACCTTCCCCATGTCATATGGGAGGGCCACATCTAGGTGCTCTACATGTTCATGAGACGCCATTCCAATACATCCCCTGCAACCTTGTTTGGGACAGTATCCTGTGTGAGGGCAAGGATCCATGGCACACACAGCAGCCACACAAGCTGTGTTCATACACCAGTAACAGAGTGTCTGACAACATGTCATCTGTGACATTGTGTTGTGAACATAACCGACTACACCACAATGGGGTGCACAGGGGGCTTTCCATTTTGCACCACTGCTAACGTCTAACGCTGCCTAGTTATTATCACAAAATGTGCCATGTGGGTAGGGTTGGGGGGGGGATATCCCCTCCTGTTCAGGGTGTTATCCTGTATGTCTTGATGTCCAGCCAGGGTGGGACCCTCCCCTGGCGTATGTGGCTATGGATGGATATCAGCCTCATGTCCCCTGTGTTGCATCTCATTTTCGACTGCAACTGAGTGGAACATGTCCACAGGCCAGGCCAGCCCCCAGTGGGTCTGAACGTAGGGTGTGACTACTTTCCGTTTTGGACATGCTGGCACCCCCTTGCAATTCACATTACTGGACTCTGAGCCGTCCCATTCTCTAGGCACCTAGGGGGATTGCACATATGTTGTCCCTGTGGTTTTTGGGAGCATGCAGTGTTGGAACACAGGCGCGTAGTGTCTGCGTTTACATGGTACCAATGTGTCCCACACAATAGACATCTGCATTGAGGGTCCATATGCCCATGCTGTGCGCCAAAACATTGTGTGTGCCAATGACACAATATGTGTGTCCTGGGGGGTTGTCTGGTACCCTGGTGTACTAGGGATGGCTGCAGGCCCGTGTCTTTGCCACATCAATCTGTGTGCTAGTGACACCTGCTATGCCTTTGCAGTTGTCATGGACACATCCCATGCCCCAATGCTAAACACGTGGTGTTATGACGCATGTGCCGACTCCCCACTGGTATAGTGGTTATTGACTCCCTTTGTTGGGCCTGGTGGTAACACCAGAGCTGTTGTCACCAACTGCATTTGTCAGTGCCACTGCCAGGGCATCCCTATGTTGTGGGGTTTATGTCCCTCTGGGAACATGCCACAATATGTTGGTCTAGATGTGATCCACACGACACATGGTGAAACACTGGGGAAATGGCTACCAACACAGCCACATTGTGGGGGGTGGGGGGTGTTTGCGCATGGCTGGACGTCTCGGCCAAACCACACCCCTGGATGCCATCCCACTGGTCAATCATGGTGACAGGTCACATGTGGGGCCTTGGCAGTCAGCACACTAGGCATGGCTGACAGTGACCAATGAGTGTTTGGCACTCCTGGAGCATGTCCTCCCGCACATGGTGTGTTCTCCATGCTAATGGCATGGTTTGGGCCTATGCATACATAGAAGAGCAACGTACTTGGGTAATTCTCAGTGTTCCCCTGGTGTTGTCTTTGAATCATGTCAACACAGCTACTAGTGCTGGGATATCAGATACACCAGTGTCACAGTTAGTGGGGCCCTCAGCAGAGACACACACAGGGGTTGCTTTCCCATACAGGTGTATTGCACTTAGACGGACACAGAGATGACATTTTTCCGTGACATTATGCACTGGGGAGCAGCAATTGGGCTTTTCAACAGGGCAGACCACATGAGCTGTGGGGTACTCCCATAGGCTTTTATGGTGGATGGGGGGGAGCAGTCGCATGCTGTCTTGCACACTGCATCACAGACAGATATGGGTCAGTGCCCTCATGCCTATTCCAGGTGAATATCTGTCCCCAGTGCCACATACATGCCTCAATGTGGGTGTGGACATGTGTGCAGCGACACCTATGAGCAATGTCCATGTCTCCCTAAATGCATGGGGACGTCTCCCTTTGGCACCCTTGACAGACATGGCATTGGCATGGCACATTTGTTTGGCCAATGTGGATGTCCATGGGGAGGCCTTTAGCCCAGTAGGTATTACATTAGATACATGTGGGGTCACATTAACTGTACATGTCATGCAATCCAAACGCAATGGCACCCAGATGTAACGGTAAACATGTTTGTGTTCACATACATGTGACATTGAGTGGTTTGCCCTAAGCACCGTGGCAGGGGGCAGGTCCATGACACATGGATATCTAGATGGCCATGGATGTAATTACCTGACCCAACACATGAGTTGTGTGTCCTGTATGTCATAGGGCTACTGATAGCTACATCAGACGTACCTTGACGACTGTGAGACACAGCATACTGGCGATGGTGGACATGCATCTGTCACCTTCCAGCTTCTCGGGTGGTTTTATGTTCCTCTGACCTGTGTCCCTGAGGGTTCTATGAGATGTGCGTGCACACACTACGGACAATGACACATTACACGGATATGTGCTGTTTCGGCCCCTGTACATTTGTGGATGATAGGCTGTAGTGTGCAACCTGGATGTGTGTCTGGAACCCCCCAGAGGCAGCTGTGAGGTACATGTAGACAAAGGGTCATTGTGCCTGTAGGCTTTTGTGTAGGTAAACCTCAATTCTGCATACATAGCTGTGCACATGTCCCTCTCGCAAGGGTTTGGGCTTCCATCTCGAGGCTACTGTGTGATAGCTTTTGTGAACGCACAACCATATCAGCATCTACCATAACATGTCCATACATGTACAGTGCGTGTGTTGGACTATGTGCCACATAGGGCAGGTGTGAGTTGCAACCAGACCACTATACCCTAGGTGACATATGGGACTGAGATAACCTCCGTTACAATAAGCTATTAGCCACCACGGTATTGGGTGTCCTACGGCATATCATCAGCAAGATACAGCATTGCAACATGGTGACACCCTGGACGCCAGATGCATGTATCAGGCCTGCATGAGGTACAGATAATTGACTGAACACCAACCTCACACTGCACCATATCACCAGGGTGACTGTGGCATACTGTGATGGGCTGGACAGACAACTGGGGATTGGTGGATGTGTTAGCCTACACTGTCACATGCATACCTATCTCCATGGTGGCAGACAACCCACTTGGATGGCCTCTCTGCACTCCTGGAGTTAGGGAGGAGGGTTCAAACTACATTAGGACACAGATCCATAGCTCCAGGGTGATAGAGAGCCCACTTGGATGGCCTCTCTGCACTCCTGGAGTTAGGGAGGAGGGTTCAAACTACATTAGGACACACAACCATAGGCCCAGGGTGATAGGGGACCCACTTGGATGGCCTCTCTGCACTCCTGGAGTTAGGGAGGAGGGTTCAAACTACATTAGGACACAGATCCATAGCTCCAGGGTGATAGAGAGCCCACTTGGATGGCCTCTCTGCACTCCTGGAGTTAGGGAGGAGGGTTCAAACTACATTAGGACACAGATCCATAGCTCCAGGGTGATAGAGAGCCCACTTGGATGGCCTCTCTGCACTCCTGGAGTTAGGGAGGAGGGTTCAAACTACATTAGGACACAGATCCATAGCTCCAGGGTGATAGAGAGCCCACTTGGATGGCCTCTCTGCACTCCTGGAGTTAGGGAGGAGGGTTCAAACTACATTAGGACACAGATCCATAGCTCCAGGGTGATAGGGGACCCACTTGGATGGCCTCTCTGCACTCCTGGAGTTAGGGAGGAGGGTTCAAACTACATTAGGACACAGATCCATAGCTCCAGGGTGATAGAGAGCCCACTTGGATGGCCTCTCTGCACTCCTGGAGTTAGGGAGGAGGGTTCAAACTACATTAGGACACAGATCCATAGCTCCAGGGTGATAGAGAGCCCACTTGGATGGCCTCTCTGCACTCCTGGAGTTAGGGAGGAGGGTTCAAACTACATTAGGACACAGATCCATAGCTCCAGGGTGATAGAGAGCCCACTTGGATGGCCTCTCTGCACTCCTGGAGTTAGGGAGGAGGGTTCAAACTACATTAGGACACAGATCCATAGCTCCAGGGTGATAGGGGGCCCACTTGGATGGCCTCTCTGCACTCCTGGAGTTAGGGAGGAGGGTTCAAACTACATTAGGACACAGATCCATAGCTCCAGGGTGATAGAGAGCCCACTTGGATGGCCTCTCTGCACTCCTGGAGTTAGGGAGGAGGGTTCAAACTACATTAGGACACAGATCCATAGCTCCAGGGTGATAGAGAGCCCACTTGGATGGCCTCTCTGCACTCCTGGAGTTAGGGAGGAGGGTTCAAACTACATTAGGACACAGATCCATAGGTCCAGGGTGATGGGGAGCCCACTTGGATGGCCTCTCTGCACTCCTGGAGTTAGGGAGGAGGGTTCAAACTACATTAGGACACACAACCATAGGCCCAGGGTGATAGGGGACCCACTTGGATGGCCTCTCTGCACTCCTGGAGTTAGGGAGGAGGGTTCAAACTACATTAGGACACAGATCCATAGCTCCAGGGTGATAGAGAGCCCACTTGGATGGCCTCTCTGCACTCCTGGAGTTAGGGAGGAGGGTTCAAACTACATTAGGACACAGATCCATAGCTCCAGGGTGATAGAGAGCCCACTTGGATGGCCTCTCTGCACTCCTGGAGTTAGGGAGGAGGGTTCAAACTACATTAGGACACAGATCCATAGCTCCAGGGTGATAGAGAGCCCACTTGGATGGCCTCTCTGCACTCCTGGAGTTAGGGAGGAGGGTTCAAACTACATTAGGACACACAACCATAGGCCCAGGGTGATAGGGGACCCACTTGGATGGCCTCTCTGCACTCCTGGAGTTAGGGAGGAGGGTTCAAACTACATTAGGACACAGATCCATAGCTCCAGGGTGATAGAGAGCCCACTTGGATGGCCTCTCTGCACTCCTGGAGTTAGGGAGGAGGGTTCAAACTACATTAGGACACAGATCCATAGCTCCAGGGTGATAGAGAGCCCACTTGGATGGCCTCTCTGCACTCCTGGAGTTAGGGAGGAGGGTTCAAACTACATTAGGACACAGATCCATAGCTCCAGGGTGATAGAGAGCCCACTTGGATGGCCTCTCTGCACTCCTGGAGTTAGGGAGGAGGGTTCAAACTACATTAGGACACAGATCCATAGCTCCAGGGTGATAGAGAGCCCACTTGGATGGCCTCTCTGCACTCCTGGAGTTAGGGAGGAGGGTTCAAACTACATTAGGACACAGATCCATAGCTCCAGGGTGATAGAGAGCCCACTTGGATGGCCTCTCTGCACTCCTGGAGTTAGGGAGGAGGGTTCAAACTACATTAGGACACAGATCCATAGCTCCAGGGTGATAGAGAGCCCACTTGGATGGCCTCTCTGCACTCCTGGAGTTAGGGAGGAGGGTTCAAACTACATTAGGACACAGATCCATAGCTCCAGGGTGATAGAGAGCCCACTTGGATGGCCTCTCTGCACTCCTGGAGTTAGGGAGGAGGGTTCAAACTACATTAGGACACACAACCATAGCACCAGGGTGATAGGGGACCCACTTGGATGGCCTCTCTGCACTCCTGGAGTTAGGGAGGAGGGTTCAAACTACATTAGGACACAGATCCATAGCTCCAGGGTGATAGAGAGCCCACTTGGATGGCCTCTCTGCACTCCTGGAGTTAGGGAGGAGGGTTCAAACTACATTAGGACACAGATCCATAGCTCCAGGGTGATAGAGAGCCCACTTGGATGGCCTCTCTGCACTCCTGGAGTTAGGGAGGAGGGTTCAAACTACATTAGGACACAGATCCATAGCTCCAGGGTGATAGAGAGCCCACTTGGATGGCCTCTCTGCACTCCTGGAGTTAGGGAGGAGGGTTCAAACTACATTAGGACACAGATCCATAGCTCCAGGGTGATAGAGAGCCCACTTGGATGGCCTCTCTGCACTCCTGGAGTTAGGGAGGAGGGTTCAAACTACATTAGGACACAGATCCATAGCTCCAGGGTGATAGAGAGCCCACTTGGATGGCCTCTCTGCACTCCTGGAGTTAGGGAGGAGGGTTCAAACTACATTAGGACACAGATCCATAGCTCCAGGGTGATAGAGAGCCCACTTGGATGGCCTCTCTGCACTCCTGGAGTTAGGGAGGAGGGTTCAAACTACATTAGGACACAGATCCATAGCTCCAGGGTGATAGAGAGCCCACTTGGATGGCCTCTCTGCACTCCTGGAGTTAGGGAGGAGGGTTCAAACTACATTAGGACACAGATCCATAGCTCCAGGGTGATAGAGAGCCCACTTGGATGGCCTCTCTGCACTCCTGGAGTTAGGGAGGAGGGTTCAAACTACATTAGGACACAGATCCATAGCTCCAGGGTGATAGAGAGCCCACTTGGATGGCCTCTCTGCACTCCTGGAGTTAGGGAGGAGGGTTCAAACTACATTAGGACACAGATCCATAGCTCCAGGGTGATAGAGAGCCCACTTGGATGGCCTCTCTGCACTCCTGGAGTTAGGGAGGAGGGTTCAAACTACATTAGGACACAGATCCATAGCTCCAGGGTGATAGAGAGCCCACTTGGATGGCCTCTCTGCACTCCTGGAGTTAGGGAGGAGGGTTCAAACTACATTAGGACACAGATCCATAGCTCCAGGGTGATAGAGAGCCCACTTGGATGGCCTCTCTGCACTCCTGGAGTTAGGGAGGAGGGTTCAAACTACATTAGGACACAGATCCATAGCTCCAGGGTGATAGAGAGCCCACTTGGATGGCCTCTCTGCACTCCTGGAGTTAGGGAGGAGGGTTCAAACTACATTAGGACACAGATCCATAGCTCCAGGGTGATAGAGAGCCCACTTGGATGGCCTCTCTGCACTCCTGGAGTTAGGGAGGAGGGTTCAAACTACATTAGGACACAGATCCATAGCTCCAGGGTGATAGAGAGCCCACTTGGATGGCCTCTCTGCACTCCTGGAGTTAGGGAGGAGGGTTCAAACTACATTAGGACACAGATCCATAGCTCCAGGGTGATAGAGAGCCCACTTGGATGGCCTCTCTGCACTCCTGGAGTTAGGGAGGAGGGTTCAAACTACATTAGGACACAGATCCATAGCTCCAGGGTGATAGAGAGCCCACTTGGATGGCCTCTCTGCACTCCTGGAGTTAGGGAGGAGGGTTCAAACTACATTAGGACACAGATCCATAGCTCCAGGGTGATAGAGAGCCCACTTGGATGGCCTCTCTGCACTCCTGGAGTTAGGGAGGAGGGTTCAAACTACATTAGGACACACAACCATAGCACCAGGGTGATAGAGAGCCCACTTGGATGGCCTCTCTGCACTCCTGGAGTTAGGGAGGAGGGTTCAAACTACATTAGGACACAGATCCATAGCTCCAGGGTGATAGAGAGCCCACTTGGATGGCCTCTCTGCACTCCTGGAGTTAGGGAGGAGGGTTCAAACTACATTAGGACACAGATCCATAGCTCCAGGGTGATAGAGAGCCCACTTGGATGGCCTCTCTGCACTCCTGGAGTTAGGGAGGAGGGTTCAAACTACATTAGGACACAGATCCATAGCTCCAGGGTGATAGAGAGCCCACTTGGATGGCCTCTCTGCACTCCTGGAGTTAGGGAGGAGGGTTCAAACTACATTAGGACACAGATCCATAGCTCCAGGGTGATAGAGAGCCCACTTGGATGGCCTCTCTGCACTCCTGGAGTTAGGGAGGAGGGTTCAAACTACATTAGGACACAGATCCATAGCTCCAGGGTGATAGAGAGCCCACTTGGATGGCCTCTCTGCACTCCTGGAGTTAGGGAGGAGGGTTCAAACTACATTAGGACACACAACCATAGCACCAGGGTGATAGGGGACCCACTTGGATGGCCTCTCTGCACTCCTGGAGTTAGGGAGGAGGGTTCAAACTACATTAGGACACAGATCCATAGCTCCAGGGTGATAGAGAGCCCACTTGGATGGCCTCTCTGCACTCCTGGAGTTAGGGAGGAGGGTTCAAACTACATTAGGACACAGATCCATAGCTCCAGGGTGATAGAGAGCCCACTTGGATGGCCTCTCTGCACTCCTGGAGTTAGGGAGGAGGGTTCAAACTACATTAGGAACCTGTACGATAGCTCAAGGGTGAGAGGGAGCCCACTTGGATGGCCTCTCTGCACTCCTGGAGTTAGGGAGGAGGGTTCAAACTACATTAGGACACAGATCCATAGCTCCAGGGTGATAGAGAGCCCACTTGGATGGCCTCTCTGCACTCCTGGAGTTAGGGAGGAGGGTTCAATCTACATTAGGACACACAACCATAGCACCAGGGTGATAGGGGACCCACTTGGATGGCCTCTCTGCACTCCTGGAGTTAGGGAGGAGGGTTCAAACTACATTAGGACACAGATCCATAGCTCCAGGGTGATAGAGAGCCCACTTGGATGGCCTCTCTGCACTCCTGGAGTTAGGGAGGAGGGTTCAAACTACATTAGGACACAGATCCATAGCTCCAGGGTGATAGAGAGCCCACTTGGATGGCCTCTCTGCACTCCTGGAGTTAGGGAGGAGGGTTCAAACTACATTAGGACACAGATCCATAGCTCCAGGGTGATAGAGAGCCCACTTGGATGGCCTCTCTGCACTCCTGGAGTTAGGGAGGAGGGTTCAAACTACATTAGGACACAGATCCATAGCTCCAGGGTGATAGAGAGCCCACTTGGATGGCCTCTCTGCACTCCTGGAGTTAGGGAGGAGGTTCAAACTACATTAGGACACAGATCCATAGCTCCAGGGTGATAGAGAGCCCACTTGGATGGCCTCTCTGCACTCCTGGAGTTAGGGAGGAGGGTTCAAACTACATTAGGACACAGATCCATAGGCCCAGGGTGATAGGGGACCCACTTGGATGGCCTCTCTGCACTCCTGGAGTTAGGGAGGAGGGTTCAAACTACATTAGGACACAGATCCATAGCTCCAGGGTGATAGAGAGCCCACTTGGATGGCCTCTCTGCACTCCTGGAGTTAGGGAGGAGGGTTCAAACTACATTAGGACACAGATCCATAGCTCCAGGGTGATAGAGAGCCCACTTGGATGGCCTCTCTGCACTCCTGGAGTTAGGGAGGAGGGTTCAAACTACATTAGGACACAGATCCATAGCTCCAGGGTGATAGAGAGCCCACTTGGATGGCCTCTCTGCACTCCTGGAGTTAGGGAGGAGGGTTCAAACTACATTAGGACACAGATCCATAGCTCCAGGGTGATAGAGAGCCCACTTGGATGGCCTCTCTGCACTCCTGGAGTTAGGGAGGAGGGTTCAAACTACATTAGGACACAGATCCATAGCTCCAGGGTGATAGAGAGCCCACTTGGATGGCCTCTCTGCACTCCTGGAGTTAGGGAGGAGGGTTCAAACTACATTAGGACACAGATCCATAGCTCCAAGGTGATAGAGAGCCCACTTGGATGGCCTCTCTGCACTCCTGGAGTTAGGGAGGAGGGTTCAAACTACATTAGGTCACAGATCCATAGCTCCAGGGTGATAGAGAGCCCACTTGGATGGCCTCTCTGCACTCCTGGAGTTAGGGAGGAGGGTTCAAACTACATTAGGACACAGATCCATAGCTCCAGGGTGATAGAGAGCCCACTTGGATGGCCTCTCTGCACTCCTGGAGTTAGGGAGGAGGGTTCAAACTACATTAGGACACACAACCATAGGCCCAGGGTGATAGGGGACCCACTTGGATGGCCTCTCTGCACTCCTGGAGTTAGGGAGGAGGGTTCAAACTACATTAGGACACAGATCCATAGCTCCAGGGTGATAGGGGACCCACTTGGATGGCCTCTCTGCACTCCTGGAGTTAGGGAGGAGGGTTCAAACTACATTAGGACACAGATCCATAGCTCCATGGTGATAGAGAGCCCACTTGGATGGCCTCTCTGCACTCCTGGAGTTAGGGAGGAGGGTTCAAACTACATTAGGACACAGATCCATAGCTCCAGGGTGATAGAGAGCCCACTTGGATGGCCTCTCTGCACTCCTGGAGTTAGGGAGGAGGGTTCAAACTACATTAGGACACACAACCATAGGCCCAGGGTGATAGGGGACCCACTTGGATGGCCTCTCTGACCTCCTGGAGATATGGGTTATGTTTCATAGTACATGAGGACGCAGATCTATATCTCCAGGTTGCCAGGGCACACTTTGAGTGGCTCTCTGTAGCCCTGAGGGGAGGGGAATGTATTATACCACATTTGTTAACAACCCCTGGCCACCTGTGTGCGTCAGGGCCTTTGTGCTGAAGGTTCCACGACCCCTGATGGTTGCCCCTATGTGTTACCCTCCAGATGCAGATACCTCCATCAGCACATGGTGATTCTAGACACTCCTTAGGCTGATGGTTGGCCTAGCTGTGTTACAGTGGTCTGTAGTACATCAATGCCAGCAGCTGTCATGAGGCCATGGGGTCATCATGCCCTCTGTGGGCACATGGATCTGAACATGGCTACATGGGCAAACACTCAGATGTGGTACACAATGCATCTGGCATGTGGTTTCCCTACTACACGTAATTTATCTAGCCTACTTACACACAACAGCATGGACAGCTGACATTAACCCTGTCTGTGTATATGGTTTTGTGACCTGTGGCCATTCACTTACCTCACGTGGGTGGTCTGCCTCACGGTTAAAGCGCCTGGTCACCCTCTCCCAGGCCCTCAGCACCTTCCCCATGTTTATCCTCCTGGAGGGCCCTGGGAAAAGGATTTTTTGTTTCGGGCCAATAAGGGAGGCCAGGAGGCACAGCTCCCTGTAGCTGAAGGCGGGCTTCCTGCTCCTTGACGCCATTTTGTTTGTGGGCGTGTAGACGCGCGAACGCTAACGACGCGACTTCCGCATTTGCGCGTATCGGAGCAAGCACGTGCGCGCCGCATGGCTGCGGCCCTCATAACTGCTTGCCCATGCGTTCCGCATTGCTGCGCTCCTGAAAAGTGCAAATATTAGCGGCACGCATCATTCATACACATGTTTTACATTTATTAATACAAATAGGTTTCATGTTGTTTGCATGCTCACATAGCTACAAGGTATCTCTCATCTCCCTATAACATAATTTAATGATTCTGAATATTACTTGTTCACACAATGTGGTCTTGAACCTCTGGACACATATGCACTGATTCCAAGGCCATTGTCAGATGAGGTGTGCTATGTGTGTCACATAGCAGATAGTGCTCTGCCACTGATAGCAATGGGTGCAAACAAACCATCAGCGTCAGGGGTCAAGCAACCTGGTGATATGGCATGATGTGTGTTAGTTGGCTCTGTTCTGTGTTGACTCACCATGTACAGACATCAATGATTTGGTGGTTGCCATAGGTGTTTTTGCGGGGGTTCATATGTGTGCATTACACAGGAAAAATAGGTTGCGTGTTAGACATTAGGGGGCAATGTGGACAGCATGTCACCACAATCCACATTACAATTTGGTAGATCTGCTGGCATACAGTCCTGGGGGCTGAGATATAGCGCAATGGTGGATACATTGGCTGCTTAACGAGGCATCATGGCTTACATCTTCCTTTTGCGCTCTGGAGTGCCTGTCTCAGGCAGCTCACATTATCATACGTTGTAACACCATTGGCCATGGTGCTTTCCATCTACATCTATGCTGTGCACAGCATATATTTTCATACTTTGCAACATTATTACTTGCCCCAGAGCCCTTTCTACATTACAGAGGTGCTGCTGGTGGCAAGACACTCACACTGCTGCAGACATCATATGTCATACACCATTCTCACTGATGGAGCACCACAACCCTGGTAACAACAACACACTGTCTGCATGATTGCCTCTTTGGCCAGCCAGGCATCTGTTCTTATCAATCTAGCTGTGGCCCACACCTAACCTTGCTGCATGGGGAGCCAGAGGTTGCATACGTCCATATACAGTGAGGTTATTGGTGGGTGCAGACAATGACATGTCCATGACTGTGGAGTACTGGTGGTTGTTGTGAGATCCTCACAGTGCTGTCAGCAGCAGGTACCCCACAGACCACCTTATAGGGTCTACCTGGGTTAATGCACTGTGATGGTGTTTAAGTTGCCAGTACTTGAGGACATTACCCACGTTCCACACCTGAGAGCCCCCATGGACCTTGTAAAAACAAATTTAACTAATGTGACACTGCCTTGTTCAATGTATGTTTATTTTCAGAACGTTTCCCCACACTACTGCTGACTGGTGGAGTCTATGGGCCAAAGTCAGGATATATAAAATACTTTCCTTGTAGAACCACATTTAGAATTTGAACTAACAACCTTTTGCTCCTGAGGCATTGCAGTCACCACTGGACTACAGCTCTGGGGTTGTGATGAGACTATCTGGCTGTCTGCAATATGACCTAGGCAGACTTTGTGCTGCAGTTAACAGGGTAACGTCAGTCCACTCACCCCCATGATGCACTGCACATGCAAAGCAGCAGTCTACTAATGGTCCAACGATAGGGTGTGCAACCACACAGCACCTGGACATAGTTTTGTGGACAGACCTTCTGTGTTGCAGGTACAGAGTGGGTACAGAACCTCACAGTGTGTGTGGCTTTTAATCACCCTGAGTGTGAGGTGAGACACACAGCACCTGTCCTGGCTGAGAGGGCCAAGAACATCAGATCAGCTTGTCAGATGATGTCTGATAGGTTGATGCATACAGTCCTTCTTCAGGCATCTGTATCTCTCTGACCCATCTGGGCCTTGTGGGCTACAATGCTCACCCAAGGGTGCATCTCCTTTGTGAGAGCCCTGCCCTTCATAATATATGTGAAGGGGTAAGGGAGATTTCTGGCCACATTGGCTATATGTGTCTGACCACCTGCACTTTCCTGTCAAACACACTTTGCACAATATTACAATATGCACATTCTGTAGCCCAACTACGGTGCTAGCAGTTGCCAGCAACCTCATTCCGCCTGTCGTACCCAGTACCTACAGGTCACTCTCTGCAATTTTGAACATATCCATATGTCTAGATCAGGCAGACAAACAGCTGAGCCAGAGCCACCCAGCTCAACCAACACCATCTGACATTTTGCAGCAGAGGCCACAGTGTGTGGCCAGCTACTGACCCTGCAAGGTGTTCCAGCCAAACACATGGTAACTGCTTTCAGGCCGCTTGACGGTCCATACTGCATGCTACCAGGGACACTCTGTGCACCCATTACTGGGATGTTTGCACAACCCCCATGCAGTTGACTCAGTGATTGGACCCCCTATATATACACACGACCCATAAAAATCACAGAGGAGAACTACTGTATGGCAATATGTTGTAACCTAGCCATGGCGTGGTCACTGATCATTCGTGGTGAGGGTTGCCTCCTCACCGTACATGCTATGGGCACCATGTTTGTGGAGGTGATAGCAAGGCACAACATGGTCCTAGGCATGCACATTTGCCCTGTGTAGCTGCATCCTGCTCCTGCCACCCTGTGTGTTCTATACCCAGAGTACTTTGCTCCTCATTATGCACATTTGCAGACCAATACTGGCAACGGTGCTATCATTGTGGGCTGTGGGAGGTGTTGGCAGCCAGCACACACTGGATCAACAGACACACACTCCCTACACCTAGGACAGCAGTGAGACGATGTACGGTTATTTAGGAGCAGAGACCAACGCAACAGTAATGGGCACACTGGGGGTATGGCAACGTTGGGGTACATTTGTTGTGATATGTTCCAGGCTGACAATCTCTGGAGGGCACCTGACCTGACACACATTGTACATACATCTGAGACGTTGGTATGTTACAGCTCGATGATCTGCTTGTGCTTCGCATAGACATTTCTAACAGTCACTGCTCATACCAGGCTTCTGATATGCGTGTGAGGTATCGCCATGTGTAGTGTGTGATTGGTAATGTGTGCACATGCTAGTTATTGGAGGGGCACACAGGGCCCGACATCCTGCCACTGCATTGGTCATCAGATATTGGGGCCTGCAGGTGCAGCTGTTTCTGGCCCTGTTGCCCACTGCTGTAGGCCATATTTTCAGAAAACCCAGGCAATATGGCACACACACTGGTCAGGTTTTCATGATGTCCGTGATGAATATGCCTCTCAGACAGATGCATACCATGGTGGTGTTCAATTAACTTGCAGCACACGCATCTTTATTGGATACATCAGCGAACATGGGTGTTCTTTGTGCCTGCATGGCTGCATTTGGGGGACTGTACTGTGGGCGAGGCATATGTTTATGTGGTGTGTGCTGTTTATTGTAAAATAAGTTGTCTTTTCCAACGCTTCTGTCATCAGCAGGGGAATTGCAGTCTTTAATAGCAGGTTTTGTGCATGTGAAAGAAAATGGGGGGTGGGATGGCAGGTGCCCCAGCTGAGATTTGAACCTAGGGCCTTCTGCTCTTGGGGCACTTGCTATGTGTACTGCACCACCGTCTTAGCACAGCAACAGCTCATTCCCGGGGGAGTCCATGGCTGTTTGTCACACAGTGCCTGTCTGGTGGATTGGACTGCAGCCACATGAGGGTAGCTAGGCCAGCATCTGCTGTGGTGCAGCAGCCACTGCCCCCTCTGCCAGCAGTAGGCGTACACCACCATGATAAAGAGGCGTTATATTGGGGACAGCATCACAGCTAACTGACATGTGGCCCTCCGGTACTGCATTGTGTGTACTCTGCTGTAGGTGTTGGACATTTCTGAGGGCTATGAGCTACTTATGGTAAAATAACAATCCTCAGAATAAACTTTTCTTCTCTGCAGGTGTGGGTTTTATTCCCAATAACGGTTTACTGGTGGATAAAATATGTGCACTGTGTTGCCGATGGCCCCAGCTGGGAGTTGAACTTGTTATCTTTGTCTCCACAACACACTGGCTGTGTCCCCTGCACCACCATGCGGACACTGAGTCAATGTAGACCCTGCTAATAGCATGTCTGTTTGTCCTAGCGGCCCTTTCTGTTATGGACCAGTGCACCCACGTGTCAGGGTCTCTGGCTCCATCTTCTCTGGCCACCTGCCACTGACCCCACTGATACCAGTACACCTCGGCTAACATGCTGCAGGCCCTGTTAGTGCTGGTGCCACTCAGTTGTTGAACATCCACTGTGCATGTATGCAACTACCTATGCTGTGCATTATGGGTTTGGGGTGACTACCTAGGGGAAAAAATCCATTGGTGTGGGGACACATGCTCTCTCCTTCAGCAATGTTGACTCATGCACATGTTATGCTGCATGAGCCAGAAACCCTTCCAACATGCCTATCTTTTAGCCCTGCCTTTCTTGTGAGTGTATGTTGATGTTTCACATTGCTGTGACCATTACCAGGGTTGGTCGTCTTGTGTGGTACAATCAAGTGGTTTAACAGCCCTATGCGACACAACAGTCCTGGGAACAGTACAGGCATGGATATGTTACACATAGCTGGTGGGGGTCACCCACCCAGGATGTACACACTGTCATACAACAGACCTGCTGCACACATGACCCACATCTGCATGATTGTCATGTGGTGCTCAATGGGCAAAATGTGCTGAACATATACATCCATATTTCACTGTGTTCAATGATGACATTAGATAGCTGTGTACCATGTCCCCAGGTGTGGGGTGGCATTGGTGACATCTGCAACTGCTACTATTGGCGGTTACAGGCAGGGCCCAATGTCCTGCCTTTCCAGGATGCATTGTCCAATGCAGCCTGTGGGCGTGGGTGTGTCAGGGCCTGTTGGCTGGTGCTTTTCATCAGGCATTCCCACATCATCTCATGGTGTGGCTGACACTGTTGTAGTTTTATGCTGTCCCTCCTGGATATGCATGTGCTACATCTGCATGACATGAGGGTGGTACATAGATATGCAGCACAGTCATTTGTATTAGAGGCAGCATGGAACCTGACTGTTGTGTGGTCGTCCAAAACTGTATTTGGGATACTCTGCTCTAGGTGATCGCCCTGTTCATGGTGTGTGTGGTTGTGATGGTAAATGTTGGGGGTTTTACTGAGGCCACTGTCCTCTGCCTTAAAGGTTTTGCTTACTACCATGGTTTATTTGTGAGTAAAATATGTGCTCATGATTGGCAATATCCCCAGCCGAACTTTGAACCTGTGACCTTCTGTTGTTTCATACACTTTCTGTGTACACTGCACCACTGTGTATCTACAGCTTGGTGGAGTTCCCTGGGACGTCCATGACTGTACATCCAACAGGGGCTGTCTGTCACTAGTGGACGGTGACAGCCTGCACCTCGCTAGTCAAATGTATGCTGTGGCTGGCAGCCACTTCCCTCTCCACCATCTGTACAGTCCCACCAACATACTAGCATGTCCTTATCTTAGCATAAGCATATGTCCTAATTGAGTGGAGCCACTCCAGGACTGCATTTGGGCAACTCGGATGTGGCTGATGCCCATTGTTCTGATGTGTGTGCGGTGTGGAGTATAAGAAGGATGTTTGCAACATGCTAATGTTCTCTGCAAAACAAGGGGTGTCTTCCATATCTCTGATTAGTGGTGGAGAACATATTGCCATGAGCCCCAGATGGGATTTGAACCTGTGACCCTATGGTCTTACAGGTACTGGCTCTGTCCACTGCACTACACTGTTGCCACAGAGATGGTGCAGTACCTGGGGATAATAAAACTGGCAGGATGGGGTCACACACCCTGCTCTGCACAATTTTACTATGGGCTCCTTCACCCTGTCCGGTGACAAACGTACAAATCATACCCAGACATGACCACGGAAAGGGGCGATAAGATATAACCAACATGGCCTACAGAGATTTTCATGAACAAACATGGGGGACACTCCCAGGACAGCTACAAAAGAGGGGTTGTTTTTTTTTTGGTTGAGTCTCCCCTCCATACACCTTTCCATGGTTCATTCATTTTTTTGTAAACTTTCCTGGGTGTGTTTCTTATTTGTGCCCATTGCTAGCACTGTTCCCCCGCAGACTTTTAATTTTTTAGATGTTGTTTGTGGTCATTTTCGCTTTTTATTTGCACTTTTGTTCTGTGCACATGTATCACACTGCTGACGTTTTGCAGGTTTCCCCGGTTTTGCTGTACATTGATGACGGAAATGGTTTCTCTTCCCTTTAAATGCTTTCTACCGCGAGTGTTTCACTCGCGGTAGTTTTTACATGGAAATTCTGGCCCGGTACTGTGCGGGGAGACTCTCCCCTCCCACTCTCCACCCATTGACCCCGTCCCTCCGCCTCTCCGGGGCCTTCCTCCGCCCTTCTTTAGCCGTTCCACGCCTCTATCGTACATTTGCGGGCCCGCACTTGTACGGGGCCCGTTAGTGTGCCGCGTACCTGTGCGGGGGTGACACGCACGTGTGCGGGGCGTTTAAACGCGTTTATGTGCGTTTCAATGCTGCGTTGCCGTGCGCTATTTTGCGGCGCGCAAATTAGCGGTTTTTAGTAAACATGCCCCTTAGTCTTTATTGGATTTCCCAAAATTTTTATAATCCATATGTTATATTTTATAGTGTTTTCCAGAATTTTTAGCAAGTATGAATACATCTGATGCACCCATGCCCCCATCAGAATTACCAAAACTCTAACAAAAGTTCCTGAAAATATATAGTATAAAGTTGAATGTTCTTAGGTGTGCAAGACAATAACTATCTGATGTCAATGTTTCAGCAATTCTGGGTTCAGAAAGTAGTAACTTGCATGCTGCATCTTCCTATTTAAAAAAAAAATATACAATAGGTGTAACTTGATACAAGCAACTTACATTGTAGAAACTGTATAACAATAGTAAAATGACCAAATGACAGCATAATATACAATGAGGTGAATTCTATTCTGGCTATCCAGCCTTTTGCTGCCCCTCAGAATCAGGGCATACAGCGGTAGCACCAGATTCTGATCACATGGAGGTTAGACATGGATGTGCAGACTGGGCCCCGATTCCGATGTGCCGCATGCCTATCAGATCCCCGGCTAACTCAGCCAAGCTCCTAAATGGAACCGCAGTGCCATGGCATCCAATTGCCATGGCACCGTGGCTCCGTTCAGGAGCCATGATCACCGATCGCAAGACCCAACATCCTTTCCCTGCAACCCGACCCACGATCTGGCCTCCCATGGCCAGGGGCAGGCTGCAGGGATCCCCCTGCGCCCCTTACCTCATCAAGGCCCCTCCGGCTTGGGTGGCGCCCATCTGCATGGTCGATCCCAGACATACAGGATCAACCTCATAATAGGCCCTTTATGTCTGGGGTCACAGCTCGCCCATGCCCCACCTTCACTCCGCCTCAAGACTGCCCCTTCCTTCCCCCGTCTAAGGCTCCCCGTACAATAGTGCGATGATGGTACTTTTGGGCAAGTATTAGTGCTGCTTGCACTGTTGAATGCTCCCATTCTAAGGGTCCCTTATTGACCAAGATATGTCTTGACCTTTAGCTATAGTGAACCTTTTCTGAAATTTGATGGTCCATATTTAGAATTGTACAGACTGTTTTCAGAGATGACCAATTCAGGGATAACTAAGAGGTTCTTCTACTCCCATGTATGTTGTGATTTATTTATTTTTATTTAACTATTTCTTTTATACCGCCCCTTCCAGAGATCAAGGGCGGTTTACATATAACAGGTTAACAGTCTTGTACACAGTTTGTATACATTTTACATAGAACAATAGAAATCAACTATTTACATTGAACATTGTACATAGAACAATAGAAATCAACTATTTACATTGAACAGTAAATATATTAAGGAAAAACAATAAGCAGAGACATCTTTTAAGTATTAAAGCAAGAACTTTGTAGGTATTAAAGCAAACACATCAAACTTTTTACAAATGTATATTTACAGTGTGTGGTGTGTGTGTTGTGTGGGGCAGATATTGGTGTAGGTGTTGGAATTTAGTTCCTTTTTTTTTGTCGTCTTTGAGGCGTGTGAGTGGGGGGGGGGGTAGGCTTGTGTTTATATTGTTTGGGTTAAGGGAGTTTGTGCATGTGTGACCAGGTTTGTTGTGGAGCTAGCTTTGGGGTAGTAGGGGACTTCGAAGTGTTCAGTGAACAGGTAGGTCTTTAATTCTTTTCTGAATTGGAAGAGGTCTCTTATGGTGCGAAGTTCAATAGGGAGGTCGTTCCAGAGTGTAGGGGCAGTGAATGAGAATGCTCTGGAGCTAGTGGTGTTCTTAGTTTTGCGGATGGTTTTAGGTATGATGAGCGAGTGGGCCGCGTTTTGTCTGAGGGTCCTTGTCGAAGTTGGAGATTGCAGTAATGTGGATAAGTGTGAGGGGGTTATGTCGTTTATGAGTTTATAGGTTGTTAGGATGATTTTATATTTAATTCTACTGTTTATAGGGAGCCAGTGGAGGTCTAGCAGTATAGGGGTTACGTGATCTGTTAGGGGAGCTTTAGCAATCACTTTTGCACAGATGTTTTGTGCTCTTTGCAGAAGGTAGGTGCTTTTTTGCGGGAGGCCTATTAGGAGACTATTGCAATAGTCAAAGTGAGGGGTGATCAGTGTACTTACTACGGATCTAAAGTCTGGTGTTTCTAGGAGTGGCCTTAGGTGTTGAATTGTTTTGAGTTTATAGAAAATGGTTTTTACTGTTTGTTTTATGTGTGGTAACATGGTGAGAGTGTGGTCTATTATTACTCCTAAGTATTTTACCTGTTTTCTGACAGGTATGGAGGTTTTGTTGATAGTGATTATTTCCGGGTAGGTGTTCTCAGTCATAGATGATCTTGTCACAAACATTGCCTCAGTTTTTTTGAAGTTTATGCTGAGGTGGTTAGTTTCCATCCAGGAGGTGGTTTCAGCCATGCATTTGGATAGCGAGTCATATGTAGGGTTTTTAATGGTTATGGGGGTAGCTAGCATGATGTCATCGGCATATATAAAGTGGTTAATCTTGTGTTTTTTAAATATGTTTGTTATCGGTTGCAGGTACAGGTTAAATAGGAGGGCTGATAGGGCTGATCCTTGGGGTATTCCCTGTCCTTGGGGGAATGTTTCTGATGCTTGTTGGTCAATTTGGACGCGTATTAATCGGTGTGAAATGTGATGAAATGTGATGAAATCGGTGTGAAATGTGATGAAAGGTATGTCATGACAAACATATCGCTTTCTATAGTTTTTTTATGCTATCTTTTGCATGCACTGAGATTACTTTGCAGTGTTCTGGGCATTCAACAGACTAGTATATATATTGTAGTTTGAATCAACATTTGTGTATCATCAGTAGCCATGTGTAGTTTGCATCAGAACAACACTGTCAGTGAGAGGAGCAGCTTAAGAGGTGTATGTTTTACAGAGGAGGTATGGCCTTCCATGGATATATGGCAGAGACTAGCTGGATTGGAAACGTTGCTCTTTTCAGAATATGGTGAGTGTGGGGATGTTCGTGGCCATTTTGCTGCATACAGCTGTTTCTCATATGCCATAGTGCTTGGCTTACGCCACTTCAGAAACGTCTATGTCCCAGATTCATGGACGCATCTATAACTACGGGTATGGACCCATTTTTAGTTTGGACATGCCTGTGGGCTGGATGTGCATATTATGGAATTGGGCTCATAGGGAATGGATGTGCAAGCCCAAAATTGGCAACTTCCAGGTTTACACCTGCTCTCTAACATGAATATGTAAATTAAAAGTGCTGTGCTTTCCCTGCCCTGTACAATAGTGATTAAGGAGGATCCTTTGTCTCCCAGTGTTTGTTTATTTCACCTGCAGTTTCAAATGACATGAAGATAGGGTCCTCTGTAGTTGAGTAGCAGCATCTTCACATTTTGCTTTTAAAATGACTTAGATAAACATGAAAGTTCTGAGGTTTGAGCTGAATGAGCAAAATGTATATAGTTGATTCTTTATTGCGTTTAACTATTTTGGGTCAGAGTTTTCATTAGAAAGGCAGAATATAAGTATGGCACCAGAAAATAAATATAAAACTCCCAGGTCAACATGGTACCCGTATCGTATAGAAATGATCTCTTATCTATGTTGAAATCACAGACATGGTTTTCTGACTCTTCAGCTCTACCTATTAGCAATTTTGTGAATGAAACTAAACTTTCATACACCTGAGAAGCAAAAGCTACTGAAAGTAATGAATGGGCTACTGCAGTCTGTGGGGGAAGTTCAGAAATACAGATGTTAGACAGCAGAAGTGCCACTGTTTTAACACAAAAAGCTTTCTGTAGGCTGACTGGTGAAGGTGCTGTCTTGAAAACTCAAAACACCCAATTTCACAGCCAGGCAAGCAGCATGACGGCCTCAGATAGCTACTCCTAGTCTCCCCCCCCCCCCCCCCCGAGATATCACAAGGACTCTGCTAGCTTTTAACAGAATATCATTTGTTTATTTGACAATATTGGAAATAACAGTAAAAAACTGTTGGCCACATCATAATCGGCATATTCATACAACGCAAAAGTACAATTTCTTCATTGCACATAAAATAACAACCAGTACATTCATTTCCTTCTCGAGCTATACTTTTGCCTAGATTGCTCTTCCCCCCCCCCCCCCCAAGAGGCACAGCCCATCCTATCCACTGACGCCTGGCAGGGATGGTTGGAAAATGTCATCCAAGCCTTTTCCCCACTGCCTGCAGTCCTGAGTACCATATAATAGGAAAGGGGCACCTGCCATTAAAGCAGTCCTTAATACTCCCTTCCTATTCGCAGCAGTGTCCCGATATGCCTCTGCCCACGGCCTGTTAAAAGGTTGGCAGCAAGGCTCCGTTAATGTCAATACTATTTCCATATTCATCCCTCCCTCCCCCCGCCATGAAAGTGTCAGGAGGCCCTCTATACACTGTTCCTGCTTAAATTCTGTGTACCACTGGGGAAAGGTCAACTCTTATATGACCACTCCCCCCCCCATGTCTGGACTGTGCGCTCCCTCCTATGGGGCCCTAGCTCTCCTGCCAACCCCTCACAGCAGCGACTCCTCGCTTGTCATGTGGGGCCCCACCCTGGTTTGCCGCTGTGGCCAACACTTGTTTTTGCCAAAGTCTTTCCACCGTGTCTTGTATGGCACACAGGAACACATCCTTCCCAATTTCGGATAGATGTATCCCGTCGGCACGATAGAGGCCAGGGCAGTGTTCTTCTATGAGGTCATCCATGATGCTGTACCCCCTGATTCCCTCCATGAAACGGGCCATCCATCTGTTCACCTTCCGCCTCATCCTTTTGACCGCCCAGTGCGACCATTATCCCTTCCACACCCTTCGCGGTATGATGTGAGACCATACTAGCCATGTTCCTGGGAAGGTGTCCGCCAGTGTCAGCAAGTCCTTCTGCATTTTTTTTGTGAGCTCCACACTGCGTGTATAGGCCAGGTCATTGCCTCCCAGATGTATCACTATTGTCCATGGCTTTCCCCCTGTTCTCCTCTTTTGCAAGAGGAACGGCAGTAGCTGGTCCCACACCATACCTCGCCGACCCATCCACACGACTGACACTCCTTTGCTAGGTTAACCCAGATTGCACCCTTGTGGCCTTATCTTTGTCCTCCTTTCCGCCCAGTGAACAAAGGAATGGCCGCATATCCACACTTCCTCAGGGCCCTTGGGGGGCTTGAACCTATGTTATATTATTGACAAAAGATTACATTGTTATCCGTGTATTGTTGGTTTGTACTATTAATCTCTGATTGTTATTAGTGTTATTAGATTCTCTTTTTTTTTATAATAATCTCAACTTCCATTTTACATTGCATCAATCTTCATTTTTTGAACTATAACAATCTCAATCCCTTCACCTTCGTCTACAGTAACCCAAACACACCTTTGTTTACAGTAACCCAACATATCCACACACTATTGAACAGGACCCCCCTTTATCGGTGCAGTTAATATGCTGGCATCAAACCGGGCGTACATAGAGCCTGTACCTATCTGAGCGTCATCTGCCAATGTTCATAATCTGTTCCCTTGTCATCCCTATGCTGGCCACTGTTGAAGCGACCCCGTTGCAGAAGGAGTGAGTGTCATACAAGCGTGCCTCCAAGCCTGCTACTTCCAGGCCTAGCTTAAGCACTCTGGCAAATTGGAAATGTGATGGGGGGCAACATTTGCATGTACTAACTATTGTTTGCCTCCTGCTGGGCAGATTTGTGCGTATTCTGTGAAATTTTTACTGGACAGGATGGGTTACCTGGCAGTGGGGCTAACACCACACAGGCCCCTTTTCCTTCGGTATCCGTCTTGGACCTGCGCACGTATAAACTTAATGCCCCATCCTGCATGCTAATGTCCATCTTCCTGATGCCCCCCTCGGCCAGCTTGCGACTTGCAGAGGCTACCAACTCACCTATCCTGAATGCTCCGAAGAACGCCCAGGAAAAGGCACATCTGGACAGCCTGGTCTCGAACACGTCGAAACATATCGTTAATATTTGGTGTGTGATCGGACGCCGCCAATCTTCCCTGCGGCCCTGCTCCGATAACTAGCCCTTCATTACCTTTGTGATAACGAAGTCCGTTCTCGGACTCTTCTTCCCCATTGCTCTAGCAAAGAATGTGACTGCCGATAGGTGCATATGCACTGTTGATTTCCTAACTCCGCTGCCTTTGCAATGTAGAATCCACTGCAGAATAGAGTCTGTCGTGAGACTGTCTGCATCCTCAATCCTGCTATCTTTGCAGAAAACTTGAAACTTTTCCCACGCAGCCAGATGTTTTTGCCTAGTCCGCTGGGCTAGTGAACTCAGCAAGAGCTCCCAAACCTCAGTGGACCAAATTCCATACCTGCTCTGGGATGGACGTCTTGACTGCGTTGGCCTCGGGGGCGAGTGCCCGAAAGAGCGGGATCTTGCAACGAGAAAGAGCATTGGCAAGGTTACTGTGCTGACCTGGAATATGCTCGGTCTTAATAGTCACATTATGTGTAAGGCATAGCATCACTATCTTTCTCAACAATGCTACCACCCTCGGTGTTTGGGCATGCATTCCATAACTGCATGTACCACTGCTAAGTTATCTGTGTGGAAGGTGATTGCCTTGTTGACAAGCTGCGGGGTCCATATGCACAAGGCCACCATTATGGGGAAGAGCTCCAGGAACGTGATGTCCTTTATAGCTCCCTCAGAGTGCCATTCGCGGGGCCATTTCTCGGAACACCAAGCCCCCCTGAAATAAATTCCAAAACCGGTGGCCCCTGCGGCATCTGTGAATAGTTCCAGGTCCTCGTTTGAGACTGGATGCTCCTGCCAGAACGCAAGCCCATTAAATGACTGCAGGAATTGTTCCCACATGCGTAGATCCTCATGAATGTCTCTGCTGACTCTGATTTTATGGTGTTTCTTTTTGACCCCTTTAGTTGCCAGCGCCATGCGATGGCAGAAGACTTACCCTATCGGCATGACCCTACAGGCAAAACCCGGTAACGATTGGAACTGTTCCAATATTGCTTTTCGTCACCCATGCATGCTCTGAATGGCGCTCCTCAGCTTCTTTAGTTTTTTGTCTGGCAATCTTGACAATTGTGCAATTACATCAAGTTCAATGCCCAGGAATGTGATTGCCCCCACTGGCCCACAAGCCTTCTCCTTTGCCAGAGGTATACCAAATCGCTGAGCGACCTGCACGAAGACATTGAGGATCCTATTGCAGTCTTCAAAATCAGTTCCAATGAATAGAAAATCGTCCAGGTAGTGCACTACCGTATTGTGTCCGGTGATGTCCTCCACCACCCAGTGTATGAATGAGCTAAACTGCTCAAAATAAGCACATGAGATTGAGCAGCCCATGGGCAAACATCTGTCGTAGAAATATTCCCCATTGAAGGTGAACCCTAATAGCGGAAACGACTCCGGTTGAACTGGAAGCAGCCGAAAGGCCGATTCTATATCTGCCTTTGCCAGTCGAGCCCGCTATCCCAACTTCCGTATGATTGTCATGGCCTGATCGATCATCGCGCATCTCACCGAGCATAGCAACGGGTCAATGTGGTCGTTAACCAAACTCCCTTCTGGGTACGATAAGTTGTGAATCAAACAGAATTTGCCCGGCTCCTTTTTTGGCACTATCCCCAGGTGGGACAGCACCAGATTTAGAGTGGGGGGGGGGCTCTTGAATGGCCCGGTGACTCTTCCCAGGCCTATTTCTTTTGCCAGCTTCTTGTGCACGACCTAATTGTGTTTTTTGACTGAAGGGGAGTTGCAGATGATGCGCTTCCTCATTGGGACTGATGATGGAATAGGGAACCCATAGGCAAAGCCACTCTCAATGCTGAGAGCTTTGTCTCGCAGCTGGTACGCCCGCAGCCATGAGAACATGTTCTCAAGCTTGATGGGGGTTGGGGCCATGACCTTCATTTGCACGCTGTTGCATTGGTCTGAATGTTTTTGTCTCTCTACCCGATCGACATGTGAAAGCCGGGTGACTGCCCCCACAGCTCGAGCATGAGTGTCGGAATTTGCATGGGTGCCATGTGCAGCTTCCAGTATTGTACTGGTGGCATGATCGGCTACCGGCTGTTTGGTTGGCTTGCCGCCATTGTGGTGTCTGATCCCAGGAGGGATCGAGCTGCTGGAGCACCGATCCAGCCCCGGAAGTGTAAGCAGCCCAATCGGGGCTGCCTGGGGTCCACATAAGGAAGCACCATCGGGCGCACGCTCCTCTTCCCACCTGCAGCCCTCCGGCCCGACATCTGCTCTCCCAGGAGGGATCGAGCTGCCGGAGCACCGATCCACCCCCGGAAGCGTAAGCAGCCCAATCGGGGCTGCCTGGGGTCCACATAAGGAAGCACCATCGGGCGCACGCTCCTCTTCCTGCCTGCAGCCCTCCGGCCCGACATCTGCTCTCCCAGGAGGGATCGAGCTGCCGGAGCACCGATCCACCCCTGGAAGTGTAAGCAGCCCAATCGGGGCTGCCTGGGGTCCACATAAGGAAGCACCATCGGGCGCATGCTCCTCTTCCTGCCTGCAGCCCTCCGGCCCAACATCTGCTCTCCCAGGAGGGATCGAGCTGCCGGAGCACCGATCCACCCCCGGAAGTGTAAGCAGCCCAATCGGGGCTGCCTGGGGTCCACATAAGGAAGCACCATCGGGCTCACGCTCCTCTTCCCGCCTGCAGCCCTCCGGCCTGACATCTGCTCTCCCAGGAGGGATCGAGCTGCCGGAGCACTGATCCACCCCCAGAAGTGTAAGCAGCCCAATCGGGGCTGCCTGGGGTCCACATAAGGAAGCGCCATCGGGCGCACCTGCGCCTGGCAGGCCCACGCCTGAGGGCCTCGCCAGAGGGCCCTTTGGCGTGGCCCTTAGGCGGGGACCTGTACAGAGCCCACCGACCGGAAAAACACCTGACGTCGGCGATCATCCAGACCACATCCCATCAAGCGTCGTCGAGAGCCCAAGCCTCCAGCTCCGGAAACACGCTCAATACACCCACTGATCTAAATCGTCCCTACCAAACGGCCTGACCTGACCTCGCCTGTTCCCCTCCGGCCCAGCCACTGCTCTCCCGATCGGGGAAGAGCATGCCGGAGCAACGAACCTCCCACAGCCTGCTCTGCCCAATCGGGGCTAAGCTGCTACAGCTTATAGAGAGGCCCTTTTGCCCGGCCCCTAGGCAGTGGTCCTTTCACTGATCTACTGATCTCCTAACAACAGCTTCTAAAAAGCCTAGCCCTCTCACCTCAACATCGGTCTGTCAAGGACACATTAAAATTAAGCCCACAACAGAAGGTATACAGAATCTGTATAAACGTGTTCCAGCCAAATAGTTGCTTCTCAGAACCAGAGACACTCCAACGCTGTAAGGCACAGGAGAGGTAACCTAGAAATAGTATACTAGATATCAAGTATCCAGGCTTTTTGCTTAACCCTCAGCTGCTGTGTCATTACTACTCGGTAATCAGTAAAAGAGATGTTAACTGCTCTACTAAATAGCTACAATGTAACCAATACCTTGTAATAATGCTGTCTATACTACTATAACAATGTATAAACTGTGATGTATTGACAAGTCTCTCACAAAGTTGTACCCTAGCGCTCCCCCTCTCGCATTACCTTCTCACATAGATACTAGAAAACACTGTACTTCATATACTCTATTTATCCCAAACCTCACTATATCTCCAGGTACCATTGGGTTGCCCCTCACAAGCAACAGGGATAACATTAAAGAAAGCTAAGCATGCCTACCTCAACCTTAACCTTAGTTTTTCTCTATACCATTGCCATGACCATCCGTGACTCTGATTCATCCATACATGATCACACCCCTATCCCAATATTCCTAGGATCAAATAGAAAATATCACTACAACTATCATCAACCTCATCCAAACCTACAACATAAGAGACAGACACGCCTGCTCTACATAACACTGGAGACCATTACTAACAAAAAGATCAACAAAAATGACGTACAACATGAGCTCAGGTGTGCACTCATTAACGCACGGTCTGTGCGCAACAAATGGCCAGCCATCACGGACCTAATATCCAACTACAATCTAGACCTTCTAATGGTCACTGATTCATGGCTCTCTGACTCAGACACTGCCCTAATTAACCAAATCACTCCCCCTAATTTCTCACTCTTCGCTTGTAACAGAGATAACAGAAGAGGTGGAGGAGTCTTCATAATAGCAAAGTCCGAGCTGCAATACCGAGTGTCCCTAACCATGAGCTCCCAGCACCTAGACACCATAACTATCACAAATAGAAGCAACTCTATCAATCTCATTTACTCAGCACCAAACGCAGTATCAGAAGATCTCTTGGATATAATCAACTTGGCCTGCAACCCTGATAACCCCAACAAACCAAACTGGTTGTTAGGTGATTTTAACCTTGCCTCCCTACATCACAACTTATCTAGTACCTTCCTAGATGCAGTGACAGACCTGGATACAAGCAAATCGTGCACAATCCCACACACAAAAAGGGGAACGTCCTTGATATGATATTCGTTCCACCAGCAGTCACGAGCTTAAATAATCATACCCAACCATCTATTATCCCAGTCCCTTGGTCAGACCATAGCCTGATCACATTTCAGATACCAACAAATCCAAATACACTCACCCAGCCAGTCACTTCTACAGCAAGCTCTTGGCGATTTAAGCCGTTAGACATAGAGACCCTCACTAAACAAGCGCTGCCAAAACTATCCAAGCCAACGGACAACCTGAAGGATTTGATCTCCAATTGGAACGACACTCTCTATCAGTATGCTCACCAACCAACCAGGAACAAGAAACTCCCAATCAAGAATCGTTCCAATAAAAAACAGGATGCCCCATGGTTCTCTCCAGATTTACGTACTTCTCAACTTCAACTGAGGAAGCTAGAAAGAAAATGGAGACACACCCAAAACAGCCAGGATCAAGAAGAGTATCTTACTCACCTCAAAAATCATCACGAATTAACTTGGTCCACAAGGAAAGAATTCTACTCTGATCTTCTCAGCAAAGCACTAAATAGACCACATGATCTCTTCAATTTAGTAAAAACGTTAACCAAAGAACCATCGGCACCGCAACAAGAATCCATACAACCACAATTATATGCCAACTTCATCCAATCCAAACTGGTCAAGGCGAATACAACTGCATCACAAGTACTAATCCAACTCCCCCAAGCTCAAGCTTCACTCGATAAATTTGCACCTCCATCAAGAAAAACCATCGAAGATATCATCGCCAACATAAACACCACCACGGCACCAAATGACCCATGTCCAGCACACTGGATCAAAACCTTACGTGCCGAGCTTAGCCCTTACATAGCTAAGATCGCAAATCTCTCCTACCTAACTGGGATTTTCCCTACTGCCCTTAAACAAACATCAATTCGCCCACTGCTAAAAAATAACCAGATGGACCTAAAGAAGGAAGAGTCTTACCGCCCAATTTCCAGTATTCCCTATCTAGCCAAGATACTTGAGAAGGAAACTCAGAGGCAGATCCAACAACACATAGACACAGCAGCCCCGTTGGACCCATGCCAACACGGATTCCGAGAAGCTCATGGAACTGAAACACTCATGACTTCACTATTCGACAAACTCATTTGCGGGATTGACGATATTCACATGGCCATTGCAATGATTTTCCTGGACATATCAGCGGCCTTTGACTCAGTTGACCACAAGATTATGCTAGCTAGACTCTACGAAAAAGGCATCCATAACCTTGCCTGGGACTGGTGCAAATCATACCTAGAAGAGCATTGGCAACAGGTCCGTATAGGCAACATTACATCTGATCCCTTCCAACAGAAACAAGGAGTACCCCAAGGCTCATCTCTATCTGTGCTGCTTTTTAACATATACATGCAGCCAATCTGCCAAATCACCAGAGACTTCGGTATATCCTGCCTACTATATGCAGATGATGTGCTAATTTTCACACCGATCAATATATCAAATCCTGACTACTCTGCACTAATCAACTGCTTCAATGCAATAACCGACTGGCTTCTCAATCAGAACATGAGAATAAACTTCAAGAAAACCGAAGTACTCATAGCCACAAGAAACAAGCAATTCTCTCCACCAACCACCCTCAGAGTAAGAGATGCAGAACTCCCGTTCAAGGCCTCCATAAAGTACCTCGGTGTGATACTCGACCAACAACTCAATCTTAAGAAGCACATAAAGAACACAGTAAGGGCAATCTACTACAAACTAAAAACACTGCGTCACCTGAAACCAATGCTGGAGACCAAGGATTTCCGTACAATTTTCCAAGCAATAGTCACACCACACTTTGACTATGCGAATATCATCCTTCATGGCCTCCCCAAGAATACACTAAGCCCACTTCAACTGGCGATGAATGCGGCAGCCCGCATCCTATCCGGAACTTCAAAAAGAGATCATATAACACCAATACTGATCGATCTACACTGGCTCCCGATAAACTGCAGAATAATATATAAAACCCTCCTCATCACATTCAAGGCCATTAATAAAATATCTCTTGCATCGATTTCAAATCTCCTCACCCACGCACCGAACAATAGATCCAGGAGACTAGTAGCAGAAAACACTCTAGTTATTCCCAGTATCTCCACAAAATGGACACAACAAACCACTAACAGAGCTTTTGTGTCTTATGCTCCCAAGTGCTGGAACAAACTATCTCCTAGCATCAGATCAATCAGGGACATCACACAATTCAGAAAGTCTATCAAGCACTATTTATTCACCTTGCACTTCAAGCTACCATACATACCCTAGAATTGCCTTCCGCCTGCTCATCTAACTCTTACACGTAACAACCCAGTACAAAGGTTAAAATGTGGAAAATACTGCATCCCTGTAAATACCAAACCTTGATGTAACATATTTAATTGAATATAGTTATCCCCGGTTCACTCCCAGTTTACCTACCCTGTTATCTGTACACCTAGATCAGTTATATATTGATAGGTATTTTGTTGTTTAATGTGAACCACACTGATGATGAATAGTGCGGTATATAAAAACTGTTAAATAAATAAATAAATAAATAAAAATAAAGGGCTGCGGTAGCCCTTCCTGACTCCACAGCCTGTTGGGAGCCATTTCATCCAGCCACAGTTCTAAGATTCTGTGCTGCCATGTCACGGTTGGGTCCTCCGCCATGCTCTTCCTGAACTTGATATCGTAGTTCAGCCAGGCCCATCCTCCGAATCGCTTATGCACCCGGGTAATGATGTCCAGGTACCTAATTAGGTATGGACTCGATTCAGGCTCCCGCTCGATAACAATGCTCATGAATATGTGAAAAGCCGATACACAATTATTCATGGATTTTAGAATCCTCGACTTCTTGCCCTTATCCCCGTTTCTTTCCCTATCCTTACCCTCTTTTGTCTCACCTTCCTGGTCCCTAAGCAGCAACAAGAATATATCAATATATTCCCTTCGCCATATGCGCTTCTTCAACTTCCTAGGCACTGCGCTGGCTAATGAGCTCACACCACAGCGTGGATCTCCCCCCCACCGTAGACAAGGTACCTTGTGCCGGTGGCACTGGTCCGATTATGCTGGCCTCCTGGTTCTCTCTTCTCTGGGTGGATAGCTCACTGCGCGCTGCCCATACTCTTGACAGAGGGTTTTTCTTTTTTGATTTTTTTTTTTTTGAAAAATTTTAAGGCATTTTGTATAGCATTTGCTAAAGCCAGCTCCTCATCTGTGTCAGAAGTAGATTCTTCCGATGATGACGACGACAAGTCAAGTGCCCCCACTACACCCCCCGACTTACCAACAGCTATGCTAGTGCTTGTCATTCACGGTTCTTCCAGCCTTGTGGTGAGAACTTCCAGCCGTTGCCTGAATGCGCTCAGGCCGTGTTGGTTCACCTGTTCATGAATGACCCGCAGCAGTTCATCCAACTCCTGGCTGGACATAGAAGGCGTGGATAGCTGTAGCTGCTGTTGTGGGAGCGCCTGTTTGCCACGATGTGTGGATTTCTTGGTGGTCTCATGTCCGCGAGTGGCGTCCCCACCATTTGTCTTCTTTTTTGCTACCGCTGCAACCTTTGCCACAATCCCTCACGTTGCCCTGCCCACAGTGGTCTCTGTGTTCTCGCCCCTGCGGCAACTCTCTGAGTTCTGTTGGCCTCTGTGGGCCCTGTAGCGCTTCGGCTGACCTTTCTTGGCAAATCTAGAATACAGAGAAATTATACTGTGAAGAAGCGGTGGGAAAAATGAAAGGAGAGATGTTAGTACTCCGCTCCCCATCATAAATTAATCCCATATGTTACTTTTATGCCACTCTTTTCCCTCGGCCTTGTCTCAGGCTTCCATTATTCTTATTAGCTTACTTTATTCATCATCATTAATATTATTAGTATTTGATAAAAAAATAATTGTCTCCTTGCCGGTCGACCGTTGGGGGGAAAGAGGGCAGGCCGCAGCCGGTTCCCCCTTCTATAGTTCACTGCGGACCGCCCCCCCCCAGCCCCCCGCCCCCTGCCAAGGTTAACCCCTTGGCCTGCCGATGCCTCGGCTGTGACCGGCAGCGTTGATTCATTACTTAATAACCTCAGCAGCTGTAAGGTTTTGCTAATTCATTAAACTGCTGTACAGAGCAGTACATCACAGTACAGTTAAATCTACATACTCCCGATGTGCTTTGGATTTACAGTTGTGAGTATAGGAAGTAAATAGATTGTTGTTTTCAACTGCAATTACTTGTGGGTAAAGAATGCTTTTCAAAATTTTACTAGAAAAAAGTCATATTTTATGCTTTCCCAATACCACTGCTTGAAGTAAAGAATTATGTTTGTAAGTTCAACTTGATTGAACATCAGTCATCCATATACACTTTAAAAAATCCATACAGTTTAATATTTTCCTATAGAATAGCATATATTTCTCTATACAAGCCCAGCAACTTTTTATTTTATTTAAGTTTTAATTTATTTGCCTACATTTATTATTTTATATGGCTCATGGAATTCTTTCTGCCTAAATTTTAAAATCTTCTGCATTGTCTGAAAGTCAAAATACTTTCATAACAAAGTGCCCGAGAAAATAATAAACCTTTTTAATAGTCAATTACTTTCCCCTATTTTCCTTTTGCAAGTATTGTCACATTTTAGAAGATGATTGAAGCCCTGTCTCCAATTCTGAATTTTTCATCTTTGCTTTCTATCTATGTCATGGTGCATCATCTTTGTAATGCTATTTATTTACAAGTGCATTTTCGGTACAAACCTTTTCACTCATTAATCCTAATGTGGCTTTCTTCAATGTCTACTTACCATTTTAAATACTTACCATAATTTACAAGGCTTTCTGGAGAACATCTAAGGTATATTATATGAGCGTTGCCTAATGGAAATTCTTGTATACTGCAGCAAGAAAAAACACTTTCAAAATTTATGGGGGCCTCAAATTTTGATCATAATTTTACTGATACAGAAGTATTAATACAACATCACACAAACACAATTTTTTTTATCAGTGGAAAGAAAATGCTTGAAGATATTGCTTCTTTTTTCTCTCATCTGAGCAATTTGATACACTGACTTCCTGGATTATGACTAGCAAAATACAAAGTGACAAAAATTTAGAATTTTCAAGGGGTACTGAAGATGAGATCTAGGAGCTAAAACAAAGGGAAAGGAATGTGTGGATTCTAGTTATTTTGGCATTGAGGGGTAGACTTTTAACAAACTATTAAGTGGCAAAGATAACTGGAACATTTTCAACATGTTAGAAATGGCTATTTATAGGGACAAAAATGGCTATTTGAAAATTGCCCAGTTTGTATGGGGACAAAAGAATGTTCATTGTTCTATAAAATTAATACCTCTCCCTGTATTCAGTGAATGCTTTTCCAGATCAGGATATGGGTGTAATTCCTAAAATGTGTATAGTTTTTGTATTTTCAAAACCACAGGCATTGTTTTAGTCAGATAAATTATCCCCAAAGTGAAAGTATGTACATATTTGCATTTTGAAAACTACTGAGGACCTTTGCAGCACCAGCATTCAACTTTCAAAAAGGAGACTATAATAAAACGAGAAAAATGGTTATGAAAAAACTAAAAGGAGCAACAGGTCTAGGCTTTGCACCAGCATAGATAGGAAGAGGCAGGGATTCATCCTAATCTTTTTGGACATTGTATCGGTCTTTGATTCCATCAGCCACAGTCTTCTCCTTGGCCGCCTTCAACAAAAGGGTAATTGGAACTCTGCCCTCAACTGGTTTAGATCATACTTAACAGATCACCAGCAACAGGTCCGTTTGGGAACACAGTCTTCAAGCACCTTCCAGCAAACGCAAGGAGTCCCACAAGGCTCGTCGCTCTCAGCCTTGCTTTTCAACGTCTACATACAGCCAATCTGTACAATAATCAAGTCCTTCAACATACTTTATCACATCTATGCAGATGATGTTTTACTCTATACCTCTTTCTCCACTGACAGCCCTGACTTTTCAGTCATTTCAGAATGCTTCAACGCTGTCTCTGATTGGCTCTCTATGCATAATCTGAAGGTTAACTGCAAGGTCTTATTTATATCTAGAGCTCAATCTTTTACCCCACTATCCTCCTTGTGGGTGAGAGATATAGAACTCATGACTAAGCCAGATATTCGCTACCTGGGAGTAATCCTCGACTAACAATTGACCATGGCTGCACACATTCATAATGTTATCAAGGCAGTCTACTAGAAGATAAGGACTCTCCATCATATACGCCCGCTCCTCGACCCCTCAGATTTTTGATCAGTCTTCTAAGCTCTCATCCTCCCGCACTTTGACTATGCAAATATTATTCTTCATGGCATCCCAAAATACATCCTCCAACCACTCAAACTGGCCATGAATACAGCTGCCCAATCACTCCAAGGTGTCTCTAGGTACGAGCATATCTCACCCATCTTGATGCAACTATACTGGCTCCCCATATCTAGCCATCTGGCCTGTAAAGCTCTTCTTCTCATGTTTAAGATTATTCACAACTCATCTGCATCCTCTCTGTCAGCAATGGTTCAACGTACCCCAGACAATAGAATGCGAAGAGCTAACATGATAAACACCCTGGTCACTCCTTCAATAACAAAGACTTGCACTAAGGCCATCAGGAACCGTGCCTTTTCTTTATACGCACCAACTCCTGCTTCAGCCAGAGTCATTACAGACCACTCTACGTTCAGAAAAGCATTAAAGACTCACCTTTTCCAGATGGCTTATGACCACATAACATAATGAAGGACTCTCGCAATGCTGGCCTCTCCACTTAGACAGATTATACCTTAAGACCCGGCTGCACAACATGTATTTAGTTCTCCATCCCCTCCCTATTTCCCTGCCTTGATCCCACCCTCTTTCCCATCCCCTACCCCTGTCCCTTCCCCTACCCCTTTTCTCCTGCTTACCTGCCTTTATGTTATCTAGATTTGCTGTTTATGCCTGTTCTATGTAAAGTTACTTGACTGTTTACGTTTCCTGTAAACCGCTCTGATACTAAATAGTGTGGTATATAAAAGCTAATAAATAAATAAATAAAGTCTGGGTATTATTTAAAATACTATCTTGGAAGCCCAAAGCAGAAGTATTCCATGCTTTAAAAAGTGGATGGAAGGCCAAATGACAGCCAAAATGGCTTAACGTGAGGTCAAAGAGGCTGGTATAGCCAAGAATCTTTCAGAAAATAGAAAAAGAGCCAAATGATAAACAGGGAGCATAGGTACTGGCAAATGTAAATGCAAGCCATTGATAAGGGAGACAAAGAGAAAATTTGAAAAGAGGCTTGCTGTGGAAGCAAAAGCGCTTATCTTTTTCAAGTATATTCACAACAAAACATCTGTGAGGGAGTTAGTTGGACTATTAGATGATGAAGGTGCACTGAGAAAAGACAAGGCCATAGAGGAGGGACTTAATGAACTCTTTGCTTCAGTCTTTACTGAAGAAGATGTAGGAAACTTACCCATCAAAAAATGCAAAAAACTAGTTCTCGTAAGAAGCAAAACAAAAAGTATAAAGGTCAGAAAACTCCTACACTCCAACAAAGTTATTGAGGAAAAAAAGACCTCAGTATTGGCACTATGGTCGACGCAACATCAAGCATTATACAAACTGTAACAGATACTTGTGACCTGGATTGGCCACTGTTAGAAATGGGATACTGGGCTCGCTGGACCCTTGGCCTGACGCAGTATGACCTAGCTTATGTTCGAAAATTACCAACCCTTTGTGTTGGTAAAAGCATGTACATTTTAGAACGTGGTATGTACTCTTACCCACATTGATTGGAGACATTCTCGGGGATAGGGAGTAGAGCAGGTGATTAAAATAATGTGCATACTTGTTGTTCTTGGAAAAATTATCCATGCGTACTTTTTCTCAATGGCAATTTCATGAATTTACATGCATACTTTCACTCTAAATATTAATGCAAAGTCTAAGGATTCAAAGTACCTGTGTTCTTTGCAGCTATGCTGATAGAATGCACCTAAAATCTGACTTTAAACACATCTGTAAATCTTTTGGAAAATCAACTAAGATCTCAAGAAGCAACAGTGGAATTTGACCTGGGCTTCACTAGTTTATAGCCCTACTGCATTATCCACTAGGTTATTCCTACACTCCAGTCCCAATCATCCCCACCCCTGTTCAATCATCCACCTCTCTGAGGTTCACAATCCATATTTGGACTGTCTGCAACAAGGCTATCCAGACCCCTCTCAAGTCCAGGACCCAAGACTCCCACTTCCTCCTGACAGAAAAGGTGTTTATCTCTTGCAGTCTTGCTTATTCTAAATGACCAATTTTGTTAATGAAGAAAAGTACATAGTGGAGTACCCCAGGGATCTGTGCTGGGCCCAATGCTTTTTAACATATTCATAAGTGACCTGGAAATGTAAATAACGAGTGAGGTGATCAAATCTGCAGATGACACAAAATTATTCAAAGTTGTTAAAATGCAAGAGGATTGTGAAAAATTGCAAGAGGACCTTGATCACTTGGAAGACTGCATGTCTAAATGGCAGATGAAATTTAATGTGGACAAGTACAGAGTTATGCACTTAGGGAAGAACAACCCAAACTATGGTTACACGATGCAAGGTTCCACATTAGGAACCACCACCCAGGAAAAGGATTAGGTGCCATCATGGATAATTCATTGAAATTCTCTGCCCAGTGTGCAGTGGTGCCAAGAAAGCAAATAGAATGCTAGGAATCATAAGGAAAGCAATGGAAAATAAAACAAAGGATATTATAATGCCTCTCTAGTGTTCCATGGTGCTACCACACCTTGAATATTGTATACAGCTCTGGTCGCCATATCTTAAAAAGGATAAAGCAGATTTAGAAAAGGTACAAAGAAGAGCCAACAAAATGGTCGATGGGATGGAATGATACCCCTATGAGGAAAGGCTTAAAAGGTTAGAGCTCTACAATTTGGAAAAGAGACAGCTGAGGGGAAATCTGACATAGATTTAAAAATTCAGGCATGGAGTAGAACAGGTTAATGTAGATTGGTTGTTTACTAAATCAAAATGCAGAACAATTAGGGGACTTGCAATGGCTATAATATAACCCATTTAAGACTAATATGAGAAAATATTTTTCACTCAATGTGTAATCTGGAATTTGTTACCAGAGCATGTAGTAAAAGCTGTTAGTGTTGCTGGGTTTAAAAAATGTATGGAAATCCACCTTTTACCCTGGGGCAAGCATTGTGGAACATATGACTCCACCGGGGGCTCCTTTCCATCTGGGGCTCCGATCCTCATCCCTCCAAGTAGCCACAGCACCGGAGAGCCTACAGCAAGCACTGCAACATCGGAGATGAGCCATCCGTTCCTGAACTGCTCCTATCTCACCGATCGCTAACACGTGGTCTGCCGCTCTGCCCACAGCATCATCGCCGGCAGAGGAGAGTGCCCTTAAAATCAGCACACTTCAGAGCGATCCTCCTCTTCTGACTCCACTGGGGGCTCCTTTCCATCTGGGGCTCCGATCCTCATCCCTCCAAGCAGCCACAGCACCGGAGAGCCTACAGCAAGCACTGCAACATTGGAGGTGAGCCATCCATTCCTGAACTGCTCCTATCTCACCGATCGCTAGCACGCGGTCTGCTGCTACGCCCACAGCATCATCGCTGGCAGAGGAGAGTGCCCTTAAAAGCAGCACGCTTCAGAGCGATCCTCCTCTTCTGAATCCACCGGGGGCTCCTTTTCATCTGGGGCACTGATCCTCATCCCTCCAAGCAGCCACAGCACCGGAGAGCCTACAGCAAGCACTGCAACATCGGAGGTGAGCCATCCGTTCCTGAACTGCTCCTATCTCACCGATCGCTAGAACGCAGTCTGCCGCTCTGCCCACAGCATCATTGCCGGCAGAGGAGAGTGCCCTTAAAAGCAGCACACGACAGGCATGCCCGCACGTGGCGGGCCTCTGCCTGAGAGCCTAGCCAGAGGGCCCTTTGGCATGGCCCTTAGGTGGGGCTCGAAAAGCCACTAACTAAGGATATCTACAATACTAGCCCAGAGATCCAAGGTATGATATGTAGTCCGTAAACTGCTAGCTACTACAAGAACCCTAGCCTTTAAGATAGTTAATCTTTTAATCTGCTAGCTACCTTAAGAATCTAGAGATAGAGTTGATCTCTTTTACCACCGCTACCTCCACAGTAATAGACATATTGTCGTTTTAATTGCACAATAGTTCACAACAAATGTAACAAATGTTTTCTATGTAGCATCTAAGCTAATTATCCATAACTGAAAGTTGCAAATTGTTATCCGGAAGCTGCTACAATATATCCCACTGTACACTTGAAACAATCTAACCGTTTCAGTCCCTGCAGTCTATTGACTTCATAATTGCAACACTATAACTACTAACCTAAACCAAAATGAGGCCTAAGACACTAACCTCGTTTTTACTGAATGTCCTATGTCTCTCTTGTGTCCTACTACTCACACCTATCCCCAACCTACATACACTCTCCACCTCATTGAATCTCCTTAATTCTGCTAACATCCATATTATTCCCCTTCTCCCTAGACAAGAATACCCTAACCATTACAACACACTCCCTTTCACCTATAAATACTTTCACCAGTCGAATCTAAAAAGTCAAACTGAAAGGTTGATACAAATAAAATTAACACCAGAGGATGCAATTAAAAAAACATATAACCAATCTCAGAACCTAAAAATTGTTCTCATTAACACTAGATCAGTTAGAAATAAAATCCCCCTCATAACAGAACTCATTACAGATCAGAAGCCTGATTTTCTTTGTATCACAGAAACCTGGATAACCGAATCCGACACCATTATTCTAAACCAACTAAATGTAAATGGATACTCTCTGTTCAACTGCAACTGGGATGAAAAGAAAGGAGGAGGAGCACTCATAATAGCAAAGACTATACTTAACTGCTCACCCACCATTTGTAGTAACCAAGAGGGCATGAATATACTAAAGATAGAAAGCAAAAACATAGCCATCTGCCTCTTTTATAGACCTCCCATATCAGACCCACAAAATATAACTTCTGTTCTAGAATTTGCATGTAAAGCCTCCATGAATAAGCCTCATATTATCCTTGGAGACTTCAATCTGGCTTCTCTAAATAATTACCAGTCAAAAACTTTCCTTGACTCTATGGACGAAATGGGCTTTAAACAAACAATCTCTTACCTTACACACATTAAAGGGAACACACTTGACCTAGTTTTCCTTCCTGAACACTTAACAAGATTACCCCAATATAATACCCCTAGCATAACTCAAATCCCATGGTCTGACCATCATTTAATTCAATTCTCCATTCACATTCCCCATACCCCTAATCCTCAACATACTACATTACATCACGGTCCGAGGTTTCGACCGTTTAAAGCAGGAATGTTTCTTGAAACAATTATTCCTCAGCTGGACAAAAAACTAGACAGTCTTGACAAGTCTATTACCAATTGGAACACTACAATAGAAGCAGCTGCCAAACCATTACCTACCAAAACTAACAGACCACATAAAAAAACATCTGAAAAATGGCATACAGCCGAATTAAACAATTATAAAAAAGAACTCAGAAGATTAGAGGTTAAATGGAGAGCTAAAAAAACACCAGAATTGTGGGAGTTATACTTTGCAACCCTCAATTCTTACAAACTAGCTACAAATAATGCCAAGAAACAATACCATACATCAATCCTATCCAAAGCTATTAATCGACCAAGGCAACTATTTGAAATTATAAAATCATTATCTAAAGCCCCCCTACTAACATTCACAAGATCCCTATTAACCCCCAAACACTAGCAAACTTAACACTTGTGACCTGGATTGGCCACCTTTGGAAATGGGATACTGGGAATGATAGACTTTAGTCTGACCAAGTATGGCATTTCTTATGCTCTTATGTAAAATGATACTGACTAAGCACTTCATGCTTTGATCCACATGTGAAGGTCTATTCTAACTTCTATGTCTCAGCCCACTGTGTGTCTGGTTGGAATCGGACGCACAGTGGTAGACGTGATTCCAATCCCAAGGAGCACTTCTAGCTCTCATGGGATCAGAATCACGTCTAAGCCTGTACATGCAAGTCGGGACCCGATTCCAGTTGGCCTGCATGTACAGGCTCCTGCCTGGCTCAGTTTGGCTCCTGAATGGAGCTGCAGAGCCATGGTGTCTGGTTGCCAATGCACTATGGCTCCATTCAGGAGCCATGATGACTTTTTCTTTCCCCACAGCCCAACCCCCGATCTGGCCTCACATGGCCAGGGTCGAGCTGTGGGGAATCTCCTGCACCCCCTTCACCCTTTGTTGCTGCCTGGGCCTGCTGTCCCCCAATGTCTAGGGGACATTTTTAACCTCTGTGGTGGAATAGGTCCCCCTCCTAATCTGCCAGCCCTAGACATACAGGGCTGACATTATAATCGGCCCTGTATGTCTGGGGCTGCAGACCGCTCGCTGCCTGCCCCAACTCCACCTCTGTACCACTCCTTTCCCACCCCATCCAACCTCCCCATACAAACTCCCTGTTCATATGGGGAGGATTCGTCGGGGACAGGAAAGGGGGATGAATAGCAGGGATGGATGTCCCAATGGGATGTCCATCCCTGCTATTCATTAGATAGAATAGACCCCATAGTCAAAGTGTGAACTGGTCCTCAACCTGAATGATTTTGATAGTGTTTGGTAAGACAGCAAGAGATAAGCACCTCTTTTTGCTGCCTACAGTAAGGTACAGGGGATTAGAGAAGAGCTAGGGGTCAGAGGGACCTTCAGAAAATCTAGATATCCTTCTTTCTGCTTTGATGGGAGATTGTGGGAAGAGGTTTGGAGCTGAAACAGGTTTGCAGTTCTGTTATCATGGTGGTAGATTAGCACCTGGACAACTCTATTGTGTGAGTTGATAAAGAGATGAACACATTTAGGCTGTGATGCAAGGTTGACACACTAGCCTCTCTCACTGCACCTTCCTGCCTCTCATTAATTTTCTCACAGCTATGCAACCACGAGAAAGTTAATGCACTTATGTGCATAGGATATGAGTCTAAAAGCTTATTATATCCCTGATTTAAAAAATATGCATCTGTTTAATTTCCATTGATTCGCACATGGCAGCAGCAGATTTTCTTGTATTTCAACATCATAAACAGGCACCCTACACAGCCGGTTTAAAGGCATACGATATTAGATAGGAAGTGGAGAGGGGAATTTCCATGTTCAGGTCAAGACATGGAAAATTTCCATAGCATTTTACAAGAGAGTCTGTGAAATGTAGAGCCTCTTGTAAACATAGAGCTTCTTGTTCAGTGTGATTATCACTTCTTGGTCACTGGCACCATTTTGGATCCAAGTGGCAAGCAGAGCAGGAGTGAGTAGGCATCGCTACTGCTCCCACTAACAACAAAGACTCCCGGTAACCCAAGAGAAGGGGATAGAGGGTGGGATTAGGGGTCTGTCATGTTGGAGACATCTAGGGGAGCCCAAGCTAGAAGGGGACCCAATGAGAGTGGTATTGTCTTTTGGCTAGTCAAGCTACAGAGGTATAAGGCTTGCAGAGGGGAAGAAAGTAGAGAAATCAGATGCTTTGTTTAGGTGACCAGAGATCCAAAAATGTGTTGGGAGCTGTGGGTGTGGGAGATCAAGGAACTGAGAGGGAGACACTTGTGACAGCCTGGCCAGGAGGACATGGGGGGGGGGGGAGGTTGCCTAAAGACTTCAGTGTTTACCGCTGTTCTGCCAGCAGGCACTTATTCATGCCTCAGGGCAGGTATAAATGCCCATGTCTATTTTTTTGGCAAAAATGTGGATTCCCTATATTAAATGGGGAATCCACATCTATACTGCAGGTCTGCCCAAACGGCTCTATCTCCCCTCACTCATCGTGCCTTCAGGATTTGTATTCATGGTTAGCATCCCCATCTCTAAAATGTACCTGTTCTGAAATGGCATTTACAGGTGTATGCCAATCTACATGTGTAAATGCTGCTTCTTAGGCATGAGACCCCCTTAAGACTCAGTATCCCTTCACTACTCAGTTCAGATTGACTAGGGGACTCCCTCACTTCCTACCATCTCCATCTCCCCTCCTTTCTGTTCTTATCTGCCCCTTCCTTCTCCTCTGTCCTTTGCCTTCATCCTGCAAGGGGGTGTACAATCTCTTCTAGCAGCATTTGCTATAAATTGCTTTGTCAAGCAGAGTGGAGGAGTGGCCTAGTGGTTGGGGCAAGGTACTTCAGGCCAGAAGGTCAGGAGTTCAAATCCCACTAGAGAGCAGCAACCTTGGGCTGGAAGGACTGGGGTTTCTAGTCCCACAGGTGCTCCTTGTGGTCTTGGGCAAGCCACTTAACTCTCCATAGCCCATGTTCCCTGTGAAATAGTTATCTCCAAGTTATAATGCCCTGTTCAATGTAAACCACACTGATGCAGAATAGCACAGTATATAAGAGAATGTAAATATAAATCCAGGCTTTTGTACTTTTTTCTGCGGGGGTGATATTTCCCAGGATATGTTTTTTCTCTGTCAGTCAAACAACCATGTAGTCCTTTTCATCTGACTATGCAGATTTTTTTATGATATCACATATCAATGTTGTAAAAATAGCATGCAATTATTTTATATCTCATTTGTCCAGCCTTTACTATTATGTGAGTCAATCTTTTGCATGATAATTTTAAATAGCATTCAGTAACTTTCCAAAATTATTACCTTTTAAGATATCTTAACATAGCATTCACATATCTGACCAGTCCACTGTCCCCTTGCATAATAGAACTGGGGCCATGGATTTATTAAACATCTATAAAATATTACATAGACAGTGCTACATTTACTGAAGTGTACTATGGTAAATACTATAGGTCCCTTTGCGAATAATAGGCAGTAAATAATGTGCATACTTGGAGATGCTAATGCGGTAGCATACTTAAGTTCATAAATCCTACAGAATGTTAAATCCATCACAATCAAACCATACAATTTAAGCCCCAGAACCCCTCTGCACCCCAATCTGGCCAAGTATTCATATCAGTCAAATCACAGAACCTGGGGCTGCTGACAAATTCAGCCACTTGTCCCTTTGGTATTGATCTGGCCATGATGTGGTAGCTGTATCCTGTGGATTAATGCACTGCATCCTGTGGTAATACTAGGCAGAAGTTATATCAGCTGACACCCAACCAGCTTATTGAAGCACTGGGTACATACAAATTCAAATCAAAGCACTTGTTTGCTATGATCCATGATGGTGCTGCTCATAGAATCCAAGGCTCCTCAGGACTCAACGGAAAACAGTTTTCTCGAATCCCCTGGCCAATCCTATGGGATTGAAAAGTAAGCTGTGACAATGGAATGAAATGCCCCACCCTTCCCCTATAAAAACACTGCATAGGGAAAGTGGGTGGTAAATCCACAAGAGGCAAATGAACTTCTTCAGTCTGCTGAAGTGTTCCCCTGCCCTCCTCACTGCTGTTGATATTCTAAAAGTAGATAGAGACAGGCCAGATGCAAGCCTACACCTTTTTGTCTCTACCTCTCAGCACCATAAACCATTTCAACTCCCCCCCCCCCCCCCCATGTACAGGGAAGGAAGAGGACCAGCAAACACATATCTATAAAGGACCACACCTGCTGGCTGTGAGCATTGGCTCTGTTACATTTACTCTGGGTTATCCCCATGTATAGCCTAATTTATCTGGCCAATCAACTGCAGAAAATAGGTAATAGAAGAACATGTCTGCAAAGGAGGCACAAGTACTCTCAAGTACCACAGCAAACAGTCAAAGAAGCGAGTAACAAACAAATAACTTTATTAAGCCTGAGCAGTGCAAGGCGTAAACAAAGGAAACAAAGCCCAACATGGCTATATTTTGGCGTGGCCTTCGTCAGGGGCTATGATCTATTAAAACAAAACACACATGAGCATAATAAAAAGTATAAATACATTCTATACATAAAATTAAAATAATAACATTATCATAATCTGAGCCAACAGATAAAAAGCATAAAAAACTGAATACAATAACATGCATAAACAAATAATAAAAAAGTAAACATCCAATAGATCATATAAAAACATAATCAGTCAATGTAAGCATTATAAATAAATATCAATTGCTAGAAAACATAGACATACACAAATATAAATATGTAATAAATACTATAAACAAGTATCTATAAATTACAAGGTGACGAAGTTAATAAGTATAACATAAACCATAAAACTTGTCAATATTCCCATATATATGAAAAAGTGGTGTACTGATGGAGTAAGTCAATGTCAAAACCAAAGAACAATAAAACTTACAGGCAGACATAAGTCATGTGGTTCTTGCCTTTCATCAGCAGGTATTGCAGGAAATAAAGAGGGAACAAAGGGAAGGGAAGAAGACAAAGGGAAAAGGGAGAAAAAGTAGGGGGAAAGGGGGTGGGGGAAATGTTGAAGGGTGGAAGGGAAAGGGGAGGGGAAGAAAAACAGGAGGATGGGGAGGGGGAGGGGAGGGGAGGGGAGGAGGGGAAAGGAAGAGAGAAAGGGATGAAAGAGGGACGGAGAGGAGGAGAGGGGAGGGGGATGGGAGAGGGAAGGGAGGGGGGAAAGAAAGGAAGGGAATAAAGGGAAGGGAAAGAGAAGGAAGATAGGGGAGGTACAAAAACTGAATACATTAAATCAAGGAAATCAGGAAATACATTCAGAAACAAAGAATCAAAAAATGAACCAATGAAGGAAAAAAAGGGAGAACTAAAAAGTGAAAATAAAGTAGATGGGGTGACCATGTGAAACCTAAAACAAACTACAAATAAACAAATATAATATTTTACAAAAGTATTGTTTTGAAATCCCTCTAGAGGGGAACCCTGGAAACAGCCTACAAGGAGCCATCTTAAAGAAAATCCCACTGAGCCCGTGCCACGAAATCCTCCTTGAAAAGGCTGATGACATAGTATGCAGAACTAAAACACATTCAGTTGTAATTAATCCAATGATCTGTACTCCTCAAAAACAAAAGAAAAGTAAGAGCAGTCAACCAGTAGTGTCTTATTAGTTACCATTATATTTTATGGAAAACTCGTGAACTTTTTGAAACACGGTGAACTAAAGCTGCTTTATGGGAAGCTTCAATAGAAGCAAGTCAGCCATTAAGCCATGCATGAACAAATAGAGGCTTTAGAGAGATGGGTTTCCCTTCCATATGGTGATAAGTGGAAGAGAAACCCTGAGGTGAACACTTGTAGAGTTGCTTTTTAAGTCAGACTGCGAGAGTTGCAGAAGTTATTCAAGCAGTTATTGTGAGACAGAGAGCAAAGCTTTGACATCTGAAAGCATAGAACCTCCTAATAAAAACTCTCCTGTAAGCCATGATGATATTGACTACTCCAACTGGCAGGTTCAAGGAACTGAGTTCTAGCCTCTCGACATCCAAACTGAGGGCTAGGGGCTTCATATAGGGATTCACTTATCCTGCAAAATTAGCATTTGAAAGGTGCCCAGACGCATGGACTTCCAAAGGATAGGCCATGAAGAAGGAGATATCATATAGTATCTGACTGAGCCTGAAAGGCGCAATGAGAATCATTGTGTTTGAAGTTTCAGGAAAGATTTTACTATCAGAGGAATGGGCGGATATGCATACAGAAGATCCCCATTGAAGGAGAAATGCATCTGAGGCTATTTTTCCATGCGTCTCTTTTCTGGTGTTGTGAACAGGTCTATCAAGTGGGTGCTCCACTCACAAAAGCTAGTCAGTGTTACCTCTCTGTACATGGGGATGAAGAACCCCACTTAGTCTGTCCACTAGAACATTGTCTTCTCCCACCAGATAAGTGGCCTCATCCTTTAGGGATGAGTGGAAAATATGTACTTGACTGTACAGAATTGCTAATCTGCTTAGATATGGTACATAATAGGCAGTATATCAAATAAAAGTAACTATAACTATAACTATCCTGTGAGAGATGGTAAACTTTTCAATCTGATGGTCTCCCAACACATGAGGTAGTAACCCATTCCTCCCTTCTTGTTGGTGTAAAACAGTGGTTCTCAATTCAGCCCTCTGGGACCCCCAGGCCTGTCAGGTTTTCAGGATATCCACAATAAATATGCATGAGATATAAATACAATGGAAGCAGTGCATGCAGATCTATCATACATATTCATTGTGGATATCCTGAAAACCTGATTGGCCTGGCGGTCCCAGAGGACTGGATTGAGAACCACTGGGGTAAAACATTGCTACTTGATTGTCATGGTCTAAATGGACAATTTGATTGGCCAACTGATCTCTTAAAGCCTTTAGATCATTTATGATTGTTCTCATTTCCAAGAAATTTATCAGATGGAAAATCTCCTGGAAGGACCACAAGCTTTGGGTGTGAAACCCATCGAGATCAGCTCCCCAGACCAACTTGGATGCATCCAATGTCCGAAGTTTCTGATATGTGGGTTCCTGAAAGGGAGAACCTTTGGTCAAATTGACAGAAAGCATCCACCAGGAGAGAGACTCCTGGAGAGGCCTTTACTGAGTTACCACCTGTTGATGACTCCCTGGTAAATTAAACTGCAGTGAAATGTGACATTTTACCCACAGCTTAGTAGTAGTAGCTAAGTGTTTGACACTTGCATTTGTATGTTGCCCATTTTGCAAACCCATGCATACTCTATAAATGCCACTAATTAACTACAGAGGCCACTATCTTTGATTTCAATTTGTATGGGGAATTAACATGAAGATTAAATAGGATAAAATCCTTAATCCCCTTTGTAAAGGGTTGGCCAAAATGAGCAGCTGTAAATCCTGATATGGACAATTTTGGTAATATATATGCATTCCCTATATGAAATGGGCAATATATGTTTTTTTTCCCTAAACCTTGTGCTTAGCAGGCTCTTGAATGCAGTCCTGCAATTTCTATATATTATGGAAATCCATGTGCGAGTGGAGCAGTAGCCTAGTGGTTAGGGCAGCAGCCTGGGACCAGAAAGACCAGTATTCAAATTCCACTGACACTTCTTGTGGCTTTGCGCAAGACACTTAACCCTCCATTGTCTTAGGTACAAACTAAGATTGCAAAACCTCCAGGTACAGGGAAATAATCAGCATATCATGAACTCAACTGAATGGGTGAGGTTCTTTCATAACTGTAAAGGAAAACAGTAAAAACGTATTTATCCATAGGAGAAGAAAAGACCAAGCCAAAAATAACAAGAGAAGCTCAAACAAATTAGATCATAAATCCAACAGCTTCAGAACTAATGGGAATTGTAAGATCCCACATAATGAGACAGATGGCACATTGACTTTAATGAGAGGACTTGATCCAAGAAAGTATTAGGACTGGAATCATTTTAGACTCGTATCCTAAAACGCTACCACAGATTACCAATCTAGTGTGGTCAGCATTTTTTAATTAAGATAGCTGCAGCTCTTAGAGCAATTTCTCAAACATGAAGATTTTTGTTTGGTGATGGAGGCAATGGTGTTACTGAAATCTGACTATTGTAAATCACTGTACGTAGGGCTTCCAGATTGCACTATGAAATCGATGTAGCTGGCACAGAATGCAGGAACAGAATTATTAAGGAGGGTTATGGAAATCTGAGCAAATCACACCTATCTTGAGTAGATTGCACCGGCTTTCAATGCTTTGAGTACAATTTGTTACTTATTGTATTTTAGATTATATGAGGTGACAGACGACTGTAGCTAACAGCCTGTAGCTACTTTATTAGCACCCTGGGCATAACTTACACTCGCCAACAGTATTTGCTGGTGTGTCTAATAATATAAATGGTGGTAAAATGTAGATGTGGTCTCAGATAATGTCAGTCACTAGTGCACAGTTATAGCATGGATAACAATAAAAACAGAAGACTATAGGAAAAGCCATGCTGAGTCGGACAAAGATCGATCAAGCTCAGCATCTTGTCTTTGACAGTGACCAGTCTAAGTCACAAGTACCAGGCAGATCCCAAAAAGCAGATCAGTTTCTCACAGCACATTTTCATGGATGAGCAATGGCTCTCCCAAATATATCTGGTTAGTACATTTTTATAGGCGTTTCCTGCTAGAACTTGTCCAAACCTCTTTTGAAGCGCACTATGGAGCCCTTTTACTAAGGTGTGGTAACTGATAGCGAGGGGCCAGCCCAGTTAACGTGGCACAATTTTCATGCTAACTCACATTGGAGTGGTAAGTGAGGAGGTTAGGGACAGACAATGGGTGTGGTGAGTGCCTTGCTGTCAGTGCGCCCACGCTAACTGCAAGACTCACAGTTAGTGAGAGAGCAATTACCGCCACCTGAATAAGTACACTTGCACTAATTTTGGCACACGCTAGGGTACAGTAAAGCACATTAACTGATGGAAACATGCTGTCCACAGCCCCGAGAGTTACGCGGTGCTGTTGCACCTAATGTGTCATGGTTTTGCATGCTATCGGTGCATTAGGTGCAAAACCACAGTGCACTGTAGTAAAAGTGCCTTTAAGTTAGTCACATTGACCACATCCTCCAGCAAAAGCTTCCACTGCTTTTTTATGCACTGCATAAAAAAAATTAAAAAAAAACCCTTTCTACAATTTATTGTCAATCTGAATATCATTAGTTTCATGGCATATCCTCTTGTTTTGTGTTTGACAATGTAAACATTCCTTATTTAATTTTTCCACCCCACTTATGATTTGATAAACTTCTAAATTATACCCCTTTAGTCCTCTTTTCTACAAGCTGAAGGGTCCTAAGCTGTTTATACTTTTTTTAATAAGGAAGATGTTCTGTCCCTTAATCATTTCTATCACCTTTTCTCTGAACCTTTTCTAGTTCTGCTATATTGTTTCAGAGATGGGGCAACCAGAACTGCATACAATATCAATGTGGTCACCTTAGGGATGTATACAAAGCACTTTCTTCTCCTTTCCTTTAATTCATATTATTCTGTTTGCTATTTTAGCAGCCACATAAATTAAACGATAAGTAGTGCTCTTCAGGCTCAATCACAGGGCATGGAAACACCAAATATTCCTATCATGTACAGTGGGGATATCAAAAAAACAGGAAATGTCTATTAGCCAGCCCATACACAGTCCCATATAACCTCACTCGTTATTCCACTTTCCAGGTCATTTATGAATATGACAAAAAGCAACGGACCCACCAAAGACCCCTGGGGTACACCACTATTCACCTTTCTCCATTGGGAAAATTGGCCATTTAGCCCTACTCTCTGCTTTCTATCTTTTAACCAGTTCCTGATCCACAATAGTACGCTGTCTCTTATCCAATGACTCTAGTTTTGCCAAATGTCTCTGATGAAGGACCTTGTCAAAGGCTTTCTGAAAGTCCAAATACACTATATCAACTGACTCACCTTTGTCCACCTGTTTATTCACACCTACAAAAAAACATAACCGATTAGTAAGACAAGATCTTCCTTGTCTAAAGCCATGTTGGTTGTCTCCCATTAGGCCATGACTATCTACATGCTGAGTAATTTTATTCTTTATGATGATTTCTACCATTTTTCCCGGTACTGACGTCAGGCTCACTGGTCTGTAGTTTCCCGAATCACCCCTGGAACCCTTTTTAAAAATTGGTGTTACATTGGCGATCCTCCAATCTTCAGGTGTTAGAGATGATTTTAATGATAGTTTACAGATTACTAATAGCAGGTCTGCAATCTCATATTTCAGTTCTTTCAACACCCTTGGATGTATACCATCCGGCCCAGGAGATTTGCTACTCTTCAGTTTATCTAATAGTTGTAATACATCTTCCCGATGTATCGATATTTCCTTCAATTCTTCCGCAACTTTAAATACCACTTCAGCCATGGGTAACATCCCTACATCTTCCTCAGTAAAGACCGAAGCAAATAATTCATTCAGTCTCTCCACTATTGCCTTGTCGCCTCTTAGTGCTCCTTTAACCCCTCTATCATCTAATGGACCAACTGACTCTCTCACAGGTTTTTTGCTACGAATGTACTTGAAAAAGTCTTTATTTCGCGTTTTTCCTTCCGCAGCAAGCTTCTTCTCAAATTCTCCCTTTGCCTGCCTTATCAATGCCTTGCATTTGACTTGCCAGTGCTTGTGCTGTTTCCAGGTTTCATCATTTGGCTCTTTTTTCCATTTCCTAAAAGATGCTTTTTTGGCAACAACATCCTCTCTGACCTCCCCTTTAAACGAGGCTGGCAGTTTAATGGGCTTCCTTCCACTTTTCTTAAGGCGTGGAATACAGCTGGTCTGGGCTTTTAAGATAGTATTTTTCAACAACACCCAAGCTTGATGTAAGTCTTTAACCTTTGCAACTGCTCCTTTTAGATTTTCTTAACTATTTTCCTCATTTTATCATAGTCTCCCTTTCGAAAGTTAAAAGGTATTACTGTGGATTTCCTTACTATCCCTCCTCCACTAATTAAAACAAAGGCGATCATGCTATGATCACTATTGCCAAGTGGCCCCAACACCCTTATCCCTTGCACTAGATCTGGTGTTCCACTAAGGACTAGGTCTAATATGGCTTCCCCTCTGGTCGTTTCATGAACCAGCTGCTCCAAGAAGCAGTCATTTATTTCATCTAGGAACCTTATCTCCCTTGCATGTCCTGCCGTGACACTGACCCAGTCGATACTGGGGTCATTGAAATCACCCATTATTATTACTGCGCTGTAACGTTTGTTAGCTTCCTTGATTTCTTTGAGCATTTCATCATCCATGTGTTCATTCTGGCCAGTCGGCCGATAGTACACCCCCACTGCCATCGCCTTCCCCTTTTTACATGGAGTTTCAATCCATAGAGATTCTACAGCAAATTTTGTTTCCTGCAAAACTTTAATCCTTTCTGACTCAATGCCCTCCCTAACATAGAGCGCAACCCTTCCACCAATTTGATCAGCTCTATCATTACGATATAGTTTGTACCCAGGTATCACAATGTCCCACTGATTGTCCTCCTTCCACCATGTCTCTGATATTCCAATCATATCTAACCTCTCATTTAGTGCTATATATTCTAACTCTCCCATCTTATTTTTTAGACTTCTAGCATTTGCATACAAGCATTTTAGAGACTGTATTTTATTCATATTAATATGGCTATTGGTAGACATGTGTAATTTGGGATCTTTAAGCTCTATCTCCTTCATACTCGAGGGCATTTGGGCTCCTTTACTCTTTTTTGGAACCTCTCTGCTTTTGGTAGTATCCTTTAAGGATAAATTCTTCCGAACCCTCCACTCTTGGGCGACTGTCGGCTTTCCCCTATTATCTAGTTTAAAAGCTGCTCTATCTCCTTTTTAAAGGTTAATGGCAGCAGCCTGGTTCCATCCTGGTTAAGGTGAAGCCCATCCCTTCGGAAGAGCCCCTCCTTTCCCCAGAATGTTCCCCAGTTCCTAACAAATCCAAAACCCTCATCTCTGCACCAGTGTCTCTTCCACGCATTGAGACTCCGGAGCTTTGCCTGCCTTTTGGATCCTGTGCGTGGAACGGAAAGCATTTCTGAGAATGCTACCCTGGAAGTTCTGGATTTCAACTTCCTACCTAAAGGCTTAAATTTAGCCTCCAGAACCTCCCTACCACATTTTCCTATGTCATTGGTACCGACATGTAAAAAGACAGCAGACTCCTCCTCAGCACTATCTAAGACCTAATCTAGGTGGCGCGTGAGGTCCGCTACCTTCGCACCACGCAGGCATGTTACCAGGCGATCCTCACGTCCCTCAGCCACCCAGCTATCTACATGCCTAACAATTGAATCACCAACTATAACGGCTGTCCTAACCCTTCCCTCATGGGTACATGGCCCTGGAGAAACTTCCTCGGTGCGAGAGGGTTTTACATCACCTGAAGGACAGGTCCTAATTACAGGATCACTTCCTGCCACACCAGGGTGATGCTCTCCTGTCACGTGAACTCTCTCCTCCATGGCAACAGGGATGCTGCCAGACTAGAGTTGGGACTTCAGGACTATATCCCTGTAGGTCTCGTCTATGTACCTCTCTGTCTTTCTTTTGTTTTCAAAGTTTGCTACTCTAGCCTCTAGAGAATGGACTCGTTCCCAGAGAGCAAAGAGCTCCTTGCACCTAATGCACACGTAAGACCTCTCACCAACTGGGAGAAAATCATACATGTGACACTCAATGCAAAAGACTGGAAAGCCCCCATCCCGCTGCTGGACTGCTGTCTGCATCTTAGTTTTAAGTTTATGGTTAGATCTTTAAGTTCTTTACTTACTAAGGGTTGCTATAGATATTTCTACTAATAAAACTGTACCTTATACATTTAATATACGTTGTTCACCTGAAGCTTAATTAATCTCAGGTCCTTAGTGTATGACTGATTTGGGTTATGATCTTCACCTGAAAGCACTCCTGTCTTTTAAGATGTGTAAGTACCTATAAAGCTACGATTATCCCAGGGGTGGGTGGGTGTTGGGGAGGGAGGGAGGGAGGGAAATAACACTTATTAAAAGAGGGCTGCTACACAGTAACTTGTCTTGTGCTGCTGAGGTAAGCTATATTCTGATTTGATTTAAATTATAGCTCTTTGCTGCTGCTAGGCTCTAACTTAATATGAAATTTAAACTACAAGCTCTCTGCTGGGTTCCAAATTTAACCAGAAAGCTCTCTTCTGTGTTTTAAATTTAAACTAAAAGTACTTTGCTGATACTAGGCCCTGAGTGACTATTAAATTTAAACTACAAGCTCTTTACTGGGTATGAAATGTAAACAGAAAGTTCTCTTCTGTGTTTTAAATTTAAACTTAAACTGCTGCTACTAGGCCCTGACTGATCTAACAAAAAATAGTGGGTTCACAGATTAATTAGCTTTAATTCAAAGAATTCCTTTCAGAAAATTCCAAGAAGTATATACTCACAATTTCAGATCTCTCTCCAGAAGTAACAGTCCCCTTTTCTAATCCTTCAAGACTGAGGATCACAGAGCTCTGGTTGAGCTATTTATGCCTGTGCTGCTGAGGTAAGGTGTGACCAAATTCCTGGGTGATTAACAGTTCTTGCCTGGATAGAAGGAGTCTTTCAAAATGGCCTTTTGTCCTGCCACCTGGTGGCACGGAAATATGAGCAGGATGTCGGGCACATCTGCATGTTGTCCCGGTGCCATGGCAATGAGATACCATTACACTGAGGCTCCATGCAGGAGCATAGGTAGGGCTAGGCAGGGAGGATGCAGGGCAGCTGGATCGGGGCACGCCTGGCCCATCCAAATGCCCAATGCCATTCCTGTGCGAACGCCTAGCTCCCATGGATGCATAATGAGGTTCAACTCCTGGCCGTCCAGATTTTGGAGGTCCGAAAAGCTCGGATGTGCCCTGAAAAGAATGAGCCTCCACATATCCATGAATCACTCTGATGGGGACATTCATTAGAGAGTGATTGAACAGACTGAGTTGAACTGGGTTGGTGGCAATAGAGAGAAATTTTACTTAATCAATGAGAACAATGGTGGATTTATTAAATAAGTATGGTGACTCCGTGTCGTTTAAATAATGAAACAGAATGGCTGTCACTATTATAAATCTGATTGTATGAGACAGGTCATGTGGTGATGTTTTAAAGCAGTAGTTCTAAACACAGGACCCCTGGCCAGTCAGGTTTTCAGGATATCCACAATGAATATGCATGAGATAGATCTCTATGCATTCATTATGGATACCCTGAAAACCCAACTGGACTAGTGGTCCCAGAGGACTGGGTTGAGAAACACCGATGTTCTTTTATCTTGCTTCAGCAGCATGGATGCTAGAATTAGGTGCTGCATGAGAAGTAATTCCTGAGGCAGAGAGGCGTTTAAATGCCTCACGAAACATGATTTCATGTCAGAAGAGAGATTGTCAAGCTCAGGATTTAAATTGTAGGAACTCTTATGCTATGGATTTTACTTGCATATTTAAAACCCTAAAAAATATATGGGACTGATGATGAGATGAAAGGGAAGCTAAAAAATGTCTGGGTCTATATGAGACTCCATATGGGTTAATAGACATTTCCCATAAGTTGAGGTCCCCACTGTATATGATGAGGAATTTTGTGTTTCCATGCAGTTCTGTGATATAGCCTGAAGAGCACAACTTACAATTTCATTTATGTAATGTATTTCCGTTAGTGCTGGATTTTGATAATTGATTTTAGCAGCCACAGCATACTTGGCTGAAAATGACAACATACTGTGTCATCCACAATGACTTCAAAATCTTTGTCTTAAGTAGTGACTCCTGACTGAGAACTGAGCATTTTACACCTGCAGTTGGGATTATTTTTCCCTGTGTATATCACTTTGCACTTCACCACATTACATTTCACCTCCCATTTAGATGCCCAGTCTCCTAGTCTCACACGATCCTTCTGCAAATCCAAGAAATCCTCTACAATTTTAACAACTTTTAATTATTTTGTCATCCATAAATTTGATCATCTCACTTGCCATTCCTATCTACATATCATTTATGAATATGTTAAACAGCCCAGTTCAGACTTCTGCAGCACTCCTGTACTTACCCTTTTCCATAGGATTAGCTGACCATGTTGACCTACTCTGTTTCTCGTCTTTTAGCCAGTTAGCAATCCACAAAAGGCCATTACCTCCTATCCCATAAACCTTTTATTTCTTAAGGAATCTTTCATGGGGTACTTTGTAAAATACCTTCTAAAAATCCAAATACCATTATGCACTTTTTGGTTACACCTTCAAAAAAGTCTATTAAATTAGGAAGGTAAGACATCTGTTCTAAAACTCATTCTGACTTATTACCATTATAGCCAGAAGTTTTGTTTTTTTTAGCCTAGCACCAATGTTAGGCTCACAGGTTTATAGTTTCCTTGATCACCCAAGGAGCCCTTTTTATAGTTGGATTTATATTAACTATCCTTCAATTTTCAGGTATCGTTACCATTTTGAATGAAGATTTCATATTACAAGTAAGACATTAGCAATTTCATATTTGAGATACAGTATCTCAGGATTCCAGGGTTAATACCATTTGGTTATGGTGAATAGTTGTGCTTGATTGTCAGTTAGATCTGTTGCACCTTCTAGACATCTTCTAGATGATATTTAATTGCTCTGTATCATGGAAGGTTTCCAGTGTGGGTATGATCACATCTTCCTCAATAAGGATTGAGGCAAAAGTCATTTGGGAACCCTTTCATTAAAGTGCGCTAAATAGTTAATGTGTGTTTTTGCATGCTGTAATTGCGTGCTTGAGCCTGTGTCACTGATACAGTACCATGACATTTAATGCATGCTGATTTGCGCGCTAACTGCCACTCACACCACTGGGGTGCTGAATGAGTTGGGTAGGGGTGGAGAGTGGGCATGGAGAACACATTGCAGTTAGTGCAGGGGACATATTATTTATTTATTTATTTATTTAATTTTCTTATATACCGCGCTATTTGTCATCAGTGCGGTTTACATTAAAACAATATAACAATTGGTCAGGTATAACAGGAAAATTAACATGGAAGTAAACAGGGAAATCATTTATATTTCTAGAAAATACATGTTGGAGATATATAAAATCTATACAGTTAGTTAGGGTAGGTATGAGGTTAAAAGGATGGGGGAGGGGAAGGGGTGTTTAGGCGTTTGAAGTGTGCGATGAAAAAGTGGTGCTTAAGGGCTTTTTTGAATTGTTTGATGTCTTTAATTGCTCTGATATTGGGAGGGAGTTTGTTCCAACATCTAGGAGCATAATTCGAAAAAGCCCTATTGATGGATGATTGATTAGCTTTTAAGGAAACTTTTGGTATAAGTAGTGTGTCAACAGCTGGAGATCTCCTGGACCTGTTATTTGTTGTGTGTATGATGAGATCAGAGATGGAATCTGGAGAAATATTATTGAAGGCCCTAAAGGTGGTAAGGATGGCCTTATATTGGATTCTACAGTTTATTGGTAACCAATGAAGCTTCTCTAGAATGGGGGAAATATGCTCACACTTTGATGATCCGCAGAGGACATGAGCAGCTGCATTCATGGCTAATTGTAGAGGATTAATAGTTATATTTGGTAAGCCATGGAGTATTATGTTAGCATAATCAAAGTGCGGCGTGACTAGAGCTTGAAAGATGGTGCGGAAGTCATCAGACTTCATCATAGGTCTCAGATGACGAAGGGTTTTTATCTTGAAGTAAACCGCCTTTACGGTGCGTTTTATATGTTCCTTGAGGTCTAACCTTTGATCCAGAATTACTCCTAGATATCGAATATTTGATTTGACTGGGAGATCAGCATCTCTGACTTTTAGAATTGATGGAGGGGAGAAAGATTTATTCCTTGTGATTATTAGAACCTCTGTTTTTTAAAGTTAATACAGAGGTTTTGAGAGAGAAGCCAATCAGTTATTGAATTAAAACAGTTGATTAGTACTGTATAGTTTGGGTATGATACAGATATCGGTGAGAATAATAGCACATCATCCGCATACATAAGGCAGGATATACCAAAAGAGCGTGCGATGTCACAGATTGGCTGCATATAGATGTTGAACAGCAGGCAAGACAAGGAGGAGCCTTGTGGTACACCTTGTTTCTGCTGAAAGGGATTAGAAGTAGCATTACCAATACGAACTTGTTGTAATCTACCTTCCAGGTAGGATTTGCACCAGTCCCAAGCACGGTTCTTGATTCCCTTCTCATGAAGTCGCTTTAGTAATTGTATGTGATCCACAGAATCGAACGCAGCAGCTATATCAAGAAATATTAGAGCAAAGCCATTTTTCAGATTGTCAATGCCGTTGATAAGTGTATTGATTAATGTTGTTAGGAGAGTTTCTACACCGTGGGCTTCCCTGAATCCATGTTGACATGGATCTAAAGGGGAAAATGAGTCTATATGCTGTTGTATCTGCCTGAGAGTTAATTTCTCAAGAATTTTGGCTAGAAATGGGATACTAGAGATTGGACGGTAAGAGTCCTCCTTCTTTGGGTCAAGCTGGTTGTTTTTCAGCAGTGGTCGGATGGATGTATGTTTCAGAGCATCTGGGAAGACACCAGATTTAAATGACAGCTTCGCTATGTTAGCTATAAAAGGGCTGAGTTCTGTGCGCATAGATCAGATGGTGAAGTTGTCGTGTTGATGGAGGTAATAACTTAATTTATAGTTTTTACAGAGGGTGGTGAGAGGTTGGTGATTGAAAACCGTGGAAGGGAAGTTTGGACAGGTTCATGTAATGATGTAGTATTTGTTTTTATTGATTTGGATTGGATGTAGTTCGCATAGGTTTGGGGCTGAATCCCTTCTTGTTGTGGCGGAGATGGTTGATTGATAAAGGACTTTACTAGATTAAATAAGTCTCTTGGTTTATTCAGAGAGCGGCTGAGGATATCAGCATGGTATTCTTTTCTCTTAGCCCAAATTGATTCACGATGTTGTTTAAGATGTTCTAAGTAGGTGGTTTGGTCAGAGGAATTACGTGTATTTCTCCATTTTCTCTCAAGCTTTCTGAGGTGGAGGAGAGAGGTACGTAGTTCATGTGAGAACCATGGGGCAGATTGTTTTTTAGTAACTCGGTTGTCAGATGTTGACTTTTTGATCAAGGCTGGGAGTTGCGAGTATGAGGAGAGGGTATTGTTCCAGTTGTTTACAATATCATTGAGATTATCTGTTAGTTTGGCAAGCTTTGGGAGAGCATGGTTTTTGAAGTCATCACTGTCTAGTTGCTTGAATCTTGTAGATCTTTTGCATCCAGTTGAGTTTAGACAGTAGTCTGTGGATTGATATGCTGGTATCTGAAACGTTATTAGGTTATGGTCGAACCATGGGACAGGGGTAATAGAGATATCAATTTTGTTCATCATAATCATGTCATGTTGAGGGATAAAGATTAGGTCCAAGAGATTCCCACTTTGATGGGTGGGATTAGCCACTACTTGTTTGTAGTTGAGGTCAGACATTGCTTCTAAGAAAGACTTGGCTAAGGTAGGTTGAGTAGAAGCCAGATTAAAGTCGCCTAATAACCAGTTTGGTTTGGAGGGGTCTTCTGAGTTACAGGCTAGGTCAATGATGTCTGAAAGTTCATCAGAGACAGCATTTGGTGCTCTGTAGATGAGGTTAATGGAGTGTGGATTTGTTGGTAATAGTTAGTGTGTTTAAGTGTTGTGTGCTTTTGATTAAATTTATGCGATATTGTAGCACTGTTTATTATGTGCTTTCAATGTTGCCATTAGTGAGGTTGCACCTAACACCACTATATTAAGTATGTATATGTGTATTAAGTGTTGAGATCATGCTGGTTACATCCCAGACAGTTCCTGTGGGAGCTTTGAAATTATCACAAGTTAGTTTTTGCGCTAAATGCACATTAGGTGCCAAAACCTAATTCATCCATATGATATTATTATCTGTTATCGTCCTGAGCACTTCACTTACCACTTAATCATCAGTAGTTCAACTGAATGCTTCACAGGCTTTTTAGCTTTAGATGTACTTAAACAAATTTTTAGTGTTAGTTCTTGCTTTACAGAAGATTTCTTTTCAAAGTCTTTCTTGGTCTGCTTTATGAGTTTTTTATATATGTCTTACCAAGATGTGTGTTCATTTCTATTTTCTTCATTAGGGTCATCTTTTCATTATCTTAAAGAGGCTCTTTTAGATCTTATCTTCTGATAAGATATATCTACACTGGCTATTATTTGGCATCTTCTGACCTTTTTTAATGCATGGAATATATTTTATCTGGGCTTCCAAAAAAACATAAGATATGCCATACTGGGTCAGACTAAAGATCCATCAAGCTCATTATCCTATTTCCAATGGTGGCCAGTCCAAGGCAGATTCCCAAAAGGTAGGCAGATTTTATATTTCTAATCTAAGAGATAAGCAGTGGATTTCTACCAGTACCTTTTAATAATGGTTTATGAACTTTACCTTGTCTAGGATATCCTCCTCATGAGCCACTGGGTTTAGCCTGTCATCACCATCTTCTCCTGGGACACTTTTTGAGATGGCCTCCACTGGCTGTGGTTCTCTGATTACTGATTTATATGTGCTTTATAGACTACAGCAAGGTTTTTGACTGTATAAGCCATGAGAAATTCTAGCTACATTAAGAAGTATGGGTATACCAGATCACCTGATAGTTTTGTTGCACAAGAAGCAACAGTTCAAATGGAACAAGGAGAAACACAAATGGTTTAAAATCTGTAAAGGTGTACAAGAAGGCTGCATACTTTCCCCCTACCTCTAATTTAAATGCAGAACAAATCATCAGAGAAGCAGGACTGTATGAAGACAACCGAGGTATGAAGATTGGTGGAAGACTTATCAACAACCTTCGCTATGCTGATGATACTATATTACCGGATTAAAGTGAAGATGATCTGAAACATTTGCTTCTCAAGATCAAGGAACATAGTCTTAAAATGGGCCTGCACTTTAACATGAAGAAGAAAATCCTGACAACTGGCAAAATCAATAAGTTAATCATTGATGGAGAAGAACTAGAACTAGTTGACAACTTTAACCTACTTAGGTCAACTATCAATAAAAAAACAACATGCAGTCAAGAAATCCAATGATGCATTGCTCTTGCCACAATGGCTATGAAGGACTGAGACAAGATTATCAAGAGCAGAGATGTCTCGCTCCATACAAAGATTCAACTTATGCAAGCAATGGTATTTTCAGTTATATCATATGGATGTGAAAGTTGGACAGTGAAAAAGATAGACAGGAAGAAAATTGATGCCTTTGAATTATGGTACTGGCATCGAATGCTGTGTATACCAGGGACTTCCTGAAGAACAAACCGGTCAGAACTAGATGAGATCAAACCTAAGCTTTATTTAGAAACTCAGATGACAAGACTTCAACTTTCATATTTTGGACACATCATGGAAAGAGAGAGATCATTAGAGAAAGACTTTATGCTTGGCAAGGTAGAAGGTCAATGCAAAAGTGGAATGCCAGCAATGAGATGGATCAATACAATATCAGCAGCTATGGGTGTCAGTTTATCAACAATGAGCTGTCTGACTGAAGACCTGAAGACCAAACACAGTTTAGGACAACTTTCCAGAGGGTTGTCATGAGTAAACACCAACATGACAGCACTTAACAACAACAACAAAGTTGCACAGACATGTTCTGTTTTGTTGTATACCTTTGAACGTACAATTAAAATATGATTTATTTATTTATTTATTTATTCACATTTATATACCGCATCTTCCAAGAGTTCAGTTGCGGTTTACAGTTAACAATAATTAACAAATCAAGTTTGTTTTACATGGAACATTGCAATGATACAGAACTTATTTACAAGGAACATCATATAAAGTATAGAGCAAACAATGTGGTATAACACCGAACAGTGTGGAAACTATATACAAGTTATATATGAATATATATACATGGATTACATGGGGGAGGTCAGAAGATCATCATTGGAGAGTGCTATCTGTATAGGTTAAAGGTTTATTGCATAGAGCAACCGGATTGTCTATACAATTGGAATCTTTCAAATTATTTCTCAATATCTGGTACACAACATATCTAATATGCAAGAGTGCCAATACTGTTGACCACAACTGTATAATAGGAGTTAGGAAGTTAGAAGATTACGAAGGTAGTTAAGTGAAAGTTATGTCAAGGAGGGAGTGAGGAATCAGAAGGAAGTAGGCAATGGTGCAGAACCCTTGACTGGAGAGGAGACTCTTGGTCCCTTGAGGTCAAGGGTGGCTGGTGATATTGAAGGTGATGTCTTGAGACATCTCACCTCATCCACCATCAATTCAACATCCCTGGACACCCTTGTATTACTGATCATCAGCTGCTCGATACTCTCTTCCAGGTTGCTCATTGTCTGTACTAAGATATAGAATGCATTGGCCAGGCCACACTTATGTTTGGCGCTCCCCATGTGCCAGCAACATGGTGTCTGGCTACGAGCCTCTAAATATGACATGACTGGTGCAGCAGGTGCCAGCAGATGTGGCAGCTCCCTGCATGAAGGTCAACTATTGAGCAGCTGGGGTCCTCTTCAGCTAGGGGTTCCAGGGAAGGTGGGGGAGGGGGAAAGGGCAGGTCCTTCTAAGGAGCATCTGGCACTTCAAGGGAAGGTGGTGAAGAAGGGAAGGGCAGGTCCTCCTCTGGAGCCTGTACCATTTCTTGGGGAGGTGGGGAAAGGGGGAAGGGAAGATCCTCCACAGGAGTAGCTAGGGGATGAGGGGGAGGTGGGAGAGGGGATAGGGGTGAATGGCAGTTTTTCTGCAGCTGTGCCTGGCCTCATTGCCACATGTTCCCCTACAACCTCTTCTGCTGCCTCCCATGACATTTCCAGATCCTCCAGGGGTATATTGCCCAGGTCTTCATACCCTATTTCCTCTGCCACTGCTGTAGGTAGATGGACTGCCATTCAGATGGCCTCCTTTCTCTGTATTCACTGTGCATGTTGTGTGGAGGGGGCAACACTTGTGCAAGAGACAAATAATTTTTAGCATCCTTGACAACCATAAAGAAGCACATCCTGTACTGTTGCACTGCAGTTTGTCAATGGCACTAAATGCTCAGTATAGTAACAATTCATTTGCATAGACCTAGAATAGAGTAACTGCATGACACTAAGCTGGTATAGTGAGCATGTGGGTCAGTCAAAGATGACTACATGCTCATCAGCATCTCCAATTACATGTTCACCTAGTAAAAGCATCAACATCTGTACTGTGTATCCCTGCATGCTACTTTGGCTATCACACTAATACCTGTTTTATGCACATGACCCAACAATGGCAGATGCACTACAGAAATGTTGATACAATAAGCCAAGTGTCGGTATCATAGCTTTTTGGTACTAAGGCCATGTTTGAACACCCAAAGAACACAGGTTAATGAAAGTATTATGATAAGCTGAATGATTGTCACAATGTCATGCAGCATTTCACATAGTGCCTGTCTTGCTTGTGGATGATGTCAGTGCAGGAGTGCATACCTGTGTGAATATCCTGCCCATTGTGATGTCATCTACCCATGCTGGAAAGACCTGCTGTTCTCTATTCTACAGAACGTCAACACATATGCATGACTGATAGAAGTCAGCAGCTGTGGTGTGTCTTTCAGATTACATTCATTGTTTGTAAACAATCATGCCAGTGTTTTGTGCTCATATCACTTTCATCCTCTGCAGCCCTAATAAAGCATATGTAACAAGGAGTCCTGCTTATCAATTGTGACATGTAAGGCTTTGAAACATGTATATCCCTGTGTATTGTGCCATCTATCCTGCTGGACCTATATTTTATGGCTTGATGAACATGGGTGTCCAGACAGGCCAGCCAGATGTATCTGAGCCTGCATAGCAGAATGGACTTGAACAAAGTTGACCAGTGTTGCTGTGGGGGTAGGGTCTGAATGCAACCAAGCACAGAAAGATGAAACTACAGCTTGGTCATGGTTCATAACACCAGCATACAAATTGCACAACATCAAGCATGGTAACCGTCTCTTGCTGAACACACTACACTGTGACCCACATAATAGGAGCATTATGGCATGTGTCCAAGTCTCCCACTGCTAGCATGACAGTGTGATCCCTAGAATGGCCATAGAAAAGACAGTGACAAACTATGTAGCCTGGAAGTGATTTGCCCCTTGACAAGTGTTTGCACAGATGCTAAGTGCCTAAGCTCATAGACCATACGTGATGCATAGACAGGTTAGAGGCACATAGTGCAAGGACATGGACTTTGGCCCTGCAGTGAAATAATATAGGCCAGAGCTTGTTCCATCTGTGTAAAAAGGGTCCTACTTAATATTATGTGGAGATCAGCTCTGTTATACAGCAGGTGACCATAACTGCATACATCAACTGTACATTATGAATGTATGTGCTATGGTTACTGCCTTACCAATGGATTCATAATATTTGACCCCTGGTGGCAATCCACACAGGTAGCACAGGCAAACATGTGGCATGTGCAGCACAGCATGATGCCAGCCATGATTCTCGCCACATCACCCAAGTCAACCTTTGCGGACATTGCAGCTGGATGACACTATGTGCAATTGTTGCTTTAGTTCAGTAGCCTAATGGTTCAATAACTTCTGAGTGTCATGTGTGTGTGTGGAGATGACAGGTATCCAGACTCACGATCCTGTTCTGCCTTTATCTCCACAAGGACCTGACCAAGGAAATCGGGCCTCTTCCTCCGCTGCTCCTGGACCTTCTTCTGCAGACCCTCAAGCTGTCAAGGAGAGAATCCAAAGATATGTGACATCTTCCTCTGGGAGATCACATCTATTAAACCATACAGTTCCATGATCAAATGCATTAAGCAGCTCACATAGTGTGCAAGGGGCAGCATTAATGCAGAAATGTCAAACATATGGGTCTGCATGGAGATGAATGTAAGACTGGCTTCTAACACAAAAGCTTCCTCATGTCCTGAATATCACATGTGGCACATGTATGCACAGATGTCTTGCAGCTCAGTGTCTTAACAGTGTCAGATGTCTTGCAGCTCAGTGCCCTAACATATGCTTGCACAAATAGGAAGACCATCTGATCACTGTCCCATAGTATCATATATGTCAAGCCAAGACAGCATCAGGGCAATAGTTCTGGGAGAATGGGGACCACATGATGTGATACACAGCAGAATGGCAAAAAACACTTGCAACAAACTGGCGACAGATTTTCCACAGTTCTTCGTCACACCTGTGTTAGCTGCATAGCATGCTGTGATAGATATTTAAAAACCCTTTAAGGAATGCAAGAAAGGACAAACAAATCCATGTTGATGCATGCAATGAGGTAAACCCAGGACAGGATCAATCATCTGCATGTATCAGGAGAAAGATGGCAAGCAGAGATACATCAGTAAGTGGCAAAGCCTCAAATGAGGGACCCCATATAGCCTAAGTCTTTACAGTGTACATACAGAGCTATGCTGCCAAACAAAGCTCATCCTGGAAGTTGTAAGCATCACAGATCTCCAGGGCACACAATGGTCTAAAGATGTGTGCAACAGGATGGATCCAGTCTGTGTTTTCAAACAGGGACAGCATGGACATATGGTTAGTGTTTACACATATCAGTATATAATAATTTATAAGAACAAAGTGGAGTGTAGCCTCATGGGAACCAAGATATCAGGGTTCAAGTCCCACTAGCACTCCTTGTGGCCTTGTACATGTCATTAAACCCTCCATTGCTTCAGAAAAATCCAAGTTATCAATGTCCCTGTTTAATGTATATTACCAAGTTTAGGTTACAATGTAGACTGCTTTAAATGAAATGATAAAGTAGTATAAAAAAGCTGTTAAACAACTAAATAAACAAAGTCTAGCCAAGGAGCAAGGTAAAACTGGGACTGGATCACAACAGTCTGCCACCTCTGCTGGCTATACCTAAGACAATAATTCTTGCAAGGCCAGTTGCACTAACATACTCACTGCTCCTGGGAAGTCGGCATGGTGATTAAATCACCTATGCATATGCTGCCAGGCCTTTAGCAGCTTCTCCTTATTGTGCATTGTCCGAGAGTAAGGAAGCAGGAACTCTTGCTTTGGGGCTATGAAGCCTGATAGCAGATGCAGGTCGGCATTAGAGAAAACAGGTTCCTGCTGCATGCCTCTATTTGTTCTCTCCACAACGTCACATCCTCTGGATCCGCAACCTGTGCTAGGTGGCACACACTCGTTACTGCATGTTCATGTACCTCTGCCGCTTCATACTTCACTGACAGTCCAGGACTTTTGTAGCACACTACAAAGCAAGCTTGCATTTCGAACAGGGGTGAAGTATCACACATGGCCCTGGAAACATAGCCAACTCTCTGCATCCAACCTGTCCAAACATCACACAGCATGCCACTTAACCCTCTGTTGCCTCAGGTACACATAGGTTGTGAGCCCTTTGGGGACAAGGGAATGTATTCAGTACCTGTTTGTGTGATTACATAATGTAAACCGCTTTGATTGAAAGATAAGGCAGTATAGGAAATGGGTTAAATAAATAAATAAATAACAGTCATGTTGCATCACACAGCATGCCAAAGAGGCCAGCTACAGAGTGGCCAATGTACACATTTTGTGCACTGTGAGCCATATTAGGTTGTCAACCTGGATAACTACTGAAATGTGTGTGTGTGTGTGTGTGTGTGTGTGTATTTGGCTGCCCCTCTGCCACTACATAGTGACTCTCAGTGATGCTGCAGCTCTTGCATGTTCTGTCAAGTGTGATCTCAAGTAGATCCACAGACAAATCTGACCCGCCCATGGAGGTGACTTTGACCGGCCAAATGTGGGAACTAAACTCAGGTGTCCTGGTTTGAAAGGCAGTGCCACAACCACTAGGTGGCACCTCTTCTTGCAACAAGGTGCTATCCAGAAAGTATTAGATCTGTGCCATAAACTGGCCATATCATCACACCAATGGAGACATATCCTGAATTCCCTTTATTTAGATGTCGGAGGAAATTAGAGTGAGGAGATGTAGGATGAGCTATTTGAATCATCAGTGGCTGCAAGCTACTCAAGCACAGTCACCTTTTCATGACACATACCTTCCCAACATGGTGAGCTGCAGCTGTAAGGTGATGGACTCTGGAGCTAGAGAGGTGGATATTTAACTCCTATGATGACTTGCTGTGAGTTCTAGCTGTCTATTTATTTATTTATTTGTTTGTTTGTCTTTATTGGTGTGCTACTTCATCTCCCTGTTCCCTTTAGTTTTGCACTTCAGCTTTCTCAGCTGCATAACTTAACCTGCCTCTTTCAACTATCTGGCCTTTGTGTGGTAGCCAGGTTAACTGTTACTTTAAATTAAATATCTCTCCCTGCTCTGTCTCCAGAACGTGCTGCGTTTTAAACTTTTTTTCCTGTTCTAGTCTACCTGAGGGACTAGCCCCCTCCCCCCCTGCTGAGGTTACAGGACAGGGTACCTTGTAACAACCCTCTTTTTTTTTAAATTATTTATTTATGGATAATTTTACAATATGATACAGTAAAATTAATAACAAAGGAAAATGAAATATGTCAAAAGTAATAAATAAAGAAGAATTCTTAATACAAAGTTACCACCCACAACCCTCTTTTAATAGGTCTTATTTCCCTCCCTCCCTCCACGATACCCACCCACCCCTGGGGTAATTGAAGCTTTATAGGTACTTACACATCTTAGAGGAAAGGGGCTGCTCTCAGGTGCAGCTCTTTATCCAAATCAGTTATACATTGAGGACCTGAGATTAATTAAGCTTCAGGTGAACAAGGTATATTAAAGGTATTAGATACACTTTTATTAGTATAAGCATCCACACCAACCCTTAGTAAGTACAGAATTTAAAGACCTAAACACAAGCTTTAAACTAGGATGCAGACAACAGTCCAGCAGCGAGATGGGGGCTTTCCAGTCTTTTGCATTGAGTGTCACATGTATAATTTTCTCCCAGTTGGTGAGAGGTCTTACATATGCACTAAGTGCAAGCAGCTCTTTGCTCTCAGGGAACAAGTCCGTTTTCTAGAGGCTAGATTATCAGACATGGAAGACATAAGAAAGACAGAGAGGTACATGGACGAGACCTACAGAAATATAGTTCTGAAGTCCCATCTCCAGTCTGGCAGCATCCCTGTTGTCATGGAGGAGAGAGGTCACGTGACAGGAGAGCATCACCCTGGTGTGGCAGGACATGATCCTGTAACTAGGACCTGTCCTCCAGGTGATATAAAACCCTCTCGCACTGAGGACGTTTCTCCAGGGCCATGTGCCCATGAGGGAAGGGTTAGGACAGCTGTTATAGTTGGTGATTCAATCATTAGGCATGTAGATAGCTGGGTGGCTGGTGGACGTGAGGATCGCCTGGTAACATGCCTGCCTGGTGCGAAGGTAGCACACCTCACGCACCGCCTAGATAAGGTCCTAGATAGTGCTGGGGAGGAGTCTGCTGTCTTGGTACAAGTTGGTACCAATGACATAGGAAAATGTGGTAGGGAGGTTCTGGAGGCTAAATTTAAGCTTTTAGGTAGGAAGTTGAAATCCAGAACTTCCAGGGTAGCATTCTCCGAAATTCTTCCCGTTCCACATGCAGGATCCAGAAGACAGGCAGAGCTCCGGAGTCTGAATGCGTGGATGAGACAATGGTGCAAGGATGAAAGTTTTGGATTTGTTAGGAATTGGGGAACATTCTGGGGAAAGGAGGGGCTCTTCCGAAGGGATGGGCTTCACCTTAACCAGGATGGAACGAGACTGCTGGCATTAACCTTTAAAAAGGAGATAGAGCAGCTTTTAAACTAGAAAATAGGGGAAAGCCGACAGTCGCCCAAGAACACATGGTTCGGAAGAAGGTATCCTTGAAGGATACTACCAAAAGCAGAGAGGTTCCAAAAAAGAGTAAAATAGCCCAAATGCCCTTGAGTATGGTGCAGACAGAGCGTAAAGATTCCAAATTACCCATGCCTACCAATAGCCAGATTAATATTAATAAAATACAGTCTCTAAAATGCTTGTATGCAAATGCTAGAAGTCTAAAGAATAAGATGGGAAAGTTAGAATACATAGCACTAAATGAGAGGTTAGATATGATTGGAATCTCAGAGACATGGTAGAAGGAGGATAACCAGTGGGACACTGTGATACCTGGGTACAAATTATATCGTAATGATAGAACTGATCAACTTGGTGGAGGGGTTGCGCTCTATGTTAGAGAGGGTATTGAGTCAGAAAGGATTAAAGTTTTGCAGGAAAAAAAAATTGCTGTAGAATCTCTATGGATTGAAATTCCATGTAAAAAGGGGAATGCGATGGCAGTGGAGGTGTACTATCGACTGCCTGGCCAGAATAAACAAATGGATGATGACATGCTCAAAGAAATCAAGGAAGCTAATAAAAGTCACAGCACAGTAATAATGGGTGATTTCAATTACCCCAGTATCGACTGGGTGAGTGTCACAGCAGGACATGCTATGGAGATAAAGTTCCTAGATGAAATAAATGACTGCTTCCTGGAGCAGCTGGTTCATGAACCGACTAGAGGGGAAGCCATATTGGACCTAGTCCTTAGTGGAACACCAGATATGGTGCAGGAAATAAAGGTGTTGGGGTCACTTGGCACTAGTGATCATAGCATGATCGCATTTGATTTAATTAGTGGAAGAGGGATAGTAAGGAAATCCACAGTACTATCTTTTAACTTTCGAAAGGGAGACTATGATAAAATGAGGAAAATACTTAAGAAAAAACTAAAAGGAGCGGTTGCAAAGGTTAAAGACTTACATCAAGCTTGGGTGTTATTTAAAAATACTATCCTGGAAGCCCAGACCAGCTGTATTCCACGCATTAAGAAAAGTGGAAGAAAGTCCAAAAAACTGCCAGCATGGTTTAAAGATGAGGTCAGAGAGGCTGTTGCTGCCAAAAAAGCATCTTTCAGGAAATGGAAAAAAAGAGCCAAACAATGAAAACTGGAAAAAGCACAAGCACTGGCAAGTTAAATGCAAAGCATTGATAAGGCAGGAAAAGCGAGAATTTGAGAAGAAACTTGCTATGGAAGCAAAAATGCAAAATAAAGACTTTTTCAAGTACATTCATAGCAAAAAGCTTGTGAGAGAGTCAAATGGACCATAAGGTGATAGAGGGGTAAAAGAGGCAGTAAGAGGAGACAAGGCTATAGTGGAGAGACTGAATGAATTCTTTGCTTTGGTCTTTACTGAGGAAGATGTAGGGATGTTACCCAAGATTGAAGTGGTATTTAAAGGTGATACTGCAGAGGAATTGAGAGAAATATCGCTACACCGGGAAGATGTATTACAACTATTTAATAAACTGAATAGTAGCAAATCACCTGGACCAGATGGTATACATCCAAGGGTGTTGAAAGAATTGAAATATGAGCTTGCAGACCTGCTATTAGTAATCTGTGAACTTTCATTAAAATCATCTCTAATACCTGAATTGGAGGATCGCCAATGTAATGCCAATTTTTAAAAAGGGTTCCAGGGGTGATCCAGGAAACTACAGACCAGTGAGCCTGATGTCAGTACCGGGAAAAATGGTAGAAACCATCATAAAGAACAAAATTACTCAGGATGTAAATAGTCATGGCCTAATGGGAGACAGCCAACATGGCTTTAGACAAGGAAGATCTTGTCTTACTAATCTGTTATATTTTTTTGAAGGTGTGAATAAACTGGTGGACAAAGGTGAGTCAGTTGATATAGTGTACCTGGACTTTCAGAAAGCCTTTGACAAGGTCCCTCATCAGAGACTTTTGGCAAAACTAAAAAGTCATGGGATAGGAGGCAGTGTACTATTGTGGATCGGGAACTGGTTAAAAGATAGAAAGCAGAGGGTAGGGCTAAATGGCCAATTTTCCCAATGGAAAAAGGTCAATAGTGGAGTACCCCAGGGATCTGTACTAGGTCTGCTGCTTTTTGACATATTCATAAATGACCTGGAAAAGGGAATAACTAGAGAGGTTATCAAATTTGCAGATGACACTGTTTAAAGTTGTTAAAACCCAAGGGGATTCCGGAAAACTGCAGGAGGATCTGGATAAATGGCAGATGAAATTTAATTTGGACAAGTGCAAAGTTATGCACCTAGGAAAGAACAACCCACACTATGGTTACACGATGCAAGGTTCCACATTAGGAACCACCACCCAGGAAAAAGATTTAGGCGTCATCGTGGCTAACATAACCCAGTGTGCAGCGGCAGCCAAGAAAGCAAACAGAATGCTAGGTATCATAAGGAAAGGAATGAAAAATAAAACAAAATACATTATAATGCCTCTGTATCGTTCCATGGTACGACCGCACCTTGAATATTGTGTGCAATTCTGGTCGCTGTATATTAAAAAGGATATAGCGTTATTAGAAAAGGTACAAAGAGCCACCAAAATGATATAGGGGATGGAAGGCTACTCCTATGACGAGAGGCTACAAAGGTTAGGGCTCTTCAACCTGGAAAAGAGACAGCTGAGGGGAGATATGATAGAGGTCTATCAATTAATGAATGGAGTGGAACAGGTAAACATAGATCAATTGTTTTCTCTATCAGAATATAGAAAGACTAGGGGACATGTAATGAAGCTACAGGTAAACTATTTAAGACAAATAAGAGAAAATATTTTTTCACTCAACGTGTAATCAAATTCTGGAATTTGTTACCGGAGGATGTAGTAAAGGCTGTTAGTGTAGCTGGGTTTAAAAAAGGTTTGGACAAGTTCCTGGAGGACAGGTCCATAAATTATTATTAAAAAGAGATCCAGGATATCAATGCTTGACTCAATACAAGCATTGTGGAACCTGTGTCTCTTGGGGATACTGTTAGGTACGTATGACCTAGACTGGCCACTGTTGGAAACAGGATACTGGCCTTGATGGACCTTGGTCTGACCCAGTATGGCATATCTTATGTTCTTATGAGTCATCTGCACAAATCTGAAAATATGGGAAGAGTACCAGAATCTTGCCAACATCCCTCAGTGGGGTCAGTGGAGTAATGGACACTACTGTAATCCAAGAAAGCATGTAATAAACACAGAACAGTTGTGAAGGAAACAAAGAGGGAACCCATTCCTCACTCAAGGAGTCCCTGTTTCAATACTTCTGAGATATGGACTATGCCATCAGTAGTGTATAGCTAAGAAGTTTGTCAGTGCCAGGTGTGAGATCCTAGGCCAGTCCTGGTAATATGAATATCTCAGTCAGATGCATAATGGGACTGGCAGAACTGATTTTGATGCATATTTAAAACACAAATAACATCAAGAAAAGGCACTGCCATAACATGAAAAGTCATAGTTGAGACACCCACACCAAAATGTGGCTTGCCCACTCAGATCTCCCCATGGGACTGACAGCAGTCACTGACATGTTTAGAAGCAGCAATTATACATACCAGAGAGCATTTCAAAGTCACATTGTGGACATTGTATCTATGCTGTCATCATTGAACACGTGCACAATACCGGCATTCACATTGCACAAATCTTAAAAAGCTGCAATGACTCCAGTGCCAGGGATGATATACAGTCAGTACAGGCTATGTGACATGCTAGGCCACACCCAGCCCATAGTCCAATCAGTGAGATCCTGGAACACACATACCTTGCTACCTTTCAGAGCAGGGCTCAGAATGGTGTTCAGAACTGGTTTGAGATGCACCATAGGAGCCTCATCCAGTCCTGGGTTCACCCCATCACATGCAGAGATATGTAATCCTTGATTATGCACTGTCAAAATGTAACTCTGAATCACTGCAAAGATAAGGTCACCCAGCTGTTGTAGAGTATTTCTTCCAAAACATCACCAGGCTTGCTGTAAAAAAAAAAAGCAATGGAAAGTGGTAGGATCTCATGAGGGTCAAACTGGTATCTGATGCATATTAGGACACTGCTTTACCCCTGCCCCATGCTATATCCCTGCCCCTTTTGGGAATGCACTCCATCACAACAAGGAGACAACTTCCTATATGCACTGCCCTACATCCTGTCTTGACACCTATCTGAGAGACACATATCTAGCTTGTGGCCAGTGTAGTATTTACCTGTGTGTAGTATTGTGGCCAGTGTAGTATTTGGCCACAGTATTATCAAGGTGTAATGGACATTACTGAATACCCAGTACAGTGGCCTCATAGCAGACATTCCACCCATATAGGTAGAAAGATTGTCATGGTCAATCAACATGTGGCCTTTGGATGGGCATCAATGTTCCATGCTACATTGAACTGGCTCTGAGGACTATAATATATTGTACGCTCTCTTACAAATTCAAGTTAGTTGGTCTACTATGAGAATATGGGATTAGGTCCAGCAATAGGATGGGGAACTGTAACTTGTCTGCGTTCATCAGTGTATGAGCCTCTAAGAATGTATTGATGAGTCCATTAGGTAGGTGGACCAAAATGCTCTAAGAAAAGTAGTGTCTTCAACATTTTTCTAAAATCTAAGGTATCCTTTATTACACAGAGCTCAGCCGGCAGCAAGTTCCATAATGTTGGGCCGTACATTGAGAATGCCCTATGGCAGGTTGCTTGTAGGCTTTTGGACCTTTGAGAGGGAATCGTAAGGAGGTTTTGATGTGAATGCCTTCTTGATCTTGAATCTTGAGCTTTCTGTATTAGTGAGATGGGACATCCAGCAGCTTGGAGGTGTATGGTGATGTTGCTGACTTCAAAACAGCATGGTGATACAACAACTGTTTCAATGACAACCCAGCCTGAACTGGGCTTGGGCTTTATCACTGCAGCTTCAAATGTGTGGACAGCTGACAGTCCTAGAAGGAAAGGGAAAAGAGAGTATAGTGAGGGGCCATACATAATCATCCACAACATATACTTGTCTCTCTCTGAGTGCCACCTGCAACATTGGCAGAGATCATGCATCCTAGACCATTGCAAATGATGATTTTCTCCCATTTCAGTACAGCTTCCCCCACCCCCAACATCCCCATGTGCATCTAATCATTAATCTTCTTCCACCTGAAGAAGGAGCCCTACAGCTTCACCCACCTGTGCCATCCTTTCTGCTTGGGCACATACTGCTCCTCCATGATCACATACTCCCAGATGATGTCTATGGCTGATCTGTCACCTGCACTGTCATGTACAGAAAAGCCGTAATAGCTAGCTGCTGCTTCCATTTCCCAGAAGCCTTCCTCTCCCTAACACCCACCCATACCTTAACTTTGTGTCACGTCTTCCCTTCCCCTCTGGGACTCTTATGGCCCCTCACTATACTCTGTTTTCCCTTTCCTTCTAGGACTGGCAGCTGTCCACACATTTTCCTAGATCTTTCATGGGGTTTGGGAGCAAGCACTGCTACCATGGACTATGGACACCTCTTGTGGCCAATCTCAGTGGGGACCAAGTCTAAGGGCATTGCTTGTGCTATGTCCCCCACAAATGGAATGTTGCCACTCCCGTTTGTATGAAACTGTTGACGGCACATATGTGCAAAACCGCATTGGTGGAGTCATGTAGCGGAAACAGATCTGTAGCACAGTGTCTACAATACAGGTCTGATATGTCCATTGAGATGTTTAAAAGCTAGGCTAGGGAGTTTGTGGCAATGTGTTATGGTATATGTATGTAGGCTGTAAACAACTGAAGGAAGTCCAACAAAAAAAGCACAAGAGTACTCACAGTGTCCAGAAACCACAGAAAAGAGCAAGTAACTTAAAAAGAAATTTATTAAAAGTACCACAATGGTCAGGAGGTACAGGAATACCCAACCACTTGACTTTATGTGATTGTTGTTGCTAAGTGCTGACGAGCTGGTGTTGACTCATGGCAACCCTCTGGATAGTTGACCTAAACTGTGTTTAGTCATCAATCAGGCAGCTCATTGTTGATAGAATGGCACCCTTAGCTGCTGTTATTGTATCGATCCATCTCATTGTGGGCCTTCCTATTTTGCACTGACCGTATATCAATGTTTTTGTTGTAATCTACAATCAAGGCATCATATCTAGTATCGGTTTTCATCCATTTCTTGTTGTAAGCCTTCCACCTTCTTAGAGGTATTACTCAGCAGTATCATGAGATCCAGGGAACATTTGTTCAATATGGCATTCTAACATTGAATAAATGTATCATCATCTTGGAATAGACCGAGGAGAGCCCTAGATGTGGTGTACTTGGATTTCAATGAAGCCTTTGACACTGTTCCACATAGGAGACTTATAAACAAATTGAGCACCCTAAGGATGGACCCTAAAGTTACTGATTGGGTTAGAAATTGATTGAATGGGAGGCAAAAAATGTTGCAGGTAAATGGAGCTCACTGAGGAGAAGGAGGTTATCAGTGGTGTGCCGCAGGGATCTGTCCTTGGTCCGATTCTTTTTAACATCTTTGTTAGTGATATTGCAGAAGGGCTGTTGGGTAGGGTTTGCCTCTTTGCAGATGATACCAAAATCTGCAGTAGAGTAGACACCCAGGAAGGAGTAGATAATATGAGGAGGGATCTAGCTAAGCTTGAAGAATGGTCAAGAATTTGGCAGTTGAGATTTAATGCTAAAAAATGCAGGGTCATGCATTTGTGCTGCAATAATCCATCTGATTCTTTCTGTCTAGCTGAAGCTGACAATAAGGCTTCCCTATGATTAAACAGAGCTGTTTTAAATGCTGTGTGCACTACTTTATGTGAGTAGCCTCATTCCGAAAATTTTTGAATTAAATTATTAGCAGCATGTTGATATTTTGAATTGAAAAACAAATTCTTCTATACTAGAGAAATTGTGAAAAAGGAAGACCCCGTTTTAGTAATGGTGGGTGAAAACTACTATAGTAGTATGAGCCGCCTGACTGAAGACCGAACACAATTTAGGATAGCTATCCGGAGGGTCGCCATGAGTCGACTCCGACTCGACGGCACTTAACAACAACAACAATCCAAGGGAGCGGTAAAGTGTAGGGGTGAAGTATTTCTTTCCACAAAAGAAGAGCAGGACCTGGACGTGATGGTATCTGATGATCTTAAAGTAGCTAAGCAGGTAGAAAAGGCAGCGACGAAAGTTAGAAGAATTGCTTGGTGCATAGGGAGATGAACGGCCAGCAGAAAAAAAAGTGGTGATAGTGCCTCTATATAAGTCTTTCATGTGACCTCATTTCATTTTTTACTGCAGCCTCTAGAACTGTCAGTAAGAACAGCTGGGCATATAGTTGCAAGTCATCTTGCCAGCTCAATACATTTGTGACTGAAGCATGCATTTGAATCAACAGAGTTTGGCTTTAGACAATATTAGGACTTTAGAGCTAACACAGAAACTGGCAGGTGAACAGTGACAGTAGCTGCTGACCACCGCCCCCCCCTCCCCCCATTTGCACTGAATTGTCATGGCAACTTGGTCTGGGAGGCAGATGCATATTTTGCAGGTTAGTGAGTTCCAGTTGTGAGAATGTGACTCATTCCAGCCTCGTTCTGGCCAAGGGTTCTAGGTGCATTCTGGGACCTAAAGGTCAGTATTGTAATGTGTACTATCAGCTAATTAAAACAGCACACTTCACTGCCCTGCTACTAGTAAGTCACACATCTGGGCTACAGCACAGAAAATGTGACAATGGTTGTCAACTCACTGAGTTCCTTGAGTAAGATTCCCAGCCAGTCCTGCCTTTCAGACATTCTCCTTCAGATGGATTGTGGAATGTTTCACATTGAATGTGAGGGGACTGCTGCATTCCCAGAATGCAACAGGAATCTTTGGTCAGAGAGGTCGGAATGAGTCACATTCTCATAGCAGGAATTCATTAACTTGGAGAACTCAGCACCTGCCTCCAGGACATGGTTACCATGGCAGTTGATACAAGGGGGTGGGACTGCCCTCTGCAATTAGTGTGACCAGTAAGCTGACAAGAGCTTTGAGAACTCAGCAGCCATAACACCCTTTTAAGCCTTATTATGTAGCTGAAAATCCACCCCTCAATCATAGTCCTCTTCTCCAGGCAGAGTAAGTTGTACCTACACTTGCAGATGTGTCTCTGAACTGCAACACTGATTCATGTACTTACACATCCAAAGGTCAAAAGTTTGAATCTATTTGCCTCTCTGATGTGCCTACCCAAATTGTCTGTGTTTCCTGTTAATTCAATATGCATCAAATTTTTTGGTCAGAAAAAATAACTCACTCTTTAAGGAGAAAAGGATCTTAGTTACCCAGCCAAACACATGTGATATCAATCTGGCATCCACTCAACAACATAGATCCTGAAAAAAACTCCTTAAAGTTTTCATTTTTTAGAACAAAGATAAAAAATATTGGGTCCGGTATTGAATTATGATGGCTAGGTGCCGCTACAAGGCATAGACATCTGTGCCGATCCTTAACCCCAGATATTAAATGCTGGGGTCATATGCAACCCCAGCATTGAATATCCAGGTCTGATGCAGAGCCTCCTAGCCACAGTAGCTAACCGGGCAGAGGCAATATTGCATACTGCCAGTTAGACCTTGCGGCTAAAAGATAGGTGAGCTTTTGCTTTGCTTATCTTTTAGCCACAGGTCATTAACCAGGCAGCATGCAATATCGCCGCTGTCTTTTTATCAACTGTCACCACCTCCGCTCCTCCCTGGAATGACCACGACATGCCACAATGCTAAGCAGTTAGCATCAGGGTGCTTAGCATCGGGGCGTGTAGGGGAGATGATCGGGGATATTCATGGCACTAATCATGTTAGTGCTGTTGAATATCCCACTAAGCAGCATTTACATGGTTTACAGGGCATAGTTCATTGACCTCCATCATTTTCTCTTTTAAACTTATCTGAATAGTGAAGTTGATGCCATTCTCCTGCAGATGTCCTCCACTGCCCAACAAACAAACCGATTGGCAATTCAGACGTCATCTAAAAATATCTTCTAAGCAGAATATTCCCCCAATGAAAGATTTAAAAAGTACAGGGACGCCATACCCAATCGGCAGATGACATGGCATCCAGAACACACCAATTAACAGCATTCTAAAATGACAGCTGTCAAAAAAACCCAGTGCAGACCTTAATCCTTGTAAAAAAAACATTAATCTTCACAAAAGAAATGCTTTCCACCCTACAGAGATATTAGGGCCAATTGGTTCTAATGTTTTCAATCTATGAATCAATCGCTACTCTCTTTGCATTAACAATTTATTATGATCACCTCCTCAAATGCTAGCTACAATATGGTCAAGTATTGTACAATGTAGTAGAGAAAGAACGTGATGAAACTGAATACAGTGAGCCACTAAAGGGACCTCCTCGCATTAGTGAAGAAGACAAGATTTATGCTCTGCCAGATGTGTTTTGAATTGTCATGTTGTTTTACCCACGTACACTTCATGGGCAAACAATGGCATAAATAATATATGAAGAATTATATGAAGTGAGGTGACCATGACAATATTTTTGATCATCATAGGGATTTTCGGAAACAAGTCCTTCAAGTGTGTAATCACATATCTGACAACATTTACATGTATAGTGCCTTCGTAATGGTTCAACATCCAATCCTGACGGGGGTAAAACAGCTAGGTAGGGAAAAAAAATAAAATTTCAACATCTGCCGAAGGTCATCAAAGGGCACTTCCCAGAAAAAAATGAATGTACCCCCAGAATATTCTAGTATTTTCTAATAATAGACTCAATCTAAAATGATAAAGGAGAATATGCTATTAGAAAAGGCACCACATCTGATTCTTTCTGTCTAGCTGAAGCTGACAATAAGGCTTCCCTATGATTAAACGGAGCTGTTTTAAATGCTGTGTACACTACTTTATGTGGATAGCCTCATTCCGAAAATTTTTGAATTAAATTATTAGCAGCACGTTGATATTTTGAATTGAAAAACAAATTCTTCTATACTAGAGAAATTATGAAAAAGGAAGACCCCGTTTTAGTAATGGTGGGTGAAAACTACTATAGTGCAAGAATGAATTACAATCTGATTGTTTAATATGAACAGTAGTCTCAAATCTCCCTTTGGCTAAAGTCACCATCACATCCAGAAAATTGATATTTGAACTACTGTGGGACAGCTCAAATTGAATAGCCGGATCACGTTCATTTAACCATTGATGAAAATCAATAAAGCAATGCCACATTTTAACATTCTCCATATATTTGGATGCAAATCCCCATTTTTCTTCATACTGATCCATAAATAGGTTTGCCAATGAATTATTGAATTATTAGTGTCTTTGGAGTACCCCACTTTATAGTTTGTTTTTATAGTGATTTTTGATGGGGAATACTATGGCATCTTAGAGCAATATTTTTAGCTATTCTGCAGATCAAACAAAGGAAGTTCTGAGAGAAATGTGCAATTGATACCAATTGTACTGAGATTTTTTCCTCGAAAAACATGTCCGTTTAGAATTGCATAATACAACACTCGTGGAATATTGTAAGAAGGAAGTAGTACCAAGAGGTTTACAGTTACTTAAAGGGGCTTGTCTGTTTACAGATGAAAAAGTTTTCTTGAAAAAAATGGCAAAGTATTTTGCGCAAATGTGCACTTGATCTTATGTTCTTGCTTATTGAAACCTCTAAAGAAATGGCAGCTTCACTCCAGAAGAATATTGAGAAGAATTTAGAACGATTAAGTGGATCAGATGGTTTCCGTCAAAATAAAACTAATTTTTTTTTTTTATTGAGCTTTTTTAGTCATTACAACAACCAAAACGAGAAAGGAAAAGAAGTGTACACTTGACAAGCAAACAATTAACACTATTTCCTGCCCAAGAGGACATCCAGAATCAAACAACAAGGGTCACAATATAGCCCACATTACGGAAGCAAAACTACCTAAAATAATAAAGATAGTAAAAAACTAATTAAGAAAACAAGGCCGCAAGGCCAACAAAATGGAGGCAATTTCACATTGTAGACTGCGCATCCCTCACCCTGTCTTGCCGGTCTGAGAGAAATTTTTCCAAATGTGAGACATCCATGAAGATGTAAGAAACACCCTCATAGACAATCACACACTTACATGGAAATCGAAGGAAAAATGTAGCACCCAATGCCAAGACCCGGGGCTTAAAGGTCAAAAACTGCCGCCGGCGAAGTTGGGTGCTACGTGTAGTTTTGCTTCCGTAATAAAAAAAAAATAAATAAATAAATAAAATAAAATAAAACTAATTTATTGGCTCAGATTGACAAATATCAAACAAATCTCAAATGTTCAAAGATCAAGAAACTGCAACAAGATGAACGCGACTTTAAGGATGGAGGTAGCTTTAATTGAAGATTTACTGGAAATTAGAGCTTTAGCTCCTGACCTAAGCAGAGGGTTGGTTTTGATATACCATCAGATAGTTCAATGTCCAGTGGTGAAGACAGTTCTAATGGACCCCTTTTTAGACTGAGGGAGGGGATGACAAGGGTGAGGATGGGAAGAGAGGGATGTTCCCCTGGAACAACAGGGTCCCTTTACGAGAACACACTGTCGGCTACATCAGAGTCATAAAAATCTCTCTTCATACACTCTTACCTCAGCCCAGATCTCCCTCTTGCTAAAAGGTTTGTCTTTTTACCCTGGACATTTCATGACCACTTCTCTTTTCAAGTGAATTCTGAAAAGTTCATCAGGAAGTTGCAATTGGCAGTCTTTTTTTTACGAACCTCTGTCTATTAAAACATTATGTCAAAATCAAAAGTTAAATCCGCTTGGACGCCATCTGGTCCTGTAGACCCAGCAATTGCAACCTTTAAACAGCTGGTGTTGCGGCAAGTTTCTTGTCTTGAGGGATAGCCATATAAGTGGCAGTATAATTTTACCAAAAGTGAGATGGCTGCTTTGAAAGAGTTGCAGAGAGAAATCTCTATTGTCATCAAGAGAGCCAATAAAGGCGGCGCTATTGTGTTGCAAAATTGGATGGATTATGAAGCTGAAATTCAGTGGCAGCTGTCTGATGTCAATGACTATGAAATTCTTGCTGAAGACCCCACACCCCTTCTTTTAAAATAGATTAAAGGTTTGATGGATGAGGCTGTGGCTGCAGGTTTTATGACCCTCAAGCAGAAAGAGTTTTTGAATCCATCTCATCCTAAAATCCCAGTGTTGTACAATATTCCTAAAATTCATAAGGACATCCAATAGCCACCAGGATGTCCCATCTTATCTTGTAACGATTCTCTAATGGAGCAGGTAGCCATTCCTTTTGGACGATCCCATTTTTTGAAACTGTAGGATGCGTTTGAAGGATCTACTGAAAATTTAATTCTTGTTACTATGGATATACTTTCACTGTACACATCAATACCACAGGATGCAGCTATTGAAATGATAAAAATAGAACTTGATAAGTGCCAGTGACCACATGCTGTTCATGCTCATTTTTTGGTCACTCTTAAGGCTATGATTTAAAGAAAAGTTATTTTTTTATTTGGCAGTCAGTATAATTTACAAGTTTCAGTGCAATGTCTGCTACTTTTGCTTCTTCATTGGCAAACTACTTATGGATCAGTATGAAGAAAAATGGGTATGTTCATCAAAATATATGGAGAATGTTAAAATGTGGCATCACTTTATCAATTATATCATTGGGGTATATTTACTAGATGGCGGTAAAGGAGCAGTTTTTTCCATGCGGTAACAGCACCGATAAAGGGTTACCGTGTGCTAAGTGTGCTGGGCGTGTCAGAGGCGTTCCGGCATTAAGGGGTGCTAGTGGACACTTAGCGAGCAGTAACAGGACATTAAGGGGTGGTAGAGGACACTTAGCAGGCGGTAACATGACATTAAGGGGCAGTAGAGGACACTTAGCGGGTGGTAAAAGGACATGCTGTGTTAAGGTGTCTTGCATGCAGCCTAATGCAGAAAAGCCTTTAAAACGTTGAAAGGGGGGGGGGGGGGTGGGCAGGGAAGCCCCTGGAGAAGGTATGGATGCAAGCACAATGAGTAGCTGATGGAGTTGATTCACCAGATGCCTGGCTATGTGGAAGTATGTGTGATGGTCATGTTTGACCATACGGCAGGACTCTGCTGTTGACTAGGTGAGATAGACGGCTGCTTAGTGATGATGGTAGTGGGTGTTGGCAGTGTCATGGGTGGGTGGTTGTGGCAGAAGAGTCAGCGGAGGAGACGCAGCAGCAGAGGGCACTGTGACATGCATGCAGTCCTAGATGCTCCTGAAAGCATACACCATGCCGTAAGTTATATTATAGTGTCTGTGAGGTGTGGACATGTATCCAGATGTATTGTAAGTGTGTGTCATGCCATAGGCCAGTACAGTGTCTGGGTGGAGGCAGCATGTTCCTGATGTAGGCAGCAAAAGGAGGATTGTCCATGAGTGCTCATGTGGAACAGTTACAGGAGAGATGTGCATGATATGATCAGTAAGCTGCCCCCACCATGAATCTCCCTGACTGTCAGATGGTAGGTGCAGGGCTGTGCCATGGATCTTCCAAGCAGAGAGTTTGCAATTTGTGTGTTGAGTGGATGTATGAGATCATACAGGCCAAAAGCAATTGGTGTGTGTGAACCAAAAGTAGCTGTGCCATGAGTTACATGAAACACCATTTGTGCGGGTGGGACTGGTGCCTCAGCCTGTGCAACTTCAAAACAATACACCTGACAGAGTGGTATGATAGAAAGGGACAAGGTGAACCCATTTGCCCCATGTGGGGCAAGTAATGATGGCAGAACAGTGCAGGGGATGGCTATGCAGTGAGTATTAGGTGCCTGAATGTACGAGATATATCCTCTTTACGTAAAGCTGGGAGGTCACAATGATGGCAAAACAGAAAAATATCCATATCAGTTGACCCAGACATCTGCTGCGTATACATCACTGACCCACTGCAATGTGCCGTGGCAGGACCACTAAAGCCATGCTCACAGATCTACATGATGGGGAATGCTGTGTTGGGCTACCCAACATGTCGTCATAATGCATAAAAATGTAGAAAAATGATTGTTTGCAGGCCACAGCAGAGACAGGACTATGAGAGGTGGGAAAGCACACCCAGGCACAAAATGAGCAAGTGGGAATCAAACCCTGGACTTTTGACCATGGAGACATTGCACCAACCAGCAGCTTACACCTCCACAGAGCTCAATGCGGCCTGCGGATCTCTGATCAAACTGTTTGCTGTCTATGCAGTTATAGGTTGGGCCCTCCACTACCCATGAGGAACTGCACATGCAAAACAGCGGTCTGCTGATGAAAAATTAATGGAGAAGGCATTGATCCAGCATATCAACTCACTAAGATGCACTGGCTGCGTGTGCTATATGCACATAACAGCAAGTCATGAGGTTGAGGAGGGGTGCCTAGCACCTGGTCCACTGAACCTGAGCTGTTAGAAATGGTCTCTGCTGTTGGTCCACATCACTGCTAGTGTATGGCAGATATTGTCTGCAGTGTGTTATGCTTTTCTCCTTGGTTCTTGCTTGCTGTAGGCGATGGTGACAGCAGCAGCTTGGCCCTGTATTCTGCCCATGTTGGACACTAACCCTCTGATAATAGTGTAGGCTAGTGGATAATGTTGATATACTGCTGCTATGGACAGTCACTGTAGTGGGGTGTATAGGCTGGTTTGGGACTATGGCTACTGTCCTGCCAGGACCCCAATGAGTAGACCATGAAGTTCTGTTGCCCCAAACATTGAGAACTAACAATTGACAACAGCACAGGCAGTAATACTCCCCTGCTGCTCTTTACTGGGCTGTGTCAGCTAAGCCCAAACCAATGGACAGTTGGTCTGCTAGTCAGCATGCCCAGCATGTGTTTAATGTAATCACAAACTTCCAGTCATTTGCTCAGGGACTGGCAAACCCAGACAGAGAATATGAGGTGTGACAAAAAAGAAATGAGACTGGCAACCATGCCCATGACTTAATGCCAATTGGCTAACCGCTTATGTCACTGTGTTGTGCAACATCTCACCACGATTCTGCTATAATATTTTTCATCTCTCTCAATCTGTTTTTCTTTTTCAAGTTTTTTTGTAGCACACTGCTCCATCACTTTATTTATTTATTTTATTTATTTATTTGGTTTTATATACCGTGCAATTTTAAGTCACTGCGGCTTACAGTATAACAACTTAATACATATTACATGTTTACATTGAACAGGTTTACATTGAACAAGTAACAAATAACAGAGCTTACAATTATGTCATGTTACAGTCATGCAACTGGAGGTGGCAGAAATATGGAGCAAAGAATCAACTTGAAATTTCTGGTTAAGTTGGAGAAGGGCCCAACTGAGTGTCTCCAACTTCTCCAAAAGATTTATGGAGAAGATGCAATGTCAAGGCCGTGTGTCTTCGAGTGGCACAAACGCTTCAAGATTGGCGGCGAGGAGGTGTAGGATGACCCCAAGTCAGGACAGCCTTCCATGACAAAGACAGCTGAGAACATTGACAGAGTGAACCAGCTGGTGCGGAGTGATCACAGATTGATGGTGCGGATGATGGCTGAGGAGCTCAGCCTGAACAGGGTGGCAGTGCAGACCATCTTGGAGCAGGAGTTGGGGATGCGGAAAGTGTGTGCCAAGATGGTGCCCGAGCTTTTATCAGATGACCAGAAGGAGCACAGGGTCAATGTTTGTCAAGACTTGCTAGAGAAGATCAAAGAAGATCCAGAGTTCGTTGGCCGAGTCATCACAGGAGACGAGACTTGGGTCTTCCAGTATGACCCTGAAAGCAAGAGACAGAGCCTGCAGTGGAAGACTCGACTGTCACCCAGACCCTAGAAGGCATGCATGTCCAAATCAAGGATCACGGTCATGCTGATTGCATTCTTCAACCAGAAAGGAGTGATCCATCATGAGTCTGTGCCTAAGGGTCAACAGTCAACCAGCACTTCTACCAGCAGGTCCTCAATTGCCTCCACGACTGGGTTTGGCACAGCAGGTGGCTCTGTGGAGAGACAAGTCATGGCTGCTCCACCACAACAATGCACCCGCACACACCACTCTCAGTGTGAGGCAATTCTTGGCCAACAAAAGGATCACAGCTCTTGACCACCCTCCTTATTCCCCAGATCTCGCATCATGCAAATTGAAGGATTGATAATGTGTGCTCTGTTTGCAAGTCCTGTACCATGTGCTATTAACCTCCAACCAGCTGTGCATAGTGGAGCCTGTCAGTGCTTCTGGGGGTTGTTTCCACTTTTGCTGGCCATCTCCTTGGGGGTTGCACATGCTGGAGTTGTACTTACACTGTCAGCTAAACCTTGTCCAAAGGAATATACATTACAGAAACCCCAGTAAGGACCAGAACATGTGACCTGCCATACATATACACACCAACTGTGTGTGTTGCACCACAGTACTACCTCATAGGATAACAGCTTCTGTTGCTGACATGCTTCCCTTCATCTGACCTTTGGCACATACTGAAATGCACATGGTGCACATGACCAGGACAAACTTCTGTCTGCTGCAGGCTGGTGCCACTTCCCAGGCCACCACCAACATCCCACCATGCAGATATGCCCATGCACTGTCAGTGGTGGTGATCGCAGTCCCAGCATGTTAAACATGTGAGTTTTGTGGGCGCTTGGTCACAAGGTCCAGATAGGGGGCAGGGGCACACCAGCTGCCCATGCAGTGGCCCATCACCACCTGCCACCGATACATCTTGGGGGGAGGATGACAGCCACTGCTGTAGTATTTCCCCGGGCACCTGCATTTTCCAGCTATCTGGAGGGCTACAGCATCTGTCACTATTGGCCTCTTCCCCCACAGCTGGGCTCTGCGGAAGCAGGAGGGGGGAGGCAGCCTGTATCTCTGCCTGGGGTGCCTCCCCATATGGCACATTGCCTTTTCACAGAAGTAGCAGGACTGTGTGCTGCCACTGCCACTGTGGGATCATGGTAAACATCATAGATGGTTCTGCAGATGGCAGAATACCCCTTTGTGGAGAGGCTAAAAGGTTTGAAGGACTTGCTTTTGAAAATCCCTATGATGGTCAAAAATACTATCGTGGTCACCTCACTTCATGTAATTCTACACACATTATGTATGCCATTGTTTGTTCATGTAATAAAGTGTATGTAGGTAAAACAAAGCGGCAATTCAAAACACGTCTGACAGAGCATAAATCTTGTCTTCTTCACAAATGTGAGGAGTCCCCTTTGTTGGTTCACTGCATTCAGTTTCATCATGTTTTCTCCATGCTACGATGTACAATACTTGACCATGTTGTAACTGGCACTCAAGGAGGTAATCATAATAAATTGCCAATACAAAGAGAGCAACAATGGATTTATAGATTGAAAACATTAGAACCAACTGGCCTTAATTTCTCTGTAGAATGGAAAGCATTTTTTTTGAAGATTGATGTTTTCTTCATGAGGATTAATACCTGTGCTGCTTTTGTTTGACAGCTGTCATTTTAGAACGCTGTTGATTGGTGTGTTGTGGATGGCGTGTCATCTGCCGATTGGGCATGGTGCCTCTTTAATTTTTAAATGTTCTGTTGGGGGAATATTCTGATTGGAAGATCTTTTTAGATGATGCCTGAATTGCCGAATGGTTTGCTGAGGTTTCTGTAAACTTGATTGGCTGAAGTTTCCTTTAAAGTGTGTTTTTGGTTCTACAGCTCTATGGATGCCAAATTGTTTAATTTTGGGGAGCATTTTGCTTCAGTATAAAGGAATTAATTTTGGAGAGCATTTTGCTTCATCATAAAGGAATGGAGAATCTGAATGTTATTATGGAAAGCTCCTGAAGCAGCATAGATACAGCGAAACAGAGGCCTTTATCGGGCAGTGGAGGACATCCGCGAGAGAATGGCATCAACTTCACTTTCAGATAAGTTTAAAAGAGAAAGAAAAATGGTTTTTTTTCTAATGGAATTGCTTTTGAGAATATTGGGATATTAGGTTGTGTCAATTTTGGAGATATCATTTTAAAAAGCACTACTGAAAAAAATGGTACAATTTCATGTGGCAAATCAACAATTAACTTTAAATTTTGGATAATATGTTATTTACCTACCTGTAATTTCTAGGAAATTATGCAAAAATACACACATTACTGAAATATGTTTAAGTGCTCTGATAATCATTTTTATGTGTTTGCATTTCATATTAATGCTTCTTGTGCCTCAATTATTAACTTACCTTACTTATTTCTGTGTTTGTTGGGGTTTACATGGTGAACTGGTTCAATATAAAAATAAATAGCAATTGGACGCAAAGTCGCAGGCATCTCCTTTTCCAGCTGCAACTGTTGAAAGAACAGTGTGAAGAGGTAAGGAAGATAGTCATGCCTACAGTGAGATGGTCAGCTTGGTATGATTACAGCGAGTCTGTTATGCAACCTATGTTGTATAGTGAAGAGGAACAGGAGAGAGGAGATACATTGGAAAAGATATTGAAGATCAGAGGTGAAAGAGATAAGAAGACTCAGCTTGGAGACAGCAGTGTGAAACCCAGGAAAACACCATCTATCAAAACTGAGGCAACTACACTCATCCAATTACTTGACTGGAGCTCCGGAGTTTCTGAGCTTCCTCTTACCTGTACCATGACAACAACAGAGATCAAGGAATTTCTGAGCAAGCCCATGGTGGTTCCAGACTGGCCATCACACATCCAGTCCATAGAAAGGTGTGTGAAAATGACAACTGAAGCTACTGGTCATGTGTACAATCAGGAGAGAAGGGACCATTATATTAGGGGTCAGATGGTCAGCAGGGAACTCATGAGCCAAAACAAAAGCAAACAAGATATGGCTTCTTTGCTGGATTTAGTTAAATAAGATTACATTAACTGTATAAATGACATTTTAAAGACAATTATGTGGCTAGAAGTGTTGTTCAGACTATTTGTATGTTCAAATAAATATTCCTTAATTTCTACATATTTCAGCTGTGATTTAATGTAGGTAAGACTCACTTTAAGCAGTTTCTGAAGATAGCTTTAGAATCAGCATGCAGAACTGCATAATTTGGTCACTAGCAGTTTGTGAAGTTTGGAAAAATAAAAATCTACCCCCAAAATTGACACTCCCTTTTGGGATATGTGCAATGGAGATCTAAGGACTGTGTTGAATATGCTATAAATAAGCTATATTCACTTTAAATAATGGAAGTCCATTGACTGTGCTTAAGGACTGTGTTAAATATGTTATAAATAAGATATATGTACTTTCAATGATGGGATTCAATGAGTTCTACTAGTAAAGTTTAAAGAAAAAAAATTCAATACTGATCAAATTATTTGAAAAGAAATATATGCAATATTTGTTTATCTTCATATAAAATATTTCTGAAAAATGAAAAATTTAAGGAGTTTTTTTCAGGATCTATGATATTGGGCAAATGCCAAATTGATACCACACGTGTTTGGCTTTGTTAACTGAGATCTGTTGTCTCCTTAAAGATTGAGTTATCTTTTCTGCCCAAAGAATTTGATGTATATTGAATTATTATTGTCTTTGAAGTGCCCTGTTTTATGGTTTGTTTTTGCTGTGTTTCCTATGCCATGGGCTTTTACCATAAATTATTTACTGTTTGCTGGTAAATTTATTCCCTTGTGTGTCTCTTGGCATTTTGTGCTACACATTTCACATTTCATCAGAAGGAGAGTGTTTGAATGGCTGGACTGGCTGCAAGCCTCACTCTAGGAACTCGGCGGGGTGACAATCCTTGTCAGATTTGCTGTGCTTTAGCCCAGCTGTCTGGTTTACTGATAGGATGCCAGTGAAGTGTGCTGTTTCTATGAGCTGCTTGTACACATCGGGATCCTCCCTGAAGGTCCCATGATGCATTCTAAATCCACAGTGGTCAAGGCTGGACTGGTTGACACTCTGAGCCCTCCAACTGGCTAACTGGAAACTTAGCAACTCTGTCCTGGACATGGTTACCCTTGCATTTCAGTGAAAGGGGGAGGGTCGCCTGCAGCGAGGCAGCTATTTTCCAAATAGGGTGAGGTTCTGATAAACTCGCCAGTTGGATCACTTACAGATGGCTCAACTAGCTTGTATTTGAGCACTGTATGTTTAGATATCCAATGGTTGGTGGTTCAAAGACTGTCTCTGGTCAGCCTTTGCTAAGCTTTTTTAATTGTGTGGCTGTGTTTCCCATGACAGTGGTAATCCTCTTATTAGCTTTTCATGTGCCCTGCCTGCCCTTTGTACCCCACCACTTGTAAACGTATAGCTGACAGAGCAGAATGAGCATTTTTGTGCTCCCATGTGGCTCAGATGGCTATGCCTCATGACTAAGTGCTTACTCCTGAAAGAATCACTGGTTCACACACAGACCCTGGTCATGGTTTGGCAACTGAGAGAGCAGTGTGACTATTTTTCCTCTGACAGGGGGTGTTGTTATATTTCCTAATAGTACTGGCTCACTGGCATATTTTTCAACCCACATGCACATATCCAGTCAATATGTGCACGAGGGGGGCATCCTGACCGAACCCTCACCTGTATAAGTGCTAGAACATTGTAGATTACTGCAGGATGTATGAGCCATGGGTGGACACAGCCACATTGGAACTGATGATGTAGCCCGGATGCATCACATGCACATTCAGGGCATAATGGAGACAGCTGTTTGCAGATACCACTTCCCAGTTGCTGGGCTTTATAGATGCCACATGTGTGCTGTGTTTCAGCAGCATCAATTGTACTTGCCCACGCATTCTGTCACACTGCTGATTTAGAGTCACATACTGTTGTCCCTCATTAGGAAATGTAAGGTCAGTCCTAACACAGCTGCTGATGGCTCACGGCAACCATGGCTGGCCCATGCACACCGCAAACTAGATGGGCGCCTAGGTACACAGGCATGCCAGCCAATCTCTCCCTCCCTGACAGCTGCCACTTCAGTGCTAGGGATGGCCTTACAGTAGCAGTGCACATGCAGGTAGTCCCCGCATGCCACTACTGCCCTCCTTTGCGCCCTTAACGGTCCTTTGTAAACATACCCCTAAGAATGATTAACTAAATTAGTATCACTGAGGTAAATTCAATATGTAAATAAATTTACCTTGTGCAAGAGATTAATTGATCCTTTACTACTATGCTGTGAAAAAACTGTATAATAAAGAGAAATATTGAGCTATTAAGTAATGACAATTGAATTTCTAATTGGTTTAAATTTTATATTTTTAAAAGTTTTGTAGTTATGAATGCATTACCTTTTCTTGAGCACAATTCTTAGTACTGTCTCTGTCTTATCTAAATGTTCCTTCCTTTGTGAGCTGAGATGTCTTTGTTAATAAGATAGTCATATTACTGACAATATTCAAAGTTATGTGAGTTAAACCATTACCTACAGTAAGATAAGATAGCCTTCCTAAGAATTTTTGATAAACAATTAAAATGTGTTTAATTTATTCACCATAAACTGCTAGTTATGCTTTAATGTTTGTTACCCCTTAAGTAATAAGATTAAGTATACCTTGTAAATTGTCACAGTTGGACAGTAAATCACAATCATAATTAGTGATATATACAATTGTGCACCTGATAAGAGAGGTGTGTCTATTAGCATGTGCCCTAACATTTAATTTGATAAAGAGGATAAATTAAAGAATATAGATGCAAGATAGAAGTATGCTATAAGTTAGCTCGTTCTTCATATAGTCAAATAATTTTGGATAATTTAGTGCTAACAGTAGATGCATTGTAATTAATTAGCATTAGTTAAAATAACCCTCCTTGTTCAGCAATTCTATATTGCTATTAGATATAAGTAGTTGTGCTTGTTTTCAATTGTGTGGAATCAGGAGTGTTATAGTGGTGAGTTTGGGTTCTGCAAATTATATATTGGATGCACTGAATCTTACGGGCCGAAGACAATGACTACTGTGAAAGAAAAGAAGTTTGCAATGCTACTGAATGTGTGGACTCCCAGTAGGAGCAAAGATCTGTGATTCCAGCAGGACTACTCATATATATGCAACCATGAAGCCTGAGTGGACAGTCACTGAAATTCTGTACAAGATGTGCATAGCACAACCCATAGTGAAAAAAGATACCGCTGAAGAATTTGGACATATGAACAGTGCCATGACGTGAATGTGGGTGCAAACCTCTGAACTACTGAAAGATCTAAGGAGGGCAGTTGGCCACTACTAGCAGATAATGCTTGTAAGAATAATCAGCAAAGGCTTACTCTCTGTACATTCGTATTGAGACCTAGCAAGGGAAAACAGTGTCACATGGCTTGGTTAATTTGCAGGATGATTGTAATCCTTTTTCTATATTATATAATAGGAACAAAAGAACATAAGAAATGCCATACTGGGTCAGACCAAGGTCCATCAAGCCAAATATCCTGTTTTCAATCTAGGTGAAAAGTACCTGGCAGGTTCCAAAAAAGGCACACAGGTTCCACAATGCTTGTGCCGGGGCGAGCAGTGGATTTCCTGGGTCCTCTTTAAAAATGGTTTATGGACGTTTTGTCTAGGAATTTGTCCAAACCTTTTTTAAATGAATTCCAGAGTTTAATTACGTATTGAGTGAAAAAATATTTTCTCTTATTAGTCTTAAATGGGTTACATTGTAGCTTCATTGTGTGTCCCCTAGTCTTTCTACTTTTTGATGGCATAAACAATTGATCTCCGTTTACCTGTTCCACTCCATTCATTAATTTATAGCCCTCTATCATATCTCCCCTTGGTCATCTCTTTTCCAAGTTGAGGAGCCCTAACTTTTAAGACTTTCCTCATAGAGGTATCCTTCCATCCCCTTTACCATTTTGGTAGCTCTTCTCTGTACTTTTTCTAATTTCACTATATCCTTTTTAAGATATGGCAACCAGAATTGCACACAATATTCAAGGTGGGGTCACACTATGAAATGATACAGAGACATTATAATAGCCTTGGTTTTATTCTCCATTCCTTTCCTTAGAATACCAAGCATTCTATTTGCTTTCTTGGCCGCTGCTGCACACTGGGCAGAGGGTTACAACATGTTATCCATGGTGAGGCATAAATGTTTTTCCTGGGTGATGGTTCCCAGTGTGGAACCTTGTATCATATAACCATAGTTTGGGTTATTCTTTCCTAGGTGAATAACTTTGCACTTGTCCATATTAAATTTCATCTGCTATTTGAACATCCAGTCTTCCATTTATCAAGGTCCTCTTGCAATTTTTCAAAATACTTTTGTGTTTTAACGATTTTGAATGATTTTGTGTCATCTGCAAATTTGATCATCCAGCACAGATCCCTGGGGTACTCCACTATTCACCTTTCTCCATTGTGAATATTGGCCATTTAGACCTACCCTCTGCTTTCTATATTTTAACCAGTTCCTGATCTGCAATAGTACACTGCCTCCTATCCCATGACTTTTTAATTTTGCCAAGAGTCTCTCATGAGGGACCTTGTCAAAGGCTTTCTGAAAATCCAGATACACTATATCAACCAACTCACCTTTGTCTACCTGTTTATTCACACCTTCAAAAAAATATAACAGATTAGTAAGACAAGACTTTCCTTGGTTAAATCCATTTTGACTTTCTCCCATTAAACTATGACTCTCTACATGTTCAGTAATTTTGTTCTTGTAATGGTTTCTATCATTTTGCCCGGTACCGATGTCAGGCTCACAGGTCTGTAATTTCCCAGATCACCCCTCGAACCCTTTTTAAAAACTGGCTTTACATTAGCCATTCTCCAATCTTCAGGTACTACAGATGATTTTAATGATAGTTCACAGATTACTAATAGTAGGTATGCAATCTCATCTTTCAGTTCTTTTAACACCCTCAGATTTAAACCATCAGGTCTAGGTAATTTAATACTCTTCAGTTTATCAAATACTCGTAATACATCTTTCTGGTTTATCAATATTTCTTTCAATTCTTCTGATATATCACAATTAAATACCATTAAAATAAAACATATGTATTAAGACTTCTTCCAATCAGCAAGATGAAGTTCAGCTATGGACCAGATGTGGTGCCTAGGGCTCTGAAGGGGCATCTGCAAAGTGAAGCAGAAGGCTGTGGAAGAAGATTTATTCTGGATGTGGGCATGTTTGAGCTATCATTCTTTTGTAGTGATTCTTTAGAGAATCATAGGGGGGCTGTAGAAAGGGAATCAAATGGGGGCTGGGGTCTCTCAGGGAAAGATTCAGAAATATGGATAATGAGATTGGCTTGTAATTTTGCTAACAGCCTAGCAGCATGTGTTAAGGTCGTATTTTGTGAAATGTTTGTGAAAATGAGACATAACGTTTTTGCTTGCAGAATGCTTGTCCTGATTAAGCTAGACAATATGTTTGTGCTTGGCATGACTTGTAGCATGTAGCATTTAGCTTGAAATGTAACATGTAAATAAACAGAAGGTGAAGCAGAAGTATGACACAGAGTGATAAGATGAAACTGTACAATGTGGCAGGTTTTTTCCTAATAAAAGAAAGTGCTACAGCATAGCTGGGAGAGGAATTATGGGAAACTACTCTTGTGTACAGGCCCAAATTCCTCCGCTGAAGCTTTGAAAGTACTGTTATTGTTAAGATAATACTTTGTGTGTGTTTTCTTATTTACACTGAATTTAGAGAATTGGAACCAAGAACTGAAGAAGGATTTTACTTGGTGCCCCCGGTTAGGATTAGCATGCAAACACTAACCTGTTGCAGATTTTGGTATCACCTGCAAATAAGTCAATCTTTTCTGACAGCCCCTCTACAATATCACTTATATAGAGACCCCTAAGATCTTGCTTTTTTTATCTCACCTGGACATCCAGTGACTATAATAGAACAGTTCTACCTGTTGTTTATGACCTGCCTGTTTCTAGAACAGGAGGGAAGTTTCTTGCCTCAGATGCAACCAGATATTCTCAGTGATGTAATACCGGGAGCGTCCTTAAACTAATGATGATGCATAGAGAGAGAAGTATAAATTTGGAAGGAACTTGCAAGAGGTATTAAATCCCAGCTCCAATTCAAATCTGGGTCCTTGGCTCCATAGACATTGCACTGCAGCATGGCCTTTGGACCAAGCATATAAGAGAAAGAGGTGGTGTGACCCTGTACCTATTTAAAGGGGCTTCTGAGGGGAGGTGTCTGAGACCACTTAAGCCAAAGCATTGCAAGGTTCTTCTCAGGAGCTGCTGGAAGGAAGAACCAACAGCTGCATCCATCGAAGAGGAGGTTTCCAGGGAGATACAGATTTTAGGACTCTGAGTCAAGGAAAGGCTGCACCTATTGAGATGGCATTAAGTACACCCATGCTAACGGCAAAATTCACACCCAGCAATGCTCATACTAACCACGATACACCATCAACATCCACATTCTGCCCCAACCCACCCAGTCAGCACAGGACTTTTAGTGCCGGCCTTCCATGCTAACAGTGCATTTTAGTAAATATGCCCCACAGTATGTTTTATGAGGAAATGTCCTAATTCTGTTCTGCATACATTGCTGGATGAGGTGGCTTTTGTGAATGCAAATATTTGTGCATCATATGTCATGATTGTTTAGTGTGCAGGGTCAGCGGTCAGTATTTTTATATTAAAGTCCCAGGCTACATAATTTTGCTGCTATGATTTTTGCCAAGTATAATCAATGACTACACAATTTTTTTATTATATAGCATGGAAAAATAAGTTGCATTCTTTTTTCTAGTGGAACCACCTGACTGGGGTTGTGAGGGAAGGGGTCCCCTATCCCACTCCTTGACCAGAACTCCGAGAGGGGCCCTCTTTTTTGGGTGCCTTAGGTGAAGGATTCCATCACACCCCCTCGCACCAGGCAGCAGATTGTCTTGCACTCTCTGATTAATCTTCTAACACAACTTAGTAACCATGCTCCCTAATGTGGTTTTAGTAATTAGGCCCCTAAATTTATTATGAAAAAAACATTTAAAGTGAAGAAGGATATATATAGCAGATGTGAGAACATCCTATAAAAACCTGTAGTAGTGCCAGTGCATTTTTCCTAGAAAAAAGATTCCGGTGCTCATATGCATTGCTCGTTCAGCAAGCAATGAAAGAGATGCCGATACTGCATGTACCCCCTCACAAAAAAAGCCTGAGTAGTGCTATATTGAATGCATATTTATGCAGACCTGGCCCATTCTGCAGTTGTGGCCATGTAAAAGTAGAGAGTTTGTTTTCTTTCTCTGTCTTCCATAGTATCTCTTACTTAATTGTGTTTAATGAGTTGAAGTGGTTAGCGAGTTGTTCTCATCCAATACCTTATCCGTTATTAATGAGAATTCATCCTTATATGCAGATTTTCTGTGACTCTGAATGAATTATTCACAAGATGCAGCTTGTGGATTCCAGAAATCAGCTGCCACAGATTAAATGTGCATATGATGATTTGATGGAATATACAGTATTTTTTCTGGAGCTGGCAGACATAGAACACCATATTTGACAAGATTATGCTGCAGCAGAACATTGAGTGTCCATTACGATAAGGTTTTTATTTCCTTATTTCATATTTATCAGATATTTAAATTAACATCCAAGCATACCACTTGTAGGGAAAAGGAACATTAACAAAAGAAAAGCATAGAAGCAAAAATTGAAAATAAGGACAATAAGCAATGTTAAGTCCCACAAGTCCACGATTAAAGGGAGGTGCAGGTTATACAGAAAACATCAAAAATACATCCCTAACGGGCACAAAAAGGAAAAATTAAGCCAGTCTGAGCTATCCTACTAGGCTAAAACATTAGAGCGTCTACATCAAGACACAGTGACTGGAACTACAGTAGCACATCTCACACTAATAAAAGCAAATCTTAAATTTGAAGCCTTAGAAGCATTCTCTAAGGCCTCCAATTTAAATTGAACAGCAGATAAATCCTTAATAAAAGTAAAAGAAGAGTCACGAACAGAGTCAATTCGGACAGCATGGTCTGCAATGGAAGCCTTAATGGTCTCCATTGCAGTCTGCTGTTGTGAAATACACAAATGCTGGGATTGACCAGACACCACAGTAGTCATATTCACTATGGCATCCAAAATAATTTCTAAAGTAAAGTTTTCTGGTCTTACCGGGGGCCACCAATGCCAGAAAGATTTCCAAGGGTCTCATCGGCGCTGCAGGGACAGCTTCCTCCAATGATCTAGCCAGTAATCTTGATACTATCCCAACCCCATAAACTCCTGGAACCAGCGCTGGAGAAACTGGGGAACACAGATCTCTGACAGAAGAAACAGTCACTTCCCTCAAAGGGAGGACTCCTCCACACCAGGATCTAGTCGGAAGCCTCCAATGCAAATCTCTAACTTCACTGCTGTACCAGGAGGTGGAAGGCGGGGGAGGGGGGAAAGGCGCCCTTCCAGGGTAAGAGTGTAATCCGTACCCAAGGAGTATACCAGGTCTCCTTACCTCGGCATCAACGCAGCCTGGGGAACCACCAGAATTTTGCACAGAAGGCTGCCTTTGCACAAAATGATCCAGCGGACCTTTCACAAGCTGAACTGGGCATTTAAGGGTTCTTTCCACAGTTTAGCTTTAGCCTTCTGCTTACCCATGAAAGCAGCATCTATGATAAGGTTTAAAACTGTGTTTTCACCCCTCTGCCACTGCATATCAAGATCGCTGAAGTATTGTCTCTCTTCCATCTTTACAGTTACTTTATCCTGTTCACTATACTTTAAAAATATGTATATTAGAGTCTTAAAGCCAGCTAGAAATGGAAAGAGACCTGACACAGCAAAAGGGACAAGGTGACCTGAAGGCACATTTTAGAAAGGCAGAGTAGGTGAAATTTGAGATGTCCAAGTCAAAACATCCGAAATTTCAAGGAGGGGAAATATTAAAGGCTGGCATGTGCAAGTGCCTTTAAAATCAACCTGTCAAAACATAACACCTCTGTCAAAACATAAAGAAATAGGGACATGTTGAATATGGGCTGGACATATGCAAGTTGTCACTCGATTTTAGAAACTTGCATGTGTCCAATATGGATGGCAGTGGTCTATACAACATAGATGTGCCTGTAATGGTAGTTCAGAACAGGCCTTTATCCGATGCCACATATACATCCTGGCCTGCCATTTTTTCAAGCGGAGATATGCAGCGGCCGACAGCCATGAAAAAAGTATTTACCTGCAATTTTTTTTCAAAGACCAAAAATTTAACAAGCACTTTTTTTGGTGCCTATTCATGCCCGGGAGCAGGAATAGCCTTGGATATGTCCATTGATGTGTGGTGCCATTCTAAAATCAGGTGTTCACATTTATATCTATAGGAACACTCTGGGTACATCTCTTCCAGACCCCCATGTGACTTGGATGTGATCACTCTGAGCACATGTAAATATGGGCCTTTCTAAAATGGCTCCGGAAAATGTCCATACGATTTCCACTCTGAGCATTTTCAGATGTGGAAAACATGAATGGGGCTTCTAAAATTACCCCCACAGCCAATACATTTGCTTTGGTAAGGAAACATTTTCTATTACGTGCCAGTTACTCTCTCTCTCTCTGGACAGAGTTTTTCAGAGTTTATTCAGGCGTAATTGAGGAGCTCATCCTCCTAATATAACATTTAATTTTTCATTTTGTTTATTGTCTGTTTGTACCTTGATTTTAAATGGTTATGCTATTCTATCATGTTTATGTGGTATTAATTCAATTTTATTATGGTTTTGTACACCCTATGTTGTAATGCAAAAGGCGGAATATCAAATACTTCAAATGAATATATTAATTGATTGGGAGGGGGGAGGTTTCCATTATTAAATCTGGGCTTTGCCACCTTCTCATTTATTAATTACTAACAAAAGTATACTTTAATGGTCAGTAGTTATATATGCTTCATTTGCCTACCGTGTTGATGTGAATTGCAGGTGTATAATACTGTAATATATCATCATATGACCTTGGTAGGAAGAGCACATTGCAAGAGCTCATAATACATGATTCATCTTTTAAGTTAACAATGGTTCAAGGGCTAAAGGGATATTTGTGTTTTGAGGACTTTTGTAGGGTAGTACATTCTCTGATACTACTTTACATAGATTATTGTAGTATTTATTTAGGTACATTGTTTCAATCTCTTCAAATACTGCAAAACTCAGCTCCACGTGATTTATGGTCTCAAAGATGGATCAAATTGGTTTTCAATCATGAGTTTCATTGGTTGCCAATGAAACACCAGTCACAATGTAAAAGTCTTTGTATAATTAACAAAATATTATAGAACGAAACACAGAGTTCACTTTGTTAGTTCAACATCATGAGCCTTCACAATCACTATGTTCCAGTCAAAAAGAATTACTGAGTATTCCTTCAGTGGCCACTGCATACAAAATTATCGCCCGATTCCATGACTTATCTATTTTTTTAATGTAATGTTTATTAGAATCAAACACTTTCCACAGATAAAGGCATTTATATAATTGAACATGCAACATTAAACAGCAGTTTAGCCCCTCTTAAAACATATTCTTTTACAAGAAACTGCTTTTTACCAATCCCCAGACAATTACTTTCCTCCTGTCGCTTACCTATTGCAGGAAAGCTATAATGGGACTCTCTTCTGCTAAAGACCCAGTCAGAAAAATACTTTTTACAATTCCAAAAGACACTTAAAATAAGTATGTACCAAACTGCTTTAATTTAATTTTAAGATGTAGTACTGTAGTAGATGTATTTTATTTTTTTATTATGTTCTGTTTTATGTATTATATTACTGTTATTTTATTATCTACCTAAAAGAACTTTGATAGGCAAAATATAAATGCATTAAATGAATGAATGCATAAATTGATTTGAATTTGTTTCTTGTGTGCACTAGGAGCTGTTAGTTTACTCCCTGACAGCTATGTAACATGTTTTATGTATTGTTTATGCCACATATGAATGTTGGCCAAAATCTATGGTCGTATATGACTTTCAGTGTAGCACATTATTTTAACAGCTAGAGAAAACTGCATCTACAGTAAGAATCACACATATACAATGGCTTCTGCCTTATATCTCTTTTCATGACCGCAGTGTTTGATAGCATTACACTAAAGTTATGTTGACCTCAGCAATCAATAATGAGCAAATGTGTGAAGCCCAGACTGTGAGTCACAAAATCCTTATCTGGAGTCACAAGAATGTCTACTGTACCTGAATGTAACTCGCCTTGAATTACTACTTGAAAGTGTGAGCTAAATACTACTATAAATAAACAGCTGGTACCTACAGCAAGCCCATGTTTTCTTTTCAGTCATATGTAAAGAAAGCATGACACCGCAATACAATGAGGCAGTTCTGTTGAAGTTTGCCTGTGGCAGGTACACTTGAAGGACAATCTCCATTTCTCCTTGTTGAGCCTTCTCACTGCAATTTCCGTAGACAGCTGAAATCTATTCTCCATCCTCTCATGGCTGCTATTTCTAGCCCAGATCTGTTCTCCCTCACCCTACTGCTGAATCTCCCCTACCAGCCTGTGCCTGATCTCCTTCACAAGGCCTCCACATCTCCATCACCAGATAAGACCTCCTGTCTCTTCTCACCGTTGCTATCCCAGCCCAGGTCTGTTCTCCCTCACCCTGCCATTGAATCTTCATCAAAACTTCAGCCCTCTTGCTCATTCTTTCCCCACCACTCCTACTACAAGCAAAGGTCTGTTCTCCCTCACCCTACTGCTGGATCTCTGCCACCATCCAGGGCTTGCTCACCCTCACCCTGCTGCCCAATTCACCTCATCTGCAATGGCCTGCTATCCCTCCCTCCTTGTCTCTCTTTGATGATCATTACAGCCATCTTCTTTCAGACTCTCATGGGGTAGAATGGATAGTTTTGAAAATGAGACTAACCAGGGAGAGAGAGGTAGAGGGGTTGAAATTGGGAATAGGTGGAGAGTGTCATCCTTGAGGGGAAGAGAGACAGGCGATAAGTCTGGGGCGAATGGATGAAACTGGCATAGGTGGGATTGGGAGAGGGGAAGAGAAGGGATGAGTTAGGTGAGCAGTAGATAAGAAACAGAGCTAGGAGAAGTAGGGAAGTGTGAGGGGATCCTGAAGGACAGAAGGATGGACATTTCATTCTTAGAGGGAAAAGCGAGTGAGAAATTGAGTCTGAGAGGGGTACATGGATGAATGGGGAGTAAGCTTCGAAATAAGGGAGATTATTTATGGAAAGGGAAAGATGAGAACAAGTCTGTGGTGATGGTTGAGCGAGAGAGTCTAGGTAGGAGGAGTCAGAGAGGAATGAGTGACTGTAAAGTTTGGAATAAGGGGATAAGGCTGAAACACTGATTCTGGGAGTGTTTGGGAGGAGAGCAGATGAGTCGGGTTGGGGGAATGAGTCTGCTGGGAAAATTAAAGAGAGATGGAGCAGGTGTAGATAGATGAATGAGGGATGATGACTATAGGTTAAGAAAATCAGAGGAGACAAAATGGAAGTGGGCTTGAGATAGAAGTGGGAAGGAAAAGAAGGAAAGGGGAAGGAGGATGAGAACAGAATAAAGGGAATGAAGGAGATGGCACAGACTACAGCGAGTCACTCACCTCCCATGTAGTCGCACACAAATTCGCACAACTACACTGTTATAGACATCCTCGCATCCAGTCTAATAAACCACACCCAGTCACTCACACCTCACGCTGCCACACAAGCACCCAGATATATCTACTTTGTCACATATACCCTCTAAAATTCACTGGCATACACATAAATCACAACTATACACTTATCGACACTTCCTTACTCAAAAATGGCATGCTTATCTGATGGCTCACTAGTCGTGTTGCAGAAGGAGTTTCAGAAATTGCTGCAGTGTGCAAGCCCATGTGTCTTAGGCATGGTGAGTACATCTTAAATAATTACTTTAAAAAGCTCACATCACTGAAACTTTTAAGAAACACACAGTTTGATGTGGAAACCCTATGCTAGAGCTCAGCTCTACAATTCTAGCATAGTGTTTCCTAACACAAATTTAATGCAGAATTTTTGCTTTGCAATGTTATAAGCAAATAGCAAGCAAATTAGCTCTGTACAAAATGTCTGCATGAAACAAGAGCAATCCAGACACATGTGAACTGTGAGCTGCATTAGTAACCCTATACCTTACGCATTTCTTTGGCATGCGGTTCAAAACAATAAGGTCATCTGAGGTGGAGTTTGACACTACCTCAGATGAACCTCGGCCCACATACCACTGACATGTGGTGAGATGGCCCCAAAACCCCTAAAAAATGCCACTTGTGACCAGTGGCCCCTACCCCCACACCGCAAATCCAACAAAAACATTGTTGTCTCAAGTGGCCAATGTACCCCCAACTTCCTGCTCCAATCCCCTCTGTGGTAACAATAACCCCCTGTATCTTCGATAACCCCTAGGTAGCTACAACCTCCCCAGTCCCCCTCTACTCCCCTCATTGAGAGACACTGTGATGGCCATGTGTTCCTGCCCCCATGTCACCATCTTGGAAAATGGCAGTGCCTACTAACCCCATGTTGTGTATCCCAGAATGCAAAATGGAAGATGGGAGTATAAGGCATTTTTTAATATTATATGACAGACTGACCTCACCTGATGCATCCTAGGATGCACTCCATGGGGGCAGGTGTATGTGGGCATTGCTCTTGTGCCCAATGAGGGAGATACAAAGAGGGGATGAGGGATGCTGGGACTAATGGAGGCGGGGATTTGAGTGATTGTAGCTGCTGGGGGAGGGGTTGTCAGACCTACAGGGAGAGAGTTGTGGCTACCAGGGGGGAGGGATCAGAGCAGGGGGTTGGGGGTGTAATGGCCAATTGAGCTACTAGTTGTTTTTCTCAGGTTCACTGGTGGGAGGGAGGGACCATTGGACCAACAGGAACATTTTTAAGGGGTATAGGCAGAGGGATGTTTGGGAACACCAGACCCCCAGTATTAGTAGGCATGTGATCGGGGGTCTACTTGGGTAAGATGATGCATTGGCTGCCTGCTGCATTTTCAAAACTGCCTGAAGCTACTGCAAAGATCCAGCATTAAGAGAAGAGTAAAAAACTGCACATTGTTTTACATCAAGGACCAATTAGACATTCCTTTGTTCGCATGCCGATTAGCATGCTCACTGCACTATGCTAGCTTGCTTTCTCCATTAAAGGCAGGACTAGGGTGGGAAAATCTCCAGCAAAACTCATTGCTAGAGCACAGTGAAATTTACTGCATTTAGTTGACAATGAAGAGGTAATTTATGAAGTCAGTGCCATAAGTGTGGCCACATTTATGCATAAATATCCTTGTTATAAAACACTGACTGGTGTAAAAGGTATGCACTTTGATATGAAGGTGTACACTTTGCCAGTAGGCATGGCTGGGGATATGATCAGGGTGGAGAACAGTAGTTTTTGCATATGTGCCTAGGTTATAAAATACCTTAATCTACAAAGTTACGTGTGTAAAGTATGCATTGTCAGTTACATTCAATTGAGCTTACGTTCAATTTGCATTTTCTGCCACGTATGCTAGTATTTGAAAAAGACAAGAAGGTGCCTACTTTGTTTTCCAAAATAGTGTCTATATAGGCACCTAAGTAGGTGCTGCTGTGGGTACCTACCCATGGTTCTCTTATAAAATTACTCTTTGAATGTGCTACTTTTTATGAGAGGCATTCATTTGCGTTGGTTATCATATAGGTTTGGTGTGAATTTTCACCTACTAAAATGGGACATATAGCAACAAACTTTGGGAAGCTCTGCGGTTAAGTGATAATACCTGTTTCATCTCATTTTGCCTACTACTACATCTTCTACTTTCTTTTCATGCGCAGGAAGAAAAAGGTAAACAATAAAGAGTTTTAGACAAGCTGCTTCTAAGATTTTAGGGACACCTCATAATAAAAGGTCATTCATTGTATCTGTTCTCACTCCAAGTACCCAATGTGATATTGTAATTGTAAATAGTTTACCCCTGTTATCCAAGTTATTTGACCTGTTATTTGTAAACTCATACGTGTTAATTGTACTGAGCATTTTTGTTCCATGTAAACCGCGCTGATGCTGAATAGTGCGGTATATAAGAGACTGTAAATAAATAAATAAATAAATAAATAAATAAATATTGTGGTGAGGTCACCAGGCTCTGTGAAACCTTCACTACTCATGATTTCAAGCCAAAACGAGGGGAAAAAATGTATAATGGCCTCAGAATTCTAAGCATATTTTCAATTGTTAGGATAATTCTTACTTAAAAGCACTCATCTCAAGACCACTTCAGGCTGCAGAGGCTGTGTAAATAGCATAGACCATGATGACTCTCTGATGTTCTCCACATCATTTATTGAATAGCAGCCTGCCGAAATCATTCGGACACCAAACTGAGAAACCAGTGGTTCTGGTAATGTGATAGTTCTTATTACTATAATAAAACCAGCAGAGACACACTGAGAATCAATTACTGATTCAGGTATGGAAGTGCATTGAGTTTCTTACACTAATAGATGATTTAGGATATAACAGTGGCTGAAGTCTTGCAAAAGAGTCATGGCAGATAGGCTGTCTTAACTTGTGGTTTACTTAATTACCATGTTCCCGAGCACAAATATTATATTACAAAACTTAAAGTATCAACACACTGTGCCAGATGGACATGAAGTGGAAACACCGTAATAGCGTTTGTGTTCCAATGTAAGTGAATTTTGTGGCAGTTGGAGCAGAGGGACGGCATATTGGTTGTGAAGGGGAAGGGGAATTTACACTGTTATGGGAAGTGAGTACCTAATGGGAAGTGTTGAAGGTGGACTTGAGATATTTATTTTTCTTTCCTTGTTGTTTAGGAACTTTTTTTCACTTGGGCAGAAAATAAGTAGGCACATAAAACTTGCAATCTTTATTATTATAAATGTTATCATAATGAATGAGCATGGTGAATTATTACAGGATTTTCATAGCCCCCTTAATAAGCACGAGCAATGCTGAGATCCAGTAGTCTAAATGCACCTCCTTTTAATAGGAAGAAGAAGGAAGCGCAACCCATGCAATGCCCCAGCATATTAGCACTGTCCCTAACGAGATCTTGCGCCATTTAAAACAGAAAAGACAATAAAAAGAAAAGCAAATTTAAAAAGAATATCATGTTTAGGGCAAAATATATTTGCTATAAATTACTGTAGCTCACCTTGAGATGATTATCAAAGGTGGCCCATCAATTACAATAAAACACTAAACTGAACTAAAACCTCTTGCCCTCTTACTCTCAATGCTGGTCCCCAAAATTTGGCTACAGACATGCTTGGAGTCCTTTTGCTGATGTTGAATTTGCCATAGACCAGCCTTGACCACAATTCAAGAGGATTCACTTATGTTTCAAACTGAAGCATATGTCTGCATGGATACGTTGGTAGATCTACTAGGAGCACAGTAAGCCATAATTTATTTTGCATTGGGTTGCAATGAGAGAGGTCTCCCCCGATGCAACATCAGAACAGCATATGGAGAAGCGATGCATGAACAACAGGGAATGGCACACAGGGTCAGCAGATGCAAACTTACATTGTATACAGCATATGTAGGATAGCTAAAGCACAGACAGAGGCCTTCAGAGCTGCAGTAATGGGCAGCGTACAAGGCCAAAGGATGATAGAGCGGGAATTGGGTGCAGCAAAGTATATGAAGGAGATTCTTTAAAAAGTGGTGGAGTTGTGTTGGAGGGATTGATGGTCAGGGAAGCAACATGGGGCAAAGATTAACAGTTTATGTCACCAGGACACAGAGCACAGTTGTAAGAATTACAAACAGAATGGCTGTGCACATGGTGATTGCAGGAGAAGCCAGCACACGTAAGAGATATGCACGTGCTATAGTCCACACCCTCACACAGGCATAAGTAAAGTATGCATGGTGACCAGTCAGGGCTGTGCATGAACATTACCAGAAGCCTCCCAGGCAGCCATAGAAAGTGCACCATACCACCTGGAACTATCACCAGCCAGACTGGAGCCATCACCAATAACAAGGCCTGACCTATAGCAGCAGGCACTTCAACAGCTGTCACAGGATCCGAACTAGGACAGACTAAAAGCTATAGCAGTGACAGCAGGAGCAGCAGCAGCTAAGATGCTGGCCAAATCATCACTGGAAGAGTGGTGGAGGTAATAGACCTCCTCAGTGATGATGTGGTCCTCACCCTAGAGAAGGAACAGGATCTTATTGAATGACTGCAGGACCATGGCCAAGAGTGAGACAGCTTTCACTACAATGGCTGCAACATGAACTGGATGGACACCAGAGGGCATCCAGACGGTGGAGGAGGGGCCAGCAATAGTAGGTCTGTCATGGAGCACCAGACAGACCTTGAGGAGGGATTGATGATTTGGGGGTTTCAGAGGAAGGGAAGGGGTAGGATGGGGAGGGGAGTGATGGAGACAGGGCAGGGGTGGTTTGGAGGGGAGGGAGAGAGAAAAGGAGGAGGTACATTGAGGAGGAAGGGGAGGGAGGGGTAGTAAAAACCTCATCTGCACAACATGAGGAGCACATGGATGTGCGGCCAATATAGGTGCATGCTTATGAGGCCTCCTGTCCCCCTGGCCCCCAGAAAATGGCAAAGTCCTGCTATGCCTTGCTGCTATTGAATGAATCTTGCAGCAGGGCTTAATTGCACTTGAAAGTCTTCTGGACTTCAAAGTCATATATCTTGAGGGCTTCAGAGTAGAATTGTGTGCCTAGGCTGCAAGTCTCCAGCAGCCTGAGACCTGCATCTCCCCTTTGGGCACTCTAGCAAGCAGGGAGGGATAGGCTAGGACAATGGTGCATATACATGTGAGGGTACAATATGTATCTGTCAATAAAAGGGGAAAAGATCTGTAATTTGTGCAGATTGTATTTGTTTAAAGCACAATGTTAGGGAACAGAATGTGTTATGGCCATTGGAGGTGAGGCACATAGTAAGTGATTAGAATTTCACTGATGTCACACTATGAATACATATCAGACATGAAAGCCACAAAGACTACTTATTTGTCTCTTCTTCATTGTTCCCACAGGTGAGTTTCAAACCTGTAGCCTTTGCATCTAGAGACTATCTGCTGGAGCCATCCAGACTTCATGCTGCCTACTGTACTACTGTCTACTTCCATGGCATCAGCTCATTCTGTCCAATGCTCAGTGTGCTTTCATGGCTGTTATCTGCATAGCATGGCAAATGGCACCTCGCTAATTGGGTGACATGTGAATCCATAGTAGAGTGCAAAGGACACTATCTCCTCCATCATGCCCCACCATGATACTTGCACATAATCCAGGCCAAGAAGAAGCAGTGCCAATAATGACAACATAATTGGTACCCCTGCTGGATACTGTAAGACTAAACAAGCAACTTCAAAAAGAGCTCCTTCTTTACTGGCTTCCAAACTTTGGAACTGTCTCCCAATGGACCTCAGGATTATGACTGATATCAAAGATTTTTGCAAGGCCTTGAAGACCCTGCTATTTGCTGAAACTTATGATTTGATATATAATCAATAGTTTTAACCAATAGGTCCATTTTATTACTTTAATTTGTCTTAGTTTGTTTGTCAGTGTCTTACTTACCCTATGTTATTTGTAACCTTCCATTTGTATTGTGGCCACTTTGATTGAAGGATAAGGTGGGATACAAATCTGTCTAAATAAATAAATAATCCCTGAGGCTGTATGCTCACAGACATATGTGTACATGTAGAACATTATTTCGCTCACTTGGGCAATTCAACGTCAACACCTCAAGAAAAGGACTGCAAGGCATGCTGACATGGATTCACCTGTTACACATTGCAAGCAGATGGGTTCATGTTGATAAGCAGGCAGCAATCCTGCAAACACACAGAGCTATGGATGACAGACTTGTCATAGACAGAGGGTGATTAGATGGCAGCATCACACCACTCACCCAAAGATCTGGGTGGCAACACCAGCATGTCCCCCTGCCTGTAGACACAAGGGTTGCAGGTTCAAGGGCTGCCTATATGAACATTCTATTAGGAATCCTGGATGATATGCAGCTATCCTTGAACAGCTAAAATAGAATGTGGAGCCTTTCAAGAATATTCTATCTATTTTGCTAGCAGAACAGGTATCACAATATGTCCTGTATGTGCATTCATAGACTAGTTTAAACAGAGGAAAAATACATGCCTCTAGCTTTAGTGAAACCAACAGCAGCTTCCCAAAATAAAAAAGGAAATGGGCGATTGGTGGACACAGCAAAGCAGATGCAGAACACTACCCTGCATGTCACAAATGTCACCAATTCATGACAGGCTTGTCAGGGTATTGGCCTGCAGACAGCTCCTGCCAGTTCAACAGGCACATGGAGCCATGCATTCCCATCTTGCTCTCCCACCACATGGATGCATGCTCATGCCTTTGGACCCCTTGGAAGTCCCCTTTTTGGGTCATGCCCAATCCAAGGTTTAAAATGGATATCCTAACCCCACATATAATCAAATAGTTCACTGTAGAACACATATGCATATGCTTACCACCAACATATCATTTCTCTTATGACATCAGTGACCATCCACAAACCCCAGACCTTGCTACACTCAAGGTGGCCCAACCATTAGGCAAACTAAGTGATCGCCTAGGGTGGCAGCTTCTGGGGGGTGGCAAGAGCAGGTCATTCAAAGCTAAATGCCTCATATTTATAAATTGATTCCTCTATAAGATGCCACCTGTCTGTGTCATTTCTGGGGAACAGAAGTCTAAGGCTGAAATCCTCCAGCTTACTCTCAAGTAGAGATCCTTCCTTTCTTCTAATATTAAAGTACAGAAGAGGCACATGACACTGTGCCTCGCAGCAGTGGCTGCATCTCCTCACCTGCTTGACCCAACCTGCAGCCCTCATTTTGCCCTGATCGCTTCTACCAGTGCCTTTACTTCATCACCTACCCGATCTTACCTGCTGCCTTCTCTCACACAGATTGTGGGCCATCCAGCAGAGCCTCACCTCCTTCATCCTCAAACCAACCCTGCAAGCCAGCAAGCCACAAGCACACCAGAAACTCTGAGCCTATGGTAAGCTCCACCTACAGGATTCATCATCTGCAGACAACTCATATAAAAACCCCTCAGCACACAGGCAAGACCTCCTAAGGGCAAAGCCAAAGGGCCCTTAAGTGTGGCCCTTATTATGAACCACAGCATTCGCAGGTGCCTACATTAATATCAAAAGGAAACACCCACTGTACCTCATTTACTCCAAGTCATTCAACCCAATGAGGTACATGTAAGAGTGATGGACCTTAGCACACTTTCCCGATCTTCAGATTTTAAGCTTGTACTCACCCTAATAGCTGAATTAACACTAAAGCATTTCAATGCTGTACAAGCCAAGGCTTAGTTAGACCACCCAGGTCACTTTTGAAAAAGTTAAGAGCCTCACCATAAACATTTGAGACTTACCACAATCATGACATCTCTGGCTATCTTACTCCTCCTGATTTACATCTCATTACTAGTCAAACAACTGATCTCACACATGCCCTACTTTTCTCACATACCAATCATCCACTCTTATGCCTTTTTCTGGAGCATTTACCACAGTGTTTAGGCCAAGATACAGAAGACCTTGTGCCCTTATCAAAATTAAGCCACAACCATCATCAGCACTATATCGAGATGAAGCCATGAACAACCTATCCTGCATTAAATGCATACTTCTCAACACACAATCAATCCACAATAAAATTCAGCTCTTTTCTGATTATCTCAATGACCACCAAATAGACATCATGTTTTTAACTGAATTCTGGTTCAATGATGCTGACAATGTACTGATTAATCAACTCCTAACACCAAACTAGTCTATTCAGCTGTCCAAGAGCTAACCATAGAGGTAAAGGGGTCTTTATTTTAAGGAATCCAAAAGAAGCACACTCTTGCAAATCCAACAGGTTGCCACAAAAAGCAAGGACCCAAAAATACTAATACACTCAAAAAAACAAAAAACTAATCCTCCATTTGGATTTCAGTTCTGGGTATCTCATTCTCAATTATCACTGCTGTTGCACTAAATCCCAATAGTGGACCGGAGGTCTCAGCTTAATACGGGCTGGTGTAAAGTGTATCAGCTTCACACAAACACCACTGATCCAAGCCCAATTCACATCAGCGACCTCCTCCACTACAGCCCACATGAAATAGAAATACAGAAGCCACAAGAAAACTTATCTTGCAAGTATATACATGTTCCAACCCTGACGCCTCACAATAAGCGCTTATGAACGTTTCGCTGTACTGATAGCTTCTTCAGGGGAATAACCCAGCATCCCACGGGTCAAACACACTGACAACTAGCTCTGCGGCTGCCAAGTCACTGTCCCAAAGCCATCCTGCTTCATCTCTGTGCGCGCAGAGATTGCTCATCGGGCACTAATGGAAAATTTATTTTGTTTTAGAGGCTTGTATTTCAAACAGATAAGAGGGGTTGCTATGGAGTCCTATATGTAGCCAATTTTGAGACAACATTTTTGACAGATTAAACTTTGGAAGAGATACATCAATAAAGTCCTTTTGGCATGGGAAGGTGATATGTGTCAGTTAGAGGATTCCCTATCTTGGCTGAACCAGCTGGATCCGAATCTACACTTTGAGGCCACTATCAGCACACAGGAGATTGCATATTTAGATATACTAATAAAGAAAACTAACAGCGGGTGTATTACAGATCTGTAAGCCTACAGTTAGCAATTGGATTTTACATTTTACTAGTTTCCATAACCGCTCTCTTAAAAGGAATCTTCTGGTTTCACAATTTCTTAGAGCTAAAAGGATTTGTTTCAACATTAAGGTTTTGAGAAACATGCATTGGACATGGGAGACAGGTTTAGAACAAGGGATTATCCAAACAAATGTATATGCAAGGCATATCAGGGGGCTAAGGGGACCGATAGATCACAGCTGTGACAGGAATCTAAAAAGCAATGGGTGGACAAGCTGATATGTCCACTTACGTTCTCCAATTATTCACATGCAATTACAAAAACATTGGAGGAGGAGTGACACATTCTTTCCACTTTACTTATCTTTTTTTTAAATTCTTTATTTATAACATTTCAACATAATACACAAGGAAAGAAAACAAATTCCAAACAATATATGATATTGTTTTCCAATCAAGAAATCCATAGCCCACTTCAAGGAGAAGCTACTACAAATACTAAAGGAAAATAGAACCACAAAGGCTCTGCAATATTTCTTAACGCTCAATATACGTAGTCAAGAGAGTACGGTAATAAAATAACCTATTTATCCTTAAGGAAATTCTCCAACTGTTTCATTTCAGAGAACACATATCGGTTACCTTGAAAAACGACCTGACATTTACAAGGAAACTTAAGGTAAAATAAAGCACCCATGGCCAACACCCGAGGACGCATCTGCAAAAAAGCTTTACGATGCACTTGCATGGCCCTGTAAACATCAGGAAAAATTTGGATTGGTTGTCTACAAAATTTTGAGATTTTTGTTTAAAATAGGAGCGTAAAACTCTGTCTTTATTAACATGCATGACAAAAGTAACTAACAATGTGTCTCTCAAAGATATTTCATCTATGGAAGATTCCAGAAACCCTGAAATATCCAAAGTTGAGGAAGCTAATTGATCATATTGTGTTGCACCCACCTGCTCTAAATCTCTAATCACCCTCCCTTTAGGAACATAGTATAATTGAGAAACCAACATAGTATCAACATCACTAAACAGCAAAACTTCTTTAAGATACTTCTGAAACAAAATTAGTGGGGATAGATAATGGGTTTTAGCAAAATTCAACAAACGTAAATTCCTAGAGCGAAAGGAATTTTCCAAAAGTTTATCTTGACGATGTAACAAGGAAAAATCTTGAGAGAACTTAAAATAAATAGATTGATGAGAGGAAAATTGATTTCCAAAAGATCCAGAAACGTTCTTCAGTTCTGATATACGAGAGTCATGGTCAGACAGATTAGCAACCATTTCCCTCGAAAACGTGGCCTCTTTTCATAAGGACACACCCAGTGCTGATTCCTTGCGTGAGAGAATTGCCCAAATATTCTTTAATGAGACATCAGCTGGAGTTGACAAAGACTCTCTGATTGAAACAAAAGAAACCACTGAGGGAAGTGGAGGTGGAAGGCTTTCTGAAGCGGGTTCAAGCTTTAGAAAAGAATCAGGAAGTAAAGTGGAACCAGCTTCCTCCATCTCCAATTCATCAGAGAGAGGATTTTTACCGGGACCAGATACAACCAACTGTTGGCAGGGCTGAGCTAAACCCAAACTACTGGCAGAGGGCAAAGAAGATGCAATACTCACATTTGAGATGTTAACCGAATTCGATGCTAAGAGTCCCCCGGCAGACACAGGATTCTCCACACGAATGTGGGCATCCATAGGGCCTACCACCTTGACTGCCTTCATCTGCTCAAAGTGTGGTAATGCTTCCTTCTTTTCCCCATCACAGGGACTCACCCTCTGCACCTCGCGCACCAAAGGGGCACCAAAGGGGCAGGCCTGCCCCTTTGGACATGCCCCTTCGGACATGCGCCCATGGGCACGCACCCGCTCCACGTCTCGCAGTGGAGCCGAGTTCTTATGGCCCTCCTCTGGTCAAGCAGCCAATCGGGAGCTGAACACACAGGCAGCCAGAGCCAATCAGTTCAGATGAAACACCAAGAAGAAAATGTAGCAGCTCGGCGTCCTGCGGTGGAGCCGAGTTCTTATGGCCCTCCTCAGGTCAAGCAGCCAATCGGGAGCTGAACACGCAGGCAGCCAGAGCCAATCAGTTCAGATAAAACACCAAGAAGAAAATGTAGCAGCTCCTCCACTTTACTTATCTTTAACGAATCTACCATTATTATGGCACACAAACACAATACAAAATTGGGCAATATTCTGGTCCCATTAGCACTTTCAATATGGAAGATAAGACCTAGGATTATAGGTCATTTCAGATGAGGACGTTGTTCAGTGTGCACACATTGGTAACAAAGGACTGAATTATACATCGTCAGACTAAGAAGTTTTTTTCTGACTTTTCTACCTGTGAAACACAACATGCAATTTGCATGATTTCTTGTGCATGTAATTTAATATATAGTACATAGGCAAGACCAAAAGGGCAATACGCGTCAGGATAGTAGAACATAGAAGTTGTATTAAGAGGGATTTGGTGGTATCCTGGCACCCCATGCTCTTAACATGGATATAGAATGGTCTGTTTTTCTTTAATCTGGTCTATTTCATGCTTCCCCTTCACGTTTTCTAATTCCTAGTCAATTTCCCCTTATAAATATGACATGCATAGTGTGTATGGTCTGTTTTAGTCTCATTGGTTGTTTTTAGGGCATTGCATTATTTATTTATTTATAGAATTTAATTCTGGATTTTTGTACATTTGTCTTGAGCATTAGTTTTTACAATCAGGCTATAACAGGACACGGTACTTTTTTCCTTTCCTTCTCCCCTCGTTCTTCTCCTCTTCCTGCCCCCTTTCCTCCTTTTCCCTTCCCCCTCTCCTCCCCTTTTCCCCTTGCCCCCTTCCCTCCCCCTCCCCCTCCCACCTCCTCTTCTCATTTTAATTTCATTAGGGCTCTTTCCTTGTAGGTCTCTGATACATTCCAGGGCGCGGGCAGGGTCCCAGGGCCCGTTTGTAACCGGGTGCACGGCCCGGCGCGGGACCCTGCTCGGCGGCGGGATCGCGCGTGACGTCACGACGCTGGGGGGCAACTTTGAATTGATTGGCTCTGCGGCGATATGGAGGTGCAGAGCCAATCAGGTGGGCGCAAACTCCATGTGCTCCGGGGCTTGTGGCTAGCCCGGAGCACATGGTAACGGGGCGCGCACCGGGAAGGAGTGGCTGCAGCGTCGTCGGGTCCTGTAAGGCCTCGGATTCCCCTGCTTGCGGGCGAACCGGCAATCGGCTAATTACCGTGTGGAGAAGCGGCGGTGTGGTCACGGTCATACCGGGCCCTGCACTTTGGCGGCTTCGGAGCAGCGCGATCGGGTGACCGGCATTCAGCAGGGGCTAGCATCTCCGGGCACGTGAGCGGAGGGAGTGCGTGCAGCTTAGCCGACGGGTGCTGGGTACAGCGGAGGATTCTGAGCCGGGAAAAGGAGGGGGGGGCATCGGAGCATCTACTGCCTGAATAATTTGTTGGGGTAGAAAGAGGATATTTAAGGCGGTGGAAATGGGTCCTAAGAGGCTTGCGGGGGGTAGGGCGGCTGGGAGGTCAGCAGCCTCGAGGGGAGCTGGGACAAATGGTAAGAAAGGAGGGGGTAGCAGGGGGAGACTGCAGCAGGGAGGCAGTGGAGAGGGGTATGCATCCGGGGTGGTGAGGGGCAGGGGGATAGATGCTGGCACAGCTTCTAGGGTGGGGAGAGGTGCTGAAAGGGGGCGTGCAGCTAGGCCCCAGAGAGCGCGGGTAACAAGGGGGGTGGGCAGAGCTGGCAGGATGTTGCCTGAACCGGCCCCTGTTGAGGGTGATCCAGGTAGCGGTCCAGAGGAGCGGCGCAGGAGCAGGAGGTCCTAATAGTGGGACCCCCCAGGGCAGGGGTGCATGGGGTAGCATGGTGCCATGGGAATGGGATGGTATGGGGAACAGCCCAGCTTGTGGAGTGGGCAGGGGAGGAGGATGGTTTAGGGGGTACCCCCTCTCGCATGGGGCTACAAGTCCTCTCGAGCAGCATACGGCTTGGGATAGGTGGCAAGCCGGGGGACAAGGCTCCTCGGGTAGGGATTGGATGGGGGCATGGCAGTCGGCGTGGCCTGCTTTTTTCTCCCCTTTGTGTCCCCCTTTTTTTATCTCCACAGGTATCCTTTCCAGTAGCGCCTCGGGGTGCGCAGCTTCCCAGCGAGTCGGAGCGAGTGATGGATAGCGAAGCTGGCGGCGGTGTGGCGGAGGTGAACACGACGGCGGTGGAGCAGGAGAGAGACGCACGTGATCAGCAGCGGGTGCTGGACCCTCGTGGCGGTCTTCTGGTGGCTCCGGAGGGCGCTGTGCCTGGAGGAGCTGCGGGTGAGTCCTCAGTGCGGGGAGTTGAGGTGGGGGGGGTCGCGTGGGGAGCGTTCGGAAAAGGCGCGCAAGATGAGGAAGCATGTTTGTCGGCGGCGGCATAGCTCCAACTCATCGTCCTCTTCTTCGTCGGAGGGTTCGGATTCTTCGTCAGGCGGAGCGCAGAATATGGTTGTCTCGGGTGACGGGGGGAGCGCCGGGATGGGAGGCGTTGGTTCTGCATCATTGGCGGCAGTCGCTGAGTTGTGGGAGGGTGTTCCGAAGAAGTTGCGGCGTAAAATTCTCAAACGCAGGTACAATGACATTTTCCGTTTGCTCGAAGGCCGAAAACGTTCGGGGGATAGTAAGAAGAAGCGTAGGGAAGACGAGAAGGAAGGCCGGGTACGGGCCGTATCGCGCAACGTGGTCAACTGGGTCCGCTCGTTCTTGCGACTGGCAAGTGTCTGGGGGCATCAGTTTCCGGAGCATTACGGCAGCTTGCTGTCCTATGCTGATTCTATTTTGGGAGCGTCTCAAGCGCATGACGGATGGTCGTGGCTTAACTACGACGAGAAGTTTCGGGACAAGATGGAAGAAAACAAGTCTCTAACGTGGGGGACGCAGGACATCAATCTGTGGTTGACACACATGTCTGTCAAGACGGGCATGGGGGGAGCTAGTGGAGCTAAGACAGGGCCGGGTTATACCGGTGGAGCGAACCGTTCATTTCGTGGAGCATCCTCAGTTGGACTGTCAAAGCCGGTCCTCGGGGCCGGGGCAGACCTTTGTTGGAGATATAATCGAACCACCTGTCCGTTCCCGGATTGTAAGTTCCGGCATGCCTGTTCGTCGTGTGGAAGTGCCCATCCAGCGACAAAATGCCTTAAGAAAGGTGCGGCCCCCACGCCACTGCCTGGAGCCAAGTGAGGTGTCTCATAGCGCTTTAGCGCCTTCCCCAATTCGGAGGCAGGTGCTCAGTAGTTGGCTTCTGGGGTATCCGAAGAAAAAAGACAGTTTGACGTTGCATTTAGGTTTTAAGTTTGGCTTCATTATTCCCATACGAGGTGAGGTGGTCACAGGGGCGGTTAGGAATGCGGTGAGTATTCGGCGCTGGGCGGCTGTGGCGCGGACAAAACTTACTGCGGAATTGCATGTAGGGAGGATTGCGGGGCCGTTCCGCATTCCACCGTTTCAGAATTTCGTCGTGTCTCCGTTAGGAGTGATTCCCAAGAAAGAGCCGGGAAAGTTCAGACTGATACACAACCTCTCGTCACCGATGGGAACTTCCGTCAATGACTCCATACCGCGTGAGTTCTGCACTGTGTGGTATGCTTCCTTCGATAAGGCGGTGGAGTTAGTATCCGAGGCTGGTCGCGGGGCGCTGTTAGCGAAAGTTGACATTGAATCAGCCTTTCGATTATTGCCAGTGCATCCATCGGCTTTTAGGTTGCTTGGGTTTCGGTTTGAAGATGCTTATTACTACGACAAGAGTCTGCCGATGGGGTGTGCGATCTCGTGTGCCTACTTCGAGATGTTTAGCTCCTTCTTGCATTGGATGTTAGTGAAGAGGGTTGGTGGTCTGAAGTGGTGCATTATCTAGATGATTTCCTCTTTGTCGGTAGGGCGGGGTCGGATGGATGCAAGAGACTCCTGGAAGGTTTCGAAGGAATGGCGGAAGAGTTGGGGGTGCCGCTGGCGGAGGGCAAGACGGTGGGGCCTACCACGCAGCTTACTTTTTTAGGTGTGGAACTAGATTCAGTGCATATGGTGGCGCGTTTGCCGCGAGAGAAGGTGATAAAACTCAGGGTCTTAGTGGCCAACGTGCTAGCCTCGCAGAAAGTGACATTGAAAGAGCTGCAGGCGCTATTGGGGTCCCTTAATTTTGCCTGTAAAGTCATTCCGATGGGGCGTGTGTTCAGTTGGCGCCTGGCGGCGGCGACGGCCAGAGTGAAACAGCCGCATCATCGCATTCGGGTCTCTCAGGTTATGAAGGAGGATCTACGGGTTTGGGATGCCTTTTTGGAAGGATTTAATGGAACGACTGTGCTGCGTGAGATGGAGGTCACCAGTGGTGACCTGCATCTTTACACAGATGCTGCGGGGGGAGTTGGCCTGGGTATCTATTTCGGGGGCGCATGGTGTTCTGCAAGATGGCCGCAGTCCTGGGCGGAAGGGGGTTTGTTGAGCAATATAACGTTTTTGGAGCTCTTTCCCATATTAGTCGTGTTGGAATTGTGGCCGGATCGGTTGGATAATCGCAGGGTGGTGTGGTGGTGCGACAACGAAGCGGTGGTACATGTCGTAAATCGTTATTCGCCCCGGTGTGCTAAGGTGGCTTCGCTTATGCGGCGGGTGGTGCTTGCTTGCATGCAGTTGAATATTGATTTGAAAGCGCATCATATCCCAGGGCATATTAATGAAATTGCTGATGCTCTCTCCCGCTTGCAGATGGAGCGTTTTCGGAAGTTGGTGCCGGAGGCGGACGAGGAGGGTCACGTGGTCCCCTCGAGCTTGTGGAGCGTTGGCCTGCAGAGATGAGGCAACTTTTGAAGAGCTCTGTGGCGTCTAACACCTGGGAAGCCTATCAGCGTGGTTGCGCAAGGGTGCAGCGGTTCTTATGTGAGCGGGGATGGAAAGGGGGGAGGGCCCCTGCTTTGTTGCTTGGACAGTATGTGGCGTGGGCCAAGGAAAATGGGGCTGCGCGGTCGGCGGTGCGTGGACATTTGGCAGGTTTTGAATTTTTTGCTAGGGCGGTGGGGTTGGAGTCCGGAGGTAAGGGTTTGCTGGTGCGGCGGCTTTTGCAAGGGTGGGAGCGGTCGCACCCGGCTCCGCGGGATCGCCGACGGCCAATTACGCACGAGTTGCTCGTGAAAGTGTGCCAAGAGCTGGGGCAGGTGGCGAGAGATACATACGAAGCAGTGCTATTCAGGGCAGTGTTTTGTTTGGCTTTTTTCGGGGCGTTGCGGGTCAGTGAGTTGGCGGAAGCTTCGCGTCGATGCGATAGCGGCAATAGTCTGCGGCGGCAACACGTCTGGATTGAGGGCAAAAACATGCAGATTCTCCTGGCTAAGTCCAAAACGGATCAAAACCGAAGAGGGTCATGGGTGGTCCTAGTGGCAACGGGCGGGAGTACCTGCCCACTGTCGGCTATGCGGGCGTACTTGGCCCTTCGCCCGGCGGGAGGGAAGGGGTTGTCCTTACACATGGATGCTTCCCCGCTGTCGCGTTTTCAAGTGACGGCGGTATTGCGTTTAGTTTTGCAGCGCATGGGTGAGGACCCGTACCAATTTTCATCGCATTCTTTTCGCATCGGGGCAGCCACCAGTGCGGCAGCGGCAGGCTTGTCCGGTGCGGCAATACAGAGTATTGGCAGATGGCGCTCGAGGGCTTTCGAGAGCTATGTACGCTTATAAATTCAAAAGGGGGGGGTTGGGGGAGGGTTAACTAATGTTGTGTCTTTCTGTTGCAGATGGGGGTGTGAGTCTGCTGGGATGCTGGCTCCTGGGGCACTCCTTCGTCTATTGGGCTGGCCAGCGGGCGGCGCAACGCCCAGGTGGAGCGAATTTGCGTCTTGATCCGGCAGTGGTGGCTGTGTCATGGCTGGGCGCGAGCGGGGTCTGCGGTGGTCACAACTGCTGCCTGTGCTTCGCCACCACCAGCGCGTCAGAGGCCAGCCAGCGATCCTGTTGGTGCATCTTGGGGGGAATGAACTCTCATCTTGGACTTGCAAGCAGCTGATTAGGGCTGCCAAAAAAGACTTTTCCGTGTTGCTCCGGATGTTTGTAGGGGTTGTCTTGCTGTGGTCTGACATCATCCCGCGGCCTGCGTGTTGGGGGCAGCGGCGCTGGTCGCGCGGGTTGATCAAGATCAACAGGCAGATCGGGAGATGGGTCGGTGAACAGGGCAGGTTGCAGGTGCAACACCCCTGGGTGGAGGTGGCCTGCTCCGGATTGTACAGAGATGACGGGGTGCACCTATCTCCAGTGGGTACAGATTTGCTATTGAATGATTGGCAGGAAGCGCTGGAGAAGGTGGTGCAGGGGAGGCCACACTGGTCGCAGCTTGGGACTTAAGGGGGCGGCACAGGGAGATATGATCCCCCCGTGCCGGTGGCGGGATCCCGGAGGTCCGGGGTCCGGAGCCTTGGGTGACTTGGGGAGGGGGCGGGGTGCCCTCGACCCGGGCAACCCCTGGAAGACTTTTGCTAGTAACATGGCAAAGTCGGATAGGGGGGGCCGAACTGGGCCGTTGGTGGGGACCACGGCTTGAGCGGAGGTGTGGCCGCTTTGCTAGTAGCACGGCTGGCGGTCCATCAACCCGCGGGGCCGGTTGGCTCCATTTATATATATATAGTTGCATTTACTTGTTAAATGTTTCATGGGTTGTTAAATAAAGCTGCGACCAGTTTTGTCCCACCAAGAATGTGTTTGTGAGTTATTTGAGGCATTGGGGGGGGGGGGAGTGTGCAGGATATATGACATAGTGGGGGAGGGGGGGGAGGGCCGAATGGAGAAGGGAAGCCGGGTCCGGCTACCCGGTTAATTCCAGGGCGCGGGCAGGGTCCCAGGGCCCGTTTGTAACCGGGTGCACGGCCCGGCGCGGGACCCTGCTCGGCGGCGGGATCGCGCGTGACGTCACGACGCTGGGGGGCAACTTTGAATTGATTGGCTCTGCGGTGATATGGAGGTGCAGAGCCAATCAGGTGGGCGCAAACTCCATGTGCTCCGGGGCTTGTGGCTAGCCCGGAGCACATGGTAACGGGGCGCGCACCGGGAAGCCCTCCCACCCACCCTCTTGGAGGACTGGACAGGAGGCAATGGGGTGTCGCGGCTGGGGGAGGGGGTGGGGGTTTTGGATGGGCGGGATCCCGGAGGTCCGGGGTCCGGAGCCTTGGGTGACTTGGGGAGGGGGCGGGGTGCCCTCGACCCGGGCAACCCCTGGAAGACTTTTGCTAGTAACATGGCAAAGTCGGATAGGGGGGGCCGAACTGGGCCGTTGGTGGGGACCACGGCTTGAGCGGAGGTGTGGCCGCTTTGCTAGTAGCACGGCTGGCGGTCCATCAACCCGCGGGGCCGGTTGGCTCCATTTATATATATATAGTTGCATTTACCTGTTAAATGTTTCATGGGTTGTTAAATAAAGCTGCGACCAGTTTTGTCCCACCAAGAATGTGTTTGTGAGTTATTTGAGGCATTGGGGGGGGGGAGTGTGCAGGATATATGACATAGTGGGGGAAGGGGGGGGAGGGCCGAATGGAGAAGGGAAGCCGGGTCCGGCTACCCGGTTATTTCATTTGTATGAAGTAATACCAGACTTTGTCCCTTTGGGTTTATGTCCTAATTGTCAAGTAAGATCCATTATAGGCACTCTTACACAGTTATTTTCGGGATGGCTCTCCTCCTTTGACAATTTGATGACCTGCATTATGATCGCTGTGAACTAGTGACAATAAATTTCCACATTATAGTCATGGATCAACAAAAGTTTAGGACGTCATCGATGCATCTTTAGCAATAAGATTACTGTGTCAGGGTTCCAGTAGCGCCCCTTTGCAATCATAAATGTCAGACATTCCTAACATCATTTTTATTATCATTTTTTATGTAGAGTGGATTTTATACATACAGCACCCCAATTGCTATCTTATTATTTATTTTTAATACCCTTTTGATGACTACTTAATTAATTTTTTTAATTATTTATTTATTAGTAATGTGGCTTTTAGGTTTTGGGTACTTTACTTCAGACAGATTTGTATTATTTCTAAGTTCCCCTCTTTGATATGAAGGTGATACCTTTGGATGTATTTTTTCACACATGATGTTGTCCCACGCGGGATGGTTGACTGTGAAGATTAGTTCCATCTTCATGTCTGCTCTCTATTAGGTAGGGGTTAAGTGTATCTTTAACGGAGGTTATAGTAGCAAGCTATTATGGTTGGATCCCCCTAGCATCCTTTTAATGATAGACACCAGATGGTTTTATTATGGATTGCATATGTAATGTTTGTGAATGAGTTTTTATTATTCATTTTTAATGCATTTTTCATACTTATTTATTGTTTTATTTATTATTTTTTTATTGCTGGTGATATTTTGGATCCCCTTGGGTGCTACCTGGTTTCAAAAAAATAAATATGACATATGAGGCTGGTGACAATTCATTTTAATGTTTTTGGTTCTATTTTGTTTCCAAATTGCTACTTCATCACTTAACCCCATATTAAGGCCACCATAAAGATATTAGATCAGTTAGAAAATATGTTGGCTCTTAAACAGAAGGGATTTTTTAAGGCTCCATATTGCTCTCTTCTAGATCACTGCTTTTGAAAATACAGGTGGCAGTGAGTTGGTAGTAAGCTAGTTTAATACGACAACAATGCGGCAGGATGATCCACACGTTATGAATGGAGAGGAAGGGGTGTTCTTTAGGACCATGGTGAATGCCACTGCATTTGAACAAAATAGTATTTTTGTATTTTTCATAAATAAAGTGAAGACATGATATGATTCTTTCTCGGTATATAAATTTTGCCTGTGCCCTTTGGAACTCATACCTTTAAGAATTTGGTAACATGCTTCTGCAGCATTACAACCTTTTTTGGCGCCAAAATGGGCATCTTTAAATGGCTGTCAAGGCTAACTCCAGTGTTTGCTTGAATGTGAGATAAGGGTTTTATGTGGTAAGGCTGTTTTTTACTAAAAAAAATGTTTGTGTTGCCTGTTCACCCAATACATTATGTTTAGTTTTGATAGCTTCAAATGTTTTCATACAATTTTGCATGTATGACTTTCTTTTAGTGGTACCTAAGAGGTTTGCAACTCAGTTTTTTCCTGAAAATGATTGAGTGGACAGACAGTGAGTTTTGGAGTCTGGAATACACAATTTTTTATTTATTTTATTTTATTTTACTTTTCTTTTCTCTCCTAAACTCTTCTCATTGCATTTGGGATGTGGTGCTTTCTTATCACTAACTCTACTCTGCTTTATTGGATCTTTTGGTAATTTTTTGTGATTATATGGCATATTAATATGTTTTAAGATGTCTCTTGGTTTAGGAAAGAGATTTAGAGATTATGATTTTTAACATGTTTTAGTATAATTGAGCATGTATTTACTTGAGTTTCATTTATGATTTCTTTAATTTTGTATCACATTTTTAGTAATGCATATTCTTTTAATTATGTATACTCTTGTTTGTTTACGTTGGAGGTTTTTCACTTTTATACCACCTGGGATCTTTATTCTAGACAGGAACCATTTTGATTTCCATACTATCACCATTAACACAGGAGAAGGCACATATATAATAACACTTTCAAATAAGTACTTAGCACTCTGCCTATAATGCGAGAGCTGAGGAACTAACAGTCCTTTTGGAAACAATATGTGGTCACAGTTTACATGCTAATCATCTCATGCTCCTAGGTAACTTAAATCTCTCTTCAGCTACCCCAAGGATTTCAAAATCCTTCTGAGAAGCTATGGAGACGCTTGAATACACTCAGCTTATTAATGAGCCAACACATAACAAAGGAAACATTCTTGATCTCATCTTTGCTCCGCAGTAAATGCTTAAGGACACCTACCTCCCAATTCCCACATTATCTACCGTACCTTGGTCTGATCACAAGACAACCACCTTCCACCTCCCACTGAGCCTATAGAGTCACAAGAATGCACTAGTGCAAACTTCATCTCATAGCTTTTTACATGGGCAAAGGAGAGCTTTCAGACAAAGTCACACCACATCTAGAGTGTAACTCAGATAGCATTGACACATTAGTCAAAAACTGGAATCAAATAATAGGCAAAGCTGCTATAAAACCGCAAACTAGCACAATCTCTAGAACACATACACTGCAATCTGGTACACTGTAGAACTGAAAGAAACTAAATGCAAGTTCAGACAACTAGAGAGAAAATGGAAGTGCTCTGGACCACAAGCGACCTTGATAAATATACATCCAAGTTACATGAATACCAAACTTTAATGAACAGGGCAAAATAATAATACCATACTGAACTTATTTTGAGCTCTCTAAACCATTCCAAGAGCTTTTTGAAATAGTAAAATCTTCAGTAAAATGCCCTAGTCAAGAGAAGGTGGATAATAGCCTGTCCCCACAAACCCTGTCTAACTACTTTGAAAATCAAACTGGCCTCAGAAGCAGCAGAATAATCACAGCATCAACATATAAGGATGATAACTCCACAGTTTTCACCTGGCAGTCCTTCACCCCTGCATCGTCTGAACACCTAGAAAACATTATCAACAATAATGTACAGTAATAATAAGGGTGATTTCAACTACCCCGGTATCGACTGGGTCAGTGTCACGTCAGGACATGCTAGGGAGATAAAGTTCCTAGATGAAATAAATGACTGCTTCTTGGAGCAGCTGGTTCATGAACCGACCAGAGGGGAAGCCATATTAGACCTAATCCTTAGTGGAACACCAGATCTAGTGCAAGAGATAAGGTTGTTGGGGCCACTTGGCAATAGTGATCATAGCATGATCGCCTTTGATTTAATTAGTGGAGGAGGGATAGTAGGGAAATCCACAGTACTACCTTTTAACTTTTGAAAGGGAGACTATGATAAAATGAGGAAAACAGTTAAGAAAAAACTAAAAGGAGCAGTTGCAAAGGTTAAAGACGTACATCAGGCTTGGCTGTTGTTGAAAAATACTATCTTGGAAGCCCAGACCAGCTGTATTCCATGCTTTAAGAAAAGTAGAAGGAAGTCCAAAAAACTGCCAGCATGGTTTAAAGGTGAGGTCAGAGAGGCTGTTGTTGCCAAAAAAGCATCTTTCAGGAAATGGAAAAAAGAGCCAAACGACGAAATCTGGAAACAGTACAAGCACTGGCAAGTCAAATGCAAGACATTGATAAGGCAGGCAAAGGGAGAATTTGAGAAGAAACTTGCTGCAGAAGCAAAAATGCGAAGTAAAGACCTTTTCAAGTACATTCGTAGCAAAAAACCTGTGAGAGAGTCAGTTGGTCCATTAGATGATAAAGGGGTTAAAGGAGCACTAAGAGGCGACAAGGCGATAGCGGAGAGATTGAATGAATTCTTTGCTCCAGTCTTTACTGAGGAAGATGTAGGGATGTTACCCATGACTGAAGTGGTATTTAAAGGTGCGGAAGAATTGAAGGAAATATCGATACACCGGGAAGATATATTACAACTATTTTAACTATTAGATAAGCTGAAGAGTAGCAAATCACCTGGGCCAGATGGTATACATCCAAGGGTGTTGAAAGAACTGAAATACGAGATTGCAGACCTGCTATTAGTAATCTGTGAACTATCATTAAAATCATCTCTAATACCTGAAGATTGGAGGATCGCCAATGTAACACCAATTTTTAAAAAGGGTTCCAGGGGTGATCCGGGAAACTACAGACCAGTGAGCCTGACATCAGTACCGGGAAAAATGGTAGAAACCATCATAAAGAATAAAATTACTCACAATGTAGATAGTCATGACCTAATGGGAGACAGCCAACATGGCTTTAGACAAGGAAGATCTTGTCTTACAAATCTGTTATGTTTTTTTTTAAGGAGTGAATAATCAGGTGGACAAAAGTGAGTTGGTTGATATTGTGTATCTGGACTTTCAGAAAGCCTTTGACAAGGTCCCTCATGAGAGACTTTTGGCAAAACTAAAGAGTCATGGGATAGGAGGCAGTGTACTATTGTGGATCAGGAACTGGTTAAAAGATAGAAAGCAGAGGGTAGGGCTAAATGGCCAATTTTCCCAATGGAGAAAGGTGAATAGTGGTGTACCCCAGGGATCTGTGCTGGGTCTGCTGCTTTTTGACATATTCATAAATGACCTGGAGAGTGGAATAACGAGTGAAGTTATCAAATTTGCAGATGACACAAAACTATTTAAAGTTGTTAAAACCCAAGAGGATTGTGAAAAATTGCAAGAGGATCTTGATAAATTGGAAGACTGGGCATCGAAATGGCAGATGAAATTTAATGTGGACAAGTGCAAGGTTATGCACCTAGGGAAGAACAACCCAAACTATGGTTACGCGATACAAGGTTCCACATTAGGAACCACCACCCAGGAAAAAGATTTAGGCGTCATTGTGGATACCATGTTAAAACCCTCGGCCCAGTGTGCAGCGGGGGCCAAGAGAGCAAATAGAATGCTAGGTATGATAAGGAAAGGAATGGAAAATAAAACAAAAGATATTATAATGCCTCTATATCGTTCCATGGTGAGACCGCACCTTGAATATTGTGTGCAATTCTGGTCGCCGTATCTTAAAAAGGATATAGCGATTTTAGAAAAGGTTCAGAGAAGAGCCACCAAAATGGTAAAGGGGATGGAAGGATACTCCTATGAAGAAAGGCTAAAAGGGTTAGGGCTCTTTAACCTGGAAAAGAGACGGCTGAGGGGAGATATGATAGAAGTCTATAAATTAATGAACGGAGTGGAACGGGTAAACGTCGATCGATTGTTTACCTTATCAGAATATAGAAAGACTAGGGGACATGCAATGAAGCTACAGGGTAAACTATTTAAGACTAATAAAAGAAAATATTTTTTCACTCAACATGTAATCAAACTCTGGAATTTGTTACCGGAGGATCTAGTAAAGGCTGTTAGTGTAGCTGGGTTTAAAAAAGGTTTGGACAAGTTCCTGGAGGAAAGGTTCATAAACCATTATTAAGAAGGGACCCAGGATATCAATGCTTGAACCAATATAAGCATTGTGGAACCTGTGTCCCTTGGGGAAACTGCTAGGTACGTATGACCTAGATTGGCCACTGTTGGAAACAGAATACTGGGCTTGATGGACCTTGGTCTGACCCAGTATGGCATATCTTATGTTCTTATGTTCTTATAATATTAACACCGTTACATTCCTACTTGATCCTTGCCATGTGAGCTGGATCAAGATGGCTTGAATGAGGCTGATCCCCACTGTATTCAAGATCATTCAACTCAAAAATGCTTCCATCTGCCTGATAAAAGAAAAGGGACAGGGTAAAATCCAAAGCCACCTAGCTCTTGTAGACCTATTTCAAGTTTACTTTTCCTCACAAAGATAATTGAGAAGATTGTAGTGCTTCGGTTCCAGGACCACATTAACACTCATGCCCTGCTGGACCCACACCAAAATGGATTTAGGCCCAACCATGGGGTAGAAACACCTTTTAACTGCTCTCATGGATAGGCTTATAAGGTGCCATGAAAAACCACACCAAGGGTTTATTCTGATATTTTTGTACATCAAAGCAGCTTTTGACTCAGTTCCCCACAATATGCTACTTCTACTACGATTACTGTACAGTCATGAGGACTAGGCAACACAACACTAAAATGGTTGAAATCTTATCTATCTGAACAGAAACTACAAGTGAAGACAGGAAGACAGAAGTCATCCCTGTACACTCAACAACAAGGAGTCCCTCAGGGCTCTGCTCTCTCTTCACTCCTGTTCAATATTTTTCTTCACCTTATCTGCACAATTATTCAAGCTCATAATGTACTCTATCACATTTACGCAGAGGACATAATGCTTTATGTTCCATTCTCCACTATAAAACCAGCATCTACCTCTAATAAAATGCTTTAACTCTGTCAATCAATAGCTGTCTGGAACACAATCTATCTGTGACCTACAACAAAATAGAAGTTCTCTATATCACCAAAGACACCAGTTTCAGTCCACCAATCTCTATAAGTAATGTAGGAGCACGTCTAGACATGGAGTCTGAAGTATGTTACTTGGGAGTAGCCCTATACCAACATCTTACCCTAATACCACACACTGGTCACATCACAAGGAGCATATGCCACAAAAAGAAAACAGTATTGCACCTTCAACCGGTTTTTCAACCAATAATATACCCACATTTTAATTTCTGCAATATTCTCTTGCAGGGCTTACCGAAATATGTACTTCAGGCATGTCCAACTTCGAACAGGTCGTAATCTACTTTTTCCGGCCAAAAGTGCTGGTGATTAAATTTTAACCCAATAAAGTTGGAGGATCCCCCCCCCCCCCCATTTTTAATGAACCTTCTGTCGTTTACTTGGATGTGATCAGCTTTTAAGAAAATTAAGCAAAAACAAAACAGAGAGATGAAGATCCAGTAAGAACTGCAAGGGGAAATATAAAGTACATTTTTTCTTAAAGTTTTATTGAGTAATAACTTTCTTTAACTTTTATTGAGTAATTTGTGTTAAATTTAGGTTGAGTATTGATCCAGGCTGATCTTGCACAATATCTTTAATATTTCGCTCTTGCTCATTAGTGAGACATCTGAGACTGCATTTCATCCACCAGCTTTTTGAAGTTGGGTGAATATTGCATGAGGGCCAGTCTCAGAGAATCCTGGAGATGTTTATCTGTCATGTTGGAACATTGTGTACTCTTTGTCATTTTCAGATGGGAAAATGCAGATTCACACAAATAAGTTGAACTGAAACAGGAGTTTACAGCTTCACTGCATCTTCTCAAGTTGGGAAATTTGTCTCTAGGCACTAGCTTCCAAAACGATTCTTGCTCAGCACGGGTCTTGAGAAAAATGTCATTTTTAAGGGTTAATATTTCGTTTTCAAGAGATGGCTTGTTCAATGAGTAATTTTTACTGATAGCAGCTGCAGTTTCTTTAATGTCCACATCTACTTTGAATGGGTATGACAAGTACTCCACAACTGTTCCAATTTTTTGGAAGTCATAGAATCTATTTTCGAATTCCTGGATAACAGAACAGATTTCTGTCACATACTTCTCGTTCTGAAAAACAAAATTTGGATATTGTCCCAGATGGTCCTGCGTATTAGGAAAATGATCAAAAGTGTTGTTTGCAAGGTCAGTCATCATTAGCTCAAATTTGCTCTTGTAGGAAGAAATTGTACTCATCATCTCGCCAATGCATTTTTTACCTTGTAGTTCAAGGTTCATATCACTTAGTTTGCCTGTAAAGCCAGCGAGAAATGCCAGATCATATAACCACTCCTCATCTTCCAGCTCTGCTTGGTTATCTCCCCTCTCCTTCAAAAAACTTATTTCATTCAGCAAATCACAAAATTACAAATCACAAAATCTTATTTCATTCAGCAAATCACAAAATCTTTGCAGAAATTTGTGCTTACTTAGCCACCTTACATCTGTGTGCAAAATGATTTCCGCTGCCCCTTCATCAAGAGTAAGATTGAAAAGCCATCTTTGAAGTGATCGTCCACGAACTGAATTTACAATTTTGAAAGTGATGTCCATGGCAGTCTTTGTATTGAGTCTCTTGCTTGCCAAAACTTGCTGGTGAATGATGCAGTGGTAAGAAAGGAAATCTGGGAAGTTGTCATGCTGTCTACAGAGGGCTATGAAACCGTTAACCTCACCTGTCATTGCTCTTGCTCCATCAGTAGTGATGGAAACAAGTCTATGCAATGGAAGATTACACTTTGTCACAAAAGAATGAAAAGAACTGAATATTTCCTGACTGGTAGTTCTCCCTTTTAAAGAAATCATTCCAAGTAGTTCTTCTTTAACACTGAAGTCTTCAAAAACCATCTGAATAAAGACTAGTAACTGGGCTATGTCACTTATGTCTGTCGATTCATCCAGTTGGACTGAGAAAGCAACACAATTTGAAATAGCCTCCAACAATTCCTCAGTTGTGTCTCCACACATCTTTTCTATTCACCGCATGACGGTGTTTCTTGACAATTGTACATCTTGAATAGCAGCTATGATCTCTTTCTTATTTTTAAATCCTTCAAAAAGATTGTCAGGTGCTTCAAGAAAACAATCTTTTACAAATTCCCCTTCAGTGAAAGGTTTGCATTTCTTTGCGATCAGGTTGCTGACCTTCAAGGATGCTATGGTTGCATTGACCGAATGTGACCTTGGCTTTGCCATCAACTGTTGCTGAGTAGCCAATTTCGATTTAAGTTCTTTGAGCTTCAATTTACGAATTTCACTTTTGGGTGGAAAATCAGCATCAAACTTATTGCTATGCAGAGCCTCATAATGACGTTCCAGATTACGCTTTTTGGGCAAGGATACTGGGGCATTACAAATTAGACAACAACACTTGTCTTTCACCATGATGAAGTAGTCCATTTCCCATTCATCATGAAAGTGGTAGGTTTTGCTCTTCTTTGGAACACTCATCTTCGTTATACTGGGGTGGCTGAATGTAAGAAGGCCAAATCTGCAAAGTTAGTGTAAACACTGGCTGAATCTGGTCCAAAACTGTCACTGTCCCAAAGTATTAACACTAGAAGCCCCAAAAGGAATTTTACCTAGAAACCCCAAAGTGCATCAATTGGCGCATTATCATGACGACTGCGTTTAGCATGAAATGCAGATGTGAATTAATGTGAAGTTACTTATTTGTTAAATACGTGCAGTATGTGACATCATTACATGATGTCATTTTGCGTTTATTGTTTGTAATGTCGGATTAAAACTGTAAACAGTGATTGAGATGCGCCACCTAGTGGGGACATAAATTTATACCTAGAAGCCTCAAAGTACGTCAATTGACGCATCCAAGACAATTGAGTGTGTCAGTTGACATACTTTGGGGCTTCTAGGTATAAATTCATTTTCCCGCTAGGTAGTGCATCTGTCATTAATTTTCGATACACATATTTGAACATCTTGACCTTGCTAACAAAGTCATGGAACATGACTGACATGCTTCTAGCAGTGACGCTGGTATACAACTTTGAAGATGCATTTGCATCAATTGACACACTTTGGGGCTTCTAGTGTTAAAGATCAACAGGAACTGAAGACTTCTGGATGATGTGCAATACAAGGACTGGAGATGCCAAAACCACACATGCAGTTCTAAAAGTAAAAATAAGAATTCATCATATTGGCACCAATAATCAAATACCACCAAACAATCATCAAAAAAGCTCAAACACCTGTCCAGCAAACCAGATAAAATCAAATACCGCCAAACAAGTTCAAATACCACCACACGCGATTTAATAAATTCTGCGCACAGTGTAGAATCAACGCAAAGGCAAGGTGAAATAAAATTGTAGTGCACAATCAACGCGAAGGCTAGGCAAAATCAAGATTATACTCCCTACTATAATCAATATGTACAAACTTAAATGAATAATCATTCCATTCCTATGCATTGATACCCCACTTGTATATAGTTACAACTGTTTTAGAGACAGTACTTCTGTTTAAATTGTAATACAAACAGTGTTAGTTGATTTACTGAATCATTCTGCTTAATCTTTAAACCCTTTGTTGCACAAGTTAAGATGTTCTATGTAAAAAGTTATAATTGTTCTATGTAAAACAAGCTCTGCATTGTTAATTGTTGTTAATTGTACACCGCAACTGATCGCTGGAAGATGCGGTATATAAATAAGTGTTAAATAAATAAATAAATAAAATAAAATAAAATTGCAGAGGCAAGCAAAAGTCACAGTGGTTTGAACCAATTTGAAGGCAAGGCATAGGCAAGTTAGAACAACATTGGAAAAGCCGCCAAAATCACCAAATTCTTGACACTTTGTTGTGTCTGCCCAAAAACAGCCCAGTGACACAGGTACACATAAATGTCAGTGTGGGTTGCGGACATGTCCAGGCACACACACACATACTAGACATTTTTTTGCTGCTGTCCACACCACCTCCCCTCACGTATGCCCAACACCAGGGCTCAGTTAGTAAGAGGTGGTCATGGCTGTGCATGGCTCTCTGCATCCATAATGGGTTCATGGCTGCACACAGAATGCACATCATGTTTCAGTGCTTCCACTGGACAGGACCATTGGCGCCCTTAGGGGACCCAAAGTATATCAACCCACATTTCCCAACCAGATTCCCCAGCACTGCAGAGAGGGCTCTCAGAACTTATGAGCTTAGGGTGATGGCCATACACCATGTACCACACCAGTTCAGATGTTGAGGCAAGCAATTGGATACCTGTTCAATTTAATGATGGTTGTGCAACATGAATGGCACAGTGGTTGTGCAACATGAATAGAAACATAGTGAAAATTAGGCCATATGGTCACAGCAAACAGGGCAAGATGCATGAACTAATGTTGCTTTCAATGACCCCTGCCTATTGATATAGTATAACAGCCCATAAGGGGCTCTACAGTACACATGCTCATCAAGCAGACATATGCATTACTGCCTTGGCCTCCTCCCAGATGTGGGAACACTTCAGTAAATATGTACTTCACAATATCAAGAGTGGTTTCCATTCTGTGTTTTGGGACCCTAATGGGGTCACACCATCTATAAATGGTGTCAGAGAATGAGAGATGTTCATCCTCTCTCTGTACTTCTAGTGCGATCTGTGTCCAATAGGGGCAGTCTAGCAGCTTGTGTATGTGAATATTCACTGATCTTGCCTCTGTTAGACAGGAGAACCATGCAGAGTACTGGGATCTCTGAGCCTGCACAGAGTCCTGTTGCAACTGCTGCTACTATAGCCACCACTGATATTACCACTAATAACTTTATACTTGGATAAGTAGGGGGAGGAGGATATATAAGAGACAGTGGTCTACTATATTGATTTCATTATCATCTGGGGTCCGCAGAATTCTTCTATGTTACAGACAGGGAAATATAGGGCAATAGTTAGGGAACTACTGCTGAACAATGATGTTACGGGCCAGGCCCTCTGTCCCTATGTACACAGTTAAAATATGCAGTGGGGACTCCGCAGACCACAGGTAGATAAAATTTTAAAGCACTTAGAGCCTGATATGCAAAGGAATTATGTTCCTAACTCGTACAGTCCTGCTCCTAATTGGCCTCTTTGGAAATTTACTAGGGCTGAGTGCCTAAATATTTTCTTAAAATTTCTCTGAACGCCTAAATTTAGGACCATAAAAAGTGGGTAGCAATGGGTTAAATTTAGGATGGGGAAAATAAGTTAGGGTTTTAGGACTGATTTTCAGCACTAGGTACCTAACTTTGGTTCATAAATCCAGGCAAATTAATGGCAAGCCTAAATTTTAGGTGCATAAATTTTAAGTTCCTACATTACAGTGAATTTTCAGATGAAAACCTAGGCTCCTAAGTGTGGCACCCATATCCCAGGCAGCAGGGGGGATCAAGGGGTCAGAGATATGAATGAGAGAAGCACTCTGTGAGAGTAAAAACCTGGATGTTTCTAATACTTATATATATATATATATATATCAAATGGCCACCATGCACATCTATGTCAACAGAAACGTTCATGTTCATGGGCCATTTAAAAAAATATGGATGCCCAAATCAGAGATATTCTTGCTCTGCCCTTGTAAACATACATGCAACGGTCTGTTGGAATGTGTGCCTGCATTTCATAAAAACGCTTTGATTATGTGAAAGAAGGTATAGAAAACTCTTAAATAAATAAAATAAATACATTAGTTGGTTCTCATGTGTTGGCTTCTCCCCAGGGAACTGGCGAGGGCCTGTGGAGAAAAAGTTCATCCTTCTGAATACTCCACACTTTGGACTGGGTTTGTCATTTGTACATGGGGTTGTGCTTTAGTGTTGGACCAGGGCCTGTGGAGAACCAGGGATGAAGGGTTCAGATGAACCATAAGTAGCTGTAAGTCAACCAAGAAATGCTATCACTCACAATGTACTGTATGCGATTCCTAATAACCACATTGTTATGTTATTGTTGCATGCATTGCACACACCCACACCACTCCAATATTCATCAGTTTTGTGTGTGAGAGTAGCTGGTATCAATAGGCACAGACATGATAGCACTGTATCAGCATTGACAACAGCAGATGGCATCAGACATGGGGGAGTAGATAGAAAAAGGACTTGCAGCCACCAACCCTTTGCTTTAAGGTCCCTTTCTTCAAAGTCACATATCCATGGTCATGGAAAAAAATTTGATCCTGGCATTTAAGGCAGTACTTATCTTGTATCAGCAGACACTCTGTCCCCTATGTGCCTACAGGGTCATGGCAAAACTGTTGTCGTGCCATGACCCTGTAAACACAACAATAGCATCAGCTCCTACCACTCCTTCTGCTGCACCACAACCACCATCACGATCACCACCACCAGCAAAAGAGCTAGGCATGCACAGGCCTCAGTCACCCCTCTGCCACCTCGAACCTTTCTTTTGGGGTCTGTTCCTCATGAGATGGAGGCAAACCTTTGCTTCCACCCTTCAATGGCACCGCTGAGAAGGTGGTGTGCAGAATGTGATCTCCAGTAGATCTTTAGAGTCTAATGGAACACCACCCAACACACCCAGTACTTTCATTACCCAGGCTCAAGTTCATATGCCATTGGGAAGGGGGAAGAGATTGTGAAAGGGAATGGGGACATGGCAAGCATTAGATGTATATCCCCAGGGGCCTCATTCTGTGGCATATAAATGGGAGGGAAGGGTCTGTGGGAGAGTATGAAGGAGAGGAGATGGTTGGGCAAAAAGTGTATGGGTGTGTTGGGATGTGTAATGGGGAGGGAGGATTCAGTTGAAGGTATGTGTAGATGTGTTGAGATGTGTGAGAGGGAGGGTAAGGTTGGGTTGAAGATGTATGGGGTGTGTTGGAGTATGTGAGGTGGAGGTTTGGGGTGAAGGTGTATGGGTGCTGCACTGGGTGATGAGGGAGGGAGTGTCTGGGTTTTGAATGGCACTTTTGTGTCCACATTCACCAGCTTTAAAAATAAGCATGCATCTTCACATGAAGTGTCTGTGTATGAAATAATATCTAGTCACCAGACCCCACTGATATGCCTGTCCTGTGTTTCCATGCCCTGGTACCACTGCTTCTGTATCTGGTTCTTCTAGAACTATGTCCTATGGTTCTGGCAGGAGTTGTCTTTGCCACAGTGCATAATTGTGGAGCATGCAGCTGTTCAGAAAAATCTCACATACTTTGGCAGGGCTATAAAATAGCTCTCCCCCTGACTTGTCCAGGAACCTGAAGATGCCAAAAGTCTGTTATAACTTTTGTCAAAAAAACCGCTCAGTGTTAGCAAAATAGAACACAGTCTGGTGGGAAAAAAAGTTTTGATAATAGTAAAGTTCACAGTGATGGCTTTTGAGGTTTTGTCCAGTGACCTTAGAGGCTGGCTCTCTTTTACTTCATTATTAGTAGGCAACGTACACGGGAGGTCATTGATGCTATTAGGCACATCAGTTGGATTTGTTGCAAGTCCATAACAGAGTGCCAGACTAGTCTGAGACCTCCGGTGATACAAAATGTTCTTGAATAATTGAAAGTGAAAAGAGATCAGTGGAAGACTGTGTTCTATTTTGCTAACATTGAGCGGGTTTTTTGACAAAAGTTGTGACCATAGCCGCTTGGAAGAAGACCACAATTTCGTGTGTTGACACAGTCATGGATGGTCCAATATCTGGAAACAAATTTTTAGTTTTCCTTCTGACCACATTGCGGGATTGGTTAAAGAAAAGACCCCATTTGCACATTTGGATCTAGAGATTGACACTTCCATTGAAACATCATGGGAATCCCTTTTACAGTTGCAAAAGAAGAAGGTAAAATCAGAATTGCATAGACTTTCCTTAATCGAGTACATCAACAGGCAGCAAATCCCACGAGGTTTGCGGATGTATAAAGAACCACGTATGCCCACTATGGACATTGAGTTTATTGATAAGTGGAATAAAATGCTGAATAAATGTTCTCTGGATTTAATGGTTTTAATTGTGGATTCAACAAAAATAGCCATGAGTAAATTGATGGAAGACATCGAAGTTGCTCAAACAGGTTTGAAAACCAAAGAATCGGAAGAACAATATATAAGGAAAATGGATGAAATGCAAAAACAACTACAACAGTTACAACAGGATGTGATGTCTACAAAAATGAAAAAATTAAAAAGGGACAATGAGGACTATACTGTGGGGTATGTGTACCCCTGGATGAATGTTAATCAAAAAGTGAAAAAATCCAGAAAAAAGGTAAATTTTGAGGGTTCTTTGGATGATAATATGCTCACAGATTTTAGCCTGTCCTCAAAGGATAATAATTTTTTAGACGACGGGGAAGACGTCAAGAAGAAAAAGAAAAAAGACACAGGACGTGGGAAATCTCGAGAAATGAAGAGGTCTACATATCTTGAAGAACCAGCGAGCCTGGTAGTGAATATTTCTGGGAAAGAATTGTGTCAAGAATCTATTGCATTATTAAATAAAGGACTATCTTTTGTGCCCCTTGCAAGTTATGATGCATTTCAATTTCGAGCTGATTTTGAGGGATTGTTACGTCGATTAAGTTTAAAAAGTTATTTTGCTTCACATACTTTTGATAATAATTTTCGAGAAGTGAATGGGGAAGGGATTCAAGAAATATGACGGGTACAGCTGCCTTTAAAATCAACCATGTCTCCACCGGGTCCTTTACATCCTGCTCTGGTGATTTTTAAAGAATTAGTAATGGCTGAATTATCAGAGTTAGAAAAGCATAATAAATGGAAGTACACTACATTGACGGGATCTAGAAAAGTGTTAATGGAGTTACAGCAAAGGACAGATATCATGATAAGGCGAGCGGATAAAGGGGGAGCAGTGGTGATTTTGAGTAGAGAATATTATGTATCTGAAGCGCTACAACAGTTGCAAGATGTATCAACTTAAAGAAAACTCATGGAAGATCCACAATCTGCTCTACAGACAGAAATTAAGCAGATTACTCAAACGGCCTTACACGAAAAATTGATAACTCATAAAGAGTTTCAATATTTAAATGTAACCACTTCCACTTTGGCTACATTTTACACGGTCTCGAAGATCCATAAAAATTTACAAAAGCCACCTGGTAGACCAATAGTTTCGACTACGGGTACTTTATTGGAACCTTTATCCACGTTTGTGGATTCTTATCTACGACCGCTATTGTCTTGTATTCCCTCATATATAAAAGATGCTACACATTTTTTGAATATACTAAAGGGTTTAGTGAAATGGTCTCAGAGTGAAGAGGTCATATTGGTAACAATGGATGTTACGTCTATGTATACCAATATTCCTCAAGCAGCGGCTTATGACACGGTACAGCGGATATTACTTCGGAGGGGTGATCTTACAGAATCACAAATTACCTTTTTATTACGATTAGCGGGGTTGGCAATTTACCATAATTACTTTCTTTTTGAAGGGACTATCAGCAGGTATCAGGAGTGGCCATGGGGGACACGTGTGCCCTGTCCATAGCAAATTTTTATATGAGCAATTTTGAAGAACATTGGCTGGCTCGATCCCCTTATAAGTCTAGTATTATTTCATGGCATCGATATATAGATGATGTTTTCATGTTATGGAAAGGATCACAAGAGATGCTAGAGTTATTTATACAGCAGATAAACCAATGTGATCCCAATATTAAATTTACCTGTGCATATCATAGGGAAAGATTGGCTTATTTGGATGTAATAGTCAGTAAAGGGCAGCATGAGTGGTTGACAACAAGGGCACACAGACCCACCGTTCTGAGAAAAGCACTGACAGAAATACATTCTTGCACTTTAAAAGTGCACACCCTCTTTCATTGAAAGAAAGTCTCCCTTTTTCACTATTCTTGCGATATCGGAGAAACTGTTCGAATGGTGATGATTTCAGAAACATTTCAAGACAACTTTCAGTTAATTTTATACAACGCGGTTATCCACAAGAGACGGTGAGGTGAGCGTATCGTAGGGCTCTCTACAACAATAGGAGTTTGCTATTAGAAACTAGGAGCTTTAATAAGAAAGATAATATCAATCCCGACTATATTAATTTAATAACTAAATATTCTCCTTTGAGTTTAGGTATTCAAAAGATATTGAAAAAAGCATGGGAATATTATAACAGCAATCCCTGGGTTGGAAGGGAAGAGGATACGCTGTGTCTGGCAGAGAAATCGCAGTCTCAAAGAGAGTCTTAGTCCAGCGATTTTGAATCCTGTCATGGGACAACAAGATATTCCAGTGATGATGGGCCACAGGAAATGTGGATGATGTACTATTTGTGATAATACAATTGAGTTGCAGGAGTTTCAACATAATGGGTTCACCCTCGTTTAAGATCCTTGACTACATGCGACTCTACAGCAGTAGTATATGTTATTCAATGCCCATGTGCACTAATTTACGTGGGCAAGGCTATTCGTTCTTTTAAAACAAGAATGGGGGAACATAGGAGCCAGTTGCATTGTAAGGTTAAGGAAGCTCCGCTGGTACAGCATTGTATCACGCAAGGGAATATTTTTGAACAATTATGATGCTTTTGTTTCGATAAAGTGGAGCGTGGGGCTTTTGGGAAAACTCAATATCAGATGCTTCTGTTTAGGGAACAGAAATGGATTTATAAGCTGAAATTGGTTACCCCCACAGGATTAAATGCAACTATAGATTGGGCATTGTGCCTATGATAAGGGAAGTGTGAACTAAAACGTGTCTGGGAAATAATTGAGTAGTGAGGATGGAGGTGAGGATAGCAAAAACCTTAGATGGTTTAGTAGCAATAGTAAAATGGGTTGGGAGGGACATTAGTTGAATGTATGAGATATTGCCTCTATAAGTTCCCTTTTGGTGAATGTAGAGTAGATAGAATGTTTTAATCACAATAATTTTAACTGCACAGTTTTTAGTGGATGGGGAGATTTGGATAAGGATTTTAAAATGATGGATTGGTTTCAATATAACTTCTTATAAGTCTGTGATCCCATGATGACTCCGAGAAGGGGAGTTTCTTGTGAACAAATTTAGATCATAGTATACGCAAATGACATCATTTGATGACGTGGGGAACCTCCATTAGAGTCACAGGGTAGGGTACAAGGTAGGACCTATAAGAGGGGCGGTTTTGTTCCGTGTCCCACATGCGCGGCATTTTTTCCAAGGGCAATAGAATTTTGGAAGAACATTGAGCTGGCCTTGTTGAAAGCAATAGGAAGACGCATGCAGCATCGGTCGGGTTTATGGTAGGTGGATTTTGTATATAGTTCACATTTGGGAGATAGGGGCATGAGGTTTGATACGCACACTTGGTATTTATGGATTTGTATGGGTTTTATTTCATTTTATAGAACATGGCTGAATAGCGATCAAGATCCCCTGACGAAACACCGCTTGTGAAACGCAGTGGTACCAGAGGAAGGCATCAGGATTGATTGGATGAATGAAGAGTGATAGCTGATCCCGAAAAGTGAAGTGCTTAGAAATCTACCCAGAAGCTGTGTAGTGTTTAGACGGTGAACCTATGGTGGGAAAAAAAGTTTTGATAATAGTAAAGTTCACAGTGGTGGCTTTTGAGGTTTTGTCCAGTGACCTTAGGGGCTGGCTCTCTTTTACTTCATTATTAGTAGGCAACGTACACGGGAGGTCATTGATGCTATTAGGCACATCAGTTGAATTTGTTGCAAGTCCATAACAGAGTGCCGGACTAGTCTGAGACCTCCGGTGATACAAAATGTTCTTGAATAATTGAAAGTGAAAAGAGATCAGTGGAAGGCTGTGTTCTATTTTGCTAACACTGAGCGTGTTTTTTGACAAAAGTTGTGACCATAGCCGCTTGGAAGAAGACCACAATTTTGTGTGTTGAAAAAGTCTGTTATAGCCCATGTGAACCTCTGGGCCTTGTTTCAGAGATTCTCTTGTTGTGAACACAGTGCCACTATGGGGGTTGAGGAGCCATATTTTCCGAAGGTATCCATTGTCACCTGCATGGACAAAAGAAAGGGAACAAAAGAAGTTAGCGGCCTATCAACCTAATTCTGTTGTATCACAGGGCAGGCCTAGTCTCTGTTGGTCAGGTGCTGCATCTCCCATCCACATGGCTGAGTGGCTAGGAAAGGTGTTTGGGGAGGGGGCCAATGAGACATCTTACCTAGCAGATATCCACCGGTTATTTTATGGCTCCCAAACTGCTCATAGATTCCTGAGTGAGTGAGGATGTAGGCATCATAACAGGAAAATGGAAAAGTGCAGTTCATTACATACACTTGCTTGTTGAGAAAGTAGAATATCTTTCTGTTTCAGTAGGTGGTCTCCCTCCCTCATGGGAGCCTGAGCCACACCTGAGTGTAGTTTATCAACCCTTGCAATTATGGGAATGCATCCACCTCATGGAATTGTAGCACTGTTGGTTTGCCTCTGCTGCACTGTCTTTAAGAAGGCTACATAGTCAGCAGTGTGGATTAAGAAAGCCCTCAGGACCTAGGAGATGCACTGTACTACTGCTGACTGGCTGAGACCTGCAGTGGCAGCCAATACTGATTGGAAGCTAAGAAGGCAAGAGCCATGGTGATCCTGCAGTGACAGGCATGGGGTGGCCCCTATATGTGGTGGAGCTGAGGAGCCGCTCTAGCTCCTGGCAGAGATGGTGGATGGCTGCCTTATTGAAGCAGAACCTGGTGAGGCACTGTTCATCAGTGAGGTCCATGTACAGGGTTATAGGACCATACACCCTTTGATATGGATGCCTCCTTGAAGCCATACTGTTTTCTCTGCAGGTCTCATGCAGAATTGCTAATACAATGTTTTTATTTCCTCTATGCCTGCTAACTCCCACCACGAGCACGCAAGGGTAGCCCCGATCTACTTATTCTCACATGCACAGACACATACTCAGCCACACACACAAGCACACAAACACCCACACCCACATACCTCCACACACAGACACTAACTGGGTCTAACAGCACAGCATGAACACTGGGCAGGGAGGCACACAGACCCACCGTTCTGGAACTTAATGCACAGCTCACGGGACAACAAATGCAGAATAGGTACACTGGGGTTATGGTCTGTGATGGGATGTGAGAGAGTTTGGGATGCAGACAGGCACTAGAGATGAAAAGACACAGGGAGGTTACAGACAGGGCACCTACAGTACATGCACACAAACGACAGTTAGGCCAGGGATTCAAACGCCAGTCTCCTCTCATCACCTTTATAGCAGATCTAGCATGGTATGAGTAGGGTCAGTCCCCTGAACCTATCTGGACATTTTCAAAATGTCCTCTGGATGTGAAGCTTGTGGTCACACCCTCCACCCTGCCTGGACACAGCCCCAGAATGCCCCTATTGGAGATGTTTGTTTGTGGACCTGTCCATGGTGAAAACGTACATAATGATTTCTTAAAATGGCTAATTGCACATGCCCACAGCTTGCAATGGTTTTATGGCATCACTGACATGTTCATATTATGTTCATCCACGCTATACTGACCCTCTTTCGATCTCAACAAGAGCACATGCTATGAGATGAGAGGAGGTTTAGGAACATTCAGCCACTACCTTGGTGGGTAATGCCTGAAAGTAAAGAGATTGAATAAAATTCAGAATACAGAAGTTTCTGGATTCTTTCTTGCTCTTTCTGCTGAAGGGGTTCAGGTTTCAAGGAAGGAGCACCTCGGATGCCAAGAGAGTAAGGCCATGCATTTGTTAGTATGCATTCTGTTGGTTAGCACACCTTAACATATTTAGGGGTCCTTTTACTAAAGTGTGTTGTGTAGTTAATACCTATGGTAACCATTACTGATCAGCATGACAGCGACTGCGAGCTAAAATGCATGTTAATTGACCATTGTGCAATGGGATGGGGAATCACACACTGTGGGGCAGAGTGTGAGTATGGAGAGCACATTATGGGTAGCTCATTAGTACATATTGCATATTCAGTATTAATGTAGCAAATAGTGTGGGTGCACTTAACAACACTCATATAGGTTGCATTAGATGTAGCTGCTTTATTGCAAATTTTGTCGATGCATGTTAGGGTGTAGTTCTGTGTGCTAACTGATAGCACATGACTGTTGAACTTACCACACATTATTTTATGCTCTCAATGTGCAATAAGTGCAGATGCTTGCCACTGTTTTAATAAAAAGGACCTCTTGGCACGTGCAAAATGGATTTAATATGTGTTAATCTGCGCATTAACATGCATACAATCAATCTGTGCAAGTTAAAACATTAAGGTTACCACATTTTTTTGCAGTCACATTTGGGATACTTGTCAGATGTATGTATGTGAGGGGAGCGGGAGTGGTAAGAGGAAGGGACACCAAAGTTTCAGAATAGGGCAATAAGGCATGCAGGAGGGAAGAGGCGTCATTACCCTGCCCCTCCACATCCATCCCATAACAGCAACAGTATCACTTCCACGCAGACAATTCAGTATTGAAATAGAAACAGTGATGCATTTCCCCCGTACTATGTTAAAATGTTTTCTAGCCCCTCTGTCCCCATTGCTGGAATCAGGGACAGGAGAATGCCAAACTGTGGGAGCCATGGACACAGTTTGAAAATCGGGGACAATCCCCATAAGTTGGAGATATCTGGTAACCTTATAAAAAGTTCTAGTGAACATAACATTTTTTGATAAAATAAATGTGTGCAACGAACTGAAAAAAAAATAAACAAAACTTAGAGAAATTTTTTTTTTCAGAAAACATTCTCAACATTTTTTTGTCTCTGTACATCATTACAGGACAGGGACTGATGTTTGGCGCAACTGTGATGGGTTCCAAGTTCGAACTTGGCATGATTTATCTTGAGGTGGAACCCTTTCCATATTCATTACTTTATTGAAAGCAATCCAGATTCAAGTATTTGAGGAAGAGCAGAGGACCAGGACATGTTTTGATTTTATCTGCAGCAGGATGCTCAGATGAGTAACCAGCAGCAATGTCTTTGGAACTGAATTACTAGAGAAATCTCAGTGGAGAGTCACAAGAGTAAGAAGGATCTCAGTCTTGTTTAGGGTATACTGTCTTTTTCACTCATGAAATTTACATGTGGACAAAAGTCACAAATTAAATCAAGTACCGAGGGGCAGCTCAGAGCAATGCCACCAGTAGAGAGCAAACTAGATGGGATCCTCTAACTTAGAATACTGGTCAGGCAGTTGTCCTAAGAAAAAAAACATTTTATTCCTTAGTTTGATCACATATATCAGGTTGTTGGTATTGCAGTTAATCTTGAGTATAACTTTTAGTGTGAATGCTTCCTTATCCAGTTGATGGATCCTAGGCAGGGGGGGGGGGGGAAAGGGGGTGTTCTGTGGTGTTGTGTCTTTGTATGAGTTGGAATTGTAAAGTATGTTGAAGGTGATGAATCTGTGGTTTGACCACAGAACTCTGGTTATTGTAGGAAATGGTGGGTTGTTGTAGTCATACATATGTTGTGGGGTGAAGATAAGGTCTAAGGCATTTCTCATTTAGTGCATTGGCTTGTCCACTATTTGTGTATAGTCGAGGGCCTCCATTGCCTCTGTGAATGTTTGGCAACTATGGGGTTGATTGAAGTGTGGTTTAGGTCTCCAAGTAAGATGAGTTGCTTGTTGTGCCTGTTGTGGGTGCAGACAAGGAGGGTCAGCAGCTCTTCTGTACTGGCACTGGGAGATCTATAGGCCAGGCAGAATGTTAGGTGTTTGTTGGCAATTGTTATTGAGTATGATGTGGAGGTGTGGAAGCTCAAGTTATTTTTGGCAAGGATGAAGACACCTCCTCCTCTCTTGTTAGACCTGGAGTAGTTGAATAGATGGTGCTGGGGAGATGGTTCTCAGACATTGTCGGTGTCTGAGAACCATGACTCAGTGACGAATATGATGGTCACTGAGGTGGTCAGATAAGATTTGTATTTTGTTGCAGGCTGACTGTGCATTGATTAGGGCACATTTGAGGTTGTGGTTGGATGTGTATGAGTCTGTGGTGGGGGGTGATGCTTGGTGCTTGTGTATGGATTCTGATAAGAGCTCTATTTCTTTGATGGTAATGTGGTGTGGGTGGACTGTTAACTGTATGTGATTGTATGAGGGGCAATAGGCCTATGTGGGGTGTCTGAGTGTCTGAGTGGGGTGATTAGTGTGGAGAGGTATAGCAGGCAAAGGAAGATGGCGTGAGGTCTCATTATGGGATTGTGAAGCAATCGCTTGCTGTGTACTGAGTGTTGAATCTAGAGGTTCTGGGTTTTTCGTGGGGAGGATGTGCCAGAGGTGTATGGTGAGGTAGTTCTATTCTGGTGCAGTGTTGTTAGCTGGTAGCTGAGGTATGCATGAGGTTGAGGGGCTTGTGTTTTGTTCTTCTGTGTAGTTTTACTGAGGTCCAGTCAAAGGGCCACATCTAAGAGCCCTTTGGCATGGCCCTTAGGTGTGGGCATGTTTGCAGTGAGGCTCATTTAAAGCATTGGGAAGCCGGTAGAATGACGTCTGCAGAGGCGGATCTTATCACATGTGCCGGTCAGGGAAACCCCTGCCAATATTGTTGCAGGTCCTGGGTTGTTGGAGGGGCCTAAGGCTGCCCTTGATGTCCCCCCAATGTGATCATTGAGAAGAGGGAGAGAGAGTCCTTGTGCAGCACTGCTCGTTTAAAGCATTGGGGAGCTGGTAGAGTGACGTCTGAGGAGGCAAAACTTACCAAGTGTGCAGGGGGTTCCCTGATTGGCTGGGTATGCTGTGCCAAATATTGCTCTACACCCATTGCTGGGAGAGGGGTTTCTTTGAATGCAGAATATATGTTCAAAAAGAAAACATGAGACACCCAGAATAGGAGTAGCCTAATGGGTAGAGCACTGATTTGGTAACCAAGCAACCATGGTTTGATTCCTATTAGCAATCCTTGTGGCCTTGGGCAAGTCACTTAACTCTCCATTGCCTTAGAAGAAAGGTCTGGCAATCTACTTCCAGTCATACTGCCAAGAAAACCCAGGGGCTGCTGGGTTGCCAGGAGTCAGCACCGATTCAAAGAAACACATTGAATTTTTACAACAGTATTAACTGTGCTGTAGTTCTTGCTTTTTCCTTTTTGTTCCTTGGTATATGATCACAGTGAATCTCCTTTGTCTTGCAAAATACATAGAAACATGATGGCAGAAAAAGACCACATGGCCTATCTAGTCTGTCCTTCCATATCAATTCAATAGTCCTCTTTTTACCTTTAGAGATCCTCTGTGTTTGTCCATGCTTTATTGAATTCAGATACTGTCCTCATGTCCACCACCTCCATTGAGAGACTATTCCACACATCTTCCACTCTTTCCATAAAGAAATATTTCTACATATTAAGATCTTTAAGTCTATCCTCATATGCTTCATAACAAAGACCATTAACCAATTTAGTAGCCACCCTCTGCACCAACTCCAACCTGCTTATATCCTTTTTAAGGTGCAGTCTCCAGAATTGCACACAATACTCCACATGAGGTTGCACCAGAAATTTAAACAGAGGCATTATCACCTCCTTTTTTCTGCTGGGCATTCTTCTCCCACTATACCCAAGCATGCTTCTGGCTTTCACAGTCACCTTTTGTACCTGTTTAGCTACTTTAAGATCATCAGACCCAATTACACCCAGGCCCTTCTCTTCTTTTTTGGCCAGAAGTACCGCTCCTTTGGATTTTTGCAGCCCAAATGCATGACCCTGCATTTTTAGCATTACATTTCAGCTGCCGAATTCTAGACCGTTCTTCAAGCTTAGTTAGATCCCTCCTCATGTTATCTACTCCTTACTTAATGTCCACTCTATTGCAGGTTTTGGTATCATCCGCAAATAAGCAAACCTTACCTGACAGCCCATCTGCAATATCACTAACAAAGATGTTAAAAAGAATAGGACCAAGGACAGATCCCTGTGGCAGACCACTGGTAACCTCCTCCTCAGAGTGAGCTTCATTTACCTGTACCCTTTTCTTCTTCCCACTCAACCAATTCTTAACCCAATCAGTAACTTTAGGTTTAGATTCAATACTATGCATGTCCTGTGTGTAGTGTCAGACGTCTATCGGCCCAATTTTCAGCTGCCCATTTCGAAGGGCTATGAGCCAATGAGGCGCACAGCCCTCCCCGCCGACCTCTAAACTGGATATTCAATGCCACGGTGATGGCATTAAATATCCAGTGATCACCGCAGGGACAGGAAGCTGCCAAGGCTAACTGGGCAGCAGCAATATTGGCTGCTGCCCGGTTAGCAATCGGCGCCTTAAAGATAGGCGAGGGTTTTCCTCGCTTATCTTTAAGGCACCAGTCACTAACCGGGTAGCATACAATATCACTGCTGCCTGATTAGTGCCATTCCCCACCTCCGCTCCACACCAGAATGCCCCCAACATGTCCCAATGCTAACTGGATAGCATCAGGGCATGTAGGGTATATAGATGAGGATATTCAACAGCACTAAACCCCTCTGTGTTTGTCCTATATTGTCACATTGCAATCTGGAATTATGTGATATACACTATGTGATATACACAACATGCCTATGACTTTGAAGGTGTAAAATATCCTTTATTGTGACGCAAACAATAATTAAGAAAAAAACTGAAAGCAGAAGTGTGCATTCACCCCCCCCCCCCAATCTATACATTGTAGAGCCACCTTTTGCTGCAATTACAGCTGCAAGTCTCTTGGGGTGTGTCTCTATTAGCTTAGCACATCTAGTCACTGGGATTTTCACCCATTCCTCAAGGCAAAACTGCTGCAACTCCTTCAAGTTAGATGGGTTGCGTTGGTGTACAGCAATCTTCAAGTAATGCCACAGATTCTCAATTGGATTGAGGTCTGAGCTTTGACTAGGTCATTCCAAGACATTTAAAAGTTCCCTTTAAACCAGCTTTAGTAGTATGTTTAGGGTCATTGTCCTGCTGGAAGGTGAACCTTCGTCCCAGTCTCAAATCTCTGGCAGACTGAAACAGGTTTTCCTCAGGAATTGCCCTGTATTTAGTGCCATCCATTGTTCCTTCACGCCTGACCAATTTTCCTGCCAATGAAAAACATCCCCACAGCATGATGCTGCCACCACCATGTTTCACTGTGGGAATGGTGTTCTCAGGGGTGATGGGAAGTGTTGGGTTTGTGCCACACATGGAATTTCCCACAATGGACAAAAAGTTCAATTTTCATCTTATCTGACCAGAGAACCTTCTTCAATGTATTTGGGGGGTCCGCCACATGCTGTTGTGCAGACTCCAAACATGTTTTCTTATTTTTTTCTTTAAGCAATGGCTTTTTTCTGGCCACTCTTCCAAAAAGCCCCACTCTGTTGAGTGTATGGCTTAAAGTGGTCCTATGGACAGATACACCCATCTCCGCTGTGGATCTTTGCAGCTCCTTTAGTGTTATCCTTGGTGTCTTTGTAGCATCTCTGATTGATGCCCTCCTTACCCAGTCTATGAATTTTGGTGGGCTGCCTTCTCTTGTCAGGTTTGTACTGGTCAATAAAGCCTTTTTATCGAAGCCTATTAATGATACCTCATAACACTAAAAAGTAGACTTCAACAGATCTAAACATGTTGCAACATTATAACTAAAGCTAACGAGTGAGAACCTCAGAATCAACTCACTGATAAAACCAAATCAGGAGTAAGAATTACATCAACGGCTCTCACTCGCAACCCACCCGCCATCCAAAAACACGAGCATGTAATCACAAATCACATTTCCATTAAACCTATTAAACACATTTATGAAGCTAATTTTAACTATAGCCAATTTTGAATATGTCACCACTTCAAACTCGTGAATCTAGATGGAAATGAGCCATCTAGATTCACGAGTTCGAAGTGGTGACATATTCAAAATTGGCTATAGTTAAAATTAGCTTCATAAATGTGTTTAATAGGTTTAATGGAAATGTGATTTGTGATTACATGCTCGTGTTTTTGGATGGTGGATGGGTTGCGAGTGAGAGCCGTTGATGTAATTCTTACTCCTGATTTGGTTTTATCAGTGAGTTGATTCTGAGGTTCTCACTCGTTAGCTTTAGTTATAATGTTGCAACATGTTTAGATCTGTTGAAGTCTACTTTTTAGTGTTATGAGGTTTGTACTGGTGCCATATTCTTTCTATTTTGTTACAATGCATTTAATGATGCTCCATGGGATAGTCAGAATTTGGGATATTTTTTTATAATGTAACTCTTATCTATACTTCTCCACAACTTTGTCCCTGAGCTGTTTGGAGTGTGCCTTGGTCTTCATGTTGCTTACTTAATGGTTTTGCAGAGTCAGGGGCCTTTCAGAACAGGCATGTGACATGTGATAGATCATGTGACACAGATTGCATTCAGGTGGACCCTAATCAACTAATTATGTGACTTGTGAGGTTAATTGGTTGGACCAGATCTTATTTAGAAAGGGACAAATACATAAGCACTCACAACGTTTCAGTTTATATTGTTTTTTTATATATACAAGGTATTTTATTGTCATTTCACTTCATCAATTTGGACTATATTGTTAGGTCCATTACCTAACATTCAAATGAACCTCCATTAATTTATAGAACTCTATCATATCTCCCCTCAGCAGTCTCTTTTCCAGGTCGAAGAGCCTAACATTTTTAGCCTCTCTTCATAGAGGTATCCTTCCATCCCCTTTACCATTTTGGTGGCTCTTCTCTGAACCTTTTCTAATAATGCTATATCTTTTTAAAGATAAGGTGAACAGAATTGCATACAATATTCAAGGTGCGGTCGCACCATGGAACAATACAGAGGCATTATAATATCCTTTGTTTTATTTTCCATTCCTTTCCTTATGATTCCTAGCATTCTATTTGCTTTCTTGGCCATTGCTGCACACTTGGCGGAGGGTTTTAACATGTTATCCACAATGACGCCTAAATCTGTTTCCTGGGTTGTGGTTCCTAATGTAGAACCTTGCATCGTTTAACCATAGTATGGGTTGTTCTTTCCTACGTGCATAACTTTGCACTTGTCCATAATCAATTTCATCTGCCATTTGGATGTCCAGTCTTCCAGTTTATCAAGGTCCTCTTGCAATTTTTCACAGTCCTCATGGGTTTTAACAAATTTTAATTATTTTTTGTCATTTGCAAATTTGATTACCTCACTCATTATTCCCATTTCCAGGTCATTTACGAATATGTTAAAAAGCAGCGGACCCAGCACAGATCCCTGGGGTAGTCCACTATTCACCTTTCTCCATTGGGAAAATTGGCCATTTAGCCCTACCCTCTGCTTTCTATCTTTTAACCAGTTCCTGATCCAAAACAGTACACTGCCTCCTTTCCCATGACTTTTTAATTTCGCCAAGAGTCTTTCATGAGGGACATTGTCAAAGGCTTTCTGAAAATCCAAATACACTATATCAACCAACTCATCTTTGTCTACCTGTTTATTCACACCTTCAAAAAATATAACAGATTACTGTAGTAAGACAAGACCTTCCTTAGCTAAAAGCCATGTTGTCTGTCTCCCATTAAACCATGGCCATCTACATGTTCAGTAATTTTGCTCTTTATAATGGTTTCTACCATTTTTTCTGGTACTGATGTCAGGCTCACTGGTCTGTAGTTTCCCATATCACCCCTGCAACCCTTTTTTAAATAATTGGCATTACATTAGCAATCTTCATGTATTGCAGATGATTTTAATGATAGTTCACAGATTACTAATAGTAGGTCTACAATCTCATATTTCAGTTCTTTCAACATCCTTGGATGTATACCATCCAGTCCAGGTGATTTGCTACTCTTTATTTTATTAAATAGCTGCAATATATCTTCCCGGTGTATCAATATTTCTTTCAGTTCTTTGCGGCATCACCTTTAAATACCATTTCAATCATGAGCAACATCCCTACATCTTCCTCAGTAAATACTGAACCAAAAGATTTATTCACTCTCTCCACTATGGCCTTGTCCCCTCTTAGTGCCCTTTTTACCCCTCTATCAACTAATGGTCCAATTCTCTCACAGGATTTTGCTATGAATGTACTTGAAAAAGTCTTTATTATGCGGTTTTGCTTCCACAGCAAGCTTCTTCTCAAATTCTCTCTTTGCCTGGCTTGCCTTGCATCTAACTTGCCAGTGCTTATGTTCTTTCCAGTTTTTGTCATTTGTTTCCTTTTTCCATTTCCTGAAAGATGCTTTTTTGACAACAACAGCCTCTCTGACCTCACCTTTAACCCATGCTAGCTGTTTTTTTTTTATTCCTTCCACTTTTCTTAAAGCATGGAATACAGCTGGTCTGCGCTTCCAAGATACTATTTTTAAATGACACCCATGCTTGATGTAAATCTTTAACCTTTGCAACTGCTCATTTTAGTTTTTTCTTAACTATTTTCCTCATTTTATCAGTCTCCCTTTTGAGAGTTAAAAAGTAGTACTGTGGATTTCCTTGCCATCCTTTCTCCATTTATTGAATCAAATGTAATCATGCTATTATCACTATTGCCAAGTGACCCTAACACCCTTATCTCTTGCACCAGATCTTGTGTTACACTAAGGACAAGTTTCCCCTCTGTTCAGTTTATGAACCAGCTGCTCCAAGAAGTGATCATTTATTTCATCTAGAAACTTTATCTCCCTAGCATGTTCTGGCAAGACACTGACCCAGTCGATACCAGAATAATTGAAATCACCCATTATTATTACGGTGCTGTAACTTTTGTTAGCTTCCCTGATATCTTTGAGAATTTCATCAGCAATTTGTTCAATCTGGCCAGGCGATCGATAGTACACCCCCACTGCTATTGCCGTCCCCTTCCCCTTTTTACATGGAATTTCAATCCATAGAGATTCTACAGTGAATTTTGTTTCCTGCAAAACTTGAATCTTTTGTGACTCAATGCCCTCTCTAACATAGCGTGCAACCCCCTCCACCAATTTGATCTGCTGTATCATTACAATATAGTTTGTACCCAGGTATCACAGTATTCCACTGGTTGTCCTCCTTCCACCATGTCTCTGAGATACAAATCATATCTAACCTCTCATTTAGTGCTATATATTCAAACTCTCACATATTATTTTTTAGACTGCTAGTATTTACATACAAGCATTTTAGAGGCGTACTTTATTCATATTAATCACGCAATTGATCGGCAGGGGTAATTTGGAATCTTTAAGCTCTGTTTGCTCTGTACTCAAGGGCATTTGGGTTACTTTTGTCTTTTCGGAACCTCTCTGTCAAAAGAGGTTCTGGTGGGAGAGGGAGGAGGAGGAGTGGGGCAACTACCTTCTGCTAGCACTTTGCCATTGCCAATTAAAAGCCTGATTTATTAAGCTTTTTCCTATAGAAAATGGGAAAACGATCTTAGTAAATCAGACCCTAAAACCTAAAAAAGTAAATGTAATACACCTTTTTGGGGGGAGGGGCAGGGACACACACTGTGACTGGTGTTTTGGCAGCTGGCTCCTAGTTTTCAAGAAAATTTATCAAAGCCTGGCATAGATTAATATTCACCACTGCAGACATGGAGAGAAGCAGCAGCAGAGGTAGGCCAGGAGGAAGCGGCAGGAAGATGCTGGTCATGGGGTAGGGGGAAGTGGAAGACAGATAAAGCAAACATGGGATGGGATGGAGGACAGATGCTGGGCTGGAGATAGGGGACATGTTGGGAACAGGAGGAGGGGAGAGAGGGAGAGGAGCAATGCTGGACACCTGGGTGAGGAGATTCTGGATACCTGGGAGGTGATGGATAGTGATGGGAAAGGGAGATGATGGACACCTAGGGGATGGTAAGGAAGGGAAGTTGCTAGACACCTGGAGGAGGGGATAAGGATAAATGCTGGACTGGAAGGGTAAGGAAAGCAAGAGAAGGTAAAATATTAGATATGGAACAGGGGGGAAAGGAAGAGAAAGGAAAATGCTGGACATGAAGCAGTGAGAAGGGAGATGGAGAAAGGAGGAGTTAGTGAGAGTGTTTGAAAGGAGTGAGATAGATGGGGAATGGGAGAACTGGGGTGAGGGAAGTGAAAACTTTAGGTGATTGAGGAGGAGGGGAAAATTCAGAATAGACAGAAGCAGGTAAAATTATATGGAAGAAAGCTGAAAGATCAATGTCAGAGATGGATGTAGGAGAGAAAGTGAAGGCAGGAGGTAAGAAAAGAAATAACAAATGGACAGGACACCCTGGGAACAACATTAAGAGAAGACAGACAGTGGGGGAGTAGTCTAATGGTTAGAGCACTGGCTTGGGAGCCAAAAGACTGTAGTTTAATATCCACTAGCACATCTTCTGGCCTTGGGCAAGCCACTTAACCCTCCATTACCTCAGAAAAAAAATCCAAGTTATCAATGTCCCTGTTTAATGTACATTACCAACTTTAAGTTACAATGTAAACCGCTTTGACTGAAATGATAAAGCATATTAAAAAAACCCTTTAAAATAAAATGAAAAGCAGAAACCAGAGACTAGAAGCAAGATGATGAGGTAAAAATAGCCAGACAGAAAAAATATATTTTCAGTATAATGATTGGAATATGTCAATTCTAGGAATTTACATCTGCAATGTCTACATTTTGCATAGAACAGTCGGGAAATGCATCACTGTTTCTATTTCTTTGGTGATTCGTTTGCTCGGAAGTGATATTGTTGCTGTCATAAGATATTTGGGGAGAAGAGAATGACTCTTCTTCCCTCCCCCTCCCATTGCACATTTTTTATTTATTTAACATCTTTTTTTATATTGTCGTTCTTAAAAGTCAAGAAGGTTTACAGGGAACTCAGTGCATTGCAACCGTTTAGAAAGAATGTAGCAGAGGTGCTAGTTACATTTAACAATAAGATATTTAAGACTGAGGTTTAGGTTAAAAGATGTATATAGTAACTAGAGCAAAACTTGCGACTGATGCAGTTAACGTAAACTATGTACAATAACATGGATCAGAGGGTTTGGTCCTTGGCATGTGATGGGTTAGTCCTAGTGAGGGTAAAGCAAACATGGGATGGGATGGAATCCTGGAACTACCCCTCTCCCCTTCCCCCTCCCCCCTGCTGACATTAGATTAGTGTCCCAGATTTGCCTTAAAAAAATCTGTTAACCTTATCTATTACCATGCAGCTCCTCACTACTATAGCCGAGTGTGGCGTGGGGCCTGCATTTGAACCATGCCCACATGTGCTGAGATGGCTCTTCCACATCTTATCATCAGATGGGGTGGGACATTGCAGAGCCATCTCAGTGCACGCATGGTCTAAATGCAGGCCCCATGCAGCGCTCTTGCATTTTATTGTGCCTGGTCTGCCAGGAATATGCTGGACATGCAGGGTAGGGAGGCAAAGGAGTGATGTTCGACATGGGAGAGAGGCGCAGGGATGCAGAGGGTGGATGCTGGACATGGGAGGTAGGGATACACAGGTGGAGATGCTGGACATGGGGGGGATCAGGACAGAATGGGGTGCTGAGCATTGGGGAATAGCGACAGAAGGGGGTGCTGAGCATGGGGGGAATAGTACATAGGGGCTATGCTGGACATGGGGGGGAGGAAGAAGGAACAAAGAGGGAAGATTTAGACATGGGGGATAGGGACACAGAGAGACAATAGTGGACATGGAGGAAGGGATAGGAAAATATTTGTTGGAGGAAGGAAGCAGGACAGGGAGAGGAATTGATACTGGACATGGAGGAGAGAGGGGGAGAGTTAATGAAAGACTAGAAAATAAGAGGCTGTGGAAGAAGAGAGGGAGCTGGGAAATGGGAGGGTTGGGTGAGTGAAAGAGATGGAAAGCTATAGGTAGATATAGTAAAAAGAGTGAATTTGAGCTGCGGTTGTTAAGAAAGAGTGAAATTTGGATAGAAAAGCAGCAAAATAAAAGGAAGAAAACTGAAGAGATTAGTGTTAAAAACTGATACAGTATAAGGGAGAAAGTGAAGACGGAGGAGAGAGAAGAAATGGCAAATGGAGAGAAGATTATGAAAAGAGAGCTAAGAGATGACAGAAGAAAATAAAAACCAGAGACTGGGACCAACACAATTAGAAAAATAAAATGACCTAACAACAAAGATAGAAAAAATAAATTTATTTTCTGTTTTGTAACTGGAAAATGTCGGGTTTTGGAAAGTACTGTACATCTGCCAGGAGACAGAATTGGTGTCGGACATGGCTGGGGCCTAACCCAAGGCAAAAATCTGAGAAGGAACCCTAAAGCCCGCTAGCAAGCTGTGTCTTTTTCAGTCTCAGACAGATCTGAGGCCCTCTTTGGCTTGGGGGGCCCAGGACAATTGGCCTGGTTGCTTCCCTCCTAATGTCAGTTCTGACATTTGCTCTCTTTTGTTTTGTACAATACAGGGGAAATGCATTTCTTTCTGTTTCTCTGGTTTTGCACTGCATGCAGCATCTGGCTTTCTGAGGTTTTTGTTTAATTTTTATCTACATTTTTCTATTTTCACTTTGTGGTCAATTATAATTATTGGTGAAGGCCTGTCTATAATGTGTGTATGTGTGAGACCAAGACTGGGTATTCTGTTAGCATGGGATTTCTCATAAAGAATGTGCAGTAATCTGGCTTGTTCAGCTTTCCTAATAAGTTTATTGATGTTTTAGGGCCTGCCTTTTTCTAGTGTGCTGCCTTTTTCTAGGTAAGGCCCTTATGTGAGTTTTGCATGATAGTAATGGCATGGTAGATTTGCTCTTGGTCCCAAATGACTTTTTTGTATTAATTCCAGGGCCGGCCTGCCCATCAGGCAAACTAGGTGATCGCTTCTGGGGATCGGCAGAGTGTAGGGTATTTAAAGCTAAACAATAAATTTTGACAGCCTGGGGGGACATATAGATTAAGATTTGCTTAGGGTGCCAACACTTCGAACTATCTCGCGGACTGGCCCTGATTAATTCACTATATGCTTGGTACTGAGAGAGATTTTTTTTCGTATTGTACAGTACGTTTTATGGGGAAGATTCTAGCTCTGCTCTGCTCTTCTCAGATTGTTGGCGAAGGGGCTGAGGTGGGTTTTGGTGGATACAGAATATATATTTTTGGATTTAATGCCATATGACAGAACATATTTGTGTTGGAGGGGCTTGAGAAAGGGGCTGTGGCTGAATAGGTGTTGATGAGTTCAACCTTTTGTACTCCTCCCCTTTGATATAACCTGCAGACACTAAAGCCTGCACTGTTACCCTCTTTGCAATTGTTTTTGTGGGCAGGGCAAGGGGTAGGCATGAGCAGGGCACGGCTAGCCACAGGTGGAATTATTTTCTCTTTCACAAAGTTGACAACCTTAGCTTAGCTCTGCACAGTGGTTAAAAAAAAGGTGTTCCTCCACCAACAATTAGTCCCTGAGCTCTCTCAAACTAAGCCTTGGGAGCTATTTTAAAACGTCTTTTGCCTAGCACATCTCTTAACAGGACCTTGAGAAATTTTCCCAAATAAAATATCCAATAACAGACCTCTTTCACTTTCACACACTGAAAGTGCTCTTGTGGGCTTATGCTGCATGAAAACAACATCCCTCCGCACACAGGGGCGGCCTGAAGATGATGCAGGCCATGTGTGGAGACTCATTGCAAGGCCTGATTTGCATAAATACAGTATTTACATATCCACTGGGCCTAAAATTCCAGGCTTCCAAACATACATGCACAGTTTATGTTACAATAAAATAACATAACAATCAAAAATCAAAATGAACTTAAAACCATTTTCATGCACCTTCAAAAAACAAACCATTATAAATATCTGCATACCTGGCTTATTTGTTCAGTACTATGACCAGTTTATTGCTGATGAGGGAAGATATAAAATGAGAAAAATTAATCCTGGTAGCCATATTTTCAAGATCATGGTGCCCAGGCTGGATTGGGCCATGCTAGAGCTGGAAAAGCACAGAAATCAGCAGCAGTGAAGCTATCAGGCTACCAAACAAAATTAAACTGAGACTTTCACTTAAAATTTGAGATTGCATTGAACCTGAACTGACAAAATATTTTAAATTTTAGACTAGCAGCATCAAAAATTCAAAACTGAAAATCTCAAAGCCAATGCTTATTGCACTACCAACCGCCAACACCCTACAGATGATTATACATCAAGAACACACAGTCCAGGAAATATAGAGCAAATCTACCATTGCATAACAGCACCAACTTTCAAATTTCACAAAACAAGGAGCATAGCCAGAAAAAGGGGGCACCATAAGTACTGCAGTAGAACCTAGAACATCCACACACCTACTGGGAAAACCAAACGCGCCAGATTCCTATATAGAAACTCCATACTAACAGAATACCTGACACACTTAGAACATAGATAGACCCTGATCAAGTACAAAATAAGGGACCAAAAGCTAAAAATAGAAATATGTTGACAAAAACTAAACTTAAACCCCAAGAAGCCACACTACGCATGTAGTACAACACCTCATAGAAAGATACATATAAAGAAAGCACATGTAAATTACAAAAAGTGATATATCCCATTCACTAAAATGAAAATAAAATACCTTGTTGTCTGGCTATTTTATTTTTCTAATTGCCTTGGTGTCTGGTTTTTGTGTCCTCTGTCTTCTCTAAACCCTTTTTTTAAATGAGTCTGCAATCCATCTGCCTCTTCTCTCCCCTCCTATCTGCCTCACTTGCTCTCTTGACTTTGATCTTTTCTTTTCAACTTTCCTCCCTTCATATTTTTCTCACTCTATCCACTCAGATTTCAGTCCACATTCTCCTGACTATCCAGTCCTTATTCCCACCACTTTTTAGTGCATCTACAACCCTCATCCTATCCTCCCATTCTCCATCCCTCTCCTTCCTCAACCACATTTCCCCTAACCGGCATCTTCACCACCTCATCCTGCCCAGCGTCTTCCCCCATTTCTTCCCCCCACCCCATCCGGTATCTTAGTACTACTACTACTCTCCTACCCTATGACCAGCATCACCCCTGTCTTCCTATGTTTCCCCCATGTCCAGCATCACCTCTCTGTCACCCAGTGCCCCCCCCCCCATGTCCAGCATCTCCTCAGTCTCCCTCCACCTCCTTGTCTTTGATCTCCTGCTTCTCTTTCTTCCCCTCATCAAAAACAGAATACTAATTCCCCCAACGATAATCACCAATATTTTGTCGGGTATAAACCGCAAGGCAGAGAGGACATCCCTCTAAACCTCACGCAGTACATGCCCCTTTTTTTATTTATTTGTCAACTTGTATGCAGTAGTTTTATTTAAAATCCATAAATAAGTCCACACTTATCTGCTCAAGCACGACGTGCACGTTTCGAAGCACCAGGCTTAGATTTGGCGTTTTTTGAGGAAGAAAGGAATGGTCACACTATTTTCTCACTGATACACTTGAAGCAGGAGCCTGGTGCTTCGAAACGTGCACGTCGTGCTTGAGCAGATAAGTGTGGACTTATTTATGGATTTTAAATAAAACTACTGCATACAAGTTGACAATTAAATAAATAAAAAAAGGGGCATGTACTGCGTGAGGTTTAGAGGGATGTCCTCTCTGCCTTGCGGTTTATACCCGACAAAAAATTGGTGATTATCGTTGGGGGAATTAGTATTCTGTTTTTGATGAGCTATTGATTTGAATACTAGTATTTGGGATTTTTTGATTTTGAATCTCTTTCTTCCCCAGCATTGATTCTCTAACCCCCTGATCCACATACCTGCATTTTCATTCCAAATCCAGCCCTCCTCCCCTTCCCCGCCGCCGGCAATAAAAAAGAACAGAGCCATGGAACTTTTCTGAAACAGGCGCATGCATGCCCCTAAGTCCTTGCTGGTCCTGCTCCTTCTGTCATGAAAAATATGCAGCAGAGGGAGTTGAACTTGGAGGTCTTTCAAGGTATGCCTAGGTTGGAAAGGCCTCATGCCTGTTATAGCTTTGATTACTGGCAGTGGAGGAGGGGAGAAGGGCTGGATTTGAAGAGAGGTGACCATCTTACTTTGTACAGCCCCTGTTCTAGCCTCCAGTCTTCATCCAATTGGCCCAGAAGGGCATGCGCTGAGAGGAGTGCTTAATCTGTAGCCAGGCCACATGATTTTTCTGCCATGGTGGCCAGGGCTGTGCATTTCTTGCTGCTGCTGGTACCAGGGCCATGGCCATGTGTCTTACTGCCACATTGCTGTTGCCAGTGCTGGGCCATATGTATTACTGCTGTTGCTGCTGGGACCAGGTAATCTTGCTGTTGCTGGAGGGAGCAAAGATCATAGGCTTTTTTTTCAGCCAGCGCGGGGCTTCTAGCAGCATGGGGCCATGTGTGGGCAACATGTCTGCAGATGCCTAGGGCTGGCCCTGCCGCAGCACCCTTGCAAGGAGCCTTCTGCTTGGAGCTGCTCAGTCTCTTCCCTCATTAAAGGCTTCTGTACATGCTCAGTAGCTCTAAACTCCTGCTAGCAGCCCTGAAGTCCCAGGTACTTTCAAAATTATTTGGTTTTCCATGGGTTACATTATATAGTGGTCCTCAGATGAAGATTTTGATCAGTGATAGCCTCTTTTTACATTAAGGATGGAATAAAGCAGTGTTACCTCTTGTCACCATTCAGTTTTGTAATCGAATCCTTCCTTATCTCTCCTGGCATAGAAAGTAAGATAGTTTATTCAGATAATAAATTTTATTTATTTAACTAGGCTTATAAACCACTTTTCTACCAGTCAAAGCAGTGTACATTCAGGTACTGTATATATATTTTTCCCTTGTCTAGGTAGGGCTTATAATCTGTTTTTTGTTGTTGTTGCTGTTGTTCCTGAGGTAACTGAGAGTTAAGTGGTTTGCCCAAGGCCACAAGGAGCACCTGTTGGACTAGAAACCCCAATCCTTCTGACCCATGGTTGCTGTCCTCTAGTAGGATTTGAATCCCTGGCCCCCAGACCTGAGATAATTTGCCCCAACCACTAGGCCACTCCTCCCTTAGATGCCTTGATGAGTCCGACCAAGATCCATCAAGCCCAGTATCCTGTTTTCAACACTGGCCAATCCAGGCCACAAGCACCTGGCAGGTTCCCAAAGAGCCACACAGGTTTCATCATGCTTGTCCCGGGGCAAGCAGTGGATTTTCTGGTTCCTCTTTAATAATGGTTTATGGACCTTTCCTCCAGGAACTTGTCCAACCCTTTTTTAAACCCAGCTACACTAACAGCATTAACTACATCTCCCAATAACGAATTCCAGAGTTTGATTATGCATTGAATAAAAAAATATTTACACTTATTAGTCTTAAATGGGTTGCACTGTAGCTTTACTGTGTGTCCTCTAGTCTTTCTATTTTTTGATGGCATAAACAACAAATCTACATTTACCTGTTCCACTCCATTCATTAATTTATAGAACACTATCATATCCCCCTTCAGCCATCTCTTTTCCAAGTTGAAGAGCCCCAATCTTTTAAGCCTCTCCTCATAGGGGGATCCTTCCATTCCCTTTACCATTATGATTCCTAGCATTCTATTTATTTTCTTGGCTGCCGCTGCACACTGGATGGAGTGTTTCAACGAATTATCCACGATGACACGTAAACATTTTCCTGGGTGGTGGTTCCTAATGTGGAACTTTTCATCATGTAACCGTAGTATACGTTTTTCTTTCCTAGGTGCATAACTTTGCACTTGTCCACATTAAATTTCATCTACCATTTGGACGTCCTATCTTCTAATTTATCAAGTTTTCTTGCAATTTTTCACAATCCTCTTGGGAAAGCAACTTTGAATAATTTTGTGTCATCTGCAAATTTGATCACCTCACTCATTATTCCCATTTTCATGTCATTTATAAATATGTTAAAAAGCAGTGGGCCCAGCACCGATCCCTGGGGCACTCCACTATTCACTTTTCTCTTGAGAAAATTGGCCATTTAGCCCTACTATCTACTTTTCTATCTTTTAGTTCCTGATCTACAATAGCAGACTGCCTCCTATTTCATAACTTTTTAATTTCCCCAAGAGTCTCTTATAAGGGATCTTGGCAAATGCTTTATGAAAATCCAGATACACTATATCAATTGGCTCACCTTTGTCTACCTGTTTATTCACACCTACAAGAAAAATAGCAGATTAGTAAGACAAGGCTTTCCTTTTTTTAAATCCATGTTGGCTTTCTCTCATTAAACCATGACTATCTACATGTTCAGTTATTTTATTCTTTATAATCGTTTCTACCATTTTGCCTGGCAAGATGTCAGGCTGACTGGTCTGTAGTTTCCCGGGTCACCCCTGGAACCCTTTTTAAAAATTGGCATTACATTGGCCATTCTCCAATCTTCATGTACTGTACTACAGATGATTTTAATGATAGTTCACAGATTACTAATACGAGTAGGTCTGCAATCTCATATTACAGTCCTTTCAACACCCTCGGATATATACCATCCAGTCCAGGTGATTTTCTACTCTTCAGTTTATCAAATAGTTGCAATACATCTTCCCAGTTTATCGATATTTCTTTCAATTCTTCTGATAAATCACTTTAAAATACCATTTCAAGCATGCATAACTTCCCATCTTCTTCAGTAAAGACTGAAGCAAAGAATTTGTTCAGTCTCTCCTCTATGACCTTGTCCTCCTTTAGTGCCTCTTTTAGCCCTCTATTATCTAATGGTCCAACTGACTCTCTCACAGGTATTTTTCTATGAATGTACTTGAAAATGTTTTTATTATGCATTTTTGCATCCATGGCATTCTTCTTTTCAAATTTTCTCTTTGCCTGCCTTATCAATGCCTGGTATCTAATTTGCCAGTGCTCATGTTGTTTCCTGTTTTCATTATTTGGCTCCTTTTTCCATTTCCTGAAAGATGCTTTTTTTGGCTACAACAGCCTCTCTGACCTCACTTTTAAAACATCCTGGCAGTTATTTGGCCTTCCTTCCACTTTTCTTAAAGCATGGAATACATCTGTTCTGGATTTTCAAGATAGTATTTTTAAACAACACCCATGTTTGATTTAAATCTTTAACCTTTGCAGTGGCTCCTTTTACTTTTCTCTTAACTATTTTTCTCATTTTATTGTAGTTTCCCTTTTGAAAAGTAAAAGATAGTACTGTGGATTTCCTTGACACCCTTCCTCAATTTATTAAATCAAATATTGCCAAGTGGCCCCAACACCCTTAACTCTTGAAACCAGATACTGTATTCCACTAAGGACTAGGTCCAATATAGCTTCTGCTCTTGTTGGTTCATGAACCAGCTGCTCCAAGAAGCAGTCATTTATTTTATCTAGAAACTTTATCTCCCTAGCATGTCCTGCTGTGACACTGACTCAGTCGATACTGGGGTAATAATAATCACCCATTATTGAGGGTTGCTGCTTTGCCTTACCATTGCTGTATCACTGTTGCCTGGACCCCTGTGACTGGTGGTAGTAGGAGGAGCTGGCTGCCTGATATCATCTCCATGGGCAGTTTAAATCTGTTCCCCACCACAGAAATCCAGAGTTGCTGATTTGCCTCACTGTTGCTGTATCACCATTGCTTGAGCCCCTGTGACTTTTGGTAGTAGGAGCTGGGTGCCTCACATTATCTCCCCGGGCATTTTAAATCTGTGCTCCGCCGCTGAGATCCATGATTGCTGCTTTGCCTTACCATTGCTGTATCACCCATTGCCTGAACCCCTGTGACCAGCTGTAGTAGTAGGAGCTGGGTGCCTGACATCACCTCCCCGAGTGTTTTAAATCTGCATCCCTCCATGGTACATGGCCATGAGCGTGAGCCCAGGGGCATGTGTCCAAAGGGGCACATTCTGTCCCTTTGTAGTTCCTTCAGAGCTTGGTGGAACTTGTGACTAGGCCTGAATGGGAAGAAGGCACTGTCTGCGGACACCACAAAGTGTGTTAAATTTGTGGGACTCATGGATTGTCATTTGCAGGTGGCTCTATCTGGAATGCCTTCTCTTAATATGGAAGATTCATTTGGATCTATGTATATTGACTCAGTGGTTTTTTCCTCCCTTAATGGGTTCTACCCAGCCCAATCAGGAAGGAATATTAGAGGCTGGAGTCCCCCTGGGAAATGTAGGATGGGAGGATATACAGCCTCCAGGAGTCCAGAAGAATTCCCCAGAGTTGGGCGGTGGTCTTATAGTAGCTGAACGTTTTAAGATTCCTATTCCTCTAAATTTTGCAGCCCCTGTGGAAGATGTGGATGCATCTAAAGATGTTTCTTTGCAGGATATCTGGGAGGCAGTGGTGCGCACAGAGGCATCCTTGAGCTCCTCTCTCTCCCAGGTTGCTCCTTTTTCATCTGAAGTGGTTGTAAAAATGTCAAACCAAGACACTCGCATTAATGTTTGTAATTCCTCTTTACGTAATCTTGAGGGTCAGGCTGTGCTTGCTCAAGCTGCTTTCTCCTCTTCTATTCGGGATAGCTCTATTATTCATCATCAGACTGAATCTTTGGAGAATGCAGCTAGAGAAAAACACCTTTGCCTTATTAATTTTCCTTGTACTCATTATCTTGCCCCTAAGGGTTCTTCTGAGGCTGATATTGTTCAGCCCTCTCAGTCTGAGACTTTAAATGTCTGCCTTTCTAGAGTCTTCAACTGATATTATTCCAAATTGTGCCACTCTAATTGCTTCTGTTCTTTCTTTGATAAATACTTAGGGCCCGATTTTTGAAGCCTTTACACAGGTAACTTCGTGGCATGTTGGGGGTGTTCCAGAGTGGAGCAGAGGTGGGCCATGCTGCTACCCATGTAGCACCGATTTTCAATGCCACACGGTTAGAACTCTGTGCCTTAAAGATAGGCATGGGAAAACCTCGCCTATCTTTAAGGCACTGGGGCTAACTGTGTAGCATCGAAAATCGGTGCTACACGGGTAGCTCCTTTGGCTTCCTGTCTGTGTGGCAATACTCGGATTTTCAATGCTGGGGCCACATACGATCCCCGGCATGGAAAATCTGGGTTAGGTGGGAGATGGTTGGGCTATGACTCAGGGCTTAGCTCAAATTCAGGCCCTTAATACCCAAACTTTATTTTTCTAAGAAAAATGCAGATTTCTGTGACAGTCCTACACAAATATTTCCTGATCTGTGTAAACTCACTCAAAAGTGCAGAATGACTTTCTTGGTTTTGAAACCTTGTGTCCTGGCTCTATAGGCCATGTTCTTTTTAAAATACCCATGTGTCTTATTACTTATCAATCTGTTAATTATGTTTACTTTGATTCAGTTCAACTAGAGACTTTCTTGCCCAGTAAGAATTAATTTTGTCCTTTTTTTTTCTCGTCCTTTTTGATTTTGTTAAGTGGGTTTTGAATAGTTATATCATGAGGATCCTGGAATTTTGTGAGATTTTTATTGGTATTCTTGTTGGTTTTGTTTGTTGCTTTATTGGTAATGTTGGATTCCCTCTTGACGAGGACTTTATTGTAATTCCGGACTTTAATTTTAATAAAGAATGCTGATAAAAAAAAGAAATCAATCATTAGTAGTGAAACTTTTGTTAGTTTCCCTGATTTCTTTGAGCATTTCATCATCCATCTGTTCATTCTGGCCAAGCAGTCGGTAGTACATCCTCACTGCTGTCGCCGTCCCCTTTTTATGTGGAATTTCTGTCCATAGAGGTTCTACAATGTATTTTATTTCCTGCAAAATTTTAATTCTTTGTGACTTAATGCCCTCTCTAACATAAAGTGCAACCCTTCTACAAATTTGATCTATTCTTTCATTACGATATAGTTTATAGCCAGGTATCACAATGTCCCGTTGGTTGTCCTCCTTCCACCAGATCTCTGAGATGCCAATTATATCCAACTTTTCATCTACCGCTATATATATTCTAACTCCCCCATCTTATTTTTTAGACTTCTAATATTGCATACAGGCATTTTAGAGGTTGTTTTTTATTGATATTAATATAGTTATCAGTTGAAAAGGGTAATTTGGAATCTTTCAGCTCTGTCTGCTCTGTACTTAAGGGCATCTGAGTTACTTTTGTCTTTATTGGAACCTCTCTGTTGGGATGCCCCAATTTCCCTGTTTTGCTAGTATCCTTCTGACCCTGAACTTCTGGGTGACATCCTTCTTACCCTGCGCTTCTGGGTGACTGTCGGCTTTCTCCTACTTTCTAGTTTTAAAGCTTCTCTATCTCCTTTTAAAAGTTAATGCCAGCAGCGTGGTTCCATCCCGGTTAAGATGGAGTCCATCCTTTTGGAAAAGCCCCTCCCTTCCCCAGAATGTTGCCCAGTTCCTAACAAATCCAAAACCCTCTTCCTTCTACCATCATCTCATCCATGCATTGAGACTCTGGAGCTCTGTATGCCTTTTGAGTCCTACGCGTGAAACAGGAAGCATTTCAGAAAATGCTACCCTGGAAGTTCCAGATTTCAACTTCCTACCTAAAAGCCTAAATTTTGCCTCCAGAACCTCCCTCCCACACTTTCCTATGTCATTGCTACCAACATGTACTGTGACGCAGCGCTAGGCGCGGAGGCCATGGAGACCGACACTGACCCCCTGGTAGAGTCCAGTATTGCAGGGAAAAGAAGAAATTCCCACTCTCAGCATAGCCTACAGGCAGCCAATCAGCTCACCTCAGAGGAGGACAGAAGCAGAGCTATGGATTTGGCACGCCCTAGGAGGAGGCGGGCATCCCAGAGTAAGGGATCCTTCTTAAACAGAGAGAGGGAACACTCAGAGGAGAGGAGCAGAAGGACTAGAACGAATGGAGGAACAGGACCAAGCCAGAGGCTGTCAAGAAGGAATAAGCTCTGCTTGTGGATTGAGAAGAGAGTTTGCTTTAAATCCACAAGAAAGAAAGCCAAAGGTATTGGGAAGGCAGGAAGTTACATTGTCTGCAGAACCCTTTGACCTGATTACAGAAGCTGTGCCCAGCTGCAACAGAAGGGAAGCTAATCCAACACAAGGAAAAGAGCCCACGTTGTGGAGAAGCAGTTTTTATCCCGGGGAGAAAAGCATGCTGGCCAGATAATTCCTGAGCAGTCTCATTTGAAGGTACCTGCTATTTTTAATCCTTCTGATAAATGTTATATGCCAAGAAGAGAGACTCCTGTTTGTAGAGGACAGGATAGTTTTAGGGAGTATGAAGGCAGATTGTTTTACCCTGAAAACTCTCTATACAAGCCAGGTTTTACTCAGTCAGTAATACCTGTTCCTAACAAACAAGCTGAGGAAAGAAACGCAGCACCACTGTTTACAAAGGGATTAGGATATCCTGATATAAAAGATCCTACTTTTGAAGCCTTCCTGAGAAGTAGAGCTGCTGAGAACGAAAGGGAAATTCCACCATTCATTAACAGAGAGAAGTGGGGGAAGGGAATTTCCACCTCGAGCACAGACTGTCTGAATAGGGAAAGCCGTGTTTGCTCATCAGAGGCAGATAATCACCTGCTTAAACAAGCAGGAGCTTTACCCTTGACTCCTGTTAGGGGACAGGCAGAACAACTCTTAACAGACCTTAGACAATTCCTGAATGAAAGAATTATTTCACAACAAGCTATTCTTCCAGCAGTAAATAATCCTGAAGAAAAGATTATTCCCCAAGCTCAAGTTCCCATGTTGGACGTCAGTCAGCCGATGGATTGCTCTATAGGATTAATAGAGAAAACCGATGAGACAGAAGCTTGAATGATTATACCTGACTTTTATTCTGGTTATGCTAGTCCAGAATCGCTGAGGAAAGGTACCTGGAAAAGTAGTGTTTGAAACAATTTGAAAGGAAAGCCTATTTTGCATTGAATGTATGCTGGACTGTGACCTAATTGCTAAAAGAAACAATTATACTTCTTACCTGAGCACCTGTATATATATTGCACGGAGAGAACACATGAAGCAATGTGTTTCTCCATATGAGAAGTTTGAAGCACAATACTGAAAGCCTCTGTTTGCATAATTCCTGATTTACTAACCTTTTCTGTTCCTGTCTCTCTCACGGAGCGGGGAAATAAAAATCCTTGAAAACAAATAAATTTCTTGACACCGCATATTCATTGGCCCCCACAACTACACATGGCCTATCCCTCCTTAACCCACAAGGTTGGGGAGTGGGTGAAGGTTTGACAGTACCAAGACAGCAGACTCCACCTCAGCACTATCTAAAACCTTGTCTAGGTTGGACATGAGGTCCACTACCTTCACACCAGGCAGACATGTCCCAGACAATCCTCATATCCTCCAGACACCCAACTATCTACATGCCTAATGATTGAATTACCAACTATAATGGCTGTCCTAAGCCTTCTCTCATGAGCATATGCTCCTGGAGAAATCTCCTCAATGCAAGAGGGTTTTACATCACTTGGAGGACAGGTTCTAGCAATAGAATCACTTCCTGCCACACCAAGGTGATGCTCTCCTTTCACATGACCTCTCTCCTCCATGACAACAGAGAGGTTACCAGACTGGAGATGGGACTTCATTACTGCATACTTGTAGGCCTTGTCTATATACTTCCCTGTCTTCCTTAGGTCCTCCAACTCTAGCCTCCAGAAATAAGATATTTCATGAGAGCAAAGAGCTCCTTGCACCTAGTGCACATGTAAGACCCCTCACCAATTGGGAGAAAATGTGACACAATGCAAAAGACTGGATAGCCCCCCATCTCTTGGCTGGACTGCTGTCTATATCTTAACAATTTCCTGGGTGATTCACACAGCCCTTGGATTGATAGAGGGAGCCTTTCCAATTGCCCCTTTGATTTATCACTTAGCTTTGACATGAATTTAAAACAATTTCACAGGTCTCTTGCCTCCTAACTGGAAGATATTTTTGTAAAGGTCTCTAGAAACAATTTATTTATTTCTACTCAAAGAATATTTACTCCATTCTACCTTCTATGCTAAACTGTACTCTGATTTGATTTAAATGAAAAGCTCTCTAGTGATGCTAAGCTATGCTCTGATTTGATTTAAATGGAAGCTTTCTGGTGGTACTAAGCTCTGAATTACTTTAAATTTAAATGAAAACTCTCCGGTGGGACTAAGCCCTGACTGACTTATCAAAAACACTGAATTCTAAAATGCACAGATTTATCAGCTTTAACCCAAAGAATTCCCCTTTACCCAAGATTTAGAGAATTTACTAAAAAGTAAATACTTGCAAATGCAGATTGTTTTCCAGCAGTAGCAGTCCATTTTGGTAGTCCTTCAAGACACTGAAAGTGGATCAGAAGGAGAGTGATATCATTGAAATGAGAAGCGTGAGCTCAGTCTTACAGCAGTATTTTGAATGATTTATAACCATTGTAACTCATAAGTGGGTCGACCAGCAAAAATAGTATTGCAGCAGCCCAAGGTATACACAATTTGGAACCCAATCTTGGAATATGTTAACACTAACATTGTGCTTCCAGCCATTCCATGTAGCTTGCTTGTTTGATTTCCTGGCAGGGAATAGCCTTCAGAATGCAGAAGACTGACAACTGTGTTGTCAGAGAAAATTAAATCGTATGCTATTGTTAGTGGTTTTGTTTCTTATATATTGAAATTATAGACAATAAAAAGATTTGAAATGAGATTGATACAGGTGTGTTGGAACTGCTGAGCTGCAAGCATTTCTGATTCCTCCTATCATAGGATATAGGTTTTGAAAGGAACATAAGGATACTGGGGTCTCATGGAGAAAGTGCTGATAGTGTTACAGGGGGTGTTTATGAATAAGAGAGACACTCGAGGTTACATCTTGCAAGACAGGGAGCTTCTGTTTGCAGGAAGCTTGTCCTGATTAAGCGTTAGCAATATGTTTGTGCTTGGCATGACCTGTAACATGTAGAAATAGATAAACAAAAAGTAAAGCAAAAGTATGACGCAGAGTAATAAGACAAAATTGTACAATGTGGTATTTTTTTCCTAATAAAAGAATGATCTGTGGCCAAGCTAATTGAGGGAATTCTTGGCTAATACCGAGTGATGTGGTTTGGTCCAACAGCCACAGAGGTCATTTCTGAAGGCCTGCACAGCATTTACATGTAGAAATGCCCAACATGTGTAAATAGCAATTTTAGAAAACCATTAGATGCACACAGAGATCCACAGCATGCACAGTGTCAGATGGGGTGCATGTAGGAATGGTTTGAGTGGGCTTGCAAAAAATCCATGCATTTCCAGTCTTGCAAGGTGTGCAAATAAAGGTCAGCAAACAAGATGTAGGTGATTCTTTTTTATTGGTCCAATTTAATATATTTTTGACAAGCTTTCAAGAGTTATACTCATTTCAACAGGTCTGTGAAGACATAATACTGTTACACTGGGTTTAAACAGCACAAACCTATCTAGCCTCTTGGCTGTTGCTTGTGCCATTACAAATTAAAACAAGATGTGGGATACAGTGACTACATCATACAGATCTTGTCTGATCTTAGATTATCTGCATTTGTCATTTAATGTCAATGACAGACAATGGTGATGAGACAGTAAACCTTTCCATTTCAAGGTTTTATATCTGATAATGGGTCAGAAAGCCAATGTATCTAATCAATCAATATTTTTTAGAAACATAGAAACATGATGGCAGAAAAAGACCCCTTTGCCTATCCAGTCTTCCATATACTATAGTCCCTTCCCTTTCTTTTGAGATCTTCTGTGTTTGTCCCATGCATTTTTTAATTCAGATACTGTCCTCATCTCTACTACTTCTACTGGGAGGCTATTCTATGCATCTACCACTCTTTCTGTGAAGAAATAGTTCTGCATATTACTTTCACCCTCATCCTATGTCCCCTCATAACAGAGATTGCTTTCAACTGAGTCTCTCCTCTTGTGTATCTATGCCACAGAGGTATTTAAACATCTCTATCATATCTCCTCTATCTCACCATTCCTCTAAAGTATACACATTACGATCTTTAAGCCTGTCCTCAAATACTTTAATGCAAAGACGACTAAACATTTTAGTAGCCACCCACTGCACTGACTCTATCCTGTTTATTACCTTTTGAAGGTGTGGTCTCCAGAATTGCACAAAATACTTCAAATGAGATCATACCAGAGATTTATAGAGAGACACTGCCACCTTTTTTCTGCTGGCCATTTCTTTCCCTATGCATGCAAGCATCCTTCTGGCTTTTGTCGTTGCCTTTTCTACCTGTTTCGCCACTTTAAGATCATCAGAAACAATCATGCCCAGGCCCCGCTCTTCTTTCGTAGACAGAAGTACTTCACCCCCTACACTGTACCATTCCCTTGGATTTTTGCAGCCCAAATGCATGACCCTGCATTTGATGTCCAAATATTTTATCTTTTTAATTTCTAATGTTTTCCTTTCATGTGTGTTCCTGAAGTTTCTTTTCAGGACTTTGATCATGAGATTGTTGAGGGAGTGGTTTTCCTTTAAGAAGTGCTTGCCTATTCAGCTAATATTCTCTATTTCTCTGTAACATTTTATGGTGTATATGTGAAGGTTGATACATGCCCTCAGTTTTTGGTTTGTTTTTCCAATGTAGCATACTTTTTCATATTTTTTGCTTTAGATCGTAATGTTTATATTTAATTCATAGAGGAGCATGAATGTGAGCCTTTTACTCTGAATGTCTTTCCAATGTGGGTAGCTATAGAGTCCTGTGATTCAATGCAAGTTATACCAGCACATATCACCTACAACTTGTTTGTTGACCTTTATGTATGAATATCCAAGTGGTCTAATATGGCAAGTATAATTTTCTGCTCAGTTTTGCAAAGGAAATGAACACATACTTTAAAAAACATCTAGATATTAGCATTTATATCTGCTGTAAGCAGGTGTAAGGGTTAGCTAACTTCTTGTGTGGACCTGGAGTTTTCATTAGTAATTGAAGGGGCAATTGTGCTTACTTCTCTAGTGTTTAAAATCATCTTCAAAATACAAAAAGAGCTGGCAGGCTACAACTGAGTGGAGGAGTGGCCTAGTGGTTGGGGCAAGGTACTTCAGGCCGGAAGGTCGGGGGTTCAAATCCCACTAGAGGACAGCAATCTTGGGCCGGAAGGACTGGGGTTTCTAGTCCCACAGGTGCTCCTTGTGGTCTTGGGCAAGCCACTTAACCCTCCATAGCCCATGTTCCCTGTAAAATAGTTCTCTGTGTGCTGTGCTTTCCTGTCTAATCAATGTGTTTATACCTCAAAAATTTCCTGTCATGATTTGACAATTTCCAATCTGTAATCAAAAAAATCACTGGAAGTAGCGGTATACAAATGTATACTAAATAAATAAATAACTGCACATGCATTTCCCATGTCCTTACATATATTTTACAAAAGACCCTCCTCCATTCAGTGAATCATTTGTAAATTAGTCAGGATATTCTACATGTCTCAACCTAGACATCCCAAATCCTACGGTGATGCTCTATGCAAAATCAGACCTTTTGATTTTGCATAGAGCAGGTTTTGTGTGCAGAATTCCAGCAGGATTAGTAATTGTGGCAAGAAATTGAAATCATGCAATTTGTCTAGTGTATAGGCTGCCCAAACAAAGATAGATTTGCCTGTTCTGATTGGAACTCTTTAATTTCTAAAGTAGGTTACACTTGGCTAGTTATCTTGAGAGATTTTAATCTACATATATACCTGGCTATACTTTATTCAGAAAGGACAGGGTAGGAAGAAGGGGAGGAGGAGTGGCACTATATGTAAAAACTACTATTAAAGCTTTGGAATTACAGAGCTTAAAAGGGAGAGAGGAGGCATTGTGGGTTAAACTAGAAAGAGGGAAAGAGAAATCTATTTGCATTGGTGTGATATACAGACCTCCCTCACAAGAGGAAGAGGTGGACAGAGAGTTAATTGAAGACATACGCAGCATTGCTAGGAAAGGGGAAGTGCTACTGCTAGGAGATTTCAATATGCCAGATGTTGATTGGCACATTCCTGTTGCAGTATCATCTAGAAGTAAGGAGATCCTGGATTCTCTACAGGGAGAACTATTCAGGCAATTGGTAACAGACCCCACACGTGAAGGGGCCATACTGGACTTGGTGCTTACCAATGGTGAAAGTGTTTCTGATGTTGTAGTGGGAGATCATTTTGCATCCAGTGATCACCAGATGGTGTGGTTCAGTATTAGGACTAGGGCTGTTAGAATCCATTCCAAGGTGAAGATCTTAGACTTTAGGAAGACTAACTTTGCGAAGATGGGACAATACCTCAGGGAGTCGTTAGTGGGATGGGAACAGCTGGGGGATGTAGAAAAACAGTGGGCAAAGCTGAAAGGGGGTATTTTAAAGGCAACCAACCTTTTTGTTAAAATGGTAAATAAAGGCAAAAGGAACAGGAGACCGCTATGGTTTTCGAAGGAAGTAGCTGAAAAAGTGAAGAAAAAGAGGGAGGCCTTCATGAAATACAAGAGATCACAGAGAGAGGAAGACAGGCATCTGTATTTGGAAAAACTTAGAGAAGCTAGCAAAGTAGTCAAGAAGGCAAAGATTCAAAAGGAGGAGGAAATAGCCAATGCAATAAAATGGGGGGATAAGACATTTTTCAGATATATTAGTGAGAAGAGGAAGGGCAAAAGTGGTATTGTCAGACTCAAGGATGCAAGGGGGGAATATGTAGAAGCTGATAAGGATAAAGCGGAATTGCTTAACAAATATTTTTGTTCTGTGTTCACAGATGAAGAACCAGGAGCAGGACCTCAGAAAACACCCACAAATAAGAACAGAAGCGAGGGACATCTTGAACAATTTTCAGAAGACTGTGTTCATGAGAAACTAGCTCAACTTAAAGTAGACAAAGCAATGGGACCGGATGGGATACACCCTAGAATACTGAGGGAACTTGGGGACGTTCTAGCAGCTCCACTGACTGACCTTTTCAATGCCTCGTTGGAGTCGGGAGTGGTGCCAAAGGACTGGAGAGAGGCTCACGTGGTGCCTTTACACAAAAGCGGAAGTAAGGATGTGGTTGAAAACTACAGGCCGGTTAGTTTAACTTCAGTGGTGAGTAAATTATTGGAAACGCTGCTGAAAGAGAAAATAGTGAGGTTTCTGGAGTCCGGTGGATTACAGGATCCGAGGCAGCATGGATTCACCAGAGGCAGGTCTTGTCAGACAAATCTGATTGATTTCTTTGACTGGGTGACCAGGGAGTTGGACCGAGGGAGAGCTCTAGATGTGGTGTATTTAGATTTCAGTAAAGCCTTTGACACTGTTCCTCACAGGCGACTTATAAACAAACTGAGCACCCTAGGGATGGACCCTAAAGTTACTGCTTGGGTTAGAAATTGGTTGGGTGGGAGGCGACAAAGAGTACAAGTAAATGGAGCTCACTCTGAGGAGAAGGATGTTACCAGTGGTGTGCCCCAGGGATCTGTCCTTGGTCCGATTCTTTTTAACATCTTTGTTAGCGATATAGCGGAAGGGCTGTCGGGTAAGGTTTGCCTCTTTGCGGATGATACCAAAATCTGTAATAGAGTAGACACCCAGGAAGGTGTAGATAACATGAGGAGGGATCTAGCTAAGCTTGAAGAATGGTCTAGAATTTGGCAGCTGGGATTTAATGTTAAAAAATGTAAGGTCATGCATTTGGGCTGCAGCAATCCAAGGGAGCAATACAGTATAGGAGGTGAAGTACTTTTGTCCACTAAAGAAGAGCGGGACCTAGGCGTGGTTGTGTCTGATGATCTTAAAGTAGCTAAACAGGTAGAAAAGGCGACGGCAAAAGCTAGAAGGATGCTTGGGTGCATACGGAGAGGAATGGCTAGCAGAAAAAAGGAGGTGATAATGCCTCTGTATAAGTCTTTGGTGCGACCTCATTTGGAGTATGGTGTGCAATTCTGGAGACCGCACCTTCAAAAGGATGTGAACAGGATGGAGTCGGTGCAGAGGGTTGCTACTAAAATGATTAATGGGCTTCATTATAAAGCATATGAGGACAGACTTAAGGATCTTAATATGTACACCTTAGAGGAAAGGCGGGATAGAGGTGATATGATTGAGATGTTTAAATACCTCTGTGGCATAAATGTTCAGGGAGAGAGCCTCTTTCAATTGAAAGCAAGTTCTGCTACGAGGGGACATGGGATGAGGGTGAAGGGAGATAGATTCAGGAGTGATATGCGGAAATATTTCTTTACGGAAAGAGTAGTGGATCCGTGGAATAGTCTCCCAGTGGAGGTGGTGGAGATGAGGACAGTGACTGAGTTCAAAAAAGCATGGGACCAACACAGAGGATCTCTAAAGGTAAAAAGTGGACTGTTGTAGTTGTTATGGAAGGACAGACTAGATGGGCCTTGTGGTCTTTTTCTGTCATCATGTTTCTATGTTTCTATATATCTCAGTTCCATCCCTTGGTTTGCAGCTTGTCATGCTGTGAGGGCTTGTGTGCATCAGTGATGCTGAGGACTAAGCTATCGGTAGTTTAACTACTGGCAGGGTCTCCCAAGATGGACAGATCTCAGCTGAGGTGCCAAACGAAGACAAACCACCTATCTGGGCAGCAGCAGAATGAGACAGTGCTGATGGCAGATGAACACATTTCTGTGACAACCCATGGGCAGCAGCAGAATGGGACTGTGTTGGAAGCAGAGGATCACATTTCTGTGACAACGGCAACAACACTAAACTTAAATTGCGCAGAGGAAAGGCCCGGCAATCTACTTCTGTATCTTGCCATGAAAACCCAACGGATAGTCACAACAAAACAAATTGCACTATAGTGCTGGAAGATGAGAACCCCAGGTCGGAAGGCACTCAACTAGCTACTGGGGAAGAGCTGAAGACTTTTCAGAGTAAAGCCAGCATTTATGATGTGGTTGGATCAAAGCCCTCGGGACGTCTGACTGCTGATGTAGCTGCACATGAAATGAGAGTCAGAAGCTGTAAAGATGACTTACATATTGGAACATGGAATGTATGAAGCATGAACCAAAAGAAGTTGGAGGTGGTCAAGAATGAAATGGAATGTGTACAACTTGATCTGTTGGGTGTCAGCGAACTGAAATGGACTGGCATCAGGCACTTTTCATCAGATGATCACATGGTCTACTATGCTGGAAATGAAAGACAAAGAAGAAATGGTGATGCATTTATAATAAAGAAGAAACTTGCAAGAACTGTAATGAAATACAATGCAGTCAGTGAACGCTTAATCTCTATTCGTCTACGAGGAATGCCTATCAACACAACTATAATTCAAGTATATGCCCAAACAACTTCTGCAGAAGAGGATGAAATTCATGAGTTATATGAAAATGTTCAAGCTGAAATTGACAGAACATGCAACAGGATATCCTGATAGTCATGGGTGAATGGAACACAAAAGTTGGCAACAAAGAAGAAGGCAAAATGGTTGAAAAATATGGACTTGGCAACAGAAATGAAGCTGGAGAAAAACTGATAGAATTCTGCAAGACCAAGAATCTATTCATCTTAAACACCTTCTTCCAGCAACACAAGCAGCGACTGTACACATGGACTTCACCCAATGGATTGTACAAAAATCGAATTGACAACATCTGTGGAAGTCAACAACGGAAAAGCTCTATAACATCAACAAAGACAAAACCTGCAGCTGACTGTGGTACAGATCATCAACTACTAGTATCCAAACTGAAGCTAAAGTTGAAAAAGAGCAAACCACTCATGAATGCAGCAAAATATGACCTTGAGAAAATACCACTGCAATTTAAAGACTGCCTGCAAAATCGAACTGCTGCTTTAGATACAAATGACAGAACTCCAGAAGAGTTATGGAATGACATCAAGAAGGTTGTGTTGGAAGAAAGCGAGAAGTCTCTACAAAAGGTGAAAAAGCAAAAGCGGCCAAAATGGATGATGGAAGAAACTCTGAAAATTGCCCAGAAACGCAGAGAAGCTAAAGCCAGAGGAGAAAGAAAGACAATCGCAGAACTCAGATTTCCAAGGTGCAGCAAGACAGGACAAGGAAAAGTACTTCAATGACACATGCAAGGAAATAGATGCAGAAACTGTTAGAGGAAGTATAAGATTGGCTTTCCTAAAGCTACAAGAGTTAAAGAAAAAATTCCAGCCTCGAATTAGAATGTTACAAGATGCTCAAGGTTCTATGTTGAATGATGCTGAGAAGATCAAGAAAAGGTGGAAAGAATATACAGAGTTTTTATATGATAAAGATCAAGTGGACCAACAGCCATTTTGATTTGTACCTTATGATCCGGAACCATTGGTGATGAAAGAAGAAGTTGAAGCAGCATTGAAAGCCTTATCAAAGAACAAAGCACCAGCACTGATGTCATTCCCATGGAGGATAGGACTCCTCATCTGCTGGGGAAAGGCTGCTCCCACCCCTGAAAGAAAATGTGTTGGTGTTGCACCTAATATGTCCTGAAGTTATTTTGGTTAAAAAGTGAAAGAAATTTGTTCATCTTTGATGTGCTCAGTATGATGAGAATAAGACTTTTGGGCCCAATATTCTATTTACACAGTTTACTGACCTGTAAACCATGTAAATGCCTCTGAATGGGATATTTATCAGGTAGCGGGTAGTGGCAATATTGCCCCACTACCCAGTTAGCGACCTGTGGATAAAACTAGGCGAAGCAAAAGTTGGCGTAGTTTTATCTATAGGAGCTAACCTGATAGCTGAGCAATATTGTTGCTACCTGATTAGCTTCTGTGGCATAGGAGGCTGTGCGGTGACAGCACAGTTACTTACCTGTAACAGGTGATCTCTGGGAACAGCAGGAATAAGTCTTCACATATGGGTATCGTCGGTACCGACGGAGCCTGCGCGGGAACGCTCCCCAGCGTCCAAAAGGAAAGCTTTTGGGAGCATCCCACAGCGCCTGCGTGCTGCCTTCCCACCTTTCCTAACCACCTCTCTCCAGTTCGGGTTTTAAAGCTGAGACAAAGAGAGAGAGAGGAAAGGAAAGATAGATAGAGAGATACAACTCCTAGGGGAGGTGGGTGGGTTGTGAAGATTTATTCCTGCTGTTCCCAGAGATCACCTGTTACAGGTAAGTAACTGTGCTATCTCTAGGAACAAGCAGGAATGAGTCTTCACATATGGGGACTCCCCAGCTAGAGATGCCTGGGCGATCACCCAGGTTGTGAGTCCCTGGGAAGGGCTCTACCTCCACCTATGAATCTCAGGCATCCAGTTAGGGATGGAGGGTAGGAGTTGATTAGGTATGGAACAGGTGTTTGAGAACAGCCTGACCAAACAAGGCATCCCGGCAGGAGTCCTTGTCCAAGCAGTAATGGGCTATAAAGATATGAACTGAGGCCCAGGTGGCCGCTCAAAAGATTTGGTCGATGGACACAGAGTTTAGATGAGCCATAGAGGCTGCCATGGCTCTCACATTGTGAGCTGTGACATGGCCCTCCAGAGAAAGGTTCTTACTCTGGTAGGCGAAAGAAATACACTGAGCAATCCAATTGGACAGAGTTCTCTTAGAGACTGGAAGTCCTAAATGAGAGGGATCAAAAGCAACAAAAAGTTGAGAGGACTTTCTATGTTGCTGTGTCCTTTGTAAGTAGAAAGCAAGTGCTCTTTTACAATCCAGGGTATGAAGATTCTTCTCTGCACTTGATGCGTGAGGTCATGGAAAAAAGACAGGTAAATACACCTCCTGGTTCAGATGAAAAGGTGAGACCACTTTAGGCATAAAGTGTGGATTAGTTCTGAGGACTACCTTGTCATGATGGAACCTTGTATAAGGAGGATTAGCCACTAAGGCCTGCAACTCACTGATACGGCGAGCTGAGGTGACTGCAATAAGAAAAATATAATCCATGGAACATAGCGTTAACCCCTCGCAATCTTTCAGAAAGAGAAGGATCAGATTTTCATGAAATATTAAATCAATTTATTTGAATTTACTTAATGGTGGTGATTTGTATTACAAACTAGGATACTTGAATTTGTTATCTACCCATGAGAGTCGAAAAGTCCAAAAAAGCATCATGAAATAAATGTACTTGGACAGTGAAAGGATGGTCAATATATATATGCATAACTTTGATGACTGCTTTAGTCATGAAACACCCTTAATGTAGGGACCCATTGTGGCTTATAGTATATATTTGTTTTATTTACTGTATCTAAAAGTATTTCTTTACCTGTAATCAACTACAAAACTAGGTGGGTTTTAATCCTAGCATAATAGTAGAAATTAATTATGCTTTGTTTGGGGGCAAAGTGCAAAGGAAATGTGATTAAATGAAATACAAATGCAAAATGTCAACTCCAAACACCAAGCAAAGTTTTCTATTGGCAATCAACCTGACTACAAAGAGGATACCTGAAAGATAGCATGGATAGAGAAAAACAAGGACAAAGCTGGATACCTTTGGGAAAATACATTAAAATAGGAAGGTAAAAATACAAAACCTGTAATAATTCCTTCTTTATACATATTTCAGCTCCTTAATCATTATGAAATCACTTGGTATTCATTGTGATAACACCAATCATAATGAACTCATTTGGCATTCATATGGCTGTCATGTGTACTTCCAATGGAATTTCCACACCACAGTTCAATGCTACTTAGTGTTAATAGTAATGGACACTTAAAAGAAAATGTCACTATATAGGGTCAGTGAGAAAAGAAGATTGGTGTATTCATGCAAGAAAGCAGTGGAATCTTGGTGTTCGACCCTTATTATTAAGAGCTCTTCAATGTGTTATAGAATAAATTTCATTCATGAGGTGGCAACACCAAATTTAGTAGATGATAATAGCAGGCCTCAAATGATCCTTGTCTAGTGTTCAGGACAGGGGAAACAATGGAGCAGGCATTAGGTATTTTCCTCATCTTAAATTTTACAGACCTGTTATTCAGAAATCCTATAATATGCAGTCTTAAGAAACAGAAAACTAGTACAAAGTAAAACAGTCTTTTTCCTCAAATACGTGGAAATCAATTTTCAATGAGCCACTGAACAGCAAAGAAAGACAATTAATTCTAAGATATCAGATTGTATTTTGCTATATTTTGTTATATGTTACAATATTGATTATACTTTAACCAGTTGTCTTTCATCATCCTTCAAGTGAACCTAGGTTTTCACTGAAAATATACTTAAATCTAACCAGTAAACTAGTTAGTGGGTAGGGGACATGATGGTAGGCTATGTGAAGTATTGGTTGAGTATTTACCCATTCTTCAGATTTTCTTTATTTCCTGGCTTGTTATCTTACAGGCAAATGCAACAAAAGAATCACAACACACCATGCCATATCTGAACCTCACATGAGGTAAAAAAATGATAGATAGCTATGTTCTGTGTCTGAGTTCCAGAATGAGATTGCCAAAGTCTCCGGCAAGGGAAATTGAGTCCTTGACTCTTCCTGATTGCAAGGTTCACCGATACTAGACCAGAATCTCTACTAGAGCCAGCTAACAAGTAAATCCACTCAGTGACCCTTGTAACAACTGATGAGTCACCATGGAGGTGCCTGTAGAATAAGCAGTGAGCAGATATAGAGACAGAGAGAGTAGAGTCCGTGGAAGATGGTTTAACTCTTGAGGGTATAAATTGGTTGTGGAAGATGGTGAAATGGAGTTCTAACTATAGAATGCCATTTTATGAGATTTTGCTGATAATCGGCAGAGGGCTCATCTCCTGGGAGAGTTTAGTTGGGTGAGCTTCTGATTTATCTTTGGTATCAGTGTACCTCACCAGGCAGGCTGGCTATTTCTATTTACTGCTTGGCTGCTGTATCCTGCCAGAGGCTCTCTGGCTTACAGTTAAGTTCCTCTTTTTCATTCATACCCACAAAGGTACATAAGCAGCTCATCTTCATGAGGGGATGGGCTGAAGAGAATACACCATCACTGGGCAGAGGATGATTAAGAGGGCTGAAGCAGCATTGCTGCTCCCCTCCCTAAAGAGGAACAGAGCTTAAAAAGCCTCAAAGCCTGGTCTACACTTCTTGATGTTGCATTGTGTCTTGGCTGCCTGTTTCACTCTGGATTCTGATTCTGGGGCAATTTCTCCAAATGGGTTAGTTTTGCGCATAAATAACCAACATCAAACAAGGCTATATCAGGTGAAATCTAATACTGCAACCAACCAAATCATCTGTAAATAAATCACTAGTCAACATGAAAAAATCATCACAAATAATTTCATGTGTATTAGATAACCTATGATGAACAATGTCTAAAACTAGTTTTGTTTTTGTTGTATCACGTCAGGTTTGAAAGATGAAAATTGGCACAAACTGTGTCAGTGATTATTCTACCAATATTGGTTGGTATTTATTTTGCTTTTCAGGTTAATTATTTTGATTACATTTTGGGTAATAATAACACTGAAGAAATCATCAGAAATAAAATAATCATGCCAAGACAGTGTGGAAATCATTCTGATGTTTTTTGTTACGTTTGTGGTTAATTTGCTACTGTATCTCAACGTCAAACAATAACATCAGATCTTTGCAAATGTACAAGCTATTGTGGTAAGGAGAGTGCAGTCCAGCATGAAAAAATAAAGGGAAAGGAACTTTTTCTTCTTTGCGGGGGATGGGTGCACCAGAACACATACATCATAGTAAAAGTAGTGAGAAAAACCACGAGGGTAGAGCTAGGCTAAGGCCACACCCAGACTCCATGGCAACCCTAGGTAAGAGTAGGAGGTACATGGGGGTGGAGTCAGAAGGGGAGGTGCCCTGCTCCACGTTTAAGTTTGAGCAAACAAACAGAGAGATAGACGGAAGGAGAAACAGGAACAGGAACAAGGACAAGTGCAAGGAGAGCAAGAGCAGCCAGGACTGCAGCCAAGAGAGCTACAGAGAAGGTTCCAGGGAGAGGACCAAGTATACTGGCAAGAGAGAGAGAGAGAGAGAAGGCTGGCGTTGGAAAAGCTAAGGCAAGAGAGCCTAGACTCCTCGGGTGAAGGGTGTGTCTTCAGGCAGAAGAAGCCCCAGGAAGTGGAGAGGAAATCTTACCCTGATTCCCTGACTGGCTCTGAGGCAGAGATAGCTACAGCCAACAGAAGCCCCAGATATGGAAGTCCTGCAGTAAAACTCCAAGGTAGAAGAAAGAAAGCAGTGAAGCCTAAGGCTTGTATCTCTTGCTCTGATTCTGAAGAGGGATTTGTACCTGGGAAAACCCAGATTAGAAAGAAGGGGTTTTCAAGAAAAGTTGAACAGGAGAAGCCTGTTGAAGTTCTGCCAAGAGAAGGACGGGCAGTGCAGTGGAATAGGCTATTTGAGCTTTTAAATGACTTAAAGGAAAAAGTGCCTGAACGTTTCCAAGCTTTACCAATATGCAGCTCAGAAGAAAGTATGGAGGTGGATGGTAGAGGAACTGACATGGGTTCTTCTTGTTCTGAGATGGACTGTGCTGTTTGTATTGATGCTAATTAATGGAAGCCAAATAGCAGAAAGAAATTAAGAAAGCTGTTACAACTTTGTTATAGCTGAAAGCCTGAAGTAAAGGAGAGAATGAGTCTTATATTGAAGCACTAAGGTTCTTTCCTAAAGAAGTGGCTAGTGCAACCAAGGCGGGGCTAGACAGCTGAGAACTGTTTAACTCAAAACAGCAAAGAAGGAGCTAGCAGCCCTACTGGCTTTGATTGTAAGTTGTAAATACATGTGCCTTTATTATTGCTGAAGTAAGAAGCATCTTAAAGGGAAAGAAAAGGAAAGCCATTGTAAATAATTCCACGGAAACACTGTTTTGACATTTGCTTTAATTGGAGAAGATTATCCTTTGTTTCTTTGTCCTGAGTGTAAAGTTGCTTTGAAGATTGTTACCATCTTACCTAAAGGAAGCTAATAAAAATTCCTGTGCACTTTGAAACATCCACTTGGTTCATTTCTGACTACACAACTACAACCCTTTGGAAAAGGAATACAAGATGGTCTCCCGTCCCTACTAGGCAACCGCCTGGTAGGGGTGTGAGCACCATACTATATTTTGGATGCCCACTGGGTGACCAGGATAAACCATGGATGCCTCACATCATTTGCATTGCCTGTGCAAAAGGACTATGTGATTGGTTAAATGGAAGGAAAACAGTGATGCCATTTGCTATACAAATGATATGGAGGGAGCTGAGAAACCATCATGATGACTGCTATTTTTGTCTCGTTAATATCACGGATTTCTTTGTAAAGAACAAGCATGACTGTGTATCCAAATCTTATGTCTGCAATACGACCAATCCCACATGATGAAACACTTCCTTTTCCACTTCCTCCACAGGACGGGTTGTCCTTTGTACCAGGCGAAATCGAGTTAGATGAAAGTGCAAGTGGCAGCCAACCTAAAAGGTCAGAAGATGCAGACTACATGCCAGATGAAAGCAATAACAATCCAGAGCAATTCAGCCAAAAATAACTTAGTAATCTTATATAAGACTTAGCACTCTCAGAACATAGTGGAACTCCTTACTTGAAGGCTGAGGGAAAGGAACTTACTTCAAAAGAATGTTCTCATTTGCTACTATTGCATATGCAGTCATAATTTTGTGATATTCTTTAAAGTAGGCAGTCCAAAGTATTATTGCAATGATATCAGCTGACTTTTTGGAGCCCTCTCACAGGTACACAGACCATCAGAATGGTGCCTATTCATTGGTTCTTCAACAAAAAGCCTTAAGACCATTCTTATTCATAACGGCAACTTAAAGCCCTCTATTCCATTCGCAAACTCTGTCCACCTCAAAGAGCCATATGATAACCTGCAGATATTGCTCCAGTCTATACACTATGAGGCACATTCTAATGTGTGTGTGCAGGTCCCTGTGCATCCGATCAGAATTGGGACGCACAGAAGCAGACCTGATTCTTATCCGCAGGGGGCTAGACATGCCCTGCGGGATCAAAATCGGGTCTAGGGCCTGTACATGCAGGCCGGGACCCGATTCAGATCAGTTTTCATGTGCAGACCCCTGAATGGAGCCACGGTGCCATGGTCGATCCCTGGCCTCCGACCACAATCTTCTTTCCCCGTGCCCTGACCACTGATCTAGCCTTCCTTGGCCAGGGTTGGGCTGTGGAGAACCCCCTACACCCTCTCACCTCTCTGCCATCTCCCGTGAGGTAGAATAAGTCCCCCATCTAGATCTGAGGCTTCGGATGTACAGGGCTGACTTCAGAATCGGCCCTGTATGTCCAGGGTCACGGACCACCCACTGCCCATCCTCACTCTGTATCTGCAATGCCCCCTCCTGCCCCCATCTAAGCCTCCTGGTACAAACTCCTTATTCATATGGGGAGACTTTTTCAGGGGAAGGAAAGAGCACAAATAGCAGGGATGGACGTCCCAACAGGATGTCCATCCCGCCATTTGCAGTATAGAATAGACCCCTATGACAATTACCAGTGGAAGATTTGTGGGGATCTTAAGTTTATTGGCATACTGATGGGCACGCAAGGTGGATTTACCAAATATTGCTGTTTTCTCTGCCTCTGGGACAGTTTCTCTGTCAAAGATCATTATGCTGTTCACGACTGGCCTTTAAGAACTGCCCATAATCCAGGAAGCAGGAGTGTTACGCATGTTCCATTTGTCAATCCAGCAAAAACTTTGCTTCTTCCTTTGCATATAAAACTGGGTTTAATGAAAAATTTACTGAAAAGAATGGCACAAATTCAAAAGGATTTCAGTATCTTGTTTCTAAATTTCCAAAGATCACTGCTGCAAAACTGAAAGAAGGCATTTTTGAAGGGCCATAAATAAGACAGGTGATGGAGGATGAAGAATTCAAAAAATGCCCGGATGCTTTGGAACTTGATGTGTGGCAAGCTTTTAACCTCTTAACTAGGGAAATTGAGTTAACTCGTCTTACCCTAGCCATTCAGCCAATGGGGAAGATGAGATGACTCGTTCCCCACAGTGATCACCACTGCTCCCACTGATAACCAGTCTCCCTGCTTCTCTCTGCACAGTCTGTCAGTCACCTACAATCTAAACAATCACACTACTCAGCTACGTTGCCAACCCTGTCGACACCCAGGTACAAGGATCTGGTCAGCTTTTAGACTTCTGTCCACCAAGCAACTGGAAGACATTATATTGAATCTCAACAATACAACATTCACTTTAGACCCCTGCCCATTCTTTTGAATCAAAATCTTTACTGAGGAAGATACAGGGATGTTACCCATGACTGAAGTGGTATTTAAAGGTGTGGAAGAATTGAAGGAAATATCAATACATCGGGAAGATGTATTACAACTATTAGATAAACTGAAGAGTAGCAAATCACCTGGGCCGGATGGTATACATCCAAGGGTGTTGAAAGAACTGAAATATGAGATTGCAGACCTGCTATTAGTAATCTGTGAACTATCATTAAAATAATCTCTAATTCCTGAAGATTGGAGGATCGCCAATGTAACACCAATTTTTAAAAAGGGTTCCAGGGGTGATCCAGGAAACTACAGACTGGTGAGCCTGATGTCAGTACCGGGAAAAATGGTAGAATTATTATGGCTTAACGCCACTATGGCACATAGCCATCTGTGCCAACCCTTATCCCCGGATATACATATGCGGCCCTGGCATTGAATATTCAAGTTTACTGCACAGCTTCTCAGCTGCAGTAGCTAACCGGACAGGTGATATTGCATGCTACCTGATTAGCTATTGTGGCTAAAAGACGAGCTTTTGCTTCAACCATCTTCTTTTTTTTATGCCATATATACCATTACATTCAAATAATTGAATGAAAGGAATATTGGCAATAACAAAAACACTTATTACAGAAAATCTGATACAAGAAATTTAACAATCACCTAAATTAACCCACTAAAATTAAAAGGGGGGCAAATAGGAAAAAAAAACAGAAATCACTATTTAATAATACTAGGTGGTGTGAGACTTATACATCAGCCGTATGAGAAACACTAACAACCTTTGAATCCTCCCTAGCCACTAGAAACTCCAGTAGCTGGCCTGGCTCAAAAAACAAAAATAATCTCTCTTTATAGGAAACATGACATCTAGCAAGCTTCAACCATCTTTTAAATACAGAAAAAACCTTATCAGCAATCTGGATCTGAAGCAACAAAAAAACAAACCAGATTGATAACTCAAAATCAAAAAAGGACCTCAAATAATGTGAGCTTAGTAAGGCCTAAAAAGACCCTCTAGTACAGTATAAACAGCATCATAGGTCCATAAGTAATATGCTTGAAATTATCATAGGTCCATGAAATAACTTGAGTAAATCAAATAGTGATAAATATGTGACATAAATCTATATAACACATTTATACTGCCACAATATTGTGTTTTGATAAGGAAAAAGACATCAGGGAAAAAAGCCCATAGTAGAAATTCCCAGAGCAAAACTCCAGCATTATTGAGTGAAGACATGTTGACCAACGTTACTCCACAGAATGTCTCACTTAAGGATATAAGGTATGTTATGAATTGGATAGAAGCGGTTTTAACAGGAACATTGAGGCAATTGGAGGAATTTACAAAGGACTGTGGCTAAATTTGTGACTATGAATGCTGTAGGGGTATGGCTAGATAACATGGAAGTACAGATAGGTACAGTACAGTCTCTAGCCTCTGCTTCTATTATGGATAGCTTATATTTACATTGTCAATGTAAGTTGTTTGAGAACTGGTCTCACTCTAGGAATTTGAGATGTTTAAATTTCCTCATTATTCATTATTTGTCCCCATTAATTTTATTATATAAATAATTGAAAGAGGTTTTGTTGTTCATGCAGCCTGAAGATATAAAGGTTGCTAATGTATATTACATTCCTGGAGGTAAAAAAGGTTGTTAAGGATGGTATGGGAGAGCTTGATCAGTTAGATTCTCCTGACAGTTTGAACATGTCAGAGTTTCTAGAGTCGTCTTCTGATAATATTACTTCAAGAGCTACCTTGATAGTTACATTTGTTTCAAAGATAGATAAGAACGCTGTTCTAAAGTTGAACTTTCCTAAGAAGGATACTATTTTTTGCAGCTAGAAAATCACCATTTTCCCTGATGTCTCACAGCCTACCCAGCTTCACCGTAAGGCCTTTCTGGGGTTAAAATCTTGCACCTTGGCTTCAGGAGCTACTTTTTTCCTGAAGTTCCCATGCAAGCGTGTGGTGGCTCATCGGGGAAAAAGCTATTGTTTTCTTGATCCGCTTCATTTAGAGGAGTTCCTTAAAAATCAAAGCCCTTGATCCTTTGGGGTGGGATATGTATTAGAGGGTTAATATAGATTTGGTATATTGCTGCTGCGATTATATCTTGATGCTTGCTTTAATTTGTTGAGAAAGGAAGTCTCCTTCTTCCCATACATGGAGTAGAGAAGTGGCCTAGTGGTTGGGGCAAGGTACTTCAGGCCAGAAGGTCAGGGGTTCAAATCCCACTAGAGGACAGTAACCTTGGGCCAGAAAGACTGGGGTTTCTAGTCCCATAGGTGCTCCTTGTGGTCTTCGGCAAGCCACTTAACCCTCCATAGCCCATGTTCCCTGTAAAAAGGTTATCTCCAAGTTATAATGCCCTGTTCAATGTAATTTCAGTTTGTTCAATGTAAACCACACTGATGCAGAATAGCACAGTATATAAGAGAATATAAATAAATGTGGACTAGATGCATAAATTGTGATTATTTACATGATGCACATTTCTTCTTTTTGTTTTCTTGAATTCTGTAACAAAGGTTTGTTATGCATGGGAACGTAACCACATAAACATGAGGGTGGAATGGGGTGGGGCTGGTGTATGGCCAGGAGAAATGTGCACTATGCCAATATTCAGAAATGAAACACAGGTACATAAGGGGGCCCAAACCACGTATCACCATTCCAGGGTTTTGCATGATTATAGGACTGAGCGTAACCCATGAATATTCGTGTTGGATATGCAGGCCAATGAAAACAACACCAGAAGCTGGACAAATGGTGAAAGACCTGGGCAGGGAGATGTGGTGGCAACCTGTGCAGCACCTGAGGTGGAGTCACCACAGATGGTCATGTCACCAGTGACGGCAGCAGCTGGCATCAGCACGGGCAGGCTGCCGATGCTACCGGATGCCATGGGTGTATTGACCAAAGGTCAACTATCTGCAGCTGACACAGAGGATGTGTTCCAGAGTTACTGTTTGATGCTGCCACCATCATGGACTTCTGTACCATGCTGTGATGTGATCTGAAACCCTCAACAGTATGAGCCTATGTCATGCCTGCAGCCCTCAAGGTGACTACAGTCTTTGCCTTCTACACAACTGGAAGCTTTCAGCATGATGTGGGAGCCACCTCAGGTATCACACAATCAGCAATGTCTCATTGCATAGTGGTAGTGACCACAGCCTTCCTCAGGTGGCTTCATGAATATGTGTCCTTCCCCACCACACCACAGGCCAGACAGGAGACTATGCAGGATTTCCATGGGATTGTGTCCTTCCCATTGGTGCTAGGTGTGATTGTCTGTACCATGTTGCACTGAGACCACCCCACCATGAGGAGAGGGCATACTGGAACAGGCACCAATACCACTCAATGAATATGCAGCTGGTTGTGGATGCCAACATGCGCATCACAGACCTTCGTTCACAATTCCCATGGTCCTGCCACAATGCCTACATCCTCATGCAGTACACCCTGGGCCAGGTAGCTGCCAATGGATACCTCAGCAATGGCTGGTTAGTAGGTGAGTGGTGCTGAACATGACCGCTGTCTGCATGCCTGTGTGTGGGAGTAGGACCACAAGTGACACCGCCTGGGCCCAGGGGGGGCATCGGAACAGGGGCAGTGCTGGGAGTGGCAGCAGAGTGAGTGCAGGACAGAGATGGTGCAGGAAGTGGGATGTGTGGCTCACCTGTGATGAGGAAGCTCCTCAAGAAGCAATGGAGATAGCTGAAAATCCTGTAGAGAAATGTAGTACTGCACTGAGAAGCAGGATTTTCACTTCAAAAGGAAAAAAACCACTCAGCTGATCTAAAACCACACCTCACCTTAGGGGAGGAGACAGGTCTGGTCACGGATTGGGCACGCCCAAGCAGGAGGCGGGCAGTGCAACGTAGTGAGAGCTTGTTAAATACACAAGCAGTTAGAGCACAGTTAGATTTAGGGTTGGAAGACCTAGAAGAATTAGGAGAACCTGGAGAGTTACTGGGAGACTCAGAAGCACAGAGAGACTCCAAAGGACGGAGAGACTCAGAAACACAGAGAGACCTGGAACTACAGGAAGAGCTACCTGAGAACCAAGCAGGACCTTTGAGCAGTAATCAGTGGTCTAAGGATCCACCCTGGAGACACTCTCATTATAAGGTACATCCTGGGGTTAAAGGAGCTAGCAGGTTTGATACCTGGACCAAAGGGAGCTGGAAACATAGTACTAAAACCCAAAGCAACAACAGACAGAAGTACAGAGGAATTGTTCAGCCTCATATTCACTTGCAAAGCACAAGGACTAATGATAAGCCAGTTGGAGTACATAGAAACATAGAAACATAGAAACATGATGACAGAAAAAGACCACAAATCCTGAAAGCCAGTAGAAGGAAAAGTGCTAATGCTTATTCAGAGGACTTGAGCCAAGGTAAAGCTGACATTTCTTATTATGATTGCTTGTTTCAGAAAGTCTCCAGAATGTTTTAAACTTCTAAAGACAAACCCAACACTTGCTCTTAAGGATAAGTGGGAGAGGGGTTTTAGCCACACGGAGAACTGTTGCTTTGATAAGAACAGCATAGCTAATTACCAGGAGCTGGGAGCCTTAAACAAACGTTTGCCTGAAGAGGAAGAAAGATATCAGCTTGGGGAAGAGCATAAGCAGGCTGAATTACTTCTGGCACAGTTTAAGGAGTTCTTAGAGCAAAAGGCAGCCTCTGCTATTAACCCTATACAGCATGCCAATAGCTGTGAGGAAGAAATGCAGTTAAATAATTATTTGCCTTCAACAGAACAGGACCTAGCCATGGATTTTTGAAACTACATGAAAAGAATATAGTAGAAAGATTACTTTACCTGTTTCTCTTGTGAAAAGCTTATGAAGGTAATAAGTGTAATCACATGCTGGAGCTGAGAAGCCGTGCCGTTGAAAGGACATTGCTTTCTGTTCATTGAAGAGTCACATGATTGCCTAAATGTGAGTCTGAGAAGGAACTGTGAATAAGCTGAATGAAAGCTGCCTCAGCACTGCAACTTCTGTATATTTGGTTTTCCCATCTTTTGTTGAATGTGCATTATTCTTCTTTTGCGTCTGAAAGCACTGAGCTTCAATGCGTTGGAAATAAACCCTCTTAAAAGAAATTTTCTTTGCCTGCCTTTGTCTGCTCGAGCTACAACTACAACCTCAATCCTTCAGGAGGCCCAGTAACCACATTTCCCAGAATCCCTGTGGGCCAAATGTTAGTGCTCTACCCCTGAAGGGCATCAAAGGCCCCTCCTACCTGGAAACCCTCAAGGCCCAGGTAGTAAGGGGGTGGCACACCCAATAACCATACTGGTAGGTGCACTGTTGGGGTGGGTTGGCATGGGGGGCTGCATGTATGTCCCAGGCCACTCACCCACTGTTGTGGCTGCAGAGAAGCTATCCTGGCCAGTGACCCCAGCAACACAGCACTCCTGAATGCCAGCCAGCACCTTCTGCTCCAGGTCAGTCAGGACCTGATGCTTCTCTGGTGGCAGCTTTCAGTTTGCAGTCTGCTTCTCCTTGGCTACTTCTTCTTGATGTCCTTCACCTCTCTATTGTGATGGTGCACAGAATTCACCAGCCTTGTGATATCATGCAATGCACCCTGCTGCCTGTGGGCATTCCCAGGGCCAAAGAGGCGGTCATAATCTTGCAGGATGAGCTCCATAGCCAGCTCTACCTCTACAGATGAGAAGTTCTGCTTCCTGGTCCTCTTCATGGCCGACATGGCACCTCAGTATCCAAACCGTATATTTATGTTCCGTATGCGGGTATGATGCATGTATGGGTGTCCTATCCATGGATATTGAGCCATTATGCGGGTATGTGTTGCCATCCCAAGCGCAACTCAGCCATTCTGGACATCTATGTTGATAACTGCATAGTGCCACAATAATAGGAACAGTGTTGCCTGTCTGTGGCACTCTTAGGTGGTTGGTGTTGCTGTTCTAATATCCAGCGGCATCATGCACGTGTGTGATCCTGTATGTGTAGGTCAAATATGTCTATTCAGGGTGCATAACCATGTGGGGCAGTCAGTGGATACCACAGACTCATCTCTGGGCCCAGACCTGCCCTTGGGAGGACTCAGGATATCTAGGTTGTGTGCAGAAAATGTCAGGCGCAGGTGCCCGTGCCCCCTCCATCCCCCTGAACAGGATGCTGCCTGTGCCATATCTGAATCACTGCCTCCACTCCCACACCCCCAATGCATCATGCACAGGTGGCAGCCCACAGCGGTCCATGGGCTTCGGTGGACACACAGACTGCTGGTCCACCCAGGGACGGTGGTGTCCGCAGCACCTGTGATGCAGGGGGTCACTGCCTGACAGCTGTGTCACCAGATGTACCAGGACCCAGCCCGTGCACTCTCCAGCTGTGCAAATGCACAGAGGAGCCATGGCCACCTGCAGATCATCATATGCGTATCTGGTGCAGGCCAGCTCGAGTCCTGCGCAAGCCCTTCCCAACCCCAGACGTCTGTGTCCATGCTCATTGTACAGCCATTTGGATGTGTCACAGAGCTCAGAAGGATAGCAAGGATGCTCAATGGGGACAACAGCAACATTTTACACTGATTGCAGCCCACAGTCACCCACATACAACAGCATGAAACACATGTCTGTAGAACATGGGTGCCAATCCCATCCATATCCCCCCCCACACTTTTCACTGTGCCACAACACTCTCCCAGACTCAAGCAACATCACACCGGGATACTGGGGCCCCCTCACACCATGTCCATATCCAATATGTGACCTGCCTGCCTACAGACCTCTCTATTCTCCCCTCCCCTGGTCATCCTCCTCCTGGATGCCACAGCTGTAGCATGGCATCAGTGAACACCTTCAAGCTCACACATATGGCACCTGCCTCCTCCATCACTGCCTCTCTCATGAGGTGTATCTCCTGCTCTATAGCTGTCCAGGGCTGACTAGCCCCCTGATCCCTGACCTCACCCCTGGGAGTCACATGTGCTGCTGTTCCGGCCCTTCAGGGCTGCTCCTGCAGCCTCTTACTAGACTGGCCAACATGGGTGACAAGCACAACCTCTGGATCTGACATCCTACTGGTGGTATGCATGATCCAGCTGGTGTGGGATGCTGCAGTGGCAGGACTGTGGGCTCTGGCTCCCCTCTTCCTTCACCTTCCCATCATCTGCCATGGCTGACACCATTGCTATCTGCCCATTCCTCCTGTCCATCTGCAGTGTCCCATGACCCTCAGTCTGCCCAGCCTGCATCTCCCCCAGGTCTACACATTGGCCTCTGGCCATAGCCTCCTCACTGTCTATCTCCCGCTTCTCCCCATCCCCCTTCACACATCCCCCTTATTGCCATCCTCCTCTCCTACCACTGTGTATATCTCTGGTTCCTCAGTGTCCCCCTCAATCTCTCCTCTCCCCACCCATTTCTGTCCTCTCCTCTTCTGCATTCCCCTCCTCTGTATCATCCCCCTTGTCATCTGTGTCATCCTCATCCTCATCATCTGTTTCCTCTATGTACTCATATGTGTTCTACTCCTCTTCCTCCTCCTCCTTTGTGTGCGTGTATTTTACTTTGTGTTGTGAACCTTGTGATAACTTCCCACATAGATTCAGAAGTGATTCTCTCCTAGCTCACAAGCAATTAGGTAAGGCTCAATTGCTAGCAGTTATCCAGCTGAAACCCCTTAGCTGGCTTGCTTTCTACTGTGTGGGTCAAATCCTGCTTCAGGAGCTTTTCTGAGTAGATTAAAGAACAAGTTTGTATTTCTTTGTGATGGTTGCTGTACTTTATAACAGAAAATCACCAAAGGAGTTTGGACAGAGAGCAGTCCATATAAACACATTCTTCATCTGCAATCATTCCCCCTTCTTCAACAAGCATGGGTTCAATATCATGGATTGGCACAGATGAATCTCTCAATGGAGCACTTTCAGGAGAATACTTGTTTCCCTGCTGTCTTTCAAGGTTATAGCTAGGGCATAGATCAGTGTTCATACCTGAGCTTCCATTGCTGTTAGAGTTCCTCTCTATATAGCCTGGCCAGTATGTAGTCCAGTTCTTATGTCCAGCCTTCCAATCCAGATCCCTGGACACTGGAGCTCTCTTCACATACCTTCTGGCACAGGTCTTAGGGTCCCTTCCACGTGCAGCCGTCTCCCTCACAGGTAGCGTCTGGAGTTTCCTAGCTCTGCAGCACCATTCCTCTGGCTTTCCCCAGTCCAATGGTGTATGCTGGCCCTTGAAATGCCTCCCAGTATACGTACTGCTCTGGACTCTTCTAGACCTCTCAAAGGCTTTTCTCTTCCTTCTTCCAAAGGGTTTCTTTCCTTCTCTGTCCGTCCGGTTTGGCTTCTGCTTCTGATGATCCTTCAGATGAAACTGATGATCAAGCTCAAGCTGATTCTCAGGATAATGAGGATGATTCTCTGTAGAATAAACTTTACCTTTATTCTGCTTAGATGAGTGCTCCTCCCTAACACAGCGCAGCTGTGCTGAATCAGGCCCTGCCCTTTAAGATGAGTGCTTAGGGATTACCTCATAGCCCTCCTGATTGAACACATGTTTCCCCACTTCAGCTCCTCTAATGGCTGTTGGAAACCTGGTGCATTCTGGGACTGGTAGTCTTTTATGGGAAAATTCTGTTTTCTTATTTCTACCAGAACTGACAGGTTGTTTGTTCAGAGACACTTCACCTTTTCTATAGCTCCTTCCTGAGCTATGATAAGCTTCCTTATCACATACCCCCCTGCTTAAGTTATTACGGACTGGTGTAACTGGTGAAACTTCTTCTCTACAGTCCGTAATACGGGAAAGGGCATCCACATTCTTGTGTAACTTCCCAGCACGATGTTCAACTTGAAAATCAAATGCCTGTATGGCCATGTACCAGCGTGTCAACCTGGCATTGTGGTTCTTCATTTGCTGCAACCACTTAAGTGGGGCATGGTCTGTGGCCAACTGGAACTTTCTCCCTGTAAGGTAAAACCTTAACGCCTCCACTGACCACTTAATAGCTAAACATTCTTTTTCTATTGTGGAATACTTTTGTTCAGCTGGTGACAACTTCCTGCTCAGGTACATCACAGGATGCTCCTCCCCTTCATGACACTGGGATAGAACCGCTCCTAGCCCTACATCCGATGCATCGGTTTGAACCAGAAAGGGTTTCTTGAAGTCCACCCCTTTCAGTACCGGTCCTGTACACAATTTTCCTTTTAGGACTGAAAAAGCTTTTTCAGCTTCAGGTGTCCACTTTAGCTGGTTTGGACAATTCTTCCGCAGCATATCCGTGAAAATTGCACTTTTCTCTGCAAATTGCGGTATAAATCTGCGGTAGTATCCAATAAGTCCCAAGAAACTTCTTAGTTGTTTCTTTGTTGTTGGAGGAGGAAAATTCCTGATGCTATCTATTTTACTCATTAGAGGTTTAATTTTTCCTCTTCCCACTAGGTGGCCCAGGTATTTTACCTCCCTATTTGCAAAGGCACACTTCTTCGGGTTTAAAGTGATTCCCGCTTGCTTCATGGAGCACAAGACTGCCCTGATCCTCTTCAGATGCTCCGCCCAGGTGTTACTATGGATTATGACATCATCCATATATGCAAAAGCATAATTTTGGTGGGGTCAAAGTACCTGATCCACTAACCTTTGGCAGGTAGCCGCTGCTCCATGCAGTCCGAAAGGCATCCTCTTGAACTGGAAAAGGCCAACAGGGGTGCTGAACGCAGTCTTCGGCTTCGACTCCCTGGTGAGAGGGATTTGCCAATATCCTTTTGTCATATCAAGGGTGGTTAAGTATTGAGCCTGTCCCAGCTGGTCCAACAGCTCTTCAATTCTTGGCATTGGATATGCATCAAAAACTGATATGGCGTTTACCTGCCGGAAGTCAATACAAAATCTTAAAGATCCATCAGGCTTCGGCACCAGGACTATGGGGCTATTCCAGGGACTCTTTGACTCCTCTATTACTCCCATGTCCAACATCTCCTGGACTTGTGCCACTACTTCCTGTCTCTTGGCTTCAGGCAAGCGGTATGGCCTTTGACAAACTAATTTCCCAGGTGGAGTTATTATTTCATGGGCAACCAAATGTGTCTCCCCAGGTATGGGTGTCAACACATCTGGGAATTCTTTAAGCAATTTCCTAATTTCTTCCTGTTGTACCACTGTCAGGTCCTCACCTATTTGGGGCTCTGATTTTTCTTTACAATCAGATACCTGGGGTCCCAAATCTTCCTCTTCATTCACCTCCCTCTCTCGGGCACAGGTGGCAGCTAGGCTTTTAACCCCTTTGACGTCAGTAGAACCAAAGCCTTTGGTTCCACGTTCAGAATTCTCCAGGGATGTGACCTCCTCCACAGGTGGAAAACCCAGCCTCTCACAGATCAATTGGGCAATTCTGTCTCCTGTCTTCACGTGATAATCATTCTGTCCAAAATTAAATAACAGAACTTTAATATTGCCCCTGTAATCGGGATCAATTACTCCCGCACCCACATCGATGAAATATTTAAGGGCTAATCCGGACCTTGGGGCTACTCTCCCATAGCATCCAATAGGTATTTCCACTTGGAGACCGGTGTCAACCAGGGCTCTCCCTTGGCTAGGTACAGTCACATTTTCTATGCTGCACAGGTCAAACCCAGCAGCTTGAGGGGTTGCCCGCTTAGGAGCTTGGGCCTTCTCTGTGACCCTATGGTACTTTAGGACGAATGTCTGCTTTGGGGTAGCTTGGTCTTCTGGACGCTTAACCATCTTTTTAGCTGGGGTCTGAGGACTTCCAAATAAAGGCCCGGGAGCTATTACCATTAAACCTTCTCCCTCCTTCTTTCCTAGTCCTTCCACTAGACCCTGCTTAAATCTTGGCCAGTCTCTTCCTAGAACCAAATCAAAGGGTAGCCTAGGCACCACTGCTAACAGGACTTCCTCTTGTTCCCCCAGGCACTTAACCTTTAGCCTATAGGTGGGATATGATGTTGCAGCACCATGAATGCATCTGATGTGAACTTGGCTTTCAGGGGTTCTAGGCACAAATCCTTCTTGGGCCTCTATCCTCTTCCAAAGCCTTTTTGACATCATACTCTGGTCTGCCCCACAGTCTAACAAAGCATTTGTGGTAATTCCTTGCACATCAACCATCAAAAGAAATCCTTCTTTGGGCTGTTTTAAATCCACACCTACTAAGCTAGTGTGTGACTGGCATCCCTTTTCTAAATGTCCCCATTTTCCACACTTGAAACATTTCTTTCTACTCCACTGTGTCATCTAGTTTGATACAGTACATTCATTTTCAGAAACATTTTTAATTATTTTCTTTTCTGATACAACACATCTTGCCTCAGCACCAATCTTCAGAGGGCCACCCATTCTATGGCAAGCCTGCGTGGCTTCCAGGAATCTCTCTGCTAGCATGGTTGCCTCTCCAAGATTTTGGCAATTTTGCTGTATAAGGAAAGTGTGCAAATCTTTAGAGACCGCAGACATAAATTGTTCAAGCATTATAATGTCTAATAACATTTCTACCGTCTTTTGCTCAGGCTCCAACCATTTTACAGCTAAACCTCTGATTCTCTGACTCAGAGCCCTGGGTGTTTCACCCACTCTCAATGTAGTAGCTCTAAACATTCGCCTATACTCTGAAATAGACAACCCTAGGCGATCTCTAATAGCAGCCTTTACATCCTTATAATTCAAAGCCTGGGCTGCTGGCATTGCTCAATAAGCTGCAAGCGCCTCTCCAGTTAATGAGGCTGCCAGCCTTACTGCCCACTGGGTCTCTGGCCATGCTAATGCTTGTGCCACTCTTTCAAAAGACTCTAGAAAATCATCAACATTATCATCTGGAGTTAGCTTCCCAAAACTAAAAGCCCCAATCCCTTGATTGAGTCCCACACCGTCCACATGTGGTGTACCAGTATTTACTGCTGGTCTTGCATCTGTTCCACTTTGGTTCTGCAGCTGAACTAGGGCTTGCACCAGATCAAGCACTGGCCTCTGCTGTTCCATTAAGGCTTTCATAGCAGTGTCCTGAGCCTGCTGTGCTAGCTCCTGTTGCCTGCTAAACTGGGCTGCCATCCAGCTAGCCATCTCCCTCGGATCCATCTTGATCCCTGCAAGAAACAAAGAAAAAAAAAACAAAGTGCACCACCTTCCAAACAGGTGGGGTTTTTTATTTCTACTTTTTTTTTTTAATTACCCCTGTGCTTACTCCCATCCACCACTAGACATGCCCAGGTACTTATTACCTTGTGCTAGTGATGAATCCAGCTCTGCACAGGGTCTTTTCCTCCTGGGACATTCACTTCTCCTCCAAAGTGCAGTTGAGGGAAAATCTTTTTTTCCAGCTTTAAACTTGAACTTTAGTTGTAATCCTCAGCAAGTAAATCCCTTTTGTGCAAAAGCAATCCGAAAAACTATGCCATTTGTCAGACGGCTGCCTGGGTGAGAGTCTTCACAGTCTTGGCAAGTGCATATATCTATATGATTTGCAAGGGATTGTGGGCAATGTAGTTCATTCACACCAGACACAGCTGCTGACAATAATTTAGTTGTGCTCAAGTGTTAAAGCCAATAAGATATTTATTTATGGGGTTATTTCTCCCAACACAGATATGCTTGGTAGCACATAAATCAGGTTACTTGCTTCCAGTGTTTAACTTGGAAAAACAAAATCAAAATCAGGAAAACAACATTCAAACTTGTCAGGCATTAGCTAATGCTTTCTTAGCATATACCAAACAACAAACGAAAAGCCACAAAGAAAGAAAAAAACTGTTCTTTTCAGGTTAACTTCTGATAACTTCCCACATAGATTCAGAAGTGATTCTCTCCTAGCTCACAAGCAATTAGGTAAGGCTCAATTGCTAGCAGTTATCCAGCTGAAACCCCTTAGCTGGCTTGCTTTCTACTGTGTGGGTCAAATCCTGCTTCAGGAGCTTTTCTGAGTAGATTAAAGAACAAGTTTGTATTTCTTTGTGATGGTTGCTGTATTTTATAACAGAAAATCACCAAAGGAGTTTGGACAGAGAGCAGTCCATATAAACACATTCTTCATCTGCAATCATTCCCCCTTCTTCAACAAGCATGGGTTCAATATCATGGATTGGCACAGATGAATCTCTCAATGGAGCACTTTCAGGAGAATACTTGTTTCCCTGCTGTCTTTCAAGGTTATAGCTAGGGCATAGATCAGTGTTCATACCTGAGCTTCCATTGCTGTTAGAGTTCCTCTCTATATAGCCTGGCCAGTATGTAGTCCAGTTCTTATGTCCAGCCTTCCAATCCAGATCCCTGGACACTGGAGCTCTCTTCACATACCTTCTGGCACAGGTCTTAGGGTCCCTTCCACGTGCAGCCGTCTCCCTCACAGGTAGCGTCTGGAGTTTCCTAGCTCTGCAGCACCATTCCTCTGGCTTTCCCCAGTCCAATGGTGTATGCTGGCCCTTGAAATGCCTCCCAGTATACGTACTGCTCTGGACTCTTCTAGACCTCTCAAAGGCTTTTCTCTTCCTTCTTCCAAAGGGTTTCTTTCCTTCTCTGTCCGTCCGGTTTGGCTTCTGCTTCTGATGATCCTTCAGATGAAACTGATGATCAAGCTCAAGCTGATTCTCAGGATAATGAGGATGATTCTCTGTAGAATAAACTTTACCTTTATTCTGCTTAGATGAGTGCTCCTCCCTAACACAGCGTAGCTGTGCTGAATCAGGCCCTGCCCTTTGAGATGAGTGCTTAGGGATTACCTCATAGCCCTCCTGATTGAACACATGTTTCCCCACTTCAGCTCCTCTAATGGCTGTTGGAAACCTGGTGCATTCTGGGACTGGTAGTCTTTTATGGGAAAATTCTGTTTTCTTATTTCTACCAGAACTGACAGGTTGCTTGTTCAGAGACACTTCACCTTTTCTATAGCTCCTTCCTGAGCTATGATAAGCTTCCTTATCACAACCTCCAGCACCATGTGGACCTCTGCATGTACCCCTGCTGTGGTTCCTGTGTCTGCATCCTGCCTGGCTCGCTGCCATCATGTGCACATGCTGGGATCCTCTGTGGCTGTGGTGTCCTGTGCAGGCCAGTCCAGCATGTAAATTTGCCCCTGTATCACTTACCGCTGGCACTATGCTACATGATCAATGGTGGCAGTCAGTTCCTGTGTGGTACAGTGGGCATATAGCTTTCCCACTGTTGTTGCGCCAGGTGTGCCCTGCTGGCATAGTCATTATGACATTGTCTCTTCACCATTCGCATGGGTGGTTGGCCATGTGGCATACCCTCCCACTGTACCTCATAACTGGTCAGCTGTCCATGCACCCTGCATGGCAGTCATGGCAAGGGGCTGCACTTGGCACATGTATCATGCTTGGTCTGCACATGCCCTATGGGTGTGAAACAGGGAGGCCCCCTCCCTCTCCAGTCCTTCCATCAGCCACTGTTTCCCTTGCCTACCTGTGTGCCATGTGTGCTCTGCAGACTCTTTGCATGACGTATCCCTCTCCACATGTTTTGCAGAGCAGGGCAACAGGGCGGTGTGCATGTGGTCACAAGTGTTGGTGCATGTGAATGGGGCAACACTGGGCTCACCTGCTGCTACTGCTACCTCCTCACAGAGATGCTGTATCAGCCCCAGGCTCTGATGGCGTACTGTCTGGAACCAGCACTTGAGAGACTTGAGGATCCTCTGAATGCTGAACTCCCTGTGTGTGAGATAGATGGGAGTCTCAGGTGACCTGTCTGGTCCTTTCAGTACCTCAGGCCTGTCTCCCAACCCCCCACTGGGTATACCTCACAGCCACCACCTCCACTGTCCCCATGTGATCTCTCTGTACTGCTGCCTCCTCTGTCCTTGCCATAGGGACACAGCATCATCCCAGGGAACGTGCAGTATGACATGCTGTTGGCACGTGCCCAGCCCACCAGTCACCCAAAAATCATGCATCCTAAAATCATGCATCCCTGTCCTCACCTCCTAGCATGCATATCACTCCCCTGCCAGTGCTGTGCCACTGCCCTGACCTTGCCCACGTCACATCCCTGACCACCTGGCTGCACACCCTTCACTGGGACTATCATTCCCTGCATCTGGTTGGGTGTTAGGGATCTGTATGGGTGTGTGGCCTTTGGCCCCTCTCTGTCTGCTTGCTGACATGGCTCTCCCACAGCCACTCCCTGACCCCAAGGACTTACTCACTCATGCAGTTGTGGCTGTGTGGTCCTACAGATTCACATGGAGAGCAGAAGGTTGGGCCTGCATTGACCTCTGGGGTATAGCATGCACTCCCATTGCACCACCATGCATGCCAGGGCCCCTGTCTTCTCCTCTGTGAAGTTGACCTGCCTCTGACATGCCTCCATTTTGTCTCTGACCCATGCACGGGGGTGGGGCTTGCTTGTGGAGTGTGCCAAAGGGAGCGTCGCTCTGATGGCACTGCCATTGGTGCAAAAGCTTTTCTGTATTTGTCTGTGTTTGCAGCATTTTATGCAGGTATGCGGGGGTGTTATTCAACCCCACCCATGTTTCCCGGCCTAACCAGCTATCACGCCAGTACACGGTTAAAGTGTATTTTGATACCAGCGCAAATGGCATACCTCTGTGCATGGTTAGGCTGCTGCGCTCGAATATGCCGTCCATCTGCTGTGTACATACATGGACTTTGGCGGCACTATCTGTGCAGCACGTGGGACTGATATTGTCATTTACCCACGTGTTGTCCTCCTTACTCTTGATTTGCTTCTTTTTGTGTGTGTGTATTTTCCTGAACCTATTGTGGCCTTCACCACTTAATTAAATATCGGGCCCTTACTGTATATCAGGTTTTATTGCCAGATGATCTCTGTACAGTAGCTCATGCCTATAGTGCTTTCCGGTTTGGATTTCTATAACACAGTTTTCCTGGGAATCTCAGAGACCTTGCCAGCCTGATTGCAGCTAATTTAAAGTACATTGGAAAACATATCTACTGCCACAGAAGATGGAACAGAGCTACAGTATTTCATTGCTGCACTAGTTTCTAGTAAAATTTGTGATGCAGTTTAAGATCTTGTATATTATCTTTAGAATAGTTAAAGTGAAGCAATAGACTGCTGCAGATATTTAAATTGGTTAGCTTGCTAGAGAAGTCCTTTACAAGAAAACTTTACTTCCAGATTTAAGGCTTGAATCTAATTTTGTTACTTTTGGGAAAAAAATACATATGGGATTTTTGAATGTTTTTCTTAAGTAATTGAAATTGTTGCTTTCTAATTCAGTATTGGTTTTGCATACGATAGGATAAAATCTGAAGACCTGATATTATTTGATGTACCAATGTAATGTATCCAGAATATCAAGGATTTGATTCCCACTGGCACTTCTTGTGACCATGGGCAAGTCACTTTACCCTCCATTGCCTCGGAAGAAAAGGCTGGCAATCTACTTCCGGTGATACATTGCCAAGAAAACCCAGAGGCAGTTGGGTTACCAGGAGTCAGCACTGACTTGATGACACTAAAACCCCCCCAAAAATTTAGAAATTGGTTTTTTTTTAAGGATTACATTGGTTTTCTATTTTTGTATGATTATGGGTAGGGTGGTCTGAAGACAGAATTGGATTTTATTTATTTATTAAACCTAAATATTCAATTTGAAATTTATTTGTATTTTTCTAACTTGGGCAGTTTCTACCTATCTTTAAAAAATATATTGAGGTTTTGATTGCTTTATATATTACATTTTGATTGCTGCTATTAGCCTTGAATTTATCTCACTTCAGATCAGGGCAGAATGTGAGAACCATATTATTTTACATTAAATTAAGCTTAGCTGGGGAGTAGCCTATTGCTTAGAGCAACAGTCTACTGCCCAAGAGATCTGGGTTCAATTCCCACTAGTTCTTCTTGGGCAAGTCACTTAACCTTCCATTCCCTAAGGTAAAAAGTTAAATTGTAAGCCCTTCTGGGGACAGGGAAATACCTATGTACAGTGGTGTGCAAATGTTCTGCATGCTCAAACTATTCTCAGCTTTATTTTGACAATCTTTCCAAATTCTGTGACAGAATCCTGGCTTATTAACACTGTTTTGTTGCAAATTTAATCTGGCAACCATTTCTGCATACAAAATGACTTGTCTGTGAACTTTTATATGGCTGTCATGAGGAAACGATGTCCCAATGCGATCAACCGTGTCAAAGTGGGATTGAAATGAACCAACAGAATACTGCACATCTTCAGCCAATAGGAAGTCATATTTGATAACCAATCAGTGCATGGTATTTTGGCAGCACACAAGGTTTGGATTTAATGTTGTTCAACTGGTGTGTATCACATCTGATGCTCAATGTCCTGGCATGGTGAAGAGATCGCATTTTCTATCAATGAAGGGCCAGGTCCAGGTAGTGGTTTTGCATGTGGAGGGGTATTCCAGCCTGCAGATTGCAGCAAAGGTCGGCTGTAATCAGAGCACAGTTGTCTGCATTCTGCAGAAGCATAAGGTGATTGGTAAATACACAGGACCAACATTGTTAACGGTCGGCCTAGAAAGTCAACCAAGAGGGATGACAGGGCCTTGATAAAGACATCTCTTGGCAATCACAAGCTTAACCTTCCCTGAGCTTCTGCAGGAATGGAAGGAGAAGTGTTCCATTGCAGTTTGCACTTCCACTGTGAGGAGCTGATGCTTGGAGTATGTGTTGAGGAGCTGTAAAGCACGGAGGAAGCCACTTCTAATGGTGGAACAGAGGAAGAGAGTGGGCATCCAAGTATTCAAAATGGAGCAAGGCCGATAGAGAGAAAGTTGTGTTGAGCGACGAAAGCATGATCTGCATTCTAGGTGATCAGGGCAAAACCTATGTGAAGAGGTTTCCTCATAAAGAGTACAAACCAGAGCGTATGAATATCCCCATGAAGCATCCAACCAAGGTCATGATCTGGGGATACATGGCAGCCAGTGGTGTTGGAAGGTTCCATATCATTGGTGAATGCAGCGAAATACATAGGAATTCTGTAGAAATGCATGCTGCCATCAGCTGATCAACTGTTGCCCATAGAGTTCAGACCATTGGTTGTCCAGCTTAATCACCTGATCTCAACCTGATTGAGAATCTTTGGTACAAGGTATAACATGAGATTGCCAAGAAACAGATGTGGAACCAGCGAGAGCTGATTGAGTCACTGATTGCAGCCTGGAATTGCATCATAATGTGAGAACACCTCATCAAACTGGTCCACTCCATGCCAGACAGAAGTAAGAGAGAGCAAGGCTGCCCCATCAAGTACTAATGGCTACCAACAATAAAAAGCAGCTCTTTTCAGAGCTACCTAATGAAATTAAGACAAAAACATGCACACTGTCAACATACATGGAACAGAAAACACAACCTTTTGGGCACACATGTACACAGGCTCATAACTAAATGGACATGGGTATTAAACAATCATAAAAGAATGCTCAAGCCATGGCAAATTTGTCAGATTTGTACAAAAGACAAAAGCGAAAAAAAACCTGGCATGCATAAGGGGTTGTAAATTGTAATGCATTTTGTCCCTGTGATCCACACAGCAAAAAATTCCAATTTGGAACTACCTACAGTATGCAAGACTTTTTCACACCACTGTACCTGAATGTAACTCACCTTGAACTACCATTGCAAAGGTGTGAGCTAAATACTAATAAATAAATAGTCTGAACAACCTGATTGGCCTCCCTTTTATGTGTGTTATCCTCATTTGTGCTGCTACATGGGCCATGTTTAGTGTTTATAGGATGGGCATTCAGGACAGCATGACTTTCTCAGGAGGAACTCTTACTCACTGCTATGTCCTGTAAACTGTATATTTGCTGCCTAATGCTATGTGTGGGTGGGCCTGTATTTCTTCATGTATCATCTTTACCTGCCACCTGTACTTTTTTCAGGCACGGAGTTGACCCCATTGCATGAAGGGACTGGTAGTTTAGAATTCCCTTTAAGGTACATTTTACAATGGGGCATCCAAGAGCAATATGAGATGTCGAAGTCAGAAAGTCTGAAAAAAAAGCAGTTCAGGCATGATTTCAGAAAATTGGACATGCCTGATATGGATGATTATAGGAGCATCTACACAGATATTCCCAAAATGGGCTCTTAGAAAATGGATGTCTATTAGCATAATGGTTGAGCAGGGTAGCCAGGGCTCAAATCCCAGTGCGGATGTTTGTGACCTTAGATTAGTCCCTTAACTCTCCACCTTCTCTAAATGTTCTAAGGCCAAAGCAAGCAAGCAATCGTTTATGTTTGTTTGCTATTATGTTAATTATTTTGTATTTTATGTTAAATTTTGAGATTTTTGTTTATTATTACATTGTAATTTAAATTTAAATTTATTTTATTTGTATATGACTTTGAACATAAGAACATAAGATATGCCATACTGGATCAGACCAAGGTTCATCAAGCCCAGTATCCTGATTCCAACAGTGGTCAATCCAGATCATAAGTACCTAACAGTCTCCCCAAAAGACACAGGTTCCTTAATGCTTGTATTGGGTCAAGCAGTGATATCTTGGGTCCCTTTTAATAATGGTTTATGGACCTTTCCTCCAGGAACTTGTCCAAACCTTTTTTAAACCCAGTTACACTAACAGCTTTTATTACATCCTCCGGTAACAAATTCCAGAGTTTGATTACACGTTGAGTGAAAAAAATATTTTCTCTTAATCGTCTTAAATAGGTTACCCTGTAGTTTCATTACATGTCCCCTAGTCTTTTTATATCCTGATAATGTAAACAATCGATCTACGTTTACCCGTTCCATTTCATTCATTAATTTATAGACCTCTATCATATCTCCCCTCAGCCGTCTCTTTTCCAGGTTGAAGAGCCCATTGGTTATCCGCCGCATTAGTGAGCGGAATATAATTTTTTTAATAAATAAATAAGCACTTTCCTGATGCCTGTTCATGCCTACAGGTGTCCTTGTCATTCCTGAAATCTAATGGAGATGTGTAAATCCATTGCACCATCCCAGACATGCCCCAACCACATCACCTCGAATACTTGGCTGTCCCTGCACCAGAGACATCTGTTCCTTTGAGGAATGGCTTTGGAGCTGTCTCTGTGATTTTGACGTCTATGTGCACATCTTCAGACGCCCTAAATCATGACTAAGCCTTTTAAAATGACCCCATTTACTATTATCTTACCAAATGCAGAGTACATGTACAAGCACAGAGTGGAGACAAGCACAGGCCTGTGCAGCAGCTCTGTTACATGCCTACTAGGCAAGCAGGCTATTCTGCAGAGAGTGTTTCACAATTGTCAAGTTCTTTGTGGTTAAACTCCCAGGGCAAATGATGTGCTTTCTTCATACCACCTAAGTGGTGCTTGGCATAGGAAAAAGGTAAGACTGGGTCCTAGCTATTCTGCACGTTATTTTCCAATGCTCGAATGGCATCTGTTTTTCTTTTGTGGTCTAGAAAGAAAACGAAAGAGGAAAGTGACCTCCGCCAACAAGAATGCCAAAGAAAGGAGAGGGGAGAGACCACAGCTACACAAAAAGGTCTTCTATTAATACACTTTTTCAACTATGCCTCCATTATCAGTCAACATACAGTTTAGTGTAGCTGATACAATATAAAGTAATACTCATAAAACATCAAAATGAAAAGCCAGGAACAAACAAGTGCACAAAAACATTCACTGGCATGTTAAATATCCTATCTACAAACTGGAAGCAAAAAGATTTGTGGATATGATAATTGGCATGCCATTGCTGCATGTGTCACTTTGCTGCTACTTTTGCTGTATCATAATGGCTGCTGCATTTCCTCTCTCTCATTGCCTTGCGGTCTTAATGCCACTGTTGTCCCTCAGTTTGGCTGACTTGGATGTTCTGTGAGCTGTGCCCATTGTTTTGTTTTGTTCTGTTTCTTCGGGGGGGGGGGGGGGGTTTGCAGGCTTCCTCTGACTTTCGCTTTCCATCTTTCTGGTTGCCTTTGTTTTTTTTATTCTACCATTTTCCTTTTATGCCTTGGGGTTTGTTGACACTTTCTTTGCTCCCTGCTCTGCAATCAATGTCTTAGCGGGTTGATACAGAGTCCTTTTCCTGTATTACAACTTGCTTGCTACCCACCACTTAGAATCTTAATTGCACTGCTGTTATTGCGTATTAACCCATTTGAACTGGCTGGGTTGTTCCTTCAACCATGGCTGCAGATTTCCCTTACTTCTGCAATATTGGCTTCCCTCATCATTTAAAAGTTCCTTATGAAGAGATACCAATGATTTTTCTCCATGACAGAAATCCTCAGTGTCTTCAGATATTCCTGTTTGAGTGATAGAGCCTCCATTTTATCTTGCTGCTGCTGCTGCTGCATTGGCATTCTTGAAGTGTTTTAGGGTCTTCCAACAGATCTAGTAGCTGTGCTCTTTGGGTGTTCTTCCACTTGCTTTGGCTTGCAGTCCCAAACAACCCGACTCTAAGAAAAATTGAACCCAGCATGGGGGCGGGGGGACACTACCAGAGTAACACCATCAATAAACCTTAAACTCTCTTTAGAGTTCTTTTCAAATTTTCATTAAAATATCTGTTGACTTTTTTTGCTACAAGAACACAGGTTTTCCCTGGTTCTTTAAATGTGTCTTAGGAAGCGATAATTTACTTTTTCTCAATGACTGAAGTGCACTCCTCAGTGTCTTCAGGTGTTCCTATTTGGAAGTAGGGTCTTTTAGTCTATCTTCCTGCTATACTGGCACTCTTCATGTGTTTTGGACCTTCCAAGTGATCTCGATGTTGTGTTGGCTCTCTTCAGGGTTTGGGCCTTCCAAGCTGTCTTGCTGCTGCATTGTTTTTTCCTTGGCATCCTGATTCCTTTCAGCCAGTGCCGTCACCCCTTTTATCCACTGCCACGGCTTCTGGGGCCTCAACCCCAGTACATCCTCTATTCTTTAATTATATCCCTCAGGATCTCATTTCAAGCAGGATGTGAGGTGTCCTCCCAGCCCAGGGTGATTTGCCACAGGTTCCAATACTAGAAAAAAAAGTCATCAGTGCCAGAACTCTAACTTGCAGGCACACATTTTAGCTGACGTTACTTCACTTACATTATGTGGACTTTCTTAACCTGTCTTGCTCTTATGTTGGCCCTCTTGAGGTGTTTTAGGGCCCTACAGGTGCACCTACTCTTGCCATCATACTGGGCAGACTAGATGGACCATTCTAGTCTTTATCTGCCGTCATTTACTATGGTACTATGTTACAGCCTATCTTGCTATTCCATTGACCCTTCCTTCTATATTTTGGGTTTTACTTTGACAGTATTTTTGGGGTCTTTACCATAAAACATCATCTGGTCATTATTTAAATCCCTCAGTGTTTCACTTCAAACAGTCCATGAAGTCTTCCCTTAGCCAAGGGGGATTTTCACCTAAGGTTTCCTTGTAGTCACACAGTACAGCTTACCTTGCTCTATTTCCACTACCTATGCTTTTCCAGCCTGTTATGCTGCTGTATTGGCATACCTAAGGCGTGTTAGGGCCCTCAAGCATGTCTTACTGCTGTGTTGGTACTTCTTGGGTGTTTTAGAGTCTTGCATCAGATTCAGATGCTACACTGGACCTCTTTGAGTGATTTTGAGTCTTGCAGCCTGCCTTATTGCTGTGTTGGAACTCTTTAGGTATTTTAGGGTGTTATAACCTATATTCCTGCTGTGCTGAGGCTCTATGGATGTTTTTGGGCTTTCCAGCCTACCTTGCCACTCTGTTGGCATTCTTTGGGTATTTTTGGAACTTCCAGCTAATCTAGCTACTGTGCTGGTCATCTTTGGATATTTTAGAGCCTTATAGTCTGTCTTTCTGCTGTATTGGTATTCTTTGGGTGTTTTAGCTCCTTACAGCCTGTCTTTTCATTGTGTTGGCACTCTAAATATTTTAGGGCCCTGCCCAGCCAATCTAGATGATGTGTTGGTCCTCTTTGTTTTTGACCCTTACAGCCTTTCCTCTACTTTGTTAGCCTTCTTTGGACATTTTAGGACTTAAAAACTTCTTTTGCTGCTGTATTGGCTCTCATTGGGTGTTTTAGGGCCTTCAGACAGTTTGGATGCCATATTGGTATTCTTCCAGTGATCCTTCCTACACCTTCCAGCTAATCTTAGCACTTCCTTAACTCATTCATGCTGTCTTGGGTTCATCCAGATGTTGTTGTCGCTGCCCTACCCCTCGGCCAATGCTCTAGATCATCCTGCCAATATTGATGCCGTTTTATCCCTCTCGAGGTACCTTGTTGCTTTCCCACCAATGTTGTTGTTGCTTTGCCTTCTTGCACCCCCCTGGAGTATCCTTTCTGCATTTTGTACTGCTTTACACTTATGATGATGGCTTGTAGTCCTCTTGCTAATATTTATACCACTTGCCCCTCTTCTGGTGCCATAAGGTGTTTGTAAGACTCTTGATGGCTTGTAGTACTGTTAGCTCTGTTACAGATACCTGTCAGGAAGTTTCAGCCGTTTTGATTGAAAATGGAAGGTAGGCCTTACCGTTACATTGTAACATAGTGTGCATCATAGACTTGAATCGGGATGAAGGAGATGATTGCACAAATGCTTTGTTCTATAATTACTAAATGAACAGTGTCTGAGGACAAATACTAACCAACAAGAACATTTTTGTAGAGTGGATCGCTATAAATAGGCAAAGGCCTTATTACTCAATTTCCAACATGCAGAATTACTCTGGTAACACTGGTCTTTATATAATAAAGAATGTAAGAAATGCATGAAGTATGTTTATAGACTGATGTCAAGCCATGAAGACAAAAAAGCTTAGACATACTTCTCTTGCAATCCTACTGCATTTCCTCTCTCTTTTTTTTTTAGATTTGGCTCACACAATGGTGTAAGTTCCAATGAGGGGCCCATGTGCTGAGGGTCCCAAATTGTCATGGTGGCGCGCCCCCTCCCTTTCCTCATGCGGTGGCAGTGGCGGGACTAAACTTACTTTATTATGTTTGCTGCGCTGCCTTCGCTCTTGTAGGTTTGCAGCAAGTCCTGTAGGTAACAGCCTCAGGCCTGCTGCAAACTTACAAGAATGTAGGCAGCGCAGCAAACATGTTAAAGTAAATTTTCAACGCTGCCTTCCTGCTGCTGTGGAGGTCCTCTTCCTGCCTGGGCTTCCCTGCAATGCGGGGACTGCTTGGACAACATTTACACCACTGAGCTCAAGGCAAATTACATTCAGATTTAATAGCTATTTCCCTGTTCCTGAGCACTTACAATCTAACTTTATATCGCAGGCAATTGGGGATTAAAGGGCCATCAGTGGGAGATTTGAACTCTGGTTTTGCTAGCTTTCAGCCCATTTCTCTAACCCAAGGATTCTCAAACCAGTCCGCAGGACACACTTAGCCAGTCAGGTTTTCAGGGTAACCACAATGAATATGCATAAGGCATGCACTACCTCCATTGTATGGAAATCTCTCTCATGCATATTCATTGTGGTCACCTTGAAAACCTGACTAACTAGATGTGTCCTGAGGACTGGAATGAGAACTCCTGCTGTAACCGATAGGCTACTCCAAGGACTACCGATCATAATGATACATACTCATCCCATTTCCATAGCATATAACACTCATGAAATAAAAACTGTTTGGGGGGAAGAGGGTGATATTCAGAGCTCCAGATATTTAAAGACTATGGCAGTCAGATGCTGCATTCAAATACCCTCCACATATTCATTAGCAGTATCTGGATAGTGGCTGCTGCTGAATATCTAGATTGTGCAGCCACTATCTGACTAACCGCTGCCCTTATACGGGTGATTTTCAGCCGCTATCCTGATAGCTATTTAGGCAGCTTTTTTGCTGCTTAACTTATCTGGATAATTTATGCAGATAGCGGCTGAAAACCTGGCAATCTGGTGGGAGGTCCTTTGCAAAGTGCAATTTTATTACCATCAGCTGCATGCGTGACGTTTTGCACTAGCAACCTGACAAATGCACTGCAGTAAGCTATTCCCCCTGTAGGGTGCAGTTTTCCTAATACTGCTATGTGGTTTATGATAGTGTTCAAAAACGAGCATCTCTGAGTTTGTGTAGGACGCTGCGCATTGGTTTAAAGATCACTAATGCTTGAAATTTTTAAATTTTGATAGCTACATCAATGAGAACTGTATATTCTTGCTTTAATGAAGGGTTAGAAATTTTTCTGATGACTTCTACCAGTTCTTTTATGTTTCCTTACATTTTGTCACATATTGATCTTGCCTTTATGAGAATATTCTTATGTATTGTGACTTGTCTTATGAGCAATAGCATATGGGTTTGCTTCTATACAGTTGTGGTCAACATTATTGGCACCTTACAGTTCAACCCCTTAATGCCCAGTATCTCTTGAAAAAAGTGGGCAATGAAATGGCTTTGGACTATATATACACACATATTTGACGCATAAAAAAATCTAATAAAACAAGTTCAATTAAAAAAGGAAATATTATAAAAACTGGGACATTGCCAGGACATGATTATTCCAATCAAAACATACCCAAGGGTTTCAAAGAACACAACTCAACCCGTGAAATAAAAATAATAAATGGTTGGTTCTGAATGTTACAGCTCCTCGTTAGAAACAAAGGGGCTTGTTTACAAAGCCGCGGTAGCAATTCGCGGTCGTTATCGGAGCCGCGGCCCCATTGATTTCAATGGGGCCGCGGCTCCGATAACGACCGCGAATTGCTACCGCGGCTTTGTAAACAAGCCCCAAAGTTCTTTTTGTCAGACAATGACCACCAGGTAAGGACTTTACTGTAACTGGGTGTAGCGTCCTTTTTAATCACCTGCAGAAAGAATTCAAACTTGTCATTACAAATATGCACTTATCTGAAAAACTGGCACAGTGGAGTCTATACACTTTGATGAATCAGCACGACACAGTCCTGCGTTACAGGTTTCACAAATGATGAACTGAGTGCAGCTATGGTGAAGAGAAACCTGAATCAGGGTTTGGAAATTGTGAAACCCGAAATGCAGGACTGTGTCGTGCTGATTCAACTAACTGTACGGACTCCTCTGTGCCAGTTTTTCAGATAAGTGCATATTTGTATTGACAAGTTTGAATTCTTACTGCAAGTGATTAAAAAGGATGTGACGCCCAGTTATGGTAAAGTCCTTACCTGACGGTCATTGTCCGACAAAATGAACTTTGTTTCTAATGGGGAGTTGTAACATTTAGAACTAACCATTTATTATTTTGAGGACAAGATTATTGGCAGCCTTATAAACAATTCAAATCAGTTTGAACAGAAGAACCACATTTCCACTGCAGTAAAATTAGATGCACCTGTGATCAATTGTCAGTTCATTTTCCTGTGTCACCTTGCAAAATGTACAGCCAGATTAAGAATCCAAATACAAATTCTTCTTGTGCCTCCTGCCTGCCTGGTTACGGAAAGAAGCTGGGTTTGGCAGGAGGTAATACAGGCAAATAAAAGAAATATGGTGCCTCCAAACAATGTACTTTTGCATACATCAGTGGTTCCTAATTTGTGGGTCATGAACCCCTAAGGGTCTGTGAGACCATTACAGGGGGTACTCAGGACATCCAAAAGAGAAAAGAGGGAGAAGCTAGTGGTGTCTGGCTGAGTGAAAGAAAGAGACTGAAAAGAGCTGGGTGGGGAGAGAAACAAAGAAACTGAGACTTGTGGTGACTGGAAGGAGGGAGAGGCAAAAATGCTCGAAAAGGAGATAAAGAGGGCTAGTGAGGACAGGCTTAGTGCTGAGGAGAGTGATCTGGGAAGAGTGGTGGCAATGATTTGGGGATTCCTGAACTTTTTGGAGGTTAATAAGGGTCCACCCAACCAAAAAGGTTGGGAATCTCTGGCATACGGTTTATAGTTTATTAAAATTAGATATACCGCCCTTCAATACACCAGAGCGGTTCACAATAATAATTCATTAAATATGAATTGAATTGAATTTCCATGTAAGAAGGGGAAAGTGATGGCAGTGGGGGTGTACTATCGACCGCCTCGCCAGAATGAACAAATGGATGATGAAATGCTCAAAGAAATCAAGGAAGCTAACAAACGTCACAGCACAGCAATAATAATGGGTGATTAGAATTACCCCGGTATCGACTGGGTCAATGTCACGGCAGGACATGCTAGGGAGATAAAGTTCCTAGATGAAATAAATGACTGCTTCTTGGAGAAACTGGTTCATGAACCGACCAGAGGGGAAGCCATATTGGACCTAGTCCTTGGTGGAACACCAGATCTGGTGCAAGAGGTAAGGGTGTTGGGGCAAATTGGCAATAGTGATCATAGCATGATCGTGTTTGATTTAATTAGTAGAGGAGGGATGGTAAGGAAATCCACAGTACTACCTTTTAACTTTTGAAAGGGAGACTATGATAAAATGAGTAAAATAGTTAAGAAAAAACTAAAAGGAGCAGTCACAAAGGTTAAAGACTTACATCAAGCTTGGCTGTTGTTGAAAAACACTATCTTGGAAGCCCAGACCAGCTGTATTCCATGCTTTAAGAAAAGTGGAAGGAAGTCCAAAAAACTGCCAGCATGGTTTAAAAGTGAGGTCAGAGAGGCTGTTGTTGCCAAAAAAGCATCTTTCAGGAAATGGAAAAAATAGCCAAATGATGAAAACTGGAAACAGCACAAGCACTGGCAAGTTAAATTCAAGGCATTGATAAGGCAGGCAAAGCGAGAATTTGAGAAGAAACTTGCTACGGAAGCAAAAACGCGTAATAAAGACTTTTTCAAGTACATTCGTAGCAAAAAAACCTGTGAGAGAGTCAATTGGACCATTAGATGATACAGGGGTAAAAGAGGCAGTAAGAGGGGACAAGGCTATAGCGGAGAGACTGAATGAATTCTTTGCTTCGGTCTTTACTGAGGAATATGTAGGGATGTTACCCATTACAGAAGTAGTATTTAAAGGTGATACTGCAGAGGAATTGAAAGAAATATCGCTACACCGGGAAGATGTATTACAACTATGTGATAAAATGAAGAGTAGCAAATCACCTGGACCAGATGGTATACATCCAAGGGTGTTGAAAGAACTGAAATATGAGATTTCAGACCTGGTATTAGTAATCTGTGAACTTTCATTAAAATCATCTGTAATACCTGAAGATTGGAGGATCGCCAATGTAACGCCAATTTTTAAAAAGGGTTCCAGGGGTGATCTGGGAAACTACAGACCAGTGAGCCTGACGTCAGTACTGGGAAAAATGGTAGAAAACCATCATAAAGAACAAAATTACTCAGCATGTAGATAGTCATGGCCTAATTGGAAACAGCCAACATGGCTTTAGACAAGGAAGATCTTGTCTTACTAATCTGTTATATTTTTTTGAAGGTGTGAATAAACAGGTAGACAAAGGTGAGTCAGTTGATATAGTGTATCTGGACTTTCAGAAAGCCTTTGACAAGGTCCCTCATCATAGACTTTTGGCAAAACTAAAAAGTCATGGGATAGGAGGCAGTGTACTATTGTGGATCAGGAACTGGTTAAAAGATAGAAAGCAGAGGGTAGGGCTAAATGGCCAATTTTCCCAATGGAAAAAGGTGAATAGTGGAGTACCCCAGGGATCTGTGCTGGGTCCGCTGCTTTTTAACATATTCATAAATGACCTAGAAAAGGGAATAATGAGTGAGGTTATCAAATTTGCAGATGACACAAATCTTTTTATAGTTGTTAAAATCCAAGAGGATTCTGGAACATTGCAAGAGGATCTTGATAAATTGGAAGACTGTGCATCCAAATGGCAGATAAAATTTAATGTGGATAAGTGCAAAGTTATGCACCTAGGAAAGAACAACCCAAACTATGGTTACACGATGTAAGGTTCCACATTAGGAACCACCACCCAGGAAAAAGATTTAGACGTCATCGTGGATAACATGTTAAAACCCTCCACCCAGTGTGCAGCGGCAGCCAAGAGAGCAAATAGAATGCTAGGTATCATAAGGAAAGGAATGGAAAATAAAAGAAAGGATATTATAATTTTATTTATTTAGCTGTTTTAATATCCTGCTTTTCAGCGGTCAATTGGGGGATACATTTAACATGAGGGGATATGAGACACATATGCTAATTCTTACAGGGAACATGGGCAATGGAGGGTTAAGTGGCTTGCCCAAGACCACAAGGAGTGCCTATAGGTCTAGAAATCCCAGTCCCTCTGGCCTGAGATTGCTGTTCCCAGGTGGGACTTTAACCCCCAGCCCTCTGGCCTGAAGTACCTTGTCCTAACCACTAGACCACTCCACCCTGCCTCTGTATTGTTCCATGGTACGACTGCACCTTGAATATTGTGTGCAATTCTGGTCGCCCTATCTTAAAAAGGATATAGCATTATTAGAAAATGTACAGAGAAGAGCCACCAAAATGGTAAAGGGGATGGAAGGCTACTCCTATGAGGAGAGGCTAAAAAGGTTAGGGCTCTTCAACCTGGAAAAGAGACAGCTAAGGGGAGATATGATAAAGGTCTATAAATAAATGAATGGAGTGGAACAGGTAAATGTAGATCAATTGTTTACATTATCAGAAAATAGAAAGACTAGGAGACATGCAATGAAGCTACAGGGTAAACTATTTAAGACAAATAAGAGAACATATTTTTTCATTCAACGTGTAATCAAACTCAGGAATTTGTTACCGGAGGATGTAGTAAAGGCTGTTAGTGTAGCTGGGTTTAAAAAAGGTTTGGACAAGTTCCTGGAGGAAAGGTCCATAAACCATTATTAAAAAGGGACCCTGCATATCAATTCTTGACCCAGTACAAGCATTGTGGAACCTGTGTCTTTTGGAGAAACTGCTAGGTACGTGTGACCTAGATTGGCCACTGTTGGAAACAGGATACTGGTCTTGATGGACCTTGGTCTGGCCCAGTATGTTCTCATGAGAAGCAGAAAAGAATCCATTAAAAATAGAAAAGAAATGACAGTGGGGTAAGGGAGGGGAACTAAGCCTCAAAACAGTCACTGGGAGGACAACTGAAATGCAGCTCGAAATAAATATGTCTTCAAGGCATTCATATGCCATAAAGAAGGAACCCCACTCTTAATCCAGAGTATGAATGCAGTCTCTTACTGTATTTACCACTAGTCATCTTCTTTATACTTGCATTGTATTAAACAAAGCTTCCTTCAGAATCTCACAAGGAGTAATATATATTTATTTATTGTTGTTAAGTGCCGTCAAGTCGATGTCAACTCATGGCGACCCTCTGGATAGTTGTCCTAAATTGTGTTCGGTCTTCAGTCAGGCAGCTCCTTGTTGACAATGGAATAATTAAAATGTGTAGTCATACAGGCAAATCAAGGTAAACTTGAAAATGTTTTTTAATTGAACCAGATAATGCACGGTTCCAGTTACTAATGTGGGTCAGAAATAATGCAGGTGCAGATAGCTTTGTGTATGCATCCACATACTGATCTCATGGCTCTCACCATGCAACTTTCCTCCCCTAACCCACCTATTTCCCTCTCCACTGCATGGTTTGCACTTAGCATAGAAATTAGCCCAAGCTAACTGTGATGGCCAAGCACTACCAGTTACCACGGGCCATTTAGCATATGCCGATACCCACACTAACTGCATACTGCACTTTAGTAAAAGGACCTATACATTTATCATACCTACGATCAAACTTCAGGACTGAGGTATGTAGTTTAATTACTGCCGTAGTTAATGATGCTATGGTAAAATAGCATATTTTACTTCAGCTTCTATATTTTTTGTAGAATTGCTCACAGCAGTAGACTTCTTTTTCCTTTTTCTCATACCGGAGTTTTGCCAATGTCAAAGGCTCCTTGTGCTCCAATGGGGTGTGACCTGGCCCTTTGGGCACACCCCTTTGGGGCCATGTTCTTGTAGTCCTCCTGGATGATGTCAGCACATCATTAAGACACCCATAGACCCAGGCAGGAAATGATGTGAAGCAGGCAGCAATGTAAGCAAGAAATCTCTCTGGCACAGTGTGGTGGGGGCTGCATTCTTATAAGTCTCCTGGATGATGTCAGCACATCCCCAAGATGCCCACAGTCCCAGACAGGAAACAATGTGAAGCAGACAGCAATGCAGGCAAGAAATCTCTCCCTTATTTTTTGCAACCAATATCTGGCCAGCAATACTCCTTCACTTAGTTAGATATCAAGTTGTAAAGAAATATTTAAAAACTAGAGAATTTTGATGCTATTTTATGAAGACACAAGGGTGCCTATGCTCTTTATATAATAGTAATGTAAGTAACAGAAACTGTGCCTTGAAAGCAGATGCAGACATTTACATGTTCATTCATAAAATTAGTATGGTGTAAATTAAGTCATTCCAAAATCCATGTGCGTACTTGCAAAATCCACCCGCAATCTGCCCAGACCTTGCCCCCAGCTACATCTAAAGGTACATTTTACAATGGGTGATCCAAGTGCAATCTGGGACGTCAAAACCAGAATGTCTGAAAAAGAAACCAGGCATGTGCAAGTTCAGGCATGATTTCACAAATGTGGACATGTCCGATATGGACCTCTATAGAGACGTCTACATAGATGTCCCTGGAAGGACATCTCAGAACATGGACATCTAATAGTCTAATGGTTAAAGTAGCATGTTAGGAGTAGGGTGGCTAGGGATCAAATCCCAGTATGGGCTTTTGTGATCTTAGACTAGTCACTTAATTCTCCATCTTCTCTACACTCTCTGGATGTTTTAAGGACAAAACAAGTACTTTCCTGGTGCCTATTCATGCCTGCAGCAGGCATATTATAATATTCCTATCATTACTGAAATCAAATGGAGATGTGTAAGTCTATAGCACCTCCCCGGACACAACCTCTTGCCTACTTGGATGTCATTGAAGCAGTGACAACTGTAAACTTCATTTGTGAAATGACTGTGGAGACGTCTCCTTGAATTTGACATCCACATGCGCAACTTCAGACGTCATATATCATGACTAAGACTTTTAAAATTACCTCTCTACCAGCCAAGTATCCACCTTTATGACAAGGCACATATTTTAAGCCAAATGGGATGTAATAAAAGGCCTTTCATGCATGTATGTTGTCACATATGTGCAAAAAAAGACTATGGAATTTCCCTCATGGAGGCCAATTCCGAAAACATTCACGTCCGGGCAGCAGGCACGTCCAAATGGAAGCATACAGAAATAGAACCCAATTCCTCACAGGCTGTGATAGATGCAGTTGTGTACACAGAATCACCTACATGGACGTACTAAATGTGGCCCGCACACAGTGCTACATTGTACGAAGATGGGTATATGCTGACAGCGGCATTGTACATCTCACGCTCACTGTATTCTGAAAAGATGTACATCTGTGACCCTGCCTGTCTCCATGACATATCCATGAACGCCCCCTTCAAAACAGGCAAATACCAGGGAATACCCAACATTAACCGAGAGTTGTTTAAATAGAGGCAGGGATGAACCAAACAAGCAAAACCACTATAGCTGCTAAAGTGTGATGTTATATAGCAGATGAGGTGTCACTAGTGTTAGCAAAAAAGACCTTGGTGACTTAGGGCAGAACAAAGGTTGTACAGCAGATGAGATGTCACTAGTGTTAGCAAAACAGACCTTTGTTCTGCCCTAAATCACACTGGATCCCTCCAGGGCCAATTGTTCCTCATATTGCCACCTTTAGAGATCTGCTTCTTTGTGATCTTGCTCTGTTAGAAGCACATATATTTAAATTATGGAAAGTTTATAATTTGAGTTATTCGCATTATCAAGTGTTACAACAACTTAAATCCTGGAAAGATCTAGTGATTAAGCCAGCAGACAAGGGTGGTTCAGTAATTATTCAGCATAGAAACCTGTACATTAACGAAGTGAATCGTCAACCTTCGGAAACCAGATATTATCGGCCTTTGGAAGCTGACACTACGATAGAATATCAGACTTTGGTTTTTCATGTTCTTCAAAATGCTTTAAAAATGAATATTCTTACTTTACAGGAGTATAAATATTTGTGAGTTCAACATCCACGGGTCCCGGTGTTTTATACAGTCTCTAACATGTATAAGACTCAGCAATCCAATAGTTTCTGGTCAAGTGTCTCTATTAGAACCTCTATCAGTTTTTCTGGACCATTTTCTGCAACCTTGTGTTAAACGTGCAAAATCTTACCTTCAGAATACATTACATTTTTTGAGAAAATTAGCACAGGTCCCTTTGGAGGCTGATAATGATATCTTGGCAACATTTGACATGACGTTATTATACAGTATATTAATATTCCTCAAGTTTTGGCTCTGGAGTTATTGAATCAAATATTTTCTCAACGTCCTCCTATTTAACATATTACGCCTCATTTTCTACTAGATTTGGCTGAATTGGTTATTACAAAGAATTATTTTTGTTTTCGCCAAGATTTTTACTTACAGATTCAAGGGGTTTCTACGTGGGCTACAGTAGCCCCCAGTATGGTGAATTTATATGTATCTAATTTTGAAGCGATGATTTTGTATCCATCAGTTTGTTATACACACATTAAATGTTGGTTGTGATTCATTAATGATATTTTTTGTATTTGGAGAGGGTCTGTGACATCTTTACGGGATTTTGGCCTTTAGCTTAACCAGCAGGATATGAATTTATAGTTTACCATGGAGCAATCCTTTACACAAGTTTCATTCCAGGATGTTTCTGTCATTGTGGAGAATACTAAGCATAGCACATCTTTATATAGGAAGAACGTTGATTGTAACAAATTGTTACATTTTGATTCTCATCACCCTTACAAACTGAAAAGCCAACTGGGATACAAGATGGACAGTTCTTAAGGTTGCGGCACATTCGCTCTGAATTAGAGGACTTTCAGATACAAGCACGACCACTTACTGAGCGTCTGCTACACAGGGGATATCCATACAAGGTTGTTCGTCAAGCATATTTAAGAGCTAAATATGCTAATAGATTGCTGTTTTTACTTAATCACAAGCCAGAGGTGATGGAAAAACAAGTCTGTGTTCTTCAATACTCTGATCATGTTCAGAATCTAGCGAGAAGTATCTGCACACATTGGCACATTTTGGAACTTCATACGATTTTTCTAGCTGGACCTTGCATAGCCTTTACCCGAGCATGAGGGACATGTTAGTTCATTCTGATTTTGTTTATCACGATGTGAATATACAGCAGTCAAGTGGACACAAAGCATGCGGACATTGTACCATGTGTCCTTTTACTAGTCTCTACTCAAGCTTGGACTGATCCACAATCAGGGGTAACTTATCCCTTAAGGTTATCCACTACATGTCAATCTATGTGGGTAATTTATTTGCTAGTGTGCCCATGCCCCATGATTTATGTAGGACGTACATCTTGCAGAGTACAGGTATGGCACACTAAACATAAATCTCACCTCGTTAATGAGATTTTAACGGCACCTATAGTTCCACATTGCATCGAATTTCATCACCAGTGGCAACATTTACATTGCCTTGTTTTAGATGGTATATCTAATCTGTCTCAAGGGTGAGCTGAACAGTGATTAAACAGACTTGAACAGAAATGGATTTTCACCTTGAACACCATGCACCCAATGGACTTAAATGAGTCTTTAGATTGGTATACAGCCATATGACATCACACTTTAGCAGCTATAGTGGCTTTGCTGGTTTGGTTCATCCCTGCCTCTATTTAAACAACTCTTAGTGAGAGTTGGCTATTCCCTGGTTTATTCTTTCACCATTACCATTAGAGAGTCCTGATGCAGCCCTTTTAATGAAACAGGACAAAACCTGAGTCGACGGTTGCTTCTGGTGTGGTTGGCGTTTTCGAGACGGGCTAATACAGCAGTCTCCTTCTGCCAGATAAGTGCTTGGTTTGGTTCTTTTGATGGTTTTAAAAGCATTTAAAAACAGAAAAAACTGACTTGCACTTTATAAGCCTATGAATGATATTTGGGGTGTTTCTTGGGAGGTGTTAGCAGGATCTTTTTTCTGCATTGCTGAAAACCCCGTTTGAGGCTTATTTTCCCCCTCCCCCCCCCCCCATTTCTATGGTTAATATCAGCTCCATAGTAATGTTGGTTTGTGTTCTCAACCAGAGTTTGTATTTATTATTCTCCATCCTGTTTTTTGTTTTTTTAGTTAGCGATTAAGGAGGATAGGAAGTTTAGTTTACTAGTAGTGTTCTATGTCAAAACCTAAGCTGGCACATAAGATTTGAAACAACATACCAACATTTTAAATTTAATCTACCACAGCACAGGTAGCCAATTAAATACTTCAGGTTTGAGCATGATAAGATCCCAACTACACAGCCTGTCACTAGTCTGGCTGCTGAATTTTGAATAAACTTAGGACAACAGAAGTCGGTCAATGAAAACTCTAATGATTGTAACACAGTGTGTAAGTCCTCCGCTGTGATAACATGTTTTCCACTATGTAGTAGCCTTAACTTAACAAGACTCCCTTGAATGATTGAATTTACATGGGATCCTATACAGTAGATAACTTTGCGTCTAATATCACTTTCAGTTTGTGTACTTCTCTAACAATCTTAAGATGTTAATTCCACAAAACAATTGATAAGAAACATCAATGATATTCTCATGAACCAACCATATCGGCTTAGTCAGACCAAAAGCTATACTACAGTATTGACGGCAATCCAGTCAGCTACTCTTCTTATCTGTGTCAACCTCTCAAGGTCATCAACCAAACCATTTTCCATAGGAAAGAATAACTGTATATCATCCACCTACACATGGTGATCTATTCCCAAATCCTTTAAGATATCACCAACAGGTTGAATATATATGTTAAATGGAACCAACCGGGGCTGATCCTTGGGTCAAACTAGACATCAAAGGGTTCCAATCCTAAAAATATAAAAGGTCCATAGAGACGTGCAGTTGGACCATTATCTGATTAGTTATGAGTTATATGTTGAAAGCCAAATTAGGTTCTATAAGTATAGAAGGCACTCACTCGGTTAGCAGCTTGTTGTGCTGTGAGGGCTTGTGTGCATCAGTGATGCTGAGGGCTAAGCTATCAGTAGTTTTACTACTGGCAGGGTCTCCCAAGATGGAAAGGTCTCAGCTGAGGGCCAGACCAAGACAAACCACCCATCTGGGCAGCAGTAGAATGGGACAGTATTGACGGCGGAGGATCACATTTCTGTGACAACGGCAACAACACTAAACTTAAACTGCGCGGAGGAAAGACCCGGCAATCTACTTCTGTATCTTGCTATGAAAACCCAATGGATAGTCACAACAAAACAAATTGCACTATAGTGCTGGAAGATGAGACCCCCCGGGATCAGAAGGCAGTCAATTAGCTACTGGGGAAGAGCTGAAGACATTTCAGAGTAAAGCCAGCATTTATGATGTGGTTGGATCAAAGCCCTTGGGACGTCTGACTGCTGATGTAGCTGCGCATGAAATGAGAATCGGAAGCTGTAAAGATGTCTTACATATTGGGACATGAAATGTACGATGCATGAACCAAGGGAAGTTGGAGGTGGTCAACAATTAAATGGAACGTGTACAACTTGATCTTTTGGGTGTCAGCGAACTGAAATGGACTGGCATCGGGCACTTTGCATCAGATGATCACATGGTCTACTATGCTGGAAATGAAAGACAAAGAAGAAACGGTGTTGCATTTATAATAAAGAAGAAACTTGCAAGAACTGTAATGAAATACAATGTAGTCAGTGAATGCTTAATCTCTATTCATCTACAAGGAATGCCTATCAACACAATTATAATTCAAGCATATGCCCCAACAACAGCTGCAGAAGAGGATGAAATTGATGAGTTCTGTGAACAAGTTCAAGCTGAAATTGACAGAACATGCAAAAAGGATATCCTGATAGTCATGGGTGACTGGAACACAAAGGTTGGCAACAAAAAAGAAGGCAAAGTGGTTGGAAAATATGGATTTGGCAACAGAAATGAAGCTGGAGAAAGACTGATATAATTCTGCAAGACCAACAATCTATTCATCTCAAACACCTTCTTCCAGCAACACAAGCGACGACTGTACACATAGACTTCACCCAATGGATTGTACAATAATCAAATTGACTACATCTGTGGAAGTCAACAATGGAAAAATTCTATAACATCAACAAAGACAAAACCTGGAGCTGACTGCGGTACAGATCATTAACTACTACTATGCAAACTCAAGCTAAGGATGAAAAAGAGCAAACCATTCATGAATGCAGCAGAATATGAGCTTTAGAATATACCACTGTAATTTAAAGACTGTCTACAAAATCGATTTGCTGCTTTAGATACAAATGACAGAGCTCCTGAAGAATTATGGATTGACATCATGAAGGTTGTGTTGGAAGAAAGCGAGAAGTCTCTACAAAAGGTGAAAAAGCAAAAATGGCTAAAATGGATGATGGAAGAAACTCTGAAAATTGCCCAGAAACGCAGAGAAGCTAAAGCCAGAGGAGAAAGAAAGACAATCGCAGAACTCAACAGAGATTTCTAATGTGCAGCAAGACAGGACAAGGAAAAGTACTACAAAGATACATGCAATCTGATGCAGCTGTTACCTTACCTACAAGGCTCTGCCAAGAAATTTGGAGGACAGCATCATGACCAACTGACTGTAAAAGATATGTGTTTATACCAATCTTAAAGAAAGGTGCTCCAACTGACTGTGGAAATTATCACACAGTCGCTCTGATCCCACATGCCAGCAAGATTCTACTGAAGATTATTCTATAGAGACTACAACCATACCTAGAACAAGAACAACCTGAAGTGCAAGCAGGATTCAGGAAAGGACGATGAACAAGAGACATCATCGCAGATGTGAGATGGATTCTTGAAAAGACTAAAGAATACCAAAAGGATATCTATTTGTGCTTTATTGACTATAGCAAGGCTTTGACTGTGTAAACCATGAGAAACTCTGGGACACATTAGGAAGCATGTACATTTATCAAGAAGCAACAGTTCGAATGGAACAAGGAGAAACAGAATGGCTTAAAATAAGCAAGGGTGTAAGACAAGGCTGCATACGTTCCCCCTACCTGTTTAATTTATATGCAGAACAAATCATCAGAGAAGCAGGATTGTATGTAGACAACAGAGGTGTGAAGATTGGTGGAAGACTCATCGACAATCTTCACTATGCTGATGGTACCATGTTACTGGCTGAAAGTGAAGATGATCTGATACATTTGCTTCTCACGATCAAAGAACATAGTCTTAAATGGACCTACAACTTAATGTAAAAAAGACAAAGATCATGACACCTGGCAAAATCAACAAGTTCATCGTTGAAGGAGAAGAAATTGAAATTGTAGACAACTTTAACCTACTTGGATCATAAGAACATAAGAACATAAGATATGCCATACTGGCTCAGACCAAGGTCCATCAAGCCCAGTATCCTGTTTCCAACAGTGGCCAATCTAGGTCATACGTACCTAGCAGTTTCCCCAAAAGACATAGGTTCTGCAATGCTTGTACTGGGTCAAGCATTAATATCCTGGGTCCCCTCTTAATAATGATTTATGGACCTTTCCTCCAGGAACTTGTCCAAACCTTTTTTAAACCCAGCTACACTAAAAGCCTTTACTACATCCTCTGGTAACAAATTCCAGAGTTTGATTACACGTTGAGTGAAAAAATATTTTCTTTTATTAGTCTTAAATAGTTTACCCTGTAGCTTCATTGCATGTCCCCTAGTCTTTCTATATTCTGATAAGGTAAACAATCGCTCTCCGTTTACCCGTTCCACTCTGTTCATTAATTTATAGACTTCTATCATATCTCCCCTCAGCCGTCTCTTTTCCAGGTTAAAGAGCCCTAACCTTTTTAGCCTTTCTTCATAGGAGTATCCTTCCATCCCCTTTACCATTTTGGTGGCTCTTCTCTGAACCTTTTCTAATAATGCTATATCCTTTTTAAGATACGGCGACCAGAATTGCACACAATATTTAAGGTGCGGTCTCACCATGGAACGATATAAAAGCATTATAATATCTTTTGTTTTATTTTCCATTCCTTTCCTTATGATACCTAGCATTCTCTTTGCTCTCTTGGGTGCTGCTGCACACTGGGCCAAGGGTTTTAACATGTCATCCACAATGACGCCTAAATCTTTTTCCTGGGTGGTGGTTCCTAATGTGAAACCTTGCATTGTGTAACCATAGTTTGGGTTGTTCTTCCCTAGGTGCATAACTTTGCACTTGTCCACATTAAATTTCATCTGCCATTTTGATGCCCAGTCTTCCAATTTATCAAGATCCTCTTGCAATTTTCCACAATCGTCTTGGGTTTTAACAACTTTAAATAGTTTTGTGTCATCTGCAAATTTGATAACCTCACTCGTTATTCCACTTTCCAGGTCATTTATGAATATGTCAAAAAGCAGCGGACCCAGCACAGATCCCTGGGGGGGGAGGACCTACTTCAAGAGAGGGTTTTTCCACTCTCATGGTAGGTGATCTGACAAGAAAATATTGAGACTGTTCATTGGAATTTGGGGCATTAGTACTCTAGTGTGGGAGATCAGTAGATGTTCACCTTGTTTTTGGAATAATCATGCCCTGGCAATGACCCAGTTTTTATACTATTTCCTTTTTAATTGGTCTTGATTTATTTGATTATTTTATGTGTCAAATATGTGTGCATATATAGTCCAAAGCCATTTCACTGACCACCTTTTTTTAGGAGATATTGGACATTAAGAGGTTGAACTGTAAGGGTGCCAATAATCTTGACCTCAACTGTAAGTGGTGAACAGAAGATAACTTTAAAATACAAAGAGTTATCTAGTGTCAGGACCCCAACAGATTCCACAATGTTTATCCCAAGCTGAACAGTGGGTTTCCCTGACCTCTTTAATTATGGTTTACAGACTTTTCCTCCAGGAACTTGTCCAAACATTTTTTAAACCCAGCTTCACTAACATCTTTTACTACATCCTCCAGTAAAGAGTTCCAGAGTGTGATTACTCATTGAGTGAAAAATTATTTTCTCTTATTTGTCCTAAATGAGCTACCTTGTAGCTTCATTGAGTGTCCCCTAGTCTTACTACTTTTTGAAGTAGTAAAACCGAGATATGTTTACTCATTCCACCCCATTCACTAACTTATAGACCAATGGCAAGGCAGTGCTGAGTCCACAGAAAACCTTAAAAGCAAGTCTAACCGCTCACAAACGGGATTCAAACAAGGAAAAATATGGCAAGGCACACAGAAGAATGATATCAGGACAGGATAAGAATCCAAGAACCAGGAACAGGAAAAATCTTGGAACTCAGAAGCAAGGACCAGGAATCAAAGCACAGGGAAAAGGAAATAGAATGCTCAGAATAAGAAACATGGAACAAGAAATATGGTCCAAGAACCAATAACCCAGCAGGGAACAAAAAAATACCCCAAGTCAAGTAAACTGGCCCCTGCAGAGCCAATAAAGACACAGAAATGCAAAGCACCACCCTTATCACAGCCAGCAAAGTTCAGATTGGCTGGAAACCCAAATATTACCCAGCTTACTATTGGCCCTGACAGAATTACCCCACCCTCACTGACCTCTCTTGGGGCTTTAGGAGCTTTTTATTCAAGATATTCTTACTGGCAGTCTCTGGCTGTCCAAGAGGGTTCCTGGAGAGGCAGAAGCAGTCTCTGGAGTTGGGGATGAGCTGGATTCAATCACAGCAGTGTCTCTGGCAAGGCTATTACTGGGACTGGGTCTCTCATAATGCAGAAACCAGGCTGAAAGCTGTAACAGGCATTTCTGATATTGTGAAAGTTGGCAGGAAGTCATACCTGCAGTCTTAAGGGAGGAACCTTTGGAAATGGATTCTCAAGTTAGGCAGTCTCCATGACAAAATTAGCTGAGACTGGACTTGGCTGACTTGTCCAATGCAGAAACAGCTGAGGCTGGTTTCCAGGGGAGTGGAATCTTCAGGGCAGAAATAGCTGAGTCTGGACATCAGTAAAGTAGAGTTTCTGAGGCAGGAAAAACTGAGAAGGATTTTGGCAGTGGAATCTCTGTTAATACAGGACTACAATTGCAGGAAATGGAGTCTCTGACATCTTTGAGACTGGAGCAAAAGCTGAAGTACAGATTTAGTCTTTTTCTCCTTGCTGTGGTTCCCCAAACATAGAATTCAGGACAGTTATGTTATTTAGGAGAGGGTTGTCTTCTCCAGAAAGAAGGTTACTCTTCCCCAAGAAGGAAATATATAATGCCTACTTTAAGGAAATCATTGGGGTATTCCATGAATTACCAAAGGCACTAGCTAGTAAAGCCCCCCCCCCCCCAAATTTCTCCTGAAACCCAAAAAGTCTTTCTGGGGAGGACAAGTGGATAAGGGGATAAATAAAAACATTGCACTGGATAAAGCCAGATAAAAAGCCAGAATACAAAAGTGTAGTTCAAAATTATCTTCCCAAAGTTTCCAAAAATATGAAATGTGTCACAGTAACAAAAAAACATTCAGTGAAACATGAAAACCATGACAGCTTTCAAGACATAGAGCTGCGATGTGCGTTCATTTGAAATATAAAGATCATAAACAGTCTCTGGAATCCAACTCACAAATACTTCTGAATTGTCAAGATATTCTTCAATATATAAAGGAGAACAAGCGCTCCATAGTGTATCAACTACTGTTTGCTCAATTTTCACAAAAGGATTTTGTTGTACCACCAAACATCATTGGTCCTAAAAAAAAACCCTCCTTCTGACTATTTAATAGCATTTCAGTCATTCATTTGATATTAATTAATAATTCAGAAGTGTTTGAGAGTGAAAGTCCAGAGACCTTTCATGATCTTCTTATTTATATTTGGATATTGGGTATTTGAACCATCAGATAAAGCTCTATTTCACCATTCATTTAAAATGGCAAATTGTTTTCAGCCTAAAATGATAGGGAAGCCCCCCAAATTTCAGATTTTATTCTGTTATCAATCATGTGCACTATTGTACAATAGTGTGCCCTATTTATCAATAGAAGAACACGTACTACTGGGTAATAGGACGCACTGCTCAGCAACAGTGCTCCCTCTTTGAGCAACAAGGGTATACCACTAATGACATTGATCTAAAATTAGAAAAAATTAAAAACACCCTCAAATAAATTGAAAAATCTCATAAATGGCATGGGAAACCAAACACAATGAAACATTTTGGCCTGCACACCCCCAGCAAAGTCCCAGATTTCACTAGCAGGCTCAGAAACCTGGGCAAGCAGTTTATAAGAGCAAGGCAAGTAGCATGTACTTTCAGCTGGAGTCACTCATATTTAGTTGCTGAGCTAAGCAGCTTAGCTAAAGTATCCCCTCACTCCCCCCCCCCTCCCATACACACACACACACACACCTTTACAAATTCTGTGGGCACTTCCACAGTGAGTCTTTCTGTCAGGTGACGTTTGGGCCCTTATTGGGATCACAACTGGGAAAACACTTCAAGTCAAGAAATATTATTGGGTCTACAGAATATCTCAAAGGCAAGTTTAATAGCACTTCATCTGGCAGTAGTACAAAAGCAGGACTCAAACACAGAAAAAGATGGCAAGCAACACAGCACCAGACTAGAACAGAAGAAATGCTGGAACTCTGAAGCAAGGATTCAGAACAAGGAATCAGGGGACAGTTTACAATACGCCGGAAACAGGATACTCAGAATGAGGATCATGGAACAGGAAACAAGGACCCAGCCACAAATATACCCAAAGACAGGACAAATATACCCCAAGCCAATTGGGCTGACCCCAGTAGAGTCAATCAAAACACAGAAATGCAAAGTGCAAGACTACTGCAAGCCCCACTATCAACCAGTAATTTGCTGGGCCTGACACTGGGCAACTCCCAAAACTTCCACAGAAAAATCTTTTTTAATTTTCATTATTACAAATTTTTAAATTTAGAAGAACCTTATTAATTATCCTTGCACAGAAATTAGGGTGGACCACAAAAGAAACAAGATCCCTAAGATAACTAAAAACATGAAGAATAATATCACAATCAAAAAATATTACTACCTAACTTACAAGGTCACAAAAAGAAGGGGAAGTTGCCAAGAATCAGAAATCCAAAGGGAAATACAGAAGAAATACAATCAATATATAATCACACTTAATAAGCCAGGTTTTACCATGACCAGAAGAGTAATTAAGGAAGCTTACAAGATCATCTTACTTGACAGAAAAACTTTTGAAAAGAAAATATCTCAGGTGTATTGATTTATTAAATACATAGCTAATATTAGCTATTTTAATCAAACATTTCCAGGGAATTTAAAAAAGAACTCTCCTCTGGGGTAATTTCTCCAAATGGGTTAGTTTTGTGCATACCATGACACTCATGAACCTCACTCCTAAGCTAGGGTATGTGGAGTATGATCTCAGTCTCTCAAATTTACTGCTAATGCTCGGCATAATACTTGCATTATGCTAAAGACAGCCTCCTTCTGGAGTAATAAGAGGTAACATGTAAGGGTAATTTATCAAGGTGTGCTTGAAAATTCCTCTTAACAAGCCTGTGGTACCCAACGTGATGGGAAATACCTTGGTATCTTCATGCCACATTTTCTTCATATCTGACTACATTTCTTGGTACTTGCAGATCTTCTCACTCTCAATGCGATTCATAGAATAGTCACTTGGGACTGACACCTCTATAATCCATGCTGTTCTGGTTTTCTTCTCCTTTACCACTATATCCAGCTTCCTTGCATCCATAGCAACATAGTGAGTGATGTCAGATAAAGACCAGCATGCTCCATCTAGTCTACCCAGTGCCAGAATTTATAGAGTTGTACGTGTCACTCCAGGCAGGTTACTCCTCTCCATTTAGAAGTTATTTATATTTGTTTTAATTCCATCCTCTTGCTAAATAGTGATCCTCTGTGTCTGTCACATGCCTTTTTGAATTCCGTCACTGTTTTTGATCCCACCACCTCTTTTAAGAGGGCATCCACCACCCTTTCTTTGAAAACATATTTCCTTATGTTGATTTTAAATTATGCAGCTTCATTTCATATCCTCTAGTTCTACAGCTCCTCCATCTTTGAAAAAGGTTTGTTGGTTCATTCATTAATACCCTTTAAGTATTTAAACATCTATATGATATCCACCCTGTCTCTCCTTCTCTTCTAGGGTATACAGATTTAAGTATTCAAGTCTTTTCTCATATTCCTTCTGGCATAGGCCACAAATCATCTAGGTTACCTTCCTCTGAACCAATTAAGTCTTTTTATATCCTTATAAGGTGCGGTCTCCAAAAATAAACACAATATTCTAAGTGAGCCCTCACCAATGACCTGCACAGGGACACTAATACCTCCTTCATTCTGCTGGCTATTTTTCTCTGTATATAGCCTAGCATCCTTCTGGCTTTGGCCACCCCCTTGTCACACTGTTTCGCCACCTTGAGATCCTCAGATACTATAACCCTGAGGTCCCTCTCTTGTTCCGTACACACTACTACTACTATTAATCATTTATACAAAGTTACAAAGTATATGCCGCGCTTTACAGATACATATAAAGATGATCCCTGCTCGCGGGGCAGAGCCTGGTATCTGGTCAAGATGGATGTGTAAGAGTGCTGCTCTGGAGGGCAAAAGGCAAGAATCCTGATTTTCTGCAATATTTGATCAAATAGTTCCTATTTACTTGGTTGCCATTTGATCCCGGATATGTTGGGCCCCAAGCAGATGTGGTAGGATTTCCAGTATTTCAAAATGCTAGTGCAAAGAGAACCAAGATGGAACCTCTCTCACCTCACAAGATTGTGGTCATCCGAGATTGCCCTGAGATCTAGCAGGAGATCTTGGCTGAGGTTCGAGCAGTCAAAGAAATGGTCAAAGCCAATGAAGAATCGCTAAGTGCAATGCAGGAAGATATTAACGCTTTGAGATCTTCATTGGAGTCTAATACAGCTCATTTGGAGAAGGTAGAGAAGGTGGTGGCATCACATGGGGAGAGGCTCGAGGCCATTGAGAAGCAGGCCAAGTTGATTCACTCAATGCAAATAGAGATGGAAGATGGCAATAATCACTCACGGCAAAACAACTTTAGAAACATAGAAACATGATGACAGAAAAAGACCACAAGGCCCATCTAGTCTGTCCTTCCATAACAACAACTACAACAGTCCACTTTTTACCTTTAGAGATCCTCTGTGTTGGTCCCATGCTTTTTTTTTAGGATACTAGGAGTGCCTGAGGTAGTGAAGAGGAATGACTTGATATCCTTTTTGCAGGTTATGATTCCAGGTGTGTTAAAGCTGCATTTCACTATGCCGTTTGAGATCGAGCGTGCCCATGGAGTGCCTACGCAGTTCAGGGCCATGAACAAACGTCCATGCCCAATTATCTTGAAAGTTCCGTGTTTTCAACAAGTGTTGCAAATAATGGGAGTAGCCAGAGCACTTACAGCTTTGGAGTACCAGGGGCATAAACTCCTATTTTTCCCTGACTTTGCGAAGGCGACGGTTGATTGGAGAAAGAGTCTTTTGATGTTGCGTCCATGCTTGATACAACTGAAGACCCATTTTGGACTGCTATATCCTGCCCGCATGAAAGTCACATTGCATAACCAGACCAAGACTTTTGATGATCCTGGAGATCTATGTGCATTTCTGGAGGATAAGGAGTCAGCGATGATGCAGTGATGGATATATTGTATCTTCTACTTACCACAGTTTTATGGCACTTGTTATTATGAGCGTCCAACTGTGTATAGTGTAATAGTGTATTCAGAAAGGAAGGGGTGAAGTTTGTTAATGTTATAGAGTAAGAAACTATAGGTTTTAGCTATCTGTTTGATCTATGTGGAGAAGGAAACAGAGAAGTCAAAGATGACCCCAAAGTTGCGGGCTATGTATAGGGAAGAAGAAGAGTGTTATTTACAGAGATAGAGAAAGGAGGAAGAGGGGAGTAGGGTTATGGGGAAAAATAAGAAGTTCAGTTTTGGCCATGTTCAATTTCAAATGGTGGTGAGACATCCAGGTAGTGATGTCAGATAGGCAGGCAGAGATGCAGGCCTGGAGTGTCAGAGAAATATCAAGTGTAGAAAGATAGATCTGAGAATCATCAGCAAAAAAATGATACTGAAAGCTATGGGAGGAGATCAGAGCACCAAGGGACTGGGTATAGAAAGAAAAAAGGAGAGAGCCCAGAACAGACTCTTGGGGTACATCAATTGAGAGTGGGATAGCAGTAGACGAGGAGCCACCAGAACAAACATTGAAAGAGCAATTGGATAGATAAGAAGAGAACCAAGACAGCATTACCCCTAAAATCAAGTGAGGACAATGTGTCGAGGAGAAGGTGGTGGTCAACAGTGTCAAAAGCAACAAAAAGGTCAAGAAGAATGAGGATTGAGTAAAGGCCTTTGGATTTCGCCAGGAACAAGTCACTAGAGACTTTGGCAAGAGCCATCTCAGTAGAGTGTAAGGGAGAAAAGGCAGATTGAAAAGGATTTAGCAAGGCTTGAGAGGAGAGAAATTCAAGGCAGTGGCAGAGAACTGCACGTTCAAGAAGTTTGAAAATATAGGGAAGAAGGGAGATGGGTCGATAAATAGGACAAGTAGGGTCAAGTGAAGGTTTCTTGAGAAGAGGTGTTACCACAGCATGCTTGAAGGCTGCAGGGACAGTTGCAGTGCAGAGTGAGAGATTGAGAATATGTGAGATGGAAGGGATGACAGAGGAGTAAATGGAATTAAGAAGATGAGTGGGGATAGGATCAGAAGAACAGGTAGTAAGTTTAGAGGAAGAAAGGAAATGAAAGGTTTATTCTTCAAAGATCTTAGAAAGGGATGAAAGGATAATAGAGATTGAGGGGCAAGTTTGTACTGAAAAAGGGGAAGAGGGGATGAAGCTGATCTAGTGGGGAATTAGAGTGTAATCTTGTGGACTTTTTCATGGAAATAGCTAGGGTTTGGGCAGAAAAAGAAGGAGGGGTCAGAAGCAGAGGCACCTTGAGGAGAGAGTTGAGAATTAAAAAGAGATGGCGAGAGTCAGAGGCAAGAGAGTTAGTCAGATGGATATAGTAGTTTTGCTTGGTGAGTGTTATGGCTGATTGGAAGGAGGCAAGCATGAATTTGAAGTGAGGAAATTCAGAAAGGAAGCAGGATTTCAGCCAAATGCACTCGGCTGAATAGGTACAGGAGTGCAGATAGCAGGTAGTTGAAGACAGCCATGGCTGAGCTATAGTGCACCTAACAGGAAGTGTCATGGGCAGAGCAAGAGTATCCAGAGCAGAGGAGAAAGCAGTATTATAGGAAACTGTAGCCTCATCAACAGACTTAGAAGACAAGGTGGAGGAAAGAGGTGATGAGAAAATTGTGGAGAGAGTTAATGGATCGATTACATGAAGATTCCTAAATAGGTAGAAGGGAATGGAGCAAGATTGAGGAAGGGAGTTATGAAGAGTGAGGCTTAGCAGGTAAGATCAGATAAGGGAAGAACTGAGGTACAGAAATTAGAGGGTAAACAATTAGAGAAGAAAACAAGGTCAAGCAGTCAGGGGCGGCCCAAGGGGGGTGCGGGGCCATGTGCGGAGACTCGGTGCGGGGCCTCATTTGCATAAGGGTCCTCATTTGCATAAATATTTGCATAATGTTACCATACACGAACTTTTAGTAAACATGCCTCTTAATGAGTGTATGAATAAAGAAAGACTAAAAGACTTCTACATTACTATAATCCAGTGCCAACCGCCAGACACATTAGGAACTACTACAAACACTGCCCATTTAGAACCCATAGCAAACCCGCCGTATCCTAACAGCACTACCAGGACTCATAAAGCACCATACCCTAACTATCAAAAGGAAACGCTGCAAATATTAAACCAATACATTTCAGAGAACAACAATACATGACCTACTGGGGAAAGAGAACAAGTGGCAATGTCAAATAGGAATTACGTAAACAGAATACCTCAGCTCAGTTACACATGAACAGAACATAAACCATCACCAAACAAGGAATCACAATTTAGAAACAGGAAGACAATAATTAAACTGGGAATCCCAAAAGCCAAACTTGGAATGTACAACACTGTAGAAATAAAACTATACATTAATTTTCTCTTGTACTAAACAAAGCGCAGACGTTAATGATGCACATTTCCCAGAGCTGACATATTCCAATTAATAAATTCAAAATAAAGAGATATTTTTCTACCTTTTGTGCATTTTTTTTCAGCTGCAATTGCTCCAGCCACTTTCTTCTGGTTTCTTCGTGTCTTCCGCTAATTCTTCATCGTCTGCTGTCCATTTGTCTTTTCTTCTCTCTTCTAGTTTTTTTCCATTCTCTCTCTACATCTGCTTTAACATACTAATCTTTCTCCTTTTCCTCTTTCCTCATTCCTATTTCATCCACTCAAATTTTACCCCTCCATCCTCAATCCCCACTTACTCTCCCAATATCCGGACAATTGTAGATTTGTCTTCCCTCCCACACAAAATATTTTTTCCCTCTCCATTTCACTCTCCCAGCTCCATCCCATTCTAATCCTCCCCCAACATCAGCTCCATTCTAGTTCCAGTCCCACCCAGCATCCGCTCCCTTCTAGTCCCCGCATCAGCCCATTTCCAGTCCTAGCCCCCCATAAGCCCATTTCCAGTCCTAGCTCCCCCATCTATTTGCAGTCCCATCCAAGTCCCTCCATCAGCTCATTTCCAATCCCAGCCCCCCATGAGCCCATTTCTAGTCCTTTCCTAGCCCCACCATCAGCCCATGTCAAATCCTAGCTCCCCTCCACTCAGCCCATTTCCAATCCAAGCCCCCCATGAGCCTACTTCCAGTTCTAGCCCCGTCATGAGTCCATTTCAATCCAAACCCCCACCACAGCCCATTTCCAATCTTAGCCCCCCACAACAGCCACTTTCCAGTCCTATTCTAGCCCCGCCAGCAGCCCAGGTCCTGTCCTAGCCCCCCCCTCACCCATTTCCAGTCCTAGCTCCCTCCCCCTCACAACCCATTTCCATTCCAAGCCCCCGTCCCCATCAGCTATTTGCAGTTCAAGCCCTCCTTCCACTCAGCCCATTTCCAGTCCTAGCCTCCTCATAGCCCATTACTAGTCCTAACCCCCCATCAGCCCATTACGTCCTAACCCCCCATCACCCTATTTCCAGTCCTAGCCCCCCATCAGCCTATTTCCAGTCTTAGCCCCCCTCCCATAGCCAATTACCAGTCCTACCCCCCATCAGCCCATTTCCAGTCTTAGCCCCACTTAGCGCATTACGAGTCCTAACCCCCCCTTCACCCTATTTCCAGTCCTAGCCCCCCCATCAGCCTATTTCCAGTCTTAGCCCCCCCCCATAGCCAATTACCAGTCCTACCCCCCCATCAGCCCACTTCCAGTCTTAGCCTCCCCCCCCATGGCCCATTACCAGTCCTAACCCCCCCCCCATGGCCCATTACCAGTCTTAACCCTCCCCCCCATCAGCCCATTACCAGTCCTAACCCCCCCCCTGGCCCATTACCAGTCCTAACCCCCCCCCATGGCCCATTACCAGTCCTAACCCCCCCCCATCAGCCCACTTCCAGTCTTAGCCCCCCCATAGCCCATTACCAGTCCTAACCCCCCCCATCAGCCCATTTCCAGTCCTACCCCCCCACTTCCAGCCTTAGCCCCCTCCCCATAGTCAATTACCAGTCCTACCCCCCCATCAGCCCATTTCCAGTCTTAGCCCCCCCATCAGCCCATTTCCAGTCCCACCCCCCCCCTTCCATCCATTGCCCCCTCCCCATAGCCCATTACCAGTCCTAACCCCCCCCATCAGCCCACTTAGCCCCCCCATAGCCCATTACCAGTCCTAACCCCCCCCCATCAGCCCATTACCAGTCCTAGCCTCCCCCCCCCATGGCCCATTACCAGTCCTAACCCCCCCCCAGCCCACTTAGCCCCCCCCAGCCCACTTAGCCCCCCCCCCATGGCCCATTACCAGTCCTAACCCCCCCCAGCCCACTTAGCCCCCCCCCAGCCCACTTAGCCCCCCCCCATGGCCCATTACCAGTCCTAGCCCCCCCCCAGCCCACTTAGCCCCCCCCATGGCCCATTACCAGTCCTAGCCTCCACCCCCCATGGCCCATTACCAGTCCTAACCCCCCCCATCAGCCCACTTAGCCCCCCCATAGCCCATTACCAGTCCTAACCCCCCCCCCCATCAGCCCACTTCCAGTCTTAGTCTCCCCCCCATGGCCCATTACCAGTCCTAACCACCCCCCCCTGGCCCATTACCAGTCCTCACCCCCCCCCCGGCCCATTACCAGTCCTCACCACCCCCCCCCCCATCAGCCCACTTCCAGTTTTGCCTCCCCTCCCATAGCCCATTACCAGTCCTAACCCCCCCATCAGCCCACTTAGCCCCCCCATAGCCCATTAACAGTCCTAACCCCCCCCCCCATCAGCCCATTACCAGTCCTCGCCTCCCCCCCCATGGCCCATTACCAGTCCTAACCCCCCCCCAGCCCACTTAGCCCCCCCCCAGCCCACTTAGCCCCCCCCCGGCCCATTACCAGTCCTCACCCCCCCCCAGCCCACTTAGCCCCCCCCCCATGGCCCATTACCAGTCCTATCCCCCCCCCAGCCCACTTAGCCCCCCCATGGCCCATTACCAGTCCTAGCCTCCACCCCCCATGGCCCATTACCAGTCCTAACCCCCCCCATCAGCCCACTTAGCCCCCCCCATAGCCCATGACCAGTCCTAACCCCCCCCCCCCACAGCCCACTTCCAGTCTTAGCCACCCCCCCCTGGCCCATTACCCGTCCTAACCACCCCCCCCCCCTGGCCCATTACCAGTCCTCACCACCCCCCCCCCCATCAGCCCACTTCCAGTTTAGCCTCCCCTCCCATAGCCCATTACCAGCCCTAACCCCCCCCCCCCCTATCATTCCAAATTAAAATAAAAAAAAAACCAAACTGGCTGCTTCTGCCGCGGCAGCATCAAGAGCTCTGCCGCGGGGGCCCCCCCCTGCCCGGCAGAGCCTCCGTGCATCCTCAGCTGCTTTCTTCATGTCCAAAACGCAGGCTTCTTTCAGAGCCGCGAGAGTTTCTTTTCTCGCGGCTCTCTTAATCCCGCGGGGCTGATGGGAAATCCCATCACCCTCGGCGGGATTAACAGAGCCGCGACAAAGGAAACTCTCGCGGCTCTGAAAGAAGCCCGCGTTTTGGACATGAAGAAAGCTGCTGAGGATGCACGGAGGCTCTGCCGGGCAGGGGGGGGCCCCGCGGCAGAGCTCTTGCTGCTGCCGCGGCAGAAGCAGCCGGTTTGGTTTTTTTTTTTAAAACTTGGGATGCTGAAGAATGTTTTTTGCGCGGGGCCCCCTGAAACGCGGGGCCCTGTGCAAAAAACATTCTTGCTCAATGGACGGGCCGGCCCTGCAAGCAGTGACTATGCTGATGAGTGGGGACAGAAGAGCAAAGCTGGAGACTGAATGAGGAGGTACGGGAAAGGAACTTAGAAGCACAGGAGTAAGAAGGGTTGTCAACATGAACATTAAAGTCACCAAGAATAAGGGAGGGGGAAGAATAAGGAAAACTATGAGTCAAAGTCAGTGAGAATGGTAGATGGGTCTTGTCAGAGGGTCTATAAATAGCAACTATCCAGAGAGATGAGGGATTAAAAAGGCTGGTGGAATGCACTTCAAGGAGGAAAAGGAATGAGATTGAGGTAGAAGGAGGGATTGAAATTGGCAGGAAGGAGAAAACAGAAACCCAACATTACCACCACGGCCAGTGGCACGAGGAGCGTGGGAGACTTGGTAGCCGCCGTGACAGAGAGCAGTGACCAAAGCAGTATCATCAGGAACGAGCCAGATCTCAGTAAGAGTTAGAAGATGGAAAGCCTTAGAGATGAAGAGATCATGAATAAATGGGAGTTTATTAGATATAGAATGAGCATTCCATAAGGCACAAGAGAAAGAGGAGAGAGGAGGAGGAGAGGAGAGGAATATAAATAAGGTTGGAATGGTTGAGTCAGGAACTGTCTAGGGGGTGAGAGAAATGTATAGGCGGGGCAGGGTTGAGATTAATGTCTCTGGATAATAGAAGGAGAAGGAAGAGTGTGAGAGAGAGAGGAGATGGCACGGCGGAAACAAAGATGAGTTTCTTTCAGAGAGAAAGGAGAGGAATGAATGGGAGAAAGAAAAAGGTGAAGTTCAAGAGCTGAACAAAGGATGGAAGAAAAGATGGGAGAAGACATGAGGAAGGTAGAGAGAGGGTGAAAAAGATGAAAAATTTGAAGATGTTGGTATAAAAGAAGGTTAGGGATCACCTACAGTTCTTTTGGGTTTCTGCATCCCAAGTGCATCACTCTGCACTTTTTTGCATTAAATCTCAATTGCCAAGCATATGACCATTCTTCTAATTTTTGTATATCTTTTCTCATTTTGTCTACTCACTACAAAGTGTCCACTCTGTTGCATATCTTCATATCATTTGCAAAAAAGTATACTTTAATTTTTAACCCTTTGGCAACATCATCCACAAAAACATTAAATAGTAGTGGCCCCAGGACCAATCCCTGAGGCACTCTACTACTCACCCTCCTTTCTTCAGAGTGATTCCATTCACCACTACCCTCTGTAGTCTGACAGTCAACCAGTTCTCGATCCAGTTCATCACATTAGGATCCATCCCCTGGCTGTTCAGTTTATTTACAAGCCTCCTATGAGGAACGGTATCAAGGCTTTGCTGAATCTTAATAGACACCATCCTTCACATGCCCTTGATCTAATTTTCTGGTCATCCAGTCAAAGAAAGCAATCAGATTTGTTTGGCATGATCTTCCCTTGGTAAATACTTGTTGCTTCAGATCTTGCAACCCATTGGCTTCCAGAAGAAACACTATCCTTTCTTTCAGCAGCATCTCGATTACTTTTCCCACTACTGAGATAAAGCTTTTTATCTGTCAGGATGTAAGTATCCCAGATGATCAGAACCTCTTCATTCTCCATAGTCCTTAGAGCTATGATCCCAATGAGGCCAATTCTGAGTTGTGTATCCCTGGACCATCCAGACATCTGGATGACCCAGGGATGCACCTGATTCTGCTCCTGATTTTCCAGTGGATGAGACGTGCTATTTTATTGTGCCTTTCTGTATAGAATTTTTCTGTCATTAAAACTTTGCAGACATCTATGTGGTGAGGCACTGTTTCCAGCTTTTTCTTATAGAATCTACATATCTCATCCCTCATGGATTACCTTCTGCTGGAGCTGAAGAAAAGACTTAAGCATTATCTGAGTCTCCTGGCGTAGTTCAGGAAAACATGTTGTTTGATGAACAAAGCATCTCTATTACGGAAAAATAAGTCTCATTATGAAATTGTTATCAGTCTCAAAAGCAAAAGTCACTAGCAGGATAGCTCGGTCCTCAACTTTCTCCAAAGAAAGTTCAAGCAATGCTGTCACATCCAATTCGGCTGCTGAAGCTTGCACTTCAAGTTCTCCAGATCATCCCAAAGCTCCCACCTCAGTCTTGTTATGAAATAGTAGATTTAAAAACAGCCCTACCTGGGGGCAAGAGGGTACTGCATCTGGTGGAATCTTTAAACACTCCATGAGGTATTTTTTAAACAACTTTTGTGGACTTGTTTTGTAAACTGTGGAAATTAAGCACTCAAATATTTAAATGACTGGACTTATTTTCAAGTACTGTGATGTCCTCGCCCCCTAATGGCCACCCTAGGCGGTCGCCTAATAGGGCGCGTCACCTCTTTATTGTGTAGTTGTGGGTTTTCATGTAAACAAATGAAAGTCCGAGAGGCTGTAAGGCTAACACAGGAAATTTATTGATTTTCACTGCTTCTCCAAAATAGAGCTTGTGTAAAAGCTCAACGCAAAACAAGAAAGTAAAAGGATTTTCTTCTCCTGATACAATTAGCTTCAAATGCTTCCAGACTTCATGAACAAAAGCTTCATTACTTCTCCTAGCCTCTTTAACACCAGGGCTAGTTTGCCTTGCTAAAACATCTTCACATGCAAGCACTTTCTGGTTTTATTCCAGGAACATTTGTAAAAGGTAACAAGGCTTTTAAAACACAGTCCAGCCTGTTTACACCTTTTAACTCTCCAAGGCAGCTGTTTGAGCTTTTCCCTTTCCAAGGCTCAAACACTTGTCTTGTAACATATAGCACATTCCATTGGGCATTCACACTCACTGTCAGAAGGATAACTTCCTATTTCCATATCTTCAGTGTCTGGCTCTGGTACATCAAGATTAAAACTCCTCCTTGTAATACCCGGCTCTACACTTTCTAAAAGCTTAAGAATTTCCTTCCACCTAGAGGTTTTTCTGTCTCTAGGCTGCTTAGCACATACTGGCAATTCTTCCTCTCTCCAAGAATGGCTTAATGCTTTCAGCTTGTTTAACTGTCTGTTAGACAGAGGGTTACTCACGGTTCTCCTGTTATCAGATGGGCTTTTACCAAGCCTTTGGCTTGTAGTAAAACTGTCCTCATTCAAATCTCTCCCCAAAGGAAATCTCCTGCCTCCAGGTTCCAAAGCAAACCTCCCTGCTTTGTGGCTTGTTCCTTTGAATACTCTAGCACAGGGGTCAGCAACCCGCGGCTCCGGAGCCGCATGCGGCTCTTTCTCACCTTTGCCGCGGCTCCGGAGCACACTGCCCGCTTTAAACGTCGCGTTATGGGCTCCCTCCATGTCAGCTCCCTCCCTTCTTCTGCAGCCGCGGTTCCCTGTCTCCTAGGGAACCGCGGCTGTGCTTTTAAAATCAACTCGGAGCCCTTCCTGTCTTGACGGGCTCCGTGCAGCATTGTCCCGCCTCTAAAGGAAGTTTGGAGGCGGGACAATGCTGCACGGAGCCCGTCAAGACAGGAAGGGCTCCGAGATGATTTTAAAAGCACAGCCGCGGTTCCGTAAGAGGCAGGGAGCCGCGGCTGCAGAAGAAGGGAGGGGAGCTGACATGGAGGGAGGGAGCAGATATGGATGGAGGGATGGAGGGGGCTGACATGGAGGGAGGGAGCAGATATGAATGGATGGAGGGAGGGGGGCTGACATGGAGGGATGGAGGGGGCTGACATGGAGGGAGGGGGGCTGACATGAAGGGAGGGAGCTGATATGAATGGATGGAGGGAGGGGGCTGACATGGAGGGAGAGGGGCTGACATGGAGGGAGGGAGCAGATATGAATGGATGGAGGGAGGGGGGCTGACATGGAGGAATGGAGGGGGCTGACATGGAGGGAGGGGGGCTGACATGGAGGGATGGAGGGGGCTGACCTGGAGGGAGGGAGCAGATATGAAAGAATGGAGGGAGGGGGGCTGACACGGAGGGAGTGGGGCTGACATGGAGGGATGGAGCGAGGGGGACTGACTTGGCGGGATGGTGGGGGCTGACATGGAGGGAGGGAGCAGATATGAATGAATGGAGGGAGGGGGGCTGACACGGAGGGAGGGGGGCTGACATGGAGGGATGGATCGAGGGGGGCTGACATGGAGGGATGGAGGGGGCTGACATGGAGGGAGGGAGCAGATATGAATGGATGGAGGGAGGGGGGCTGACATGGAGGGATGGAGGGGGCTGACATGGAGGGAGGGGGCCTGACATGGAGGGAGGGAGCAGATATGAATGGATGGAGGGAGGGCGGCTGACATGGAGGGATGGAGGGGGCTGACATGGAGGGAGGGGGGCTGACATGGAGGGATGGATCGAGGGGGCTGACATGGAGGGATGGAGGGGGCTGACATGGAGGGAGGGAGCAGGTATGAATGGATGGAGGGAGGGGGGCTGACATGGAGGGATGGAGGGGGCTGACATGGAGGGATGGAGGGGGCTGACATGGAGGGAGGGGGGCTGACATGAATGGAGGGAGGGAGGGGGGCTGACATGGAGGGATGGAGGGGGCTGACATGGAGGGAGGGGGGCTGACATGGAGGGAGGGAGCTGATATGGATGGATGGATGGATGGAGGGAGGGGGCTGACATGGAGGGAGGGAGCTGATATGGATGGAGGGAGGGGGGCTGACATGGAGGGATGGAGGGGGCTGACATGGAGGGAGGGGGGCTGACATGGAGGGGGCTGACATGGAGGGATTGGGGAGGCGGGCTGACATGGAGGGAGGGAGCTGATATGGATGGAGGGAGGGAGGGAGGGAGGGGGCTGACATGGAGGGATGGAGCACTGGTAATGGGGTTGAGGGGACGAGCACTGGAAATGAGCTGATTAGGGGAGGCTAGGACTGGTAATGAGCTGATGGGGGGTAGGACTGGTATTGGGCTGATTAGGGGAGGCTAGCACTGGTAATGGGGTTGAGGGGGGATTAGCACTGGAAGCGAGCTGATTGGGGGGCTTTGACTGGGCATGGGCTGATTGTGGGGAGGGGAGGATAGAGCTGCTGGCCCTGGAAGATAACTGGGGGCTAAGGCTACAAATGGGCTGATATGAGGGGATGGGAGAATGGAACTGGATCTGAGAGGGGCTGCCATGGTATTTGTACTAGAAGGGACTGGTCAGTGGGGAAGGAGGGGGACTGGAAGGAAATGGACACCAGTGGCAATCATGGGAATGCAAGTTGACATTGGAAGGTACTGGGAGTGAGGACTGGAAAGGGGCTGATATTGGGGAGGGTTACTGGGACTGGAAATAGGCTGATGGAAAGAAGTGAAGAAAACGAAAGAAGAGATAAGAACTGGCAGATGGACCATAGACCACAGAAAGAGAGCTAAGAGAAGACAGGAAAGCAGAAGCCTCAGATCGGGACCAGCATGATCAAAGAATAAATTGGTCAGACAACAAAGGTAGAAAAAATATTTTATTTCATATTAGTGATTTGACTACAAAATCATCATAATTTTGAAATCAAATATTGTTACTTCTTGTTGTTATATTTTCTGGCGTATTTTTTTTGGTGTGCGAAGGAAGAGGGGTAGTCTTATACGGCGAGTATAGGCCAAACACCTATATTTTAACAGGAAAAGTAGGGGGTCGTATATAGCATTAAGGTAAGAAACAATATATGCAGTGTTAGATTTGTTTTAAATGTCGCAATGGTTTTGCGGCTCCCAGTTTTTTTTTTCCCTTCGGAAACGGGTCCAAGTGGCTCTTTATGTCTTAAAGGTTGCAGACCCCTGCTCTAGCAGTTTCCTCTAAGGCTGGGCTGTCCTGGGAAATACCTCTCTCTTCAAACACCCGAGAGCTTTTTCCTCCCTCCAGCACATTAGGCTTCCTGCTCCGTTCTGAGTCTCCAGTAGCTCCTCCCCTGGGAACTCCCTTCTTCCTGTAATGTTGCTTCTCTACCTCAGCATTGGCATAGACATCAGAATATGCCTCAGGAAGCAGGCTGCTCTTCAGACTTTCTTCACCACTGTCTGACTCAGCTTTCTCCACTCTGTGTCTGTGTTCCAAGTGCTGCAACCTCTCCAACTGCATCTGTTCTCTGTTACTTTCCTTTTGTAATCCCCTGGGAACTCCCTTTGCACGTGTCTGAGCAGTGATCATGTGCTGCTTCCCCAGCTGGTCTTCATTACCCTTACAGCTTGTTCCTAAGCTGGGGCGTGGCCTGCAGCTATTCACTAGGTGAGTTTTTTCCTGTTTCAAAACATTTTGTGTTTCACATCCCCGCCTGCTGCTTCTCTCCCTTAAGGTAAAAGTGTGCTCTTTTCCCTTTCCTAAGTGCTTGGGAACATTTTGGCCATCACAGTACCCCCAAATGACATTGTACTCTAATGGAGTCCTCAATCATTCTGGCTCCTTTTGACCAGGCTTGAGGACACAAATCTTCCCAAACCTTCCCATTCCTTTCCATGACTTTTTGCCTTTTCGATGCAGGTTTTACAAACTTCCAGCATTCCTTCCAAAGCCCCCAGCTTAGCCCCATCAAAACCTTCCCAATCAAGTGATTGCTTTCTAAATAGCTTCCATTGTCACTTCTCAGGTTTCTTTCTGCAGACCATATATTTATTTATTAGTGCTTATTTACCACTTTTCGTGAATCAAAGCAGTTTACAGAGAACTCAAGGATTGAACATTACATTAAACAAAAAATACATGTAACATCTTAACAGGGAGTGAAAGGGGAAAAGGGAAGAATTAACTTAAATCAGCAAGAGCTGATTTAAATAATAACCATGTACTGAGAACTAAGCATATACAGGGTGGCCCAAAAAAGTGAGAACATCTCGTAGCATATAAGTTATTTAAAAATTCAAAAAGACAGATGTAAACGATTGACAAATTAAAAAAACAAAGATGGCAACCGGAAATTGTCGAAATAAAGACGTTATATAGCTAAAAAAGGTAAATAAGTAACCTATTTAAGCTTTTAATTTACAAGATGTTCTCACTTTTTATTGGGCCACTTTGTATATAAATTAGTTACAATGAACTTGAAAGCATCTTGAAAAGTATGAGGACTGTAGTTTATATATACAGGGTGGCCCAAAAAAAGTGAGAACATCTCATAAATTAAAAGGTTAAATAATTTACTTATTTACATTTTTAGCTATATAACGTCTTTATTTTGACAATTTCCGGTCGCCATCTTTTTTTTTATTAATTTGTCAATTGTTTACATCTTTTTGAATTTTTAAATAACATATGCTATGAGATGTTCTCACTTTTTTTGGGCCACCCTGTATATGCTTAGTTCTCTGTACATGGTTATTACTTAAATCAGCTGTTGCTAATTTAAGTTAATTCATCCCTTTTCCCCTTTCACTCCCTGTTAAGATGTTACATATATTTTTGGTTTAATATAATGTTCAATCCTTGAGTTCTCTGTAAACCGCTTTGATTCACGAAAAGCGGTAAATAAGCACTAATAAATTCCTAACAGGGACTCTACAGGTCAAAACAACGGTAAGGATGTCAGGGTTTATTTTTATTAAATTGCTAGCTCTCTGACTGGGAGCTCTTAAAAGAGTTTTGGTATATTTTTAAAGCAAAGTTACATTCTTTTTGGTGCTTTAGTAGAAATCTTTTCTGTAGTGGAGTAGGTTTTAAACTCTGGTAATCTTCTCAACTTTTGAGAACTGCTGACACCTAATCAGGAGTTAGTGGGTCTGATTAGCCTGTGAATGAACTGAGAGCAGCTGAGGCCTGCATAAAAGGCTTCAGAGCCCTGCCCTGTTGAGGCATTCCTAACAGGGGCTCTACAGGTCAAAACAATGGTTAGGCTTTGAGGGTTTATTTTTATTAAATTGCTAGCTCTCTGACTGGGAGCTCTTAAAAGGGTTTTGATATATTTTTAAAGCAAAGTTACATTCTTTTTTTTGCTTTTGTAGAAATCTTTTCTGTAGTGGAGTAGGTTTTAAACCTTGGTAACGTTCTCAGCTTTTGATAACTGCTGACACCTAATCAGGAATTAGTTCCCTCCCTACCCTCCCCAACTCCCAACCACCCCTAGTGAGCAGTCTTGCTTTATAGGGTACCTCCCCATTTAACACAGGGACTTGGAACAGCACATTTTGAATATAATTAAAGAGATTTAACTGCTTTTTTTCTGAAAGGACAGCTGGGAAACCCGCTGGTACTTTGGTAGATCTCTCTCTTATGCTTTCACAGATACCTAAGCTCCACGAACAGAACAATGGCTGGGAAAAATCGTATCACTAAAGCTGTTGCCCCATTACAGCTTCTGCCTCTGTCCAGACAGAGGTCCCAATGCCAGTCGAAGGACCGGTTCCATGTGCAGAGTGCCTGCATGCTGAAGCTCTGATGAAACAAGTGGAGGAACTCGGAGAGGAGGTGGCGAGGCTGAGGAGCATTCAAAACAGTGAGAAGTACATTGATGAGATGCTTCTTGCAGCAACCAAGCTCTCCAGCAGAGGAGAAGATGGATGCCAACAGAATGACAAAGGTTGGACACAAGTCACCAGGGCCTGCAGAATCACCAATCCAACTTCTCCAGCCCTTGAATTGGAGAACCATTATGCAGCCCTGGAAGCGAAGGAGGTGAAAGCATCCCTGGAAAGGGAAGAACCAGAGCTGAAGCACCCCAAAGTTGCAGAATCAGTGACCACAAGGAAGCAAATGGTAGTGGTGGTTGGTGACTGTCTTCTGAGGGGTACTGAGGTGTCCATCTGCCGACCAGACTTGATATCCAGAGAGGTATGCTGCCTGCCTGGTGCCAAAATCCAAGATGTTATGGAGAGTTTGCCGAGACTCATCAAGCCCACTGACTATTACCCAATGTTTCTAATCCATGTCTGAACAAATGACACTGCCAGGTATCCCTCTGAGTGTATCAAAAGTGACTTCATGGCTCTGGGACAGAGGGTGAAGCAGTTAGGTGCACAGGTGGGGTTCTCTTCAATTCTCCCTGTTGAGGGTAAAAGCCAAGGCAGAGAGGCTTGCATCCTTGAAATAAATGCATGGCTGCGTGGATGGTGTCATTGAGAGCGTTTTGGTTTCCTAGACCATGGGATGCTGTTCCAAGGGTTGCAGAGCAGAGATGGCATCCATCTGTCCAAGAAAGGTCAATGTATCTTCAGTAGTAGACTGGCTAATCTGCTGAAGAAGGCTTTAAACTAGATTCATTGGGGATGGGTTAAGAAACCCCCAGGTTAGTGAAATCCCCCAGGTAAGTGAAGTCCCCCAGGTAAGTTATATATTAAATACCTTTATGGAAATGGGTAACAGGGGTAACATATGGAAAGCAGTGTGTATAAATGCCCATAGCATGGGAAATAAGATCCCTGATGTTGAAGCTTTGGTGGGAGTGGCCAATTTGGATTTAGTGGCAGTTACAGAAGCATGGTTCACAGAAAACCATGACTGGGATGTAACTATACTATATTATATTCAGAAAGGACAGGGTAGGAAGAAGGGGAGGAGGAGTGGCACAATATGTAAAAAATACTATTAAAGCTTTGGAATTACTGTGCTTAAAAGGGAGAGAGGAGGCATTGTGGGTTAAACTAGAAAGAGGGAAAGAGAAATCTATTTGCATTGGCATGATATACAGCCCTCCCTCACAAGAGGAAGAGGTGGACAGAAAGTTAATTGAAGACATATGCAGCATTGCTAGGAAAGGGGAAGTGCTACTGATAGGGGATTTCAATATGCCAGAAGTTGATTGGCACACTCCTGCTGCAGTATCATCTAGAAGTAAAGAGATCCTGGATTCTCTACAGGGAGAACTATTCAAGCAATTGGTAACAGACCCACACGTGAAGGGGCCATATTGGACTTGGTGCTTACCAATGGTGAAAGTGTTTCTGATGTGATAGTGAGAGATCATTTTGCATCCAGTGATCACCAGATAGTGTGGTTCAGTATTAGAACTAAGGCTGTTAGAATCCATTCAAAGGTGAGGGTCTTAGACTTTAGGAAGAATAACTTTGCCAAGATGGGCCAATACCTCAGGGAGTCGTTAGCGGGATGGGAACAGCTGGGGATGTAGAAAAACAGTGGGCAAAACTGAAAGGGGATATTTTAAGGGCCACCAACCTTTTTATTAAAATGGTAAATAAAAGGAAAAGGAGACTGCTATGGCTTTCGAAAGAAGTAGCTGAAAAAGTGAAGAAAAAGAGGGAGGCCTTCATGAAATACAAGAGATCACAGAGAGAGGAAGACAGGCATCTGTATTTGGAAAAACTTAGAGAAGCTAGCAAAGTAGTTAGGAAAGCGAAGATTCAAAAAGAGGAGGAAATAGCCAATGCAATAAAATGGGGGGATAAGACATTTTTCAGAAATCTTAGTGAGAAGAAGAAGGGCAAAAGTGGTATGGTCAGACTCAAGGGTGAATGGAAGGAATATGTAAAAGCTGATGAGGATAAAGTGGAATTGCTTAACAAATATTTCTGTTCTGTGTTCACAGATGAAGAACCAGGAGCAGGACCTCAGAAAACACCCCCAAACAGGAACAGAAGTGAGAGACATCTTGGACAATTTCCAGAAGACCGTGTTTGTGAGAAACTAGCTTAACATAAAGTATACAAAGGGATGGGACCGGATGGGATGCATCCTAGAATGCTGAGGGAACTTGGGGACATTCTAGCAGCTCCACTGACTGACCTTTTCAATGCATCGTTGGAGTCGGGAGTGGTGCCAAAGGACTGGAGAGAGGCTCATGTGGTGCCTTTACACAAAAGCGGAAGTAAGGATGTGGTTAAAAACTACAGTCCGGTTAGTTTAACTTTGGTGGTGAGTAAATCATTGGAAACGCTGCTGAAAGAGAAAATAGTGAGGTTTCTGGAGTCCAGCAGATTACAGGATCCGAGGCAGCATGGATTCACCAGAGGCAGGTTTTCTCAGACAAATCTGATTGATTTATTTGACTGGGTGACCAGGGAGTTGGACCGAGGGAGAGCCCTAGATGTATTTAGATTTCAGTAAAGCCTTTGACACTGTTCCTCACAGGCAACTTATTAACAAGCTGAGCACCCTAGGGACGGACCCTAAAGATACTGCTTGGGTTAGAAATTGGTTGGATGGGAGGTGACAGAGTACAGGTAAATGGAGTTCACTCTGAGAAGCAGGATGTTACCCGTGGTGTGCCCCAGGGAACTGTCCTTGGTCCGATTCTTTTTAACATCTTTGTTAGTGATATAGCGGAAGGGCTGTTGGGTAAGGTTTGCCTCTTTGCAGATGATACCAAAATCTGCAATAGAGTAGACACCCAGAAAGGTGTAGATAACATGAGGAGGGATCTAGCTATGCTTGAAGAATGGTCTAGAATTTGGCAGCTGGGATTTAATGTTAAAAAATGTAAGGTCATGCATTTAGGCTGCATAAATCCAAGGGAACAATATAGTATAGGGGGTGAAGTACTTTTGTCCACTAAAGAAGAGCGTGACCTAGGCGTGGTTGTGTCTAATGATCTTAAAGTAGCTAAACAGGTAGAAAAGGCGACGGCAAAAGCTAGAAGGATGCTTGGGTGTATACGGAGAGGAATGGCTAGCAGAAAAAAGGAGGTCTTAGTGCCTCTGTATAAGTCTTTGGTGCGACTTCATTTGGAGTATAGTGTGCAATTCTGGAGATCGCACCTTCAAAAGGATGTGAACAGGATGGAGTTGGTGCAGAGGGTAGCTACTAAAATGGTTAGTGGTCTTCATTATAGAGCATATGAGGACAAACGTAAGGATCTTAATATGTACATCTTAGAGGAAAGGCAGAATAGAGGTGATATGATTGAGATGTTTAAATACCTCCGTGGCATAAATGTTCAGGGGGAGAGCCTCTTTCAATTGAAAGCAAGTTCTGCTACGAGGGGACATGGGAAGAGGGTAAAGGGGAATAGATTCAGGAGTGATATGCGGAAATATTTCTTTACGGAAAGAGTGATGGATCCATGGAATAGTCTTCCAGTGGAGGTGGTAGAGATGAAGACAGTAACTGAATTCAAAAAAGCATGGGACAAACACAGAGGATCTCTAAAGGAAAAAAGGTGACTGTTGTAGTTGTTGATATGGAAGGACAGACTAGACAGGCCATGTGGTCTTTTTCAGTCATCATATTTCTATGTTTCTATGTTTACATCTGTCTTTTTGAATTTTTAAATAATTTATATGCTACGTGATGTTCTCACTTTTTTTGGGTCACCCTGCATATTTAACCTATATATACAGTATAACCTAGTTTATATATATTGTCATGAGGTGCAACGGTCAGAGCCCATGGAGATAGGGGATTCTGAACAAAACGGAGCTAACTTTGACAGCTCGGAGATACACATGGCCAAAGGTTGCCATAGGAACTATACACAAGCTATTTCACGTGGTGTAGGGGAATGCCCAGACTCAAAGCTAGCTCGTGGCTCATCAGGGGATGAGGGGCAGCTGACAAGGGGCGGAGCCAACATCACAAGCTACGCAGTTAAAAATCACTCATCTGAGAGTAGTGCAGAAGCGGCTAGAGGGAGAACTGCAAAAGAGAGAACTGCTGAAGAGAGACGTGCTGGCAGGGAGAGAAGTCCCAATAGCAGGAGAACTCCAAGCAGGGAGAGAAGCTTGAGAGGCAGGAGAGAAGGATCTCCATGCTGGTTAAAACCAATTGCTGACCAAAGGAGACTACCAGGGAGGTGCAGTGCTGAGAAACCCAGGAAGGGCTGTTTGGAAGAGCAGTGCACAGCTGACCAGTGCTTCCGAGAACCTTGCTACAGAGGAAGCAGAGGTAGCAGCTCTGAGGCCAGGCTAAGGCAAGACCAGTCACCCAGCACAAGGTACCAAGCAGGAGAAAACCATTATCCTGAAGATAATTTGGTGCCAAGGAGAAAGCTCAAACAGACACGGAGTGAAAAGCCTTCCCACGAGCAGAGCTGTGCTCGAGGGAGGAACGTTGAAGGGAAACTGCTGAAAGGTAACCTTATTCTTCCTAATAGAAGAAGCATAGACTATAGCAGTCAGCCCTGTATTTACCAAGAATTGTGTGCTGCCTCTGAGAGAGACTATAGTGATTACGGTACTTACCCATCCACCTCTAGGCTGGTGGGGGGAAGGGAACTCCCAAAGCTATAGAGAGGAACTCAGCAGTCAGAACAGAAGTTTCTCTCACCGGGAAACTTACCCAGATATAGAAGAGATGCAATGTGATCCGTGTGAGGAGTCTAACGGTGATATTTACATGGACTGTACATATACATTATCTGATAGCATATCTTCTCTATGCTGAAGAGCAGTAGGAGCTGATTCATAAAGAAAACAGACAGGAAGAGTTTTGTGAAGGAAACTGTTTTCTTTTACCATTTTTGCCTCCATTGTGAAAGCTGAAGATAAGCATATCCTTTGTTCAAATGTTTCTTTAACTTTGATACCAGACGTATGGTTTTTGTGTTGCCTTATTTCATTGTGTGAAAATCCAACCCTGGGAAGGGAATAAATCCTGTTTAAATCCTTATCACTCCGACTACAACTACTTTCTTTTTGCTAAAGTTGTGGAACTACAAATCCCAGAGGGCATTGCCAAGCCTCTCTACTATACTCCACAGCTATTAAAGAACTTACCCTGCTAATCCACCCATGCCTATGGCCTCTGGGGGGGTGAGTGGGCGACAATATATATAACCTAGGCACTCCTGATATATCATCTACACCTGGCTATAGTTCATATGGTATAGAGTCCTTTGCACGATCGTGCATCAGGGCACCCACGGCCCACTGAGATGCTGACTGCTCCAAATGATCAGCCGGTAATCCCCAGCAAGAGAGCTGCTCATGTCCAAAGCTTCACAGCTGCAGGCTCAATCAGGGAATTTATAACTAGGGGGATTGGGCTAGTCCTGGCTTCTGTGCTCAACGAGATCTCCTCAAAGTAGGATGAGCTTCCGTTCTCACCCTCACCAGTCTCCTGCATGCAGAGTCCAGCTATTGGCTCAGCGAATTGTTTAATAGAAGTCTGGATCCTCACTTTCTTCATAGAAAAAATGATAGGACACTAGAAATATAGAATAATCACAGAGCAAAACCAGGGAGCAGCCCAGTCAGTGTCTTAACACACCACCATTTTGGCCTTCCCACACAGAAAATTCTTTTGATTATCCACCCCAGTAGTTGTTCTTTGAAGTCTTTCTCGTCAATTTTCCAAAGGTCTTATATAGTATAGTTGGTAACAGACACAGTCCAGTTAAGTCCTTTGTGTTTAAAGTACCACCACTGCTGATGCTTAACTTTTGACTTTATTCGGGTAGTTTTTCCAAATGGGTTCGTTTTGTGCATTCTATGGCAGTCATGGATCTCACTTCTAAGCCAGGGTATGTGGAGTATGATCTTAGTCTCTCAAATTTACTGCTAATGCTCGGCATAATACTTGCATTGTGCCAAAGAGAGCCTCCTGCTGGAGTTCATAAGATATAACACGTATGGGCAGGGCCGGATTTACCTTGAGTGAGGCCCTACGCCAACAAAAATTGTGGGCCCCCAGAAAAAATAAAAACGAGATCAACTTACCAAAACAGAAATGGCAATAGATGTATAGAATTGCCTGACATAAAGAGGCAATAGGGACAAAATCAGCATCGGAATTCAAGAAATACATTAAAAAATGTCTTATCCATCGGGGAAGAGGATCACTAAATGATCCGGCGGTACTACAGCAGCTACAGGAAACGGACCTGGCCGTCGCTGCTCCCCGGTACTCACTATGGCTTTGGTGTAACAGGCCACCGCCTCCTGGTACTTGCGGGTGACGAAGAGTCTGTTTCCCTGCTCCTTTAACTCCTGAGCGCTAGTGCTCTTCTCCGGACTCACGCCTCCCCCACTCTCCTTTTCCTCTTTCCCCTTCATGCCAGGGCCTGGAGAAGCTCGCGGACGGCCCCGTTCAGCTAGGCCGCAGCAATTTCAACTCTCTCTAGAGAGCGAGGGATCCAGGCTCGCACAACCCCGCCTCTCACTCTGACTATACCCAACACACCCACAAATAGGGTTGCCAACTTTTTCACCGAGAAAAACCCGACACCTGTGGCTCGCCATGCTCCACCCATTCTCTGCCCCTAGTCCCACCCCTGCCCCGCCCCCAGCCCCACCCACAAAAATTACTGAGGATACGTATAGGCTAACTTCCTTGGTCAGATAATAATTAAACTGGGAACCCCAAAATCCAAACATGAAATGTACAACACTGGAGAAATAAAACTATGAAGTAATTTCCTCTTGCACTAAACAAAAACGCAAAGATGTTAGCAATACAACTTCCCAGACCAGACATATTCCAGTTAATAAATTCAAAATAAAAAGTATTTTTCTACCTTCTGTTTGGGCATTTTTTCAGTTGCAATTGCTCCAGTCACTTTCTTCTGGTTTCTTCGTGTCTTCTGCGAGCTATCCATTTGTCTTTTCTTCTCTTTTAGATGTTTTCCATTCTCTCTCTATTTCTGCTTTAACATACTGATTGTTTCCCTTTTGCTCTTTCCCCCAATTCTTTCCTTATTCCTTTATCATCCGCTTAAATTTCACCTTTCCATTCTCAAGTCCCTCTTACTCTCCCAATACCCAGCCCATCATAGACTTTTTTCCACACAAAATATTTTTCCCCTCTCCATTCTCATTCCCCATCCATTCTAGTCCTCCCCCAAAATCAGTTCCCTTATAGTTCTAGACCCACCCAGCATCCACTCCCTTCTAGTCCCATTCTCCCATGCCCCACATCAGCCCATTTCCAGTACTATTCCAGCTCTTCATAAGCCCATTTCCAGTGCTAGCCCTCACATCACAGGCCATTTCCAGTCCTAGCCCCGCCCCCCAATCACAGCCCATTTACAGTCCAAGTCCCCCATCACAGCCTATTTCCAGTCCTAGCCCCCCCCAATCACAGCCTATTTCCAGTCCTAGCCCCCACCATCACATCCCATTTGCAGTCCGAGTCCCCCTGCACCATCACAGCCCATTTGCAGTCCTAGTTCCCCCCCCACCATCACAGCCCATTTCCAGTCCATGTCCCCCCCCCCATAGCCCTTTTCCATTCCAGGTCCCCCTCCCCATCACATCGGATTTGCTTTCCCTGTCGTGCCCCATAGCCCTTTTTCAGTTCAGGTCCCCCCCCCCAATCACAGCCCATTTGCAGTCCTAGTTCCCCCCCCCCCACCATCACAGCACATTTGCAGTCCAAGTTACCCCCCCCCCCATAGCCCTTTTCCAGTCCAGGTCCCCCTTCCTATCACAACCCATTTCCAGTCCATGTCCTCCCCCCCCCCCCACAACCCTTTTACAGTTCAGGGCCCCCCCCCCGCACAGCCCATTTATTTCCAGTCCAAGTCCCCCCCCCCCCATAGCCCTTTTCCGGTCCAGGTCCCCCCCCCATATCACAGCCCATTTCTTTCCAGTCCAAGTCCTCCCCCCCCCCCATCGCCCTTTTCCGGTCCCGGTCCCCCCCCCAATCACAGCCCATGCAGTCCTTGCCCCCCCCCCCCGACAAGCACCGCGGCTGTCTGAGGGGCTTCAGAGGGAGCAGGGTAAGCTTGCGCGAGGCCCCGGCTCCCTCTGTACAGCCGCCAGCGTGAAGAGCCTTTTCCTTCACGCTGGCGGCTGTATCTGTGAAGCCGTGAAAGGTTAAAGGGTATTGCCTTTAACCTTTCCCAGCAATCGCGGCTTTACTTTTTTTTTTTTTGATGAAATGAGTTTTTATCAGAGAATGTGAGATTACATATGACACCATCAGAATGAAATGTTATCTGGCAATAAGCCTCAATATCCCCCACAAGAAATCAAATGCTTTCCTTTCAGGCAAAATATGGTGCTGGATAATCATCCTAAAACTCCTCCAGGGAAGGTGATTTACCTCCTCAAGGGCCAAGGGGAGAGTCAAGTGGCTCACCTGCATATCCATCATTACCTAGAAAGGTACTGAAGAAATAAATGTGGTGCTTAAATGTTTCTGGTATGGTTGAGGTACAGTATGATTTTCACAGCTGAAGGCTGAATTCATTTTAATGTCGTCCAGGACAAAATCCTTCATCTGGCTCCATGGACTGAAATGGAACTGGAGAGAACGAGAGCTGCTGGAAAACAGGACAGATCCACATGCTCTGAAGCTCTAAACGAGGATGCCAGTCTGCAATACCCTTCTCCACTGAAGGCTCGTAAATTAGGCAACATTGTTTCCATTGAGTGTATAAATAAATACCACTTTTTTCCCTTAAAAAAAAGGCAGTTCAAAAGATTTACATTTTAAGTAACAGAGAACGGAGCTGTCCCAGCATTTGCAGTTCCTTTTACTTTTTGATGAAAGCGTTGTACTTGGACCAAAGTCAACTGCTAGGGTCTATGAAACCTTGTTAAATGCCTACTTAATTCATGAACTTCCATTTCTGTACTTTTAAACTCGTTAAGCTCCTTTCGAATGGCAGCCTTGTCAGCGGCTGTGAGTCGTGTCCATGGTTTGTCTGCCCGCCTGTCATAGTCCTGAGCGTCTGCCACCTCTACGTAGTCGCTGAAGCGGATAAGGATCTTCTTCTCACGGAGCTCTTCTACAGTAGGCCTCTGGCTTAGCAGCGTTCGGCATCCCAAGCCAGCACTTTGTACTTCAATGCCCTATCACCTCTCTCTGCCGCCACCACTCATGCCTTGCTGCCTCCGACGCTGTGATATCTTCTGCGGCATTTCTCCACGGTCCCCCTGGCCTCCTCTCCTCCTGATTGCCTTCTGCGCCGTTTTCCCGCCTCTGCCACCGCCGCACACTTATGTTTCTCTCGGGGGCCACGGCTTTACTCCGGCATGCTCCTTCTTCGCAGGGGGCATTCACCGCCTCTTTGCTGCTTTTCCCTGCCCGGTTTCCTTCTCCTGGGGGCCAATAACATATTGGTGGGCAGTTCGGGCAGTGGAGCTCCTCTCTCACTCTGCCACTTGGTGATGTCACTTCCTCCCCAATCGCGGCTTCACAGATACAGCCGCCAGCGTGAAGGAAAAGGCTCTTCACGCTGGCGGCTGTACAGAGGGAGCCGGGGCCTCCCGCGAGCTTACCCTGCTCCCTCTGAAGCCCTCCGGTGTGTGGGCAGCCCTGGGTGCGGGTTTTCTCAGTCCTGGGGACTCTTGTTTGTGGGCCCTTGCCAGCTGTGGGCCCTACGCCACGGCGTACCTGGCGTATAGGTAAATCCGGCCCTGCGTATGGGTAGTTTATCAAGATGTACTTGGAAATTCTTCTTTATCAAGCCTGTGGCTCCCAGTACAATGGGAAATATTTTCGTATCTTTCTGCCACATTTTCTTGGTTTCTGACTACATTTCTTGGTACTTCAAGAATTTACTGTATAAGTCACTTGGTCACCAAAAGTTAAACATATTAATTTGGGAGGAATTTGGAGCAGATGGAATAGTAATATGGAAAGTGGCAAAATTCTGCCACTTTACCTATAACTTATATTTTCAAGGCTGAATGCACGAATAGCAGGTGTATGACTTTAAACGGATAAGAAATCCATGTACAGTATACTGTAGGTGAATTTTCTGCAATGGAACTTGCATGGATAGTACCACTGAAAATCTGTATAACTTCAAACAAATTTCTCATTTATTTAAAGTTCAGAGATCCAATGATCACTGAAAATTGACCTGATTATTAATTGACTCTTTGCTTGTATATTTTCCGAGAAACTCTTCAATTGTTCAAACAGTTTAGGTAACTCAGGAGAACACAACCCTAGTTAACATACACCATACAGCTTGCAAGAATAGTCTACGAGATTGTGTTCAGCAGCAAGAATAATGTACCTAGTGCAAATTCAGTTAAAAAAAACAACATCAAAGAGCTGTGCATTTTAAGTAGGTGATAGGTAGCTGCCAAAGGCCAGTGCTTCTACTGTATTGCCTTTAATTGATACCTCTGTGGGATTCTTAATTGAGCTGCAACAAGGATTGTGCATTTTGACAATGCAAGTGACAAGTTGCAAGTGCTGTTTGCCGAGTGTATCTAACCACAGCTAACACCCTCAAAGCGTTAATTCCATTTTATGTCTTTCACATTTAATAGCAAATTTACCATTTAATCTTTAAGACAGAAGTTACTTATTCTCAATCTACCCTTGCATTGCACTGATATAATCTCATGCCACTCAGGCTGGCCTGTGGCATGAAGCACATCACACTTTCAGATCAGGTCCATTTTTTCATTAGCTCATATCCTTCCTGAGATGCCCTCCTTTACAGATGGCTGATCAGCAATCAACACTAGTTTGTTTCAATCAGAAAAGCAGCCGTAACTTCTCATTTAAAGACTGTTCCCAGAGAGGCACATTATAGGAAGGTAGCAATGACGGTAGCAGAAAATAAAGGGCTTTTTTTTCTTTTCTGAAGTAAAAGGGGCATAGACTGAGTTAAATAAGAATAGTTTGTTTTTGACATGAAGAAAAAGATCTTTTGTGAAATGAATTCTGGATTAGCCCCTGGAAATTCTCCAGGTGACAGCCATCAACACGTCTGGATGGTGTGCAGTTAATAAGATATCAGGAACGTAGCTTGGCATTTTTCCCTTATAAACATACTGACAAATTTCTGTCTCTCTTTTCTTTGGTAAGCAAGCCAAGTGTATTGCCCTTTGATCCTACCTGATGGAGGTTAAGCATTTACTATGTTCAAAAGCTAGTTATTTCATCTTAGGAAATACTGTCTCTTGGATGGTTTTTGCTCACTATTGATTTCTCAGAGATTGTCTTTGTAAAGTAAACAAAAATTGCACAAAGGATATAGAAATTATGCAAAGGCATTTGATGCACCGATTTTTCTCCTTGCATTGCTTGTACCAAGAGCACATGCAGTGGAGTAAGAGTGGTTCTAAAGATACTTCAAGAAAATGTCTCAAGGGCCTACCGTGCAGTAAAGAACCTTCAACCGGTTTCAACCATTCATTAAAACTAGCATTAAAATTTTCTGATGGTATAATTTAACCAATTTTTCTACAATAAGCAATGGGCTCTTTACGCATACCTGGTATCTACACAAGCTCCCCTAATAATGGGTGTGAAGCACTGTTCCCTCTAAGCTGTGCGCATGTGCGCGCGCACACACCTCGCCGAGTGAGCGCACATCGTTTACAACAGAGCGCACAAAAATTACGGTTCTGATTCTGATAGAAAACAACACAGACGTTCTTAAAATTGAAAAGTTGTTGTGTATTTATGGTTTTCACAAGTTCTACAATATTTTCTAGTGCAATCAATGTGGTGTACATACTGTATTCTGACGTGTAGTCAAATTTTAAAGTATTTAACTCCGAGTGTCGTTATGTGGCGCACAAAAATTTAACCTTCCTTCAAAAGCTGCACAGCTGATATTTTATGCGCACACAGCCTACAGAAAATTAGAGGGAACATTGGTGTGAAGCTATAACTTCCTCCACTGCCAGGCGCATTGTAAAACAACATAAAAATCTGCCATAAGGACACTCAGAATGTATGTAACCAATTGTCATATCATAATAGCACTAACTCCCAAGACTCAAAGCCTTACTATGTAAACACAATGCTACAAGTATTCCAATAGACTGTGGAACAATGGGGGACATTTTCCTGCTGGAAAGTGGGCTGCTACAGAATTCTGCACACAAATTACATGTTAGCACTTTGATCACACATGCAGGCCCTCACCAAATGCATATTTATTGACCAGAAATTAGAAATGTGCAGAGAAAACGTGAAATAGAAACCCTAAGAATTTCAGGCTCCACCTACAATGCAGCATTAGAAAAATAGAAACCTAAATGCTCTTCTTCCTCTGTTGAACAAAATACAAAGATAAAAAGATGCATATTTCCAAAGCTTACATACTAAATTACTAAACTAAAAATAAAAGGCCCATTATTCAAAAAGGTTTATCCAGTTAGCAGGACCTGCTAAACAGATAAACTATACTGAGCACAATATTCAGCAGCACCATCCAGATAGTGCTGCTGAATATATAGTATGCCATGGCACTATCAGAATAGAAGCACATTTTAATATTTTCTTAAGTCCTCTTACTACAATTCTGTGGGATTCCAGTATTAATGGATATTACTATGCCAATGACATTCTTTTTATTGCCTTATTGCCTATATTGATTCTCATTCTCAGATTTAACATCCTTGAACGATTGTCTTATAAAGTTGACTGATTGGCTTATGGATAATGACCTTAAATTACTCTAGTAAAAACACAGCTACCTAGCTTACCAGTAGCCAAAACTTTCCATAGCTTTGCATCAACTTGATGGTTCTTCCATCAAGTCTACTTATTTTTTTCACAAATCTAGGTGATTTCATTGAAACTTTAGGCAGCAAATAAGTTTGATAGTCAAGAAGTCTTTCTTTATCCTGAAGCAATTCCGACCAATTCATACTTTTTTGGATGCTTCCGCTCAGAAATCATTGATTCTCAGCTTTGTTATAAGTAGCTTGACTATTGTAATAGCTTTTATGCAGGTCTTTATGTTTTTGATCTGAAACAACTACAGACAATTGAAAACATGACCATTCAGAATTCTGTCCCATGCAAATAAGTTTGATCATGGCACTTCCTTCGTGATTCTAGAACATTGACGTCTGATATCTGCTTGAATTTCATTCAAAATTCTGACACTTACTCATAAGATTTTGCATACTGCCACTCTACTGGTCTTTCTTCCCTTATAACCCTTCATATTCCTGCTTATGTTCTTCATGCTCTTCATGACAATTAACTTAATATTTCACACCTTCAAAGGCTAAACTTAAACGTACTAAGCAGTCTGCATTTTTCTTTAGGGCCCCAATATTGTGGAATGCAATGCCCCCTTACTACAGATAGAGCTATTTTTAAGACAAAACCGAGGAAAAATTCCTGTCTATTTAGAGAAGAATTATTAATTATATTGATAGAGAGAATTAAATGCTACTGAATTGGAATGCTACGTTTGTTATGCTGGAAAGTTAAATTGTTGAATATGATATAATGTTATTACAAGTGACCATTTGGAGTATTTCTTCAATTTTATTTGCACATAGGGACTCCCATTCAAAATTAGAAAGGCAAATGGTTTAAGGAAAGGTTGAGACGACCTCTATTCTGGTGATAGGTGCAGGATTGTCACATAAACCCACCAAGAGAGCAAACATCTGGAGCATTTGTTGGTCCAGTGTACCCGGTAGTATGGGATACTGTTAAGGTACCGGCTCCCATACCTCCGGGATACACTGGATGAAGGACTGGACAAATTGTGTACGCCGGGTAGTGGGTGATTTCACACCCAATACCCCAGATATAAGCATTAATTAATATAACCATGAGCGTTGCATAAATGTTTGTGAGAATGTTGGATGGTTGAGTATAGAATGTCTGGACAACATTCTCGTAGGGGGGCGTGAAGTGTAAAGAGTATGGAAAAAATAAATAAATATGATTACCCGGGGTACCATGGTGCTGAAATGGCCTGAGGTGAAAATCCAGGCAGGCTTCGGGCCCTGGGGTAGGCCATGTTAGAATGAGGCATTTGGAGAGCCGGGCTGTGCATTTAAAATTTAAAAAAAAAAATGCTTCCATTGTATCCCGGGTCTCTCCCACGCTGATCGGCAGTGTTGGGATAGTTGAAAAAGAAAGCCTGCAAAGTTTTAAAATAAAATTTAAAAATAATTAGAGGCAGCCGATTTAAAAGAAAAAAATGGTTTCCGCAGTGATCCCTGATGTACCGAGGTGCCAGGCTGGTTGGAAGTTTTGGGGAGGAGCTGGAGGCAAGAGCTCCTTACCCGCTGAAACTACGATGCTGAAGGAAACATCAAAGCTGTTCTCTGCTAAAGCTCCGGTGAATTTAAAGGGTCACGACTTTTAAAAATAAAGGCAACATTTATAAACTAAAGTGAGATTTGAAGTTAGGGTTCAATTAAGTGTATTTAGGGTAATATGACCCTATGTTTAAATTTAAATTTAAATGGACGGTATCCAAATTATTTGGTGAAGTTCAGCCAAGGGGAATTGGGACCCTGGGGATTTTTTCAATGAAGAGGATAGTTAGAGAAGACCTTGATGAAAACAGTCTGAGTGTGCAGTGTTTCCTTTTAGTGAAAATGTTCTAGCACAGCTTAAAAAGATATTAGTGTTTTTTGGGCTACAGAGGGATTTGTTAGGAATGTTACTTGTATGTTAAGGTTTGATAAGAGTTTTTGGGATGGAGGATTTAATTTAAAGGAGAAAAATAGGTTTCAAGGGATAATTGTATGTTCATAATTTTATGATGCTGGGAAGAGTGTTTAAAGTTAGTACAGCGCATTGCAGTTAATTTTTTAAAGTACTGGTTGGTTATCTTTATTATTGAAATAAGTATATTTTATTTTAAAAATACATTTCTCTAGGTAAGTTTATGAGAATTACCATAGCAACCATTCAAACTAGCTAACGTTCATCCCTTCCTGGAGGCGGAATCTCAAGCTCAGTTGAAGCTTTATATTCAATGCCTGATTGGTCACACCATAGAAACACCTAGGTAACAATGTGGATACATTCTGGAAATAGATAATCTCCAGGAACAAGCAGGAATACGTCATCACATATGGGTACGTCGGTACCGACGGAGCCCGCGCGGGAAAGCTCCCCAGCTTTTCAGATTAAAAGCTTTTGGGGCCTCCCACTGCACATGCGCGCTGCCTTCCCGCCTTCCTGACCAGCTCTCGTCAGTTTCTTTTTTTCCGCGGAGCCAGCAGGTCGTGTTCCTGTCACCGCTGAAGAAATTGTTAATTTTATTGTTTTCTTTAGACCGCGTACCTGCCTTCCCCATTCTGAAACCGGTACTGCCGGTCTCTCTTTCTTTCTTTTAAAAAAAAAAAATATATATATTTTTCTTTTCTTCAGCACAGCTTGGTACTTTGTTAGGCCTTCAGGCCTACACAAATTCTCCTCATGGAGAAGCCAGTTCCTGGTTTTAAAAAGTGTACCAAGTGCAGTGCTGTCATTCCTCTTACAGACACCCATGAATGGTGTCTTAAATGTTTAGGACCTGACCATTCCATACCGGACTGCCCATCCTGCTCCCAGATGTTGAAACGTGGATTGCAGAACCGGGCCAACAAGTTCCATGTGCTGTTTCCTTCAGAAGCATCACAGTCATCCAGGTCTTCCTCTCCGGATGGATCTCAGGTAACCAAAACTCCAGTGGGCAAATCCTCTAAAAGCAAATCTCTTTCTAAAGATCGAGAGGCTCTCAATTCTGAGTTCGAGGATTCTGCCCAGGCCAAAAAACCCCGGCGGGAGGCTCCGGCCTCCAAAGCAATCATGGGGTCACAGGTTGACATCGATGGCGCGGCCTCGACAGATCACCTGTTGTACTGCTCTGGGGTACCGGCCCATACCGGTACCGACATCCAGGCAGCAGTGGCGTCTATGGGCAATACTGTCCAAGTCATGCAGCAGGCCATTCTGGCTTTTATTAATGCTGCTACGCCCTCGGTACCGCAGCCAGCGGTACCGGGTCCGGTTCCGGTACTGGCTTCCATACCGGAACCGAGGCCATCGTCTTCCAAACGCAGATCGGTTCCGCATGCCGGATCCGGGCTTTTGCCCGGTACCGATCCCATACCCGGTACGCCCGATGTCGATACCGAACGGTATGCGTATCGTGCGTTGGAAGCACATAGAGGATACTCTGCTTCCTCAGAGGATTTTAACTCCTCTGATGATTCTGATGAGTTCTCCCTTTATCTTCCTGAGGAGCCTTCTTCTCCTAAAAGGAGAATGTCTCCACCAGAGGATTTGTCCTTTCAGGACTTCATCATAGAAATGACTAAAGGTCTTTCTATTGCTTCATCCTCTGAAAAGGAACCCAGATCAAAGAAACTGGATATTTTAGGATACTCTAAGTCTCCTAAAGAGGCAGTTACCCTGCCTATCCATGAAATCCTTCAAGAACACTTGATGGACTTATGGGAGGCTCCTCTAACATTGTCTCCTTCTTCTCGCAGGTTGGACACCATGTACCGTGTCCCCCCTTCTCCTGGTTTCCAAAAAGCTCAGTTGCCTCACCATTCTATTGTGGTGAAGTCTGCAATGAAGTAAAGAGTACCAAAAGGCACTCTTCTACTCCTCCAGGGCGAGAATGTAAGACTCTAGACTCTTTTGGCAGGAAAATTTTCCAGGCTACTATGCTTATAGCCAGGATTAATTCCTATAGTCTTTACATGGGCATGTTTCTCAGTGAAATCGCTCTAAAAGTTCGGCATTTTGCCCCCTTTATCCCTGAGGATAAGAGGGAGCAGTTCATTTCCTTAGTGAAACACCTTTTGGATATTTCAAAGTTCTCCAACAGGGCAGCTTTTGATTCCTTTGAGGGTGCTGGTAGGGCTTCGGGCATTGCTATAGCAGCCCGACGTCTTGCTTGGCTCCAGGCTTCTGATCTAGAACCTTGGGTCCTAGATGGCTTACGAAATCTGCCCTGTACAGGTGAGAACTTATTTGGTGAGGAGTGGCAAATTAAGGCCACTCAAATGGACGCAGAAAATGCCACCTTAGATAGACTTTCTAAGTCTACCTCCACTCCTGCCAAGAAGAAGTCTTTTAAGAGGCCTTATTACAAGAAGTCCAGATTTTCCACAAACACTGGCCAACAATCCTCTCAGCCTCGTTTTGCTGCTAAACGTCAGCAACCTAAACAGGCAAGGTCAAAGCCTGCGGCGTCTGCTACGCCTCAGCAGGCTCCACCCCCTCAGGGGTTTTGACTTGCCCCTAGAGAACTTAACTTTTCTGGCTCTAGAACAACCAGAGCCCCTCACCATACCCGGAAGGTTAGCTCACTTTGCTCCCAGATGGGAGCAAATTACATCAGAGCAATGGACCCTCTCTATCATCAGAGAGGGTTACAAACTCCATTTTTCCGACCTTCCTCCTTATACTATGGTGAGGCAGTTCAATTCTCCCCCATCTCTCCTGGCCCTCTTGGGTCAGGAAGTCTCCTCCCTCCTTGCCCAGGGGGCAATAGAGGAGGTCCCTCTTCTTCAACAGGGGACGGGATTCTACTCCCCTTATTTTCTAATACCAAAGAAGACAGAGGGCTTCAGACCAATTCTGGATCTGAGAGAATTGAACAAATTTCTTTTCAAGGAGAAATTCAAAATGCTTTCTCTGGGCATTCTCCTTCCATACCTTCAGAGTCAGGATTGGCTTTGTTCTCTAGACCTAAAGGATGCGTATACACACATACTCATCCACCCATCCCACAGAAAATACCTTCGATTTCTGTTTCAGGGAAAACATTTCCAGTACAGAGTACTCCCCTTCGGTCTAGCCTCTGCTCCAAGAGTGTTCACCAAATGCATGGCAGTCGTAGCTGCCTTTCTAAGAGGCCTGGGAATTTTCATATTCCCATACCTGGACGACTGGCTCATCCGAGCTCCCTCTCAGTCCCAGGCCCAAATTTCCCTGGACCGCACAAGGCGTCTTCTGCAGTATCTAGGACTGGTAGTAAACCTTCCCAAGTCTCAACTAATCCCTACTCAGTCTCTCGAGTTCATAGGGGCCCAGTTAGACACCATCACTGCAAGGGCCTACCTGCCTCAGGTCAGGGCCCAACGCCTGCTGAGTTTGGCCTCCCAAGCTCAGTCCAGCAGTCATTTGACAGCCCGGGAAATGCTGCGACTTCTGGGCCACATGGCCTCCACGGTACATGTGGTGCCCTACGCTCGTCTGCATATGAGAGCAGCTCAATGGACCTTGGCCACCCAGTGGACTCAAGCATCTGGAGCGCTCTCCGACCAAATACTCACCTCAAGCCGTCTATTTTGGTCCCTCCAATGGTGGACATCCACCAAGAATCTGTTGTTGGGGGCCCCCTTCCAACCTTTGTTGCCCCAAGCAACCCTCACAACAGATGCCTCCCAAACAGGGTGGGGAGCTCATCTTCAGAACCTCTCCACTCAGGGCACTTGGTCTCCACAGGAGACCACCCTTCATATCAACCTCCTGGAACTGCGAGCAATTTACCTTGCCCTCAAGGTCTTCTATACCCTCCTTGTCAACCTGACTGTCCTAGTTCAGACAGACAATCAGGTAGCCATGTTCTATATAAACAAACAAGGAGGGACAGGCTCTCTGTCGCTTTGCAACGAAGCTCTCAGAATATGGGCCTTCGCCAGAGAGCATCAAATTCACCTTCTTGCAGTGTATCTTCCAGGAGTTCAAAACTCTCGTGCAGACAGACTCAGTCGAGTTCTGCTTCCACACGAATGGTCCCTACATATGGACCAGATACGCAGAATCTTTCAGGAATGGGGGACCCCGGACATAGACCTCTTTGCAAGTCCGTGGAATGCCAAACTTCCCCGGTTCTGTTCCAGAACTCAGTGTCAGGGAGCTCAGGCCCACGATGCCTTCCTCCTGCATTGGGGTCAGGAATTCCTCTATGCCTTTCCACCCATTCCTCTAATATCCAAGACTCTGTTCAAGCTCCAGAGGGATCACGGGACTATGATCCTCATAGCTCCCCGCTGGCCACGCCAGGTGTGGTTCCCTCTACTTCTGCATCTCTCCCAGGGATCCTCCCTGGACCTGGGAGCTGCGCCAGACCTCCTGTCTCAGGAGGAGGGGACTTTGTGGCACCCAAACCCCAAATCCCTACATCTCAGAGCTTGGTTACTGAAGGCCTAAGTCTTCAAGACTTTAATCTTTCTCAACCTGTGACAGATATCCTTCATGCCTCTAGGAAACCTTCCACGAGGCGTTCTTATGCTTTCAAATGGAAACGTTTTTCCATTTGGTGTGCTCAGCAGGGTCTTGACCCTCTAGCACTTCCTTTGAATTCCCTCTTGGACTATCTCCTGCATCTTTCAAATGCAGGCCTTAAGACGAATTCAGTAAGGGTCCATTTGAGTGCTATTGCAGCATCCTTAAAACCTATAAATGGACAACCTGTCTCCTCTCATCCTCTTGTTGCACGTTTCATGAGAGGCCTGACTCTAACTAAACCTCCCATCCGACCTCCTCCGGTAGCATGGGATTTGAACCTAGTTCTAGGTCAGCTTATGAAGCCACCTTTTGAGCCTTTGGACTCTACCTCCTTCAAATTTCTTTCCTGGAAGGTTGTTTTCCTTATTGCAGTCACTTCGGCTCGCCGCATCAGTGAACTGCAGGCTTTAGTGGCTCATCCACCTTATACTAGGTTTCATCATGATAAGGTGGTCCTTAGGACGAATCCCCACTTTATGCCCAAAGTGGTCTCGCCTTTTCATCTTAATCAAGAGGTATATCTACCTGTCTTTTTCCCGGCTCCTCATGCATCCAGTGCAGAGAGGAACCTTCATACTCTGGATTGTAAAAGAGCTCTTGCCTTTTACCTCAACAGGACTCAACCACATCGAAAGTCTTCCCAACTTTTCGTGGCTTTTGATCCTTCTCATTTGGGACTTCCAGTCACCAAGCGTACACTTTCCAATTGGATCGCTCAGTGTATTTCTTTTGCTTACCAGAGTAAGAACATTTCTATGGAGGGCCATGTCACAGCTCACAATGTGAGGGCCATGGCCACTTCTATGGCTCATCTTCACTCTGTGTCCATAGATCAGATCTGTCGAGCAGCCACTTGGGCCTCGGTTCATACCTTCACAGCCCATTACTGCTTGGACAAGGACTCCCGCCGGGATGCCTTGTTTGGTCAGGCTGTCCTCAAACACCTGTTCCATACTTAAACAACTCCTGCCCACCTTCCCTGGATGGATGCCTGAGATCCATGCGAAGATGGTTTACCCTTGGAGGGGGATCTCCCAGGCATCTTAGCTAGGGAGTCCCCATATGTGATGACGTATTCCTGCTTGTTCCTGGAGATAGCACAGTTACTTACCTGTAACAGGTGATCTCTGGGAACAGCAGGAATTAGTCATCACAACCCACCCACCTCCCCTAGGAGTTGTATCTCTATCTATCTATCTTCCTGTCCTCTCTCTCTATTGTCTCAGCTTTAAACTCGAACTGACGAGAGCTGGTCAGGAAGGCGGGAAGGCAGCGCGCATGTGCAGTGGGAGGCCCCAAAAGCTTTTAATCTGAAAAGCTGGGGAGCTTTCCCGCGCGGGCTCCGTCGGTACCGACGCACCCATATGTGATGACTAATTCCTGCTGTTCCCAGAGATCACCTGTTACAGGTAAGTAACTGTGCTTTATCACCTAGAATGCCTGCAGTTGATGTTGTCAGAGACCATCAGGAAAGCAAAGTGACCAGACCTATGTTTAAGTGGCTGGGAGGCCAGGCCTCTTGAAAACCTAAGTTAATGGTCTCAGGATAAAAATTAAAGCTGTTTATGAATGAGAGGGATGTGTATGTGGAGAGAATGTGTAAATAAACTGTCTCACATACATTTGCCACTATGTCTGTGAATGAAAGTGGTTTTAATGGATTTTAATTGATTCTGGAGCATCCCAGGCATTGTAATGGTGGAATATAATTCCTATTAAAGAGGCTTCAGATGGGGGAGGAGCCTGGTTGTTGGTCAAGATGGACGTGTAAGAGCTGAGCTCCAGAGGGCAATTGGCAAGAATCCTGACTTCTGCTGTCTTTAATCAAATAGTTCCTACCTACTTGGTTATTATTTGATTCCGGATATGTCAGGCCCCAAACCGATGTGGCTGGATTACCAAGTTCCTCAAAACGGCAGCGCAAAGAGAACCAAAATGGAACCTCTCTCTCCTCATGAGATGGCGGTTATCCGAGGCTGTCCTGAGACTTTGCAGGAGCTCCTGGCTGAGATTCGGGCAGTCAAAGACCTGCTCAAAAGCAAGGGTGAGTCACTGTGTGCAATGCAGGAAGATATTAACACTTTGAGAACTTCCATGGAGGCCATTATGGCTCACTTGGAGAAGGTAGAGGGTCATGTGGCATCACATGGAGAAAGGCTTAAGGCTGTTGAGAAGCAGGCCAAGCTGATAAGGTCACTACAGAGAGAGGTGGAAGAAGGCAATAATCATTCAAGAAGAAACAACATAAGAATTTTAGGAGTGCCTGAGGGTGCAGAGGGTCCTGACATGGTGTCCTTCCTGCAGGCCATGATTCCAGGTGTGTTGAAGTTGCAGTTTGTTATGCCATTTGAGATTGAACGTGCCCATAGAATGCCTACTCAGCCCGTGGCCACGAGTAAGCGTCCACGCCCAATCATTTTTAAAGTTCTACGCTTTCAACAAGTAATGCAAATAATGGGAGCTGCCAGAGCACTTTCAAATTTGGAATACCAGGGACATCAAACTCCTGCTCTTCACAGACTTTGTGAAGGTGATGGTGGATCATAGGAAACGTTTTCTGGTATTGCACCCACGTTTGTTGCAGCTGCAGACCCATTTTGGGCTGCTCTATCTGGCCTGCATGAGAGTCATGCTGCACAACCAGACCAAGGCCTTTGATGATCCAGGAGAGTTACATGCGTTTCTGGAATCTAAGGAAGCAGCGGTGATGCGGTGAATGATTTTGCAGCTTTATTTGATGCAGATTGCTGGCGCTCAATATCATGGCTTTGGACTGGTCGGAAAGTCATGTAAAGGAGTTCTATTTACGCAGAAGTGACATTTTATCATGCAGCACTATTATGTATCAGGACATTTATTCTGTTTTTCTTTGAAGGAAGGTCAGGGTACTTCCTGGTCAAGATGTTATTTCTTGTCTTTCTTTCCTTCCTTGGCTTTTCTTTGTTGTTTTCTCTATATTTATTCTTTTGTGTTCTATGTTGTTTGTGCTGTCTATGGTGGTTGATTGAAATTTGGAGCCTGGGAAAGTGAAAGGGCTCCTAGTCATTCGGCGGGCTCTTTCAGCTCATAAACTGTTCGGTAAGGGCTATCCTGCCATGTAGTATTGATAGTTAGGGTTTTGGGTACATTGTCTTTCTTTTACTATGGGAGGTAGGGAAAGTGTGCTACTTTATGTAGTAACAGAAGTGGGAATGTAGTAGGTCAGTTTACCATCCGTGTCTGTCTTGTCCTGGTGGGCTCATCCGCTAACTTTGTGGGTTGTATAGCCTCCCTGGGTTTAGGTTGGTGGGTTTGGTGTGGTGTTCTCAGAATTATGTTTTTTTTTATTATGGGCGATCATGTACAGGGGATAGGGACAAATTATATCTCCTTTTGTTGGGCTTTCTTTGTTGGGCTATAAGTGCAGCTAGTACTCTGAGGGTGTTTAAGATGCTGTTCTACAATGTAAAACTATATGCCACAATTAAGTAAGTTTTTGCAACATTTGACAATCAACTTGATCTATTTTATCAGTATGTCTTCTCTGAGATAGTTTCACTGAATGTTAAGGGCATTAACAATCCCATTAAGAGGAAAAAGATTCTTCTATATGGTAAGAAGGAAAGTGCTGACATCTTACTGTTGCAGGAGATACATTTGAATGCAAAGGAGTCGTTAAAACTAGGGGCAAATCCCTTTTCTCTGGTGGCTTTCGCAGCTGCCCAGCATAAGAAAAACGGGGTAGCCATTTTAGTAAGGAAAGCTTTATCCCCCATGATTATTCAAATTAGGTCTGATACTGATGGGCGGTGGGCTATGGCTATCATTAAAATTGGATCCACTGAGTTGGCCTTAATCAACGTCTATGCTTCTAACATTGATAGTCCGACCTTTTTTTGCTCCATTGCAGCCTTGACACAGGAGGTGTCCAGATATCTGACTATAGTGGGAGGGGACTTCAACCTCGTGCTAGATCCATTGATAGATAGGAGTCCAGTGAGAACTGTTAGGGCTTCCAGGGCTCATCCAGTTCATGTATCTTTAATGCAGGACCTGGGTCTGATAGACATTTGGCAACTGCAACACCCTACAGATAAAGAATTTACCTTTTTCTCTCCCCCTCATAACTCATTATCATGTATAGATTTATTCTTAGTCTCCAAAGGACTTTGTTCTAAAGTTAGTGAGACTACTATTCATGCAGCTCATATCTCAGACCATTCTGCAATCTCTCTCACTTTACTTTACTTCCACCGCTTTTGGAAATGCTGCCACTGCCCGCCTCCCCCCAAAATGGAATTGGTGACAGCTTGGAGGTGGCAGCGGTTACCCATGTGTGCCAGCGCTGCTGCTGCTGCTGCCATCTACCCGTGTCGCTGCCACCGCCTAACTCACCTAGTGGATGGGCCGGCCTTGTTGATGGAGTGCATATGTAAAGTGTATGAGAGTATAACAGCAAAGCAAGGTCTCTACAAACAGGGAACCTACAATTATTTTTGTTTTGTCCCCAAGCCAGGAACAGTTTAGGAGAATAAATCTGTGACACCAGTATTATTAAAGCAGGTATATCATACTTAATAAAATAAATACAAAACCCATACTAGGCCAGGCAAGGTTTTGCCTTTTTCTTTGTTTAAAGTCAGGTAAGGAAGTTCTTACACAGGAGCCTTGGCTGAAATTTTAGAGAAGACAGAAGCGAACTGTCTACTCCAGAGGGAGAAAGGACAAGAGAGAGAGAGAGAAGACGAAGACGAAGACGAAGAGATGGCCATGCACCAACATTAATGCTCTGGCCAGAGGTATGAATGAATGAGCTTTGTCATTTACTGCATCTCAGCGATTTAGAGAGAACATTGCAATTAGTTTATGAAAGTTTATACTTACCTGTCTTGAGGTGACTTGTGTAAATACCTGAAAGGAAAGTAGATACAAAAGCTCAAGAGGGAGTGATCCACATTATCATATAAAAAATTAAAGGTTGCTTTGAAAATGTTCATCTTTGAACAGACCTTTGGGCATTAGTAGCCATTGGGATGGACCCAGAGACATGTTGAAGCATCTGGATATCTAACTGTTTTATCTTACATAGTAACATAGTATATGATGGCAGATAAAGACCCGTATGGTCCATCTAGTCTGCCCAGCAAGGCAGGTCACCCCTCCCCATGCCTGCTCCATGCAGGTCACCTCTATTTGCTGAGATATAAGAGATAGTTAAGTTTATGTTGATGTTATCCTGTTGCTATAAAGGATCCACTGTGTCTGTCGCATGCCACTTTGAACACTGTCACTGTATTTGCCCCTACCACTTCTATCTGGAGGGCATTCCAAGCATCCACCACTACCACCCTTTCAGTGAAAAAGTATTTCCTGACATTGCCTTTCAGTTTACCCCCTTGCAGTTTCATGTTACATCCTTTAGTTTTAGAACTTCCCCATCTTCTTTCTCCTTCTTCTCTAATGAATGGAGTTCTTTTCTTTCCGTTATTAAATTTGATTGTAAACCACCTTCCCTTTTTTTGAAAGGCAATATACCGTAAAAGGTTTTAATAAACCATAACCATTAAAGTTTTAAGTTTATTTTATATACTGCCCTTCAAGTTTAATGGAAAAGTGGTTTATAATAAAAATTTAAAACCCGTTAAAAACACATGCATATGAAGAGAAAACAATAGTAAATGGACAGTATAAGATCCATGCTTATCCATTGTTGCCTCCAGACAGGGGTACAGTCACAAAGGAAAATAGATTATGCAATAAAATGATTCAAAGCTTTCATACAGCTTTCAGCTTTTATGGATCTTTTAGAAAGATACTTGGGGCCATTAAACTATTTAGGCAACTACAAACTGACTAGCAAACTATAGATTGCTCCTAAAATCCTCTAAATGGGACACTATGCGGGTCATTCTAATTCTAGTTTAGTGAGTCTGGACGTCCAATCCGCACAACCAGACCCACTAAACATCAGGATCGTGTTACTGGTGAGAGAACTCCTCGCACGTATTGACGATTTGTGTGGGGAGCTCTGTTCATGGATGGAAGGGGAGGGCCGTGGGAGGAACAAGGGTTGATGTGGGCAGGAATGTGACCCCAGGTGTACAGGGCCGATTCTGAGGTCAGCCCTGTATGTCAGGGGTCAGTAAGGTAGACGAGGGACTTATTCCACCTAGGAGGTGGAATAAGTCCCCCTGGACATTGGGGCACCACAGAGCTGGGCCAGCTCTAAAAGGTGAGGAGTGCAGGAGGTTCTCTGCAGCCAAACCATGGCAATGAAAAGCCGGATCATGGGTCAGGCTACGGGGAAAGGACATTCTTTCATGCAGTTATTGATCGCGGCTCCATTCAGGAGCTTGGTTGGGTTAGCCAGGTTGGTGCAGGATGTGAGGCCAATCAGAATCATGGCCCGGTTTGCACATCCAGGATGGAAGACCTGATTCTGATCCCGCAGGCAGGTCTAGCTCCCACAGGATCAGAATCGGGTGTTACCGCTGCATGCCCCGATTCTGCCCAGCCATACAGGGGCAGGATGTGCAAGACAGAATTGGCCTCCACCTGCCTTTCTAAAAATGCCTCATTTTCATGCTATGGGGTCATTTTGGAAGCCCTATTCATGCTTTGGATGTTCTAAATTGAGCATAGAGATGTCCAAAACACAGAGACATCTCCAGAGCCATTTTAAAAGCCAGATCTGTGGACATCCCCAGTTTGTGGATGTCCAAATTTGAATGGCAGCATGCAATAGGCGTGGCTGGAGCATTCCCAGGAATCTGGATGTCCCCACCTGATCTCAGAGATGTCCAGTGACATCTAAGTTTAGACCTGCTTCTAGCATGAACAGGCATCTGAAAAGTGTTCATTTTTGTTGAAAAACATCTTGATGGTGTGTAGAGGAAAGGGCTCAATCATCCCCAGTACTCAGCATAATTTCGATGATAGCAGTAGTGGGATTTGAATCCTGGTTTCCTTGTTCTAAGACCACTACTCAAACCATTAGGCTATTCCTAGATGTCCCAGTTCTGAAATATGATTCTGGAGACATCCATATTGGGCACGCCTACATTTGTGAAATCATTTCTGCACATGGCATGCCTGCTTTTTTTAGACATTCTAGCCATTGTTGCTTAGTCATGACTATTTATATGAATTGATGTTAGCCATTTGATTGTTTTCTTTGCATTCATCTACTTTAGGGGTACTTAAAATGTTATTTTGTGCTCGTTGGCAATATATGGTTTTGCTTTTATTATATAAATTATGTAATTTTAAATACTTTTATATTACGGTAATTTTTTGTTTTATAATTTTAATAATTTGTATAAATCACTGTTGCTTTCATGAAGTAAAGTAATAAATACATGTATGTATGTTTATTAGAGTGATTAGAAAGTAGGAATTCATGGATTGGGTGGTATAGGAGAGCAGAGACCCAGAGACTGAGTGAGAGGAGCAACTAGGGCTCTCTGTTTAGGAGTGGGAATAAACAAGGAGTAAGATATGGGATTAGGGATGTGAGATATAAGAGATAGAACGTGAAAGGTGTGGGAGAGCTAAAAGCAGGAAAGGGACTGCCAAAAGAATGAGACTGTTGAGGTAGAGGTGAAAGTGAGAATTGGAAAGTTGATACATTGGCAAAACATAACAAAGGGAGATTAAGGAAAGGTAAGGACAGTAAGGTAAGAGACACAGAGGTAGCATGAGGGTGCAAGACATTAAAGTGCAAATATGGTAAGGAGGGAAGAGTAAAGAGACTGTGATTGGAGACAATGAGAGCGTGTGGCTGGAGAAAATGTGATAAGAAAACATGGTAGTAGGTGAGAAAGAAGGGCAATGGTTGGGAGAAGTGAGAAGGTAGAATCAGAGGGGTAATGGTTTGAGGGGAGAGGCTTGAAAGAACCAGAAAAAAGACAGCTGTGGAAAGAACAAGGGATTGGGATAGCTAAAAACTAGTGAAGGGAGAAATTCAGTGAGGAGGGATGGAAGAGAAAGTTGGGAAGCTGAAGGGTGGGATAGGAGAACTAGTGGATAATGGAACAGAAGGAGGGGTGAAATCTAGCTATGATTAGATACTGTAGAGAAGCAGAGAAAATTGAGGAGAAAGGAAAAAAATCAAAGACTGATGTGGAAGTAGAAGTAAAGAATATATTGAGAGACAAAGAAACAGAAAATGGAAAGGATATGCTAGAAAAGAGTTAGAAGTCTTACAAAGAAAGACAGCAACCCAGGATCAATGTAATTAGAAAAATAAAATATCCAGAAAACAAAGGCAGAAAGAAACATTTTGAGGGGAATTTTAGAAAATCTGTCCAAGTGCAATCTGGGACATCTAAGGCAGAACATCTGAAAAAAATGCAAGCATGTCCAAGTGCCAACGTGATTTCACAAACCCGGATGTACCCAATAAGGACATCTGCAGGGGCGTCTATTTAGTCATCCCAGAAGCGTATGTTGGAACTTGGACATCTAGGATTTATTTATTTATTTATTTAATTAACGTCTCTTCTGTACCGTGCTATTCACATCAGTGCGGTGTACCTTTAACAGAACTTTATACAATGCAGTCGGGGCTGCATTGTATTTACAGTAAACAGGATAGCATAATGGCTAGAGTAGTGGATTAGGAACAGGGAAGCCAAGGTTCATAGCCTGCTGCTGCTATAGTTAAACTTGTGCTGAGTACTGGGGTTAATAGAGTGTTTTGCTCTCTACACATTCTAGATGTTTTTTAGCCTAAACAAACACTTTTCAGTTGTTTGTTTGTCATTTTATATCATATATCATATATCATATATCATTACTAACCTCAACACCACAACCTCCTTTCTTGATCCATGCCCAGTAACATGGATAAAAAGTACACTCCCAATACTTCTATCATACATCCTCCCTATAGTAAACCTATCATTGCTTCAAGGACACCTCCCCTCTACGCTCAAACACGCACAAATCCGGCCAATTCTCAAAAATAACACGCTTGATAAAACATCACCAAAATCATACAGACCCATTTCAAGTATCCCTTTTTTGGCTAAAATAATAGAAAAAGTGGTACAAATTCAGACACAAGAATACCTTGATTCATCCTACCCGCTTGATGACCACCAATATGGATTTAGACCTCAACATGGAGTTGAAACACTTTTAACAGTCTTAACCGATACACTACTCAAAGGGATTAATAATCATAAACAAGCATTTATACTCTTATTTATTGATATTTCGGCAGCATTTGATAGTGTTCACCACACTATAATGCTTAATAACCTAAATCAAATAGGAATAAAAGACACTGTACATAAATGGTTTACCTCTTACCTAAATAATAGAACACAAAATGTAAGAATTGGTAACCAAACATCAACCATATATAAACAAGAAGTTGGTCTCCCACAAGGCTCTGCACTATCAGCCCTCCTGTTTAATATTTACATAAAACCTATCTGTGATATCTTTAAAAAATTCGGAGTATACTATCATCTATATGCAGATGATATTATGCTGTACATCCCATTTACAATCCCTAACTTACCAATAAAACTACTATCTGATTGCTTCAATGAAATTACAACATGGCTAAAAGCTCAAAACCTTCACATTAACCATGCAAAAACAGAAGTTCTAATTGTAACAAAAAATCAAGCATATATCCCCCCAACCCACATAACATTGCAAAACTACGACATTAAAATAAAAAACGAAATAAGATACCTAGGTGTTATACTAGATACTCATCTGACGATGAACACTCACATCAGAAACACCATAAAGAAAATATACTTTAAACTTAAAATCCTTAAACAATTACGACCGTTAGTACACCAACTAGACTTCATTAATATAATACAGGCTACAATAACACCGCACTTTGATTTTGCCAACCTAATTCTCTTAGGTATAACGAAACAAAACATAAAAAGAATCCAATTAGCACAAAACGCAGCAGCTAGAATTATCACGAAAGCACACTCAATTCAGCACATAACACCAATACTAGCTTCCCTACACTGGTTGCCAATTCAAAGTAGGATAATATATAAAACCACAATAACTACATATAAAGCTTTAAATAACATGGCCCCAATCCCATTAAGCAAACTAATTAGCATGGAATCTCAAAAAACCACACACAGAAAAGGATACTCAAATAAACTAAATACTCCTATTGATTTCATAAAAGCAAATAAATTAACTAACAACAGAGCTTTTTCCCATGCTGCCCCAACTATTTGGAATTCCCTTCCGGAGGACCTACGAACTATAACCGAAATGATGGAACTCCATAAAAAACTAAAAACCTACTTATTCTCCATGCACTACGGCAACATAGATAACCCCTTGATACACTCAGATAAAGGTTAAAAATCATGACTGAGTAATACTATTTCCAACAACTTAACAGACAATACACTATTATAAAAACACCATGATTCAATTCTAAAGTACCCACAACACATATTTGTATATAGTTTATTGTATATAATTTACCAGCCAATTTTTCTATTATGCATAAGTTCATGCTGTTTACATTTACTTTTATTGTTACAAAATGTTCAATGTAAAACTAAGCTTTTGCTTTGTGGATTGTTGTTTTATTGTAAACCGCAACTGAACTCTGGAAGTTGCGGGTTATAAATGTATGCTAAATAAATAAATAAATAAATAAATTTTGCATGCCTCAGAGCTGGTTTAAAGTTAGATGTGATGCTAGACGCCCATGCTCGGCTGGATCTTCACCAACATGGCTTCCGCCCCAACCACAGCATCAAGACCCTCCTCACTCACTTATTTGACACACTATTCAGAGGAATTGACAATATGAAAAACGGATTCTTACTCATTTTCACTGATATATCTTCTGCATTCGATACTGTCTCTCATAGCACCCTGATAAATCATCTAGCCAATATTGATCTACTTAACACCATCCTCAACTGGTTTCAGTCCTATCTCAGTCACAGACAATGAATGGTCAAAAGTGGATCAATCACCTCCACTACAATCAACACCACACAAGGAGTTCCACAAGGGTCCTGCCTGTCTGCTCTCCTGTTCAACATATACATAGAGCCAGTCTGCGATATCTTCAAAAAGCACAAGATCCATTATGCTATCTACGCAGATGACATCATGGTCTACACACCATTCCTCCTCAACAAACCAAACTATATTGCAATCACAAGCTGCTTGCATGAAAAGAATAACTGGATTTCCTCCAACAACCTATTCGTCAACTTCAGAAAATCACCCCCCCCCCACACACACACACACACTTCCATCATCCTACAGGATACACCGATCACAGTAAAGGAAGAGATTCGATACCTAGGTGTGACCCTTGACCGATCCTAAATTTACAAGTTCATATCAGAAAAACTACAAGGAATGCATTCCACAAATTGGCCATCACCTGTAGACTAAAACTCCTCCTAAGCCAGGAACACTTCCGCACTGTTTGTCAAGCCATTATTACCCCTATTCTGGGCTACTACAACTCCGTCCTCTAAGGACTTCCAGCTCAAACCACAAGATCACTTCAACTAGTCCAGAACACTGCTGCCCCTCTCATAGCAGGATCAGCCAAACATGAACACATAACATCCATTCTATTTCAGCTACACTTGCTACCAATCACCTCAAGAGCCAAATACAAAACAGCATTAACCATCTTCAAGATCAGAAACAAAACATCAGCCGGAACCCTACAGGAGTTCCTAAGCTCAAAACCAAACAACACACCCAAAAGACAAAGCACCAGAGAAACAATACCAACTCCCAGCTTATACACTAAAGCCAACAAGACAAAATCAAAGAGGGCTCTCTCACTTGCAGCACCTACCATCTGGAACTCCTTACCAGAGAAGATAAGAATAACCAAGGACATTAAGGACTTTAGGAAATAATTAAAAACTTTCCTGTTCTCTGAACATTTCAGAGAGGACACCCACTATACACCCTCATGACTCACACCTAAACAAAACTGTACCCAACTACATCAGTTGTAAATAAGTTATGCTCCCGAGCATTTCCCGCATGTCACCCATTTTCCACATTTTCTAAATGAGTTTTCTCTAATTGTTCTGTTGAAGTTGCAATGTAAATTGCTTTGATTCCAAGAAAGACTGCATAGAAAATGTGTTAAATAAATAAATTAAATAAATAATGTTTCTGTAATCAGGTGGAGACATCCTAGTCCATGGGAGCACCCTAACCATACTTCCACAGTCCTGGAAATGCCACAGTCATGCCTCCGTTCGGAGTCAGACATCCTCACACTAAGGATGTCCCCAGAGCTGGCATCTAAAATGGCTCTGGAGACATCGCTATGCTTTGGATGCCTCTATACCCATTTTCAGACATTCAAAGCATGAATAGGGCTTCTAAAATTTCACCCTTTATTTTCAGTTGATTAGTTGATATGTGTCAGCTCTCGTTGTATGCAATCATGCGTAATTCCCTTTTATGCTGAACACCCAGAGCTGCTGCATCACTTGGCCCACTCTAGTTACACTGCTGCAGAGAATATTCTTGTCTACTGTACAATGCGCACAAAATCGTAAGTTATTATAAGCACAATAAACCTTGGAAATGACTTCAGATTTTAAACCAATTAGTTTTTCATTGAAACAGAGGTTTCAAACTTGAAGCACAAATATATCCCATATTTTCCTATAACCAAGGTCTAAAATAAGTGATGTGGAACCAAAAATACTAAAAACTAATTAGGACCTGAATCAAGAAATATGATTATTATGAAAAGAAAAGAAAGCACATTATGCAAAATATTTGTGATATGAACTGATCATAGCAGAGTCTGGGTGGCAATTAATAAGACATTTGAGGAATTCAACGACATCTTTAAAATATATTCAGTCAAAGAGTACAAACATTTTTTAATTTAAAACGTATTTTAATTGTTGCCAGAAACAGTTTTAAAAGCTATAGAGACACCTTCCTTTCTGCTTTAAATACTAGGGATGTGCTGACATTTTAAAACAACATGAAAACATCAACAATGTGTTATGTCATTCTGATGACAATTTTAAAGCCATAAAACTGTTTTTTATGCAATGAAATAGGTGCTTATAAAAATTTTAATATGTATGTAAACTTGCGCACTTACAGCCTGTAAATGATTAATTTCGCCCAGACTGAGTGCAGGCGTTCTCAAGGACAGAGCTGGGGAGAAGCTTGCATTTAAGCATGCACATTAACCAGGGCTGGTGCAAGGCTAGGAGGTGCCTTAGGCGAGCATTCAATCCTGCCACCCCCCCCCCCCCAGCTTCCATTCCCACCCATACTGTTGCTGCCGCCATTCCTCTGTGGGACCCACAGCAGCGGCAATGCCATTTAAGCCGCAACGCAAATGCTTACCTGAAATCTCCAGCGCTGTGTTGCAGTTCCTGCCCTCTATGACCTGCTGCTTCGACCCCCTGTAATGCACGGGAGCCATTTATACTTGCTCAAGAAAAGGTAGAAGTGGACATCTGTATTTATTTATTTGGTTTTATACCGCACTATTCAAGATCAGCACGGTTTACAAAGTAACAACTTCATAAAAGGAACAGTTTACATTTAACATATTAAACATGTGAACAAGGTATAGACTGTTAACTATTTACATTGGTAGATCAATAGATCATTCACGGTGTCTTATAATATTGGGGAACTACATACATACTGATAGGATCTTGAATATGATGTTGATGAGACACTTTAAGTTATATGGTCGAAAGCAAGGTGGAATAGGTGAGTCTTAATTTCTTTGCAAAAGATGGCCAAATCTGATATGAGACAAATAGGAGGAGGTAGGGAGTTCCATAGTAGAGGGGTGTAGAGGGAAAAGGCTCTGTTAATGGTGAATTGAGAGCTTTTTCTTGCTGTGGTTAGAATGGTAAGAGAGTTTATCATATTTGTTCGTCTCACTCTATTGTCAGGAGTCCAATTAAGAAGATCTTCAAGTGAGGGTGCTGATAGGTGGTAGAGAATCTTGAATGTTATCAGGAGAGTTTTGTATTTGAGTCGACTGCTTATTAGGAGCCAGTGAAGTTGGTTTAGAAGAGGAGACACATGCTCATATCTAGATGCTCCGTAGATGGTTCGTGCCGCAGTATTCAATGCTAATTGTAAAGGTCGGAGATGACGGAGGGAACTGTAAAGTTTGCAAATGCAAGCATAGATTAAGGTATCTCAGAATCAATGTACATGCTTTAGATCTCTGCCCAGACTGCACCCCTAGCTAAGCCTACCAGCAAAGTGCACCTGTTCATATCATTGCACATACTTTTATGCCAATCAGAATTTTGATGGCCATCTACACACGTATGTGGTCCCAAATATGCAAACGTGACTTTATACAATTACCCTCAGATCATATAAAAATAGGCACAATCTTTCAGTGTACCTACTTTTTAAAATGCTTGCATAGTTCCATTCAATATTATATGATCTATGGTCTTCCAGTGCATACACAGAGTGGACACTGGGTACAGGGAAATCTCAGCATGCCCTGGAGTGAGATGAGTTGCAGCAACAGAGTTCCATGTTTTTGGACATTGGGTGGGGAGCCAGACTTTCAAACATGAGGGGTAGGATTTACTATTGATTTTCTGTGGAGAGAGAGGGAGGAAAGGGGTAGGGGGAATATATTGAAGAACATAGGGAGGCCTATCGATGCCATCCTATTATACTCCATCATTTTTGAGGGTACTAAACACAAACCATATGACTTCCTAAAATAGAATGATTTTACATATAACTGATACTTTGTGTATTACCGTGTTTAAACACGAACAATGTTGGCCCACCCCATCCACTTTTGCTCATCAAGCTTATTACTTCCTTCTATCAGCGCTTATGATAACTTTTAACTAGTGTATTTCTTTCCTTCTGGACATTTATCTTCTCCTTTAGTACTCTGGCAGTCCCACATCTAGACTATTACTATATCCTCCTGTCTAACAGTGATACTAAACCCAAACATAAAGAATGAACAGGTTTGCATAATGTGCAAGCAGGTAAAGAAATAACTAGATCACTAGACCATGTACAAGTTAATAAGTCATCAGGACCAGAAGAATTTTATACCAAGGCACTAGGGAAATAAATGAAATGGTTTCACATCCGCTGAGGTTAGCATTTCAGGAATTAATTAAACCAGGGCAGGTGCTTAAAAGGAATGGTGTCAGGCATATGTAGTCGCCTTATTAAAAATGAGATCTAAATCAAAACTAGGAAATTATAGAATACTTAGCCTAATATTGATTCCAAGGGAACGTATAAAATGGATATAGTTGCCCATAGAGAGGTGAGGAGAATATATCCACAAGAATTAGGGTGGGCATTGGAACAGAAGGCCCTAGCTGACAAACCTACTGAGATTTTTGAGAATCATGGTAGCATAGTATAGAAAGTATTATTGCTATAGTTTATTTAGTTTTTGAGATTATCCTCCCCAAAATATTCATTTTCCAACTACAGAAGAAACGGCTCAAAACTGCTGTTTGTGAGAGAGTAAAGAATGGATTAAAGAGAATAATAAGTATTTCATAACTAATGGCACATATTGTAACTTACAGAGCTCCATAGTATCAATATACAGAAGTGATGATATTGTTGGGAGAAGGGTTTATTCTGAATGTGGTAATATTTTGGGGTAAAGGGAACCTTTATGGGAAGAATAGGTTCTGTTTAAAAAAAGAACTAGACTGATGTCCTACAAAATGCAAAAGGTTGCAGATTTGCTTTTAAACTAAAGAGCTAGGAAAGCTAGCAGATACAGATCAAGCTGACAATGTCCTAAGAGGGCTCCATAATCTATTAGAGTGGATAGGAAAGATAGTGTAGTCATGGCATAGGCATCGGAAAGGGGTAGGCCACATGGGCCCTGGCCCCATTAAAAATTGTGGCATGGCAGGTGGGGATTCCATCCCCATTTGACAGAAGAAGAAATGCCCCTTCCTGTCTGCAGGGTCTTTGCTACCATCACAGCTTCTCTTCTGGTAGCAGGGGGTAGGATCCCTGCAGGCCCCATACAGCCTATGATCATTCCAAAGACTCTTCCTGTCTGGCTGCAATTGGACCAGAAATAGATCACCAAGCCTTTTTTTCAAGGCAATGGAGAGTTAACTGACTTACCCAAGGTCACAAGGAATGCCAGTAGGATTCAAAGCCATGGTGCTTGGCTATTAAGCCAGTGCTCTAACCATTAGGCTACTCCTCCACTCAACAGTATCACTGCCCACTAAATCAAGTTAATACACCTTAACCTATGACTTAAAGCATATTGTCAATTAGTGTGCCTTAAAATGTTCTATTGCACAGTAAAAAAAAAAAATTGTTAAAAGAAATGTATGAAACCAATTGAAAAAAAATCTGAAAATTTGGAAAAAAGCCTACATGAACCATATACATCCCTAGCAGCTGAATATTACCAGTATCAGTATAACTTTGGAACTCGCAGCCAAAACTATGACTTCTGCATGATGGAAAACTTAAACAAAAGCACTTATATAGCCAGCACCCATATGTGCTTTAGAATATTGACCACTAAATGGTTTCTTAACAAATGTTAAAAGTCACAAAATAAGATGGCTGAGCTTGAATCCTTGTTTTGGAATGATATTGATATCATAAGCATTTTAAATATTTGATGGAAAGATGATAACATGGAGGATATAATTCCTGACATAAACTGTATAGAAATAACAGAGTGATCTGGATCAGTCACTGTCAGAAGTGTACTTGTTTTCAACCGATCTGTGGTCTGACCTAATATGACATACCTTATATTTTCTTATTGTTGTGTAGAATATGTCATTCTGAGGGACAAGTGCACTCAGAGTATACAATCATATAAGGTATGAATATTAACTAGGTAGGCATCCAATGCTTAAATAAAAGTCTGGTATTTTGGCTTTCCTATGGACCACTAGTAATCAAGAAGTATTAAGGAGATTAGAGAAGCAACTAAAGCAGACAATATATTAATAATGGATGACTTCAATTATTTGGAAACTTGCATTTTAAGGGAATGATAAAGCAAAATGCCCTTATTTGGCTGCTTGATCCCTTAGTGGTAGTACTGCAAGATTACCACTAGGAGTCAAGGGTGCAATTTTGAACCCAGAGCCGCAATGAGTGGAAGTAACGGGGGGTTGCTTCTGCTCCCTCTCGACTACCATGTACAACTCTGGCAAATGATGTGTAGTGGGACTGGGAGAAGAGAATCGTCTTGATATCAGGAGGTATGACTAGGGGAAACAACTGCTGATGTCAGGGAAGCCAGGGGAAGAGGATTGATGCTGTCTGGAACCACAATTTTAAAGTGCTACACGCACACAACACTGGGAGAGAGCAGGGTGCTCTTGTTGCCCACATGCATCTTTCTAAAATAGCTTCTCCTTCTAGATGTACCAGCAAAAGCAGGTGCAGCCTGTTTTGGCAGAACCTTTGTAGAATACTAGGAGAATCGTGTGCGTTCCAACCTAGATGTGTCAATTCCCCTCTCCATGAGCAATCTAAAATTGACCTTCATGTGTCTTTATACTGTAAAGTACTAGAGGTAAACCAGAAGACATAGCAGCTAAATTGAAACATATAAAGTACATACATATGTGTGTATTTCATACAATAAGCATGTAAATTGTATGAAACTCCTTCCCTGAACATGCCTACTCTAAATTCTTCTACAAGTAGGCACCTTTATACCACCTGTACTTTTATGCATGAGGTAATTTTTTAAGAGTCCTTTTACATGTGTATATTGGCATACATGAATGAAAAATTCTTCATAAAATTACCTCTTTAATGGTGATCTCCCAAAAAATAAGCAAGCAATAAATAGTCAAAATAAAAAGTGGTCAAATTAAGATATCAACATGACAGTCACTGAACTCTGTCTTCCTGAGTAGCCAGTCAGGTCAACCTTCGCACCATTTCCAACTTCTCACAAGAACTGTCTGAATTCTCTGTATCTTCTTCTCTCTCTCCTTGACACTCTCTCCAAGACACTCTCAATCCCCAAGATACCTTGGTTGAGTATCCTGATACTACTTCCTAGAAAAACACTCCAAATATTAAAAAATAAAAACATATTCAGTTACATTGCATTCAACCAATTCTCTTACAACATATGTGCATCCCAGATACTTCCTGAGGAAGGATTTGCATTTAGTTCACTCCGATCTGGAAAATCTCACTGATCTCCAGAGCCCAAAACACTCCCTACACTTCTATGCATTATCTATAGGAAGGTGCAAACTTGGAATACTCAAAATTCCCCTCCAACTCCCTGGGATGTACCTGGATTAGGTCCCTCATGGTTTGAATGAAAACCATCTTTAGAAAGTGTCAGAGATACACCTGGATTAGATGCTACAAGGCCCCATAGGCAACACACAACTCTAAGGGGTATGTTTACTAAACCGTCTTAACTTGCGCCCGGCGATAGTGTGCAGGCTGCCATAAAAGGAGTGGGCATGTCGGTTTTAATGTAGCAAAACGGGATTATCACGCGCACATTATCAGGCGAGACACCGCTAAGCACATTAACGCGCGGTAATCTTAAGTAGGCGCGCAGACATGCAAACACAGAAACAGAGGTGTAGCACAATGGTTAATACACTGACTGATTGTACAGGGGTTGTGAGTTTGATCCCCCAGTGTGCCTAAGGCATATGGCTGGCTGAAGTATTAGCTGTAACCTGTAAGTATTGCTTTTTGAGGCACATTATGTATATTTTAATTAGAGCTGCCAGGAAACACACCCTCACGTGCCATAACCGAAGGTGCCGCATAAGGCACTCTATAAGGCACTCCATAGGGCACATTATAAAGTGCACTGTCCGCCAAGGCACCCTATAATGTCCCCTATGGGGCACCCCATAAGGCGCTTTATAGGACACCTTACAAGGCACCCCATAAGGTGCTTTATAGGACAGCTTATAAGGCACCGTAGAAGGTGCTTTATAGGGCGCCTTATACGGTGCCCTATAGGGCGCCTTATGAAGCACCTTATGGCTACAGTACTCTGAGGGTGTTTTTGCTGGCAGCACTGATGTACATTAAAAATAGACAATGCCTCAGACAGCCCTATCAAATAACCCCACTGTGGGTGTGAACCCATGATCTCTGGTTCTACAGGCACTGAAGTAACCAGTGGGCTACAGCTGCTAACAAACCCCTGGCTGGCTACAGAAGGACTGCAGGTCACCACACAAACTGTCTGCTGTGGTTACCAGGATAGGGTTAACCCACCCGTACCCATGATGCACTGCACATGCAAATCAGCAGTCTACAGATGATCACAAGATGGGGTATGCACCCCCAAAGCACCTCGGCCTGGTAGGGGGAACTGACCGTGTTCACCGCCACAGCACCTCAGCCTGGTAGGGGGTACTGACCGTGTGTGTTACTGGCACAGAGTAGCTACAGACTGTCACATTATGCGGGTACTGTACTCACCCTGAGGGTGAGGTGGGGCGCCCAGCACCAGGTCCACAGCACCTTTCATGGCTGAAATAGGCTATGCTGCAGGTCCCCATCAGTGCTAGTGTGTGTGATAGGAAGTTCCTGCAGACACACCTAGGATGCATCTGTATTTCCCAGTCATGTCTAGCCCTTATGGGCTATGATGCACCCAAAATAGTGCATATCTTGTGTTGGTGCCATGGTCACATGATGTAGGTGAAGGGGAGGGGGTGTTATTGACCCATAGACAGATTATGTACCACCACCCAACCCACCCACTGTGGCTCAGGGTGGGAAACAGGATCTCCCACCAACAGATCCACATTCTACCTCCCTGCAATAGTGGCAGTAGAGGGGACCACCCACCCCAGTCCTGCTGGGGAACAGACACCCTACAGGGCAGTCAATGCAGATCTGTACACGCCAGGAACGGAACCAGTGCATGTGAAGCAGTATCCTCTTCCCCGACCAGCCATTGATGGAATCCACTGCCATCTGATGAAACTGCTGAAGTATGGACTTCTCAAGGAGTGCCAGTCACCTTGGAACACCCCTCTTCTCCCAGTAAAGAAACCTGGGACAGGGGATTACCGCCCAGTGCAAGATCTAAGGTGGGTAAATGATGCAGTTGAAACTATACACCCAGTGGTGCCAAATCCTTATACTCTCTTGGGACTGATCCCCGCTGAGGCTACTCATTTCACCATCCTGGACCTGAAAGATGCCTTTTTCTGCGTACGCCTAGCCCCCACCAGTCAACTTTTGTTTGCTTTTGAATGGCAAGATCCCACAACAGGAAGGCGGGGCCAACTTACCTGAACTAGATTACCTCAAGGATTTAAGAATTCACCTACTCTTTTCAGTGCTGCCCTGAATCAAGATCTTTCAAGTTACTCAGTGAACCCAGGACAAAGGGTTCTCCTTCAGTATGTAGATGATCTTCTCATAGCCACCAACTCAGAAAGTGAATGTCTACAAGCCACCAGTGAACTCCTGTACCTTCTGAATGAGGCTGGATACAAAGTCTCAAGAGCCAAGGCGCAACTATGTCAAACTGAAGTTAAATATCTAGGGTTCCAGTTGTCTAGTGGAAATCGACGCTTGGGACCTGAACGCAAAGAAGCTGTATGCAGTATTCCTACTCCAACCACCAGGAGGCAAGTAAGAGCTTTCCTGGGGACCGCAGGATACTGTCGCATATGGATCCCCAATTTTGCACTGCTAGCAAAACCATTGTATCAAGCTACCAAAGGAATGGAAAAGTCTCCACTGGAGTGGGGACCTGAACAGGATGCAGCATTCCAATCTCTGAAAAGTGCTCTGATGTCATCACCAGCCTTAGGTCTCCCAGATGTCCAGAAACCTTTCCATCTCTATGTCCATGAGTCACAGGGAAATGCATTGGGGGTACTAACTCAATCTCTTGGATCTTGGCAACAGCCAGTAGCCTACTTGTCAAAACAGTTGGATGTGGTAGCAAGAGGTTGGCCCCCTTGTTTGAGAGCTGTTGCAGCCACAGCCTTCCTGGTGAGCGAAGCAGACAAGCTCACTCTGGGACAGAATCTTCAAGTTACTGTACCACATTCTGTCCTGATCCTCATGGAACATAAAGGAAGTTTCTGGCTAACGAACTCATGAATGTTGAAATATCAAAGCATGCTGTGTGAAAACCCTCAGATACAGTTAAAAGTCAGTCAAGCCCTGAATCCTGCTATGTTATTCCCAATTGGTCCTGGGCCCCCTGATCATGACTGTTTAGAAACTATGGACACTGTATTTTCAAGTCGCCCAGATTTAACTTATGTCCCTCTGGAGGACCCTGAACAGACTTTCTTTGTAGATGGAAGCAGTCTTGTCATCAATGGACATCGTTGTGCCGGATATGCAGTGATGACCCTTGATCTGCTGGTTGAATCCTCAGCTCTTGCCTCAGGAACTTCAGCACAGAAAGCTGAATTGATAGCTCTCACTAGAGCACTGATATTAGGAGAAGGACTCCGCTTAAATGTGTACACAGATTCCAAGTATGCCTTCACAACTTTGCACGCACATGGAGCCTTGTATAAGGAACGAGGATTGATCACCTCAGGGGGCAAGTCCATTAGGTATGGGCCCGAAATATTGACCTTATTAGATGCTGTGTGGGCTCCCAAGCAAGTTGCAGTCATGCACTGTCGAGGTCATCAGGCAGAAGAAGGAGAGGTTACCGAGAGAACAGGTTTGCTGATGCCACAGCCCGAAAGGCAGCCACAACTGGACGAGTTGTGACCCAAGATACCCCACTGCAAGCATCCTTATTCCCTGTGCCCCTTAGCTCATGGGCACCCTGATACACTACAAAAGAGTTAAATTATTTTTGAAAAAAGGAGGGAGGGGTCCTGACAGAAAACGGATGGATACTGCTGCCACCTCCAGAAGGTAGCTCACCTCCAGGTCCCACAGTCATTCCTGAAGCATTAGGACCAGCCTTTGTCCAGGCCTTTCATCAAGCCACACATCATGGGAAGACGGCCATGGAGAGAGCCCTAAGGCCCCATTTCTGTATCTCACTATTAGGACCCTGTCCGCTTCAGTGGCACAGCAATGTTTGACATGTGCCAAGAATAATGCTAAGCAAGGTCCCATTCCACCCCCAAGAGTTCAGTCAGTAGGGGTGGCCCCGATGAGTGATATTCAGGTGGATTTTGCTGAAATGCCACGAGCAAACGGATATCACTATCTGTTAGTTCTAGTTTGTACATTTTCTGGGTGGGTAGAAGCCTGTCCCACCTGAACTGAGAAAGCTCGAGAGGTCACTATAGTGCTGCTCCATGAGATTATCCCTCGATTTGGAATACCATTAACTATAGGATCAGATAATGGACCCTCATTTGTATCCCAAGTGACTCAACAGTTAGCAAGAGCTCTACAGATACAATGGAAGTTGCACACTGCCTACAGACCCCAGAGTTCAGGGAAAGTAGAACGTATGAATAGAACCCTGAAATCCAAGATGTCCAAGCTTTGTCAAGAAACGCACCTAAAGTGGCTTCAGGTTCTCCCAATAGCCCTTCTTAGGATACGTTCTGCTCCAACCAAGTCTTTAGGAGTTTCCCCTTTTGAGATCTTGTATGGGCGACCCCCACCCATTGTACAGGGAATAAAAGGAGATATGAGACAGATTGGATCTGAAATAACTCGACAAGAACTATTGGCTTTAGGTTCTGTTTTGCAGAGTCTTCATACCTGGGTGCAAGATCGATTGCATATTAACCTGACAGAGCCGCTGCATCCCTTCAAGCCAGGCGCATCAGTGTGGATCAAAGAGTGGAGAAAGACCCCGCTGGCGCCGCATTGGAAGGGACCCTATTTTGTCATCCTGTCAACCCCAACTGCTTTAAAAGTTGCAGAATTCGAACCCTGGATCCATCACAGTCGAGTGAAGCCGGCAGCTGCTCCTGAGCCTGGACAATGGACTTCAGTAAACGACCCTGAGACTCCATTGCGACTCAAATTGCAGAGACAACCGGCAATGTAAGAATCTTCAGAATCTACAATCCTACTCCTGTCACGCAAGGGTGATCATCGAAGCAGGAGAGAAGAAGAAGACCCTACAAGTTCATCGTACCCAACACTCCTGTTGACCTCCAAAGACTATAATCACAATGTTCTTCCACTATTGCCTTGTGGGAATGATGGTCCTGGGATTCCTGGAGAAGACTTTTGCTTTACCCCCTTGTGCAGCTTGTATAACTACCACTCGAACTGGACTGAAGGTTACTCAGACTTTACTTTACCATTCTTACTATACTTGCACTGGTATAGTCAGCCGGTGTGTGTACAATGGTACAGAGCTAAATATCTGTACCAAGTGGAAAGGTAAGACTTGTTATAACCCACGACAGAATCCTTCCTATTATGTACTTGAGATACGCTGGAATGATGAGGATGTAGCCCTCATAAATGCCACATGCCAACTCAAAGACCCCACAAAATATGTTCTCTTGGACTTTGATGCCTGCGATGTGATAAACAGGAATGCCTACCACAGGTGTGGGTCATGGGAACAAGCCTACTATCATGATGATAAATATATGTGTCCAGAAGGAGCCTACGGATGGGGACAGTGTACTGGAAAGAATTCCCCAACCACCGTCTACAGCACGTCAACTAAAGATGCCTACTTCTGTCCAAAGTGGGAATGCGTATATTTTGCTACTTGGACTAATGCGCCTATGGGGCGGGATGGAGATAATCGCAGAGGCAGCCTGACAAGGGTCAGATTACCTGAGCCCCAGAAATGCAAGAAGGGTGCCTGCAATCCCCTACAACTCCTCATACTCAACCTTAGCCAGTGGAAGCAAGGATACAGATTTGGATTGCGTATAGCAGGGGGAGGCATAGACCCCGGAACCATCATACATATACGGTTAAATACTAAGGCTCATGTATCCGCACCCTATCAAATACATCACTCTTTTTATGAGGCCATGAAAGCAGAGTTTGAGATTCCTCATGCCTCCCAAAACTTGTTCCTTGAACTTGCCGGAGCAGTAGCATCTAGTCTCCACATTTCAGACTGCCTCTTCTGTGGAGGAACTAAGATGGGAGATCAATGGCCCTGGGAGGCGCAAGAAGTGAACTATTTTATTCCTTACAACCAGACTGACTTACATAACACTACTAGTGAGTGGGTACTGGCCCACCCCATTGTTGGTAACTTGTGTTTTGCTCGCTCAGGACCACAGTTCAACATGGAGGTTGGACAGCTGGTCTATCTCAATCAGTACCACGAGGAAGACGTCCTGGTGGTCAGGAATCAATGCTTCCGAGCCCTCCAACCCTTTAGTCCGTTTCCCTCATCTTGCCAGCATCTGGACTAATCTAGCATCTTATAATTCCTGGCAAGCACCACCTGGACTGTACTGGATTTGTGGAACCCGAGCATATGCTAGGCTTCCTCACCATTGGGGAGGAGCATGTGCATTGGGAACCATACGACCTTCCTTTTTCCTTTTGCCTACATCCCATGGAGAGCAACTGGGTTATCCTGTGTACAGAAGTCGACAGAAATGAGAGGTCTTGAAAATAGGCCAATGGGACAAATGGAAGGAGGAGGAGTGGCCACCTGAGAGAATCATTTCATACTATGGACCTGCTACTTGGGAGCAAGATGGGACATGGGGATATCGTACTCTTGTGTATATGATAAATCGTATTATACGCTTACAAGCTGTTGTTGAAATAATAACCAATGAAACTAGCAAAGCACTAACTCTTTTAGCTAAGCAGAGTACGCAAATGCGCACAGCTATTTATCAGAATCGTTTAGCTCTAGATTATTTGTTAGCAGCTGAAGGTGGAGTATGTGGAAAATTGAATTTAAGCAATTGTTGTTTACAGATTGATAATAATGGGCATGTTGTTGAAGATATAGCTACCCAGATGAGAAAGCAAACATTTGTGCCTGTTCAAACTTGGCATAGTATAAAGTTGGATGGGTGGTTTGGGTCAGCGTTTTCATTGTTAGGTAGTTTGAAGACCCTTGTGTTCATTGTGTTATTCATATTAGCTATATGCTTATTGCTCCCATGTCTCCTACCCCTTTGCTTACGCATGGTAACCTCTGTTATCAATAGTACTGTACAGCGGAAGGCAGCTACAAAGATATTAGCTATGTGGCAATATCACCCTATACCCCAAGCTGATACTGGTACACAAGTTTAATCTGTGATTTAATTCTCACCCTTTCTCACTTGCGGGTGAGAATAATTTATTTATTTATTTTATTTATCTATTTTCTTCTATACCGCCCCTTCCAGCGATCAAGGGCGGTTTACATGAAACATCTTAACAATTGTACACAGTTGTATACATTTACATTGAACAATCGGATTCAACTATTTACATTGAATGGTCAGGTTCAACTATTTACATTGAACAATAAACTTCAACTTTATGATTTATTAATAATAATACAAACAACCGTTAAATTATTTACATTGGATATTTACAGTGGTTGAGTGTTGTGTGTAGGGCATGTGTAGTTAGGTATTGGAATTTATTTCCTTTTATGTCGTATGTCAGGAGTGTGTGGTGTGTAGGACAGATATATATTTTGGAATTTATCAAATAATCAAAGGGGGGAATGTGGCAGGCTATGGCCTATAATAGCCTGCAAATGTGAAAGGCCTGTAAGCTAGGCCCTGATTCCAACCCCCATCATAGCTAGAAAAGAACCAAAAATCTGTGGAGAATGAGAAAACTGTTTTAAACTGCTTAATAAGAAGTTTTACAGGAATTCATAAGTCTTTCATTATTTTCTTGTGTTCTGAAGATGAAAATCTTTCAGTACTTACATTCCTAGAGACAAAAACGACTTTGCTGTAGAGAAGTATCAAAACCTAGAAACTGAACCATTGTTAGAACAGTCCTAAGGGAGGGAGTTGGGTGCTAGGCCGAGGAGGGATCTCTGATTGGACAAATGCAGGGGGCGTTGGAACCAATAGCAAGTTTGCATGTATCAAACTGAAGAAAAATGTATAAATGAATATGTTTCTGTAAAACCTTTGCTCAGTCCTTTTTGAAGCTCTGACTAACTGGGCCTTGTGCACAATAAATTGGTTTGGACCCTGTAAATTGACTCTTGGATTTATTCATTGATTGCACTTCACTGAAGCATATTCTTGGTGCGTTGGCCGGGAAGTGCGAGTAGTGACTGGTATTCAAGTGAATAATCCACGCAATTTGCCTCCAGGTTTGGCCCGGTTGGAACCGTGTCTGTCTGACCGCAGGGGAAACCTCAGGCGCCGCCGATCCCTTTGTATCGGAGAGGGTTCCACCTTGCCTCGGCGGGCCACTGGGTCCGGCCGGCCAACACCTCCGAACCCGAGGGGAGTCTAGGATCCAACCCAGGAACGGGTGTGGTATTGGGAACTGGATCCGGTGAGTAGACATTTTCTTGTTTAAAAGTCAGTGAAGCCTGGGGAAAAGTCTTACATGTGTGCGCAAGACTGATTTTGTATAGACTAACTGGAAAAATCTTGCATGAGTGCGCGAGACATCTTGCATGAGTACACGAGACAACAGAGCCTGATCACCTCTCAGAAGGGCAGTCCTAGTATGCTCTGCATGAGTGCGTGGAAGCAGAAGCCATCGACCCTTTGGTTGGGAATAGTCAGTTAGTCAGAAAACCTTGGACATTTGAATAATGATTTCCTGTGATGATATGATTGCTTGTGTGATTGAAAGGTCTTGAAACAGACTGAGTGAGAGCAGACTCCTGAGTAGCGCAGTTCCTGGCCGGGCGACTGCGCCCAGGTCGTGAAAAGGAGGAAGCGTGTGGTGTTTGTTCCCCTCAGTGTTCTGTGGGCTGTACAGACCCCTTAACTACAGCCATACCCTCACTGTTCGTTGTCTTGTACGTCATTACGTGTACGTCGTTGCAGCAATCATAAGATGATCATATTTGATTTAATAAATGAAGGGAGTATAGCAATGCAATATACTATGCTAGTGTAACCAGGTGGTTTTTTTCAAGAGTCCAGGGCCTGTCTCAGGGTTGTGGCTAGCAGCTGTGTGGGTTTTTTTCCTGCAGGAGAGTTCTCCTGCAGCTGATGAGTGTGGGTGTTTAAAACAACAAAAATAAATAAATAAAAGTATAGGCAGGCTGTCTGTGGCTCTGGGAGCCAGTGGCAGTCACAGAAAAGAAAAAAAACAGTTTGGGCTGTATTCAGGCCTGCAGTGAGCCGCAATAACATGACGGTTTCTGCAGCTGGTCTAGGAGTTTGCCTGAGGGGCCGGAGAGGCTGGGAGATTCTGGAGGGGGATCCTGCTGCCATCGGGTTCAACTACGGTTTTCACGGCTGTCCCCGATCACAGTAGGAGGCAGCTTGCCAGTATGGGGGATGAGCTTCAAAGGCTGCGGCTGCTCCAATGATACGAGGCGGGCCTTGATCATATTTTGGCCTGCAAGCTGCCGGAAGGAGGGCCTAGAAATGAGGCTGAGATACTAGTGGTGGTCTGGAGGCCTTGGAAATTGGGCCAGGTAGGCCCCATTAATAAAAAGAGTTTGCGAGCCTTTGATTTGGGCCTTCTAGGGTCGGGATGACCCAAGAAACTATAATAAATACATGGATATACTGGGTGGTGCCTGATGAGCCAGATGGCTCAAAAGTAAATACATTGTGCCATATGGGAGCCCAGAAAGGCTGCAGGCAGACAGCACGTCTGCCCTAAAATTTAAATATAGAGGTAGAGCTGACCTTAAAGGGGCCATTAGCTCCCAAAATGGCCGTTTTTTGCAGAAATAAACATTTAAAATCATGGTTTGGAGGCCAGAATAAGGTGGAAGGAGGGCTAGAGAGCCCTGTAAAATGTTTTCTTTGGAGTTTTGAAAGCTGAATTTTAAAACAGAGCCGTTTGAAAGTAGAGGGGTGGGGCCTACCCCTGATTTAAAAAGTAAATTTTACAAAAAATTAAATGTTTTAAACTAAATGGAAAGTGTCCCTGAAGGGTGGGGAATCCAGAAAATTGTTTTGGGGGAAATTTTTATGTTTTAAAAAGTGGCAATTTTAAGATGTTTATTTATGGAAATAAAATGAGTTTAAAAGTGTTTCAAAGTATATAGGACATATGCTGGTGAAATGTAAAGCTATTTTATAAAGAAATTAGACTGCAACAAAAAATGTTTGATGAACAAAAGTATAAGTTTATTGATGGTACATGTACCAAGATATGGGGGGAGGTGGAGTGGGGGAGGAATCTTACTTGATTCATTGTCACAACAGGGCTCAGCTCTTATTGGCAGTTTTGTGTGATGCAGATCAGGCAGAGAAGTTTTCTCGACAGCTGAAGGAAACTGACAGCTCAGAAATATACTATGAGACTTTTCTTGGGTCAGTGTGTAGGAATTTCTTAAAATTAAAGGGAATTGGAGATTTTATTTTTATTAGAATGGTGTTATTTGATGACACAGGCAAGCGTAGGAGCACCTGGCTATTTGGAATGCATGTCCTTTGGTTGTTTTGTTCAATAGGTAGTTGGTTGAGAGTGAGCAGATGTGTGTTGAGGTGTGTGAGTGCAGAGGTCTCTAAAAATGTGATTTTTTTTTGTTGAAAGGTGGAAATTGAGTATGAATGAGAGAAGATACAAAAGGAGGAAATACAAATTAGGGATTTTAGGGGTTTTTTTTCCAGTTTTAGGATTAAGTTAGTGCAGAGACAGAAATCCATAGGGACTATTCAGGTAAGATATTAACAGAGGAGGTTGAGGTTTTAGGTGTACGAATTAAGCGAGGGAGGAGAATAGCTAAGGTTTTTATTTTATTTTCCTCTCTTTTTGAGTGCTATCGAAAAAGTGTTTTTTCCAGTATTCTTAAACCCTACAAGCTGGTGGATTGGGAAGGTCTGAGGGAAGTATTCAAGATAAGGATTTTTCAAGAACCTTGGCATTTTAAAAGTGGATCTTTTTGGAGAGATTCTATAGTCAGGCTAGAATTAGAATAGGGAAGAAGAGAAAAAGGGAGTACATGAAAGATTGTGGTCCGGGACAGAGAGAAAGTTGAAGAAGAGAGAGACTGAGTAAGTGGAGTGTGGGAGTATGGTGAATGAGGAAATGAAGTGACAGGAGCTGGAATGAATGAAGAAAGTGTTTAGTGATACTAAGGTAAGACTGGTGGTATTGTGGGTGCCAGAGAGAGAGAGAGAAAAAAACAGTTTTTTTTTATTTTTTTGCCAAATGCAAGCTTGCTACGTTTTCCCTTATTTTGTCCCTTTAGAGGGGAGGTAGAGAAATAGGAAAAAAAAAAAGAGAGTTAAGGTGGGTTAGAACACAAAGAAGAAGAACAACTGTAGTTGATTCACTTCAAGAAGCAACACCCGCATATCCTGAGTTCCTGTGTGTAGTCCTGCTGAAGCTGTCGTTCCCAGTTCACAGAAGATGTTTAAAGACTGGGCCCCAGTGTACTTACCTGGACTCAGAAAGGATAAGTAACATACTTACCTGTTCACAAACAGTATATGAGCTCAAAAACATATGATAGCCAATAGTAAAAAGAGAGGTAAGTTATTTTTGAGAATTCCAAGTGAGAGAAAGTACTTAAAAGATTCAGAATAATTTAAGGAAATGCACACCTGAGTGATATGAATTAGAGAGGCACATTTAGAAAACCACTCAGTTCGTATAAACAAACGTTTATTAATATTTTGTTATTACTTTTGAAGTGTGACAAATCTAATAGTGTTTGGATACTTACCCCATAATTGTAACTACCTTGCAAGAATACCTGAATTAGCAAAGTACATTCCTTTTTGTTATAAGAAACCCTAAAAGAGTTTTAATACTTAACCTTTATATATATATATATATATATATTTAAATAAAAGCATTTTTGTAACATCAAGGCCTAATTCCAAATTTAGTTTGCTAATTATTTTCACTTTGTTCTTATCCTTGAGGAAATATTCTGAGGAGAACGTAGTGTTTTTCTGCTATGGTCTTTTCTTCAGAATTAAGCTATCTACCATCACCACCAGCTTATCCCATGACAATTTTAAGGGTGAAACCCCAAAGCTCGCTTTCCGGGAAAATAGTTACACCAGCATTTAACTTTCAAAAAGGAGACTATGATAAAATGAGGAAAATGGTTAAGAAAAAGCTAAAAAAAGCAATTGTAAAGGTTAACAGTCAACATCAGGTCTGGGCAATAATTAAATGTACTGTCTTGTAAGCCCAGACCAGATGTATTCCACGCTTTAAGAAAGGTAGAAGGAAGGCCAAATGATAGCCAGCATGGCTTAAAGGTGAAGTCAAAGAGACTGTTATAGCTAAGAAAAAAATCCTTCAGAGAATGGAAAACAGCCAAATGACGAAAACACAAAACAGCAGAAGTACTGACAAGCTAAATGCAAGGCAGACAAAGAGAGAATTTGAAAAGAAGATTGCCATGGAAGCAAAAGTACATAATAAAAACATTTTAAGTACATTTGTAGCAAAACACCTGTGAGAAAGCCAGTAGGACCATTAGATGACAGAGGGTAAAAGGGCACTAAAAGAAGACAAGGCCATAGCAGAGAGATTGAATGGCTTCGTTGCTTCAGTCTTCACTGAACAAGATATAAGAAATTTACCCATGCCAGAAATGATATTTAAAGATGATGCATCAAAGGAATTGAAACAAATCTCAATAAATTGGGAAGCTGTAATGCAGCTTTTTGATAAATTAAAGAGCAGCAAATCACATGGACCAGATGGCATACATCCCAGGGTGCTGAAAGAATTGAAATATGAGATTGCACACCTACTTTTAGTAATCTGTCAACTAACCATAAAATCATCTGCAGTACCTGAGGATTGGAGAGCGGCCGATATAACGCCAGTTTTTAAAAAGGGTTCCAAGGGTGATACAGGAAGCTATAGACTAGTGAGCTTGACATCTGTACCAGCAAAATTGTAAAAATATTACAAAAAACAAAAATACTGAACATATAGAAAGTCTTGTCTAACTAATCTGTAATATTTTTTCAAAGGTGTCAAGAAACAGATAGATAAAGATAAGCCGGTTGATATAGTGTATATGGATTTTCAGAAAGCCTTTGACAAGGTCCTTCATGAGAGACTATTGTGGAAATTAAAAAAATATTGGGAAAGGAGGCAGTGTATTATTGTAGATTAGGAACTGGTAAAAGATAGAAACAGAGAGTAGGGCTTAATGGCCAGTTTTCTCAATGGAGAAAAGTGAATAGTGGAGTAACCCAGGGATTTGTGCTGGACCTGCTGCTTTTTAATGTATTTATAAATGATCTGGAAATAGGAATAACGAGAGAAGAGATGAAATTTGCAGATGATAAATAATTATTCTAAGTTGTTAAAACACAAGAGGATTGTGAAAAATCGCAAGAAGACCTTAGAAAATTGGGAGACTGTATATTCAAATGGCAGATGAAATTTAATGTGGACAAGTAAAAAGTTATTTACATAGAAACATAGAAAAATGACGTCAGAAAAAGACCACATGACCTATCTAGTCTGTCCATCCATGTTGTTGTTAAGTGCCGTCGAGTCGGAGTCGACTCATGGCGACCCTCTGGATAGCTATCCTAAATTGTGTTCGGTCTTCAGTCAGGCGGCTCATTGTTGACAGACTGGTACCCGTAGCTGCTGTTATTGTAGCGATCCATCTCATTGCTGGCCTTCCTCTTTTGCGTTGACCTTCTATCTTGCCAAGCATGATGTCTTTCTCTAATGATCTCTCTCTTCGCATGATGTGTCCGAAGTATGAAAGTCGAAGTCTTGTCATCTGAGCTTCTAAAGAAAGCTTAGGTTTGATCTCCTCTAGTACCGACTGGTTTGTTCTTCGGGCAGTCCATGGTATACACAGTATTCGCCGCCAGCACCATAATTCAAAGGCATCAATTTTCTTCCTGTCTGTCTTTATCACTGTCCAGCTTTCACATCCATATGATGTTATTGAAAATACCATGGCTTGAACAAGTCGAATCTTTGTATGGAGAGAGACATCTCTGCTCTTGAGAATCTTATCTAGGTCTTTCATAGCCATTCTGCCAAGAGCAATGCGTCGTCTGATTTCTTGACTGCTTGTTGCTTCTTTATTGATAGTTGATCCAAGTAGGTTAAAGTTGTTCACGATTTCAATTTCTTCTCCTTCAACGATGAACCTGTTGATTATGCCAGTTGTCATGATCTTTGTCTTCTTTACATTAAGGTGCAGGCCCATTTTAAGACTATGTTCTTTGATTGTGAGAAGCAAATGTTTCAGATCATCTACACTTTCAGCCAGTAATGTGGTATCATCGGCATAGCGAAGGTTGTTGATGAGTCTTCCACCAATCTTCACACCTCTGTTGTCTTCATACAGTCCTGCTTCTCTGATGATTTGTTCTGCATATAAATTAAACAGGTAGGGGGAAAGTATGCAGCCTTGTCTTACACCTTTGCTTATTTTAAACCATTCTGTTTCTCCTTGTTCCGTTCGAACTGTTGCTTCTTGATCAATGTACAGATTGCGCAAGAGAACGATCAGGTGTTCTGGTATACCCATGCTTCTTAACGTGGCCCAGAGTTTCTCATGGTTTACACAGTCAAAAGCCTTGCTATAGTCGATAAAGCACAAATAGACATCCTTTTGGTATTCTTTAGTCTTTTCAAGGATCCATCTCACATCCGCAATGATGTCTCTCGTTCCTCGTCCTTTCCTGAAACCTGCTTGCACTTCAGGTAGTTCTTGTTCTAGGTATGGCTGTAGTCTCTTTTGAATAATCTTCAGTAGAATCTTGCTGGCATGTGGGATCAGAGCGATTGTGCGATAATTTCCACAGTCAGTTGGATCACCTTTCTTTAGTATTGGTATAAACACAGATCTTTTCCAGTCAGTTGGCCATGATGTTGTCTTCCATATTTCTTGGCAGAGCCTTGTAAGTACGGTAACAGCTGCATCAGATTGCTGCAATACTTCTATGGGAATGCCATCAATGTCTGGTGCTTTGTTCTTTGATAAGGCTTTCAATGCTGCTTCAACTTCTTCTTTCATCACCAATGGTTCCTGATCATAAGGTATAGGTTGAAACGGCTGTTGGTCCACTTGATCTTTATCATATAAAAACTCTGTATATTCCTTCCACCTTTTCTTGATCTTCTCAGCATCATTCAACATAGAACCTTGAGCATCTTGTAACATTCCAATTCGAGGCTGGAACTTTTTCTTTAGCTCTCGCAGCTTTAGGAAAGCTGATCTTGTTCTTCCTCTAATAGTTTCTGCTTCTATTTCCTTGCAAGTGTCATTGTAGTACTTTTCCTTGTCCTGTCTTGCTGCACGTTGGAAATCTCTGTTGAGTTCTGAGATTGTCTTTCTTTCTCCTTTGGCTTTAGCTTCTCTGCGTTTCTGGGCAATTTTCAGAGTTTCTTCCGTCATCCATTTTGGCCGTTTTTGCTTTTTCACCTTTTGTAGAGACTTCTCGCTTTCTTCCAGCACAACCTTCTTGACGTCATTCCATAACTCTTCCGGAGCTCTGTCATTTGTATCTAAAGCAGCAAATCGATTTTGCAGGCAGTCTTTAAATTCCAGTGGTATATTCTCAAGGTCATATTTTGCTGCATTCATGAGTGGTTTGCTCTTTTTCAACTTTAGCTTGAGTTTGCATACTAGTAGTTGATGATCTGTACCACAGTCAGCTCCAGGTTTTGTCTTTGTTGATGTTACAGAGCTTTTCCATCGTTGACTTCCACAGATGTAGTCAATTTGATTTTTATACAATCCATTGGGTGAAGTCCATGTGTACAGTCGCCGCTTGTGTTGCTGGAAGAAGGTGTTTGAGATGAATAGATCATTGGTCTTGCAGAATTCTATCAATCTTTCTCCAGCTTCATTTCTGTTGCCAAGTCCATATTTTCCAACTACTTTGCCTTCTTCTTTGTTGCCAACCTTTGCGTTCCAGTCACCCATGACTATCAGGATATCCTGTTTGCATGTTCTGTCAATTTCAGCTTGTACTTGTTCATAGAACTCTTCAATTTCATTCTCTTCTGCAGCTGTTGTTGGGGCATATACTTGAATTATAGTTGTGTTGATAGGCATTCCTCGTAGACGAATAGAGATTAAGCGTTCGCTGACTGCATTGTATTTCATTACAGTTCTTGCAAGTTTCTTCTTTATTATAAATGCAACACCATTTCTTCTTTGTCTTTCATTTCCAGCATAGTAGACCATGTGATCATCTGATGCAAAGTGCCCGATGCCAGTCCATTTCAGTTCGCTGACACCCAACAGATCAAGTTGTACACGTTCCATTTCATTCTTGACCACCTCCAACTTCCCTTGGTTCATGCTTCGTACGTTCCATGTTCCAATGTGTAAGACATCTTTACAGCTTCTGACTCTCATTTCATGCGCAGCTACATCAGCAGTCAGACTTCCCGAGGGCTTTGATCCAACCACATCATAAATGCTGGCTTTACTCTGAAAAGTCTTCAGCTCTTCCCCAGTAGCTAGTTGAGTGCCTTCTGACCTGGGAGTCTCATCTTCCAGCACCATAGCACAATTTGTTTTGTTGTAACTATCCATTGGGTTTTCATGGCAAGATACAGAAGTAGATTGCCGGGCCTTCCTTCCGCGCAGTTTAAGTTTGGTGTTGTTGCCGTTGTCACAGAAATGTGATCCTCCGCCGTCAACACTATCCCATTCTGCTGCTGCCCAGTCCCCTTCTATAACAGTCCCCTTTTTTCCTTTAGAGATCCTCTGTGTTTATCCCATCTCTACCACCTCCACTGGGAGACTATTCCACGGATCCACCACTCATTCCGTAAAGAAATATTTCTGCATATCACTCCTGAATCTATCCCCTTTTACCCTCATCCTATGTCCCCTCGTAGCAGAACTTGCTTTTAGTCGAAAGAGGCTCTCCCCCTGTGCATTAAACATACCCCTAAGTTTGTAACTGGGGCAGTGGAAGTTTAAGTGGTTTGTCCAAGGATACAAGGGGCACCAGTGGAATTTGAACCAGGTTGCTGCTCTAACTAATAGGCTACTCCACTGTGCTTAGGGAAGAACAACCCAAACTACATTTACACAATGCAAGGTTCCACATTAGGAATCACCAATCAGGAAAAGGATCTGGGTGTCATCGTAGATAATACATTGAAACCCTCTGTCCAGTGTGCAGTGGCAGCCAAGAAAGCAAATAGAATACTAGGAATCATAACGAAAGGAATGGAGGATAAAACTATGTATATTATAATGCCTCTTTATCACGCCATGGTGCAACCACACCTTGAATATTGTGTGCATTTCTAATGCCATATCTTAAAAATGATATAGCAGAACTGGAAAAGCCACAGAGAAGAGTGACTAAAATGGTAAAGGGGATGGAAGGATATCCCTGTGAGGAAAGGCTTAAAAGGTTATGGCTCGTCAACTTGGAAAAGAGAAGGCTGAGGGGAGATACAGTATGATAGAAGTCTATAAAATAATGAGTGGATTGGAATGGATAAATGTAGATCAGTTACTTCATTAAAGACTAGGTGATGCAATGAAACTGTGACATGGCACATTTAAAACTAATTGGAGGAATTAGTTACCGGATGGTGTAGTAAAAGCTGTTAGTGTAAATGGGTTCAAAACAGATTTGGATGAATTCCCAGAGGAAAAGTCAATAAACCATTATTAAAGAGGACTGGGGAAATCCACTGCTTACCCCTGGAACAAGCAGCATGGAATGTGTATGCCTTTGGGAACTCGACAGGTACTTGAAACTGGATTGGCCACTGTTGGGAACAGGATATTGGGCTTGATGGACCCTTGTTCTGACCCAGTATGGCATATGTTATGTTAATCTTATGTTTACCTTCTTTAGCAGAGAACACGTGAGTTTTAGGTTCAAACAAGGCCTTTTATAGTTCTCCCTGTTTAACATAAGGCAACATCCATTGACTTTTAGGAATTTAGAAATATTTCTACAACATTATATCACTTTCAGTACCTTTGGTGCAGTGGCTCAAAAATCGTTCATCCACATTAGTATGTAGAGAATTTGGGACCCTGCTACAAATGCCACCTGTCAAAAAAAGATAAGCAGTTCAAAGTAGTCCAAAAATTGGTCAATATGGAATAGAATCAGATTTGAAAAGGTGATTATGAAACAAATACATCATAGGGGTTTGAATTTGTTAGTGCACATTTGGGGGCCGAAGCAGTAATATTTGTACAATGATAATGCACGAGACTACTGCTAGGGTTCAAGTAGTGCCATTTTGAGTCTGATATTGGGGGGGGGGGGGGGGTGCAAGAGCAACTGGGAATAGTTCCTGTCCCCAAAACCCTGTACCACCAATGATTGACTAAGGTACATCTTGTGGAGGGAGGCCTAGGGTACAGTGGGGGATCTGCAGGGGGGTGTCTTTCAGGGAGTTTCTTTTTTGGGAAGCACCTTCTTGAAGGGGCCTCTCTATTAGGGGAGTGCCTTCTGGGGGACAATCTACTTGGGAGGCCATCTTTTAGAGAGCAGTCTTCCTGCTGATGACTTCAAGAGGGTTGTGGGGTTGTCAATGAACATTAAGAAAATAAGAACATAAGATATGCCATACTGGGTCAGACCAAGGTCCATCAAGCCCAGCATTCCTTTTTCCAACAGTGGCCAGTCTAGGTCATACGTACCTAGCAGTTTTCCCAAAAGACACAGGTTCCACAATGCTTGCATTGGGTCAATCATTGATATCCTGGGTCCCTTTTTAATAATGGTTTATGGACCTTTCCTCCAGGAACTTGTCCAAACCTTTTTTATACCCAGCTACACTAACTGCCTTTACTACATCCTCCGGTAACAAATTCCAGAGTTTGATTACACGTTGAGTGAAAAAATATTTTCTCTTATTAGTCTTAAATAATTTACCCTGTAGCTTCATTGCATGTCCCCTAGTCTTTCTATATTCTGATAACGTAAACAATTGATCTACGTTTACCCGTTCCACTCCATTCATTAATTTATAGACTTCTATCATATCTCACCTCAGCCGTCTCATTTCCAGGTTAAAGAGCCCTAACCTTTTTAGCCTTTCTTCATAGGGGTATCCTTCCATCCCCTTTACCATTTTGGTGGCTCTTCTCTGAACCTTTTCTAATAACGCTATATCCTTTTTAAGATAGGGCGACCAGAATTGCATGCAATATTCAAGGTGCAGGCGCACCATGGAATGATACAGACGCATTATAATATCCTTGCTCATTTAAGATAACAACTGCTAGCATCAGACCCATAATACTGCCTGATGCTCCCATCCAGGAAAGTTAATGCCAGCTCTGGGATATTCAACACAAGCTGCATTATGCCATTTAAATAATAATGAGGTGTTTTACATGCATTTGCATGCTTTACATGTCATTATTACTCAATGCATAGTGGGGTAAATCATTGTGCATTATGATAAAATTGCACATGTTTTTGCCATTTACTACACTGTATGGGACAGATGTGCATTATTGCCATAACATGCAGTAAACAAGGAAAAGCAAGTGGCAAGTACATAAATAGGGGGAAAGAAAATGTTAGTTCTGGAATCATACTTTGATCAAAACTAGATGCATGAATAATCAGGAAGAGGTGAACTGAAACATAACGATGAGTGTATTTTTCTTAGCAAAAAACGGTGCCGGTATTCATGCAGGACTCTTTCATTAATATATGAGGATAATGAGTCAATTTTTGCAGGCAATGAGCTGGTATTCAAAGCTACTGAGTACCCCCTCAAAAAAATCTTTGAAGTGGAGAGATTGATAGGTGCAGTCCAGGACAGTGGATTACAATTCAGAAGAGAAAGAAATAGTTATTCATCTCATAGCTAGCTGCAAAATTCCGATGGCAGAACATTTCTATACAAAAAAAGCACAATAAAATGGCATGTTATATTCTTTGTAAACTTTGTAAACACTATAACATCACTGTATCAGAAAAGCACTAAGATCATGACACTAAGAGGTTATGATCAGCTGGAATATTCCCATTCCTATCGATAATAAGCTTGATACAAGGAAACCACACTTAGTGGTAAAGGAGAAAAACAGCAGAGTGGCATTGTTTATAGAGATATCACTTTCAAGAGATTATTCTGTGAAATGGATGAAGAGGGAAAAAAATCATCAAATACCAAAAAATGCAATCACAGACCAAGAAAATGTGACAGAAAAATGCAGAAACATTTCCAAATGTAGGCAGGCAAAGAGAGAATTTGAAGAAAAGCTGGCTAAGGAAGCAAAAATTTATTTATTTATTTAATACTCTTATATACCGCGCTATTCGACATCAGTGCGGTTTACATGGAACATCAAAGCAGTTTTACAGTGGGGTTACACCGTAAATTACAGATAACAGGGAGATTAACTTGGATAACATGTTAACTATATACACAAAGGCATAAGGTGAAAACCCTATGGCAAGTTAACTATATACACAAAGGCATAAGGTGAAAACCCTAAGTACATCACATTGTGGAAAGATTACCGGGAGATTAAGGATCTGTGTTGCGTGCAGGGCGTTTTGGCTTGCCTACTTCAGGGTAGCACTTGAGGAAGAGGTGGTACTTCAGGGCCTTCCTGAATTTAGTTATCTCTGTGATTGCTCGTAGGCTGGGTGGCAAGGCGTTCCAGCTTCTGGGTGCACAAAGACTGAAAGCTCTGTTTGCGGTTGACTGTGTACACTGGGTTATTGTTTTGGGGATTACTATAGTATTTATTGCTGCATGTCGTCTGGCTCTGGTAGGGGGAGTCATGAGCATAAGGCTTGCAAGTGATGAGGGGGAAAGTCCGTTGATAGCCTTGAATGTTAGTAGTAAGATCTTGAAAGTGATCCTACTGTGAATTGTGAGCCAGTGGAGACTTTTGAGGATCGATGTTATATGGTCATGTCTTGAGGCACCATTTAGAACTCTGGCTGCAGAGTTCATGGCGAGTTGGAGTGGAGTCAGGGTGGATTGAGGTAACCCTTGCAGAATCGCATTTGCATAGTCGAGATGTGGAATCGTTAATGCCTGAAAGATCGTTCTAAAATCATTCGGTTGTAGCAGGGGGCGTAGATGTCTGAGGGTTTTGATTTTTAGATATGTTGATTTGACCATGTTGCCAATATAGGATTTCATGTCCAGTTTCTGGTCCAGTGTTACACCCAGGTAACGGATTGTAGGTTTGGTTTGAAGCTCTACATTTCCGATTTTTAGGTTGGCCGGCGGGCGGAAGTTAGGGTTTCTGGTAATGAACAGCACTTCAGTCTTTTTGTGTTGTATCCGGAGATTCTGATTTTGGAGCCAGTTTTCTACTGCAATGAAGCAGTTCGTTAGTGATGAGAGCTTGATCTGGTCAGCCTTGAAGGGTGTGTATAGCAGTACGTCGTCGGCGTATATCATGCATTAATGTTGAATGACTGTATGAGCTCACAGATGGGCTGCATGTAGATGTTAAACAGCAGGGCTGATAGGGAGGATCCCTGCGGAACGCCTTGTTTCTGGTGGAACGGTACCAACGTTGAGGTCTCTGTTCGCACATGCTGCCATCTATCAGAGAGGTAAGATTTGCACCATGCTAGGGCTGACTCGCAGATACCTCTCTTCTAGCCGTCTCAGGAGGGTCGTGTGGCACACTGAGTCAAATGCCGCGGCTATGTCCAAAAATATAAGGGCCACACCGTGATGAATGTTGTCTATTATGGTGAGAATGTTGTTGAAGAGGGAGGTGAGTAGTGTCTCTACACCATGGGCAGCTCTGAAGCCATGTTGACTGTGGTCTAGAGGTGCGGCATCGTCAATGTGTTGTTGTATCTGGCATTGGACCTCTTTTTCTATTATCTTGGCTAGGAGTGGAATACTGGCAATTGGTCTATATGACTCCACTTTCTGAGGGTCGAGTTTGCTGTTTTTTAACAGGGTTCTGATGGATGTTTGTTTGAGATTTAGGGGAAAAACTCCTGAGCTGAATGATGTGTCACAGAGTCTGGCTATGAATGGGCTAAACTCAGTTTTTAGTTCCTTTATCCAAAAGGCTGGACAAGGATCAGACTGCACCGTGGAGGTGTTGATTGTGGAGATGGAGTCAACAATTTGTTTAAGTGATGAAGTGGAGAAGGTTGTTAGTTTCGTTGCATTGCTTTGCACTTTGTTGGGGGCAGGTGTTTCAAGCTTGCTGGTCTGGCATAGTTTCGATTGAAGGAAGTTGGCGTAGTCTTGTGCGCGGATCTCAGCTTTTTGCACCGGACCTGGTTCAGTAGTGAGATTCTTGACTAGGTTGAATAGGTCATGTGGTTTCTTTAGTGATCATCATAGAGTATCAGTGTGTGCTTGTCTTATTTTCTCAGTTATCGCTTTACGGTGAGATGCTAGTTGGAGGTTATAGGCCTCTTGGTCTTCTGTGGATCGTGAACTCCTCCATCGCCTTTCAAGTTTTCTGAGTTTGAGGAGGGAATCCCGTAGTTCTTTTGAGTACCAGGGCACGGCAGATTTTTTCCTTGGGGCTTTGTTGTGCTCCGTGCGTAGAGCAATGGAGCTAAGGCTATCATTCCAGCTGGAGACAAGGTTATCAAGGTTAGTTGATGTAGTCCTGAGGAGTGGCTGTCTGTGATTCATAATGGATTCCCTGTCGAAAGGATGAAAACTACGAGGGGGTATTCTTGTGGCATTTGTTTTGTTATCAGGGGGTTTTCTGGAATGGTTTTCCATGGGGATAAGGAACGTGATTAGCTTATGGTCCGACCAAGGAACTTCAATGTAGGTTGGTGAGGAGTAGGGGACGGTGTTGTGGATGGTTAAAGGAGCGAAGATCAAGTCAAGTGTGTTCCCTTTTATGTGAGTTGGTTCATTGATTAACTGCTGATAACCTAGGTCTGTTAGAGCATCAAGGAATGCTGTCGCTTGAGAGTCATGTAGGGATGGCAGGTTGAGGTCTCCCAGTATCCAGTTTGGGGTACGCAAGTTCGGAGTATTGCAAGCTAGTTCAATTATCGTGGCAAGGTCCTCATGGGAAGGAGTTGGGGTCCTGTATAGCAGATTGATGGAGCAGTAATTATTTGCTATGGTAACTATGTCAAGGATGGGAGTGTTGGTACTGTTGGTGAGCTGGAAATTGAGGTCAGCTTTGGCGAGTATGAGTACACCACTGCCTCTTTTGTCGTCTCTATGACAACAGTGTATTGTGAAGTTGGGGGGTAGCAGGTGGTTGAGGAGTATGGTGTCAGTATTTGTTAGCCAGGTTTCTGTGATTAGGAGAATGTCAGGGTTGTGGAGGGCGATTAAATCAGTGATAATTGGCCATTTGTTGTGGACTGAGCATGCATTTATGAGAGCAGCCTTTAAATCTTGTGGGGGCGGGTTGATCTTTTTAACATTTGTGGTATGCTGAATTGCAATGTGTAGTAGGTGCTGGTATGTAGGATGTGTGTTGTTTACTGACTTGAGGAGGGTGTCTCTTGACCATTTCCTCCCATATCCATGCAGAGTAGGTATCTGGTTGCATAATAAAAACTTTTTCAAGTACATTTGTAGCAAAACTCCTGTGAGAGAGTCAGTTGGACCATTGGATAATAGAGGGGTAAAAGGGGCACTAAGAAGAGAGAAGGCCATAGTGGAGAGACTGAATGAATTCATTGCTTTGGACTTTACTGAAGAAGATACAGGAAAGTTACCCATGCCTAAAATGGTATTTAAAGCTGATGCAGCAGAAGAATTGAAAGAAATATTGATAAACTGGGAAGATGTATTACAGCTATTTGATAAACTGAAGAGCAGCAAATCACCAGGACTGGATGGTATACATCCAAGGATGCTGAAGGAACTGAAATATGAGATTGCAGTCCTAATATTCCTAATCTGTGAACTATCATTATAATCATCAGTGATACCTGAAGACTGGAGGATGGCCAATGTAACGCCAATTTTAAAAAAAGTTTCCAGGGGTGATCCGGGAAACTACAGACCAGTGAGCCAGATGTCAGTACTGGGAAAATGGTAGAAACCATTATTAAGAACAAATTTGTTGAACCTGTAGATAGTCGTGGTTTAATGGGAGACAGCCAATATGGCTTTAGCCAAGGAAGGTCTTATCTTACTAATCTCTTATATGTTTTTGAAGGCATGCATAAAAAGGGAGACAAAGGTAAGATGGTTCATATAGTATATTTGGATTTTCAGAAAGCCTTTGACAAGGTCCCTCATGAGAGACTATTGGCAAAATTAAAAAGTCATGGGGATAGGAGGCAGTGTACTATTGTGGATCAGGAACTGCTTAAAAGATAGAAAGCAGAGGATAGGGCTAAATGGCCAATTTTCCCAATGGCGAAGGTGAATAGTGGAGTTCCCCAAGGACCTGTGTTGGGTCCACTGCTTTTTGATATATTCATAAACAATCTGGAAATGGTATAACGAGTGAGGTAATCAAATTTGCAGATGACACAAAATTATTCAAAGTTGTTAAAACTCAAGAGAATTGTGAAAAATTGCAAGAGGACCTTAATAAATTGGAAGACTGGATGTTCAAATGGCAGATGAAATTTAATGTGGACAAGTGCAAAGTTATGCACTTAGGAAAATGCAACCCAATCTATGGTTACAAGATGTAAGGTTCCACATTAGGAACCACTACCCAGGAGAAAGATTTAAGTATCATTGTGGACAACATGTTGAAACCCTCTGCCCAGTGTGCAGTAGCAGCCAAGAAAGCAAATAGAATATGAGGAATCATAATGAAAGGAATGTAGAATAAGACAAAGGATATTATAATGCCTCTGTATCATTCCATGGTGTGACCACACCTCAAATATTGTGTGTAATTCTGGTCTCTGTATCTTAAAAAGGATATAACAGAATTAGAAAAGGTAAAGAGAAGAGCCACAAAAACGGTAGAGGGGATGGAAGGACACCCCATATGAGGAGAGGCTAAAATATTTAGGGTTCTTCAACCTGGAAAAGAAAAAGCCGAAGGGAGATAGTATGATAGAAGTCTATAATTAATGTATGGAGTGGAACAGGTAAACATAGATTGATTGCACCATCAAAATGTAGAAAGACTAGGGGACGTGCAATGAAGCTACAACATAACCCATATAAGACTAATGAGAGAAAATATTTTCTCACTCGTAATCAAAGTCTAGAATTTGTTACTGGAGGATGTAGTAAAAGCTGTTAGTGTAGCTGGGTTTAAAAAAGGTTTGGGCAAGTTTCTGGATGAAAGATCCATATACCTTTATTAAAGGGGACCCGGGAAATCCACTGCTTGTCCCTATACAAGCTTTGTGGAACCTGTGTCTTCTGGGGAAACTGTTAGGTACTTGTGACCTAGATTGGCCACTGTTGTAAACAGGATACTGGGCTTGAAGGACCTTGGTCTGATCCAATATGGCATATGTTCTTATGTTCTTAAGCCACAGGCTTGATTAAAGGTAATTTACAAAAATATCGGGACAGGTTGCCTATGCATGTTACATCCTGTGAATTCTAGAATGAAGCTCTCTTTGGCACAATACAAGTACTGTGATGAGTATTAGCAGTAAATTTGAGAGATTGAGATCATAATCCATAAACCCTAACTTAGAATTGAGATTCATTACTGTCATGGCATACAGAAAATTAACTCATTTGGAGACATTACCCATGACAGAAATCATATTCAACAAGGTACATAAAATCCGTTAAATTAAATTTCCAATCTCAGTAAAGTAGGACAAAATAAATTTGATGAACTTCTTGCTCAATAAATAAAGGGGGCTATTTTTGAAGCTGTATTTGTGATTTACACATGTAAAATATGACCACGGATACATGTAAATTGCACGCATGTGTAAATAGGCATTTTAGAAAAAGGTTTATTTTACACATGAATGTCCATACCACGCCAAAAGAAAAAGGGGGCATGTTGGATGTGGACTGGGTGGGACAGAAATATATACGTGCATTCCCAATTTCATATGGGGAATGTAAATGTTACCCCAAAATTGTTGACGTCCAGATTTACACTTTCTGTATGACATGAATAGGGATGTCACCAGTCATAAAAATCAGTCTTTTGCATATACTCTGCAGAACAAAAAGGAACATTGTATCATAAAATACTAATATAGAGCCTGATTCAGGTAGGGGGACGTCCAGGTCGTCCAGATGGCCCCAAGCAAGATGGGCCAGTGTGGACCCAATTCTGGACTGTGGGAACAAAAAAGTGTTCCTTTTGGCCATCCCCAATGTTTATTTTCCCCTCCTAATTGAAATGGTGTCAAAATAGAGTTCTCTGTAATGTCTAGATTTGCAAAAAGGCTCAGATACACATGCAGGTGCCAACATTTACATGTGTTGGTTGTGGAATGCTGGCACTTATGCATGTAAGTTGATGCATTTCCCCCATCAGTTTTTCCCACATCTAAATTTGTAAAACGGCTCCTCTTGCTGCATGTGGATGTGTTTGGCTCCATGTTTAGCAGAGCTGTTCCTAAAATATTGGAATTGAACATGTCCTGAACTCGACATCTCAGTTCTGATCTTCATGTTCTATCTATAATATACCTTCATATCTAATAAGTTGTTGCATAGAACACAAATAGATATTCTTCCAGAGAATCAGTACAGCCATTGGATGATGAGAATGACACAAGTGGATTTTATTTATTTATTTATTTATTTTTATTTTTAAGTTGATCATAGGAAAAATAATAAAATGAGAATGAGTATATAAAAGTAAAGAAGCTGAATGGATTTGCAGCAAAACAGTACTTACCAAGGTAAATGGCTTTCATAAATTTTCCTCTAATTGTCACAGGCCTTGTACAGCAAGTAGGAAAATGCATAAATGTGTTAAAAATTCAACATAAAAGTGTCTTTGTGTATGAATACATAAATGGTCATGTGAGGAGTCCAAATAAGTGAAGAATGGATAGAATGTGTGTAGATAATTAGACAAAAGGAGTGGGTGATGGATCAAGAGGCACAAGGGATGAGGAGTTAGTATTGGGAGAACAAGTAGGATGAGGAAGGTCCCAATGGCCGGAAGAATGCATTGGAGGAAGCAGGAGGGGAATGTGGTGAAGAGGTATAGGGACAAGGATAACCCTAGGAAGAAAATAGTAGAGAGAGGTAGAGGAGGTGGGTAATAGTAAGCAGGAAGTAGAGGAAATAAAGAGGCAGACTAGACAAGGATGTTAGAGGGACGGGTGGATATCCACAAAGGACAAGAAGGGAGAAGAAAAGGGGAGGATGAAAAAAAATGGGAGGAACACAGCCTCCAAGCTGACCCAAGCTATAAATTCCATACCAGGCTACAGATTGTTCTCCTCTAGCTTTATTACTATCAATGCACAATAAATAGTTAACTGATGAGGACAGTTGCATACTATTGGAAAGGAGATCCAAAACCATAAACAGTTCATAAGAATCTCAAATGCAACCACACAAAAAATTCTGCCATTGCTGCTAAGATAATAAGCTTGGTCATCTACCAGCATGTTTTATCCAAGTTCTCTGACCTTGTTCTCTGTAAAACCTAACAGTTTGTTGTTATGGTATGTAGTTATATTGTGAACCGCGCTGATTCTGAATAGAGCGGTATATAAGAGCCTGTAATAAATAATAAATAAATAAATAAATTCAGTGGAACACAAGAAACTCCTGATCAGTGTTTACAATGGACACAAAGGGGTTATTTTGCAAGAGATGGACATGGTTTGGGCATCTGAAAGGAGCATGTTCGATGTATCGACGCCGGGACATAGAAAATGGAATCACAGAAGTTGGCAAATCTGGACATTACCATGGCCAGCATAAACATGTCTCAAATGGGCATGTCCAAGGGCATTCCGGGCATGGCCAAAGTGGAGTCAGGATGCAGTTCTACAAGGCATATTTCATGCAGCATAATCCATGGCAGCCAGACTTGCTATAAAGCACACGCAGGTAAGGGACTTTTCAGTGCATGATGACTGTGAATGTGATTGTGCTAGGAGAGTGAAGGGAAGAGAGAGAGAGAGAGAGAGAGAGAGGATCCTGCCTTCTGGTGCCATCCACTACGTGCCATGTCCAGTAAACCTCTGTGTCCCAAACCTGTACCCTGTACATCCACCCCTACTGACCCAGCCTCAAAAGACACCCCTCAGACTCACATACCCTCCCCCTATCCCCCACTGTGCCCCCTGGACCCCATAACTGCAGCGTCTGCACAAGGTAACACCATCAGTGCAAGTGCATATGGAGTAAAAGTGGGCTTCCATGTGCGTGTGTAGGAGCTAAGAAGGGTATACAAGTATCCTTGCCTAAGCGTCCTTGTGCATTTGTTCATATTCATTCCAGTCAATACACACAACATACTATACTGCATGTTGGTGGTTGTAGCACAGGGTAGATGGTGGTAGGGGAGGTGAAAATGGTGGTGGGCCCCCATGGGTATAGTTGCAGGAAGCAGACATGTATTGAGTGAACAGGTGGTTCACTGAAGCCATTGAGGAGGAGCTGCAGAGGGAGAGCAGGAGGGTGGGCAGGGGGCACCCATACCACAGAATATACTGGCCAAGAGGCCAGTACATGGGACTCAAAGATGAGCAGTGTCTGACGTGATTCCAATTTGACAAAGCAATCATACTGTGCCAGGAGCTAGAGCAAGAACTAAGAGCTAGCACACAGTGAAGCCGACCCATACCAGTGTCTGTTAAGGTCAACATAGCCCTCACATTCTGGTCACTGGAAACTTCCAAGCTGTGCTGCCAGCCATGGCAGGCATCAGTCAGTCATCTGTGTCACTCTGTCTCATGCAGTTTCTCACAGCATTCCTTCTGAGCATGGCATCATAAGTATGCTTTCCCAACACCGCCCAGCAGTGCCAACAGACCATGATGGACTTTTTCTGATAGCAGGCTTTCCAGCGGGGCTCAGAGCCTTAGACTGCACCCATGTGGCCCTGCAGCCCTTGCATGCTAGGGAAGAAACCTATAGGAATTGCAAGTCCTATCATTCCATGAACATGTAGGAAGTGCGCAATGATGAGGCTGAAATAACTGATGTCTTCCCCCATTTCCCAGGGTCAAGTCACGATGCCTATATTCTGTCATAATCAGGTATTCACAAGTGTTTCAGCAGTAGAGCGATCACAGACGGCTAGCTCATAGGTAAGTGACAGCCTCCCTGGCTGAGGCATAGTGCCATAGCTGCAGCTAGTCAACAAAATAAACCCCCAATGAAGTGACTAAAATTATAAATACAAAATGAAGTAGTCACCAAAAGTGTCCTTCAGAACTTTAATCTTTTTGTCAGATATTGCTGCGGGAGAGGAGAGCTTTTAATCACCCACGCCAGACTGCAGTATCCCTTTTAATTAACAAAGGTTCAAACAACTTCATAAACCATTTCCATGTAATAACACTTATCTTAAGATGGTGAAATTATCCATTGGTAAGGAGCAATGAAGCACGATGTGCACGTTTCGGGGAAAGTCCCTGTATCAAGTGCTATGTTGCTTTCTCCGTAATATTTCAATCATCATTAAATGCTGCCACTTCCCACATAAGAACATAACATATGCCATACTGGGTCAGACCAAGGTCCATCAAGCCCAGTATCTTGTTTCCAACAGTGGCCAATCTAGGTCATACATACCTAGCAGTTTCCCCAAAAGACACAGGTTCCACATTCCTTGTATTGGGTCAAGCATTGATATCCTGGGTCCCTTTTTAATAATGGTTTATGGACCTTTCCTCCAGGAACTTGTCCAAACCTTTTCTAAACCCAGCTACACTAACAGCCTTTACTACATCCTCCGGTAACAAATTCCAGAGTTTGATTACGCGTTGAGTGAAATAATAGTTTCTCTTATTTGTCTTAAATAGTTTACCCTGTAGCTTCATTACATGTTCCCTAGTCTTTCTATATTCTGATAAAGTAAACAATCTATCTACGTTTACCATTCCACTCCATTCATTAATTTATAGACTTCTATCATATCTCCCCTCAGCTGTCTCTTTTCCAGGTTAAAGAGCCCTAACCTTTTTAGCCTTTCTTCATAGGGGTATCCTTCCATCCCTTTTACCATTTTAGTGGCTCTTCTCTGAACCTTTTCTAATAATGCTATATCCTTTTTAAGATACGGCGACCAGAATTGCCCACAATATTCAAGGTGCGGTCTGTGATAAGGAAGCTTATCATAGCTCATGAAGGAGCTATAGTAAAGGTGAAGTGACTCTGAACAAGCAACCTGTCAGTTCTGGTAGAAATAAGAAAACAGAATTTTTCCATAAAAGACTACCAGTCCCAGAATGCATCAGGTTTCCAACAGCCATTAGAGGAGCTGAAGTTGGAAACGTGTGTTCAATCAGGAGGGCTATGAGGTAATCCCCAAGCACTCATCTCAAAGGGCAGGGCCTGATTCAGCACAGCTGTGCTGTGCTAGGGTGGAGCACTCATCTAAGCAGAATAAAGGTAGAGTTTATTCTACAGAGAATTATCCTCATCATCTTGGAGATCCTCAGTATCTTGGACATCTTCATCATCGGGAGGATCATCAGAAGCAGAAGCCAGAGCGGACGGACAGAGAGGGCAAGAAACCCTTTGGAAGAAAGAAGAGAAAAGCATTTGGGAGGTCTAAAGGAGTCCAGAGCAGTATGTATACTGGGAGACATTCAAAAGGCCAGCATACACCATTGGACTGGGGAAAACCAGAGGAGTGGTGATGCAGAGCTAGGAATCTCCAGACGGTACCTGTGAGGGAGACGGCTGCACTTGGAAGGGACCCTAGGACCCGTGCCAGAAGGTATGTGAAGAGAGATCCAGATCTGGATTGGAAGGCTGGACATAAGAACTGGACTACATACTGGCCAGGCTATTTAGAGAGGAACTCTAACAGCAATGGGAGCTCCGGTATGAACACTGATCTATGCACTAGCTATACTCTTGAAAGACAGCAGGGAAACAAGTATTCTCCTGAGAGTGCTCCATTGAGAAATTCCTCTGTGCCAATCCATGATATTGAACCCATGATTGTTGAAGAAGTGGGAGAGGTGGTAGATACAGGCTGTGAATACATGGATTGCTCTCTGTCTAAACTCCTTTGGTAATTTACTCTTACAAAGTACAACAACCATCACAAAGAAATACAAACTTGTTCTTTAATCTACTCAGAAAAGCTCCTGAGTAGGATTTGAGCCACGCAGTAGAAAGCAAGCCAGCTAAGGGGTTTCAGCTGGGTAACTGCTAGCAATTGAGCCTTACCTAATTGCTTGTGAGCTCTGAGGAAATCACTTCTGAGTCTATGTGTGAAGATATAAGAAGTTAACCTGAAAATAACAGTTTTTCCCTACTTTGTGGGTTTTGTTTGTTGATTAAAGCACTGCTAAGAAAATATTAGCTAGAGCCTACAGAAAAGACCATTCTGTTACCATCCTGGTCTTTATTCTTTTGCTTTGATTGCCTGACAAGTTCAGCTGTTGTTTTCCTGATTTTGTTTTTCTAAGTTTAACACTGAAAGTATCCTGTTTTATGTGCTACCAAGCATATCTGTGTTGGGAGAAATAACCCCATAAATAAATATCTTATTGGCTTTACACTCAAGCACAACTAATTATTGTGAGCTGCTGTGTCTGGTGTGAATGGACTGCATTTCCCACAATCCCTTACAAATCATATTGATATATGCCTTTGCCAAGACTGTGAACATTCTCACCCAGGCACCCGTCTGACAGGTCGTACCATGGAATGATACAGTGGCATTATAATATCCTTTGTTTTATTTTCCATTCCTTTCCTTATGATAACTAGCATTCTGTTTGCTCTATTTGGCTGCCGCTGAACACTGGGTGGAGGGTTTTAACATGTTGTCCACAATGACGCCTAAATCTTTTTCCTGGGTGGTGGTTCCTAATGTGGAACCTTGCATCGTGTAACCATTGTTTGGGTTGTTCTTCCCTAGGTGCATAACTTTGCACTTGTCCACATTAAATTTCATCTGCCATTTTGATGCCCAGTCTTCCAATTAATCAAGATCCTCTTGCAATTTTCCACAATCCTCATGGGTTTTAACAACTTTAAATAGTTTTGTGTCATTTGCAAATTTGATAAACTCACTCATTATTTCCTTTTCCAGGTCATTTAAGAATATGTCAGAAAGCAGCAGACGCGGCACAGATCCCTGGAATACACCACTATTCACCTTTCTCCATTGGAAAAATTGGCCATTTAGCCCTACCCTCTGCTTTCTATCTTTTAACCAGTTCCTGATCCATAATAGTACACTGCCTCCTATCCCATGACTCTAGTTTTGCCAAATGTCTCCGATGAGGGACCTTGTCAAAGGCTTTCTGAAAGTCCAAATATAATATATCAACCGACTCACTTTTTTCTACCTCTTTATTCACACCTTCAAAAAAACATAACAGATTAGTAAGACAAGATCTTCCTTGTCTAAAGCCATGTTGGCTGTCTCCCATTAAGCCATGACTATCTACATGTTGAGCAATTTTGTTCTTTATGATGGTTTCCCGCTACTGACATCAGGCTCACTGGTCTGTAGTTTCCCGGATCACCCCTGGAAACCTTTTTGAAAATTGGTGTTACATTGGCCATCCTCCAATCTTCAGGTATGACAGATGATTTTAATGATAGTCCACAGATTACTAATAGCAGGTCTGCAATCTCATATTTCAGTTCTTTCAACACCCTTGGATGTATATTATCCAGCCCAGGTGATTTGCTATTCTTCAGTTTATCAAATAGTTGTAATACATCTTCCCAATGTATTGATAGTTCTTTCAATTCTAACGCACCTTTAAATACAACTTCAGTCATGGGTAACAGCCCTACATCTTCCTCAGTAAAGACCGAAGCAAAGAATTCTTTCAGTCTCTCCGCTATCACCTTTTCGCCTCTTAGTGTCCCTTTAACCCCTCTATCATCTAATGGACCAACTGACTCTCTCACAGTTTTTTTGCTATGAGTGTACTTGAAAAAGTCTTTAATACGCATTTTTGCTTCCGCAGCAAGCTTCTTCCCAAATTCTCCCTTTGCCTGCCTTATCAATGCCTTGCATTTAACTTGCCAGTGCTTGTGCTGTTTCCAGTTTTCGTCATTTGGCTTTTTTTTCCATTTCCTGAAAGATGCTTTTTTGGCAACAACAGCCTCTCTGACTTCACCTTTAAACCATGCTGGCAGTTTTTTGGACTTCCTTCCACTTTTCTTAAAGCATGGAATACAGCTGGTCTGGGCTTCCAAGATAGTATTTTTCAACAACAGCCAAGCTTGATGTAAGTCTTTAACCTTTGTAACTGCTCCTTTTAGTTTTTTCTTAACTATTTTCCTCATTTTATCATAGTCTCCCTTTCGAAAGTTAAAAGGTAGTAATGTGGATTTCCTTACCATCCCTCCTCCACTAATTAAATCAAACGCAATCATGCTATGATCACTATTGCCAAGTGACCCAAACACCCTTATCTCTTGCACCAGATCTGGTGTTCCACTAAGGACTAGATCCAATATGGCTTCCCCTCTGGTCATTTAATGAACCAGCTGCTCCAAGAAGCAGTCATTTATTTCATCTAGGAACTTTATCTCTCTAGCATGTTCTGCCTCTACACTGACCTAGTCGATACCGGGAAAATTGAAATCACACATTGTTATTACTGTGCTGTAACTTTTGTTAGCTTCCTTGATTTCTTTGAGCATTTCATCATCCATTTGTTCATTTTGGCCAGGTGGTCGATAGTACACACCCACTGTCAACGCCTTCCCCTTCCCCTTTTTATATTAAGTTTCAATCCATAGAAATTCTACAGCAAATTTTGTTTCCTACAAAACTTTAATCCTTTCTGACTCAATGCCCTCTCTAAGATAGAGCGCAGCCGCTCCACCAATTTGATCAGCTCTATCATTACGATATAGTTTGTACCCAGGTATCACAGTGTCCCACTTGTTGTCCTCCTTCCACCATGTCTCTGAGATTCCAATCATATCTAACTTCTCATTTAGTGCTATATATTCTAACTCTCCCATCTTATTGTTTCGACTTCTAGCATTTGCATACAAGCATTTTAGAGACTGTATTTTATTCATATTAATCTGGCTTTTGGTAGGCATGGGTAATTTGGAATCTTTAAGCTATGTCAGCTTCATACTCAAGGGCATTTGGGCTACTTTACTCTTTTTTGGAACCTCTCTGCTTTTGGTAGTATCCTTCAAGGATACATTCTTCCGAACCATGCGCTCTTGGGTGACTGTCTGCTTTCCCCTATTTTCTAGTTTAAAAGCTGCTCTATCTCCTTTTTAAAGGTTAATGCCAGCAGTCTGGTTCCATCCCGGTTAAGGTGAAGCCCATCCCTTCAGAAGAGCCCCTCCTTTCCCCAGACCGTTCCACAGTTCCTAACAAATCCAAAACCCTCATCTTTGCACCATCGTCTCATCCATACATTTAGACTCTGGAGCTCTTCCTGCCTTTTGGGTCCTGCGCGTGGAACGGGAAGCATTTTGGAGAACGCTACCCTGAAAGTTCTGGATTTCAACTTCCTACCTAAAAGCCTAAATTTAGCCTCCAGAACCTCCCTACCACATTTTCCTATGTCATTGGTACCGACATGTACCAAGACAGCAGACACCTTCCGAGCACTATCTAAGACCTTATCTAGGTGGCCCATGAGGTCCGTTACCTTTGCACCAGGCAGGCATGTTACTAGGTGATCCTCATGTCCACCAGCCACCTAGCTATCTACATGCCTAATGATGGAATCACCAACTATAACGGTTGTCCTAAACCTTCCCTCTTGGAAACATGGCCCTGGAGAAACTTCCTCAGTGTGAGTGGGTTTTACATCACCTGGAGGACAGGTCCTAGTTACAGGATCACTTCCTGCCACAACAGGGTGATTCTCTCCTGTCACCTGACCTCTCTCTCCCCCATGGCAACAGGGATGCTGCCAGACTGGAGGTGGGACTTCAGGACTATATCCCTGTAGGTCTCATCTATGTACATCTCTGTCTTCCTTATGTCTTCCAAGTCTGCTACTCTTGCCTCCAGAGATCGGACTTGTTCTCTTAGAGCAAAGAGCTCCTTGCACCTAGTGCACACATAAGACCTCTCACCAACTGGGAGAAAATCATACATGTGACAATCAATGCAAAAGACTGGAAAGCCCCCATCTTGCTGCTGGACTGCTGTCTGCATCTTAGTTTTAAGCTTGTGTTTAGATCTTTAAGTTCTTTACTTACTAAGGGTTGCTGTGGATACTTATACTAATAAAAGTGTACCTAATACGTTTAATATACCTTGTTCACCTGAAGTTTAATTAATCTCAGGTCCTTAATGTATGACTGATTTGGATAAAGAGCTGCACCTGAGAGCAGCTCCTTTCCTTTAAGATGTGTAAGTACCTATAAAGTTATGATTATCCAAGGGCTGGGTGGATGTTGGGGAGGGAGGGAGGGAAATAAGACTTATTAAAAGAGGGCTGTTATACAGTACCCTGTCCTGTGCATCTGAGGTAAGCTGTGACCAACTTCCTGGGTGATTAACAGTCCTTGCTTGGATAGAAGGAGTCTTTCAAAATGGCCTTTTGACCTGCCACCTGGCTTTAACACCTATTTAAAATGTTTCACAGGTCTCTTGCCCCCTAGGTAGAAGGCCTCTTTGTAAAGGTCTCTAGAAGACTTTATTTATTGCTCAAAAAATACTGACCCTGTTTTGCCTTTTATGCTAAGTTATATTCTGATTTGATTTAAATTAAAGCTCTTTGCTGCTGCTAGGCTCTGACTTAGTATGAATATTTAAACTATAAGCTCTCTGCTGGGTTCTAAATTTAACCAGAAAACTCTCTTCTGTGTTTTAAATTTAAACTTAAACTGCTGCTACTAGGCCCTGACTGATTTAACAAATACGCTGGGTTCACAGATTAATCAGCTTTAATCCAAAGAATTTCCTTCAGAAAAATTCCCAGAAGTATATACTCACTATTGCAGATCTCTCTCCAGAACTAGCAGTTCCCTTTTGTAGTCTTTCAAGACACAGTAGTTCTTCTAAAGGAGAGCTGCAAACAGGATTGGCTGAACTGGCAAGTCATTTAAATATGAACCACCAATGAAAGAAGGGAACTCCCCATCATCATCGGAGAACCCTACTCCCATGGGCCAAAATTAGATCAGGCTAAACCAATCGATCTTTTCTGTACAAACCAAAGGCTGAGCCATTGGTAAACTTGAATCCAGCGTTGTTAATCTGAACCACCAATTGAAAGGGAGACTTCACAGGACGAATCATCCGGCCAACATATAATAAGGCGCAAGGACACTGCAAAATGTAAACTACAAAAGTAGATGTACAGGAAGTTGTCCAGCGACGCTCAAAAGAAGATCCAGAAGCTGGGTCTAACCAAGTAGGGCCCGTCAAAGCCGCAGAACAAAAATGGCATTCTCCACACGGAAAATGACTACAGAGCCCACCGACGGGCATAAAGGTCTATCAGTAGGTAATGCTGACCTAACCAGCATATCTCTCAAATTTGAACCACGAGAAAAAGCAACCATCAAAGGCTTAATAAAGCAAGAATGTAGGCTCAAAATCGGCCAGTGTTTCTTCAATAAACCAACTATCTCAGGGGCATGGCGCATGTATGGAATCACGCCAACCACAAAGTCCTCCGATTTTGAAGAAATAGAAATGTTATCATCATTAATTAGCCACTCTTGATGAACATAGCAAGCTCTGCAATAAGTCCTGTCAGTAATCCATTTGGGATAGCCACAACACAGAAGATGAACCTTCAAATCATTGGCATGTTGCTTAAAGTCCATAGTAGACGAGCAGAGATGACGTAATCTTAAAAAGTGGCCAAAAGGAAGGCCTCGACAAAGAGGGTCAGGATGAAAACTTTGATAGTTCAAAAGACTATTCCTTTGAACAGGTTTTCTAAATAGCGTAGTTCTTAAATATCCTTCCTGAATGAAGATAGTCATATCCAAAAAATCAATGCTCTGCTGACTAATATGTTCTGTGAATTTTATATTGGGCTTGATAGTGTTTAACCATGACACAAACCTTTGTAATTCAGTTATTATGAACATCCAAAGAAAGAAGATGTCATCTAAAAATCTCTTCAAAACAACACATGAGTGAAGAATGATGAAGGATAAATAAATTGTTCCTCCAGATCCGCCATATATAAAGTAGCAATAGACGGTGCTACACTTGCAACCATAGCTATGCCAAAGATTTGTAAAAAATATGTCCCCTCAAACAAAAAATAATTCTGTGTCAGTACCAATCACATCAAATCCAATAAAAAGGATTTTGGAAGTTGAGAGGGAGCATAATGAAACAATGATTGTAATAAGAGTAGTGCTTCAGCTTGATCAATATTTGTATATAAAGCAACTACATCCAAATTTGGGCATGGTTCAGCCCTTTGGTTTGAACAGATTGGTTAAGTATGCTTTGATTTGGTCAAATGAGAGAGGGGCTTCCCCAATGATGATGGGGAGTTCCCCCTTTTATTTGATGGTTCAGATTAACAACGCTGGATTCAAGTTTGCCAATGACTCAGATTTGGTTTGTACAGAAGAGATTGATTGGTTTAGTCTGCCCTAATTTTGTCCTCTGGGAGTAGGGTTCCCCGATGATGATGGGAAGTTCCCTTCTTTCATTGGTGGTTCAAATTTAAATGACTTGCCAGTTCAGCCAATGACTTGCCAGTTCAGCCAATCCTGTTCGCAGCTGTCCTTTAGAAGAACTACTATGGAAAGCAGCAGCGTTTAATGATGGTTGGAGTATTACGGAGAAAGCAACATAGCACTTGATACCGAGACTTTCCCCAAAATGTGCACATCGTGCTTCATGGCTCCTCTGTTTCATGACTCCTTACCAATGGATAATTTCACCATCTTAAGATAAGTGTTATTACATGGAAATGGTTTACAAAGTTGTTTGAACCTTTGTTGATTAAAAGGGATACTGCAGTCTGGCGTGGATGATTAAAAGTTCTCCCCTCCCGCGTCAATATCCAACAAAAAGATTAAAGTTCTGAAGGACATTTTTGGTGACTACTTCATTTTGTATGGCTACAGCTAGTGGCATGATGCAGGTGGAGGAAGCATATGCGCAACACCAAAGGCTGGGTTGGAGGCAACAAGAAGGCAAAGGGAGAAAGCAGCAACAGGTGTCAGCCCACACACTGATTGTGTCACCCCTTCATTTATCCTGCTACAGTGATTGTGGCTACTGACTAACAAGCTGGCTATTGACCTCAATAGTTTCCCCACACAATGAGGCGCTACAACAGGGCACACAGGGCAACCCATTCCATTATCAAGCACATATTTGGCCAGCTAAAAACACACTTTCGTTCCCTGGACAGGTCAGAGGATGAGCTGCTATACAGCCCTCAAAAGGTCTGCCAGATTTTCAAGGCCTGCTGCATGCTACACAGCCTGGCCAAGAGGAGGAGACAGTCCATGCCTCCGGAAAATGCACTCGACAATGACGACTCTGAGAAGGGTTCTGACAGTGGCCCAGATCAAAGACCAGCCACACAAACATGAGGAGCAAGCAAGACAGAGACTAATACAGAATCACTTTTCCTAAGGTATGTGTTTTATTCATGAGCATCTCATAAGCATTCAGAAATTTGGAAGACAACATCATGGCCAACTGACTGGAAAAGATCTGTGTTTATACCAATACTAAAGAAAGGTGATCCAATTGACTGGAAATTATTGCACATGCCAGCAAGATTCTATTGAAGATTATTCAACAGAGACTACAACCATAACTGGAACAAGAACTACCTGAAGTGCAAGCAGGGTTCAGGAAAGGGCGAGGAATAAGAGACATCATTGCAGATGTGAGATGGATCCTCAGAAAGACTAAAGAATACAAAAATAATATCTGTTTGTGCTTTATCGACTACAGCAAGGCTTTTGACTGTGTAAACCATGAGAAAATTTGAGCCACATTTAGAAGCATGGGTATACCAGAACACCTAATCGTTCTCTTGCACAATCTGTACATTGATGGACTGCCAAAAGAACAAACCAGTCAGTACTAGAGGAGATCAAACCTAAGCTTTCTTTAGAAGCTCAGATGACAAGACTTCGACTTTCATACTTTGGACACATCATGCGAAGAGAGAGATCATTAAAGAAAGACACCATGCTTGGCAAGATAGAAGGTCAACGCAAAAGAGAAGGCCAGCAATGAGATGGATCGATACAATAACAGCAGCTATGGGTGCCAGTCTCTCAACAATGAACTGCCTGACTGAAGACTGAATACAATTAAGGACAACTATCCAGAGAGTTGCCATGAGTCAACACTGACTTGATGGCACTTAACAACAACAACAACAGATTGTCGACATTTTTGTTTATAATGAATTTTGTCCTTTGTTGGCACAGAGAAGGTTTTGATTACCCTTATAATATATATATAAATATAATTTTTTTCCATGATTCCCATAGTACAGGATTTAGCATAAATTATTTTAGCAATGTTCCTTAAAGGGCTCTGTTCGTAAACTATTTATATGGTTTTTATTTTTCCTAAAGATGGGTGGTTTGGTTTTTATTTTAAATATCTATCTTTAGTACTATAATGTTTTTATCAACATTCGTTTAACTTCCCCCCTTTTGTTTTGGTACCAAACAGGGGCGGCCCAAGGGGGGTGCGGGGCCATGTGCGGAGACTCGGTGCGGGGCCTCATTTGCATAAGTGGCCTTATTTGCATAAATATTTGCATAATGTTACCATACACTAACTTTTAGTAAACATGTCTCTTAAGAGTGTATGGATAAAGAAAGACTAAAAGATTTCTACATTACTATAATCCAGTGCCAACCGCCAGGCACATTAGGAACTACTACAAACGCTGCCCATTTAGAACCCATAGCAAACCCGCCGTATCCTGACAGCACTACCAGGACTCACAAAGCACCAGACCCTACCTATCAAAAGGCAACACTGCAAATATTAAACCAATACATTTCAGAGAATACTGGGGAAAGAGAACAAGTGGCAACATCAGATAGGAATTAAATAAACAGAATACCTCAGCTCAGTTACACATGCAGAACATAGACCATCACCAAACAAGGAATCACAATTTAGAAACAGGAAGGCAATAATTAAACTGGGAACCCCAAAAGCCAAACTTGGAATGTACAACAACACTGTAGAAATAAAACTATAAATTAATTTCCTCTTGTACCAAACAAAGCGCAGACGTTAATGATGCACATTTCCCAGAGCTTTCATATTCCAGTTAATAAATTCAAAATAAAGAGATATCTTTCTACTTTTTGTGCATTTTTTTTCAGTTGCAATTGGTCCAGCCACTTCTGGTTTCTTCATGTTTTCTGCTAACTCTCCATCATCTGCTGTCCATTTGTCCTTTCTTCTCTCTTCTAGTTTTTTTTCCATTCTCTCTCTCTACATCTGCTTTAACATACTAATCTTTCTCCTTTTGCTCTTTCCTCATTCCTATTTCATCCACAAAAATTTTAACCCCATCTTCAATCCCCACTTACTCTCCCAATACCCGGCCAATTGTAGATTTTCATCCCTCCTACACAAAATATTTTTCCCCTCTCCATTTTACTCTCCCAGGGCTAATCCCCCCCAACATCAGCTCCCTTCTAGTTCCAGTCTCACCAAGCATCCATTCCCTTCTAGTCCCTGCATCAGCCCATTTCCAGTCCTAGCCCCCATCAGCCCATTTCCAGTCCTAGCTCCCCCATCCATTTCCAGTCCAAGTCCCTTCATCAGCTCATTTCCAATCCTAGCCCACCATCAGCCCATTTCTAGTCATTTCCTAGCCCCACCATCAGCCCATGTCAAATCATAGCTCCCCTCCACTCAGCCCAATTCCAGTCCAAGCCCCCCCCCCATGAGCCTACTTCCAGTTCTAGCCCTCCATGAGTCCATTTCAATTCAAACCCCCCCACAGCCCATTTCCAATCTTAGCTCCCCCCACAGCCCATTCCAGTCATATCCTATCTGTTCAATCAGCCCATTTTCAGTCCTAGCTCCCTTCCCTCACAGCCCATTTCCATTCCAAGCCCCCTCCCCATCAGCTATTTGCAGTTCAAGCCTCCCCTTCCACTCAGCCCATTTCCAGTCCTAGCAACCCCCAACCCATTACCAGTCCTAGCCCCCGTCTACTTCCAGTCCTAACCCCCATCACCCCATTTTCAGTTTAAGCCCCCCCTATAACCATTACCAGTCTAACCCCCCATCAGCCCACTTCCAGTCCTAACCCCCCATCAGCCCATTTCCAGTCAGCCCCCCATAGCCCATTGCCAGTCCTAAACCCCCCCATCAGCCCACAGCCCATTACCAGTCCTAACCACATCAGCCCACCTCAAGTCTAACCCCTCCCATCAGCCCATTTCCTGTCCTAGCCCCCCATAGCCCATTATCAGTCCTAACCCCCCATAGCCCATTACCAGTCTTAAGCCCCCCATAGCCCATTACCAGTCCTAACCCCCCCCCCATAGCCCATTTCCAGTCCTAACCCCCCATCATCCCATTTCCAGACAGGCCCCGTCAGCCCACACAGCCATTACCAGTTCTAACCCCCCCATTGCCCATTACCAGTCCTAACCCCACCCCATCAGCCCACTACCAGTCTTAACCCCTCCCCATAGCCCATTACCAGTCCTAACCCCCCATCACCCCATTTCCAGACAGCCCCCATCAGCCCACAGCCCATTGCCAGTCTTAACCCCCCCTAGCCCATTGCCAGTCTTAACCCCCCTAGCCCGTTGCCGGTCTTAAACCCCCCCAGCCCATTGCCAGTCTTAACCCCCCCTAGCCCATTGCCAGTCTTAACCACCCCACAGCCCATTGCCAGTCTTAACCCCCCCTAGCCCATGGCCAGTCTTAAACCCCCCTCCCCTAGCCATTGCCAGTCTTAACCCCCCCAGCCCATTGCCAGTCTTAACCCCCCCTAGCCCATTGCCAGTCTTAAACCCCCCCTAGCCCATTGCCAGTCTTAAACCCCCCATCCCTCCCTCCCCTCGGCTCATGGCAATTTTTTTAAAAAAAGGCCAGCTTTTTTTTTTTTTAAATTTAATTTAAAAAAAAGCAGAATGTTCTTTGCGCGGGGCCCCCCGAAACGCGGGGCCCTGTGCAAAAAACATTCTTGCTCAATGGACGGGCCGGCCCTGGTACCAAAGATAGTGTTTAAAAAAACCGCCGAGACCGGCGCAGTCCTTCATTTTAGATGCTGTCATGTTATGAGATACTGGTGTACATTCCTCAAGTTGGATTTGCTTGGAAACTTGTAGACGTTTCAAAGACCATCAGGGATATTTTCAGTATCTACCATAGCACAGTCCAGCTGTCTTTAATGTTGAATTATACTGTATTAACGGGTTTTATTTGAAATGTTTTATTTGTTGGTCATCTACTCATGTCCCATTGTCTAAGTTTTTTACCCATTCATATTATTGTTAATAAGAAAAGACTTCTTACATGCTGCTCCCTGGTGAGAAAATTCCTTACAATATATAAATCTTGTTTTACAATGACTGATATTTATTTATTTATTTAGCTGTACTTATATCCCGCTTTTCACTGGGTCAAAGCGGTTTAACATAAAAGGAGGGGGTACAGTAATCAGTTTGACAGGGGGGAAGTCCAACACTAGGGAGGCCAACATTAAGGATCAAGACAGAATGTAACAGTATTAGACTTTAAACACGAGTCTCTCAGTTGGTAGGGCAGCTCAGATTCAGCTTGAAATGGGGGATTGTCTGAGAGCAGGTAGTTAGTGTGAGATGTCCATACCAGGTCCAAGGTATTCACAAAACAGGAGGGTTTTTAGCTGTTTCCTGAATGTGGGGGGATCTCCGTTGTTTCAGATCTGGTTGGGGAGTGAGTTCCAGAGGGAGGGCGCATACAGTTCAAATACTCTGTTGCAGGTTTGTTGATTTAACTTCGTTCGTTCGTGGGGGATAGTGAGGGTGTTATTGGTGGCCTGGCGGGTTGGTCTGTTCTGAGTAGGTTGAGGGAGTAGAGTCCGGTGCTGGGAGGTCTGTACTTGATGGAGGGCTCTGTGGATAAGTAACAGAGATTTGTATTTAATCCTTGCTTCCAGAGGCAGAATGTGAAGCTCTCTCAAAGCTGGAGTGATGTGATTGTGTTTCTTGATCCTTTGGATGATTCTTACTGTGGTGTTGAGGGCAGTTTGTAGAGCATTTTTGTGGGTGGCCAGGAGTCCATGATAGATTGCGTTGCAGTAGTCCAGGTGGGGGAGCATCATGGCCTGTATGACTGTTCTGAAGTCTTGTGGGTCAATGAGTGTTCTTAGTCGTTGCACCATCTTTTCTTTGAGGTATATCGTTCTAGCTGTTTTTTTTCAATCTGTTGTTTAAATGTCAGCGCTTGGTCAATGATGATTCCCAGTTATTTTATGTGGGGTTGAACTTGTATTTGGGTGGTACCCAAGGTGAAGTGCAGTGGTGGAAGGAAGGTTTGGTCTTTGGTCACAAAGAGGGCTTCGGTATTTTTAAGGTTGATTGATAGGTTGTTCTGTTGGAGCCAGTTGGTGACATCAGTGAAGCAGTTGGATAGATGATTGTTTGTTGGGTTTGTGGTCATAATGGGTCCATAAAGCATAATGTCATCTGTGTAGATATGATAGTTGATGTTGTGAGAGCATATTATTGTGCAGAGTAAATGTTGAAGAGCACAGTGGAGAGTGTAGATCCTTGGAGTACTCCTTGATGTTGTCGGAAGGGAGGGGAGGTTGCAATACTGGTGCGGATCAGTTGTTGTATGTTGGTCAGGTAGGAGTGGAACCACTGTATTATGATGTCCTTGATGCCAATCTCTTGTAGTCTGCGTAGGAGGATGCTGTGGGAGATGGTGTCAAAAGCTGCGGATATATCCAGAAACACTATAGCATATCCAGACTGTTTGGTCTGTATTCCTTTGATCAGGGTGTTTAGTAGGTATATCATGAGGGTCTCGGCACCATGAGATGGGCGGAATCCATGTTGTTGTAGGTCCAGTGAGTTGTTTGTGTCCAGATGGTCTTGTAGCTGTGGTTGAACTACTTTTTTGATGATTTTGGCAGTGACTGGGAGACTTGCTATTGGTCTGAAGGATGCAGGGTCACAGGGGTCGAGGTTATGTTTCTTAAGGGTAGGGTGAATGACGGAGGTTTTGAGGCTGTCTGGCATGTGTCCTTGCTTGAGGGATTCGTTTGTTATGTGGGCTAAAGCAGTGCTTATGTCCAGTTTGGTTTTCTTTATCCACTCCACAGGGCAAGGATCTAATGGGGAGGTAGTGGTGTTTAGGCAGGAGATGGTGGATTCTATCTTTTCTTTGGTGATTGTCTCGAATGCCCTCCATTCTGTATCGTGGTCAGTAAGGTAGGTTATTGTGGTTGCTTCCGCAGGTGAGCTGTGTAGTTGTTGGAGCTGTTTATATTGTAGAGCCAGCTGTTCCGGTGGAATGTCCGGGAGTTGGTTAGAGTGGTTGGGTGTTGCTGTCAGTTTCTTAACAATTTCAAAGAGCTCACGTGGTCTGTTGATGGAGGTTTTTATGATTTTTGAGTGGTAGGCCCTTTTTGCATTGTCTGTTTCTGTGCGGTAGGCATCCAGTTCTTTTATGTATCTTGCTTTGTCTGTGTCCTTTTTAGTCTTTTTCCATTTCCTCTCGGTCCTTCTGAGCTGGGTCTTTAGTCTCTGCAGGTTGGGGGTGAACCAGTGGGCTCTGGCTGTGCTAGCTCTGGTTTTAGTGTTGTTTTTTGTTGTTATACATGCCGCAGAGGTGATTGTAGTATTCCAGTTGTTGATTAGGTCTTCGATTTTGGGGAAGTCTGTTTGTAGATTAGGTAGCACTTGGGCTAGGAAGTCCTCTTTGTTAAATGGTTTGAATCTTCATGCGAGTTGACTGCTGTCTTTGGTGTGTGTATGCTGGTATGTGCAGGTGAGGCTGATGAGATGGTGGTCAGACCATGGTATGTTTGTGATTCTGGGTTTTCTGAAGGATGTGGCATTTTGGGAGTTAAGGAATATTAGGTCCAGGGTGTTTCCTTTTTCATGAGTTGATTTGTGTATGATTTGGGTCAGGTCCATTGCTTCCATAGCACTAATAAAGGATTTGGCATGTTTTTCTTGCAGTGAGGGGAGGTTAAAGTCTCCGAGGATTAATTGTTCTTTTGTAGTGATGGCACTTTCTGATATCTGGTGTAGAATGTCCGATAAGTCGGTGCTTGCAGTAGGCATTCGGTAGATTAGGCATATGGAGAGGCGTTTGTTGGTGACTGTGAGTATATCCATTTCATTGGTTGTTTCGGATGCATAGCTTCTGAGGTGGAGGCTGGATTTCGCTATGATGGCTACCCCTCCTCCTCTGCCATGCGCTCGTGAGCAGTTGTGCATGCTGTATCCAGGTGGTGTAAGTTGGTTCATAAGTACTGTGTCGGAGTCTGTTAGCCAGGTCTCAGTTATGCAGAGGATATCAGTCTTTTGAGATTGATATCCTCTGAGGATCTTTTGAGACTGATATGCCAACACAATTGCGTATTAGATGAAATTCCGGGCCACTATCTACATATGATTCCCAATAGGACTGCACACTACAATAGTGTTTTATGATACAATGTTCCTTTTCGTTCTGCAGAGTGTATACAAAAGACTGGTTCATGCAATTTAGGAAATCAGAGTGCTGCAGTATTGGGTAAATGTCCTGTTCTTTTTCTTCTTTTCCGCCTCCTCCCTTCAGCCCCCCCCCCCCCCGTTCTATTCCCGACATGAACCTTTTTAGTTGTTTTAACTTGATGATTCCTCATCTTTACATCCTATGAGTCTGGTCTTTTCTCATTTAATTCTACATATTGTTTCAGAAGTTCATATGTATATATTTGTCCATACTTTTATCTTTTATATGATTTTATTCAGCTTTATGAATGGTATTTGTTTCATTTTCGATGTCACTTGGTTCAGTATGACTACCTTTTAACTTTTAAACTTTTAATTATTTATTTTAATGTATAATGTTTTTTAATTGATGATATTATATGTTTTATTCATGTACTTATATGTGTATGTTTTGATCATCTTTTATAGTGCTATTACATCCCTGAAGAATACAAGTGCCGAAACACGGCCTGTGTTGGGTGTGGCTACACTGTATCTCTGAATTAATTTCCTGTACCATTTCACTCCTTGTTGTTAGCCGGTGTGTCTGCAAGTCTTCAGAGTGCTTCTGCGTTGGACTGTCAGGTTAGAATAAGGGCATTTCTGGGGTGTTGCATGTTATTGTAATTGTAAAAAGAAAAAAAAGGAGTTTTTTCAGATCAATGACTGATATTATACTAGTTCTTTATATTTGAAGGATTGAGTGTCTCCTTGATTTATATTATTTTATGTAGCTGGTAAGTGAGCATCCAATTATCTTGTGGTTTGCACAAGAATCTACAAAATACTTAAAAATCCTGAAAGAAGTGCAAATCCTGAAAGAAGTGCAAATCCATGCCAAAGGGTATCTTTAAGTAAAAACCTGTTTATTTGGAAATACTCCAAAATAAAAGGCAAAAAGTAACATAGAAAAACAAAAAGTAAATTAGTAACATCACATCAGTCTTTTATCTCAGGTCTTTGGGTCTTGAGTAAGCTCATTCTTCCAGGGCCAGCCCGTCCATTGAGCGAGAATGTTTTTTGCACAGGGCCCCGCATTTCAGGGGGCCCCGCGCAAAGAACATTCTGCATTAAAAATAAATTTTAAAATAAAAAAAAAGCTGGATACTGCCACTGCGGCAGCAGCAGAATCGAGTGTCCTGCACCCCCCGCCTGGCAGAGCCCTCCCTCCCTGCATCAGCCCCTCTCCGCGCTGGCTTTCAGAGCTGCGAAGGGAGAGTTTCCCTTTCACTGTTCTGTTAAGCCCACCGGGGCTGATGGGAAACAGGAAATGCCTATTTCTCATCAGCCCCGGCAGGCTTAACAGAGCCACAAGGGAGAAACTCTCCCTTCACGGCTCTGAAAGCCGGCACGGAGAGGGGCTGATACAGGGAGGGAAGGCTCTGCCGGGCAGGAGGGGGGGCCACGGGACACTCGATTCTGCTGCTGCTGTGGCAGCAAAAACATGCCATTTTTTAATATTGGCCAGATAAGTTTTTTGCTCCTAAATTAAGATGAATTGTCAGTTGAACACTTAAGATGCTAAGTTTGGCTGAAAATGAAGCACAAATTTAGGGGGCTTAACATAGACGCCTAAATATAGGTGCTCAGTTTTTTTGGAATATCGGGCACTTAAAATGCTTTGTCTTTTTCAAGCACCAGATATGAATGTTCTCAAAGATTTTTTTTAATGTACTAAGGAGCATGTTTTCTAAAGTTAGTGTTAGCTTTAGCACATGGTAACTAGTTAGCACAGGATCACGGTAAATGTTACCATGTACTAAAAATGCAGCCATGGTAAAAATCTCACATGACAGGGTGAGGAGTGGGTGGGTTAGTGGTAGAGAATGTGCATCGACAGCAGATTCCAGTTAACCCAGGTGTCATTAGCATGCATGTTAATAGTCAATATTGCAGTTAGTACAGATGTGCTTACTGCCACTTCAATGGCATGTTAATTGGGGTTGCGCTTTTAGTGCACTGAGATGCTGCTGCCCATGTTAACTACCTGGGAACATGCTGGGAATATCCCAAACAGTTAAGCATGGATACACCATACCTCCCATGCTAATTTTTGGCATCCAACGTGTGCTAAAAGACAAAGCTTTAGCGTACTTTACTAAACATTCTCTTAAGTGCATATATTCTTATGTGTGCCCAAATCCAGAATCAGTCAGTAGAGAGCCTGTGATTCAGCCATTAGATGTTTCACAGATGCACATCATGGCTTCAGCTGAAACAAAAGCTTCCAACATACTTTAGCACTTTTTGGGTGACATTACCACTTTAATTATTCTTAATACAAATTCTTTTGTCCCAAGAACAGGGATTATTCAGTGAAAATGAGGAAACAGTAGATAAGACATTGAAATTCAGTGCTAATACATTCTTATAATAAAGTCTGCAACAGGAAGAGAAAATAATACAAAATTATACCTAGTCTCATGGCAACTGGGAAAACTTTCTCTGGCCCTTTTCAGGTGGGGTGTTCACACTTTTTGTCATTACTGTATGTTTCTATCTCTCAGCAGGCAAAATTTCTGGAAAGGTGAATCAGTGGAGCAGAATTATGCCTCTTGTAGAAGGCCGTCTCCTTAGGGAGGACAACACTGAATATTTTTTTAGGAAAGCTTTGAGAATCTTGACAATGTTAAAAAATGACAAGAACTTAATTTCATGGAGTTATGCATTTTTATTGCATTTTCCAAGATTGTATCCTAAATATAAACCTGTGCAAATAAATAGCTGATTTTTTAGGACTTTCCTCTTCTGAGCCGCCTCTTCTTCAGAGCTCATGTGACAGTCACAATGTGAGGTCCCTCCATTGCGACTAACTTCAACTTATGGTCCGTGATAAGGAGCTTCTCACATCCCCTAAAGATATGCATTCAAGAAAGAAACCAGTTTCCCTCTAATTGTAAGAATTATGTCCTGATCTCTCCTTGCTCATCCTCAAACACTTAATTTAACTCTGGTGTTGTCCTTACACCAGCATGTAAGCCAATTGGCTCTCCCCTAAGGAGCACATGGAAACAGAATCTCCTGAAACAGATAAATATTAGAAAGTCAGCCACAAAGGAAGATTCAAGGTGAATATGAGCTGAAATTTTACCTGCAGGCCCAGGAAGACCTTATATTCTGTAGCTAATTTGCAGTTGAATTGAAGGCCATGGCCATAAGCTATTTAGCATAAACATTTGGATTTAAAGTTTTAAGTAGAGAGTACACTAGAGGCCGAATCACAGCAAATTAAGCAATAATGAGCCTACATTTATCCATAGGATCTCCTGAAGTCAGTATTGACTCAACGGCACTTAACAACAACAGCAATGAGACATTTGATGCTAGGTTACCTCTCAGTTTCAGATTTCATTATCAACCTCATTTATTGCAGCATATAGGCATGAAAATCATTACCTTTTTATTCTTATATAAAAGGAGTCGAGAATGTCTGTCTATCTGGGGGAAAAATAATTCTGAAAATTTAACGGAATAAGATAAAACTTGGCATGTGTATGAAAACTTGTAAAAACACACATCAACTTCAAAAATGGGCCGAATTGGACTGGGTATTCCAGACAAATAAGCCCTCCAAGAAACTGGCCCAATTTATTTATTTGGGAGGAGTTCTACCATCTGTAGCATAGAAACCTACATACAATGAAACATAGCAGTTAGGGAGTTGCTCCATTTAAACTGCCTCCACCACCAAAAATGTCCTCCCACAATACAAATAGCCTACCACCCCACACACTGCCCTGGCCTCCAAAAAATACTCCCCCCACAACTACCTACCAATCTGTCCAATGCTCCCACCATGAAAGAATGCTTCCATACAACTGCCTCACCACCCTGCAAACTGGCTTACAACTCCCTCCCCCCCCAATAAAATAACCCCAACAACTGCCCTATCACCCTGCAAACTAACTCATGGCACAAGCGAACTACCTTGTAGCACAAGCAACAGCACCACAACTCCATCAACTATCATCACCTCCAAAAACTATCCTGTCCCAACTGCCTCACCATCTCATCAACTAACCCCACCCCCAAACACTACCCTACCCCAAATGCCCTATTGTCCTATTATCCTTCCTCCAAAAACTACCTCCCCACAATTGCCCCACTGCCTCACAACTACCCTATCTCCAAAAACTACCCTACCCTGCAACTGCCCCTCTTCCCTGCAAACTACCTCACCCCCAAAAACTACCAGCTTGCAGCTGTCCCACTATCCTGCAAACTATCTCACCCCAAAAACTTACTCCCCCACAACTTCCCCAAAATCTTGCAACAACCCCACCCCCCAAAAGTACCCTCAACAATTGACCCATCACACTGAAAAATTCCCAACACTCCCCAAAACTACACCACACAACTGCTCCACCCTCAAAACTGCCCCGCCTACAACTGCCCACCACCCCGAAAACTACTACATCCCCAAAAGCTATTCCATAACTGTCCCACCTCCCTTCAATCTACCACATCTCCAAAAACTACCCCACTGCCCCACAAACCACTCCCAAAAGCTACCCCTCACAACCGCCCTACTCATTCCCAAAAAGTACTTCCACAACTGCCCACTGCCCTAAAAAATACCTTTACCCCCAAAACATACCCCAGATACTGCCCTGCCACCCTGCACAAACTATCCCCACCCCTCAAAAACTACCCCTCCCAACTGCTCTGCAAGCTAACCCCATCCAAAAAAAATTACCTCCCTACAATTGTTTCACTGCCTCACAAAGTGCTCCCACCCCCATAACTACCTCCCTCTATCTGCCCAACTATCCTGGAAACTACCCCAGCTATAAAACTTACCTCCCCACATCTGATCGTGCCTCCAAAACTATGTAAATTGGAAATGCCCTAGCACCCTCAGCTACCTTGCCCAAAGACACAACACATGAACAGAACAGAGATACAGGGATTACTAATAGTTTCTTAATGATAATGTACTATATTTTAAATTATTTGCTGATGTATTTCATTTTCTGTGAAAGCTAATGAATGAATTTTACTGCTGTCTTATTAGTTGCTAACTGTATTGCCAGCTAGTATCTGTTGTCAGGGGCAGAGGTAGATTAAGAAACTGGCAAGTTAGAAACATACCTAGGGTCCAAAGTTCAGCGGGAACCTGTCAGATGTACTCCATACTCAGAAGGTTAGGATTTGCAATTGTCTGATTTTTACATGTTCTGGAAACTTGGATGGCTAACATTTCTGGACATTTGGGGGAATTAAAGCCTCTATCTACAGTTTTCTAATTTGCCCCCCCCCCCCATTATGAGTGAGCCTGCCCTTTCTGCTTCCAGTGTTATTAGCAGCAGAGAGTATGAGTAGACTCTAGCCAAGGGAAGGCTGTGGGGACAGAGCACTGAAATGCTCCTCTAGTCACAGGAAGGGAGATGAGAAGCTGGCAGAAATTCATGTGATGTATAAGTTAAGTTTCTGTGTGTGGTGGGAGTGGAAGAGAAACAAAGCCCTTCTTCCATTCACAGACATACAGAGAAACAATGCAGTCATAAATACACATGCATGCACATAACTAGCATGTATACATGTGCACATATACATACATGCAAGCATCCATGCACAAGCACACATACAAGCATACATAGCAACCCACAAAAATGCACACACATACAGACAGTGACAATGCAGATGTAAACAGATGGGTGTATATATTTACCTACTCACACAGAAGAATTAGAAAGAATTCCATGAGCCATGGTCTGCATGCTTTCCCCATTTGTGCTGATAAGCAACGTTGCTGCACCAACAATAGTTTTTTGTAGAAAAAGATGGGAAAGCCAGTGAGCAGATGTGGGCTGTGAGGTCAGCACAAAATAAGAGCAGGAAACAAAAAAGATCTGCCCTCACTTTAGTTGACATACTGCCTTATTTGCAAACTCACTGTAACATTTAGTCGGCCCTGGCTCCATAGACTTAGAAGCAGGATGCGCTTCAGTATTTACAAGTAAACATGTAAGCAAACTCAACTCTTCCATCGCTGAGGACAATATTCACTGAGATGGTGAACAGCACATTTATACTCAGCAGAACTTGTCTGGATGAGTTTTCCGTTGAATATAGCTGGTTAAAGTTAGCTGGATAATATTGACACTGACCTTTCCAGAGGACTTGACCTGACAGTGTTGCCTGTGAAAGGTTTTGCCACATCCCAAGAATGTCCATAGAATGTCCATAGAATTTCCATAGAATGCCATAGAATGTCCATAGAATGTCCATAGAATTTCCATAGAATGCCATAGAATGTCCATAGAATGCCCATAGAATGTCCATAGAATGTCCATACAATGCCCATAGAATGCCCATAGAATGCCCATAGAATGTCCATAGAATGCCCATAGAGTACTTCTTTGCAGCCAAATGCACTGCCTAGATGAAATTCAGCCAGAGAGCAGGGAAGGAATTTCAACCCTACATATTTGTCTGGCTAATTCCCCAAATTAGAAGGGCAAAGCTTTTGAATATTGACCACACTGTAAATGATGAAGAGCTGTTCTATCTCTGAAGGGATTGATAGAGTTGCCTGACAGCTCTGATAGGCTTAGACCGAGGAAATGCAGAGGAAGGCAGAAAAGGTATCTGTCCTCATATGCTATATCAAGGCACACCGTTAATAGAGAAACTCCTATATAATAAGCCAATAAGTATGGGGGACACTATATGAGTTATCAGAGATTCTTCTCCATGCTTAGCTTCCTTCTCTGTATTCATTTCTTCCACCTCCATAGTTATTGCACCTTCTCTGGTCAGGGAAGATGGTGATTACTACAAATGCTACTACTAGTACTTATCAGTTCCATATCAATATTAAATGGCTGCAATTCTAAACAGATGCACATAACAAACTATGGGGCCAATATTCAAAAGTGCTTATCCAGTTAGCAGCACCTACTTGCCGAATAAGTGGTGGCCAGCAAGATATTCTGCAGCACTACATATCTGGATAGTGATGGGGCAGATGGAGGGTAGCATTTAGCAGAAGCTGATACTTGCCTGGTTAGTTATCTGGATAGCAGGCCCAATATCACTGCTGGCTGTCACCGCTGAATATCCAGAATGTTTTAGCTGTGACAGCCAGTGTTTAAAAAAATAATGGCAATAGTCCAGGCTGACTATCAGCCTGAAAATGTCAACCCGGGGAACCTTGCACGTCACAAAAGCTGTAACCAATTACATTCACCCTCATCAAAAGCCGTGAGTTCCTGGTACAGATAAGTGGGAGGTTTTTTTGTTTTCCAGATAAATGCCAGTTTTGTTTTGTTTTCCATGATACAGGTAAGTGGGAGTTTCTTTTTGATTTCTGCAGCTTTAATGAGTGTGAATGTGATTGGTTACAGCTGTTGTGATGTGCATGAACTGGATCAGAAATTGGTTGACTGACAGATGACAGAAGGTGTTGGTAAATGGAACTCAGTCGGATGAAAGGAAGGTGATTAGTGGCGTGCCCCAGGGATCGGTTCTGGGACCAGTACAGTTCAATGTATTTGTGAGTGATATTGCTGAAGGACTGAATGGAAAAGTCTGTCTTTTTGCAGAAGATATGAAAATTTGCAACAGAGTGGACTCCCCTGAAGGAATGGATAACTTGAGGAAAGATCTAGACGTAGTATGGGTGAAGTGTATTGTTCTTTCATCTCTAAGCTCTTGAGGGACACTATTCCAAAGTGAAGGGGTACCAACTCTCAATGACCTTCTATTGATGCCTTGAAGCCTAAAATAATTAGGCAAAGGAAGCATCAAGCATATTTCATTTTGTCATCTTAAAGACCTATTTGGTTGATACCTAGTAGGCTGACACTATATTATTTAAAGGCTTGTAAATCAATATGAATCAATTGTACTCAAAATCTGCTAGGGAGCCAATGCAGCTGAATAAGGAAGGGAGTCAAGCTATCCCATTGTTTCTTTCCCAAGATGAATTTGACTGCTGTATTTTGAAATAACTAGAGATAGAAACATAGAAACATGACGACAGAAAAAGACCACATGGCCTATCTAGTCTGTCCTTCCATAACAACAACTACAACAGTCCACTTTTTACCTTTAGAGATCCTCTGTGTTGGTCCCATGCTTTTTTGAATTCAGTTACTGTCCTCATCTCTACCACCTCCACTGGGAGACTATTCCACGGATCCACTACTCTTTCCGTAAAGAAATATTTCCGCATATCACTCCTGAATCTATCTCCCTTCACCCTCATCCCATGTCCCCTCGTAGCAGAAGTCAAATATAAATGGCAAAAATCCCATCTTTTGGCTGATAAACTAGAAACATAGAAACATAGAAACATAGAAATATGACGACAGAAAAAGACCACATGGCCTATCTAGTCTGTCCTTCCATAACAACTACAACAGTCCACTTTTTGCCTTTAGAGATCCTCTGTGTATAGAAACATAGAAATATGACGACAGAAAAAGACCACATGGCCTATCTAGTCTGCCCTTCCATAACAACTACAACAGTCCACTTTTTGCCTTTAGAGATCCTCTGTGTATAGAAACATAGAAATATGACGACAGAAAAAGACCACATGGCCTATCTAGTCTGTCCTTCCATAACAACTACAACAGTCCACTTTTTGCCTTTAGAGATAGTTTAGCAGCACTGTGTTATAAGGAGACATTTTCAATACCTATTAATTTTCTTTCCTTGAATCCTGCTATACCATGGTCCAGATAAGAGGATTACGCTACTTAGCCAGTAAGCGGAGGCACACCTCAGCAAATTGTAGTGATGTCATCACTAGTATATCTGCTGGTGCAGCACTGAGAAAAGCCAGTATGACACTTCCCAAATTATATAAAGTTATTGTTGCTGATTAATACTGACTATTGGCTCTAATACCATACTCAACTCTGTATCAGGCATGGATACTACAAATGCAGCCAAGATAGCAGCAGGGCTCCTCAACCTATAGGTAAAGTTTTGACAAGGGTGTGAGTTCTGGACTCGTCTAGCAGGCTTCAAAGGAAAGAAAATTAACAAGTATGGAAAATTTCTCCTTCCTTATCCTGCCAGACTAGTCCAGATGAGTGGGATGCACCCAAGCAATCAGGAGCCAGGTGGGAGGAAGACCCACTGGACAGAGCTGCTATAACAAAGATATCATCCGCTTCAGCTCCCACATGCAACCTGTGGTGTCTCATTGTGCAAATACTTTTGTAATGGACCAAAATATATACTGTAATATTACAGTAATCGAGGTGCTATAGACTTACTCCATGGAAGAAAGACCTGGCAATCTATTTCTGGTTGTACCTTAACAAGAAAAACTGAAAGCTAGGTTAGCGGGAGTCAGCATTGACTCCATAGCACACACATACACAAGCAGAATATAGCAACCACTTGTACTGCTGACCAATAGATTGGATTGCGCTATAAATGGCTGTATTTGTCACATCAACTGTAGCTTAGTAAACAGGTTCCTAATAGCCACTTTAATCTGATCCTCCATAGTTAACAGCAGAATCTAAAATGAACCCTAAACTATAAATGTTGGTAACTAAGAGGCTTTTTGACTAAACTGCACTAAGCAGTTAATATGCCATAAGGACTAACGTGTCAATGTTGTAAAAACCTGTGTTAACTGCTTAATACATGATGGGGCAGAGAGTGGACATAGACTACACATTGCAGTCAGCAAGCTGTACTCATCATGCCACTAATGGCAAATGAACTTATTACACATTAAGGAATTTTAATGCTATTTTTTTGCAGATTTTTGGGGGGCTTTCTATCCCTAAAGTAGCTTAAGAAGGTTCATCATCATCCATCTCAGAATCTCAGCCAGACACCTTTCAATAAAAGAGTAATTGTATCTAATAAAACTGATACTGAAAGAAAAATCCATACACCATCTACATCAGGCATATCCAACAGGTAGATTGCGATCTACCTGTAGATTGCGGAGGGGTCAGAGGTAGATCGCCAGCCCCACTTGGCTCCATCTCTCCAGCAGCTCGCCCCATTGCTAGGAGAGAGCTTGTGCTGGCAGGTCATCTGCCGAGGGCTTGCCGCCACTGCTGATCCTTTGCCTGTCTTTTTTCCCTGCCTGCGGGAATCTTGCCTGCAGGTGTATTGGGGGTGCTTGTTGTTTTCATGCCAATTTGTGGGTACCCCAGGGGGCTGCTGCCCATGCCCCATGATGAGATGCCACAGGCCCAGTGTCATACATGGTCTCCTGCCTCTCAGAATCACCCATTCCTACCCCCGCCCCAACACCCCTTAGAAGTGCGTTATATACCGGGCGATATCCATTCACCCGGGCTTTACCTGAATACATTTACCATATTTGTTGTGTCGTGTGCTGGTCATTGATCACTTTATAGTTCACTTTCATTAAACGTTTTCGGGCAGACACAACAAAGTGTCAAGAATTTGGTGATTTTGGCGGGCTTTTCCAATTTTGTTCTAACTTGCCTATGCCTTGCCTTCGAATTGGCTCAAACCATTGTGACTTTTACTTGCCTCTGAAATTTTATTTTGCCTAGCCTTTGCGTTGACTGTACACTGCAATTTTATTTCGCCTTGCCTTTGCCTTGATTCTACACTGTGTGCAGAATTTATTAAATCGCTTGTGGTGGTATTTGAACTTGTTTGGCGATATTTGATTTTATCTGGTTTGCTGGACAGGCATTTGAGTTTTTTTGATGATTGTTTGGTGGTATTTGATTACACAGGTACACTACCAAAAAACTGCCTCCAGTTTTGCAACTGATTCCTATAGATTTTGGGGTGCTGAATCCAGGAAAAATAGCCAAAATGTTCCATCACGTCACGTTTTCTTGCAAAATTAGATTTCTTACCCATATAAGGAATGTTCACATAATTTCTTTTTAGCCGACTGCAGTTTATTTTCTTGGCCAAAAATAGAGGTTGTAATGGTTAACTAACTAGAAACACTCCCTCATGATATTTTAGAGTGTTTTGTATTCATTTTATACATTAACAGGACAATTGCAGCAACCAGGACAATTGCAGCAACCAGGACAATTGCAGCAACCAGGCTCTCCAGCACAGGAGAAGATGGGAGCCAACAGAATGTCGATGGTTGGACAACAGTCACCAGAGCCTGCAAAATCACCAATCCAACTTCTCCAGCCCTTGAATTGAAGAACCATTATGCAGCCCTGGAAGTGGAGGAGGTGAAAGCATCCCTGGAAAGGGAAGAACCAGAGTTCAAGTACCCCATAGTTGCGGAATCAGTGACCAGAAGGAAACGAAGGGTAGTGGTTGTTGGAGACTCTCTTCTGAGGGGTACTGAGGCGTCCATCTGCCGACCAGACTTGATGTCCAGAGAGGTGTGCTGTCTGCCTGGTGCCAAGATCCAAGATGTTACGGAGAGTTTGCCGAGACTCATCAAGCCCACTGACTATTACCCAATGTTGCTAATCCATGTTGGAACAAATGATACTGCCAGGTATACCTCAGAACGTATCAAAAGTGACTTCATGGCTCTGGGACAGAGGGTGAAGCAGGTAGGTGCACAGGTGGTGTTCTCTTCAATCCTCCCTGTTGAGGGTAAAGGCCAAGGCAGAGAGGCTCACATCCCGGAGATGAATGCATGGCTGCGTGGATGGTGTCTTCGAGAGCATTTTGGTTTCCTAGACCATGGGATGCTGTTCCAAGGGTTGCAGAGCAGAGATGGCATCCATCTGTCCAAGAAAGGTCAACGCACCTTTGGTAGTAGACTGGCTAATCTACTGAAGAGGGCTTTAAACTAGATTCGTGGGGGATGGGTGAAGAAAGCCCCCAGGTAAGTGAAACCCCCAGGTAGGTGATACATTAAATACCTTTATAGAAATGGGTAACAGGGGTAACACATGGAAAGCAGTGTGTATTAATGCCCGTAGCATGGGAAATAAGATCCCTGAAGTTGAAGCTTTGGTGGGAGTGGCTGACTTGGATTTAGTGGCAGTTACAGAAAACATGGTTCACAGAAAACCATGACTGGGATGTAACTATACCTGGCTATACTTTATTCAGAAAGGACAGGGTAGGAAGAAGGGGAGGAGGAGTGGCACTATATGTAAAAACTACTATTAAAGCTTTGGAATTACAGAGCTTAAAAGGGAGAGAGGAGGCATTGTGGGTTAAACTAGAAAGAGGGAAAGAGAAATCTATTTGCATTGGTGTGATATACAGACCTCCCTCACAAGAGGAAGAGGTGGACAGAGAGTTAATTGAAGACATACGCAGCATTGCTAGGAAAGGGGAAGTGCTACTGCTAGGAGATTTCAATATGCCAGATGTTGATTGGCACATTCCTGCTGCAGTATCATCTAGAAGTAAGGAGATCCTGGATTCTCTACAGGGAGAACTATTCAGGCAATTGGTAACAGACCCCACATGTGAAGGGGCCATACTGGACTTGGTGCTTACCAATGGTGAGAGTGTTTCTGATGTTGTAGTGGGAGATCATTTTGCATCCAGTGATCACCAGATGGTGTGGTTCAGTATTAGGACTAGGGCTGTTAGAATCCATTCCAAGGTGAAGATCTTAGACTTTAGGAAGACTAACTTTGCGAAAATGGGCCAATACCTCAGGGAGTCGTTAGTGGGATGGGAACAGCTGGGGGATGTAGAAAAACAGTGGGCAAAACTGAAAGGGGGTATTTTAAAGGCCACCAACCTTTTTGTTAAAATGGTAAATAAAGGCAAAAGGAACAGGAGACCGCTATGGTTTTCGAAGGAAGTAGCTGAAAAAGTGAAGAAAAGAGGGAGGCCTTCATGAAATACAAGAGATCACAGAGAGAGGAAGACAGGCATCTGTATTTGGAAAAACTTAGAGAAGCTAGCAAAGTAGTCAAGAAGGCAAAGATTCAAAAGGAGGAGGAAATAGCCAATGCAATAAAATGGGGGGATAAGACATTTTTCAGATATATTAGTGAGAAGAGGAAGGGCAAAAGTGGTATTGTCAGACTCAAGGGTGCAGGGGGGGAATATGTAGAAGCTGATAAGGATAAAGCGGAATTGCTTAACAAATATTTTTGTTCTGTGTTCACAGATGAAGAACCAGGAGCAGGACCTCAGAAAACACCCACAAATAAGAACAGAAGCGAGGGACATCTTGAACAATTTTCAGAAGACTGTGTTCGTGAGAAACTATCTCAACTTAAAGTAGACAAAGCGATGGGACCGGATGGGATACACCCTAGAATACTGAGGGAACTTGGGGACGTTCTAGCAACTCCACTGACTGACCTTTTCAATGCCTCGTTGGAGTCGGGAGAGTGGTGCCAAAGGACTGGAGAGAGGCTCATGTGGTGCCTTTACACAAAAGCGGAAGTAAGGATGTGGTTGAAAACTACAGGCCGGTTAGTTTAACTTCAGTGGTGAGTAAATTATTGGAAACGCTGCTGAAAGAGAAAATAGTGAGGTTTCTGGAGTCCGGCGGATTACAGGATCCGAGGCAGCATGGATTCACCAGAGGCAGGTCTTGTCAGACAAATCTGATCGATTTCTTTGACTGGGGAGACCAGGGAGTTGGACCGAGGGAGAGCTCTAGATGTGGTGTATTTAGATTCCAGTAAAGCCTTTGACACTGTTCCTCACAGGCGACTTATAAAACAAACTGAGCACCCTAGGGATGGACCCTAAAGTTACTGCTTGGGTTAGAAATTGGTTGGGTGGGAGGCGACAAAGAGTACAAGTAAATGGAGCTCACTCTGAGGAGAAGGATGTTACCAGTGGTGTGCCCCAGGGATCTGCCCTTGGTCCGATTCTTTTTAACATCTTTGTTAGTGATATAGCGGAAGGGCTGTCGGGTAAGGTTTGCCTCTTTGCGGATGATACCAAAATCTGTAATAGAGTAGACACCCAGGAAGGTGTAGATAACATGAGGAGGGATCTAGCTAAGCTTGAAGAATGGTCTAGAATTTGGCAGCTGGGATTTAATGTTAAAAAATGTAAGATCATGCATTTGGGCTGCAGCAATCCAAGGGAGCAATACAGTATAGGAGGTGAAGTACTTTTGTCCACTAAAGAAGAGCGGGACCTAGGCGTGGTTGTGTCTGATGATCTTAAAGTAGCTAAACAGGTAGAAAAGGCGACGGCGGCAAAAGCTAGAAGGATGCTTGGGTGCATACGGAGAGGAATGGCTAGCAGAAAAAAGGAGGTGATAATACCTCTGTATAAGTCTTTGGAGCGACCTCATTTGGAGTATGGTGTGCAATTCTGGAGACCGCACCTTCAAAAGGATGTGAATAGGATGGAGTCGGTGCAGAGGGTTGCTACTAAAATGATTAATGGGCTTCATTATAAAGCATATGAGGACAGACTTAAGGATCTTAATATGTACACCTTAGAGGAAAGGCGGGATAGAGGTGATATGATTGAGATGTTTAAATACCTCCGTGGCATAAATGTTCAGGGAGAGAGCCTCTTTCAATTGAAAGCAAGTTCTGCTATGAGGGGACATGGGATGAGGGTGAAGGGAGATAGATTCAGGAGTGATATATGCGGAAATATTTCTTTACGGAAAGAGTAGTGGATCCGTGGAATAGTCTCCCAGTGGAGGTGGTAGAGATGAGGACAGTAACTGAATTCAAAAAAGCATGGGACCAACACAGATGATCTCTAAAGGTAGAAAGTGGACTGTTGTAGTTGTTGTTATGGAAGGACAGACTAGATGGGCCTTGTGGTCTTTTTCTGTCATCATATTTCTATGTTTCTATGTTTCTAATTGGGAGGCGGGGGGCTAAATCCAGTACTCGTGCTGGCGCATGTTCTTTCCTGTTCGCCTCGCCTCGTTCGCTCGCTCAAACACGGTGGTTGCGACATGAACGTTCCTGTCAAATTTCAGTTTCTTGCAAGTTCATTATTACCTTTTGTTTTCTCAGTCGTAATCCAGCTTTATTCCGAAGTGGTTCACTACAGTTGTAGTTTGCAGTGCTGTGTATTTGTGATGGCTCACAGAGCCAGAGGTTGCGTCAACTCTCCGGACAGTTTTTTGTTTTATTTGTGGGGAATATACCGTGAAAAAGCGGCAGAGGAACATTACTGCATTTATTAAAAAAGTATATTTCGCCTATTTCGGTTTGAAGTTAGGCGATCAAGACAAACCGTGGGCTCCTCACAAAGTGTGCAAGACATGTGAGGAAGATCTACGCTTATGGATGAAAGGTAAAAAACAAGTATTTCGTTTCGGAATACCTATGATGTGGCGTGAACAAAGAGACCACAACAGTGACTGCTATTTTTGCTCTTGCATTGTGAAGGGAGTGCTAATACAGTCTTAATGCATGTGTTAGCTCTGTCTTTGTCAGTTCCAGTAAGATACAGAGGTAGGCTGTGATGCTAGGATGCAAAAGGAGCTTCTGTACATTGTTAAGGAAAAGTGGAGTCAAATCTGAGGTACCTAGAGATTACTGGAGACCCAGTAATTTAAATCATGGCATCTATACATAAAACCCTCTACTTAGTACCACCTTCTACTTAATATCACACTGTTTTCATTCCATTTTGCCACCTCACAATCCACCCCCAGACTGTTCCAATAACTTAGGAATCTCTTGTGTGGAATAAGGATGTAAGATACCTAGTGACAGAATCCAGTTTAGTAAATCACTCACTTTTATTAGCCAAATTGAAGGAATTAGGTATGTATGAGCTTGGTTTATGCCCTGCCTAAAGCAGAGGAGAGGGTGCCGCGGAAGCTGCGTCGGAAGATTCGGAAGAGGAGATATATAGATATCTTCCGTCTTCTGTAGGGGAGGAAGCGGTCAGGTGATAGTAAGCGGAAGAGGAGAGAGGATGAGAAGGCAGGGAGGGTCCGGAAGGCATCGCGCAATGTCATCAACTGGACGAGGGCCTTCTTGCGGTTGGCTAGTGTGTGGGGACACCATTACCCGGGGCAATATGGGATGTTGCTGGCTTACGCTGACTCGATTTTGGAGGCGGCGCAGACTCATGACGGTTGGGCTTGGCTCAACTACGATGAGAAGTTCTGGGACAAAATGGAGGAGAATCGGTTGTTGTCTTAGGGGACGCAGGACATTAACCTTTGGCTGACGCAGATGTCGGTGAGGGGAGGTGCAGGGAGAGGGGGTTCAGGGGGGGCGGGCAAAAAGGAGGTAGTGCGGTTGCAGCGAGCGTGGGGCGGCCCTTTCGGGCCGGAGGGGCTCCCGGGTTGCAGAAACCAAGTGGCGCGAGGGCCGGGGACGTCTGTTGGTGCTTTAATAAGTCCTCTTGCCCCTTCCCGGACTGTAAGTTCCGGCATAGTTGTTCGGTCTGCGGAGGGGGTCACTCGGCAATCAAATGCGTCAAAAAAGGGATCCCGGGTGCCCCCTCGCCTGCTCCCAAGCAATAGAGTGTTGTTTGACCTGGCCCCGACGCCTATTCGGTTCGTGGCCATTAGGCCTTGGCCTAAGCGCTACAAGCGGCGTGGGGTTGGGATGATGTTGGAGAGGGGTTTTCAGTAGGGCTTCGCCATACCAGTGGTAGGACAAGGGGGTCTGGAAAGGGCACGTAACTCACCATCGGTGCGGCGTTTTATTCAAATTGTTCGGAACAAGTTAGCCATGGAATTGGAGTTGGGTAGGGTAGCTGGGCCTTTTGCGGAATGGCGGTTCGAGCGCTTTGTGGTTTCCCCGTTGGGCATTGTTCCCAAGATGGAACCCAGGAAATTCCGGTTGATTCACAACCTGTCCTTCCTGGTTGGTGCGTCCGTCAATGATTGTATTCCACGGGAGTTGTGTGCGGTATGTTACTCCTCTTTCGACGAGGCGGTTGAGTTGGTGCGGGATGTGGGTTGGAGTGCCTGATGGCAAAGGTGGACATCGAATCCGTGTTCCGGTTGTTGCCGGTTCATCCGGAATCTTTTCATTTACTGGGTTTTAGTTTCGACGGGCTGTATTATTTTGATAAGTGCATGCCAATGGGTTGCTCGGTGTCCTGTTCTTATTTTGAGATGTTTAGTTCGTTCATGCACTGGGCCCTCCAGGAATCAGTGGGATGCGAGAATGTGGTCCACTATTTGGACGATTTCTTATTCATGGGCAGGGTGCAGTCGGGGCAATGTCAGGAGTTGCTGGACGGCTTTGTGGGTTTAGCGCAGGATTGGGGCGTCCCATTGGCAGTTGGTAAGATGGAGGGTCCGGCGACACGCCTCACTTTTTGGGTGTGGAGTTGGATTCGGTGGACATAGTGGCTCACCTGCCATCGGAAAAAGTGGCAAGGTTGCGGGTTCTGGTGGCAAAAGTGATGGGGTCGGCGAAAGTAACGCTGCGGGAGATGCAGGCTTTGATTGGCTCGTTGAACTTTGCTTGTCGGGTCATTCTGATGGGACAGGTCTTCCTGCGCAGGTTTTCGGCGGCTACGTCGGGTGCGCTGAAACCGCATCACCGCATCAGGGTATCAAGGAGCATGAGGGCAGATTTGGCAGTTTGGGATGAGTTCCTGAGGGATTTCAATGGCATAGCGGTTATGCGGGAAAAAGAAATGTCTACCTTTGATTTGCAGCTTTTTATGGACGCGGCGGGCGGTTTGGGCTTAGGCATTTATTTCGGGGGTGCTTGGTATGCAGAGCCTTGGCTGTCGGAGTGGCGTGTGGCGGGGCTGACCGATAGTATAACCTTCTTGGAATTGTTCCCGGTGCTGGTGGTTTTGGAGTTGTGGCCCGACAGGCTGCGCAATCGCCGGGTTTTGTGGTGGTGCAATAACAAAGCGGTAGGTATGCTCTGTGTTGCCTGCAGGTGGCGGCCTTAATGAGAGAGGTTGTGCTGGCCTGTTTGAGATTGAATGTGGTGGTGAGGGCTCGTCATGTACCGGGGTATGCTAATCAGGTGGCTGATGCTCTCTCTCGTTTCAAGTGGGACCTGTTCCGGCAATTGGAGCCAGAGGCGGATGCAGTTGGAAGGCGGGTCCCAGAGCACTTATGGCAGACTGGCCTAAAAGCATGCTGAACCTGTTGCGGAGCTCGGTGTCACCGGCGACTTGGCGGTCCTATTGCAGGGGCTGCGACAGAGTGGTGGAATTTTTAGCGGCCCAGGGCTGGCGGCAGGGTCCTGTCCCGGATCTCCTCATGGGCTGGTACATTGCGGCAGCGAAGGCTGCTGGAACAGCGAGATCGACGGTGCGGGCACACTTAGCGAGGTTTGCCTTTTTCTCCAGGGCAGTGGGGTGGGGAACATCCAGCTGGGGGTTCCTCTTGCGCCGTTTGTTGATGGGTTGGAAGCGGGATGCACCGCCGCGGGCTGATAAGCGGCATCCGATCATGCATGACCTGCTCAGGAAGCTGTGCGCTGCGCTGCTTTTGGTGGCAGCCTCTGCATACAAGGTTGTGCTGTTTCAGGCGGTGTTTTGTGTGGCCTTTTTTGGAGCTTTCTGGGTGGGGGAATTGGTGGCCCCATCAGGTACTGCGGTGGGGGGAGGGGCTTTGCAGGTCCATCAGGTGCGGGTGTATAAGACGGAGTTGGCCCTATGGTTGGCGAGGTCCAAGACTGATCAGAAGGGCAAGGGTTTGTGGGTCATATTAAAAGCTATCGGGGACCCCCTCACTTGTCCGGTGGCTGCCATACAGGCTTACCTGCGGGTGAGGCCGCGGCGGGGTGGATTGCTCTTCTTGCACGAGAATTTGGGCCGTCTCGCGCGGTTTCAGTTCACAGCAGTCCTGCGGATGGCAGTGCACCGGTTGGGTTTAGAGTTGTGCGACTTCGCGCCTCATTCCTTTCGGATTGGCGCAGCCACCAGCGCTGCAGAGGCAGGTTTAAACAAGTGTGAAATTCAGCGCATAGGCAGATGGCGCTCTGATGCATTCTGGGGCTACGTGCGTTTGGAGGGGACTGAGGGGAACCACTGTTAACTGTGCAGTTTCTTTTAGATGGGGGCCAGACGCCGTATTTCTGCTGGATGATCGGCCATTCATTTGTGTACTGGGCAGGTCAACAAGCAGCGACAAGGCCCCTGGGGGCGAACATCGGGCTGCACGAAGCAGAGGTGACCATCTCATGGCTGGGCGAGCGCGGTCTTCATTGGTCGCAGCTCTTGCCTTTGCTATGGCACCATCAGCATGTGCGGGGATCCACGGAGTTGCTGCTGCTGCATCTCGGAGGCAATGACTTGGGGACTTGGATGGTTAAGCAGCTGATAAGAGTGGCGAAAAGAGACCTGGAACAAGTATTGTTAATGTTTGCTGATGTTGTCTTGTTATGGTCAGATATAATTCCGAGGCCGGCTTGCTGGGGCCAACGGAGGTGGTCTCAAGGGTTGATTAAAGTTCATCGGCAGATTGGCCGATGGGTGTGCGAGAAAGGGGGTTGGCAGATTTTCCATCTGTGGGTCAAGGTGGGGTGTGCTGGCTTATATCGCATAGACGGAGTACATCTATCCCCGGTCGGGGTGGATTTACTCCTGAACGATTGGCAAGAGGCCTTGGAGTACATGACGCAGGGCAGGGTAGCTGGTCGCAGCTTTGCGCTTTGGGGGGGGGGGCTCAGGGGCAGGTGCCCCTGAGCCTGTGGCGGGATCCCGGAGGTGTCCAGGGTCCGGAGTATTGGCACTCCGCAGGGCGGGGGTGGGGTATCCCCAACCCGGAGAACCCCTCGGGGCTTTTGCTAATAATATGGCAAATCCAGAGGAGGGGGGGTGGAGTTGCCGGGGGATGGTTCCCGGCGGAAGCGGGAGGGAACTCACTTTGCTACTCACATGGCTGGTGAGGGGTCGTCCCGCTGCCGGAACCTGTATGTCGGAGGTTGGTGGTTGTTAGATGGTTTCGATAATGTTATGGTTAATAAAAGCTGCGACCAGTTAAAATGCCAAGAACTTGTGTTGTTGTGATTATTTCAGGGGCAGGTGTGGGGGGGTTTGGTGGTGAATGGGGGCGGAGAAGGGGTTGGAGCGCCGTGTCCGCCTTGCCCGGTTACGAGAAGGCCGCGGGGCCACGTGCCAGAAGGCCGCAGATAAGCGGGAGGGCAGAGAGGTGCGTGGCCCCGGCCCCAGTGTATGTTGTAGGAGGCATGGAGGAAGTGGGCTGATGCGGTGGCAAAAGCATTATTTAAATCCATTGGCTCCCGCGGGTGAGTGACGGTGCGGGAGCCAATGGCAGTGGAGCGGGCAGGTGGGGGGGGGCCGTGAGAGAGCGGGTGCGTGCCCGAGTAGTCAGTTTGGCGGAGCAGAGGACGAGGATGGGCGTCCCCACCCTCCCACCCTTATGTCGGGTGAATTCGGAGGAGGGGGGTTGCAGCAGGTGAGTGGAGGGGGGTGGGATCCCGGACGTGTCCAGGGTCTGGAGTATTGGCATTCCGCAGGGCGGGGGTTGGGTACCCCCGACCCGGACAATCCCTCGGGGCTTTTGCTAATAATATGGCGAAGCCGCAGGAGGGGGGTGGAGTTGCCAGGGGACGGTTCCCGGTGGAAGGGAGGAGTGGCTCAGTGGTTGGGACAGGTTACCTCAGACCGGAGGGCCGGGGGTTCAATTCCCACATGGGGACAAGTAACCTCAGGCCGGAGGGACTGAGGTCTCTAGTCCCATAGCTGCTCCTTGTGGCCTTGGGCAAGCCACTTAACCCTCCATTGCCTCAGGTACACTTAGATTGTGAGCCCTTTGGGGACAAGGGAATAAAAAGTACCTGTTAGTATATACCTGTAAACCACTCTGATGCATAAGTAAATGGCGGTATATCAAATGCCTAAACCATAACCATAACCATAACCAATTCGGGAGAGGGGGGTTGCAGCTGGTGGGTGGGGGGGGGGCGGGATCCCGGAGGTATCCGGGGTCCGGAGTATTGGCACTCCGCAGGGCGGGGGTGGGGTACCCCTGACCCAGAGAACCCCTCGGGGCTTTTGCTAATAATATGGCGAAGCCGGAGGAGGGGGGGGTGGAGTTGCCGGGGAACGGTTCCCGGCGGAAGCAGGATGGAACTCACTTTGCTACTCACATGGCTGGTGAGGGGTCGTCCCGCTGCCGGAACTTGTATGTCGGAAGTTGGTGGTTGTTAGATGGTTTTGATAATGTTATGGTTAATAAAAGCTGCGACCAGTTAAAATGCCAAGAATTTGTGTTGTTGTGATTATTTCAGGGGCAGGTGTGTGTGTGTGTGGGGGGGGGGGGAGGGTGGTGAATGGGGGCGGAGAAGGGGTTGGAGCGCCGCGTCCACCTTGCCCGGTTACTACTAATTATTAATTCTTATCCAAGCTCCTGAGGAAAAAAATGTGTTTTAAAACATTTAAAAGCTGAAGTTTAGGGCTTTGCTGCTGGGATGTGTCAGTAGTGTTGTAGCTTGATTTTAAAGTAGTTATAAATACTGAATTTCCATGATAAAGCCAGCTCTTCTCTGGATTATATCTGAAGAGCTGAGAAACTGATTTTCCTAGTACACAGAGGAAAATCCTGGGAACGGATTTAAGAAAGAAAACACTTGTGCTTAAAAGAGAATAATTTTAATTTAGAAAAATACCAGAAAAGTCAGTTGAATTCCTATTATTAAGAAAAGGAAGGAAAGTTCAGAGATAAAACAATTATTTAGGTGTGCCTTCAAGCCAATGCTGACTCCTGGTGACCCAGCAGCAATGGGTTTTCCTGGCAGCGTGACCAGAAGTAGATTGCCAGGCCTTTCTTCTGAGGCAATGGAGGGTTAAGTGACTTGCCCAAGGCCACCAAGAGTGCTAGAGGGAAACAAACCCTGGGTCTCTTGGTTACCAAGCCAGTGCTCTAACCATTAGGCTACTCTTCCATGCCAAACAAATACATTTAAAAATAATGATAATACTTATAAAGAAAACAGTACTGTAAAGAAGAATTTTAGTTGGTTCATGAATACTTGAACTACTGATACGTGGGTATTATTATTTGCCTAACTTAGAGTGTAAATTTTAGAAATGCCTTAGAAAAGAATCAAGCTTTGGTTTTATGAGAATTGTTAGAAATATTTACATTTGTGCATAATTTAACTAGAGTTTTTGAAAATCCACTATTGGCAGGACCACTCTTTTAATTAGTCATTTCAAAATGTATGTAACTATTTAAAAAAATAAATAAATCTTAGATTATATTTCACAACAATTTTGTTGAGAATTTATTTTAAAAATGCAATATAATTTGACTCTCATTCTATGATCAATGCTTGTAACATCGTATTGATTACATTAATCATTTGAAAACAATTAGATTTCTTTTTCTCTTGTTCTAAATTTAGAATTTCTGTGATTTAGAAAAGAGATCCATAGTTTAAAAGTGAGAATGAGATTTGTATATTCTAAAGAGACTCGTATAAGACGGGAAAAAGTAAGACAGGAATTCTCCATGGTATCCTGGGTCACAATAACCCATAAATATTGCATAAAGACCAGAAAGGCTGCTTCATTTTTGTAAATGACTCTAAAACTTGCAATATGGTTGATGTTCCAAATAGAGTGGAACATGAGGAAATATTTGAGAAAGAGTGAGGTCATATATGACAGCTAAGATTTTATGCCAGAAAGCTCATTTGTACAGTTGGGGTGAAGAAGCAATTCAGAGCATTACGAGAGGTGAGGGTGAGGTACTGATGGTTACCAAACTGGAAATTAAATGGGGTTCATTATATCTGATGCTTTGAGGTAGCCACAGGTGTGTAATAAGACATTAGGAAGAGCCAATGAGATCTGCCTTGTTTTTCAGGTATTTCTTGTGCTGATATGTGAAATACTTTGCTTTTCTTATTGGAACACAGTCAATCAAATGTAATAAGCTTAAACACAAACATAGGGAGAATCAGCAGTGCAAGTTCAGCTTCTACACTCCAATCAAATGTTTTAGAGAGGGCATCTTTAACCACATGGAAGATCCAAAAAGTAGGGGGATGTGGTCCCTATCTGAGAATCTAGGAGTCCCTGTCCATACCATGCCCTTCTGAGTTTTCCTGTCGATTCTAACTCCCCATACCCCTTCATTAGTCCTCTTCTTCCATCTATAACTTGTATCACCAGTTCCCTTCCTCGGTCCTCCTCTCCATTCTACCCTCTAATGCCCCTTTCCAGTTCCTTCTACCACAATACCCCCTTCCATGTTCTCCTCCCTGTTATCCCCTTCCTCAATTCCCTTGCCAATTACACATCCTTCTCCCACTCTATCCTTTTATAGTCCTACTGTCATCTTGCTGGTTATTTGGTCCAGAGTTGCTGACAAGGATCAGCACCCTAAAGGCAGTGATTAAAAAAAAGCTAGCACCGTGCTGTAAGCCAGTGCTTATGCTCAAACACTTAGCCACAATCTGCTCACACATGGGATTCCAAGATAGCAGGAGGCCATGTAGGATGGGCCATTTCCTGGTCTTGTACATATGTTGGCTTTATTACTGATTTTGACAAATGGCTACAGGGTGCCGGCCCTGGTTAGCAGCTCTGAGACAGAGGAATATTAAATCCCCTTTGTGCTTGGGTACTTGGGGAGGGGGATGTTTGAGCAAAATGCATGCCTGTAGGGGCATAATCAGCCGAATAACAGAAGTAATAATCCCACTACATAAATAATTTTTGAAACCACTGTTGTATTCTGTTCTGGAAGACACATCTGAAAACGGATAGAGAATTGTAATTGTTAGTCCACTTGGGAATGTGCAAATAAATATTTGAACTGAAAAGGTATAGAAACAGATGAGGCAATCCACAAGGGTCTGTAACATAAACTGTGAAAGTTAAGTACCTAAATATTTGCATGCTGTGAGAGAGGAGAGTGTGAGGGATCAGATAGATACAGTCAAATGTTATGGAAGAGAATGATTTTCTAATTGGAAAAGAAATATGATGCCAAAGAATTAGGTTATGAAGTTTAGTTAGCAGATTCAAGACTCATAAGGAAATGGCAATGGGATAAAATCACCTCAGAAGTGCAATCTAGATTGTTGTTGTTAAGTGCCGTTGAGTCGGTGTCAACTCAAGGCAACCCTCTGGATAGTTGTGCTAAACTGTGTTCGCTCATCAATCAGGCGGCTCATTGTTGACAGAGTGGCACCCATAATACAATGGCCACAACTTCTTGAACGAACACTCTGCATGTAGAAAAATTTTTTGTTCACTGTAAATCTAGACTAGAGAAATTCAAAAATATTCTTCAAAAATTATTCTTCAAAAATTATCTTATTCAAAATTTCTTTGAGGTCTCAGTTAAACAATAGCATTGCCTTTTGGACTTACGTCGTTATAAGGAAAATTGCGTGATCACATCAATGACCTCATCAGAAATGAAACAGAACCCTAATCCTGGTGAAGTTTTTCATTACTTGTGCTCTTCTTAAAACTCAGATATTAACGTAACGAAAACAACTATATCAACTTCCCGAAGACAAGGGTCTGCACTCTTATTCTCCTTCTTATGATCTCAACGTCAATCCCCGGTACCACTGAGACGTTTCACAACGATGTTTCCTCAGGAGATCGTAATAACTCTAAGAATAAACCAAATAAAAATCCAATCAATAAACCTCCAATCCTACCATATTAAATCTATACCACCCACACTTAAAACCACCTAAAAAACCTAAAGTTTTCAGAATCTTACCAATGATGCTGCCCACGTTTTTACTCTCAGCAATTACATTCTACTCCCGATTACAGGGGGACTTCAACCGGCTCTGCAAAAAAACGCCGCGCATGTCAGGTAGCTTTCGAGACTCCATTTTTAAAGGGCCTCCCGGCAGACCGAAAGGAAAGAAACAGCCGTCATTCATTAAGTCACCCCCGACCTTAAAGATATATCATACAAAGTTAAATTCATGTAATGACCTATTTCACCAAGTGTGCCAACGTTAAACCCATACACAAAAATACACTGTCCTCAAAAAACTTTGGCGACTATTTCGACGAAATGTTCCTAACTATAAAGATCTACCATCATATCTACAAAGACTTCCGATGTCGGCACTTCCTATTATCTAACCCCCTAAAAAACGCTCCGGTTTTAGACACATGCCGTCCATTCAATAACGTTATTCAATCCCTTCGGTTCTAAGGTGTTAAAAGTATAAATGAAACGTTGTTCTTGCGTAATCAGAACTTGATCTAAGGTCTTGCCTGCCCTCCCCTGCTCAATCTTAACCAAACACAAACACCGTAGCTGTTCAAAAATGTGATTCTTTTGTATACAATGTGTCACTAGAGGAGCCTCAAGTACCTTTCGATGTAAGCGACTGCGATGTTCCCTCATACGAACCCGAAAGGGTCTAGTGGTCTTCCCTATGTAGCATAATCCACAGGGGCAAACTATCGCGTAAACTACATTGGGGGAGTCACAAGTGGTGACTTGTTTTAACTGAAGTGTTACTCCCTGATACTCAAAGGACGAAGTGGAAATAGTAATATCACAAATATCACATAAAAACGTGGGCAGCATCATTGGTAAGATTCTGAAAACTTTAGGTTTTTTAGGAGGTTTTAAGTGTGGGTGGTATAGATTTAATATGGTAGGATTGGAGGTTTATTGATTGGATTTTTATTTGGTTTATTCTTAGAGTTATTACGATCCCCTGAGGAAACATCGTTGTGAAACGTCTCAGTGGTACCGGGGATTGACATTGGGATCATAAGAAGGAGAATAAGAGTGCAGACCCTTGTCTTCGGGAAGTTGATATAGTTGTTTTCGTTACATTAATACCTGAGTTTTAAGAAGAGCACAAGTAATGAAAAACTTCACCAGGATTAGAGTTCTGTTTCATTTCTGATGAGGTCATTGATGTGATCACGCAATTTGCCTTATAACGACGTAAGTCCAAAAGGCAATGCTATTGTTTAACTGAGACCTCAAAGAAATTTTGAATAAGATAATTTTTGAAAAATAATTTTTGAAGAATATTTTTTAATTTCTCTAGTCTAGATTTACAGTGAACAAAAAAAAATTTCTACGTGCAGAGTGGCACCCATTGCTGCTGTTATTGCATTGATCCATCTCATTGCTGGCCTTCCTCTTTTGTGTTGGCCTTCTACCTTGCCAAGCATGATGTCTCTCTAATGATCTCTCTCTTCACATGATGTGTCCAAAGTATGAAAGTCGAAGTACTGTCACCTGAGCTTCTAAAGAAAGCTGAGGTTTGATCTCCTCTAGTGCTGACTGGTTTGTTCTTCAGGCAGTCCATGGTATACACAGCATTCGTTGGCAGCACCATAGTCCAAAGGCATCAATTTTCTTCCTGTCTATCTTTTTCACTGACCAACTTTCACATCCATATTATGTTATTGAAAATACCATGGCTTGAACAAGTCGAATCTGTATGGAGAGAGACATCTCTGCTCTTGAGGATCTTGTCTAGGTCCTTCATAGCCATTCTGCCAAGAGCCATGTGTCATTGGATTTCTTGACTGCTTCTTGTTTCCTTATTGATAGTTGATCCAAGTATGTTAAAGTTGTCCCCTATTTCAATTTCTTCTCCATCAACGATTAAATTATTGATTTTGCCAGTTGGCAGCATCTTTGTCTTCTGTACATTAAGGTGTAGGCCCATTTTAAGACTATGTTCCTTGATCTTGAGAAGCAATTATTTCAGATTGTCTTCACTTTCAGCCAGTAAAGGGGTATCATCAGCATAGCATAGGTTGTTGATGAGTCTTCCACCAATCTTCAAATTTTACATAGAAACATAGAAATATGATGACAGAAAAAGACCACATGGCCTATCTAGTCTGTCCTTCCATAACAACTACAACAGTCCCCTTTTTACCTTTACCTCTGTGTTTGTCCCATGCTTTTTTGAATTCAGTTACTGTCCTCATCTCTACCACCTCCACTGGGAGACTATTCCACAGATCCACTACTCTTTCCGTAAAGAAATATTTCCGCATATCACTCCTGAATCTCTCTCCCTTCACCCTCATCCCATGTCCCGTCGTAGCAGAACTTGCTTTCAATTGAAAGAGGCTCTCTCCCTGAACATTTATGCCACTGAGGTATTTAAACATCTCAATCATATCACCTCTAACCTGCCTTTCCTCTAAGGTGTACATATTAAGATCCTTCAGTCTGTCCTCATATGATTTATAATGAAGACCACTAATCATTTTAGTAGCCACCCTCTGCACCGACTTCATCCTGTTTACATCCTTTTTAAGGTGCGGTCTCCAGAATTGCACACTATACTCCAAATGAGGTCGCACCAAAGACTTATACAGAGGCATTATCACCTCCTTTTTTCTGCTAGCCATTCCTCTCCGTATGCACCCAAGCATCCTTCTAGCTTTTGCTGTCGCCTTTTCTACCTGTTTAGCTACTTTAAGATCATCAGACACAACCACGCCTAGGTCCCGCTCTTCTTTAGTGGACAAAAGTACTTCACCCCCCTATACTATATTTCTCCCTTGGATTGCTGCAGCCCAAATGCATGACCTTACATTTTTTAACATTAAATCCCAGCTGCCAAATTCTAGACCATTCTTCAAGCTTAGCTAGATCCCTCCTCATGTTTTATTTATTTATTTATTTTATTTTATTTTTATTTTTTATATACCGCGCTATTGAAATCAGCTCGGTTTACATTAAAACTGAACAAGCAACAATGCATAAATATCACAATGTGCTTACATAGAACATGGCTTACATGTAACATGTGCTTACATAGAACAATGGCATAATCAAACTGGGATAACAGGGAAAACTATTCACATGGTATATACAAGTATTTACATAGAGTTATCTATTCTCGTAAACCGTGGGTATTTATAGGTCAGGTGGTAGATTTATGATGTGTATATCTAAAGGAGAGGAGCATCTAGCCATTTTCATGTTGAGTGATAGGGCAGTTAGTGTGTGGTGTGAGTGCAAATGACTTATGTTTTTCGGGCATGGTTTCAGGATAGTGAATTAGAAAAAGGTGGTGTTTTATTGCCTTTCTGAAGGAGGTGAGGTTGGTTATGGATCTTATACTAGCGGGGAGTTCATTCCAGGCTGTTGGGGCATAAATTGAAAAGCTCTATTGGTAGTTGCCTTTGTACATCTTGTGGTGAGCTTAGGTACAGTTAGCATGTTCAGTAGTGTAGGTCTTCTGACTCTAGTATTGGGTATGTTGTTGAGCAGTTTACTAATTGGTGTGGGAGATTGATTATTCAGTGCCTTGAAGGTCATGACCAGTACCTTGTATTGAGTAGTGGCAGCCAATGTAGGTTTTTCATTACTGGGGTTATATGTTCTAATCTTGATGTCCCTGTGAGAACCCTAGCAGCTGAGTTCATGGCCAGCCGAAGTGGGTTGAGGGTTGCTTGTGGAAGACCATGGAGGATGGTGTTCGCGAAGTCTATGTGTGGGATCACTAGGGCTTGAAATATGGTTCGATAGTCTGAAAAGTGCAGTAGTGGGCGGAGGTGGTGAAGGGTTCGTATTTTGTGGTATATTGCTTTGGTAACGGTCTTTACGTGGGTTGTCATAGCCAATCGCTGATCTAGGGTGATGCCTAGGTAGCGAATTGTGTCTTTTGTCTTTAGTTCAGCGTTTTTAACTTGCAGGTTGGGTGGTGGGGTGAATTTCTGATTCCTTGTGACAAATAGGACATCGGTTTTGCTATGATTAATCCTCAGGTTTTGTGTGAGAAGCCATTCAGCCACTGCATCAAAGCATCTGATGATAGGGGAAAAATCAGGTTGTTCTATGGTAAATGGAATGTATAGTAGTATGTCGTCAGCATACACGAGACATTCTACATTTAATGAGCGTATCAGGGAGCAGATAGGCTGCATATAGATGTTAAATAATAGAGCAGACAGGGATGATCCCTGTGGCACTCCCTGCTTCTGTAAGAATGGTTCAGAGGACGTGTTACCTGCTTTTACTTGCTGCCATCTGTTAGTTAAGTATGATTCACACCATTGTAATGCAGTTCCCAGTAATCCTTTTTCTTGGAGGCGTTGTAATAGTATATTATGATTCACAGAGTCCCTTCCTGGGTGTCTACTCTATTGCAGATTTTGGTATCATCCGCAAAGAGGCAAACCTTACCTGAAAGCCCTTCCGCTATATCACTAACAAAGATGTTAAAAAGAATCAGACCAAGGACAGATTCCTGGGGCACACCACTGATAACATCCTTCTCCTCAGAGTGAGCTCCATTTACTTGTACTCTTTGTCGCCTCCCACCCAACCAATTTCTAACCCAAGCAATAACTTTAGGGTCCATCCCTAGGGTGCTCAGTTGTTTATAAGTCGCCTGTGAGGAACAGTGTCAAAGGCTTTACTGAAATCTAAATACACCACATCTAGGACTCTCCCTCGGTCCAACTCCCTGGTCACCCAGTCAAAGAAATCAATCAGATTTGTCTGACAAGACCTGCCTCTGGTGAATTCATGCTGCCTCAGATCCTGTAATCCGCTGGACTCCAGAAACCTCACTATTTTCTCTTTCAGCAGCGTTTCCAATAATTTACTCACCACCGAAGTTAAACTAACCGGACTGTAGTTTTCAACCACATCCTTACTTCCGCTTTTGTGTAAAGGCACCACATGAGCCTCTCTCCAGTCCTTTGGCACCACTCCCGACTCCAACGAGGCATTGAAAAGGTCAGTCAGTGGAGCTGCTAGAATGTCCCCAAGTTCCCTCAGTATTCTCGGGTGTATCCCATCTGGTCCCATCACTTTGTCTACTTTAAGTTGAGATAGTTTCTCACGAACACAGTCTTTTGAAAATTGTTCAAGATGTCCTTTGCTTCTGTTCCTATTTGTGGGTGCTTTCTGAGGTCCTGCTCCTGGTTCTTCATCTGTGAGCACAGAACAAAAATATTTGTTAAGCCATTCCGCTTTATCCTTATCAGCTTCTACATATTCCTCCCCTGCACCCTTGAGTCTGGCAATACCACTCTTGCCCTTCCTCTTCTCACTAATATATCTGAAAAATGTCTTATCCCCCCCCATTTTATTGCATTGGCTATTTCCTCCTCCTTTTGAATCTTTGCCTTCTTGACTACTTTGCTAGCTTCTCTAAGTTTTTCAAATACAGATGCCTGTCTTCCTCTCTCATCACAGAGAGAGGAAGACAGGCATCTGTATTTGAACTGAAATGAAGAAGCTAGTTGGGTATATAGCATTAGGTCATCTGCGTAAATATGATAGTTGATCTTGTGGTCCTGGAAAATCTTGCAGACTGGTTGTAGATATAAGTTGAATAGGAGTGAAGAGAGGGCAGGGCCTTGCGGAATGCCTTGAGTTTGAGGGAAAGGGGGTGCCTTGTCATCGTTTAAAATGGACCTGCTGCGTTCTGTCGGTTATGTATGAGGAGAAACCATTTTACCAGTAAACGCTTTAACAGTTCTCCAGCACTTCGGGACACAGAGGGTATTGAGGTTTACTGTTCTTCTACTCCTGTTGGAGGTTGATTGGTGATAAGGCTGTTGAGGTATGAGGGTGCTAAATTATGAATGAGTTTGAATGTAGTGACTATCATTTTGTATTGGACGCGGGCCACAATGGGGAGCCAATGTAGCTCAATTAGTACAGGTGTAATGTGATCAGCGAGGCCTTTTTGCATGATGATTCTGGCAGCAACATTTTGTGCCATTTGCAGATTGTTTATGGTTTTCTTTGGCAATCCTTGCAGTATGGCGTTGCAATAGTCTAGATGAGGAATGATGAGAGCTTGCGCGACAGACCTGAAGTCGGCATGCTCAATGATGTTACGCAGTGGCTGCAAGACTCTGAATTTGTGGAAGATGACCCGATTGGTAATTCGGAGATGTTTGTCCATATTTAGGTTGCTGTCCAGCATCACTCCTAGATATTTTATTTAGGTCTTTATGTTGTAGACGTTATTGTTCATGGTGACTGTAGTTGGGGGATTGAAGTCCGGTTTCCTGGAGATGCACATCACTTCTGTTTTTTATGGTTTATGAACATGTTATTGCATTGCAACCAGTTTTGCAATTCAAATAGGCATTTTTCAAGTTTGTTGAGGTTTGGGTTGTTTACGTCTAGTTGGGTATATAGCATTAGGTCATCTGCGCAAATATGATAGTTGATCTTGTGGTCCTGGAAAATCTTGCAGACTGGTTATAGATATAAGTTGAATAGGAGTGAAGAGAGACCTTTGAGTAAGTTGTCCATTAGTGCTAGGAGGAGGGTTTCTACACCGTGATGTTGACGAAACCCGTATTGATGCATATTCTGTCAATTTCAGCTTGTACTTGTCTGTAGAACTCATCAACTTCATCCTCTTCTGCAGCTGTTGTTGGGGCATATACTTGAACTACAGTTGTGTTGATGGGCATTCCTCAAAGACGAATAGAAATTAGGCTTTCACTGATTGCATTGTATTTCATTACAGTTCTTGCAAGTTTCTTCTTCATTATAAATGCAGCACCATTTCTTCTTTGTCTTTCATTTCCAGCATTGTAGAACATGTGATCATCAGATGCAAAGTGCCCAATGCCAGTCTATTTCAGTTTGCTGACTCCCAACAGATTGATTTGTACACCACGTTCCATTTCATTCTTCACTACCTCCAACTTCTCTTGGTTCATGCTTCGTACATTCCATGTCCCAATATGTAAGACATCTTTGCAGCTAATGACTCTCGTTTCATGCGCAGCAGCATCAGCAGTCAGATGTCCCAAGGGCTTTGATACAACCACATCATAATTGCTGACTTTACTCTGAAAAGTCTTCAGCTCCTCCCCAGTAGTCAGTTGAGTGCCTTCCAACCTGGGGGTCTCATCATCCAGCACCATAGTACAGTTTGTTTTGTTGTGACTATCCATTGGGTTTTCATGGCAAGATATGAAAGTAGATTGCCAGGCCTTTCTTCCATGCAGTTTAATTCTAGTGTTGATGCTGTTAGAGAAGCTAGCAAAAGAGGGAGGCCTTCATGAAATACAAGAGATCACACTCTTGTATTTCATGAAGGCCTCCCTCTTTTTCTTCACTTTTTCAGCTACTTCTTTCAAAAACCATATCGGTCTCCTTTTCCTTTTACCTTTATTTACCATTTTAGCAAAAAGGTTGGTTGCCCTTAAAATATCCCCTTTCAGTTTTGCCCACTGTTTTTCTACATCCCTCAGCTGTTCCCATCCAACTAACAACTCCCTGAGGTATTGGCCCATCTTCGCAAAGTTAGTCTTCTTAAAGTCTAAGATCCTCGCCTTTGAATGGATTCTAATAGCCCTAGTCCTAATACTGAACCACACCATCTGCTGATCACTGGATGCAAAATGATCTCCCACTACAACATCAGAAACACTTTCACCATTGGTAAGCACCAAATCCAGTATGGCCCCTTCATGTGTGGGGTCTGTTGGTTTGGTTGTCTTCATCAAATTTCTGATGATTTGTTCTCCATATAAATTAAACAGATAGGGGGAAAGTATGCAGCCTTGTCATACACGTTTGCTGATTTTAAACCATTCTGTTTCTCGTTGATCCATTTGAATTATTATTCTTGATCAATGTAAAGGCTGTGCAAGAGAACGATGAAGTGTTCTGGTATACCCATGCTTCTTAATGTGGTCCAGAGTTTCTCATGGTTTACATAGTCAAAAGCTTTTGGTATTCTTTTGTCTTTTCAAGGATCCATCTGACATCCTCAATGATGTCTCTCGTTCCTCGCCCTTTCCTGAACCCTACTTGCACTTCAGGCAGTTCTCATTCCAGGTATGGTTGTAGTCTCTGCAGAATAATCTTGAGAAGAATTTTTTTGGCTTGTGGGATCAGAGCCATTGTGTGATAATTTCCAGAGTCAGTTGGATCACCTTTCTTTAGTATTGGTATAACACATATATTTTTCAATTAGTTGGCCACGATGTTGTCTTCCAAACTTCCTTGCAGAGCCTTGTAAGTATGGTAACAGCTACATCTGATTGCTGTAATACTTCAGTGGGAATGCCATCAATGCCAGGTGCTTTGTTCTTTGATAAGGCTTTCAATGCTGCTTCGACTTCTTCATTCATCACCAATGGTTCCTGATCATAAGGTATAGGTTGAAAGAGCTGTTGATCCACTTGATCTTCATCATATAATGACTCATATATATTCTTTCCACCCTTTCTTGATCTTCTCAGCATCATTCAACATGGATCATTGAGCATCTTGTAACATTCCAATTTGAGGCTGGAATTTTTTTTTAAACTCTCATAGCTTTAGGAAAGCCGATCTTATTTTTCCTCTAATAGTCTCTGCTTCTATTTCCTTGCATGTGTCATTGTAGTACTTCTCCTTGTCTTGTCTTGCTGCATGTTAGAAATCTCTATTGAGTTATGTGATGATCTTTCTCCTCTGGCTTTAGTTTCTCTGAGTTTCTGGGCAATTTTCAGTTTCTTCAGTTATCCATTTTGGCCATTTTTGCTTTTTTAGATTTTCTAGAGACTTCTCTCTTTCTTCCAACACAACCTTCTTGATGTCATCCCATAACTCTTCTGGAGCTCTGTCATTTGTATCTAAAGGAGCAAATCGATTTTGCAGGCATTCTTTAAATTCTAGTGGTAAATTCTCAAGGTCATATTTTGCTACATTCATGAGTGGCTTGCTCTTTTTCAACTTCAGCTTGAGTTTGCATACTAGTAGTTGGTGGTCTGTACCACAGTCAGCTCTAGGTTTTGTCTTTGTTGATGTTATAGAGCTTTTCCATCAATGACTTCCTCAGATGTAGTCAATTTGATTTTGAAGTTCATGTGTGTAGTGGTCATTTCTGTTACTGGAAGAAGGTATTTGAGATGAATAGATCATTTGTATTGCAGAATTCTATCAGTCTTTCTCTAGTTTCATTTCAGTTGCCAAGTCCATATTTTCCAACCACTTTGCCTTCTTCTTTTTTGCCAACTTTTGCTTTCCAGTCACCCATGACTATCAGGATATCCTGTTTATTTATTTATTTATTGTACATTTGTATCCCGCTGCTTCCAGTGATCAGCAGCGGTTGCTATACATGATTAAGGGTGGCTGTACAGGCCAGGAATTAGCAAAATATAGATTGTGATTGGGAGGGAAAGTTAGGAACACAGCAAACTTTGGGTTACAGATTACACTTGCTTACAGATTACAGATTACACTTGATTGCTGGGAATACTCTACACAAGATACAGAATTGCTGGGAATACTTTACACAGGATACAGAATTTACATATTTACATATTTACTGAATGCGTTTCTCAAAGCGGGCTTACAAGGGCAGGGTGACTTTCCATAACATGGTGGACAGTTGGTAGTGGGATACAATGCCTAGGTTTCATTGTAATGCGTTTGGAAGAGGTGAGTCTTAAGCTTTTTTCTGAAGTCCTTCAAGTTACTGTTTGCCCGCAACTCACATGGCAACCAGTTCCATAGTAGTGGAGCTGTAAGTGAGAATGCTCTGTTACTAGTAAACACTTTAACAGTTCTCCAGCACTTCGGGACACAGAGGGTATTGAGGTTTACTGTTCTTCTACTCCTGTTGGGAGGTTGATTGGTGATAAGGCTGTTGAGGTATGAGGGTGCTAAATTATGAATGAGTTTGAATGTAGTGACTATCATTTTGTATTGGCCGCGGGCCGCAATGGGGAGCCAATGTAGCTCAATTAGTACAGGTGTAATGTGATCAGCGAGGCCTTTTTGCATGATGATTCTGGCAGCAACATTTTGTGCCATTTGCAGAATGTTTATGGTTTTCTTTGGCAATCCTTGCAGTATGGCGTTGCAATAGTCTAGATGAGGAATGATGAGAGCTTGCGCGACAGACCTGAAGTCGGCATGCTCAATGATGTTACGCAGTGGCTGCAAGACTCTGAATTTGTGGAAGATGGCCCGATTGGTAATTCGGAGATGTTTGTCCATATTTAGGTTGCTGTCCAGCATCACTCCTAGATATTTTATTTAGGTCTTTATGTTGTAGACGTTATTGTTCATGGTGACTGTAGTTGGGGGATTGAAGTCCGGTTTCCTGGAGATGCACATCACTTCTGTTTTTTTATGGTTTATGAACATGTTATTGTGTTGCAACCAGTTTTGCAATTCAAATAGGCATTTTTCAAGTTTGTTGAGGTTTGGGTTGTTTACATCTAGTTGGGTATATAGCATTAGGTCATCTGCGTAAATATGATAGTTGATCTTGTGGTCCTGGAAAATCTTGCAGACTGGTTGTAGATATAAGTTGAATAGGAGTGAAGAGAGGGCAGGGCCTTGCGGAATGCCTTGAGTTTGAGGGAAAGGGGGTGCCTTGTCATCGTTAAAATGGACCTGCTGCGTTCTGTCGGTTATGTATGAGGAGAACCATTTTACCAGTAAACGCTTTAACAGTTCTCCAGCACTTCGGGACACAGAGGGTATTGAGGTTTACTGTTCTTCTACTCCTGTTGGGAGGTTGATTGGTGATAAGGCTGTTGAGGTATGAGGGTGCTAAATTATGAATGAGTTTGAATGTAGTGACTATCATTTTGTATTGGACGCGGGCCACAATGGGGAGCCAATGTAGCTCAATTAGTACAGGTGTAATGTGATCAGCGAGGCCTTTTTGCATGATGATTCTGGCAGCAACATTTTGTGCCATTTGCAGATTGTTTATGGTTTTCTTTGGCAATCCTTGCAGTATGGCGTTGCAATAGTCTAGATGAGGAATGATGAGAGCTTGCGCGACAGACCTGAAGTCGGCATGCTCAATGATGTTACGCAGTGGCTGCAAGACTCTGAATTTGTGGAAGATGACCCGATTGGTAATTCGGAGATGTTTGTCCATATTTAGGTTGCTGTCCAGCATCACTCCTAGATATTTTATTTAGGTCTTTATGTTGTAGACGTTATTGTTCATGGTGACTGTAGTTGGGGGATTGAAGTCCGGTTTCCTGGAGATGCACATCACTTCTGTTTTTTTATGGTTTATGAACATGTTATTGCATTGCAACCAGTTTTGCAATTCAAATAGGCATTTTTCAAGTTTGTTGAGGTTTGGGTTGTTTACGTCTAGTTGGGTATATAGCATTAGGTCATCTGCGCAAATATGATAGTTGATCTTGTGGTCCTGGAAAATCTTGCAGACTGGTTATAGATATAAGTTGAATAGGAGTGAAGAGAGACCTTTGAGTAAGTTGTCCATTAGTGCTAGGAGGAGGGTTTTCTACACCGTGATGTTGACGAAACCCGTATTGATGCATATTCTGTCAATTTCAGCTTGTACTTGTCTGTAGAACTCATCAACTTCATCCTCTTCTGCAGCTGTTGTTGGGGCATATACTTGAACTACAGTTGTGTTGATGGGCATTCCTCAAAGACGAATAGAAATTAGACTTTCACTGATTGCATTGTATTTCATTACAGTTCTTGCAAGTTTCTTCTTCATTATAAATGCAGCACCATTTCTTCTTTGTCTTTCATTTCCAGCATTGTAGAACATGTGATCATCAGATGCAAAATGCCCAATGCCAGTCTATTTCAGTTTGCTGACTCCCAACAGATTGATTTGTACACCACGTTCCATTTCATTCTTCACTACCTCCAACTTCTCTTGGTTCATGCTTCGTACATTCCATGTCCCAATATGTAAGACATCTTTGCAGCTGACTCTCGTTTCATGCGCAGCAGCATCAGCAGTCAGATGTCCCAAGGGCTTTGATACAACCACATCATAATTGCTGACTTTACTCTGAAAAGTCTTCAGCTCCTCCCCAGTAGTCAGTTGAGTGCCTTCCAACCTGGGGGTCTCATCATCCAGCACCATAGTACAGTTTGTTTTGTTGTGACTATCCATTGGGTTTTCATGGCAAGATATGAAAGTAGATTGCCAGGCCTTTCTTCCATGCAGTTTAATTCTAGTGTTGATGCTGTTGTCACAGAAATGTGATCCTCTGCCGCCAACACCGTCCTATTCTGTTGCTGTCCATCTACTCCCCAAATGTTGCCCAATCTACACCTGATTGCAAAAAAAAATCTTTAAACTTGGTGCGAGCTTTTTAAAGCTCCTGGAATATATTTGTTTTGATCTAGCTCACACCATTTCAGTAGTAGCCCAAAGCAAGTTATGTTCAGGTATATTAGGTACAGTATATAAACACAGCAAACCTTTAACATTATTTATGGAGAGATGAGTAACTCAGTTTCTTCTTCTTAAAGTATAGTCTGCAGTATTGCAGTAGGAAGTACAATGGGACGACAAGGAGGACCTGGCAGTCTTCAGCTGCTGTCATTTTCTCTGCTTTTAAATAATGAATGAATGCATGCTAGTGAATTGTAATCACATTCTTCATAGTTGAAATGTATTGTTAATTGCGCCCCTATAACTCTAGGTGTCATTACATTTAGAAAATAGAAGTCCAGCAAGTGAATAGTCATAGTTTTCAGAGATGGTAAAGAAATAACGGCATCCCTAGTTAACGTTTGATATTATATGTAAATATAGATACTTTATATAGAGAACCATTTTTTAAAGATTTTTCTGACTACCTTGGAAGTTAGATGGACAAATCATCATAATTAAAATCGCCACCCTCCCCCATTGACTACTTAAATGTTATGCAGGCAAATGACATAAAAACACAGAAACAGAACATGAAGGCAGAAAAACTCCACACATGCTCTGGGAGAGGATAGTTGGAAGGCCTATCCAGTCTGCCTATTCACATCCACTACTCAAATCTATAATCCCTTTCTCTTACTCCAAGACCCTCTCTGCTTGTCCCATGCTTTCTTGAATTCAGATACTGTCTTTGTTTCCACCACCTCCGCTGGAAGGCTGTCCCTTGCATCAACTACCATTTCTGTAAATAAATATTTCTTTAGATTATGCCTGAGTCTACTCCCTGCACCTTCGTCACATGATGCCTGGTTCTAGAAACCTCTTGACATTGAAACAGGCCTACCTCCTGTGCATTGATATTTTAGAGATATTTAAATTTTTCTAACATATCTCCTCTTTCTCACCTTTCATTAGAGAATACATATTTACAAGTCTGTCCCCATATGTTTTATGAAGACCACTGACCATGTTAGCAGCTGCCCTCTGGACCAACTTCATCTGATTTGTTTTTCAGAGTGCGTGCTCCACAATTGTACACAGTACTCCAAATGAGGGTTCAGTAGAGACTTATACAGAGGCACGATGGCCTCCTTTTTCTTTTTGACTATTCTTCACTTTGTGTACCGAAGCATTCTTCTAATATTTGTTGTCACCTTAGCTACCTGTTTGACCACCTTAAAATCATCAAATGTAGGCAAATTTACGAAGTGCTTGAAAGCTGCTTTGTTTAAAGAGGCATTTCGTTAGCTAAATGTGGATATCAATGGTCAATTTTGATGAAGTAGAAAATAAACGCATTTCTATTGGTTTTGTTATTTTGATTGCCCGTGTTATTTTGTGTGAAAAGAACATCGAGATTCATCATAAGAGTCTGAAAAAGTCAGATGATGTTGATTTGTTCCTTGTTTCGCAAGTTGTAAAGAGTAAGTCAGATGGCATATTGTAAGGGCAGGAGCCTGATAGACCCCTGCCCCTAAGATCTATTACAAGAGTTGCCATGTTTTGGCTATCTCACTTTGTGAATTTGGTACTATGGACTCATCAACATACCAGTTCTTCAAAATAAGCTATCCTAGCCCCTATCATAAAGGAATCAAAGTCTAAAACAGATAAATATAGTAATTATTGTCCTATTGCAAATATATATTTTTAAGCAAAAGTGTGTGTGTGGGGGGGGGGGGGAGAATGGGGGGGGGGGTTCAGTGGCCACCCAATCCCATGAATTCATGGATGCACAGAACTTGTTAAACCTTTGCTAATCAGGATTTAGAAGAAGCCACAGCACAGAAACCGTGGTGGCGGCTCTTTTAGAAGAGATCAGTTATATAATTGATAAGAATAATGAAGGAGTTTTGATTCAGCTTGAGCTATATTGTGGAGCTTTGTCAAAGAGCTAGGTTAGATTCTTTCAAAATCTAAGTAGCTCACATCCAGCATGCTTTCCTGATTTAATGATCTAGTCACCTAGAAACCAATGAAATAAAGTATCTTGATGCTTGCAATAGTGTTAATATATTTTAAAAGCACCATTAATGCCCATTTCATCAATTAGGTCTTTTAACTGTTCTTTTAAAAAATGTTAGCTATTGTGAACATTAATGCAAAATCTATGCTAAGGAGGTACTGAGCTCTGTAATTATGTAAATCAGCTGATTACATAGGGGCCCCTTTTACTAAACTGCAGAAACTTTGCACTTACTACATAGTAACTGCCCAAGTTACTGCTTGGTAATTGCAAAGAATTTGCACTTAATGTTGGGAATGTGTCCACCTCTACACATGCAATTAACACAGAGAAAATACATTTACTGTACTTTAAATGCATGACAGGTAACACAAATGCATATAACGCCACCTACTGAAATTGAGTTAAGTGACCTGTGTTAACTGCTGTGGTAAAAACTAGCATGTACAGTTGTGGTCAACATTATTGGCATTCTTGAATTTTAGGTATGCTGTGTACAGTATCTTGAGAAATAATTGGAAATATTCCAACTGTATGTCATAATATTTAAATAATATGTATAAAGATGTACAACAAAAAAAAAGATATTTGTGCAACATAAACAGTAATTTCTGAGAAAAAAAACTAAATATGACCTGGACAGAATTAATGGCACCCTTCACTAATATTTGTTGCACAAACGTGTAGCCATCTATACGTTTCATACATCTGTCTGCTGTCTCCCACCCTTCAATTGCGATTTGCTCCAGCTCATGAATGTTTCCAGGATTTATGTTACCAATGGCAGATTTCATCTCTTTCCAAAAGTTCTTGATTGGAACTGAGATCAGGACTCATTGCTCGCCAGTTTAGAACAGTCCATATTTTCCTTTTTAACCATTTTTTTGGATTTTTGGATGTATGCTTTGGCCCATTGTCCTGCTGGAGGACCCATGACCTTCGACCCAGGTGTAGTTTTCTGACACTAAGGGGTATGTTTACTAAACTGCGCTAACGTCGCAGCGGCGACATTATCACGCGATAACATCTCCTTCGGCATTAAGGTGCACAGAGGGTGGAGCAAGGCTCCCCAGAGGGCAGAGTAAGGCACCCCAGGGGCGGAGAGAAGTGGTCAATGGGCGGAGAGTGGGCGGGGAGAGGCTCCATGCACACTAACGCCGTGAAATGAAGGTCGGAAAATTAGTGCCAGTGAAAACCTCGCGCTAGAGGCACATTTGCAGGAGAGAGAAACTAGTTCAGTCAGCAATGTACAGCAAAGGCAGGGAGACCCAGAAAAGTGATAGCAGTGATACATGTGCAGCAACCAAAAAGGCAAAAACCATATATAATGACCAGAACCAAAAGTGAAATCCAAAACACCGAGCTGACCAATAGAACAAATAATGACAAATGGTAATGAACACAACCTATAAAGAATAAAAAGGACGAGCTCACATTTGGAAGGGTCAATTCTCAGACCCCCTACAAAGTGAATGTTCCAACATAGAAATCGTGCTGATGAGGGTGTTCTGTGGTGTATATGGAGTACCTTGCTTTTGTGGCTTTCACATGTGCAGCAACACCAGAGTGGGCACGTGGGAAAGGGCACTATGGTGATGGGGTAAATGGGGTACAGGGGACTGCATGCGTCACATGCAGTGGGCCAGCTGGGGCACAGTGTGGACTAGGCAGATGCCTACCTGTCACATAGGAATGCAGAAACTAAAAAGCAGCAAGCCAGCAACTGACCAGGGTCCAGCATGGCCATGAGTGTGCATCCCACAGTGTCCCGGGGACAGCGCCCAGCAGGTACCCCCAAGGGCACATAACATTGACAGGCGGTGCCGGGGGGAAGTGCTGATGTCCATGTTACCACCCCTACCCCAGACCCCACACCATAGGCACCCACCTAGTGGCACACTGGATGGCATGGGTCTGTGCACCACTGGCATAAGGGCATGTCAGTATGGTGGTGGAGGGGGTACCAGCGCCTGAGGGGGCAGTGGCAGCTGCCCACAGCAGAGCAAGGCCAAGCCCTGTATAGGTGGGTGGCGTGCAGTGCAACAGATAAGGTCTGTCTGAGGAACAGTCATGGGATCTCCAGGGAACAGCCTGCCTCTGTGGTAATAGTTTGGTGCAATACACACAGCCAGTGTGCTCAAAGGCAGAAGGTCACAGATTCAAGTACCAGTTGGGGGTCCTGCAGACCATGTCCCAATATTTTACCCTACAGAGCACATACACCATAAACATGTCCACTGCCTAGAGCAGAGGTTCCCAACTCCTGTCCTGGAGGTCCAAACACCATTGAGGTTGTCAGGATGTCCCTAAGAAATATCCATGAGATGCATTTACATGTACTGCCCCATTGTATGCAAATGTATCTCATGCATATTCATTAGCGAAATCCAGGAAACCAGAATCATGTTTGGCCCACCAGGACCGGAGTCTGGACCCTCTGCACCAGAGCATCGGCCAAAAGATGCACAAACACCCACACCCACGGGCTTCACTATACAAAGCCTCATGGAGAGTCAGTCTGTTGGGCCCTGCGTGGAGCAGCAGCTACCACTACATGCCCCTGTATCCCTTAGCAATGCGGTCAGAACCATGGAAACACGTTCCATATATGTATCATAAAGTTGCTATGCTTAATGTGAGACCACAAATCCTAACTTAAAACAATTTGGTAAAAGAGATTCATCATAGCAACCTTTCTGATATATGTGGAGTATGCTGCCATATGTGTTTACGACACTGTCTACCACCCCGGATAGTGACTCTAACACTATTGCATTCCCTTGCACTGCCTGCACTGTGCCCAGGACTGGTGTGGCGGCCAGGGCTGGCAGCCACCTCTATCATTGCACAATGCAGAAATAGGTGTTAGAGTGTGTTATGTCTGTCCAGTGTTTTGTGGCTGCCTACACCTTACTGAGCCCACAATGCTTGCACAATTTCCAGTGTTAGCCTGCCATTGTGCATAATGAGTGGCAAGGTATTATGGGTATGGGCCAGACAGGGCGGTCTGGGCAGGATGCATGTGCACAGGGCATAGGGCAATAGCTGGGATACTGTAGTGCGCATCCACCACCTGCAAGGACACAGTGGCCACAGCATGTCATGCTGGGAGGTCACTCCCACTCTGACTGAGCAGTAACCATGGCATGTCCAGGTTCCCACATAATGCTATACACTGTTTCTGTAAGTGATATTTGTGGGTTCCCATTTCCGGGGCCCAATCACTGACAAACCTGCTTGGTGTATGTGCCAGTTACCACATCTGGGTGCACATTGTTCCTTTTGGAACATGCACTATGTATGTGCTAGCAGACTGTCTGCGGTTAGCATGTGTATGACTGCAACACCTTGCATAATGCAGCAGGTGCACACTGACTGCCCTCTGCTGGTGAATGTCAGATTGTAGTGGGGGCAGCTGAGCTGAGCTAACCAGGCATACTGCCAGTGGTCCTGTTCCATGTGCAGATCTGCATCAGCTCTCTGTTTGCAAGTTGGACAGGGGTTGCTGGTCCCACCGTCCCTCATCATGTACCTCCGTTGCCCCTATTGCAAATGGGGATAGTGTGTGTCTGTTGTTCACAGGTCATGTTCCCTACCCTGACCCAGAGAGGGAGGGTTTGCTAGGCATATCTTTGTCATGTGAGTCCAGACACACCCCTGCTCCAAAAACAGGTGTCCATGGCAACCTCACTGAATATGCATTAGGTTGTGTGCATCATGGTCCACAAGGGCTACACATTACTGGCAAATAGAAATGGACATAGAAAACTCCTAAGGCTGTTTGCAAAGAATACCACCCACACTAGTAGTGATGGTGAACTGCAGCAAAGCCTTCCACAAACAACCCGGGTACTGTGGACCTGGTGCTGGCCACATGACTTTACCCTCAGGGTGATAGCAGAACATGCACAATGGCATGGTCAGTAGGTACACTGTGCCAGTAACACACACGGTCAGTCCCCCTACCCAGTTGACGTGCTGTAGAGGTGCAAACCCCATCTGGTGAGCCGATGTAGACTGCTGTTCTGCATGTGAATTGCATCATGGGTACTCTTGATGCTATCCTATGCTGTTAGCCACACCAGACAGTGTGTCTGGTGACCTGCACTAGTTCAGTAGCTAGCCATAGCTTAACTACAACCAATACTGATGTAGGACAATGGTTAATACACTGACATCAATAGGAGAGGTCATGGGTTCAATACCGCAGTGAGCCTGTATGTTTAATTTATCTGGACGGATATAATATACTGCATTATCATTACATCAAAGCGTTTTATCACATGAAACAATTTTTAAGGTGTGGTCAGTTGCATTCAGTGGGTATGTTGGAAGAGTGGTGTGGGCTGCAGGTTGCTAGATTTGCTGGTGAGCTATATATAAAGTGCCCATTAGTAAAACTGTCAGAGGCTATGCCAGTTTATGCCTGTAACAGTCTGACATCAGTGTTCACACCCCAAAGCACCCTCACCTCAGTTGCCCAACCTAAGGTGCCCTGTACAGTGCCTTAGCTATGGCCTTACACTATCCCAGTAAGCAGAGCAGAAAGTGTGTGCAGATGACCTAGTGTTGCTGTGTAGCCAGCCGTTGCTATGTTAAAAGGCATAGCACACTGGTTAATATGAATGCTGTCACAGCCAGTGGTAATGTGTTTGATACCCTAGTACGCCAACATCAAGATAAATGTCTGAGATGCATATTGTGGCAAGAATAGTCAGACACATCTTTGCAATGTGTGTCTGCAGCATAAAACATTTTCAACGTAGCTGTGTACCCCCAAGGTGCCTCATAGCATGGCGTGGCAGAAAGTGCATCACAAGGCACCCTATGAAGTGGCCTGGACAAACGGCAGAAAGCCTGTTACGCTGTGTATCTTGGCAGTGCCACTGTTGTTCGCCATGTACCAGGCGTGGCACTGGCACGTAGCTAGCATGCTGTAGTGATGCATGGCAGCATGCATTGATGCACGGCAGCGGGCATATGCGGCATGCATGAATGCGTCAGCTAGGCATCGAGGAAGCCTGCCTTCACCCATTGGGAGCTGCGACACCTTGCAGCACTAATCTGCTTTCGGCAGCAAAAATTATTTCCCGGCTCCTCCAAATGCCAGGACCTCTGCCACGTTAGGAGGACATGGGAGCGCATCACGAGGTGGTTCAATCATATTGCGGACTACCCACGTGAGGTAAGTGTATGGGTACAGGTCACACAATGCAAGGTGTGCAAAACAATATCTAGCAATGAACACACATCATACATGTACAATATGGTATAGACACCAGTCTGTGGGCCAACCAGTGCTGAATGTAGCTGCGTATGCTGCTGTGTGTAAGTATTCCCTATCCCCAAGAGGCTGTGGACCTGATCACAGAGGTCTAGTTGTCATCCTGGTGTTATGGTACCTGCTGCTGTTGATGTGTTTAAATCCACCCTACCCCCAGGAGGCCTTAGACCTGCCTAAAGAGGTCTGTTAAACAGCATGATGATATGGTAGTTTATGCAGTTGCAGGTTCACACATCTTCCCTATCCCCAGGAGGCCTGAGACCTGATGAAAGTGGTCTGTTAGTCATCCTGGTGTTATGGTAGTTGGTGCTGTTCATGTGTTCAAATCCACCCTACCCCCAGGAGTCCTGAGACCTGATTACAGAAGTCTGTAATAAATCCTGTTGTTATGGTAGTTTATGCATTTTCAGATTCACACATCTGCCCTATCCCCAGGAGGTCTGAGACCTGATTACACAGGTCTGTTAGTCATCCTGGTGTTATGGTAGTTGCTGCTGTTGATGTGTTCAAATCCACCCTACCCCCAGGAGTCCTGAGACCTGATTACAGAGGTCTGTTAGTCATCCTGGTGGTATGGTAGTTGCTGCTGTTGCAAGGTTCACACATCTGCCCTATCCCCAGGAGGCCCATACCTGATTGCAGAGGACCATTATAGATGCTGGTGTTAGGGTACCTGCAGCTGTTGGGATTTCACAGCTTTGACCTAACTCCAGGAGGCCCCAGACCAGATCACAGATGTCAATAGCTCAACTAGGTGTGGTGGTCCATGCTCCTGTTGCATTCGCCCACAACTGCCCTATTCACAGGAGGCCTTAGTCCTGACCATAGAGATATAGTAGAAAGCCTGGTGTCATGGTAGTGGCTCCTGGCAATGTGTTCAGGGCCACCCACTTCCCGCTCTATCTCAGAACACATCACACATGTTTTGTAAAGATATCATGGTGCCATGGCGGGTGTGTCGGCTGATGTGTGTAGGTCAGGCAAACACACAGGTTTGGGCCGGACCACACAGGGATTTAGGAAACACCTCACCTGGAGACCCGCATGCTTACCCCACACATGGCATGGTGCTTCCATGTCATGCAAGGGGAGTGTAGGAACAGGGTATGGAGGGTCCGGGGGTTGCACACAGTACACATAGGTGGCATCCCACACATGCCCAGACCCACAGCCACACATCCAGGCGAAGCTGGCAACAGGTAGTAGAGGACACACTGGCCAGAGCAGCAGCAGCACCCTGCTGCTCACAGTGATGTGTGATATGCGTTGGGCACCCACCAGAGATATCTGGCCCCTAATGCTCCCACCCATTTCATTCCCCCCCAGGTAGAGGACCTATGGAAAAAGGGATGGGAGTTGCGGCTGCACTGCTCGGATGTCCTTGCCCACCTCCAAAGGAGGGCACTGGAGCAAAGTGGCGGTGAGTGTTGCAGCCTCTGCAGTGCAGTACAGCATGTCACAGTGGCCCAACAGCCTGTGGGAGGCCACACTATGTTTATGTGGTGTGTGAATCGCATGATGGTGTGCTAATGACTGTCTCCCTCCACAGAGGATGCTGCTGCTGGTGAGGGCTCATCTACATCAGGGCCCCCCACAACAGGCCCCACAGCTCCAGTCCAGCCGGAGGAGGAGGAGGCCAAAGAGGAAGAAGACAACATGGAGTGGGCTGAGGGTGGGGTGGTGTGGGAGGGGGGGGGAGGGTGTGTTGTATGCGGCAGGGGGTGAGGAGGGCAAGGGGGAGGAGGACAAGGAGGCGGAAGAGGAGGAGAGCGGGGAGGGGGATGAGGGAGAGGGTGGGTGGGAGGTGTCAGGGGGAGGAGGGGGGTGTGGAGGGGGTGGCCCTGTGGGTGGGAGGGGACACAGGACAGCACAGGGCACTGTGGGTCCCTGCCAGCTGCCACATGTGTGTGGCGATGGTGGGTATAGCATCACCCCCCCCCATTGCCACAGACAGGGCCCATGCACATGCCACCACACAAACACCGGGCACCTGGTGTGGATGTGCTGTCAGGTGCATCCAGGACCTGTCTGTGGCACTGGTTGGCGTGCTGCAATGCAAGCAGTCCCAGGACCGCACCATCTGGTGGCTGTCAGGTGCCATTCAGTGGATGGCTGCCAAGATGCACATGCAGCATGCAGCTGGTATGGGCGGTGCATCTCAACAGCCATCCCCTGATGGGCATCCCAGGAGCGTTTGAGGGCCACAGGGGTGCCCACACACATGCCCTGTGCTATCCTATCACCCGGGACACATCATGAGGTTTTTTGTAAATATTACCCATTGTACGGGTAACAGTAAAAACGTTTATAAGTACAGCACAATGGTCACATGTCTCCTTTACACACAGACTGTGTACATGAGCATGGGACATGTGTGTAAATCCCTATGTATATGCATGGTAGACATAGGTAACATACATGGACCGTCTCCACACTCAAGAGTGGGGGCTGCCCATGTGCGTAGGCATCTGTGTCCCCTGGTGCCCCGTGATGTACCAATTTTCTGTGTGTCCCAGCAGCTATGGTCACATGCATGCTGCCTGTGATGTGTTGGCTGCATATCTGATGCACCATACTCGGGGGGGGGGAATGGAGGGAAAGGCTAGCAGCAGGATGTGGCAAGAAGGATAGGAGGGACTGCTGTACACAGGAGCTGCATAGGAGGATAGCTGGTGAGGCCGAGACAGGTGGATGTTGGTCAGGAGGATGAGCAACAGCTCACTACAATCGCTGGGGATAAGTAACCAACTGACTGTAGCCAGATACCTTTGTCTGCCTGTGCCCCCGCAAGCATATGTGGGTAAACAGCCACGTAGGCTCTGGTGTGGGCAGAGAGGATGGTCACACATGTGGGTAGACTACTGGAGAGCATATGGGGTGTGAGAGAGTAACAGATCCGTAAAACATACATGTACCACCTTAAAGATATTGCTGGTCGATGGGAGAGGTAGGGTATACCCACACTCATAGGTAGAAAGGCGCACACATGGCAAGGTGCATGGCACACAGGGAATGGTATAACGTATGTGCAGTGATTGGTGGCAGTACAGACACCACACCCCTATGGGAAATGGGGAGGCACATGTGGCCAGGGTGACAACATGGGTTGCAGGGTACACAAGGGAGCACAGTGGCACACACTGGAGATGTACACATAGGTATAAATAGGTTTTGATGTCTTTATTATCACAGATGTAGTGACCTGTCCCCCAACCTCACATCCTGCATCTCTGCCCACGTCCACGGCACCCACGGGCCAACCCACCCCTCTGTGCTGGGTCCGCTGGTGCCGCCTCTGGTGCTGGTGCTGGCTGCTGGGGACGCCGAGCCATGGCCTCCTGGGCATCTGCAATGTGCACTAGCACTGCTGCCATCATCTCAGCTGTGGCATGCAGCTGGCTCACCTCCTTCTGAATGGCCATCAGAGCTTGACCCTTCTGAATGGCCATCAGAGCTTGACGAATGGCTGTGGGTGAGACACAAGGTGATGTGTGAGACATGTGTTGCACCCCCCACCGTGATGCATGCACATGTCTGGCATATCCCAAAAGATCGGTCTGCAGAGCAATCATGCATGCGACGACTAGCAACGCAGTACCATGTTTACATCTGTGTGTCCTATGATCCATCCTCAGGCCAGGAAATGCTCCTGCTGAGGGGTCGTGGGAATCACAGATATGACACATGGTACTGTGTCACACTTCATTGTGTCACTGCTTGATCTGCGCACTGGTCGTATGGGATAGGCCGGATAACTTGGGGATTCATGGCACACAGATAGATATCTGGGGGGCACTGTTTGCTCTAAACCTGCCGCACAGTACTGATTACCCCGACTATCTATGCTAGGTACCATTACCTAGGGAGAGGGGTCCGCCCAGTAAGCTGTATAGGTGATCTGGGATAGGTGTGTACCACTGTACTTCTCCTTGGGGTATATGGTGGTGAATAGTGTGCGGCTGTATGAGCTCATTAACATTAGCTCACCGGACTTTCTGCTCTTCCCCCGGTGGCTCCTGCCCAATCGGGGCAGTGGGAGCTTGCCTTCCTTGCTGCATAAAAGCGGCGTCCCTCCTGGGCACGCCCACGCCTTGCGGGCCCGTGCCTGAGGGCCTTGCAAGAGGGCCCTTTGGCGTGGCCCTTCGGCAGTGGACAGTAGGCAAGGAATCGGACTATTCCAGCAACACCGCATTGCCGCACAGAAGACGAGAACACCGCTACCCCGCCGCATGAAAGAAGCATGACCCACGGACTAAAAACCAACTACCAGCCTAATCAATCTACAAGAACCTTGACCAAGCTTGAGCCCCCAGTACAGGTTGAGCTCGCGAGAAACCAAACCGAACCCACCGCAACGATCCCAGGCTTCATTTGCAAATTGCACTGACACTTCATTTACAATTCTCTGGGCTTTTTGTGAGTTTAATCCCCATTTGAACAACTCGCTTACTGCAATCAAGCTTGAGCTCCCAGTATAGGTCAAGCTCGCTGAAACCTCCTCCCAGACGACTCCCATTAACTCAGGTAACATTATCACCAAGCCCCATCCTGTACCTCTCATAAATCCAGCCAGCATACTTAACTGAAGCATGGCATAGGAGCAATGCTCACCCTAATGTATCTGTATCCTGCTATGTATAGTGAATGTCTGTCTCTGTAATGTTGATCCCTGCATAGCCTTACTCATACTGTAGCATACCTACCTAGCCTGCCTACTAGCAAAATTTTCACAGTGCATTATCCTGTAAAGGTCTTGCTTATCAGAAAAGTTTTCACAGTGCGTTAACCTGTTAAAGTATTAAATTTTAGGTAAACTGGATGTCTTAAATGTACTGGATGCTGTAAATGTAAATGTAATTTAAGTTAACTAAGGTAAATAAGGTAACCGGTCCCTTTAGAGAGTTGCACCTCACGGAGCATTGGGTCACAAGCGTTCATTATGTGCTGGCCCTCATTTCCCTTAACAAAAAGGAAAATGGATCCCTTTAACATCTCCAAACTTTGGTTCCTTTGCCTAACCACATGCCTAGCCACTTGCATAGGAAACCCCATCACCCACCTCTACACCCCATATGCCTGGCAACCATTATTTTTATCCAACACACTTCCTGCCCTCGCAATGCACAATATCTACCTGCATCCACACGCGCAAGTAACCATTCAACCCAGTTATGGGCCAAATAATGTTTCCAATAGAAAACAGCGACCCCGTCACCACCCCAAATTAAAAAAGGAACACCGTCCGAAGGAACCAAGAACCTCCAAGCTAGGCAAGAACGTGGACAAGAACTTGCAAACTGTCTACCCAACACAGTCCACAATTTACATTATATTAATAAATGCTAGGTCTATAAGAAATAAAACTCACATGACCTCATCACAGATACAAAGCCTGATATACTATGCATCACCGAGACATGGATAACCGAAACAGACCCTGTAATCATCAATCAAATAAGCAAACCTGGTTATACGACCTATAACTGTCCCCGCTCCAAGAAAAGAGGAGGAGGAGTCCTAATCTTGGCCAAATCTGAATTATCTCTAGCAAGTATACCACTAAGTGTGCCCGATGGCATTGACATACTCAAAATTGAAAACAGAACCTTATCCGTATGTCTTATCTATAGACCACCAACTTCCCCCCAGGAATCCCTGGCAGCAGCTCTGGAAATCATCTCAGCTACAGCGCCCAAAAAGAACAAGATCATCCTTGGAGACCTGAACCTAGCCTCCACCACCGCAGCACAATCAAACATCTTCCATGAAGCTATGGAACAACTGGGTTATGAGCAAATCATCCAAGTCGCAACCCATATCAAAGGTAATACACTAGACATGGTGTTTCTACCCGCTAAACATCCCAAGCTGTTGAAATCCAAACCACGAATAACTCAAGTACCATGGTCAGATCATCATCAAATCAAACTATCCCTACTTCTCCCCTCAGCACCTGACCAATCGCAACCAGACCAAGCATCGCACCAGCGAAGATGCTTCCAAAAATTTAACAAGGAAGACCTACTTGAATCCGTAGCAAACCACATACACACGGATCTCTCAGACCTCGAGCTGCTGGCAAACCTCTGGAACACAGGAATCGAGGCTACCTCAAAACCCACCTGGACTCACCCAAAGAACCCAACCAAAACCAAGTCTGAACCATGGTACACCACAACCCTACGGGAACTGAAGAAGGACCTGAGAAAGCAGGAACGTAAATGGAGAAAGCTCAAAACCGAGGAATGCAAAAAGACTTACCTCGACCTCCTATCAACTTATGCATCTGGCGGTAGATTTGCCATGCAGTGCAGTGTTGCATATTTCCTGGCAGACACAGATGATTCAAAGGCAGATCAGCAAGATGTAGATTACAGTAGGCAAACCAGAAGCTTATTAAGGGGTGGGTTGGTGTTTTAGTTGTGTGTTCAGGGGAGACTGGGGAAATATAGCTGATGACATCTAGAAAGAAACCGCAAGCCTCAGCTACAAGCTGGGTATGCGTGGAGAGGTGGAAAATGGAGTCCAAGACAACCCCTACATTGAGGACCCTGGGGAAAGGAAGTTGTGCCCACCCACACACAGATGCTGTAATAGGAGGGTAGGGTTTAGGTGGAAATATGGACTATCCGTTCTTTGCCATTGTCAATTTCACGCAATGGGGTGACATGCAGCCAGCAATGTCAGGTGGCAAGCAGACATCGGAGTGTGGTTTGGCAGAAATAGCTCAGGCGTGGAGAAATATATTTGCAATTAATCAGCACACAACTGGTAATGTAAGTCAAGGGATGAAATAGCCACACCAAGGAATTGCATATCGAGAGAGGGAAAGGAAGAAGCCCCTGGATATATCCATGTGGTACAGGAACTGGCAGCAGGGTAGCAGAGGACATGGAGCCACCAGAACACACACTTAAGGGGCAGTGGGAGAGATATGGGGGGGGGCACAGGATAGTACAGAGTTGTTCACCTCTTTGCCCTGCCCCCCAAATCCCATATGTTGCTGTTGGCACACATATCCACATGTGTGCCTGGCCAGTTTTTCATCTCCAGCACTGTCTCTGGGACATATCCAACAGAGCTGCGTGTGTCTGCAGGTCCTAGGTGTTCTGGTGGTGGGCTGCACATACACCCTTCCTTGACATTGTAGCATCAGCCAACAGCAGTGTATCATTGCATTTGACAAGCCTTTATCTCCGCTAATCTCCAATTGTGCACATACAGGCCGTATGCCACTGGTGGCACGCTGACCTTAGCATACTGTGTGTGTGTGTGTGTTTTTGGGTTGGCTGTGTGATGATACCATCTGCAGGCATTTTGCATTATCATGTGGTGTGAGGGGTCTGTACACCTGTGGAGCGGTGGTAACTGTGCTATCTCTACCTTACTGCTGTTGACCTTGTGAACATTGTGGGCATGTGTTGTGTGTTGTGAGCTGACCTATCTCTTGTGTGCTAACAGACCACTGCGCAACAGCATTTATGTATCACAGATATCGCCATAATTTGGACATGCATCAACAGTGGCTGCACATGGGGACATGGTAATTCTACACATTTCGATGGCCTCTTCTCCCTTCACTGTGACATGTTGTGGCCTTTGCCAGCCTCAGAGGATCCCGAGCAGACACTTGCTGCAGACACACGGTAGGTTGCACCTTGGGTCTTTTGGGAATGACATCAGCCTTTACATGTTAGTGATTTGCTGTTTGTTTCATGGACCTTTCCTGTTGAGTCTCTGTATACCAACGCTGATGCACATGGGCATGGACATGACCATATCCATGTGACACCCTCATCTGCAGTTCCATTTCCGAATGTCCACAACATGCAGTGTGTTCTGTGTTGTGATCATGTTATGTTTGCCTGTGTGACATCTCATTACGTACATATTGATGTTTGACTCCCTGCAATTTGGCCTGATGTTGCGAGCAGCATACCAATACATTGTTTCTCCTTCTTCTGCACAGGGCAGAGGACACACACACACATCTACTTCAGTGCATCCGCGGTCACCATCACCCACCTCTTGGTGGACACAGCAACACCATTCAACTATCCCTGGGAGATGGTGCCATAGGATGTTTGATCTCTGTGAGTGGGACACATGCCTCAGATGGACATTATTGTTGGACTGCTACTTTGAGCATAACAGGCCTGTCCAACACACCATTGCTACTGTGCTCTGGCTGGGTGTCGTGTTCATCGCAGGAGACCCACATGACCTTTCCAGTACTGTGGCATACTGAGATGTCACACTTGACTATGCATGCCCATGGTTTCAAGGACAGTCTTAATGGGACATGTTGGGTTGCAGACACCCTTTGCACTGTGGACACTGTGTACTGGTCCCTATGTGTGCAGCAGGGACTGACATTGTCGCTGTATGTTGTACATCCATCTGACATTGTGTTGGTGTGTTTTGCCCATGTGTGTGACCTGCACTGCAGGATATCCTCATCTGTTTAATTCAGCAGGAACATACAGCCATGCGTGTGGCACAGGGGGCACATTGGAGAGATCCTCTTCTCCATGTCGGCCTACCCTCCACTTGTACATGACACAGTATTTGCCACCACACAACCTTACTGCACACCAACATCTTGGATTGATGTTTGCTGTCATCAAGGGTGTTACAGTGCATGTATGGCATCACTGTATCATGTTTCAACGTACACGGTGCATGTGCATGTGATTGAATATGTTGGTGCAATACAGCATGTCACAATATGGCTTCTGTGTGGGTTACTGGAACATGTTTGACCTTTCTTTCAATCTTTATATACAGGTTATTGTGTTTGTTTACTGTACAGTAGGGTGGTCCACTGCCATAGGGGAAAAAATAAAAGTAGGAATTTCTTTGCTCCCTGGCCTGATTCTGGTTCCATTTATGTAGAAAACAATGTGTGCAAAGTTTGAAGCCAATCAAATAATATTTAGGGGTGGTGCAAGGTCCCTATCTATCAGGCCCCTGGATCCCCCCCAGGGTTCGTCAGACCACTGGGTATTATCCGCTCATAGACGGGGGGTATCATGCTTGCCAAGCACTCAATGTGGTCCAGATGCTAGTAAGGACTTTGACGATGTGGGGAACATCTTACGGTGTTGCGAGACAACACCCAGAAGGAACTGGAGTTGCTCTTCTTTTGTGGTGTGTCGGCCGTTGAACTCCTCAATGAGTTTGACCCCTCGCTCAGCCACATCGTTGATCACTGGAAGATTTTTTACTTTCTTCAGACCGTCTTTGAATAATGCGTTCTCTTCCCAGTCTTCTGGGTCTGCATTAAGAAAATCACTGTTGATGTCGAGGTGTTTCAGGAAACGGATTGACTTGCGAGTTGCAAAAGATTCAAGTGGTGGAATCATGGAACTTTTCAATTCGACCCGCTTTGGGGGATCTTCGTCTTCGTCATCATCCTCATCGCTTTCATCTGATTCTGCCGGGATCATGGCCGACACTATGGCCCGCTTTGTCGGTGCTGAAACAGCTTCATCGAACAGTGACAGTGCCACAAGCTCCTCTGACACATACCACAGATGCTGTTGCAGTTTGTCTCTGGCCGCTCTTCCAACATGGTCATTGTGGTAAGAGTGTAGTTTCTTCAGCATCTCCAAATCTGTTCGAGGAGCAACTGCGGCATCAGGGGCAGAAAACCAGGCTTCCACATGAATCAGGATGGAGAAAATGCTCACATCACGAACACAGGACTCCTCCCGTTGGGTAAGATCTTTGAGTTGTCCTCGGAACATCCAAATCTTGAGACAGTACAAGACTTTTGCCATCCATCTGGCATGATGGAAAGCTCCGGGTTTCTTGAAATTGAAACTAGGAAGATTCCCTCCAAGGCAGATAATCGTTAACTCCAAGAATTCCAGGTAATCATCTCAGTGATTGCCCTGTGCCAACTTGGATTCCGCAAACTTCATGATGCGATCCCTGTCAGGTTGAAGCACCTCCAAGTCTTTTCCAGTTTGACAGTTGGACTTGTCAAGGGAGCCCCAATTCTTTTGGAACCGGCGAAAGAGTTGGACATCGGGACCCGATGAAGCTCCAGAGCATGTAGAGAATACTGCACCAAGAATTATTTTGTAAATGTGATGGCGGCATTCCTGTAACAGTTCATAAACTGCTGCAGCTTGATTCTCGCCCGTTCCTGATGTCAGTTTTGGTACACCAAGAAGTTGTGTTTCTCCAGTGGAGACAGCCATTATCAAAACTGGAAGGCGATCAACGGATGTGGTTGAACAGAGGAGAGATGGCAATAACTTGCTATCCCAATGCACAATGCATGTTTTGCCTTCGGCTTTGAATGCGTTGTGCAGGTCCGTCCATTGTTGCTGACGGTGCTTTTCTCTATGGCGCTTGACGCTGGAGCAACTGATATTGAGCTCCCCAGGATAATGTCCCAGACTTCTGGCGGTTTCAGCTACCACAAACAGAGCATTGCGATCTGTTGTCCCTGTCCCATCCAGGGCTGCTGTAAGCTCTGGGGTCCATACATTGTTAGGTCGAAACTGCTTCGTTTGTGGAGTTGCTTTCTTCTGTCTGTTATCTGAATCCGCAGATGTCTACGAGTCTTCACCTGACTCTGCTGAGGAAGAAGATCCTTCCAGCTGAACTTGGCTTGTAGTTGCCTCGGCTTCGGCAACATGTTTTTGTCTGCGCCTTTTCAGTTCTTCTTCTCACTGTTGCGATCTTGCTTCCGTGTTGGCCAGTTTCTTGTCCATCGCGCACATTGAGCCGCGGCGCCCTGGTTCTCATTGCGCTATTAAGAATTCTTTGTCTTCTTGAATATGAATTAAAGACATTGCATTGGCATGCGCCACATCAAATTGGTTTTTCATTGCAACCTGGAATTCTTTTTCATTTGCCTCTTGTTTCCCTCCTCTCCCTTTGTTTTTCTTCAAATGTTTCCACTGATTGAACAATTTCTTTACTTTTTCTTGAATTATGTCATTTCTTTGAACAGGAAGCCTGGCCTTTTCCCAGTAAGCTTCTACTTCACTTGTTACAATAGATGCACTTTCACTAACACCTTTGTTTAATGTCATATGGTGATGTAAAAATACACTTAACACTTGCTCCTTGCTGGGGAGCTTGGCCCCCAGAATTGTGGTGGACATTTCTTCAATGAGATAAAAACCACGTTTTTTCACCATCTGAAAAGAATAAAGATACAAAGATAATAGTATAATGTCTTTGCCACCTCTCAGAGATGAGATTAGTTCAAATATGATGCAATCAAATGTAATCAGCGTGGAACTGAGTGGATGATACAAGATGATGCAACATTTCATCATCTGCTCCCAGGGGGAAATCTCAAGACTTGTTGAGTCACCCCTAAATATTATTTGATTGGCTTCAAACTTTGTACACAGTGTTTTCTACCTAAATGGAACCAGAATCATGCCAGGGAGCAAAGGAATTCAGGAATTCATTTTTATGGACCACCCTACTGTACAGACATGTCGCTCTACATTGCTTTACAAACCTAGTATTGCATGTCTGCACAGTCCTATTTATCCCCTGAGGTTCCGGCACTAACATTGCCCCATTATATTTGGAGTGTGGCAGTGTGGGTGTCCATTTTCTTCCTTCATTTGTGCATTCCATGTACTGTGATATATGTGTACAGACACTTTATCCACATCACCCACTGCAGGGGACCTTCTGCATAGTGCTATCTCTGCATGTGTCAGAGGATCGTTTTATTTGAATTCTCTGTGTTCATGTGCCTCTTGCACCTGTTACCATATCCTTATTTTGCATTTGGCGATTGTTTTGGGTTACATTGGTGCCTCTTTGATTCCTATATCAGGCATTATGTGACAGCTGTAACATATATTTTGATATCTGTGTTTACACTTGCTTACTTTTAACAACGTATGCTGTTTCATTTTTGTGCCTCCTGTATTTGCGGACAGATATGTTTTTGGGGACAAATCATGACTGATGTGTGTTGGACCCTCATCATGCACCGCCTACTGTCTAAATGCACACATATGTGACTAAGGCATTTGGGGCATGTGGCAGCATGTGGGGGGTGGGCGGCTAATGCATACTGCACACCATGCACCTGATGCACATTATCTCTCCTGCCCATCATCTGTAGACGGCCCAGTGACTTTTCTGTGACATGTGGTTTGCTGCCCTGCCAAATGTGTTTTCACTTTTTTTTGCTGTTATCCATATACCTTGATATTATGTAAGGTGGTATCTACGCTATGTCTCATGGTTAACCAAAATAAAAATATGTGTTGGACATACATTTGTCTGTGCTGCTGCTTGACCACACTAACACACGTATTTAGTGAATTCCTAGTCAGGTACATGGCCCACCTGTGCTCACATCCTTGTAGGGTGCCAGCTGTCTATCTGCCAGCCGTCTGCCACATCACTGGGTGTTAAAGGTTCCCATACACACATTCCCTTTGAGTTAATATCTTTGCATTGTGCTTGCAGTGGTTGAGTGGTTGTTTGGGATAGTGGCTATGGACATGTGTTAGAACACCATAGGTTGCAGGTTTGATTCCCACATGTTTTTTTTTTTTGGCGGGGGGGGGTTGTACTAACCTGACCATGAGCTGCCTGCAGGTTTGTCACATCTCCACACACCCTTCCATCTCTTCACTGTACACCACAGTGTGCCCTCTATGCTGCCTAGCCATCACATATTAGCTGTTACATATGTCTCTTTCTTTGTACTGTCCATGTAGGCAGCCCTCTTGGGGGATTGGCATTGCTGTTGTTCAGCTGGTCTGGGCCACACCTGTTTGCAGGTTCAATTGTCATATGCTTCTGTTCTGTTCCCTATTTTGCCCTGTTCCACAGAGCATCCCCTGCCGCCCTTTGGGTTTAGGTTCTTTCCTCTTTTGCATGCTGTATCCACTGCATAACATTTCATTGTGTGTGTGTACATGTAGTTATATGTGGCTGTCATCCCAATTACAGACTGTGATCTGAGCTGTTCACACCAGTTCTGCATGTGCATTCCATCATGGTTACTGTTGGGGGCTGCCCTATCCTGGCAGACAGCAGGTTTTTTGTGTGGTGCCCTGCAGTGTTCTTGTTTTTCAGCCTTTGCTGATGAACTCACATTGGTGGTCTAGCCTACCGGTTTGTGCATTGACATTTGTGCTGATGGTCATGGGCTTGATTCCTCTCTGTTCTCTTTCATTTGTATGCCTGTCCTACACAGCTACTTTTCATTCTTGTAACAGTCATATCTATGCAGATCTGTGCTGTTGGCACATTATACCCTTGTCACAGTTGACATACATACTTCTGTCCATCTATGTGTGTCTGCCAGCTGTGTGGCTTCCTGCTCTGATGTGCAGGCTGCTACCCCATGTCCTGTACTGGTACACGTTTCTGCATTGCGGCTCTACCTGCTTGCCTCTCCTGTGTTTGCTCTGCATGGCACTGCTACTTCCTCTGTCCTCCTGTCATAACACCTATCCGGCCACCTTTACCTCCTCTGCTGGACACGTCTTCCCATCCTCTACCACACACTGTCATTGTTGCACGATACATTACCATCACCCTGTGCATCGGTACATCTGCCCCCGATATGTTTGTACACTTTACCAGCTGCCACATGGGCTAGACGCAGGTTTGTCTGGTCCATCAGCTCTGATCTACTTCCTTCCATCACTTGTGCATTGCCTTTCCTTGGTGCTCTGTGCAGTGTTAGGGTTACATCTGTGTTTGGGCCATACCTTTCTTGCTTGTCAACTTGGGGCACCTTACTGCCCTTGGCCACCATTTCTTGAGTCACCTATACATTCTTGGGGCATCTTTAGCGGCAAAATAGATTCTGACAGCTTATGGGGTGCCTTATATGGTGCCTTGGGGTTTGCCAACCTTTCGTGCCGATCTCTGGGGCACATTATGACCTGCCTTGGCTGACATGGTGGTTTATGATGTGCCTTTAGGCATGTCCTAAAAGGTGCATTAGGTTACGGCACTGGGGTGCGGGTATTTTTAACTAGCAGCACAGATTGTTGGAATGTGTCTGACTGTTACAAGCAGGAAAAGGAATTGCCTTGGGCACCCTTGTTCATTGAGTCAACTGAGGGAGTGAACTCATGACCCCTGTCTCAGCAGTCATTGCATTAACCAGTGCGCTACACCTCTGTCACTGTGATTGCAGGTCAGCGCGCGAAGTTAAGGTTAACGCGCGATAACTTGCCACAGCTCCCTCTATCGTGCAATAACGGACAGGCGCCCTCTATCGCGCGATAACCCACCATTGCTACCTTAAGACCGGAACACCCACTGCCTTATATGGCATTCGTCACAGTAACGCTGCAACTAACGCCGGCAACATCAGGACGGTTTAGAAAACATACCCCTAAGTAGCACATTTCACTCCAAACTACCTTGGTAGTCCTCTGACTTCATGATTCTTTTAATACATTCCAGACCTCCAGTTCCTGAGGCAGCAAAACAACCCAGAACATTATGCAACCTCCACCATATTTAACTGTAGGAAGGGTATCTTTTTCCTTATTTATTTATTTATTTAACAGCTCTTATATACCGCGCTATTTGACATCAGTGCGGTTTACATTAAACAAAATACACTCAGATTTAGAGAACTTGTCCAAGTTATAGGTAACAGGGGAATAAAACAAGGATTAACTGGGGAATAGCATATAAATAATTAAATAAAAGCAATTACATAAGACTAGAGATCTTGAGTGGGTATATAGACATGTCATAAATAACATTTAACAGAGCAGGTATATACAGTGAAATATCATAAGGTGGAACGGTCTAACATCATCATTTAACTATTATTGCTGAGTTGAGATAATGGGGTGAGAGGGGGGAAATATTGATGTAAGAGAAGTGTTGTAAAAAAAGGTGGGTTTTTAAAGCTTTTCTAAATTGCGATATATCTTTTATCAATCTGATGTTTAATGGAAGCTTATTCCAGCACCTTGGAGCAAAGGATGAAAATGATCTGTTAATGGTAGTTTGAGTACATTTTACTAATTCATGTGGAATCACTAGAGTATTTTCAGTTGTAGATCTTCTTGATCTGTTGTTTTGGGTATGAATGAGTAGATCAGAGATTGAAGGAGGTGAAATATTATGGAACGCTTTGAAGGTCATAAGAAGTGTTTTATAAGATAATCTACAAATTATTGGGAGCCAGTGAAGCTCCATTAGAATGGGGGTTATGTGTTGTCTCCTTGTAATTCCGCATAGTGATCTAGCTGCTGCATTCATAGCAAGCTGTAATGGATTAAGCGTAGATTTAGGTAGGCCTTGCAGGATAATATTCGCATAGTCAAAATGTGGAGTGACTAGCGCTTGGAATATTGTGCGGAAATCATCGGGGTCTAACATGGGTTTTAGGTGTCATAGAGTATTAATCTTGTGATAAATGGATTTTACTGTGGACTTTATATGCTCATTAAACATCATGGGGTCGAGACACTACTCACTGGTCTATTCAATGACATCATCACAGGAATTGATAACATCCGTCAAGGTTTTGTGCTCATCTTCCTAGACATCGCCGCGGCTTTTGACTCCGTGAGTCACGAAATACTCCTCGGAAGATTGAGAGAAAAAGGCGTATGCAACAGTGCGCTAGGATGGTGTAAATCCTATCTGGACGGTAGATGGCAATATGTGAAGTCTGGATTAGAAGAGTCGATACATTTCCATCAAAAGCAAGGAGTACCCCAAGGCTCCTCGTTATCCTCCTTACTCTTCAATATTTACATGCAGCCCATCTGCAATATCATAAGATCATTCAATGTGAACTGCTTGATATATGCAGACGACATTCTCTTATACATGCCTTTCTCCACAACTCACATGGACCTGACCCCACTCACGGATTGCTTCAATGCAGTTTCAACATGGCTCCAGTCACAGAACCTACGCATTCAACATAAAAAAACAGAGGTGCTATTCATCACCAGAGACCCCAACTTTACTCCGCCATCCCACGTCAGTGTCAAGGAAGCTGACCTGCAAACTAAAGATGCAATAAAATACCTGGGAGTTACGATGGATCAACGCCTGGATATGAAACGCCACATAAGCAATATAGTCAAAGCTGTCTATTTTAAAATCCGTTCACTCAAGCACCTACGCTCCCTGTTGGACCCAGATGATTTCCGAACCATATATCAAGCACTGATCCTGCCACATTTTGATTTTGCAAATGCCATCTTACAACGGCTCCCTCAATCCACACTCACCCCCTTACAGTTGGCCATGAACGCTGCAGCCAGGGTCATCTACGGAGCAACCAGAAGCGACCACGTGACTCCCATTCTCAAACAGCTACACTGGCTACCTATTCATGGGAGAATCACCTTCAAAACACTTCTATTAGCTTTCAAGGCAATCAAAGGTATTCCTCCGCCTCATTCACACATCTTATCCACATTGTACCCCCCAACAGATCCAGAAGAGCAACAGCTGTCAACCTGCTAATCACACCAAAGGCATCGGCAAAATGCAACAAGACAACCACAAACAGGGCGTGCAGTTTATATATCCCCAAATGCTGGAATGCACTACCCCCTGACATTAGGGCCATAACCAATCTATATCAGTTCAGGAAGGCACTCAAAACCCACCTCTTCCTCCAATACTTCCCAGCCAGCAATTAACCTAGATACCCCTCTCAATAAATGACCCACGCTAGACCCCTCTAGAAATGCCCTCATACTCATTTTCTGATTTTTACCTATCCTTGCTGTGTAAATAGCTTATGTACATAGTTTACCCTGTTATCCAAGTTTGTATCCCTGTTCAATGTAAAACCTGACAACTTGTCGTTATGGTAGTTATGTTATGATGTAAACCGCGCTGATACCGAATAGCGCGGTATATAAGAAACTGTAATAAATAAATAAATAAATAAATTCAAGTCGCTGGTCGAGAATGACACCTAAGTATCGAATGGTGGATTTAATAGGTAAATCAGCGTCTCATACTCTTAATGAAGGTGGTGAAGAGAAGTCATTGTTTCTTGTAACGATAAGGACTTCAGTTTTTTTTAAAATTTATTCGAAGGTTCTGAGTGAGCAGCCAATCGGTTATTGAATTGAAACAGTTAATTAAAACTGTGTAATCAGGGCTAATCACATTAATAGGTGTGAACAACAGCACATCATCAGCATAAATAAGACAAGATATACCAAAGGTACAGGCAATATTACAGATTGGTTGCATATAGATGTTAAAAAGCAATGCTGATAATGAGGAACCCTGTGGAACACCTTGTTTCTGTTGGAATGGATAAGATGTATTGTTATCAATTCGAACTTGTTGCCATCGGTCTTCTGGATAAGACTTGCACCAGTCCCATGCAATTCCTTGTATTCCCTTCTCATGGAGGCGGACTAGAAGTTGTTCATGATTAACTGAATCAAATGCTGCTGCAATATCTAGGAAGACCAATGCAACTCCGGTCTTGATATTATCTATAGCAATGATAAGGGAATTCATTAAAGAGGCATTTCTTTGCCTTTAAATGTATTGCTGGTCTTCATTGCCAAAGAGTTCAAGTTTGGTTTCTTCTGTCCACAGAACATTTTCCCAAAAGGATTGTGGTTTCTCAAGGTGAGTTTGGGCAAAGATCAGATATGTCTTTTCAAAGATGTCTTTGAGCAGTGGTGTCCTTCTTGGCCTTCCCCCATGAAGTCCTTCTTTGTTAGTGTGCGGTGTATGGTTCGGGTTGAAACTACCACTCCAGATTGCTCCAGGTCATCTTGCTGTGGAATGTGGACAAGTGCAAAGTTATGCACCTAGGGAAGAACAACCCAAACTATGGTTACACGATGCAAGGTTCCACATTAGGAACCACCACCCATGAAAAAGATTTAGGTGTCATTGTGGATAACATGTTAAGACCCTTGGCCCCAGTGTGCAGCGGTGGCCAAGAGAACAAATAGAATGCTAGGTATCATAAGGAAAGGAAAGGAAAATAAAACAAAACATATTATAATAACTCTATATCGTTCCATGGTGAGACCACACCTTGAATATTGTGTGCAATTCTGGTCGCCGTATCTTAAAAAAGATATAGTGATATTAGAAAAGGTTCAGAGAAGAGCCACCAAAATGATAAAGGGGATGGAAGGATACTCCTATGAAGAAAGGCTAAAAAGGTTAGGGCTCTTTAACCTGGAAAAGAGACAGCTGAGGGGAGATATGATAGAAGTCTATCAATTAATGAATGGAGTGGAATGGGTAAACGTAGATCGATTGTTTACGTTATCAGAATATAGAAAGACTAGGGGACATGAAATGAAGCTACAGGGTAAACTATTTAAGACTAATAAAAGAAAATATTTCTTCACTCAACTTGTAATCAAACTCTGGAATTTGTTACCGGAGGATGTAGTAAAGGCTGTTAGTGTAGCTGGGTTTAAAAAAGGTTTGGACAAGTTCCTGGAGGAAAGGTCCATAAACCATTATTAAGAAGGGACCCAGGATATCAATGCTTGACCTAGTACAAGTATTGTGGAACCTGCTAGGTACGTTTGACCTAGATTGGCCACTATTGGAAACAGGATACTGGGCTTGATGGACCTTGGTCTGACCCAGTATGGCATATCTTATGTTCTTCTTAAGTTCCATAATGTCCATAGACACCAAAAAATGAAAATTTGTCATCTGCACAACTTTCTATCAGGAGCCACAAAAGATGGACGGCATCTTGAATGTAAGATAGTGGGCCTCAGGCTACAATCTTCACATTATTTGAGGTTCATTATAATAATACTTATTCCTCTGATAAAATGGAATTAGGGTTAATTTTTTAAAAATTTTGATATTTGATAATTGCATTTGCATAGTGGCCTATGGTGAGATTGATACAATATAGATGGATCTTTATAATATAAGCATCTTTTTGGACTTGTCATATAGGCATCCTGTAATGGAATTACTTCCCATCCTCCATCCCATGCACACATGTCCAGTTGTACAATAGAAATGCTAAGGGGTATGTTTACTAAACTGTCTTAACGTCGCAGTGGTGGTATTATCACGCGATAATGTAACATTATCGCGCAATAACGTCACTTAGCGCTCGATAACGTAGCGGCGGAGTTAAGGCACACTAATGCTGTGAAATCCGGGTCTGAACAATAACACCAGTGAAACCCTCGCATTAAGGCACATTTGCAGGAAAGAGAAACCATTTCAGTCAGCAATCTGCAGCAAAGTCAGGGAAACCCAGAAAAGTCATAGTTGTAATACATGTGCAGGGAACAAAGAGGCAAATAAACATATAAAAGGACCAGAACCACATCTAAAATCCCAATAACCAAGCTGGCCAATAGTGATTTTAATAATAAACATAAAGCAACACTACTGACAAAGCATTTAAATTAAGGTATCATGTTTGGAAGGGTCTATGCTCGGTCCCCCTACAAAGTGAATGATCCCACATTAAAATAGTGCTGATCAGGGTTTCTGTCATTTAGATTGGACAGGTTTGTTATGGCGTGCACATGTGCAGCAACAGCAGAGTGGGCATGTAGGCAAGGGCAACTGTACTGATGCTGTAAATGGGATACAGGGGGCTGCACGCGGCACATGCTGTGGTCCAGCTGGGACACAGCGCGGGCTAGGCAGATGCCTAGGTGGCACATAGGAATGCCAAAACTGTAAAGCAGCAAGACAGCAACTGACGAAGGTCCAACATGGGCACGAGTGTGTGTCCCACAGTGTCAAAGGGGAGATTACCCAGCAGGTACCCCCAAGGGCACATATTATTGGCAGGCGGTGCGGGGGGGGGGGGGAAGCGCGCATGTCCATGTAGGCACCCTTATCCGAGAACCCACACCATAGGCAGCTGCCTACTAGCATAATGGATGGCCTGGGACTGTGCACCACCAGCACCACCAGCAAAATGGCATGGCAGCATGGTGGTGGAGGGGGCAGTGGCATCTGCCCAAAGCATACCATGGCCTAGCCCCATTTAGGTGGGTGCCGTGCACTGCAACAGACAGGGTCTGTCTGACGAACAGTCATGGTACCCACAGGGAATGAACTGTCCGTGTGGTGCAGTACACACAGCCAGTGTGTTCAGGAGCAGAAAGTCACAAGTTCAAGTCCCAGCTGTGGCTTCTGCCAACCCTGTCCCCACATTTAACCCAGTACTAAACCATGGTAATAAAGACGGAACCTTTATTGCAGATAAAATAAACATGCCTGAAACGCCTATATTTTACCCTACAGATCACAGACACCATAAACATGTGCAATCCCTAGAGCAGAGTTTCCCAACTGCAGTCCTGAAGAGCCAAACACCATTCAGGTTTCATGCTGTCCCTAATAAATATGCCTGTGCTGCATTAGTATGTGCCGCCCCATTGTATGCAAATGTATCTCATGCATATTCATTAGGGACAGCATGAAAACCTGAATAGTGTTTGGCCCACCTGGACCAGAGTTGGGAACCTCTGCCCTAGAGCAGCGGCCAACAGGGGCATAAACACCCACATCTACAGGCTCCACTATCCAAAGCCTCATGGAGAGTCAGGCTGTTGGGCCCTACACGCAGCAGCATCTCCCAATACTAGCACTTGCATACCTTAGCAATGCCTCTCTAAACTTGGGAATATGTTAAACATGTATCAAGCGATTGCTATGATTAATGGCAGATAGCAATTCCTAAGTTAAGCACAATTTGCTGATAGAGCTGTATCATAGCAACCTTTCTGATATCTGTGGAGTGTGTTTCAGTTTTGGTTTCTGACAGTGTTTACCACCCTGGGGAGTGACCCCAACAGTATTGCGTACCATAGCCATGCCTGCACTGTGCCCAGGACTGGTGTGGTGGCCAGGGCTGCCAAAAGCCTCTATATTTGCACAATGCTGACATAGGTGTGGGAGTGTGTGTCTGTCTATCCAGTGTGTTATGGCTGCCTACACCTTACTGAGCCCACACTGCTTGCACTGTTTCCAGTGTTAGCCAGCCAATGTGCATAATGAGGAGCAAGGTACTGTGGGGATGGCCTGGGCAGGATGCATCTGCACAGGGCATAGAGCAATGGCTGGGCATTGTAGTGCCCGGCCACCACCAGCACGGACAGGGTGGCCACAGCATGTCCTGCTGGGAAGTCACTCTCACCCTGACTGAGCAGTGAACATGGCATGGCTAGGTTCTCCCATAGTGCTATATAGTATTTTTCTCAAGTGATATTTATGGGTTCTCTTTTCTGGGCCCAATCACTGACTTATCTGCTTGGTGTGTGTGCATGCATCTTCTCCTGGAACATGCATCATGGACTAGCTAGCAGACTGTTTGCAGTTAGTATGTGTATGGCTGGAACACCTTGCAGGGTGCAGTGGCTGGATACTCACTGTGCTTGCTGCTGGAGAATGTCAGATAGTGGTGGGGGGCAGCTGAGAATTTCCAGGCCTACTGTCTGTCTGCCATTGCTTTATGGATGTGTACAGATCTGCATTGACTGCCCTGTAAGGGTACCTGCTCCCCAGCAGGACTGGGGTTGATGGTCCCCTCTACTGCCACCATTGCAGGGACATAGAATGTGGATCTGTTGGTGGGAGATCCTGTCCCCCACCCTGAGCCCCAGAGGGCAGGTTGGGTGGTGCTACATAATCCACCTATGGGTCCAAACACCCCCTTCACTTAAATCATGTGACCATGGCACCCACACAGGATATGCACTATTCTTGGTGCATCATAGTCCACAAGGGCTAAACGTGACTTGGAAATACAGATGGAGACAGGTGTATCCTAGGTGTGCTTGCAAAGACTACCTATCACACACTGGCACTGATAGGGACCTGCAGTATAGCTTATCTCAGCCAAGCTAGGTGCTGCGAACCTGGTGCTGGGCACCCCACCTCACCCTCAGGGTGAGCACAGTACCCCCCCACAATGTGTCGGTCTGTAGCTACTCTGTGCCAGTAACACACACGGTCAGTTCCCCCTACCAGGCCGAGGTGCTGTGGGGGTGCATACCCCATCTGTGATCATCTGTAGATTGCTGATCTGCATGTGCAGTGCATCATGGGTATGGGTGGGTTAACCCTATCCTGGTAATCACAGCAGACAGTTTGTGTGGTGACCTGCAGTCCTTCTGTAGCCAGCCAGGGGTTTGTTAGCAGCTGTAGAGATGTAGCCCACTGGTTGTTTCCTTGACTGTGGAGGCAGAGTTCATGGGTTTTATCCCACAGTGGTGTTATTTGATAGGGCTGTCTGAGGCATTTCCTTTTTTAATTTAAATTAGTTCTGCCAGCAAAAACACCCTTACAGTGCTGTAACCTTAAGGTGCCTCATAAGGCGCCCTATAGGGAACATTATAAGGTGCCTTGGCGGACAATGCACTTTATAATGTGCCCTCTGGAGTGCCTTATAGGGTGCCTTATGCGACACCTTAGGTTACAGCACTGTGAGGGTGTGTTTGCTGGCAGCACTAATTTAAATTAAAAAAGAAAATGCCTGGATCCAAGATGGTGGAGGAGTAAGATGCTGAATTTGGGTGTCTGACCTGCTCCTGCATTTAGCCTTCCAATGGGCAAGAAAAGGAAACAATGTTCCCAAAAAACCCCTGAGGCTTCGACCCCATCGGATAGACTGGTGCAGCCTTCGATTGCGGCGTTTTGCACTCTTTCGGCGAGCATGGCTTCGGCGGAACCTCTGAATGTTTCAGAGGATCTGAGCACAGAGGGGATGGAATTAAGCCCCGTACAAGCGCCGCCGGTTCAGCCTGTAAGCCTCCTATGGGAGGGGAAGCTTGGTGATTTACCTCTATTCCAGGAGGTAATCTCAGCTACCGGGGGTTCCCCTGTGAGGAGTGAAGCGACGGTGTCAGCTATTGGAGTGGTTTCGGGGTGTCAGGTAGACTCTCCTCCCTCCAGCGGCAAGGGTGAAAAGAAACAACTTTCTCCTGATGTGTTCAGCTTATCGGCTCTAGGGCTGCCGGGTAGAGTGGAGAAACCAGCGCGGGTAACGTTGAACAGCTTGTGGGAAGCTATCTCCGACCTGCAGCAATCCCTACTACCATTTGTTAGTTCTTTTTCACAGGAGTTTCTCGCTCTTAAAACTCAGTGTTCTTCTACAAACTCGGAGGTAATTGCTCATTCAGTAAGACTTTCGTCTTTGGAGGCTAAGGTGGAGGGCCAGGAGATCCTTCGTGCTGTGAATGAGCAGGATCGATTAATTCAAGCCAGGAAGATTGAATATTTGGACAATCAATTATGTAGGAACAACCTCAGGTTCTTCAACTTTCCTCGCTCTCCTTTGATAGCACCTATGGACCTGGTTCACAAGTTCTTTGTTGAAATTCTTCAACTCCCAGCCGATTCGTTGCCACCAGTGGTGAGAGCTCAATATGTTTTGATTTCTTCATTAGAGTTTGGGGCCCAGTGGACGCTGGTGGTGGACTCTGGATCACCGCAGATGGATCTATCAGAATTTCTGGAGAGCTCACTAGAGGTGGTGACCAGCAGGGCGACATTATTGGTTAACTTTGCTTTTGAGTCTGATAGGAATACTGTACTTCGATTATTTTTTCATAGGATTTCTGTTTCTCAGTTTATGGGTTCAAAAATATAAATTTTTCCTGATCTGGCTAGAGACATGCAGAAAAGGCAGAAGGCTTTTCTGACTTTACGTCAGAGAACGGAAGCTTTGGGAGCGCAGTTTAAGTTAAGATATCCCTGTAAGTGTATGGTGAATTTTCAATCTAAACAGTATATTTTCTTTGATCCAAACAACTGTTGCAATTTCTTATTAGTAGGGAAGAGGGTGGGGGTGGGGTAACTCCCATACCGGCTGCCATGTAAAGTTATTCATTGCTCCTATGATTTCTGCATTTGTGGTTATTGGTTATTCCAATTTCTTTGTTATTTCTTGTTTCTTGGATCCATATTGGAGGGCAATGTATTGTGGTCTATTCCAGTTACAATTTTTTTTCTCCTTATATAGGTTTGCTGTTTGTTTCTTGTCTGTATTTCTGTTTCTCATTCAGATGTGTATGCTCTGGATTGTATTGAAAAAGTTGAAAATAATAAATAAAAAAAAAAAAAGCCTCAGACAACACTTACTCATTAAGCCCACTGGGGGATCAAACTACTCAATGCCTCAGACAGCCTTACTCATTAAGCCCACTGGGGGATCAAACTCATGACCCCTGTTTCATCAGTCAATGTAGTAACCATTGTGCTACACCTCTGTTGTTGGGCTTCCAGGTCAGCGCGCCTAATTAAGGCTAATGCGCGTTAACGTGCCACGGCTCCCTCTTTCGCGCGATAACAGACTTTATTACGCGATACCCTGAAATGCTACCTTAAGACCGGAATGCCCTCTACCTTATATGGCATTCGTCACAGTAAGACTGCAATTAACGCCGGTTTAGTAAACATACCCCTAAGTCTCAATATTAGCCACCTAATAATCAATATAGGCCTCAAAAATTTAAATCATTTATTCATTATGCAACACCTGCTAACCAGATCAATAGAATGATTTGGGTCAACAACTGATTTTCAGCAGCAGAAAATCATCACAGGGTGCTTCAGCACTATTTGGATAGTGCCAGAGTGGTCTAAGGGTGGAATGGCAAATTATCTGGATAACAGCGATTTTCAGCACTGCTATCTGAATAACTATCCACATAATTTAGGACAGCAAAATAGATGCCTAAGTTATGCAAATGGCCGTCTGTATAACGGTGCTGAAAATCACCATTATACAGATAGTGGAGACAGTTCAGGGCCACTATCTGGATATCCGTTGTCATTGAATGTATGGGTAGGTCTTTAAATGGCATGGCCAGCGTTTAAAGGGAACACCGACCATAGAGTGTCTATCGGCCTGTTAAGGGCTTTCTTCCACTTTGTATCTATGAAGAAAATATATAACAGATGTGAAACATAGAAACATGACAGCAGAAAAAGACCATATGGCCTATCCAGTCTGCCCTTCCATACTGACTACTATAGTACCTTTTTTATATTTAGAGATCTTCTGTGTTTGTCCCCATGCTTTTCTGAATTCAGATATTGTCCTAGTCTCTACTGCCTCTACTAGGAGATTATTCTGTGAAGACATAATTCTCCCCTCTCCCACCTTTCCTCCAAAGTATAAGTCTGTCTCCATATGCCTTCAGATGAAGCCCACTATTTTGGCAATCACTCTCTATACTGGCTCCATCCTGTTTATATCCTTTTGAAGGTGTGGACTCCAGTATTGTACACAATACTCCAAATGAGGTCTCACCAAAGAGATAGTCACTTTCACCTCATTCTTCGTGCTGGCCATTCCTCTCCCTATACATTCAAGCATCCTTAAGGCTTTCACTGTTGCCTTTTCTTCCTATTTAGCCACATTAGGATCATCAGACATAACCGTGTCCAGGTCCCACACTTTTTTTGTAAACAGAAAAACTTCACCCCCTATAGTGTACTGTTGGATTTTTGCAGCCCAAATCATGACCCTGCATTTTCTAGTGTTAAATCTCAGCTTCCAAATTCTCAACTGTTCTTCAAGCTTAGCTAGATCCCTCCTCATGTTATCTACTCCTTCTTGGGTGTCTACTCTATTGCAGATTTTGGTATCATCTGCAAATAGGCAAACCTTACATGAAAGCCCTTCCACAATATCACTAACAAAAATGTTAAAAAAGAAATTGGACCAAGGACAGAGCCCTGTGGCAAACCTCTGATAACATCCTTCTCCTCAGAGTGAGTTCCATTTATCTCTACCCTTTGTCGCCTCCTACTCAACCATTTCTAACCCAGTCAGTCACTTTAGGTTCCATTCCTAGGGTGCTCAATTTATTTATAACATCATATCAAAAATTGTCTAGAATGAACAGGATTGAAATCAAAACCACCCTCAAAAAATCCTGAACAATTTATAATAATAAATAAGGGCCTCAAAATCAATCAAGCAGATAATGCTTCCAGCAAGAGAGCTGATTTTAAGGTCCTTATTTATTATTATAAATTGTTCAGGATTGTTTGGAGATGTTTTCAATTTATTTATGTCACCTATGTGGAGCGGTGTCAAAGGCTTTACTGAAATCTAAATACACTGCATTTAGGGCTCATCTGGGGTTACCCAGTCAAAGTAATTAATTTGATTTGTCTGACAAGACCTGCCTCTAGTAAAACCATACTACCTCAGATTCCACAATCCACTGGACTCCGGCAACCTCACTGTCCTCTGTTTTAGCAGCATTTATTTATTTAACAGTTTTTCTATACCGCCTTTTCTTTTAATCAAGGCTGTTTACAAACTTTAACTTTTAACTTTTGCATAGAACTTGCAAAATAAATTAAACAGTAACAACTTTCAAAATAAATCAAACAGTAACAAAATAACTTAAACAGTAACATCATAACTTCAAATTTAAACAGTATTTTGTATCTTTCCATTTATTTACTCACCACAGAGGTCAGACTAACCGGCCTATAGTTTCCAACCTCATCCTTATTTCTGCTTTTGTGCAAAGGGGCACATGCACCCTTCTCCAGTCCTCTTGGACCACTCCTGACTCTAAATAAGCATTGACAAGGTCAGACAGTGGAGCCGCTAGAACTTCCCCAAGTTCCTTTAATACTCTCAAATGTGTCCTATCCAGCCCCTTTGCTTTGTCTACTTTTAATTTAGCTAGTCCCTCATGAACACGGTCTTCTAAAAATCAATCAAGATCCCCTTCACTCTTGTTCTTATTTGTAGGTGCTTTCTGTGGTCCTGCTCCTGGCCCTTCATCTGTGAACACAGAATAAAAATATTTGCTCAGCGATTCCGCTTTATCCTCATTAGCTTCTACATATTCCTCCCCTTCACCCTTGAGTCTAACAATACCACTTATGCACTTCCTCCTTGTCTTCTTTCCCTCCCTTCTTCCATTTTACTGCATTGGCTACTTTTTTTCCTGACTACTTTCCTAGTTTCGCTTAGCTTTTCCAAATACTGATGCTTTTCTTCTCTCTTGTGATCTCTTGTACTTTATGAAGCCCTCCCTATTTTTTTTTCATCTTTTCAGAACCATAGTGGCCTACTTTTCCTTCCTTCCTTTATTTAGTTTCCTAACAAAACGTTTTGTTGCTCTTAAAATATTCATTTGTACTTTTACCCTTTGCTTTTCTATAACTCCCCAGCTATTCCAATCTTGCAAACAACTCCTTGAGGTATTGTATTTGGCAAAGTTAGTTTTCCTAAAGTCTAGGGGCTTCACTTTGTATGGACTTTATCAGCCCTAATCCTAATACTAAACTATGTGCCCTATGGTTTTGACAACTTAGGAACTTTTTAGGGACAACCATTCTAAAGCATGATCAAAATGAGATAAACTCAAATGTACTCCACTGAAAAGTATTTGTTTGAATTTATTTTACCACATATGCATTTGAAAAATAAATTAGGCTTAAATCTGAATTTGTGTATTTGATCTAAATTTCAAAAATGAGTGCATTCTGGATGGTCTATGTACTCAACTTTCTTGAGACTGATAATACAGCTTCTGTGTATTTCATTCATATTTGTGTATGACAATAAATTTATAGTCTTAATTCAGTGATCTTATAAAGCTCTTTGTTGCATTGAATGGTTGTGTAACTTACAAGAAATGTAAAATGTGTTCCTTCATTCATAGTTTATTTATCCAAAATAAATTCAAGCCATATGCAGTGACTTACAAAGTCAATCCATTTTTGATGTTTTTTGATTGTGGGTTTTTTTTTTTACTTGTATCTCTATTCTTTTCATCAACTGCAAAGAAAATGTTACTTGAAAAACACTGAATCTTAGCATTCCTGCTGTACCGGATTTCTATCCCCCAGTCTGTTTCTTTCCTCTGAGTGAAATGCACTTATATCATTGAAAGATAAATCCCAGCTAGAAATACAGGGTCCTGACAACCTAATCACTGAAACCCTGTCAAATAACCCCTAATTTCGAACCGAGTGGTTAATTTCCAGCAAATTGATTTATGCACTGTTTGAGGTTTGGCGAGTTGTGTTGTTCATCTGTTATTACCAGAAACCCAGCTCAGCCTATTTATTTAGACCAGTGACACAACACAGTGTATCTCCTAAGAAAATTTCCTATGTCAGCACATCTAGAATTTGCTAATTAAATCAACGATGACATTATTCACTTTCTGAGGAAAAATCACTCCTTCTTCTCTTCTGCCCTCCCTTTCACTCTCAATTCTAACTTTTGTAACCAGAAAGCAGCTAGAAACTTAGAGCAACCTTTTGTTACATATGTATTTGGCTTTGTAACTATGCACTTGCTTCACCAAATTTGGACTTCATGTAAAGGGTATAATGCAGCCTTTACTGGAAACAGTGTGATAACGGTGAGCACTTTTTAAGTCTTGTTTTCCACTGCATGTTAGTGGTGACTGAGTCACTCAAGCTGTATAAGCAAGCTTAAACTATGTTACACGGGTAAATAAAGGAAACTGGGAAGAGTGCTTATGATCCCATGCAACATGCATTGTGTTATAAATTAATACATTCCACAAAACAAGAGCGAGCTACTGCAAACAATTCTTTGTGACAATAGGGTTATTTTACAGCATCCACGTGGGTAAATAGCAGAATTTACACATGCAAATACCATTTTAGAAAGGGTCTGTTTACATGGGGTGATGTACACCACATTTTGTTTTGCAGGAGGCATAGTAACGGAAAGGAGATGGAGTGGTTTGGGCAGGCCTAACATAGCAACGTGGATTCCCTATCATACAAGGGGAATCCACCTTGATAAAAAAAATGTGTCTGCATTTACTCCTGCCTCCAGGCGTGAATAAGTGTCTTTTTTGGAGAGGCAGGTGTACATGATGGGATTAGGTCCCCCACCAATTCCCTTCCTGTCATTGACCCTTTAATCTCCTTGACATTAATCCCCCACACCAAGCACTCACCACAAGGCCCCCCCCCCCCCCAGGCATCCGATCCTCCCAATTCCCCTAGGGCCCAATATGCAAATGCATTTACATGGTTTATAGACCTGTAAACCATGTAAATGCCGCTGAGCAGGATATTCAGTGGCACTAAACCGGTTAGTGCCGCTGAATATCCCCGATTATCTCTGCTACATGCCCCGATGCTAACCGCTTGGCATCGTAGTGTGTCGTGGGTAATCCAGGGCAGCACCAGATGCTAACAAGGCAGTGGCGATATTGCATCATCCAGTTAACACTCGCGGGTAAAAGATAGGTGTGGCAAGAGCTGGCCTATCTTTAACTATGGGAGCTAACCAGGCAGCAACTCAATATTGCTGCTGCCTGGTTAGCTTCTGCAGGCTTGTGGGCTATGTGGCGACCCCAGATATTCAATGCCAGGGCCGCATATGACCCCGGCACTGAATATCACGAGTTAAAGGTCGGCAGCAACAGCTATGCACTATAGCAGCACATAGCCGTCCCAGAAGAATATCAGGCCCCTAGAACCTGATATTGAAAGGCACTTACATGGTTTACAGACCTGTACGCCATGTAAATACTGCTGAATGGAATATTCAATGGCGCTAACATGGTTCGTGCCACTGAATATCCCCAACTAACACTGCTATATGCCCCGCTGTTAATCGCTTAGCATTGGGGCATTCATGGGCGTTCTGGAGCATGTCATGGGTGGCGACAGTTGTTAACCAGGTAGCAACAATTTTGTACTGCTATCTGATTAGCAACCTTTGAGTAAAACTAGGCAAAGCAAAAACTGGCCGATTTTACCCACAGGAGTTAACTGGGTAGCTCTGCAATATCGCTGCTACCCGGTTAGCATCTGCAGAGTCAGCATTGAATATCTGACCCCAGATATTCAATGTCGGGACTGCATATGATCCGGCATTGAATATCTGGGGTTAGAGGTCAGTGATGACTGCTATGCACCATAGTGGCACATAGCTATCCCAATTGAATATTGGGCCCCTAGGAGTGATTTATTTCTTTACAAGTTTTTTTTCTGTCTCCCATCTGGAAACACACCACTCAAGGTGATGTATATAACAGCATATGGCATCCATATTAGACAAACAACAAATAAACAATGAATACAATTTTCCTTAAGCCATCCCATATGCCTCAGTAAAAGTTTTTACTTCCTTTATATGTTTTAAAATGTCCAATTCCGCTGTAAGCACCTGAGTCAGGGCATTACATAATACAGGGCCATAAACAGAGGGGACCTAGCCCAATTGGTTAGCAACTTTGCAGATGATGGCAAGTGGGAGGGCTTCTAATAAAAATTTATCAGTGGATCACAGCACCCAATTAGTTATATACGTGTCAACCATACTTTTCAGATAACAGAGGCCGCCTGGACCCTATTTCCCCACCAGCTCTCCCAATACATCCTGTGTATCAGGACGGGGAGATCTGGTGGGGGCAGGAGGGGGTAGAGCAGGGGCAGTCCCGGCAGGCAACACATAGGTGGTATAATCAGCATGTTTCGTGTGATCGGGGCTGAGGCCAGATGCGTGGGGTCCCCGCCACCTGATCCAGGTCCTGGTTGGCCAGCCGTGGGTCAGATGTTGGAGAACAGGAGGACACGGAAATGCCAGAGTCAGGGGTGCCTGCAGAGAGGACGTCCCCGCCAGTGGCAGGGGCATGCCAGGCCATCCTTTGGCCTGATTCTGGCTACCATGGAAATGTTTTGTTCTCGCGGCCCAGAAGGGGCCCAAACAGACCCATCTTGCCTGGGACCATCTGGACGGCCCAGATGTGCCTCTCTTGGAATTGGGCTCCACAGGTGGGGAATAATATGTTCTGTATATCCACAACCAGTTAGCAAAGGAACTCACTGAATTTTGCACCATATGAGGCCTATGCAAGGTCACTTGAGGGCATCCCATATAGATCCCATTACAATCATTTAAAATTAAGAAAACAAATGTCTGAAGTACTACTCATAATTGTTCATCATCCAAAAAATATTGTAACCTTCACAATAAACTAAATTTATTATAAGTGGAGCAAGCCACTAACCTTACCCGTGGCTTCAAAATTAAAACTGAATCAATTTGAATCCCAGGATGGCACATACAGGACTGAATGGTCCATTCTCCCACATTGCTCCCAATCAACAGAATAAAAAGGGACTGTCACACTCCAACATCTCTGTTTTAGTCAAATTAAGGGCTAATTTATTTTTAATATTGCCTAAAATATTGGATACCCACTTTTCCTCAAGGCCACCCTGAACAGGCATAACCAAGGATAACAACATCAGCATATAATCTGAACAAAAATGTGCCTATCAGCCAATAGTTTACCCAAAGGCTGTAAATAATTTATTTATTTTATTTATTTAACATTTCTTCTATACCGCGGTATTTTAGATCAGTGCGGTTTACATTCAATATCAACTATACAACGCAGGCACTCTGAGTTGTAATTACAATGAACGGGGAGATCAACTTGGAAATAACTGGGGAAACTATCTACATTGTATTTACACTGGTACCTACTTTCAGGCAGGGTCTATCTACATCTTATTTACATTGGGTGTCTAAACATTGAACCCAACAGGTAAGAGATCAGCGCCCAGTCATTACCTTCTCCCAACCCAGAACAACCCCAATCATTACCTTCTCCCAACCAGAACAAGCACTGTCCCATCAAACCCAATAATGATTAGACAAAAAGAGTGAAAACAGGAAAATATAGAACCTGCACAGCTGAGTTCTTTAAGACGATGAAGTAAAATATCATGCCCAATGATGTCACAGCCAGATGAATATCCAAAGATATTACCGATGAAAACTGATCAGCATTCAAATCCCAATACAATTTCTGTAGAGAGGTCCATGCGAAATCTTGATTGGCAAGGATGTAAAAAGCCTACACAACCCAAGAATTCCTAACACAGTCGCTTCAAGAACATTACTCAGGTTAATAGGGACTAGGTAGAGAAACATCATTCCTAACTTCTTTAGTACTTGCCAAACAACCACACACTTCAAACAATGACGAATTAAACCAGAACCAAAAGAATGATTTAAAAATTCTACCAAAATAGGAGCAACTACCTCCTTACCATACTTCAGAAGGCTCAGCCTCCTTGACTTGCTTAAAATTATGCCAATATTCATATCTATGGGGTTCAGCAACAACTATATTGACAACAACATCCAAACTATCCTGGATGTTTTTCATTTTTTGCACCCAAAATAAGCATAGAACCTGCAGAGAAACCATTCAAGTCCAGTTACTCCTACTCTTCCTGATCCCAGGTGCAAAATAGCATCCATAACTCCTAGAGGTAATCTTGTGATGTTGTCAAATAAGGGCACTTTGCAATAGTACCACTAGTGGTCATGGGCACCATTTTATTTTTTTCCCAGTTTCTTATTTATTTGTGCTGAAAGGAAAAAACATAAAATAATTTCATAATATACTTCAAAAACAGAAGATACAGCATAACACTTAAGATATCCTAACACAAAAGGAGATCAAAAATGGAAATCCATTATCAGTCACAGTAAGAATATTACACAATGCCTCCAGCAAAACTACTGACTCATTCATCTTGACTACAAAAAAATGGCATGTATATACAGATCATACTAAGCTTCCAAAGCAGATCCTAGCTCATCCTTTTCTAATTCAAGCTCTGTTCTTCGTAAACCCCTTATAGTACTAGGGGACTTAAACCTCACATCTGCTTCTAACAAGGAGGAAACAGCCTTCCACAAAGCAATGGACTCCATACTATTCAAATAAATACTTACAGGTCCCTCTCAATGATCTGGCTCCACCCCAGATCTTATATTCGTACCAGAAAGCATTCTAGACCAAGGACGCATAACAGCTTTATCAACAACCCCCATACCATGGTCTGACCACCATGCCATATGCTTAAAAATTCACCTCAATAACAAACAGGAATCACTGAAACCAGATAACCCTCCCAGATGCTTTAAAGCTTTCAACAAAGACCAATTCCTCAGGGACACTCTTCAATACCTATCCCAAGACTTTCCTGATCTGGATAATGCTTTCAACAATTGGAACACTACAATCAGTGCCACTTCAAGTCTCCCAACTCAAACCATTCTATGACAAATGCACAACAGACCAAGATCAGCTCCATGGTACTCTGCTAAAATAAGAGAATCCAAAAAGAAACTACGATAATATGAACATCGATGGAGACATGACAAAACTGAAACCTCACTAAAGCAATACCGAATAATGCAATAAGAATACAATGCTCTAATAAATACACACAAACAACAATACCACACTAACCTAATTCAAAAAGCCTTCAAAAAACCCAAAGAACTCTTCAGTCATCCAAATGCTAACAATGGACCCAACTATGAAGGATGAAATCCCAATTCACCCTCAAACATTTGCAGATTACCTCAATTCCAAGAATAAACCCCTTCAACCCATATAGTACAAGGACTATGAAAAACCCGACACACTACCGATCAACATGAGCTCCAGTGCCCCAAACCACTGGAGGAAGTTTTACATGCCATCAACAGAACAAATAGCCTGCACCATAACTGAACTGAATACTACTACAGCGCCATCAGATCCCTGTCCAGTGGCATGGATCAAATCAGTCAAGGATGACCTAATTAAATTCATACAAAAAATATTAAGTACCTCACTTACTCAAGGATACATGCCGCTGGTGCTAAAGCAAGCTATCATCTTCCCTATCTCAAAGACTACACCTCCGCACAGCAACGACCCATCCAAATTACCGCCCAATATCCAGCATTCCATTTCTAGCTAAAATAATTGAGAAGATCGTACAGAGACAGCTCCAGGACCACATTGACCTACACGCCCTTCTGGATCCCCACCAACACAGTTTTCACCCAGATCACAGTGTAGAGACACTCCTCATCCATCTATTTGATAATCTACTCAAAGGTATTGACAACATAAGAACAGGTTTCCTATTAATCTTCATCGACATATCATCTGCCTTTGACACAGTCTCCCACAACATCCTCCTGGAGTGACTGTCATCAATTGGGATCCAAGACATCACCCTTAACTGGTTCCAGTCATGCCTCGAAGGCAGACAAAGATAGTCAAATCTGGTCCACTCACCTCAACCACTTTCCACACTGTCCAAGGAGTTCCTCAAGGATCTTCACTCTCTGCCCTCCTATTTAACATATATGTACAGCCAATCTGCAACATCTTCAAGAAATACAACATACAATATGCCCATATGCAGATAATATCATGGCCTACACACCAATACAGTTAGACTCTCCAGACCTCACTACAATGTCAACTTGTTTCCACGAAATGACAACATGGCTTACTGAAAACAACTTCAACATTAATATCAAGGAAACAGAAGCAATAATCATTATAAGGAACACTGAATTCAACCCACCTGCTTCAATCAAATTTTCCAATTCACAAATCACAATAAAAGATGAAGTCCGTCCGTGAGGGGGGCGGAGCCTGATGTCCAGCGGGGTAGACGCTTCGTGCTGAAGCTCCCGAGGGGCCTACTCAGAATCCTGACTTAATATCTACATAAACTTAATATTTTACTCCGAACTCACCGGGGTGCCTTGGGGGGAATGGCGGCCCATAAGCCAGTGCGCTTGGACTTTGGGTCTCCCTCTTCTTCACATGGAAAACGCTCCAAAACAGAGTTGTCTTCCCCACTAAAGATGGTTCCACTTCGGGTAAGCCCTGAAATGCAGCAGGAGATCTTGGAGGAAATACGTGGTGTGAAGGAACTGGTGCAGTCCAACGGAGAAGCGCTCCGAGCCATGCGAGAAGATTTCGGTATGCTTCAGGACCGGCTTGAAGGTCTTTCACAACGGCTGGACAACATGGCGGGGGTCCTCGATTCGCACGCGGAGCGCTTGGTGAACTTGGACAAGGCTGAGCGGCAGATACAGTATCTTCAAAAAGAGTTAGAGGATTGCAATAATCGAGCCCGTCGCAACAATGTCAGGCTCATAGGAGTACCAGAGGGTGCGGAAGCAGGAGATCTTCGAGAATTTCTGGTTAAAACTCTCCCCTCCTTGCTGAAGATTACCTTTTACGGAGCTCTGGAAATTGACCGCGCATATCGTGCTCCCACCAACATCGCACTTAATCGGACGACCCCCCGGCCCATTATCTTTCGATTGCTGAGGTATCAGCAAGTTGAGCAAATTTTCGAAGCAGCCCGGGTGATTCAACATCTGCAGTTTGAAGATCATAAGGTCTCCTTCTTCCCCGACTTGGCAAAGGCCACAGCTGACCGGCGGAAGGGACTCCTTGCTTTTCGACCTAGACTTCAACAGTTACAGGCTCGCTTTGGCCTCTTATATCCGGCGAAGCTCAGAGTGACTCTCCATAACCAAACTAGCACCTTCGAAGATCCTGCTCTGCTAGCAACATTTTTAGATTCCAAAGAGGCAGACCAGATGCGCTAAGTCAGCAACTCGGATGGACTCCGCTGGAACTGCCCGTCATTTTGAATGACCCGACGTGGTGATCATTGTCTGGAATAGAGACTGCCTGGACTTTTCTTTCTTTAATATCTACCTGTCTCGGTCTCCTTTTCCTCCATGATGTGCACCTCGGTTGGATTCGGAGCACGCACAGCCATACCGCTTATCTGTCTCTATTAGGCCTTCTCTGGGGTTTCACCCCGCAGACATCAGGTCGCCAGTAATTTCTGGGGTTTTGCTTCTTCTCTAAGGCACTTCGGTGCTTCTCCTGTTATATAGGGCGCTTCATGATTTTATTGGTTTATTTTATCAGATCGTGTGTATAGTCATTTATAGTTGATATGAGGGACATTGCGCAACTCGGTGCGCCATCATGTTTCTTTCTCAGAATGTTTGACTTTGTTGTATGGCCTTCTGTATGCTCTTGTCATTGAACGGAAGAGGCATTAATGGTCCAATCAACAGTATGACCGTTCTTGTTATTTTAATCATGACCATACTGATGTAGTGTTTCTTCCGGAACCCCATTTCACTTTCGTTGCACCACTGAAACTCACTGCCACACCTTATATGATGGCTGCCTTTCTCCCGCTGTTTCTAAGCGGTGCGGGGTAGCCATCTTGGTTGAGAAATCTTTGCCACCCACTGTACTGGATACTAGCTTTGATGGGGAGGGTAGTTGGGCCTGGGTATATTCTAGGTTGGAGATTGTGAATTCTGTGTATTTGTACTTTATTTATTTATTTTATTTATTTATTACAGTTTCTTATATACCGCGCTATTTAGAATCAGCGCGGTTTACATCATAACAAAACGACCATTACGACAAACTGTCAGGTTTTACATTGAACAGGAGTACAAACTTGGATAACTGGGTTAACTATATACATAATCTATCTACACTGCAGTGTGCGGGCATTTCTAGATTATGTTCCGAATGTGGATGACCCTGTTACTGTTACCTGGTGGCGACTTTTGCCAAGTATTTGATCCTTTGATAGATAGATTGTTGCCTAGAACGCGTGGTCCACCCAAGAGTCTCTACACTCTGCCAGCTCTGATGAAAGATCCTGTGCGAGTAGATATATGGAAGCTGCTTTGCCCATCCGACTTAGAGCTCACCTTTTCTCAGCCCCCCCATCACCCATAATCTAGATCTGATTTTTTCTTCTTTCCTCAGTACTACTTTTCCAAGTGGACATATACTCCCGATAGGTTAGCTACTTGGAAAGCCATCCAGAGCACTTGATGCTGGACATGCCATTAGCCTTCGGTCTATTAAATTCCTGTTAAGTATGATTGTCCCGCATCACAGTATTACTGGAGTCTGGTCTGGGGTCGTCTTCATTCTGTTTTATATTTTCGGAACTCCTCCTTGGGGAGATTGTGGGGCTCCGCTCAGCTGCGGGGATCCCCTCTCTTCCTAAATTGGCTTCTTCCTTTTAGCCTTTATGCTGGGCCTTGTTATCTCCTGGTTCCTCACTCACGAAATATTGGGAAAACAGCTCTTTTTTGAGCTCTAATGAACGGTAATCATATCTGTTTTCATTGCAAATATGTGCAAATACCTTATATGTTAGCCTCTTCCGTTCAAACCACTCATTATTGGTCTTGCTAGAAGACGCTCCATGATTATGTTCAAACTATTCAATGCTCTCAGTTGACTGTTTGATTCTGTATTAATCTCTGTCACATGCTCATCCGGTATCATAGACTCTACTTCTGTTTGTTTGATGTACAATAATTGTTGTATGTAAGCGCTAATAGGATGATTCTTATCAGCTTAGAGAAGAAGCATTGGGGTGGGGGGTAATTGGGGTTGCTTTCTTTATCGTATGTGTGTATTTGTCTTTTTTGGTGTGTTGTTACTTTTGTTTGTTGCAAAATGAAAATAAAAGTTTAAAAAAAAAAAAAAGATGAAGTCCGTTACCTAGGTGTCATTATAGATAAGAACCTCAACCTACAAGCTCACATTAACAAAATCTCCAAGTCTTCCTTCAACAAGCTTGCAATAATTAGAAGATTAAAACCTCTCATCAATAAAGAACACTTCCGCAAAGTATGTCAGTCCATCATAATGCCATCTCTGGACTACTGTAATGCTCTCCTACAAGGACTGCCAAAATAAATGATCCAACCCCTGCAACTGGTCCAAAACACCACTGCCCGAACCATCATGAGATCTTCCCAGCGAGAACACATAACGCCCCTCCTGCACCAACTGCATTGGCTACCAATTACACTATGTGCCAAATACAAATCTGCCCTGACCATCTTTAAGATCAAAACCAACCTGACAGCCAGAAGTCTCCAAGACCTCATCTGCACCAAACCTAACAGACCTGTGAGAAACAGCATCATCAATACCATACCAACACCCAATCTGTTCACAAAAAACAAACAAATTAGTTCTAAGAGAACTTTCTCGCTTGTTGCTCCCTCTATCTGGAACAATCTCCCAGAGAAAATGAGAACCACCATAGACATAAAGGAATTCCGAAAACAGCTCAAGACTCTTCTTTTCATAGAACACTTCAACGAAACCTGATTACCCCTTCCCTTATGAAGAATTACACACACATTTGTACATAAGTTTAAAGTTAACACTCCCAGTTCTCCCATCACTTTTGTGAATACCAATGAAGTTAATCTGTAATCGGCTAAGCATTGTTTCCCATTGTAAGTTCTCTGTAAACTGAAGTTTTATGTAAACCACCTTGATTCAAGATAAGGCGTTATAGAAAAATTGTTAAATAAATAAAATAAATAAATGCAGAAATAGAAAATCTGAAAATTGTTAGGTTCAGTGAAAAGATAAACTTTTCCCTAATAAGTCATCCTGCACTTTTAAGGATATTGAAGAGAGAGCAAAGCTCCCAACTCTGGAACCTGAGACCTAAATAGTAAAAACTGTATTTTGCAATTTTGAGTATCTCAAGCGAGGTTTGGGTAAATTTGAATTTGATCCCAAATCTTACAGTCAGACCTTGAAAAGAAAATTTTAAACAACCAATCACAATCCAATTCTATCAAAAAAGAAACAGTAAGGGCCAGTTGTGCAGGGAAGTTAGTTGGGAGCGTGGAAGGGGTGGATCGGGGGCGGAGTCTGGGTGGTCGCCAGCCCTGGACTTATAGGGCGATTCTAATGTCGGACCTGTACGTCCAATGCTGGCGAAATGTGTGGGGAAGTTATTCCACCTCTGAGGTGGAATAACTTCCCTGGATGTGGGGTTTTTTTATGCCGGGATACTGATGGGGTAGGGGGGACGGAGGACATTCCCCGCAGCCCAACCCTGGCCTTAGGAAGTCAGATCGGGGGTTGGGCTGTGGGAAATAAGCACTTTTGTCCAGCAACCGGCATTGTGGCTCCTTTTAAAAGCCCTGACTGAGTTAATCAGGCAGGTCATGTACATGAAGGCCAGATGGAATTGCAGTCCTGGCCTGCACATACATGACTGTTAGCGATTCTGATCCCAAGGGGCTAAACATGCCCCACGGGAACAGAATCACAATCCCCTCTGTACGTCTGGCTCAGACTGGACGTACAGAGGGGATCTACTTCTGGAATGGAATTGGGCTTTAAGTGTAGTAAAATCCAAGCTTTCAGATAACATGATTGAAGAATCATCCAAGGCCAATGATTCACTCTGTCCACCCTTTAGCTTAGTAAAAGTCTTACTTTTAGGTTTAAACCTAATAGGAATCTAGTAAGCTGATACAACTGGGGGTCAAGCTGATTCTGGAACCTCCAAAGTTTCTTTCAAGTAATTGTAGACCATGTCCTTGGAGTCAATTGTAGCTAGCTTAGGAAAGTTAGGAAGCCTCATGGTTTTCCTTCTAATTAAGTTTTCCATATATCGGATCTAGCCAAATCAGTCTTGACCATCTGTGCTTGGTTTTCTTGAACTGAGCAAAGAGAAGATTCCAACGCTAGTATTTTACCTTCAGCTTGTTCAACTACAGTTTCACAATGTTTAATCCTCTCTTCAAATTTAACAGCAGCATTATGCTGCAGTTCAATTTTGGTATGCACCACTGATTCCAACTGAAAAAAAGTCTGCAATATAAGCTGCACTGAATCATTTTGAGAAGTAGATGTAAAAGCTTGCTGATTGGGAATCTCTATTGTGATCAGCTTCCATTCAGAAGAAACACCAATATGAGAAAGTAAAGTCTTAGTAGGATCAAGAACAGTGCTTGCAGTTTTTCCAGGACAAGCAGCCTTTGGCAAACTTGGTGAACATCCCAACAGTTTCACCTCAGAAGCTATTCACCATTGAGTAATCAAATTCTTTATACTCACCAAAGGAGGAGTAGCACATGATAATTCACAAAGCTGTTGTTACATGCTTCAGATTGATGATTCAACAATGCCGACGATCGCAGTTTCCCAATCTCATGCATCTGTGTTGCCAAAAATGGCTCTGAGTAGCCAGTCAATATTTATTTATTTACATTCTCTTATATACTGTGCTATTCTGCATCAGTGCAGTTTACATTGAACAAACTGAAATTACATTGAACAGGGCATTATAACTTGGAGATAACTATTGTACACTGAACATGGGCTATGGAGGGTTAAGTGGCTTGCCCAAGACCACAAGGAGCACCTGTGGGACTAGAAACTCCAGTCCTTCTGGCCCAAGGTTGCTGTCCTCTAGTGGGATTTGAACCCCTGACCTTCTGGCCTGAAGTACCTTGCCCCAACCACTAGGCCACTCCTCCAGTCCATGCTAGCAGAAGCAAGAGAACTCTGCACTGATCCTGACTCTGATTTTCTTCTGGTGTGAAGAAGTTTGGTTGCCTACACCATCTCAGGGCTGGTAGCCAGATTGAGCCCAGGTGATCAGGCAGCCACAGCTATAACCTCACCTGGGGTTCTGGCACTATCCCCCAGCAAGTCCTGCTTCACAAGGAATGGGTGAATTGAAGTATGGTGGTTCTCCAGTGACAGTACAGGTGATTTCTCCTTTCTTTTTGCTATATGAATATATTCCGAGACTATAGCGGAAGCAGCCAAGGACAAGCAAATGTAAACTGGAGACAAATGGTAGAGAAAAGCTAGAGTGCGCCCATCTTGGATCTGTCTATGGGCACCATTTTGAACCTTGGTCTAGAAAGAACAAGAGCCACCAGAAATTCCTCCTGCTCCTGCTATTTACTGGGAAACCAAATAAGTCTGTGGATGGGATCAGGGAGCAGGATGAGGATGAGGATGGCTTGTGGGGAAGGAGGCCTCAAAAGAGAATTGCTTTATTCCAAGGAGTTGGATGGGGGGGTCATCATGCTAGATGGGATCAAATATTTTGAGTGGGAATCAGTTGACTTGGGGGAGGGGGGTTAGGTGGATAGGTTGACTTGAGAGGGGATTGGGAGAATTAGGTATCTTGGAGGAACCAAGGTGGAATGATGTCAAGGGGTTGAGGAGATAACTGTTGGTGGGTTATGAGGCGACAGGATGTGGCAGGATTGAGGTGTGCATGCAAATAACACAGCAGTTTTAAAAAAACTGCTCCCACACACACCAAGCTAGTGTAACACATTGTATTTACCCACATGCAGATTTTTTAAATTGTTGCTCCTGCTGGACATGGAAAGACAGGAACGTGTTGTCCTGCAGGTCCTTACACATATTTTATAAGAGGCTGGATGTGTGGCAGATCCTCTTGTAAAATATTGTGGGAATTTTCCGTGTCCTGATCTGGACATTTAGGGGGAAATATTCAAAGGCATTTACTCGGTTTGGAGACCTGCAAACTGTGTAAATGCCACTCTGTGGGATATTCAGCACTTAGTGCCACTGAACATCCTCAGTTACCACCACTACATGCCTCGATGCTAACCTGCCGGGGGCATTCCAGGGCAGCACCCATCATTAAGCGGGCAGCAGCAATATTGAACTGCTGCTCAGTTAGAGACATGCAGCGAATGTCAGGTGCAGGAAACCCTGGCCTAACTTTCACTCCAGAAGCTAACCAGGCAGTGCTGAATATCACTGCTGCCTGGTTAGCTTTGTGGCAAACTGGGCAACCTGGATATTCAATGCTGGAGCCCGGATATGGCCCCAGCATTGAATATCTGGGTTTAAAGTTCAGCACCGGTGTCTAGCCACTTTAGCAACACTAGCCGCCTGCACTGAATATCAGGCTCTTAAATTCTTCTCTCCATATCCTATCTAAAATTTGCCATGAGTTTTTCTAAAAAGTATTAATGTAGGTAGGCGATATAGGAGGCTTGCAGCCTTGAAGTAGGAGGATGGCACTGGAGGGAGGGGCTAGAACTGGAAGGGGGCTGGCAGTGTGGGGGAACTGCTACTAGTACTAGAAGGGAGCTTACACAAGGGGACTAGAACCAAAAGGAGGTTAATACTGGGGAGTTACTGGGGCTGAAAAGGGGCTGATACTAGGGGCTACTGACAGTGGAATGGGTTTGTTGCTGACACTGGAACAGGAAATGCGTGGGGGACTGGAAAGGGGCAGAGGGACTGAGACTGGAACAGGACTGGAACTGAGACTGGAACGGGACTGAAACAGGACTGATGCTGAAGGTGTAAAGCTTGTACTGCGACTGGAAGGCAGCTGATGTTGGCAGATGCTGGGGTCAGGGCCAGAAAATGAGGCAGAAGCTGGGACACTGAAAAGGGAGTGGAACAGATATGTGTTAGGCGAGTAGACCAATTTCATATATGGGGTAAGCTGAGAGGGAAGGGCATAAGAATGGATGCTAGGGTAAGGGTAAAGAGGAAAGACATGGTTAATGTATATTGGAGAAGTAAGTAAGTAGATGGGTGGGTTCTGGTGAAGTGGAGTAGAGGGCAGGCAACTAGGTTCTGGCGTCATGGGGATGCTAGAAAGCAGAGACTCAGACTTAGAAGGACACTCTAAAGTTGGTTAGAAGGACAGAAGATAGGCTCTAAGATTGGCTGGATATTGGGAGTGTGTGTGGGGACTGAAGGACTGGGTAGGATGGAAGACTAGGGACTTGGGGATAGCTGGGGGAAAAGTGGCTGACAGCATGGAGGCGGAGGAGGAGGAGGGGGAGGCCGGAAGCACAGAGGGGGAGGACGGGGAGGGGACTGTGGAGGGGGAGGATGGTGCGTGGGAGCCTGGGTAGGTGGAGATGGAGGGGGAGGTGGGGGAGGGGGAGTTGGGGGAGGGGGAGGGTTCCAGGGGAGGGGGAGAGGGGAGGGGTGGGAGGCTGGGGAGGGTGAGGAGGTGGTGGTGGAGGGGAAGGATGTGGCTAGTCCTGAGCGGCACAGGCTGCTACAGGGCACTTGGGGCCCCTTCCACCTGCCCCATAGTGCCGGGGATGTCTCCCATCTGGGCGCGGTCCCAGCACACATCGCCGTGGACAGGCCGTATGCCCATGCATCCACACAGACAATGGGTACAGTGTGTCTGTGTGGGTGCATGTGCAGCCTCCGCCTGGCTGCGGCAATGCGTGCTATGTCAGTCACCCAGCGGGAGCAGACCCACACTGTAGGAGAGGCGGTTGTGGCCATGGGCAGAATGACTGACCAGCTGCGCATGCTGTGTGATATACTCGCGGCCAACACAACTGATCAGCCACCCGGCCAGGGCGGTCCCCGGGGGGTGTGAGTGCCAGCCAGACAAGTGTCACCCCTGCCCTGTGCCGTCCTGTGCCCCGAGACTGCCACCACTGCCAGGGATGGGGGAGGCAGGGCCAAAACTCACACAGGGCATGTACCTACCTGTGGCACCCTGTAAATAAATATGTAGATATTGTTTACCATAATCGCCATGGTCATGTGTCTCATTTCGCAAAAATTTATTTATTTATTTATTTTTATTTTATTGTTTTTCTATACCGCACTATTTATCATCAGCGCAGTTCACAGGCAACAAGAATTGTGCAATGTAGAACAGTCTAACATTGAACTTACAATGAACAGGGAAATTAAAACATGGTGAACAAGTGAAATATATACACTATATACAAATTAGTATAAGGGATGCGCATGAGATTTGGCGATGTTTACAAACTGCCATGGTGGCTAAATACATATACATATTTGTATTGTTAATCCGGGGTTGTGAAGGGGCGGGTTGTCGGGGGAGGATAGTTAAGGTGCTCTGATTGTGGTGCTAAAGGCATTTATTCTGTGGGAGCTGCTATGGGTCGGTGTGTGGATGGCTAGGTGATATTGCCTGAATTAGAGAAGTGTTGCAGGAAGAGATGATGTTTGAGTGTCTTTCTGAAATGGGGGAGGTTGTTTATGGCGCGGATCTCTGGTGGGAGGGAGTTCCAGGAAGAGGGTGCATATAGTGAAAAGGCACAATTTATGGTAGTCTTGGAGCATTTGGTGATGGCTTTTGGGAGAAGTATGGTGTTGCAGGCTATTGATCTCCTTGATCTATTGAGAGGGGTAGGCTGAACGAGATCTGAGAGGGAGGTGGATGTGCTTGTGTTGATTGCTTTGAATGTCATTGTTAGGACCTTAAATGTGATCCTACAATGGACAGGGAGCCAGTGCAGATATTTTAGGATGAGGATGATATGGTCATTTCTAGATGCTCTGTAGAGGGTTCTGGCTGCCGTGTTCATGGCGAGCTGCAGGGGGTTTAGCAAGCTCTTTGGTAGGCCATGCAGAATGGAGTTGGCATAATCGAAATGAGGCATTATTAGGGCTTGAAAGACTGTTTGGAAGTCTTTTGGCTCCAGAATCTGCTTCATGTGGCATAATATCCAAACTTTGTGGTAAATTGCCCTTACAGTATTGCCTATCTGGCCTATCTGGCATGACATTGGAGTGCGAGTGACAGGTGTGGGCATGTCCCTGTGTGTCTGTGTGCTTGACTATGGTCCCATACATGGTACTGTCCCCATGGCAAGGGTGGGGGATGGGCATGGGCGCGGACAGATGTAGCCCCACAGACACAGAGATGTACCAATATGTTGTGATGGTCCACAGACATGGCCCAATTCATGTTGCCACAGACATGCCATCAGTGCTCACATGGCCCGGTGCATGGCATGTGTGGCACACAGTACAGACATGCACGGGATGGTGGCAGGTCAGACCCCACGCCGCCCTGTGGTGTGTGTCGTGGACTGTGGATGGCATGCTAATGGGTCAGTGTGCCATGTTTATGTTTATGGTCATGTATATTTAAAACCTTATATACCGCCCATAACCAGTAGCATTTGGGCGGTTCACAAACAAAGGTTAAAAACAGGAAGCTGCGAAAAAGAAAGGAAAGGAACACCCTAATATCCTTAAAAAAAGGACAGCGAAGAAAAGGATCAGTAGAGATAGAAAAGGCAAAGGTACATACAATAGAAGAGAGAGGTAATATACAAAATGGACAAAACAATGTACGTTGGCGTGGGAAAGGTAAACAAGGGGGTGAGGAGGGGGAGGGGCAGAAGGGTAGGAGAGGTGTATCTTTAATGAGAAGGAGGGGAGAGGGGTGAGGATGGGAATGGGAGGTCAAAGGCGGAGCAGAAGAGTTAAGCCTTTAGTTTAGCTTTAAAGGAGGTAAAGGAGGATTCTAAGCAGAGTGCAGGGGTGTGTGAGTCCCAGAGTCTAGGACCTAGGAAGTAGAAAGCTGAGGACCCGGTGGATTCCAATTGGACCTGGGAAGGGGAGGGAAGGAATATGCGATTAAAGTGAATGGATCAGAGGGAACGGTGAGGGGTGTGAAGATGAACCTGGTCAGCGAGGTAAGGAGGGGTACCTGAATGAATTACTCTGTGAACAAATATGAGACATTTAAATTGTATCCAAAAAACAATAGGAAGCCAGTGCAGGCTTATTAGGAGGGGGGTGATGTGATCAAAATGTGAAGCATGAGTTAGAGTACGAACAGCAGTATTTTGAACACATTGCAGACGATGGATTTGTGACTGGGGGATACCGGCAAGACAAACATCACAATATTCAGGACGGGACATAACAAGGGAAAGAAGCAGTGTAGTCATAGAAGAAGTGAGGAAGGGACAGACAACGCAAAGTTGTTTCAGAGTGAACAAAGAACGTTGAACAACTGAGGTGATGTGGTCTTTAAAAGAAAGAGATGAATCGGAAGTTACACCTAAATATCGAAAAGAAGAAACAGTGGGGATAGGTGATGAGGAGAGCAGAGGGACAAGGGGAGGGAGGGGACTACCAAGGGTGAACCACATAGCGGATGTTATGGAGAGGTTACTATGGAGAAAAGTAGATGAGCACCAGGGAACAACAGAGGAAAGACAAGTATTCAAGGGAGTGATATCCGGAGCAGACGAATCAGTGTGGTAAAGAAGGAAAATGTCATCTGCGTAGTAGTAAGCGGAAACACTGTGTTGCTGGACTAGAAGAGCTAGAGGAGCTAGGAAGATGTTGAAAAGAAGGGGAGCAAGAACAGACCCCTGGGGGACACCGCAGGAGAAGGGAGAGGGGAGTGGAAGAGGAAGAAACAGACCCAGTTAAAACTGAAAAGGAGTGACAGGAAAAGAAAGAACGAAACCATTGAAGAACCAGACCGGAGAGGCCGGCATCCTGAAGGTGACATAGAAGAGTGCAATGATCAGTCAGGTCGAAAGCAGCAGAGAGATCAAGGGAAACAGCACGAGAAAGCAAACCATGATCGTGAGCAGCATGCAGGTCTTTGAGAAGAGAAAGAAGGACAGATTCTGTGCTGTGGCCAGGACGGAAACCAGATTGCCAGGGGTGGAGGGTGAGGGAGTCCGTGAGGTGGGATGAGAGCTAGGAGAAACCAGTTTACCAAAAGTCTAGAAAGGAAAGGAAGATTGGAGATGGGGCACCAGCTAGAAGGGGAAGAGGGTTCCAGAGAGCCTTTCTTATGAATGGGGTGAACAGAAGCGTGCTTCCAGGGGGTGGGAAAGATACCAGAGGATAAACTAGACTTGAAAATAGGAAGGATGATAGGGGAAAGGGCAAGGGAATGTTCCAACAACCAGTGGGAAGTGATAGGATCAGCGGGGCAGGTAGTCCTGCGGGTGGAAGCAAAGACTTAAGAGAGAGTAGAGAGAGAGATTGGTTCAGAAGTAGACCAATGATGGGAGAGGGAAGGAGGGGAGGAAAAAGAGCAGGAGAGAGGGGGGAAAGAGGGGTGGGAGAGTCACTGGTGAAGGTGGGGAGAGGGGAGGATGGCATGAAGGAAAAGAGGGGCGATGAGAAAGGACCCTGGAAACAAAGTGAGATGCTAGGGAAGCAGGATCAGGGATAGAAGGGGAGGAAGGGGATGTGGGAGACGAATGTGGAGTGGTGAGAGAATGGATAACGGAGTGCAATTTCGAGAGGAGTTAGCAGAGGAGGAGATAAGGTCATAGAATTAGTTCTGTTCAGCAGAGTGAATAAGAGAACGGTAGTGATGATGGGACAGACGGAAATGAAGCAGATTGGGGGGACAGGGATGCTTTTGCCACAGACACGCAGCTCGGCAGAGGTATCTAGGTGAGGAAAAAGACCAGAATGAATACAGGGGTGATGGGGAGGGTGGTGGGGGAAACGGCGAGGGCGAAGGGGAGCAAGAGTGTCAAGAGTTGAAGAAAGAGTCGTGATCCAGGTACATGCCTGGATTTCAGGAGGAGGAAGATAAACGTCAGAGGGAAACAGAGTATCCGAGGCTGGGAACTGAAGGAGGATATTAGCATTGATACAAAGGGAGAAAGTAGGAGGGGTAGGACCAGATTGTGAACTAGGAGAAGGGGTCAGAGAAGGAGAGGGACAGGGGAGAGACTAAAGGAAGCAGGAATGGTTGGTCCAGGGGAGGGATAAGGAAGAAAGGGAGGAAAGAGGGAAGGAAGAGGTGGCATGGGAAATAAGGAGATCTAAGGGGTGCCAGCAGAGTGGGTAGGGAAAGGGACAAACTGAATGAGGGATAGACAAGGGGTATGTGCCCAGGGTGTCCACATGTAGGACAGGGGGAACATGGGTCTGTCAAATGAAACACTGGACACGTGGTCACAGCCGGAACCATCTGAAAAGCCATTTATTGGCCCAATGTCACCCCACACCTGCAGCCTGCCCCGGCAACCCCTTCCGCCCTGAGCATGTCCCCTCACACCCCGTGGCATGGGTGCTACTGCTGCTGCTGCTGCTGCCGGCTGTTCCACGCATCCTGCCATGGCCTCCCACACAGCTGCCATCCTGCCCATGCTGGCTGCCATGGCTCTGAGTTCCAACTTATTTAAACAATTGATTTCAAGCAACTGATTGATGCATGGGTGGTTGTGTGCCACACGGGTATTTTATTTTTATTTATTTAGCATACATTTGTATACCGCTACTTCCAGCGATCAGTAGCGGGGTTGATTACATGATGGAAGCTGTCAAATCAGGACAGACAAATTAGCAGTATATACATGTTGATTCGTAGGGTAGGCATAACACACATAATTAAGTTCTTTTTGTAGATGGGGGAAGAAATGTGCATATGTACATTTTTACAGAAATGGATCCCTGGATTTATAACAAGTTGAAATGACTCTGAAATAGGTGAGTCTTGAGTTTTTTTCTGAAGTCTGTTAGGTCTTTGCTAGATCGTAGCTCCGGCGGCAGTTGCTTCCAGAGAGTCGGTGCTGTGTATGAGTATGCCCTGTTACTAGTACTGGCTTTGACAGATCTTATGTCTGTTGGAACATGGAGGGTGTTGGAGTTGATGGTTCTTCTGCTTCTGTTGGGTGGTTGCGTGCAGATTAGGGTAGAGAGGAAGGATGGTGAAATGTTATGCATGAGTTTGAAGGTGGTTGTTAGTATTTTATATTTTATACGTGCTGTAATGGAGAGCCAGTGAAGCTCAATCAGTACAGGTGTGATGTGTTCAGCTGGACTTTTTCTCATAATGATCCTGGCCGCAACATTCTACGCCATTTGTAGAATGTTTAGGGTTTTCTTTGGTAGGCCCTGTAAAATGGTGTTGCAGTAGTCGAAATGTGGCATGATGAGTGCTTGAGCAACGGATCTGAAGTCATGGGGTGCTCCCCAACCACACCGCCCCTTGTATACTGTCGAACCTTATGTCCGGCTTCCTAAGCTGCCCTATCCATCCCCTCCCCCCCCCCCACCTCCAGTCACCCACCCACCCCATGGCTCCCCATCTCCTATTGCTTCCATCCACCCACCACCTACCGCACACACAGGTGCGGACGATCTCTGTCTCCCCCACATTCTACATCCTCTGGCCTTTGCTGTCCTCTCCAACCCTGCACTATGGCTCCACATCACATTGTCGACCTCCGATTCTACCCCCTACCTGTCTCCCCCTGCATCTGCACCCTCACGCCTCCCCTCCCTCCCCCCCGTTCACCATCGTCACATCCCCCTCTCATGCCCTTCTGGATCCAGTACAGCCTGGCGTTTGCCCTCTACCCTCTTCTGATGCGTCTCTGTCACAGGTCCCCAATGACCTGTCTCTGACGTTTTACACAGGCTTTTACTCTGTCCCCATCCCCCTTGGCCTCTCTGCTGCTCCTGCCATTGTTGGCCACATTCCATTCCTTGGTACCCTGTCCTCGCTTGGTTCTATGGTTCTATACTGTCCTCAGCCTCCCCCCATATCTCGCACCGCTATGTCAGTGTGTTCCTGTGGCTGCACCTCCACTGCTATTCCACTTACAGTAGGTGTACCCCATAGATATGTCTGGGGTCTGCTCCTTTCCCTCTTTTTATGCAGTCCCTTGGTGCGCTACCCTTGTCCATGTGTACAGTGCCGGTCTGTCCATCTCAAAGGGCTGTTGTATGCACAGGGCCATGCATGGCAGGTGGCCACACACTGTCAGCATCCCTATCTGTGGTACAGCAGGCTGGCAGCCCTCAGGGAGGGGGTGGGGTACCAGGGTCTGGTCATGGCCCATTGCAGGGCCCTGATGGGAGTGGGCACTGGCTTGGGATTGAGCTGAATGGTGACCGGTGTTGTGACGGGGCCACATGGTATGGGGCTGAGGACATGGCATGGTGGGGGTGGGGGTGGGGGGGAAGTGTGGGTGGAATGGTGCCTCTACATTGGGTCAGGTGTTTGGTGTATGTTTCTGGGGACTGCGGGTGGCAGGTTACACTGTGCATGGCTGACAGGGGGCTACAGTCCAGGGGCGGAGTGGGCATGATGCACCAGGCTTCTCAGCTCCGCCATATGTTACATAGGACTGGCTGGGGACATGCATTTCTATGAGTCCCCTGACATGGCCCCCACACCCCCCTGCGTCCGGCCCTGCATATGCTGGGGTGTTAGCTTTCACTGGACCACATATCTCCGTCATACCTGCACATGGGTCTGCTGTATCCAGCACATGGAGCAGGCCATGGAAGTAGATGGGCCTGAGTCTGTCTGCCAGGCGCTGCTCTAGCGGGGACAGGGCGGCTCTATGTGGTGCACCTCCACCTGTGCCATGGGCATGGCACCTCTCCTCTGTGACACAAGCCTGTATTGTCCACTTGATGTCACAGTACCCCTTCCGCAGGCTTTCCAGGTCACGGCTTGGGCCCCCTACTGCAGCCACTGCTGTTTCTACCTCCTCTCATGCTGTGTTGCGTGTGGCAATGGTGGCGGTGGTGCTCTGCTGCCCAAATAGCACCTCATAGTGCTCAAGGATGCTGGCCAGGAGGAGGTCATTCTCCTCCTGGGTGAAGCAGACTGCACTCCTCCTGGCATTGTCGGGCACTGGCTTCTGGCGGCGCTTGGCCCCTGGCGCACCTCCAAGCTGTTCGGGTGGGTGCTGTGTGACCCCGGATGGGCCTACCACCTCCCCCTCAGGCTTCTCAGCGGTGATGACCACTGGTGGCTGCTGGCTGATCTCTTCACTCCCACTCATGTCTCTTGATTCAGGCTCACATATATGGTACCTCCTCTCTACCATACACCCTCGCTGTTGTGAGCATGATGTGCCCATTTAAATACCTAAGGTGTGGTCCTACACACGTTCATACTATGCAACGCACATTCCTACACATTTTGAAAGCGTGCATGCGCAACGCGCGTTACTTGGCACATACAGGTAAAGCAAGGTGCGTGTTCCATGCGCTGCGCAGGTGTGTGTTACGTCTGTGTGCTTTCTGCAGGTGGTAGCATACATTACATGCTCCATATGCGCGCGGGGACATAGCTCATGCATGTGCCATGATGTGGAACATGGGCCCTGCTCCTCCCTCACGCACAGGTACATGCCTTATGCAGGATGTGTCACAGCATGTGGGAATTGTGTGGAATGCGCGTTCCTACATGCGCTATGCCATTACGTTTCCGTGCGCTTACCCTTCTGTATGTTCGGATCCATCAACGTCACTGCTACTGGTGTGTGCCGCTGCATCCACAGGTGGGTTATCTTAGCCCGTATGTCGTGCTACACACCCGTCATTTCTGGTATGTATTTTTGCTCTGAGTGACGCCCCGTACCTACGGCGCTTCCAATGTGCATAGGTGGGGCATGCAGTGTGTCTACATGTATATTTTGCTGATGCTAATGCACGTGCCTGTGTTATGCTGAACGTGTGTTTCTACGCGTGCTATGGCGTTATGCTTCCGTATGCGCTGTGTGTTTTGCAATACTGCTGCTGGTTTGGGTTGCTGCATCTGCAGGTGTGTTATGTTTGTTCTGATTACTTGCCACTCCCCATGCTGTATTTAGCATCTAACTTTGCTCTACCTGATGTCTATCATGGATCGAATCGACCATGCGGGTTGTGCGGTGGTGGCATTTGTAGACTTGGAGGAGCTGTGGTTGCCTGATGATGGAGATGGTGTCCATGGGGCTGTGGCAGTGTGCATGGGTGCAGTCCCCCTGCAACATAGACCTGCAGCTGTGGAAGCTCCACAGGCCGAGGTATTTCCAGCATGGCACTATAGGTGTGCTGACACGCTCCCTCACCTGCCTTGCATCTACAGGCCCAGGCCCATGCTCCAGGACATGCATGAGGACCAGGTCATCTCCCTCTACTGTCTGAGCACAGGGGCTATTAGGGAGCTCTATGAGGATCTCAGAACTGACCTCGAGCCCCAGACTGGTCGGTCACATGTCATACCAGGATTGGCCAAGCTCCTAGGTGCCCTACATTTCTTTGCCTCTGGCTGTTTCCAATCCTTGGTGGCCGCAGTGGGTGGGATGAGCAGGCCCACCTTCTCACGCTGACTCCACCAGGTACTATGGGCCATGGTTAGCTGGGTTAGGAATTATATTGCGATTCCTAACAATAGGCAACAGTGGGGCCCTGGGCCAGGCATTCCAGCAGTTTGCAGGGATACCACATGTGATGGGAGCTATTGATTGCACACATGTTGCCCTGGTCCCGCCCAGAGACAGGAAGGTAGTGTTCCGCAACCGCAAACACTACCATTCCCTGAATGTGCAGGTTGTTTGTGATACAAATATGCATATTCTGAATGGGGTTCTCCCGTTTCCAGGGTCTGCCCATGACTCCTATATCCTGCATCACTTGGCACTATTCAGCCAATTTGAGACCGGACAATATGAGGACTATGTCCTGCTGGGTGGGTACTTACCATCTCTAACATGCACATGGTGTTCCTGTGTCCTGGAGGGCTTGACACTTCTCACAGGAGGGACAGGGTCACCTGTGGTTTGTCATTCGGGCCTTCTGACTGCATATCCCCTGCATCACACATGACATGCCATGATGCAGGTCTGACTTGTTTTCAGCCAACATTCTGGACACTGTCCGTCAGGCAGTGGCATATCACTGCCCAGCCGGTGTATGATATATGAGGTCCCATTGTTGATTACGACCTTTGCATGCCTTACCTTGCATTGTGGTTGTGGAGCGCTGACTTATATGGGGCTGTGTCCACCAACCCACCATGTCACCATCACCGGGGACATGGTCACGTACCTTTGTGGGTTTCTACACTTAACTATGTCAGCCATATTTGCATCATTGCTCTTCTGGGTGTCTCGGCACACATGCGGGTAACACTGGTTTCTGGTACTGCTGCTCTATTGCACAGGTCTTTTGGACAGGGATGCTCCGAGCACATATGGTGTGTTCCTTCTATGGTGGGCTGCGACACATTTTGGTTGACAACAACTATGGCACACAGCCTTGGCCCAACCACATACACAAATGTACATGTGTCTGCCTTTGTAGTGTATCCCTAGTTGACTCTGTATGCAACGTGTGTGTGTGTGTGTGTGCTACCGGGATGGGGGGGCATTAGATTTGCTCCCAGAATCATTTTCATGCTGTACTGTGTGTTGGGGGGCCATTCACTGTTGACTTTGTCTGCCACATCACGTGGGTGGCGTTGTGGTGACACGTTATATCACACATGTATGCTCTATGTATGTCAACGTTGTTTTGTCATTTCTGCCATCTTGACTATACCCCTCATATATATGTTACTGTGACAGCAGCTCTGTGTGCACTGTATCATGGCCATCACATGATTGCACACATGCGCATCTCTGCCCTTTTCCATGGTGCAGTGCCATGTGTCCGCCTGATGCATTCAGTAATGCCACTCCTGGCTTTCGGCTACAGGAGGTTGGTGATGTGATTGGTCTGGATACAATTGATGTGTGTTGCCCTCATTACCCTACCCTGGTGTTCTGCATCTCACACCTCCAGATGCTGGCGCATGGCTGCCATGTGCCATTATGTGACATCATATGTTTGTGTCCTTGTGTATTTGTTGTCCGTTTGCACGTAGATGCTTGTGTGCATTTGTGAGTCCATCAGCTCCAGATTGACCTTTCCATATTTCTGTCTGCAGGTGATGCGGGATATGGCTGTCGTGCCTGGTTGCTGACCCCTGTGCATCTTCCACAGACACATGCAGAGACAAGGTACAATGAGGCCCCTGCCTCCATCCGCTCAGTCATCGCATGCACCTTTGGTGTTCTGAAGAGTCACTTCAGGTGTCTGGATAAGACCGGTGGGGCCTTACAATACTGACCCATGACTGTGACACAGATCATTCTGGCTTGTTGCATCCTCTACAACATTGCTCTCAGGCACAATATCCCAATCAAAATTAATGAGGATCTGGAAGAAGATTCGCCATGCCCTCCTGTATGTGGCCACAGTGACACACTTAAGAACATAAGAACATAAGAAATGCCATACTGGGTCAGACCGAGGTCCATCAAGCCCAGTATCCTGTTTCCAACAGTGGCCAATCTAGGTCATACGTACCTAGCAGTTTCCCCAAAAGACACAGGTTCTGCAGTGCTTGTACTAGGCCAAGCATTGATATCCTGGGTCCCTTTTTAATAGTGGTTTATGGACCTTTCCTCCAGGAACTTGTCCAAACCTTTTTTAAACCCAGCTATACTAACAGCCCTTACTACATCCTCCGGTAACAGATTCCAGAGTTTGATTACACGTTGAGAGAAGAAATATTTTCTCCTATTTGTCTTAAATAGTTTACCCTGTAGCTTCATTACATGCCCCCTAGTCCTTCTATATTCTGATAGCGTAAACAATTTATCCACGTTTATCCGTTCCACTCCATTCATTAATTTATACACCTCTATCATATCTCCCCTCAGCCGCCTCTTTTCTAGGTTAAAGAGCCCTAACCTTTTTAGCCTCTCTTCATAGGAGTAGCCTTCCATCCCCTTCACCAATTTGGTGGCTCTTCTCTGTACTTTTTCTAATAACTTAGGGGGGACGGCAGTCAGGCAACATCTGATCGAGGAGCTGTTCTCATGTAAGTCCTGCATATGTGTGGAAATGCATATGGGTATACATGTACATGCTGTTGTGTGTGTTTCAGGGCTCTCTCATGACATGTATGTTTCACTTGTGTTTTTGACTCCCCAGGATTTGCTTTTGTTCCTGGCCGGTGCTGTGGTGCATTGGAAACTGTGTGTACGTCATTCAACCTGCAGGTGACTGGGGTGGGTAGACATAAAGGCAACTGTACTGTGGGGGCAGTGCAGCATAGCACATGTCTGTGGTTCTCTGTCCACTGCACATATGTTGTTGTATACCTCTTTGGCCTGCGCCTCCATACCCCATATGTTCCTGTTGGCACCCATATGGCCATTAGTTTGTGACCAGTTCTGGGATATCAACACTGTATTTGTGGCAAATGTGACAGAACTGTGTGTGTCTACAGGTCCAGAGTGTGGTGGTGGTGGTCAGCACATACACCCTTCCCTGGCGTGCCATTAAACAATCATGCATGGACTGTTATGATTGCCTCCACTGTTCTCAGATTCTGCTCAGACAGGCCATATGCTACTTGCGGCATGCTCTCCTTGTCCCACTGTGTGTGTGTGTCTGTGTCTTTGGGACGTGTCTATGTGACGGTACACTCTGATGCCTTTTAGCATTATCTGGTGCTGGGATGTGACTGGACACCTGTGCGGTGGTGATCACTGTTCTATCTCTAACCCTGTGTTGTTGCCCTTGTGTACATTGTGCGCATGTGTTTACGCATGTGTTCTGTGTTTTTGACTGACCTGTCTCTTGTTTGCTGACAGACCACTACGCATCAATGTTTCCGTTTCACGCATCTCGCCATACCTTGGACATGTGGCAATGATGGCTGAACATGCAGACATGGTGATTCAACACATTTCAATGACGTCCCCTGCCTTTACTGTGACCTCTTGTGGCCTTTCCCTGCCTCAGACAGTCCCTATCAGACACCTGCTGCACACAGACAGTAGGTTGCACGTTTGATCTTTTGTGACTGACATCACCCTTTACATGTTTGTTATGGGCTGTTTGTTTCGTCGTGCTTTTCTGTGGAATCTATGTGCACCAACATTGCTGGACATGCTGTAGACCTCTGGGATGCCTGTGTGACATGTCCATAGACATGACCATGTCAAGATGGCAACCTGGTCTGCAGTGCCATCTCCTGATGTGGTCAACATGCACTGTTCTCTGTGTTATGATCTTGTCATGTTTACATGTCTGAGGTTTCATTATGTACATATTGTGGTTTCACTCTCTGCATTGTGACCTTATGTTGTGTGTAGCATACGTGTTTTTCCTCCTTTTAACACAGGGCACAGCCAACACACAGCACATCTACTACACTGCATCTGCAGTCCCCATCACCCAACTGTTGGAGGACAGAGCACTTCCATGCAACAATCCCTGGGAGATAGTGCCATTGGGTGATGGACCTATGCGAATGGGACACACACCTATGATGGACATTATTTTTGGACTAATACTTTGTGCAGAACAAGGATGACCAACACATCATTGCTGCCGTGCTCTGGCTGGGTGTCGTGTTCATCGAAGGAGACACACAGCACCTTTGCATTACTGTGGCACATTGAGATGTCACACGTGACTTTGCATACCCATGGATTCTGGGATTGTCATAATGGGACAAGTGGGGTTGCAGACAACATTTGCACTGTGGACACTGTGTATTGGTCCGTACATGTGCAGCAGGAACTCACATACTCGTTGTATGTTGTACATTCATCTGACATTGTGTTGATGTATGTGGCCCACATATGTTTGGGTCAACAGGTGCATGTAGCCATGTGTTTGGCACAGAAGGTATATTCTGTGGGTCTTGTTAATTTGTCTGGCTACCTTACACTTGGACATGACACGCTGTTTTCCACCACACCACTGTGATGCGTGCCACCATCTGTGCTTGCTGTTTGACCCTCGCAGGACTGGGGCAGCACTCTGTCATGGTTTAATGTACATGGTGCATGTGCATCTGCCTGATTCTGTTTTTACACCAGTGCATGTGCCCACGTGGATTCTGTGTGGGTTAGTGTACCATTGTGGACCTTTCATTTTACCTCCACGTACATGTTATTGTGTGTGGTTCCTGTACAGATGTGGTGCTGTACATTGATTTACAAACTAATCAATGCATGTGTGCACAGTCCTCTTTATCACATGACATTGCGCCACTCACATTGCACCTGTAACTTTGCAGTGTGGCGGTGGGTGTGTCCTTTTTTCTGACTTCATTTGTGCATTCCCCGTACATTGGCATATATGTGATGCTTCTGTATCCACAGCACCCATTGCAGCAGGCCTTCTGCATAGTGCTACCTCTGTATGTCTGTGAGGTTCTGCTTTGTTTGTTCTTTAGCAACATGTGCCTCTCGTAACTGTTACCATGCCCTCATTTTGCCTTGTGTCACTGTTTTTGCTCCCATTTGTGCATTAAAGGTGTTTATTTACATGAGTACCTAACGTCTGCTCATTCTCAGCACACCACATACTATTGTCTGGCCATCTACACTGCTGTATGATCCACTGATACACACACATATAGTCTACACAGCTGAGGGGTAGTGCTGGCGCATTGGGACATGACATTATTGTCATGTTTATGCATTTGCCTGTGCACTGCAGATCCATATCACTGTATGGAAGCATGGCATTACATCTCTGTATCTTCCCTTCCTATCTTATCACTTTGTGGTTGTGTGGGCAGCTTGGTGTACCTGCCTGGACCATGCCCCCTATCAGTTGTGTGTTCTGGAGCTACTGCCATGATGATGCAGACAACGTATGTCACTGCCATCTGGATCACTCACATCACTATATCCACAGTCCACCTTTCATATCATTGATCTGTGTGTGTGTTGTATCATACACAGGATGTGTGTGGTGTATCCGACGTTGTGCTGCTGCATTCCTGCCTACAGATGGTTTCACTGCTATCCACATAGGTGTTCCATTTTAACACAGGTACATTCATCGCTCCCATGTGCCTGGACAGTTGCTTGTCAGCTCTTTTGGACCATTGTGGCTTATTTTGGGTGGGCATCTCTACTACTTGGGTACATGCATTCTCAGGCTGGTGCCTCTGCATCCCCACCTGGGAGGTGTTTGTGGGACATAGCTGGCATTGGTGTTCGTTGTCACTGGTGCTGACAGTGGTGGTGGAGCAGATTGGAAATGTACCTGCCTCCTTGTCTACACATCATCAACTGCAGAGATGTTCATGTCATGCTGTGGTGGAGTGGCATAATGGTTCACACACTGCCCTGGGAACCTGAGGACCAGGGTTCAATTCCCACTGCCACTCCATGTGGGGTTTGTCAGGTCACATACCCTGCATTGCTCTGACAGGATCCAGTTGATCATTGTCACTCTTTAATGTACATTGTCATGTACTCTGCTTTGATTGATATCATGAGGCAGTATCAGACAGCTGTTGCATATATATGTGTGTACACTTTTTATTTATTTATTTACATTCTCTTATATACCGCGCTATTCTGCATCAATGCGGTTTACATTGAACAAACTGAAATTACATTGAACAGGGCATTATAACTTGGAGATAACTATTTTACAGGGAACATGGGCTGACATTTTGCTGTGTATGCTTTTTTAGGTTTGTGTGTCCTGTATTGCCGGCACATATATTTTGTGGACATTTCAGGAATAATGTGTGTTGGGTTCCCATCATGTACCACCTACTTTCTACATGCATGCATATGTGACTACGACAATTGGTGCGTGCAGCTGCATTGAGGGGTGGCCTACTGACCAGTATACACCATGCAGCTCCTGGGCATGATCTGTCCTGCTCATCATCTGTGGGCGGGCCAGTGACTTTTGTGTGACATGTTGGACACACATTTGTCTGTGCTGCTGCATCTCTTCACTGACGAGCGTATTTGGTGGTATACTGCTGATGTACATGATCCACATGTGCTCGCATCCTTGGACGGTAGCAGCTGTCAGTGTGCCAGCCACCTGCCACCTCAGGGGGGTGCTGCGGGTTTCCATACACACATTCCCTTTGGTGGAGCATATGTTCATTGTGCTTGTATTGGTTGTTTGGGATAGTGGCTACAGACGTGCATTGTACCACCATAGGTTGTGGCTTTGATTCCCACACATTCCTTATCTTTTCTTACATAGAAACAGAGAAACATGATGACAGAAAAAGACCATATGGCCTATCTAGTCTGTCCTTCCATATCAACAACTACAACAGTCCACTTTTTACCTTTAGAGATCCTCTGTGTTGGTCCCATGCTTTTTTGAATTCAGTTACTGTCCTCATCTCTACCACCTCCACTGGGAGAATATTCCATGGATCCACTACTCTTTCCGTAAAGAAATATTTCCGCATATCACTCCTGAATCTATCTCCCTTCACCCTCATCCCATGTCCCCTCGTAGCAGAACTTGCTTTCAATTGAAAGAGGCTCCCTCCCTGAACATTTATGCCATGGAGGTATTTAAACATCTCAATCATATCACCTCTATCCCGTCTTTCCTCTAAGGTGTACATATTAAGATCCTTAAGTCTGTCCTCATATGCTTTATAATGAAGCCCACTAATCATTTTAGTAGCCACCCTCTGCACCGACTCCATCCTGTTCACATCCTTTTGAAGGTGCGATCTCCAGAATTGCACACTATACTCCAAATGAGGTCGCAAAAAGACTTATACAGAGGCATTATCACCTCCTTTTTTCTGCTAGCCATTCCTCTCTGTATGCACCCAAGCATCCTTCTAGCTTTTGACGTCACCTTTTCTACCTGTTTAGCTACTTTAAGATCATCAGACACAACCACGCCTTGGTCCCGCTCCTGATTAGGTGTTAGCAGTTTCCAAACCTGAGGAGGTTACTAGAGTTCAGCAACCTACTGTGCTCAAGGAAAGTTCTACTAAAGCACCAAAAAGAATGTAACCTTGCTTTAAAAAATATACAAAAAAACTTTTTAAGAGCTCCCAGTCAGAGAGCTAGCAATGTAATATAATAAAAACAAACAAACAAACCCTCAAATCCTTACTGTTTGTTGATCTGTAGAGCCCTGGCTAGAAAAGCCTCAACAGGGCAGGGCACTGGAGCATTTTATGCAGGCCTCAGCTGCTCTCAGGAAATCAGGCCCACTAACTCCTGATTAGGTGTTAGCAGTTTCTAAACCTGAGGAGGTTACTAGAGTTCAGCAACCTACTGTGCTCAAGGAAAGTTCCACTAAAGCACCAAAAAGAAAGTAACCTTGCTTTAAAAAATATACAAAAAACCCTTTTAAGAGCTCCCAGTCAGAGAGCTAGCAATGTAATATAATAAAAACAAACAAACAAACCCTCAAATCCTTACTGTTTGTTGATCTGTAGAGCCCTGGTTAGGAAAGCCTCAACAGGGCAGGACACTGGAGCCTTTTATGCAGGCCTCAGCTGCTCTCAGGAAATCAGGCCCACTAACTCCTGATTAGGTGTTAGCAGTTTCTAAACCTGAGGAGGTTACCCCCTGACTATGAGGTTATTGTATTAACCAGTGGCCTACACCTTCTTTTCTTGTGTTCTGCTAACCCTACCAAATGGTGACTCCGGCTCTTCCACCTCTCCGCACACCCTTCTTCTCTTCACTGTACAGTGCAGTGTCCCCTCCGTGCAGCCTATCCGTCACATGCTAGCTGTTACATATGTTTCCTTTCTTTGGGCTGTCTGGGTGGGCAGTTGTCTCAGTGGTTTGGTATTGGTGTCGATGAGCTGTGTTTGGGCTCTTCAGTGTATCACACAGGGTCAGTTCCACCTACCAAGCTGAGATGCTGGGGAGGTGCATACCCCATCTGGTGAACAGATGTTGACCACTGATCTGCATGTGCAGTGCATCATTGTTACCAGTGGGTTTACCCTATCCTGGCAAACACAGCAGACAGTTTGTGCGGTGACCTGCAGTCTTTCTATAGCCAGCCATTGGTCTGATAAAAGCCAGAGAGGTGTAGGCCACTGGTTAATACAATAACCTCATAGCCAGGGGGTCATGGGTTCACCCCCCATTGGTCTCAATTTAGTAGGCCTGTCTGATGCAAGTCCTTTCATGCCTGTAACAGTCAGACACATATTTGCAATCTATGCATGCAGCCAAGAACACCCTCACTTCAGTGACCTAACCTAAGGTGCCTATAAAGTGCATTAGCCCAAGCCGCGTTTTGAGGCACCCTCTACTGCTCCATAGTCCAATGTGTTGTAAAACGTACCATAAAACACGCGTTACAACTTGAATCACGGGTGCGTGGCAACATGCGTAGGAATGCACCTCACTGCGCAGATGCATTTATATTGCGTCCTGAGATCATGCACACACTGCACATAGTGGACAGGATGTCGGCCAGAGCACCAATGCTGGTGTTCACACGTGATGACCTGCACCTCCTTGCCCACCTCATCTGCACCCGGTAGAGGCACCTGTTTCAAGGCTACACCAGGCGGCAGATTCTCAGGAGGGGGAGGGGGCCTGGAGGTGCCTCACCAGGTGTTTCAATAGAGCTGCTGCTTACCCATGTGAGGTAAGTGGATAGGGACTGTCACACAAACCAAGGAGTGCAACACAGTAGCCAGCAATCAACACACATATCATACAGGTGCAATATGGGTAAAGGACAGGTCTGTGGGTCAACCTGGAACCAATGCAGGTGAACCAGTTGATGTGCACAGGTATGTCCTAGCCCCAGGTGGCCCCTGGAGCATATGGAGAGGTCCGTGATACATCTCCTGGACCTTCATGGGTGTGTCTGCTGCTGTATACCTCCCACAATGGCTAACCACATGTGCCACCATGGACCACTGTGGCACGAGCATATGCAGTCACAGCATATGGTCACCACATGTCTTAGGCACATCATATGGTGTGGCAGTCATGGAGATCCAGCGCTTATGTGTCAAATGTGACATATGCCCCAGCCACCCCTTGGCAGCCCAGCACATATATAATTGCAACATACAACACTGCTGGTACAATGAACATGATCTGCACCATGACACAGACACAATTGCCATGGGGAAACCATGTCATGCAGGGCAGAACATCAGGTAGGCATGGAGTGCCTAGGTGGTAGCACACATGACACATAGGTGGCCATCAGCACATGCCAAGCCTCATTCGCACACATGGAGGTGGCGTTGGCCACAGCTAGCTTTGTACCAACAGTGTACAGCAGGTGCAGCACCCTGCTGCCCACATCCATGTGTGATGTGCATCAGCCAATGGCCAGGTATGTCTGTCCCCTAACAGTCCATTTCCATTGCTATATCCCCAGGTGGAGGATCTTTGCAGGAGGGCTCTGGAGCTGTGGTTGTGCCACCCTTGCCTCCTATGGAGGCTACAACGTGAGGCAATGGTCCATGGGGACGGTGAGTGATGCAGCCTGTGGGGCCACCTACTATGTTTCCATGATGTAGCTAACACATGAGCACCATGGCAATGTCTGCTTTCCCCCCACAGCAGATGCTGATGCTGCTGGGACCCCATTTGGATAAGGGCCACAGCTTCACGGTACCCCTGCACCAGTGGCTGCTGACAATGGCAGGGATTTAGGAACACCGACTTGCCTGAATCCTGGGCCTCTCAGCTGTTCCCCTCCTTCTTGCACATAGCCATGCTGCCTCTTCTCTGCAGAAGCTTGTATCCTCGGTAGCACTTTCCTTCTTTTCTGTATTGGCCTTGGACCTGCTTCAGCCAGATCCCACAGCTCACTGCTCTGAACTCCAGCAATTCCCGTCCTGCTGCTTCTCTCAGTTCTGCTGCTTCTTGTTCCTTCCCCTCTCCTTCTTCCTCTTCAATTCTTTCTCTTTCTCTAATTCTTCCTCTAACTGCCTGTTCAAACATAGGAGTTTTAAACTGCTCTCTCCCAGGGGCTACGCCTTTCTCCCAGCACACGTGGGAGCTGCTAGGCTTCACTCTAGCCCTGACGTGCTGAAGTGGGCGGGGCTTGATGCTGGCTGTGCTCTGACTCAGAGGTTCTCGGTTGCTGGGGAAACCCTGAATGCTCTCATTTTTAAAGGACCAGGCTTCCCTTTTCTGCCATTTCCTTTCCTCTGAACTGCCTTCGTCATCACACTTAACAAGCATGTGCGCGATCCTTTGAACTGTATGCAACGTCAGCATGGAATGCACTCCCAGACTCATTACAAGCCATCACAGAACTACCAACATTCCAAAAACACCTGAAAGCTCACCTGTTTTTAGAACACTTTGACCCCCTACCTACCCCCCCCCCCCCATCAAGACAGCAACAAAATGAACACCAAAGTTTTTACACCAGGCTATTCATAAGTTCACCATCTTGTAAATAATGAGCAATGTTAGAAGCATTTACTTAACTGTACATAAGTTAATTGTTACCTGTACATACGTTTAATTGGTTCAATGTAATCTTTTATCAGTTGTTCAATGTAAACCACCTTGACCATGGTGAAAGGCGGTATAGAAACCTTGCTAAATAAATAAATATTAAAGCATACTAAGCTTTTGCAGCTAGCACATCTTAACATATATGGTGCCACTGTAGCTCTAGTGGTTAGAGCAGCAGTCTAGTACCCAAGAGATCTGTGTTTGATTCCTACTAGCATTCCTTGTGACCTTGGGTAAGTCACTTTACCCTCCATGGCCTTGGAAAAAAAGGACCTTGTAATCTGCTTCTTGTCATATTTTGCCAAGAAAACCTATGGGCTGCTGGTTTGCCAGGAGTCAGCATTGACTTGATGGCACTTTTAAATTTTAAAAACAGTGCCACCTTAGTTTCAAAAACTGTGCAGTATCGGGAGGGGGGGGGGGGGGGGTTGTAGCATATCCTCAACAGGTACCACACAGAAACTTCAGAGAGCATTCTACCACTACTTATCATATGTATAATGCTACAAGGTGCAGTGGAAGCATTATGCATACAGTCAGTGCTAACCATTGAGGTGGTGTTCCCTGCACCCACATTGTCTGCAACATTGCTGGTTACCGCATCTGGTATGCCCATGGTAACTGTGTATTGCAGACATGCCCACTCTCCACCCATATCCTGGGCACTCCAGCAGTTAGTGTGAGATCTGCAGACATCTCAAAAGTTCACTGCGCTACCTGCATTGTCCCTATGTGGGAACTGAATTCCTGGCCCTCAGGTCTGAGGCAATCTGTCCCAACCACTGAGCCACTCCTCCATCTAGATTACATTAGCAGGTAGCATAGCTTAATAAATATCCCCCTAAGGCCCTAGGGTTGGTGTGAATACCCGTACCTGGATTTCTCAAGAATATGCATAAATTATAGTATTTCATAATTTGGACATGAACTTCTGCTTTCCGCGCACAGTCCCCAACAGGATACTGGGCTTGATGGACCTTGGTCTGACCCAGTATGGCGTATGGCATATCTTAAGTTCCTTCATGCACATGCCCACAGTGAACATACACACTATCAGGCTTATAGGCATATATATATAGAATTGCAGCCAGCTTAAGTCTCCATGTAAATGCCCATTAATGTGTGCAAAACACTATAATGCCATCATTTATGTGCATACTATATGGCATATATCCTTACACACTGCCATCTAAAATCGCCCCCTATATGTTCTGAATTATAACTAGAACAAAGAATCTATGCTGGGGGCATTTCGGGGAATGTACAACTTGTACATATATGAGATAGTTTGATAAAGTCATTCATGCATGTAAATGACCTCCTATAAAATACCAACCAATGTAAGAGTAATAATTTGGCATGAAGATATGAACTTTGCCAGTAGGTGTAGCAGGGGGTGTGGTCTGGGTACATCGCAGGCGGAGTTCACACATACATGCATAGCTTATAAAATACCTTAATTTATGTACATACATGTATAAAGTATGAATGATTATTTATACCTTTTTGCAAGCAGTTGCCAATGGTTGCACATACATTCAAGGTGTGTTCTCTGCCTCAGACTCTAGTATTTTAGAGACAAGTAAGCATCTATTTGTCTTTGTAAAATAACACCTGCCCATGGTGCATTATTATAAAATGATCCTCACAGACGTTAGTTTCATAATAGGGAACCTTGTCAAAGTGCTTTTTACATGCCTAAATTATGGCGGGCCGGCACCAATAGGGTGCATGCCCCATAACAGGGCAGCCAGATGGGGAGGGCATAGAGGAAGCAGTCAGGATGGGGGGAGGGAGCTGAGCTAGCAATAAAGGGGAGGGGGCAGGAGCCACCCCCTTCCTGTTCCACCAGGCAATGTGGCTGAGAGCTGGAAGCGGCATCGAACATGGGGAGAAGGTACAGAGGTGTCAGGTGGCCATGTAGTTCTGTGCAGAGTAAGCGGGAAGGATCAAGAAGCTGAGGAGGATAATTTGTAGCGCCAAAGCAGCGGCAGAGCAGCTGGAGATGTGCCGCACTCATCAGCACTCCTGGGGATTGGGGACCACCCTGCTATCTGATCGGTTGCGGAAGGGAAGGTGGTGATCCCCGCAGGAGCGGCTTCAGGAACCGGCAGTAAGAGATGAGGTTAGGGCAGGCAGAGACACAGACTGGAATGGTGAACCGAGATATGAGGCAAGGGCGCCACATGGTGGAGACTGAAGGGGGAGCACCAGATATATGAGCATGCTAAGTCTACAGCAGATCGGGTGCGCTACCTTGTGGTGGCTGAAAGTTAAGGTGCAGACTTTTACAGCACCATCGCAAAGGTATTGGAATAAATTGTTGGGGATTTTGGTGGGTGCCTGTTGATGAGCAGCGGTGATACATCGGCGCGGACACTGGAGAGCAGACAGCATGGTCAAGCGGCAGAGTGTGAAAGGCAGAGACAGTGAACCAGCAAGGAAAAAAGCGAAGCAGAACGAGGCGAACATGGTTGGTGGTGAAGGGAAAGGAGAACAAACACAAGGACAACAAAGGAAAATCCAGTGAGAACAAGGCCCTAGTGGGATGCCGTGGTGCTCAGAGGCTGGCGGATACTGAAACAGGATCAGATCAGGAGGTGGTAGGACCTACAACCAGTAACCTACCCCCACTATGCAGAGGTGACAGGCAGGCGAATGACCCCGCCAGTATGCATGACCTCGTGAACCAGGTCCGAGCCATTGCCACAGACCATGGAGCTGGACGTACGCAGACTCTTCTAAGTTCTCTAGCTGAAGTGCCAGCCGGAGGAAGGGCAACTACCAAGTAGACGGGCATGACCTATGTGACTACATCTGGCATAGCGAAACCAATGGGTGAATATGAGCATTCTCTTCCACTATCTAGGGGGGCAGTGGGGGGGAGGGAGGCTGAGGTAGGGGGTGTCTGGACACAAGGGGCAAGGGACAACGGAAGTATGTAGGTTGGGGGGGAGATGTACGCCCAAGGGAGGGTAGGCGAGATGGTTACGATGGCAACACAGGTGTGGGGGGTAGGTGGGTCTGAAGGAGGTAACCATCAGGGTGTTGAGGGACTGCTCCAGGCCTTACTGCGGTTTTTAACTGGTCCGGGACATTTTTCAGGTGGGACGCAGGTGGCTCAGAACTGGCAAGGGGCGATCAGTACAGGGACTGCAAGCCACCCACCTCCCAGAACCCCTCTGGGGGGCCTCATCCCAGGGTGCGCCTGGGTCCTGCAGGAGTGGCAGTGCCTGGAGAGGGGGTACTGGTATCAGAGTTCAGGCTGACGGAATACGTGTGCAGTATCAGCACGTTAGACAGCCATGTGCTGCCCGCTCAGAAAGAAAAAATCTGGAGAGATGAGTAGGTGGACATTTTCTCACTCTTCATCCAGAAAGGGGACAAGAATTGCAACTGCTTGGACTGCTGCAAAAAGGGCAAACTGGTCTCCAGGAAGGCCAGCATCATCCCACGGATGATAGCGAACTGGTGTGCGACCTTTAGGGTGCTGGCCAGCATGGTGGGCGAAAGGCAACTGGAGCAGTGTAGGGGACTCTTAAAATACCAAGACAGTATCTGCGAGGCCTAAAGGGTATATGGAAGAAACGCCTGGCTGGAGTACAACGAGCAGTTTCGTTGGAACATGGAGGGCAACCAGGTGTTGCCATTGTCATAGAAATGTGATCCTCCGCTGCCAACACCATCCCATTCTGCTGCTGCCCAAATCAATTATCGTTTTTTAGCTATTTTCTTTTTGACTTAGGGATATGTTCACTAAAAAGTGTGCCTATAGCGTGTTGTCAGGCATGAAACCAGTACTGCATTAACCCGGCACATGGGTGCATCTAACGCCACCAACTGAGATAACATTAAATACATCTGTTCTAATGGCAACAATCGCAGTTAGCTTGTGCTCATCATGCCTGCGTTAACTGTAATGCACCATCAAAGAGGCAAAAAGGAAGTAAAAGGTTCAGTTTAGGGCAATGATAGAAAGCTGATATTATAATATTGCTACCCTTTCTCTTGACTGAAAGGTTACTCTCTGGATGATTCTGTCAGTATTTATAGATTTAAGGATCTGAATCCTACATATTTCTGCAGGATTTGCCCTAATATTTTATAAAGATACATAGGTGCTTATATGTCTTTATAAAATAGGCCTAAATTAGGTGCCTAGAAGCCCTTCATACATAGACATCCTGTTATAAAATTACCCTCTAGCACATACATGTCAGTATTTTAATAATTTGCATGCATAAGTGTCCAGTTACATGTGTCAATGATTAAAATACCAACCCCTGTAAATGTATGCATTCAATGCATGGCATGTGCTCTTACTGGGGTGTGTACATGGGTAGAGTTTGGATGGAACATGGGTGGTGTGAACCAGTACGTATGTTGATTATGTTCATTTACACCAGTTCTAGGGCTGGTATAGGAATCATGCTTACATTCGAGATGCATTCTTTGCCACATACACTAGTATTTTGTAAAGACAAGTAGGTATCACCCATGGCACGCTGGACTGGTTTCAGGCTTCCTCTGCTCCCCTGCTACTCCCCCGCTACTCCCCCCCCCCTTTCACTTCTTTCCCCATCCCGCATGCAATAAACAGGCTCGATCCAATTGCAACCTGCTTTATTTGTGGATCTTGAAGACTATAGCATGCAGATACACAGTTATTGATTTTCTAGAAATCTCAAATCTAACCAACATGAATTATGTACAAAATTAATTAAACATTCCGTAAACATAATAAACATGATAATAAGCACCAGGCCTAAGCAGCCCTGACCCTGAACAGTTAATGTGAAGGGGTACCACAGTCCCTATTGCCTGATTGGTGGCCCTGGCCTGCCCCGTCACCAGTGTCCAGCCCCCTTTTTCCATCACCAACCTCTCCGTGTTAATGCCCAGATGGCCAATTTTGTGCTATGCTCCTGATAACCGAGGACAAGCATTCCTGGCCCCTTGTACCTGGCCCCCCTGTTTTCTAGTCCCGGCACCCCCATCTCTGTACCCAGGACCCACCCTTTTCCTAAGGTACCCCTCCCCTCCTTTTCCTTCGGTGACGTCCCGCCCACTATGATGAACCCCCCCTTCTCCCCCCATTACCCCCGGGAGTGGAGGGAGGGAGCCACGTTGCCCAGCAGACTAGGAAGGGGTGGCTCCTGCCCCCTCCCCTTTATCGCCAGCTCAGCCCCCCCCCCCCCCATCCCGACTGCCTCCTCTATGCCCACCCTATCTGGCTGCCCTGTTATGGAGCCTGCACGCTGGACTGGCTTCAGGCTTCCTCTGCTCCCCTGCTCCCCCCCCCCCCCACACACACACCTTTCGCTCCTTTCTCCTATCCCACATGCAACAAATAGGCCCAATCCATTGCTTTGCAACCTGCTTTATTTGTGAATCTTGAAGGCCACAGCATGCGGATACACAGTTATTATATTGCTAACAATCTCAAATCTAACCAACATGAATTCTGCCCAAAATTAACTGAACTTTCTATAAACAAAAGGTATATAATATGTAAACAATCAACAAAACATAATAAACATGATAATAAGCACCAGGCCTAAGCAGCCCTGACCCTGAACGGTTAATGTGGAGGGGTACCATAGTCCCTATTGCCTGGTCGGCGGCCCTGGCCCGCCCCATGGCCAGTGTCCCGCCCCCTTTTTCCATCACCAACCACTCTCTGTTGGTGCCCAGGTGACCCATTTTGTGCTATGCTCATGATAACCAAGGTCAGGCACCCCTGGCCCTTGGTACCTTGCCTCCATGTTACCTGGCCCCCGCACCCCAATCTCAGTATCTGGGACCCCCCATTTCCCATAGTACACCTCCCCTCCTCCTTTTCCTTCAGTGAGGTTCTGCCACCAGGAGGGCCCGTGTCCCAACTCACCCCATAGTGAATACTGAACCGATGGCCCACTGCAAGCCCTCGAGGAACAGTTCCAAGCCTATGCTCTTCTGGCGTACCCATCACCCAAGTAGACCATCTCTCCCTCCCTCCAGTATGCCTTGGTGTTCCACTACCACCCCGCCCAACGCCTGCACGAAGGACCCGACTTCTTTGTTTAGTTTCCTCCTGCTCCTTTCAATCCCTGCTGGTCTTTCTCCTCACCGCCAATTCTGTCATGAGATGATGTGGGACCATATGACTCCCGCCTCCAGCTCACCACGTATCCAGGCCACATCTGCCTTGATCTTGATGATAAGATGCTGATGTAGCTTGTAACTTTTCCAAACCTCTTTTAAACCCAGCTACATTAACAACTTTTACTGGAAACAAATTCCGATTTGTCCTAAATGTGCTACATTGTAGCTTCATGCATGTCCCCTAGTCTTTCTCCTTTTTTCAGAAGTAAACAACTGATTCATGTTTACTCATTCTACTCTGCTCATTTTTATAGAGCTCTATCATATCTTCCCTCAGCCATCTCTTTTCCAAGTTGAAGATCAGTAATCTTTTAACCTTTCAGAAACACTGCAATGTACAATCAACACTCAGAGCAAGAGGATTGTGAAAAATTGCAAGAGGACCTTGAAAAATTGGAAGACTGGACGTCCAAATGGCAGATGAAATTCAATGTAGACAGGCGCAAAGTTATGTATCTAGGAAAGAACAACCCAAACTACGGTAACACGATGCAAGGTTCCACATTAGGAACTACAATCACACCTTGAATATTGTGTGTAATTCTGGTCGCTATATCTTAAAAAAGGATACAGTGGAATTAGAAAAGGTACAGAGAAGAGCCAACAAAATGGTAAAGGGGATGTAAGGATACCCCTATGAGGAAAGGCTTCAGTGGCTAGGGGTTTTCAAATTGAAAGAGATGGCTGAGGGGAAATATGACAGAGGTCTATAAATTAATGAATGGAATGGAACTGGTAAATGTAGATCAGTTGTTTATGTCATCAAAAAGTAGAAAGACTAGTGGATGTGCATTGAAGCTACAATGTAATCCATTTAAGACTAATAAGAGAATATGTTTTTCACTCAATGCGCATCAAACTCTGGAATTCATTACCAGAGGATGTAGTGAAGGCTGTTAGAGTAGGTGGGTTTAAAAAAGGTTTGGCAGGAAAGGTCTATAAACCATGCATTGTGGAACCTGTGTGCCTTTTTGGGAACTTGCCAGGTACTTCTGACCTGGATTGGGCTTGATGGACCTTGGTCTGACCTAGTATGGCATTTCTTATGTTCTTATATACTCCGCCCCTAACCCACCCAGTCCACCCTAGTCCATGTTAAGCGGTTAGCATAGGATTTTTACCATGGCCAGATTTTTAGCATGCAGTAATGGCATGTTGGGTGTAGCACACAGTAAACATGCTGTTTGTGTGGTTTAGTAAACTTGTTCCTGAATAACATATAAAGCTACTTTATATAGGTTTAATTTGAAATGTATAGATTCACATGTTCCAAATTATTTCCCGAGGTCCAGGATGGGATTAGGTCTATAGAACTACCATGCTTGTTTTATCTTAACTTTCAAAACTGGTGTGAAATCTGCAGGGAAGAAGTGTAATCAGAATTTGCAGTGATGCAGAAAGTTTGAAAATCACCCAGGTAAATAGATTCTCTATTAGCTGCTTTCCCTTTCCCCGAGTAAAAGTGCACATAGATATCAGCAACTACTGGAAAAATAAGATGGGCTCGGAATAGAAATATTTCAGGGGAGGCAATAATGTGCATAGTTTTGTATTTTCAAAACTACATATGTTATATTTTTATGGCAATAGTATCCATGGAAAATTCAGATGCTCGTCTCTGTCAATAGTTTCCTGAACAATGAAAGTAGAGGAGGCAAGTACAAATGGGCAGACTGAGTGGATCAAATGAACCTTACAGTATCTGCTTATCTCATTTTCTGTAAGTCTATATATATTGTAATTTGTAAACTGCTTTGCCTCTCAAATAAACAATTATCAGTATATATCGATGATCAATCAATATTTGAGATATGTATTTGCATGCAGTTGGCTGATAACCAGCTTTATTTGTATAATTTAATTTTTCTTTAACTAGTGTAACTCGAGAGCCAAGTCTGGAAATTGCTGGTTTACAGCATGTATAATTTAGCCTCCTCAATGGATTGTACCTGAGTGCATGGTAACAATCAGAGGAGCTCTAATTCTCCGTAGGCCTTATTTTAATGCTGAAAAACAAAACCGTTTTCTTTAAGCAGAAAATTTGCTAAGACATGTCTAACCTTAAGTGAAATAATGAATGTAATGAAACACCACAAAATATGACAGCTTTGTTCTGCCAATGTAATTTGCTGATTCTGGAATCCGAATATAGAACAGTCTGTGCCAGTCTGTGAACAAGAGGTTAGAAGACTTATCTGACAGAGAAAGACCTGCTTTAATATAGCCATTACTACCTTAAATAAAATAGCAGATTTCTTCATTTGACTGTATTTTTTCATTCACTTGTCACAGACACTTCACAAAAATGTATTGTCGCCATCATTTTTTCCCCTAACTATGCACGGCTCCTTCTAGGACTGGAAGCCACTGTGACCTGACATGCTTCTGCATGCCTGCTGCTTTATAGCATCTGAAATGAGAGGCCTAGAAATGGGTGCAGATGCAATGCATGCAAGCAGCTTTCCCAAGTGAACTACTGGAGGGGTGCTTTTCAAGGCATAATGGGTACAAAACAAAAGACAAGCTGACTGATTGCTGTTGTATCCAAACTTACGTTATAAAACTTTCAATTGGGAATGCTTAAGAAAGGGTGCTGTTAAAAGCTGACACAGTACTGGCACCGACTGCTGCACAGTGGATGAATAACTGAGGCTGATATTCAAAAGATTTATGCTCCTAACTTTGAGAGTTATGCACTTATATTGGCCTCTTTGAAAAAAGCTGAGTGCCTCAATTTATTCTCAAAATTTCATTAAACTTCTAAATATAAGAATGTAAAACATTGATGGCCACAGGGACAAATCTAGGGGAGGAAAAAAAGTTAGGAGCAAAGCATCAATTTTCAGCACTAGGCTCAGAATATAAAAAGACTAGGGGACATACATTGAAGCTACAGGGTAACCTATTTAAAACTAATAAGAGAAAATATTTTTTCACTCATCATGTAATCAAACTCTGGAATTTGTTACTGGAGGATGTAGTAAGAGCAGTTAGTGTAGCTGGGTTTAAAAAAGGTTTGAACAAGTTCCTGGAGGAAAGGTCCATAAACCATTATTAAAAGGGACCCGGGATATCATGGCTTGACACAAGCATTGTGGAACCTGTGTCTTTTGGGGAAACTGCTAGGTACTGTGATAAGGAAGCTTATCATAGCTCAGGAAGGGGCTATAGAAAAGGTGAAGTGTCTCTGAACAAGCAACCTGTCAGTGCTGGTAGAAATGAGAAAACAGAATTTTGCCATAAAAGACTACCAGTCCCAGAATGCACCAGGTTTCCAACAGCCATGAGAGGAGCTGAAGTGAGGAAACGTGTGTTCAATCAGGAGGGCTATGAGGTAATCCCTAAGCACTCATCTCAAAGGGCAGGGCCTGATTCAGCACAGCTGCGCTGTGTTAGGGAGGATCACTCATCTAAGCAGAATAAGAGTAGAGTTTATTCTACAGATGACCATCTTTATGATCACCTTGGATATCCAGAGAATTATCCTCAGTTTCATCTGAAGGATTATCAGAAGCAGAAGCCAAACCGGACGGACAGAGAGGGAAAGAGACCCTCTGGAAGAAAGAGGAGAAAAGCCTTTGAGAGGTCTAGAAGAGTCCAAAGCAGTACGTATACTGGGAGGTATTCCAAGGGCCAGCATACACCATTGGACTGGGGAAAGCCAGAGGAATGGTGCTGCAGAGCTAGGAAACTCCAGACGCTACCTGTGAGGGAGACGGCTGCACGTGGAAGGGACCCTAAGACCTGTGCCAGAAGGTATGTGAAGAGAGCTCCAGTGTCCAGGGATCTGGATTGGAAGGCTGGACATAAGAACTGGACTACATACTGGCCAGGCTATATAGAAAGGAACTCTAGCAGCAATGGAAGCTCAGGTATGAACATTGATCTATGCCCTAGCTATAACCTTGAAAGACAGCAGGGAAACAAGTATTCTCCTGAAAGTGCTCCATTGAGAGATTCATCTGTGCCAATCCCTGAAATTGAACCTATGCTTGTTGAAGATGGGGGTATGATTGCAGATGAAGATCCTATTTATATGGACTGCTCTCTATCTAAACTCCGTTGGTAACTTTCTGTTATAAAGTACAGCAACCATCACAAAGAAATACAAATTTGTTCTTTAATCTACTCAGAAAAGCTCCTGAAGCAGGATTTGACCCACACAGTAGAAAGCAAGCCAGCTAAAGGGGTTTCAGCTGGATAACTGCTAGCAATTAAGCCTTACCTAATTGCTTGTGAGCTAGGAAGAGAATCACTTTTGAATCTATGTGGGAAGTAATCAGAAGTTAATCTGAAAAGAACAGTTTGTTTCTTGCTTTGTGGCTTTTCATTTGTTGTTTTCCTGATTTTGACTTTGTTTTTCCAAGTTAACACTGAAAGCAAGTTACCTAATTTATGTGCTACCAAGCATATCTGTGTTGGGAGAAATAACCCCATAAATAAATATCTTATTGGCTTTACCCAAGAGCACAACTAAATTATTGTCAGCAGCTGTGTCTGGTGTGAATGAACTACATTGCCCACAATACCTTGCAAATCATATAGAAATATACACTTGCCAAGAGTGTGAAGATTCTCACCCAGGCAGCCGTCTGACAGTACTTATGACCTAGATTGGCCACTGTTGGAAACAGGATACTGGGTTTGATGAACCTTGGTCTGACCCAGTATGGGATATCTTATGTTCTTATGTTCTTAAATTAGGCTCATAAACCTAGGCAAATGAATGGCAGGCCTTAATTTCTAAGAATCGGGCCCGATATTCACAAGGGTTAATCCAGTTAGCAGAACCTGCTTACTGGAAAACCCCCACTGAGCCCGATATCCAGTGACACTGAATATCTCTACAGACTGCTCTGACACAATCCAGATAGTGCCGGGCAGTCCGAGGGTGGGATCGGGGCAACCCTGGCACTTATCTGGTTAATGATGATTTTCCGCTGTCCTGACTTTATGCAGTTTTGATCTTTGAATAGTACCTGAGTATCACTGCTAACTAGATAGGAACAGAGGTCAGCATTGCAATGGAATATTCAGCGCTGAAGAATATCCAGTTTCACTTTTGCCTGCAGCAGCTGGGCGCTTTACGAAAACAGACTGCTGCAGGCTGAATATTGGGCCTATAACTTTTAAGCTGCTAAATTAAGGTGGATTTTCAGCTGAAAACATGAAGGCACATTTTAGAGATTTCCCATATCTGAGTCAGGATGTGGAGAATTTCCATAGTGTTTTATAAGAGGTTCTGCCTCTTGCATAGAGCCTCTTGCAAAATAGATGCAGACTGCACATGTATGGCTTTCCACATCTGGTGAGAGCAACAATTTTAAGAAGCTGCAAGTTGGGGAAAAACATTTAAAAAATCTCCACATATACATCAGGATCAGCTTCTTAAAATCACTGCTCACGATCTCCACATGTATGCAGTTTTGAACCCCCACCCCTCATGCTCCTCTCCTGGCCTGATTGTCATAAGTGCCTCTCCCTGCAAGCTAACCTCCCCCTACCCACAGTTCCCAACACATCCAATGCCCCCTTACCCACAACTAAAAAGTATCCGATCCCGCTATTCATCCCCCACCCAAGCCTTATGCAGCTTGACAATGAAATCCTGCTGGCAATAACACCCTCCATCCAATCCCCCCCCCTAACTCAGCCATCCCCGCATTCCTTCTTCATCATCATTCCACCCCCCCCCCCTCCCCTTTGTTCACTGGTGATACTGGAAGCAGGAATGATGCCCACTTGCTCCTGCTCTGCATGCTGCCAATTCCAAAATGTGGCCATGACCTCGAGCGGTAATCATGCCGTACTTTGCAAACGTTGCTGCTGCATTACATATATATATATACATGCCTTCCCATGTATCTCCTCTAACTTCAACAGCAGAGTACTGAAGAAATCAATGGGAAGTGCCCACTATTCAGGACCCCAAGTGATGTCCCAGAAGGAAGATGGAAGTTGGGAAATGTTGATACACCTAATGGTTAGAGCAGCAGGCTGAGAACCAGGCAGGCCAAGTTCAAATCACACTGATGCTCCTTGTGATTTCAGGAAAATCACTTAACCCTCCATTGCCTCATATAGCAAATTAGATTGTAAGTCCTCTGGGACAGGAAAATACCTGCTGTACCTGAATGTAGCTTGCCTTGAATGTCTGAGAAAGGCATGAGCTAAGTCCAATTCCTTTTCCCTGTGTATCTCCATAAGGGTATGTTTACTAAAGGGCATTAGCTGTTACTGTAGTGCTAATGCGGAAGAAATGCTGTGCTATCAAGCTGCAAAAGCCTAACACGGTTCAGTAAACATACACCATAGGCAGGGGCGGCCCAAGGGGGGTGCGGAGACTCAGTGTGGGGCCTCATTTGCATAAATATTTGCATCATGTTACCACACACTAACTTTTAGTAAACATGCCTCTTAATGAGTGTATGGATAAAGAAAGACTAAAAGATTTCTACATTACTATAATCCAGTGCCAACCGCCAGGCACATTAGGAACTACTGCAAACACTGCCCATTTAGAACCCATAGCAAACCCACCATATCCTAACAGCACTACCAGGACTCACAAAGCACCATACCCTACCTATCAAAAGGCAACACTGCAAATATTAAACCAATACATTTCAGAGAACAACAATACATGACCTAACGGGGAAAGAGAACAAGTGGCAATGTCAAATAGGAATTACATAAACAGAATACCTCAGCTCAGTTACACATGCAGAACATAGACCATCACCAAACAAGGAATCACAATTTAGAAACAGGAAGACAATAATTTAACTGGGAACCCCAAAAGCCAAATTTGGAACGTACAACAACACTGTAGAAATAAAACTATAAATTAATTTCCTCTTGTACTAAACAAAGCGCAGACATTAATGAAGCACATTTCCCAGAGCTGACATATTCCAGTTAATAAATTCAAAATAAAGAGATATCTTTCTAACTTTTGTGCATTTTTTTTTCAGTTGCAATTGCTCCAGCTACTTTCTTCTGGTTTCTTCTTGTTTTCTGCTAACTCTCCATTGTCTGCTGTCCATTTGTCATTTCTTCTCTCTTCTAGATTTTTTTCCATTCTCTCTCTACATCTGCTTTAACATACTAATCTTTCTCCTTTTACTCTTTCCTCGTTCCTATTTCATCCACTCAGATTTTACCCCTCCATCCTCAATCCCCACTTACTCTCCCAATACCCGGCCAATTGTAGATTTTTCTTCCCTCACACACAAAATATTTTTCCCTTCTCCATTTCACTCTCCCAGCTCCATCCCATTCTAATCCTCCCCCAACATCAGCTCCCTTCTAGTTCCATCCCCACCCAGCATCCGCTCCCTTCTAGTCCCCGCATCAGCCCATTTCCAGTCCTAGCCCCCATCAGCCCATTCCCAGTCCTATCCTAGCCCCACCATCAGTCCATTTCCAGTCCTAGCTCCCCCATCCATTTCCAGTCCTATCCGAGTCCCTCCATCAGCTCATTTCCAATCTTAGCCCCCATCAGCCCATTTCTAGTCCTTTCCTAGCCCCACCATCAGTCCATGTCAAATCCTAGCTCCCCTCCACTCAGCCCATTTCTAATCCATGCCCCCCATGAGCCTTCTTCCAGTTCTAGCACCTCCATGAGTCCATTTCAATCCAAGCTCCCACCACAGCCCATTTCCAATCTTAGTACCCCCCAACAGCCTATTTCCAGTCCTATCCTAGCCCCTCCAGCAGCCCATTTCCAGTCCTAGCTCCCTTCCCTCACAGCCCATTTCCATTCCAAGCCCCTCTCCCTATCAGCTATTTGCAGTTCAAGCCCCCCTTCCACTCAGCCCATTTCCAGTCCTAGCAACCCCCCCCCAGCACATTACCAGTCCTAGTCCCCCATAGCCCATTACCATTCCTAAGCCCCCCATCAGCCCACTTCCAGTCCTAACCCCCCCATCACCCCATTTTCAGTCTTAGCCCCCCCCCCATAGCCCATTACCAGTCCTAAGCCCCCTCCCCCCATCAGCCCAGGTAAATTAAAAAAAAAAATACTAGCTGCTGCTGCTGCTGCCACTACCCCTTTAATCAGTCCCCTCGGCGCCGGCTTTCAGAACCGCAAAGAGAGAGTTTCCCTTTCTCGTGGCATTGTTCCTGAATCCCTTCAGCCCTGGCGGGCTTAACAGAGCAGCAAGAGAGAAACTCTCTCTTCGCGGTTCTGAAAGCCAGCGCCGAGGGGACTGATTAGAGGGAAGATTCTGCCGGGCAGGCAGGGAGGGGCCGCGGGACACTTGATTCTGCCGCTGCCATGGCGGCAGTGGCAGCAGCAGAAGCCAGTTTTGTTTTTTTAATTTAACGTGGGGCCCTGTGCAAACAACATTCTTGCTCAATGGACGGGCCGGCCCTGACCTTAGGATTAAAGCTTACAGAGGCGTAGGTAGCAGAGAGGATTGTCATCTATAGGTGTACATCAACCATGCACATCTGAAACATGATATATCAGTATAGAATTTTTGTCTCCTGCAAACACTGTGAGAAAAATATGCTGCTTCTTTCAAATTTACACATTCTTAATTAAACTGCATTCATGTAAGTCAGTACAATGCTCTCATTTACATCTTTGCTCTTGACCTTTATTCCTACCTATATTTCAAAAAAAGGAAAACAGACATGAAATAGATGTTGCAGATTCACATGTAAGAACATAAGAACATAATCAATTGTCATATTCAATCAGACCAAAGGTCCATCCGTTCTAGTATCCTGTTTCCAACAGTGAGCAATCCAAGTCACAAGTAGCTGGAAGGATACCAAAAAGCTGCAAGATACCATGCTGCTTAACCACAGGAAAAAGCAGTTGCTTTCCCAAAGTATAGCTTGGTTTATGGAGAACTTACCCAAACACTTTTTAAATGGAGATATGCTAACTGCTTTTACTTCATCATTTGGCAATGACTTCCAAAACCTAATTATGTGTTGAGAAACATAGTAACATAGTAAATTATGGCAGATAAAGACCAGCATGGTCCATCCAGTCTGAAAAACAGTCTGAGAAAACAGTTAGGTAATATATTATGTGTCCCCTAGTCTTTGTACTTTTCGAAAGAATAAAACAATCAATTCATATTTGCTTATTCCACTCCACTCGGGATTTTATAAAATCTTGATCATATCTCATCTCATCTCATCTTTTCTCCAAATTGGAGCCCTAACTTCTTTAGCCCTTCTTCCTAGGGGAGTCAATCCATTTCCCTTATCATAGTAATGAGCCTTCGTCTTACCTTTTCTAACTCCACTGTATCTTTTTTTTTGAGTGGCATCAACTAGAACCGTCCATAATAATCAAGGTGTGGTCGCACCATGGAGCATTACAGAGGTATACAATATTCTTTGTTTCATTCTTTTTTTCCTTTCATAATAATTCCTTTTATTTGGCTTGTTTATTAAAGTGCACTAATGTATTGCAGTTATTGTGTGTTTAGAGATAATGTGCACTCTTGGCTTGGGCAGTATGGAGGCATGACCACGTTAAGTGTGAAATGGGCCATCTAGCACATGGTTAACAGTCATTGCACAGTGTGTGCAACATGAGTGATAATACATGGCAATTAGCTGTGTGGTGCCATTAATGTGCGTCAAGTAGGACAGGACGTTAATGTGTCAGTCTCTGAGTAGGTGGGCGGTCCCAAAGCCATAGCAGTTTACGGTGGGGAGGTAGCATTCATATATGTCGGCCATGTATGACAGTGAGTCTGAATGCCATGCCAAAGTCTGTCCTAATTTGCCGTAATGATGGCAGTCTAAACCCTGTGCAAGATGTGGGGGGTCATGGAAGTGCAAAAAAGTGAGTGTGGGAAGAGCCTGAATGAGCACCAAAAGGCATGGCAAGGATCATTGCTAGTGTAACATTTCAAAAAAAAAAAAAAAAAAACCTTACTCAAGGAGTAAGGTTTTTTTTTATTTTGTTGCTCTGGATCTCCCACAGCTGTAGTTTGCAGCCTCATGTTTTTTAATCCGGGGGTTGTAGCGATGAGCAAGCAGCCGCGATGATAAAAAGGAGAGAGGGCTGAGTTGCTCCTCTAACTTCAACAGCACAGTACTGAGGAAATCGATGGGAAGTGGGAAAGATTACACAGGTACACTACCAAAAAACTGCCTCCAGTTTTGCAACTGTTTCCTATAGATTTTGGGGTGCTGAATCCAGGAAAAATAGCCAAAATGTTCCATCACGTCACGTTTTCTTGCAAAATTAGATTTCTTACCCATATAAGGAATGTTCACATAATTTCTTTTTAGCCGACTGCAGTTTATTTTCTTGGCCCAAAATAGAGGTTGTAATGGTTAACTAACTAGAAACACTCCCTCATGATATTTTAGAGTGTTTTGTATTCATTTTATACATTAACAGGACAATTGGGAGGCGGGGGGCTAAATCCAGTACTCGCGCTGGCGCATGTTCTTTCCTGTTCGCCTCGCCTCGTTCGCTCGCTCAAACACGGTGGTTGCGACATGAACGTTCCTGTCAAATTTCAGTTTCTTGCAAGTTCATTATTACCTTTTGTTTGCTCAGTCGTAATCCAGCTTTATTCCGAAGTGGTTCACTACAGTTGTAGTTTGCAGTGCTGTGTATTTGTGATGGCTCACAGAGCCAGAGGTTGCGTCAACTCTCCGGACAGTTTTTGTTTTATTTGTGGGGAATATACCGTGAAAAAGCGGCAGAGGAACATTTCTGCATTTATTAAAAAAGTATATTTCGCCTATTTCGGTTTGAAGTTAGGCGATCAAGACAAACCGTGGGCTCCTCACAAAGTGTGCAAGACATGTGAGGAAGATCTACGCTTATGGATGAAAGGTAAAAAACAAGCATTTCATTTCGGAATACCTATGATGTGGCGTGAACAAAGAGACCACAGCAGTGACTGCTATTTTTGTTCTTGCATTGTGAAGGGATACAACTTAAAAAATAAGAACGTAATAAGTTACCCCAACCTTCCCTCAGCAATCAGGCCTATGCCTCATAGCAACGAAGTACCTGTGCCTGAACCACCAAAATCTTTGGATCATATTTGTGTGGACGGTTCTGATCATGATAAGACTCATCAGATGGCTTTTTCCCGATGAGTCCAGGACTTCCGAGTTTGAAACTGAACCAGATCCGAAACCTGAACTTTTCTCTCAAGCTGAATTGAATGATTTAGTCCGGGATTTAGGACTCCCAAAAGATGCTGCCCAACTGCTAGGTTCTCGGCTTAAACAGAAAAATCTATTGTCACCAGGAACAACTTTTTATTGGTACCGCAACCGCGAGACACAATTTTTGAAGTATTTCAGCAAAGAGGAAGATTTGGTATTTTGCAACGATATATACGGAGTGATGGAAAAGTTTAAACTCAAGTATGATCCTGCTGAATGGCGTCTGTTCATTGATTCATCAAAAGACAGCATAAAAGGTGTTCTTCTTCATAATGGCAACACATTCGCTTCAGTTCCTATTGCTCACTCTGTTATTCTCCAAGAAAAATACAAGAATTTGGCCCTGATTCTTCAGAAGATTCGTTATGATGAGCATAAGTGGATGATTTGTGGAGACTTTAAAATTCTATCCATGCTATTAGGGCAGCAATCCAGTTTCACCAAATATCCCTGCTTCCTTTGCTTGTGGGATAGCCGGGCCCGCGACCTACACTGGGGGAAAAAAGACTGGCCAATTCGGGAGTATTTGAGACCCGGTGAGAAAAATGTTCTTCATGAGAGCTTGGTACCTCGTGATAAAATTCTATTACCACCTCTCCACATTAAGTTGGGTCTCATTAAGCAATTCATCAAGTCCCTTCCAAAAGATGGTGAGTGCTTTCGGTACCTTTGCTCAAAGTTCCCCCGACTTTCTGAAGCAAAGCTAAAGGAAGGAGTGTTTGTTGGCCCTGATATAAGGAAACTCATTTCAGATGGAGCATTTGCTGAAACGATGTCTGAGAAGGAAAAAGAAGCCTGGGATTCCTTCAAGGATGTTGTTCTCAAATTCTTGGGGAACAGGCGGGATGAGAACTATAAGGATATTGTTGCCAGGATGTTCAATGCCTTCAAAGAACAAGGCTGTAACATGAGCCTGAAAGTCCATTTCTTGCACTCCCATGTGAACTACTTTCCCGAAAACTTGGGGGCGTACAGTGAAGAACAAGGTGAAAGATTTCACCAGGACATCAAGGACGCAGAGAGAAGGTACCAAGGAAGATGGAACACCACTATGATGGCTGATTTCTGCTGGTTGCTGCTGCGGGAAACTCCAGATGAAAAATACGCCAAGCAGCGCACCAAGAGAAGCATTCGGGGGAAGAAGAAACGGGCCCACCAGGAGATTGATTGACCCAAGAATGACTTTAAAATCTAAACTGTGTTGACAAATATCGTGTTTTTACTAAACTTTGAAATAAAAATTTGCTAGTTATTACCACAGTGTCGGATCTCATTTATTAGAATTTTATTTTCACACCATCGGGTGTTTGTCTTCATGTATTGCAATGGTGCGGTTTGCGTTTTCTATTCTTACATACTTACCTGTACAACATTTTTTGCACATTTCTTTGCTTTTCTTTGTGTCTAACCTCGCTCTTATATGCTCAATGTTTGTGCACATGTATGTGGCTGTTTTAAGTGCAGACAATTTTGCTACCATCACAGTGTGTTTTGTTGACATTACTCTATTCTTATGTGCTGTCTTGTTACAATTTTCTTTATTCTTATTTGAATAACTACTAAACAATTAGTATAAAGAATTCATCCAAGAAACTTTTATCTCGATCGCACTCAATCTGAAACGTTCACCTCAAACTGCTAACCCAATGTAGCAAAACATCTGTACGTGATGGAGCAAATTGGTTACCAGATTTGGATTCAGCGCACCAAAAAATGTAAAAATCAATCGAAACATTAGAGGCAGTTTAAAAAAAAATTTTTTTAGTGTACCTGTGTTATTGCCCACTATTCATGATCCCAGGTGATGTCCCAGAAGGAAGATGGAAGGTGGGAAAGGTCTGTATGCTTAATGGTTCGAGCGTCAGGCTGCTGTCATTGCGGCCAGCCTATCTCTCTGTGCCGGTGATGGGGTTGTGTATCACAGCTGTCCCCACACACAGAAGGAGTTGTACTGAGGCATCAGGGAGAGCAGCAGTTACCATGACTGATCCCGATGCAGAGAGGGGGAGCCTGGAAAAATCCCCAATCGCTGTGGGAGGATTGTAAATCCAGATGGTGTGAATAAAGTTGTTATACATAAAAACTTCTAGCTTATCTGTCCTCTCTTGGCTGATATCATACAGTAATGCCCTACGGAGAGTTGACTGTCCTTCAGTCTGCTGCTGATGTACCTCCATGCCTTACCTTCTCCTCAAGATCCTATCAGTACGGTGATATCATTTCACATTAATGCTTGCTCTTATCTGTGTCACATCACTGGCAGATAGCAGGCCTCACACTGGTGAACACAGGAAAACAATAAGAACATAAGAACATAAGATATGCCATACTGGGTCAGACCAAGGTCCATCAAGCCCAGTATCCTGTTTCCAACAGTGGCCAATCTAGGTCATACGTACCTAGCAGTTTCCCCAAAAGACACAGGTTCCACAATGCTTGTACTCGGTCAAGCATTGATATCCTGGGTCCCTTCTTAATATAGGCAGGAAGTGCACTCGGTGTCCAGGGCATCAGGTCTGCCCCAAACAACCCTGTGCTGTGGCTCATATATCAGGTTGTCAGTGTTTAGTGATTTCCAATGGGTGAAAATGTGTCTGTCGTCTAGTGCTGTGGGATAGATGTCAATAGATGGCTTGCTGTGTGAAGTCTGTTTTATCTGCTGATGAGAGTTTTTCCAAAGGTGTCTCCTTAGCCTGTGACTGAACCCAGAAATCTATGTAACCATGGCTGAGAAATCTCTCATTAACTACAAACTCTGCCACATCCTCATCCACATGTTGAAGTTACTGATGATCATTGATTTGGACATACCTGCAATGCAATTGGCTTGTACAGCATTTCAGGATGTAGGCCTAAGCATGGCTTCTCAGAGAATATGTCTCAGGAACACAGCCAAAGGAACACCTGTTTTCCATTTGTTATCATCAATGACTACATGCATATTGGAAACCACTAATGATGTTTTGGACACTGAACCCCAGCCATGACAAGCAAGATCAAACTTAAACAATAGGGATGGAGAGCAGTAGAAATATGATACAGTGTGAAGTAGGCACTACTGCCTTGTTCTGTGTGGAAACCATATAGCCTCTCCTGCTAAATGTTCACTTCCAAATCCATGGGTCAAGGCTCAATGATAGCCTATAGAGCTGACACCAACATGGTTTGTGTCTGCAACTCCATCAGAACTCCTTGGCCCATCCTGCTATGTCATAGGATAGGTCAGCATGCATAAACAGACTTCATGAAAAAAATACCATTAGAACCCATCATTGCTGCTGTCACAAAGGTCAATACTTGCAATACGTTTATATGAAATCACTGCTGAAGATAGCTACTTGGTAAAAAGAACATGCACAGTTCTGACAAGGAGCTCTCCACCTTCCCCTTCATGAATATCTCCCTTGTCTCTGACGTGTGTCCTGTAACTTCTGAGCAGCTACTCAGCTCCATATCCTGCATCACCCCCTCATTTACTTAATAACTGCTCCGTAAGTAGCACTACACAGTTCAGATTCCTGCCTACCCCCAAACGGTCCATCATCAGCCAACATCCCCCTCCCCCTGGTGGCCTGCATCCTTCCATCCATATACCAATTGCATAGTAAATATCTGATTTTCAAGCCATTCGTGAACCAACTACCATAGGTGTCTAGTTTAATCCCCTTCCACCACTCCAGCATCCATGCAAGTGTTCTGCATCTAGCAGGCCTTCTCAAGACATCTCAGGTGTGCAGTACATCTCTTTCCCCAACAATGTGCCATCAGATTTTAACTGTGAGCCTTCCCACCCTCCCCTATATGTAGCATCTTTTACCCATGGGACTACCACCCACCCCAGCCCACCCCACCTACAGCAGCATGGTCACAACTCTTGCCTTTCTCCATGTGGGCTGTGCCATATGTGTGGGGTCACTCACTTGTACAAGCAACATCATAAGCTCATCTGTAGAATCTCACTCCCCGCAATTTCTGAGGCTCACTCTCTTGCCTTAAAAATGATATGCCTACTGTGCGACTAAGCTATATGCAGTGGCCCAACCCCTCAGCTATAGGTGGAGGGCCACAGCAGATCAAGACTGCCTGCAAATGTTTTAGAGCTACAAGTTGGTTTGTCATCTATGAAATGATGCTGTTGTCTGTGCAGCAAGTTCCCAGCTGATCCTATTTCTCAATGATATGGCGCATCTGTCCTCAGAGTAGTCATTGGGAGAAGGATGTAGCCAAGGAGCCAGCAGGTGATCATTGGGCTGAGATCAAGGTGCCCAATATGCCTTATGTTGCACACCTGGAATATGAGATTGGCAGTAAGGATTACATTTGCCACTCTAACATCCTCTGCTAACTGCCAGAATAGGCTGAGAAGGAGTGAGAGGCTACCAGGCCAGGTGGTGCACATGTGGAGTGTTTGTAAATAGACCACGGCCTAGTATGTAGACATTGGGAGAAATTTATAGGTGTGTAAAAGTTTACTCCTAACATAATAATCATTATGGCTTTGCACAGAAGTGTATAATCTGTAGGTCCATGTTGAGGGCAGGTAGCAAAACCCATAGTTTGCAAATATGTGTGCAATATTATGACAACATTCACATATACCATGTCCTATAACACCATGACTAAAAACTTGAAAACCCCCTGGTCAAAATAGCTGCTAATGTGCAGACCAAATTTTTAAATGTCGGACCGTTCATTAAGAGAGAGAAACAACTCTCAAGAGACAAACTCCTTTTTAATCTTTTTATACAAAGTGAAAATTAAATTGATTTACTTAACTTCAGTCGAAAGAAAGTGTGAAAACCAAAGCTGCTTCTAGTTGCCAACAAAGATATAAACCGCCAGAAATGTTTCTTTTTCAATGGTAAAGGCGTGAGCCATCAGAAACTTATCTTTTTTGCGGACACAGCACCATGTTTCGAGCTTCATTCCTTTTAGAGAGCTCTGCATTAGATGTCCACCCAACATTCAGAAAATGTTTTTCAAATAAGCCACAATGTTGATCTTGCATTTGATCACAAAAGCGTATGACGTCAACAACAGCAGATAGTAAAGAGACATATGTTTCTTAAAAACTCAGCGTTGCCTCAATTAAAATGCGGAAGCTGGTCTATCAAAACAGGTTCACCAATCACTTGTTATGAAAAAACTTGTAAAAATGTTGCCATTCATAAAATTAATATTAATCAAAAAATGAAAAGATGATTTTACTGTCCATAAAAGAGGCTAATTGATCACAAAAAGACTCCATGTCAAGTTCTAAATTAGACTCCACCAGTCCAATTCTAAATTGAAGCCAGCAGGAGTTACTGTCCTCAATTTTAAAATCCAAGATTGTTCCAGATTTTCTAAACCGGCCTCACGATTGCCCTTCCGGGAATCCAGAGGAACATGGTCAATTGTACACCAGTGAAAAGCCTGAAAACAATGACCTTTTTTTACAGAATGAGAAACTACGGGAGCTGTCATAGTCCTTGTGGCAATTCAAGATGAATGTTCCCCCAAATGGGTCTTTAAAGAGCAAAATGTCCGACCAATGTACTTTGAGCCACAAGCCAAAGCATCCACACCAATCCTTATTAAATACAGAATTTAAAAGACCTAAACACAAGCTTTAAACTAAGATGCAGACAGAAGTCCAGCAACGAGATGGGGGTTCTCCGGTCTTTTGCATTGAGTGTCACATGTATGATTTTCTCCCAGTTGGTGAGAGGTCTTACGTATGCACTAAGTGCAAAGAACTCTTTGCTCTCAGGGAACGAGTCCGTTCTCTAGAGGCTAGAGTAGCAGACCTGGAAGACATAAGAAAGACAGAGAAGTACATGGACGAGACCTACAGGGATATAGTCCTGAAGTCCCACCTCCAGTCTGGCAGCATCCCTGTTGCCATGGAGGAGAGAGGTCACGTGACAGGAGAGCATCACCCTGGTGTGGCAGGAAGTGATCCTGTAACTAGGACCTGTCCTCCAGGTGATGTAAAACCCTCTCGCACCGAGGACGTTTCTCCAGGGCCATGTCCCCATGAGGGGAGGGTCAGGACAGCTGTTATAGTTGGTGATTCAATCATTGGGAATGTAGATAGCTGGGTGGCTGGTGGACGTGAGGATCGCCTGGTAACATGCCTGCCTGGTGCGAAGGTAGCGGACCTCACGCACCGCCTAGATAGGATCATAGATAGTGCTGGGGAGGAGTCTGCTGTCTTGGTACATGTTGGTACCAATGACATAGGAAAATGTGGTAGGGAAGTTCTGGAGGCTAAATTTAAGCTTTTAGGTAGGAAGTTGAAATCCAGAACTTCCAGGATAGCGTTCTCCGAAATGCTTCCTGTTCCACGTGCAGGATCCAAAAGACAGGCAGAGCTCCGGAGTCTCAATGCGTGGAAGAGACAATGGTGCAAGGATGAGGGTTTTGGATTTGTTAGGAACTGGGGAACATTCTGGGGAAAGGGGGAACTCTTCCGAAGGGATGGGCTTCACCTTAATCAGGATGGGACCAGACTGCTGGCATTAACCTTTAAAAAAGAGATAGAGAAGTTTTTAAACTAGAAATGAGGGGAAAGCCGACAGTCACCCAGGAGTGCATGGTTCGGACAAAGGTATCCTTGAAGGATACTACCAAAAGCAGTGAGGTTCCAAAAGGGAGTATAGTAGCCCAAATGCCCTTGAGTAAGAGCAGACAGAGCATAAAGATTCCAAATTACCCCTGCCTACCAATAGCCAGATTAATATGAATAAAATACAGTCTCTAAAATGCTTGTATGCCAATGCTAGAAGTCTAAACAATAAGATGGGAGAGTTAGAATATATAGCACTAAATGAGAAGTTAGATATGATTGCACTCTCAGAGACATGGTGGAAGGAGGATAACCAGTGGGACACTGTGATACCTGGATACACACTATATCGTAATGATAGAGCTGATCAAATTGGTGGAGGGGTTGCGCTCTATGTTAGAGAGGGCATTGAGTCAGAAAGGCTTAAAGTTTTGCAGGGAACAAAATTTGCTGTAGAATCTCTATGGATTGAAATTCCATTTATGAAGGGGAAGGTGATGGCAGTTGGAGTATACTATCGACCACCTGGCCAGAATGAACAAATGGATGATGAAATGTTCAAAGAAATCAAGGAAGCTAACAAAAGTCACAACAGAGTAGTAATAATGGGTGATTTCAATTACCCCGGTATCGACTGGGTCAGTGTCACAGCAGGACAAGCTAAAGAGATAAAGTTTCTAGATGGAATAAATGACTGCTTCTTGGAGCAGCTGGTTCATGAACCGACCAGAGGGGAAGCCATACTGGACCTAGTCCTTATTGGAACGCCAGATCTGGTGCAAGAAATAAGGGTGTTGGGACCACTTGGCAATAGTGATCATAGTATGATCATGTTTGATTTAATTAGTGGAGGACAGATAGTAAAGGCATCCACAGTACTACCTTTTAACTTTCAAAAGGGAGACTATGATAGAATGAGGAATATAGTTAGGAAAAACTAAAAGGAGCGGTTCCAAAGGTTAAAGACTTACAGCAAGCTTGGGTGTTATTTAAAAATACTATCCTCGAAGCCCAGACCAGCTGTATTCCACGCATTAGGAAAAGTGGAAGAAAGTCCAAAAAACTGCCAGCATGGTTTAAAGGTGAGGTCAGAGAGGCTGTTGCTGCCAAAAAAAGCAACCTTCAGGAAATGGAAAAAAGAGCCAAATGATGAAAACTGGAAACAGCACAAGCACTGGCAAGTTAAATGCAAAGCATTGATAAGGCAGGCAAAGCGGGAATTTGAGAAGAAACTTGCTACGGAAGCAAAAACACGAAATAAAGACTTTTTCAAGTACATTCATAGCAAAAGGCCTGTGAGAGAGTCAATTGGACAATTAGATGATAGAGGGGTAAAAGGGGCAGTAAGAGGAAACAAGGCTATAGCAGAGAGACTGAATGAATTCTTTGCTTCGGTCTTTACTGAGGAAGATGTAGGGATGTTACCCAAGACTGAAGTGGTATTTAAAGGTGATACTGCAGAGGAATTGAGAAAAATATCGCTACACCGGAAAGATATATTACAACTATTTGATAAACTGAATAGTAGCAAATCACCTGGACCGGATGGTATACATCCCAGAGTGTTGAAAGAACTGAAATATGAGATTGCAGACCTGCTTTTGGTAATCTGTGAACTTTCATTAAAATCATCTGTACTACCTGAAGATTGGAGGGTCACCAACGTAACACCAATTTTTAAAAAGGGTTCCAGGGGTGACCCAGGAAATTACAGACCAGTGAGCCTGATGTCAGTACCAGGGAAAATGGTAGAAACCATCATAAAGAACAAAATTACACAGCATGTAGATAATCATGGCCTAATGGGAGACAGCCAACATGGCTTTAGACAAGGAAGATCTTGTCTTACTAATCTGATATGTTTTTTTGAAGGTGTGCATAAACAGGTAGACAAAGATGAGTCGGTTGATATAGTGTATCTGGACTTTCAGAAAGCTTTTGACAAAGTCTCCCATCAGAGACTTTTGGCGAAGCTAAAAAGTCATGGGATAGGAGGCAGTGTACTGTTGTGGATCGGGAACTGGTTAAAAGATAGAAAGCAGAGGGTAGGGCTAAATGGCCAATATTCCCAATGGAAAAAGGTGAATAGTGGAGTACCCCAGGGATCTGTGCTGGGTCCGCTGCTTTTTGACATATTCATAAATGACCTGGAAAAGGGAATAACTAGTGAGGTTATCAAATTTGCAGATGACACAAAACTGTTTAAAGTTGTTAAAACCCAAGAGGATTGTGGAAAACTGCAGGAGGATCTGGATAAATTGGAAGACTGGGCATCCAAATGACAGATGAAATTTAATGTGGACAAGTGCAAAGTTATGCACCTAGGAAAGAACAACCCACACTATAGTTACACGATGCAAGGCTCCACATTAGAAACCACCACCCAGGAAAAAGATTTAGGAGTCATCGTGGATAACATGTTAAAACCCTCCGCCCAGTGTGCAGCGGCGGCCAAGAAAGCAAATAGAATGCTAGGTATCATAAGGAAAGGGATGGAGAATAAAACAAAGGATGTTATAATGCCTCTGTATCGCTCCATGGTACGACCGCACCTTGAATATTGTGTGCAATTCTGGTCACCGTATCTTAAAAAGGACATAGCGTTATTAGAAAAAGTACAGAGAAGAGCCACCAAATTGGTGAAGGGGATGGAAGGCTACTCCTATGAAGAGAGGCTAAGAAGGTTAGGGCTCTTTAGCCTGGAGAAGAGACGGCTGAGGGGAGATATGATAGAGGTCTATAAATTAATGAATGGAGTGGAACGGATAAACGTGGATCAATTGTTTACGCTATCAGAGTATAGAAAGACTAGGGGACATGTAATGAAGCTACAGGGTAAACTATTTAAGACAAATAAGAGAAAATATTTTTTCACTCAACGTGTAATCAAACTCTGGAATCTGTTACCGGAGGATGTAGTAAGGGCTGTTAGTATAGCTGGGTTTAAAAAAGGTTTGGACAAGTTCCTGGAGGAAAGGTCCATAAACCACAATTAAAAAGGGACCCAGGATATCAATGCTTGACCCAGTACAAGCATTGTGGAACCTGTGTCTTTTGGGGAAACTGCTAGGTACGTATGACCTAGATTGGCCACTGTTGGAAACAGGATACTGGGCTTGATGGACCTCGGTCTGACCCAGTATGGCATGTCTTATGTTCTTATGTTCTTATGTAGGGCAAAAACAACATACTACGAAATGCAGGTAGTGTGCCAACAGGCAGAATATGCTTTATGTATAGTTGTGTCAAGCCAATCTGGGTCCGTAATAGCTGTAGAGCAAAATCTGCAAACATGGCACTGAAAAAGCCAAGGTGCCAAATGTTTTTTTTTAACTGTGGTCGTTATCACAAGCAGCGTGCACAATTATGTCCCTGATATTCTGGCCTCTAGTATAAGTGATAGATAAATTTCATCTGAAGTGGAGGATAGATAAATTTCATCAGGAGTGGAGGAGTGGCCTAGTGGTTGGGGCAAGGTACTTCAGACTGGACGGTTGGGGGTTCAAATCCCACTAGAGGACAGCAACCTTGGGCTGGAAGGACTGGGGTTTCTAGTCCCACAGGTGCTCCTTGTGGTCTTGGGCAAGCCACTTAACCCTCCATAGCCCATGTTCCCTGTAAAATAGTTATCTCCAAGTTATAATGCCCTGTTCAATGTAATTTCAGTTTGTTCAATGTAAACCACACTGATGCAGAATAGTGTGGTATATAAGAGAATATAAATAAATAACATTAATGTAAAGATAAAACATGTCAATGTTCACATAACAAAGACATGACCTCAGCTGTTTTATTCATATATGGGAGCACTCCCACAAAACAGTCATTTCCATTCTCCATAATACAAGTGGAAGAGACATCAGCAGTGGAGGGGTTTTTGAAAAGCCAATCCTGATGTCAATATCTGGCTCGTTGGTGAGCCTTTTGGACCACTTTTAAAGGATAGCCTCTAACTTTAAAAGTCTCTGAGTAAGGTCCTTAGCTTGTATATGAAAATCTTCCAACGAAAAACATAAGCATCTTAGACATAAAAACTGACCCAGGGGAAGATCACTACATAGAGGATCCAGGTGATGGCTGTAATAACGTAAAAGATTATTTTGCTGCACAGATTTCCTAAATAATATTGTTTTTAAACCTGTAGAAGTTTGAAAAACTAATACATCCAAAACCTCGATTCAATCTATATCATATTTGGCAATGAACTGGATGTTGGATTTACATGTATTAATCCAATGCAAAAAAACTTTCAAATCTTCATTAAGACCCTCCCAAAGAAAAAAGACACCATCCAAAAATAAAACCCAAATCAAGATAAAAGTGAACCATCTAAATGGATATATAAAAGATTCTTTCAAAGCTGCCATATAGATTGTTGCAATAGAAGGGGCAACCGTTGCACCCATCGCAATTCTGTAAATTTGAAGAAAAACATTTCTGTCATACAAAAAACAAAGATTTTGGTAATCGCTGTGGAAGTTCCAAAGGATGTTGTGCTATCACTGACGGAGATTCTTGTTGGTCTACATTGGTGTAGAGAGCCGTCACATCCAATGTGACCAGTGTAACATCATTCAAATCGCCTGAGTAGGCTTCCACCAGTGTAGTGAAATGAGATGTGTCTGATGAATGAATGAACTTGGCCAGCTGCTTTTTGGAGAAAATAGTCACAGATTTTTGATAACAGTTCCAAGATGGAATCCCTACATGAAACAATCAGACAATCTGGAGGATGAGTGAGTGATTTGTGTATTTTTGGTACTGTATAAATCACCGGTATTTTCGGATGTGTATTATACAATAAAGAAAATTCTCTCTTCGTGATCCAACCAGCTAATAGAGCCCAAGATAAAAGCTCCTTAATCTCTAATTGTAACTCAAAAGTAAAATCCAAAGTTAAATGCTTATAATATTTGGTGTCATTAAGTTGAAGCATTAATCCTGAAGCTATGAGGAAGTATCTTATATTACTACTGCCCCTCCTTTGTCTATGTTGCGAATAACTAATTGTGGGGAAAACCCTAATTCGAATAGGGTTTTTATCTCATCAGAAGAGATATTTGGAAAATATCTAGTAACAGATGCAGACCAGTGATACATTTACAGGCAAAAAATGACGCTTATAAGGAAAAAAGTACCCTTCCTACAGTTAATAATGGTGGAGGGTCCATAATGTTGTGGGGCTGTTTTCCTGCCTCAGGAACTAGAGGCCTGGAATGTATTGAAGGAATCATGAAGTCAGAGGACTACCAAGGTATTTTGGAGCAAAATGTGCTACCTAGGGGTATGTTTACTAAAGTTTCTTAACGTGCGCACCGCGCAATTAGTGCATGCTAAGGTACCTTAGCGCATGCTAATGACGCTTTACGGGGCAAAAATGTGCTTTAGTGCACGCTCATGCGCGCAGCGGCGCACAAGAGCGCTGAAGGCGCGGAAAGGCTCCCGGAGGGCGGAGGAAGGCTCCCCATGGGGCGGAGAGAAGGGGTCAAAGGATGGAGAGTGGGAGGGGAGAGGCTCCCCACACACTAGCGAGGTGAAATTCGAGGCCAAAAATAACGCAAGTGAAAACCTCGCGTTAGAGCCGATTTAAAGGGAAGAGAAACCATTTCTGTCAGCAATGTTCAGCAAAACCAGGGAAACCTATAAAAAAGTGATAAGTGTGATACATGTGCACAGAACAAAAGTACAAATAAACATTGAAAAGGACCCCAACAAAATAAAAAAAAATCATAATCAAGCTGGGCAATAGTGATAGTAATGGGAAACATCAAAAAACATTCCCAAGAAAGCCCCAAAAAATAAATATGAATTTTGGAAGGGTCTACGCTCCGTCCCCATACAAGGTGAATGATCCCACAGTGAAATAGCACTGATCAGGGTTTCCCTCTCCATTGGACAGGTTACCTATGGCATGCACATGTTCCACAACAGCAGGGCGGGCATGTCGGAACGGGCAACTGGACAGATGCTGGGAAAGGGGATACAGAGGGCTGCAGGCGGCACATGCTGTGGTGCAGCTGGGGCACAGTGCGGACTAGGCAGATGCCTAGGTGGCACTTAGGAATGCTGAAACTGAACAGCAGCCAGACAGCAACTGATGAGGGCCCAACATGGGCACGAGAGTGTTTATCACAGTGTCACAGGGGATAGTAATCAGCAGGTACCCCCAAGGGCACAGAACATTGGCAGGCGGTGTTGGGGGGAAGCGTGGATGCCTATACAGGCACCCCTACCCCAGAACACGCACCATAGGCAGCCGCCTACCTGCACACTGGATGGCTTGAGACTGCACACCACCAGCACCACCAGCAGAAGGGCACGTCAGCATGGTGGCAGAGGGGTACTGGTGGTGGAGGGGGGCAGTGGCAGCTGCCCAGAGCAGACCATGGCCTAGCCCTGTGTAGGTGGGTGCCATGCACTGCAACAGACAGGCCCTGCTGGACAAACAGTCATGGTATCACCAGGGAATGCACTGTCTCTGTGGCAACACGGTGGTGCAGTGCACACAACCAGTGTGTTTGGAGGCAGAAGGTCACAGGTTCATGTCCCAGCTACAGTGCCTGCCAACCCAGTCCCCATATTTTACCCACAACTGAAACGTGCTACTACAGACAGAACGTTTATTGCAAATGACGTAAACATGCCCAAAACACCTACATTTTACCCTACAGAGCAAAGACACCATAAACAGGCACATTACCTAGAGCAGAGTCTCCCAAATGCAGTCCTGGAGGGCCAAACACCATTCAGGTTCCATGCTGCCTCTGATAAAGATGCCTGTGCTGCATATCTATGCACCACCCTCATGGTATGCAGATGTATCTCATGCATATTCATGAGGGACAGCATGAAAACCCGAACAGTGTTTGGCACACCAGGACTGGAGTTGGGAACCTCTGCCATAAAGCAGCAGCCAACAGGGGCAGACACACCCACACCCACAGGCTCCATTAGCCAATGCCTCCTGGAGAGGCAGGAGTTTGGGCCCTGCGTGCATCTCCCAATACTAGCACTTGCATACCTTAGCAATGCCACCCTACACCTGGGAATACGGTACACAGCTCTCAAAGGTTTGCTATGATTACTGGCAGATAGCAATTCCTACGTTAAGCACAGTTTGCTGATTGAGCTCCATCATAGCAACCTTTCTGATGTCTGTGGAGTGTGCTTCAGGTCTGGTCTCTGACAGTCTTTACCACCCTGGGGAGTGACCCCCAACAGTATTGCGTACCATATCCATGCCTGCACTGTGCCCAGGACTGCTGTGGTGGCCAGGGCTGCTAAACTCCTCTATAGTAGCACAATGCTGGCATAGGTGTGGGAGTGTGTGTCTGTCTATCCAGTGTGTGATGGCTGCAAACACCCTCCACAGCCCACACTGCCAGCACTGTTGCCAGTATTGGCCTGCCAATGTGCATAATGAGGAGCAAGGTACCATGGGTATAGCCAGGACAGGGTGGCCTGGCCAGGATGCATCTGCACAGGGCATAGGGCACTGGCTTGGACATTGTAGTGCCCGGCCACCACCTGCACAGACAGGGTGGCCACAGCATGTCCTGCTGGGAGATCACTCTCACCCTGACTGAGCAGTGACCACAGCATGGTGAGGCACCCCCATAGTGCTATATAGTATTTTTCTCATATGATATTTATGGGTTTCCTTTTGTGGCCCAGTCACTGATTTATTTATTTATTTATTTATTAGAGTCTCTTTTATACCGCGCTATTCAGCATCAGTGCGGTTTACAATGAACAATAAAATACACATTTCCGATGGTACTTTGTGTTTACAGTTGAACAGGTAATGCAACTTGGATAACAGGGTAGCTATTTACAATTTAAGACATAATTGATTTATTTATTTACATTCTCTTATATACCGCGCTATTCTGCATCAGTGCGGTTTACATTGAACAAACTGAAATTACATTGAACAGGGCATTATAACTTGGAGATAACTATTTTACAGGGAACATTTATCTGCTTGTTGTGTATGCTGATATCCCAGTTCTGGGTGCACGCATTTCCACCAGGAACATGCACTATGGACTAGCTAGCAGACTGTCTGCAGCAGGTATGTGTCTTGATGGAGCGCCTTGCAGGGTGTAGCGGCTGCAGGAGAATATCAGATAGTGGTGGGATGCAGCTTAGCATATCCGGGCCTAATATCTGTCTGCTATTGCATTATGGATGTGTACAGAGCTGCATTGACTGCATTGACTGCCCTGTAGGGTGTCTGTTCCCCAGCAGGACTGGGGTTGATGGTCCCCTCTACTGCCACCATTGCAGGGAAGTAGAATGTGGATTTGTTGGTGGGAGACCCTGTTTACCACCCTCAGCCCTGGAGAAGGAGGAGGGTGGTAGTACATAATCCTCCTAGGAGTCAATAGAGGCTACACCTGACTAAGACATACAGATATATCCAAGGTGTGTCTACAGAAACTACCTATCTCACACATTAACACTGCTGAGGACCTGCAGCATGGCCTATCTCTGCTGTAGACCTGGTGCTGGGCACCCCACCTCACCCTCAGGGTGAGTGCAGTACCTGCACAATGTGACGGTGTGTAGCTACTCTGTGCCAGTACCACACACGGTCAGTTCCCCCTACCAGGCCGAGGTGCTGTGGGGGTGCATACCCCATCTTGTGATCATCTGTAGACTGCTGATTTGCATGTGCAGTGCATCATGGGTATAGGTGGGTTAACCCTATCCTGGTGACCACAGCAGACTGTTTATATGGTGACTTGCAGTCCTTCTGCAGCCAGTCAGGGGCTTGCTAGCAGCTATAGAGCTGTAGCTCACTGGTTGCTTCACTACCAGTGGAGTTAGAGGTCATGGGTTCAAACCCACAGTGGGGTTATTTGATAGGGCTGTCCAAAGCATTATCTATTTTTAATGTACATTAGTGCTGCCAGCAAAAACACCCTCAGCGTACTGTACCCATAAGGTGCCTCAGAGGGCGCTTTATAGGGTGCCCTATAGGGCACTTTATGGTTACCGTCCATATACCGTCCACTATACAGTATCCTATGTAGCGACTGATAGGGTGCCCTATAGGGGACATTATAGGGTGCCGTGGCGTATAGTGCACTTTATAATGTGCCCTATGGAGTGCCTTATAGGGTGCCTTATGCGGCACCTTAGGTTACGGCACATGAGGGTGTGTTTGCTGGCAGCAATTAATAAAATACAAATAAAGTGCCACAGGAAACAATACTTACATGTCCAAGCTGATGCCTCAGTCAGCCTTACATATTAGGCACACTAGGGATTGAACTCATGACCCTGCATCATCAGTCAGTGCCTTAACCATTGTCCTACACTGCTGTTCCTCCTTACATATCAGCACACCTACTTAAGATTTCCATGCATTTAAATGCACAGTGCTGCCATCAAAAACAGTGCTATGACCTTGCTGTGACTCATAGGGAACCCTATATGGCGCCCTATATGCCACCCTTTCAGCAACATTGTAGGGTGCCGTGGCAGACAGTGCACTTTAAAATGTGCCCTCTGGGGAACCTTATGGGGTGTCTTATGCAGCACCTTATGTTACAGTGCTTTGAGAAAGTGCGTTTGCTAGCAGCAGTAATTATAATAAAATTAAAATGCCTCATAATGCATTATTACACATAAATGGTAGTGCCTCAGTCAGCCTTATTCATTGGGCACAGTGGGGGATTGAACCCATGACCCCTACACCATCTGTCAGTGTCTTCACCATTGTACTGCAGCCTTGTTCCTCTGTTTGCACATCAGCGCGCCTGCTTATGCTTCCCGCGCGCGTTACTCGTGCGCTAATGTGCGCGGTGCACAAGAGCGCACACGCTAATCCCGTTTTGCTATTTTTGACCGGACCGCCCACTCCTTATATGGCATCCTGCAGACTAACGCTGCGCGCATGTTAAGAAACTTTAGTAAACATACCCCCTAGTGCAGGGGTCGGCAACCCGCGGCTCCGGAGCCGCATGCGGCTCTTTCTCACCTTTGCCGCGGCTCCGGAGCACACTGCCCGCTTTAAACGTCGCGTTATGGGCTCCCTCCATGTCAGCTCCCTCCCTTCTTCTGCAGCCGCGGTTCCCTGTCTCTTAGGGAACCGCGGCTGTGCTTTTAAAATCATCTCGGAGCCCTTCCTGTCTTGACGGGCTCCGTGCAGCATTGTCCCGCCTCTAAAGGAAGTTTTGGAGGCGGGACAATGCTGCACGGAGCCCGTCAAGACAGGAAGGGCTCCGAGATGATTTTAAAAGCACAGCCGCGGTTCCGTAAGAGGCAGGGAGCCGCGGCTGCAGAAGAAGGGAGGGAGCTGACATGGAGGGAGGGAGCAGATATGAATGGAGGAGGGGGGCTGACATGGAGGGAGGGAGCAGATATGAATGGATGGAGGGATGGAGGGGGCTGACATGGAGGGAGGGGGGCTGACATGAATGGATGGAGGGAGGGGGGCTGACATGGAGGGATGGAGGGGGCTGACATGGAGGGAGGGGGGCTGACATGGAGGGAGGGAGCAGATATGAATGGATGGAGGGAGGGGGGCTGACATGGAGGGATGGAGGGGGCTGACATGGAGGGAGGGGGGCTGACATGGATCGAGGGGGGCTGACATGGAGGGATAGAGGGGGCTGACATGGAGGGAGGGAGCAGATATGAATGAATGGAGGGAGGGGGGCTGACATGGAGGGAGGGGGGCTGACATGGAGGGATGGATCGAGGGGGGCTGACATGGAGGGATGGAGGGGGCTGACATGGAGGGAGGGAGCAGATATGAATGGATGGAGGGAGGGGGGCTGACATGGAGGGATGGAGGGGGCTGACATGGAGGGAGGGGGGCTGACATGAATGGATGAAGGGAGGAGCGGCTGACATGGAGGGTTGGTGGGGGCTGACATGGAGGGTGGGGGGCTGACATGGAGGGATGGATCGAGGGGGCTGACATGGAGGGATGGAGGGGGCTGACATGGAGGGAGGGAGCAGATATGAATGAATGGAGGGAGGGGGGCTGACATGGAGGGATGGAGGGGGCTGACATGGAGGGAGGGGGGCTGACATGGAGGGATGGATCGAGGGGGGCTGACATGGAGGGATGGAGGGGGCTGACATGGAGGGAGGGAGCAGATATGAATGGATGGAGGGAGGGGGCTGACATGGAGGGATGGAGGGGGCTGACATGGAGGGAGGAGGGCTGACATGGAGGGAGGGAGCTGATATGAATGGATGGAGGGAGGGAGGGAGGGGGGCTGACATGGAGGGATGGAGGGGGCTGACATGGAGGGAGGGGGGCTGACATGGAGGGAGGGAGCAGATATGAATGGATGGAGGGAGGTGGGCTGAAATGGAGGTATGGAGGGGGCTGACATGGAGGGAGGGAGCTGATATGGATGGATGGATGGCGGGTGGGGGCTGACATGGAGGGTGGGAGCTGATATCGATGGAGGGAGGGGCTGACATGGAGGGATGGAGGGGGCTGACATGGAGGGAGGGGGGCTGACATGGAGGGGGCTGACATGGAGGGATTGGGGAGGCGGGCTGACATGGAGGGAGGGAGCTGATATGGAGGGAGGGAGGGAGGGAGGGAGGGGGCTGACATGGAGGGATGGAGCACTGGTAATGGGGTTGAGGGGACGAGCACTGGAAATGAGCTGATTAGGGGAGGCTAGGACTGGTAATGAGCTGATGGGGGGTAGGACTGGTATTGGGCTGATTAGGGGAGGCTAGCACTGGTAATGGGGTTGAGGGGGGATTAGCACTGGAAGCGAGCTGATTGGGGGGCTTTGACTGGGCATGGGCTGATTGTGGGGAGGGGAGGATAGAGCTGCTGGCCCTGGAAGATAACTGGGGGCTAAGGCTACAAATGGGCTGATATGAGGGGATGGGAGAATGGAACTGGATCTGAGAGGGGCTGCCATGGTATTTGTACTAGAAGGGACTGGTCAGTGGGGAAGGAGGGGGACTGGAAGGAAATGGACACCAGTGGCAATCATGGGAATGCAAGTTGACATTGGAAGGTACTGGGAGTGAGGACTGGAAAGGGGCTGATATTGGGGAGGGTTACTGGGACTGGAAATAGGCTGATGGAAAGAAGTGAAGAAAACGAAAGAAGAGATAAGAACTGGCAGATGGACCATAGACCACAGAAAGAGAGCTAAGAGAAGACAGGAAAGCAGAAGCCTCAGATCGGGACCAGCATGATCAAAGAATAAATTGGTCAGACAACAAAGGTAGAAAAAATAATTTTATTTCATATTAGTGATTTGACTACAAAATCATCATAATTTTGAAATCAAATATTGTTACTTCTTGTTGTTATATTTTCTGGCGTATTTTTTTTGGTGTGCGAAGGAAGAGGGGTAGTCTTATAAGGCGAGTATAGGCCAAACACCTACATTTTAACAGGAAAAGTAGGGGGTCATATATAGCATTAAGGTAAGAAACAATATATGCAGTGTTAGATTTGTTTTAAATGTCGCAATGGTTTTGCGGCTCCCAGTTTTTTTTTTCCCTTCGGAAACGGGTCCAAGTGGCTCTTTATGTCTTAAAGGTTGCAGACCCCTGCCCTAGTGTCAGAAAGCTAGGTCTGGGTCAAAGGTCATGGGTCCTTCAGCAGGACATTGAACCAAAACACACATCCAAAAGTACAAAAGAATGGTTAAAAAGGAACAAATGGACTGTTTTAAACTGTCCAGCAATGAATCCCTATCTCAATCCAAATGAGAACCATTGGAAAGAGCTGAAATCTATCACATGTAAAAGGGATCCTGAAAACATTCATGAGCTGGAACAAATCTCAGTTGAAGAGTGGGAGAAACTACCAGCAGACAGATGTACAAAACTCATAGATGGCTACAAGAAATCTTTGGAGGCTGTCATCACTGCCAAGGGCTTTGCAGCCAAATATTAGTGAAGGGTGCCATTAATCCTGTCTAGGTCATATTTCGTTTTTTTCTCAGAAATTACTACATCTAAGTTGCACAGACATTTTTTGTTGTATACCTTTGACCAAACTATTACAATATTATGATGACATGCAGTTGGAATATTTCCAATTATTTCTCAAAATATTGTACACAACATACCTAAAAATGCAAGGGTACCAATAATGATGACTACAACTGTAGGTGGAGATAGGCCAATTTTAGAAGGCATTTGCATGTGTCCACATTCTCTGTTGCCCCTCCCATGGAATTTCAGACATTTTGACTTGTATCTACCAGGGGGACACCAAACTGCCTTTCTAACATTTGCATTCACATTATTAAAACAAATCATGGAGATAGGGACTGTTAAAAAAGGTATAATAAAATACGTAGACAAAAGAGTAAGGGGATGGAAAATATTCTAAATCCCCCCCACCCCCCAACAGGGAGACAGGGAATCATTGCAAAGAAAGCATCAAATAAGTAAACAAAGGAATAAGGGAAGGAAAATGCTCCAGGAAAAAAATAAATGAGTAATTGTTGGTCATCTTTGCCCAGCCCTTTTCCAAAAGCTAACTCAAAAAATGTTTTTAGGCCAGATTCATATATTTTGTTAATAGAATCATCTCTTAAAAAGCTGGGTAGAGAATTCAATATGATAGGAGCCGAAAAAACAGAAAGCAGTTTAGTGAATGGATTCTAACCATGATCAGGAAACTGAGTAAAAATGCTTTAAATTAATATAATGAGATTTGGAGGAGTGTGTTGAGGTCATATGAATTAAATGCAATGATATGTAGATATGAAGGCATACCATTATAGAAGAAAACAAAAGAGGTCACGCAAACTCATAGGGGCATGTTTACTAAACATTCCTAACGTGCGGGGCCGCGGTAGTGTGCCTGTGCCATATAAGGAGTGGGCGGATCAGGCTGAAAAAGGAAAAAAAATGACCGTACGTATGCGCGTCGCGTTAATGTGCGGGGCCCACATTAGCGCGTGGGAAGGCTAAGTGGGGCGCAGCTGGGCACATATAGGAACAGAGCTGTAGCACAACGGTGAAGACAATAACCAATGGTGCAGGGGCCATGGGTTCAATCCCCCAGTGTGCACAACCCAAAAAGGCTGGCTGAGGCACCACCTTGAATGTGGAAAAGTGTGTCAGGAGGCAAATTAATTTTGTACAGCATAAAGCAGCGCACTGTTCATTTTGGGCGGCATAAGGCGGCGCACTGTTCATTTTGGGCGGCATAAGGAGGCGCACTGTTCATTTTGGGCGGCACAAGACGGCGCACTGATGGGCACAAGGCGGCGCGCTGATGCTAAAGCAAAGGAACACAGCCACAGCACAATGATTACGACACTTACCAATGGTGCAGGGGCCATAGGTTCAATCCCTCACAGTGCCCTGTGAAAAAGGGTAGCTGAGGCAGTATGTTTTATGTTGTGGAGTGCTGTAGGAGGCTTATTAATTTTATTTTGTGATAACTACTAGCAAACCCACTCTCACAGCATGTTAACATAAAGCGGCCCATAAGGCACATGTTACAGTGCACCGTCCGCCAAGGCACCCTAGAATATCCCCTATAGGGCAGCATGTATGCTGCGACACAGGATAATGTATAGTGCACCCTATATGGATGGCAACCATAAAGTGCCCTATAGGGCGCCCCATAAAGCACCCGCAGGGGCACCTTATGGGTACAGTACGCTGAGGGTGTAATTGCTGGCATCAACATATGTACAGTAAATTAAAATAAAAGCTTTGGACACCCCTATCACAGAACCCCACTGTGGGTTTGAACCCATGATCTCTGGCTGCACAGGCAGTGTCATAACCATTGTGCTACAGCTCTAAGCAAGCCCTGGCTGGCTGTAGATAGCCTGCATGTCACCTCACAGACAGTCTGCTGTTGTAAACAGGATAGGGTTAGGCCACCCGTACCCATGATGCACTGCAAATGCAAATCAGCTGTCCACAGATGCACATAGGATGGGAAATGCACCCCTAAAGCTCCCCAGCCTGGTAGGGGGACGTGTCCGTGTGCACCCACACAGCACCTCGGCCTGGTAGGGTGTTCTGAGTGGGTGGACAAACGGCAAAGAGTAGCTAAACAACATCACATTGTGCGGCAACTGTGCTCACCCTGAGTGTGTGATGTTGCGCCCAGGACCAGGTCCACAACACCTTGCATGGCTGAATGCAGCCATGCCAGAGCTCCAAAGCAGCAAGAATCTGTGAAATAGGTAGGTGCTGCATAAACATTTTGGAGATCTCTGTCTGCCTCAGTTAGTGGACACCCCCCCCCGCACTGATGGCAGTAGAGTGGACCATCAACCCCAGTCCTGCTGGAGAAACAGACAGTCCAAGCAGCTCCACACCCATCCATAACACAATATCAGACAGATATTAGGCCTGGATATTCACAGATGCACCCCACCACTATCTGATATTCTCCTGCAGCAAGCCATCAGCCACTGCACCTTGCAAAGCACTCCATCAAGACACATACCATCTGTGCACAGTCTGCTGGTTGGTCCTGATGGAAATGCATGCACCCACAACTGGGGTGGCAGCACACACAAGCAGATAAGTCAGTGAAGAGGCCCCAACAGGAAACCCATATATATCACATGAGAGAAACACAATATAGCACTATGGGGGTGCCTAGCCATGCTGCCATAACTGCACACTCAGGGTGAGAGTGATCCCCCAGCAGCACATACAGAGGTCACCCTGTCTGTGTAGGTGGTGGCCGGCCACTACCATGTCCCTGCCAGTGCCCTATGCAGCTGCATCCTGGTCAGCCCACCCTGTCTGGGATGTACCCATGGTCCCTTGCTACTCATTATGCACATTGGCAGGCCAATACTGGCAATAGTGCTGGCAGTGTGGGCTGTGGAAGGGGCTTGCAGCCAACACCCACTGTATAGACAGACACACACTTCCACACCTATGCCATCATGGTGCTACTATTGTGGAGGTAATTAGCCTTGCCCACCAAACCGGTCCTGGGCACACCAAGGCATGGATATGGTACGCAGCACTGCTGGGGGTCACTCCCCAAGGTGGTAAACACCGTCAGAGGCCAGGCCTGGAGCACGCACCACAAACACCTCACAGATTGTTCGGATGGGGTCAACTAGCAGTATGTGCGTAACGTATGGATATCTATCTGCCAGTACTCCTAGCAAACGTCTCAGAGCTGTGTACCGTATACCTCAGGTGTAGGGTGACATTGCTAAGGTATGCAGGTGCTAGTATTGGGAGATGCACACAGGGGCCACTGTTCTGCCTCTCCAGGAGACATTGGCCAATGGGGCCTGTGGGTGTGGGTGTGGGTGTGTTTGGCCCTGTTGGCTGCTGCTTTACAGCAGAGATTCCCAACTCCAGTCCAGGTTTGCATCACACTGTTCGGGTTTTCCTGCTGTCCCTCATGAATATGCATGAGCTACATCAACATGCCATGGGGGTGGTGCATAGATATACAGCACAGGCATTTGTATGAGTGGCAGCATGGAACCTGATTGGTGTGTGGCCCACCAGAACTGCATTTGGAAGATTCTGCTCTAGGTATTGCCCCTGTTCATGGTGTCTGTGCTCAGTGGGGTAAAACATAGACATAGTACCATTGCATATGTCCTTGCCATGAAAGGTGTGTCCATACTATCACTGTTTAGTTGTGGGAAAAATATGTGGGCAGGATTGGTGGTAGCCCCTGCTGGGCTTTGATCCTGTGACCTTCTGTTCTTGCATGCACTGTTTGTGTGCACTGCACCACCATGTAGCCACAGATTGGCTGGATTCCCTGGATAGTCCATGACTGTGGATCCGGCAGGGCCTGTCTATTGCAGTAGACTGTGCCAGCCTGCACATGGCTAGGCCTCTGTCTTCTGTGGCTAGCAGCCACTGCCCCTGCACCACATGTACTCGTCCGCCAACATGCTGGCATGAGCTTCTCTCAGAAAAAGCAGATGACATGATTGCAATGTGGCAGTACGGAACTGCATTTGGGGGACTTGGCTGTAGGTAATGCCCATTGTTGTGGTGTGTGTGCGGTGTTGGGTAAAATATGGGTGTTTTCCCCATGCTTATGTTCCCTGCAATACAGGGGTGTCTGCGCTATCTTTGTTTAGTGGTGGGTAAAATATAGGGACTGGGCTGGCAAGTGCCCCAGCTGGGATTTGAACCTCTGACCTTCTGGTCTTAGAGGTACTGGCTCTGTCTGCTGCACCACACTCTGCCCACAGAAGCAGTGCAGCCCCTGGAGGTAGTAAACCTGGCAGGATGGAGTCGCAAACCCTGCTCTACGCATTTTTACTGTGGGCACATGCACCCTGTCTGGTGACAAAAGTGCACATAAACCCCGGAAATGACCACGGAAAATGGGGGACACAATATCACCACGCTGGGCAACAGTGATATTAATGGGCAACCATAGAAACCACTCCCAGGAAAGCTCCAACAAAAAGGAAATGTTTTTTGGAAGAGTCTCCGCTCCGTACACCTTTCCAAAAATCATTTCTTTTTGTTGGAGCTTTCCTGGGTGTGTTGTTTAGTTTTGCCCATTACTATAACTGTTTCCCAGCTGAATTCCTATTTTTACAATTTTTGTTGTGGTCCTTTTCTATTTTTAATTCCACTTTTGGGCTGTGCACATGTATCACACTGCTCACGTTTTTCAGGTTTCCCCGGTTTTGCTGTACATTGCTGACGGAAATGGTTTCTCTTCCCTTTAAATGCATTCTACCGCGAGTGATTCACTCGCGCTATTTTTCCTTTGAAATTCAGCCACGATAATGTGCGGGGCGCCTCTCCCCTCCCCTTCCCCGCCCATTAACCCCGTCTCTCCGCCCCTCCGGGGCCTTCCTCCGCCCTCCGTTAGCCTTTCCACGCCTCTATCGGACATTTGCGGGCCCGTACTTGTGCGGCACCCGTTAGTGTGACGCGCAAGGGTGCGGGGGTTCCTCGCACATTTGCGGGGCGCTTAAGCGCTCTTAAATACGCTTTTAGTGCGCTATTTTGCGGCTGCGCACATTGGCGGTTTTTAGTAAATATGCCCCATAGTGTCAAGAATGCAGAAAAGAGCAGGTATCACGACACACCGTGGAGAACAGCAATTATTCTATTCAAGTATCCAGTAAGGTCAAATCTGGACCTTGCTGGATACTTGAATAAAATCTGGACCTTGTGAACATCTCAGAATTCCCATGTGTTTTTTGTAGATACCAATGGTCCTTATGGTCTGAGCAGTTGCGACCTATGTTTTAGTTCTAATTTTAATTTCTAATTTTGATTTTTAATAGCTCCTTGATTTGATATTATTTATGCGGTTCTTTTTTATTCTTTGAGGGACAACCACTATTTGATGTGACTTCTCTTCCTCTCTCTTTAGTCAGACAATTGTATAGATATAAAGCTTTTATTCACACCCATTGTGAATTCATTCGCACCGTTTGTTTTCCTGCCTTATTATGTATAGATTTGTCAGGTTTACTGTAATTGTGTATAAATACAACCCCTGCCTTTTAGTTTTGTTTTTAGCCTTGTTTTAGTGCTTATGATTTGTTGGTTTTATTTTTGATTGGTTTTACCTTATGTGCCCGCCTCCCATTTTTTCTGATGGATGTACTCTTACGCCAATCCATTTTGTATTTTTTTATCTATATCTCCTGGGAGTATTTGGTATGGAACCTTTTCCTGATCCAATATAGGCTTTATAGACATGTTTATGTGACGAACCGCCTTTGTGGTTTCTGCTTGTTATTGTAGCCTTTGACTATATGCCATAGATTTTTTACTGATTTTGTGACCTGTCTATTTAGTCATGGTTCCTTTTTTCCAGTTTTTAGACACCATCTTTTGGCACTATTTACCTATCTGTGTCTGGCTTTTTGTTTTGTTTTCTTTTATATTGGTTAGTCAGTTTGAAAACTTGTTAATGCGACATTACTTCAGTGCTTCTGTCTCTGATTTCATAATCATTAATTACTATTTATGCTTTTTAGCTCAGTTTTATTGATTAGCCATGACTTTTTAGTATACTACCTTTTAGTCACACCATATTTTCAGTGCAACACTTTGGTTCTGTGCTATCCCCTTCGATTGCAATTAGTGCTCAGCTCCATCACAGTCTTTCAGTGTTCCATCCCAGTCTTAAATTATTTACAGATTAAGGCATTCTGAATTATTGAGGCTGTCTCGCATTGGCCAGTCATGGTTGCCATGGTTACACGATGCTATGACAAGAAGTGTTTGGCTTTAAATGGCAGTGGATAGTTGCCCCATCTTCCCAAAACACTATTGGGGTTATTCCGTGGCACAAATAGCGGGGATGGACGTCCCATATGGGGAAGTTAAATGGGATGGGGAAGGGGCAGATCGGGGATGGCATTAAGGTGGGCAGTGGGTGGTCGTCGGCCCCAGACATACAGGGCCGATTCCACTGTCGGCTTGGATTCCACTGTCAGCATGGCTTGGATGGGGAACTTATTCCACCTATGAGGTAGAATAATTTCCCTGACATGGGAGGAACGGCAGGCCCAGGACTGGGAAGGGGTGGTAAGGGGCAGAGGGCAGAGGGCATTCCCCACAACCTGACCCTGGCCATGTGAGGCCAGATCGGGGGTCGGGCTGTGGGGAATGCACTTTGGGAGCCGGCGGGCAGGGATTGTGGTTTTTCAATGGAGCCATGGTGTCATGGCGCTGCGGTTCCTTTGAAAAGCCCTGATTGAGTTAGCCGGGCAAAGCCCGATGCTATCCGCTTAGCACTGGAGCGTGTTGGGGGCGTTCTGGGGCAGGGCAGAGGCATTAACAAGCACTAACTGGGCAGAAGCAAAACTGCATGCTGCCCAGTTAGTAATCTGCACCTTAAAAATAGGTGAGGAAGATTCCGGCTTTTGAAGCAATCCCAGGATATTCAATGCTGGGGCCGCATATGTTTACCACATTTTTCATGACTTTCTCGCTGTTGAAAATGAATGAGAAACTCAAGCAACGTGTATGCCAAGACACTGTAAATGCTGACAATGACTTTTTGAAATGTGTCATTACGGGGAGTGAAAGCTGGGTTTATGGGTATAGCCCAGAAACCAAACAACAGTCTTCACATTGGAAAAGTCCATTGTCACCACACCCCAAGAAAGCACAGCAAGTAAGGAGCAATGTGAAGTTGATGATTGTTTTTGTCGACCGCAAAGGAATTCTTCTGCAGGAATTCATTCCTCAATGACAAAGTCAATGCAGACTACTACAATGGCATGCTACAGCATCTGCGGGACCATGTGAAGCACAAACATGCTGAGTTGTGGGCGACTGGGAACTGGATGATCCATCATGACAATGCCCCAGCACACACATCCATCAATATGCAACAGTTTTTGGCCCAAAACAACATGGCTGCCATCCCTCACCCTCCCTATTCTCCTGATTGGGCCATCTGTGACTTCTTCCTCTTTCCTGGAATGAAAATGAAGCTCAAAGGACACAGATTTGACACCACTGCAAAGATTCAGGAAGAGACGACGACTATGCTGAAGAGTCTGAAGAAAGAGGACTTTCAGAAGGCATTCCAACAATGGCAAGACTGCTCCAGTGTTTTTCAACCTTTTTTGTGCAAAGGCACACTTTTTTCATGAAAAAAATCACGAGGCACACCACCATTAGAAAATGTTTAAAAAATTTACCTCTGTGCCTATATTGACTATATATAAAGTAATTCTCTTGAATAGGAATCAAACACTCACACCAACCCCCCTCCCCTGCTGGTTCACACCAACCCCCCTCCCCTGCTGGTTCACTCACACCACCACCCCCTCCACTGCTGGTTCACTCACCCACCCCCCCCTGTCACTTACTCACCCCTCCTGCTGGGTCACTCACTCACTTACCCCCCCCTCCCCTGCTGGTTCACTCACACCATCGCCCCCCCCCCCTTGCTGGTTCACTCACACCACCCCCCCCCCTCCACTGCTGGTTCACTCACACTCCCCCCCCTTGCTGGTCCACTCACACTCCCCCCCCCTTGCTGGTTCACTCACACACACACACACCCCTCTGCCCAAGCCGCTGCTTCTGCTTTGTACAGAGCAGCGGCTGCACTACACTTACATTGAAAAGTAAAGAGAAACTGTGTCAGGAGCCCTCCGGTCATCGCAGAGCCCGAGGAAGTGATGTCATGGGGGCGGGCTCCTCACAGGCTGTCTTTCCTTTTCAATTAACTTTATTGCAGCTAAGTTAATTTGAAAAGGAAAGACAGCCTGTGAGGAGCCCGCCCCCATGACATCACTTCCTCAGGCTCTGCATGATCGGAGGGCTCCTGACACAGTTTCTCTTTACTTTTCAATGTAAGTGTAGTGCAGCCGCTGCGCTGTACAAAGCCGAACCAGCGGCGGCCCGGCGATAGGGAATCGCGATCGCGGTCGCGCCGCGGACTTCGGCACAAAAGCCGGTTTTTTGCTCTGGCGGCTCCCGATCTTGCGGCCAGAGCAAAAAAACGGCTTTTCAATGGCCGGTTTTACAACTGTGCCGGCAGCTGGCCTGGCCGTGGAAAAACCGGCCAGGCCGGCTGAAAACCGGCCGGTTGGCAACCCTAATTTGTGAGCCGAGGCCACATGTTACGGATGAAATTGGAATTTTTCCCACGGCACACCAGACAATATCTCACGGCACACTAGTGTGCCGCGGCACAGTGGTTGAAAAACGCTGGCTTAGACCATTGCATCAACTCCCAAGGACACTACTTTGAGAGGGAAGTGGCCACTAAAATCTCAGGTTAATGTAACATTTTTTTATGGAGTCAGTTCGAGAACCTTTTGATAGTACCTCATACAGTAGTAAGTCAATATCATCTATGAAAAAGTAAGCATTTATACCTAAAGACTGAATTAAAATGGCTAATGGGCTTAGGTAAAAATTGAGCAAAAAATGCACCCTTCCTCTGAGGAGAAAGACAAAAGAACCGGAAGCATTAAAGGATCTTTTTAAACTAGATAATAAGGGAAAGCCAAAAGTCATGCAAGAGTTCATGGTTCGGAAGAATGTATCCTTGAAGGATAGTAGCAAAAAAGGGAAGGTAGGGCATCCCAATAAAGAGGGTCCAATTCAATTTAAAGTAACCCAGAAGCCTTTAAGTACAGAGCAGACAGAGCTGAAAAATTGCAAATTATCCCTGTCAACTGATAATCGGATTCTTAATATGAACAAACCTCTAAAATGCCTGTATGCAAATACTAGAAGTCTAAAATATAAGATGGGAGAGATAGAATATATACAGTAGACCTAAATGAAAGGTTAGATATAATTGACATCTCAGAGATTTGGTGGAAGGAGGACAACCATTGGGGGATTGCAATACCTGGGTCCATTGGATATCTGGGTATCACAATGACAGGACAGATCAAATTGATGGGGGGGGGGGGTTGCGCTCTGTGTTAGAGAGGGCATTGAGTCACACAGGTTAAAAGCTTTACAGGAAATGAAATAGTCTGTAGAATCTCTATGGATAGAAATTCCATGAAAAAAGTGGAAGGTAATGGCAGTGGGGGTGTACTACCATCTGCCTGGCCAGAATGAAAAGAAGGATGATGAAATGGTAAAAGAAATCATGGAAGCTAACAAAAGTTACAACACAGTAATAATGGGTTATTTCAGTTATCCTGGCATCGACTTGGTCAATGTCACATGTGATGGCGGGAGTGTAGCTGAGTCTATGGATTGGGAAGAAAACAGTCATTTACCTTTAAGGAGAGAGACAGGCAAGAAAGCAGTAGCCCTATAACTGCAGGCAGAGAGAAAAAAAACACATGTAGTTGCTGAGTGCAGACCACGCCCAAGCTCTGCTAATCCAGAGGCAAGCTTGGGAGTTAATAAGAAACACCTGGGGGAAGGGCAGTGCATGGGAGTTCAGGCACACTCTTATAAACCCCAGGGAATAGAAGGAAAGGGGAGCACCAGGAAAACAGAAGGAAAGAGAAGCACCAGGGAGACGGAAGGAAAGAGAATCACCAGAGACAGCACCAGAGAGGATTCCAGAGGGAAGCAGAACACAGGAAGGCAGCATACTGGGAAGGAAGCTGTGAGAGGCCTAAGCAGGGAGAACTCTGGAAAAAGCAGTGGGGTTCTCAGAGGTGAAAGCCATGACCCAGGAGGAAGCCAGTACTGCAGGGGAACTGCATCTGGTTCTGGAGACAGGGAAGCTGTGCCTGGGAGGAGTGCTGATGAGGAGCAAGATACAGTAGCAGCAGTTTATGAACCTGCTGGGAAACTGCCAGCTCCAAAAAGGTGCGTGAATAAACCTGTAACAAAAAGTAACTTGAGCCAGTTAGAGGCATTATGTCAGTTACTGAAGGGAAAGAATTTCCACGTGCTTGGGGAAAAACCTTTGCATAAGGAAAAGTCTCACTGGAGGAAAGTGTTAAAGCTTTTAGAAGATATTAAGCCTGAGCTTTTGCAGGGTGACTTGAAATCAGAGTTACCAGACTCAAGTTATGAGGAGATGCAAATAGATCCTTATGAATCTGGCAAGGAGTCAGACGATTCATTAATGGGCTGTTCTCTATGTAAGAAGACGGAATAAGGAGTTCCTGGTTTGAAAGGGAGAAAGTCCTAAAGCCTAAAAATGTTCTACAAAGCAGAGAGAGGAAACAGGGATAATGTTGCTTGGCTAGTGTTTGCTAAGAATCCTGTTTTATCTGAAGAAAATAACATTTTCTTTTGGGTTTTGTAAAAAGAATGAAAAGCTTTATTTTCAATGCTGAAAGTTTTTGGGAGAAACAGCTACATGTGTTTGAAAGCTAACTGAAGCACTTACAGTGCCTTGTTTTGGATAAAAGGTCTTTGGAATCTTGTTTGGAGAAAAATCCTATTTTTGTTATGCGTTGAGCCTTTAAATGCTTTTTAGGAAAAGGAAATAATAAATTCCTGTGTTTGCCTTGAAAACCCTCGGATCTCAACATTATTGTCTTGAAACCACACAACTACAACTCCCAGAAGCCTCGGCCCTGGGAAGACTCCAACCATTCTTTATTTAAAAGGACAACACAAAGGCAGGTCCGTGCCTATAGGTGGTTGCCTGGGCACGGGTTGCAACACACATCAGGATATGTTAGGGTAATAACGTTTCTAGATGAAATAAATAAATAACATTTACATTTGATCCTGAGTAGTTTCAATATAGTCATGATTTCTGTTAGACTTGTGTTAGTATATTATAAAGACACATGAAAGCAGGTTTTGGATAGGATGCATACAGGGAAATTCTTATGTCTAAGTTGGGATGTAGAGAATTCCCTTACAAGAGGCTCTACCAAATGTAGAGCCTCTTGCAAAAATAGGTGCAGTACTATAAGTGTATGTCTGTCAATGTTCAGTGGAAGCAGCGATTTTAAAAAGCTGTACATCGGGAAAAACCCATACAAATATGTCCCACATATGTATGGGAGCAGCTTTTTAACATTGCCCCCACCCCATCCAAATCACTCTCCCTGACCTCCATCCACCTGATCATCCTTTGACTTCCATCCCTTCCCTAATGACCTGCCAAAACATTTGATCTCCTCCTGACACTCCGTACAGGTGATCCTCTGACACATTCTGTCCTTTCCACCTCCACAAAGCATACAATTCCCCCACCCACATATCCTTCCGGCATGAATACCCAACAACTTCACTTTCCCTAGAAATAAGGAGCCCCTGAAGCCCTTATATCAGATCTTCCCATCATCCTTGATCTTCCCTGGCCTTACTGTGGTCCTGGTATCTAGTAGGAGCAGGAGCAGTCACCAGTCACTCCTGCACTGGTGCCAGTTTCCAAAATAGCACTTGTGACTCCTAGTGGTCATGCAGCACTGCAAGATGACTGCTAAGGATCACTGTCACATTTTTTTGGAACCAACATTATAAGAGTAGGAGTGAATAGTGATCGATCCTGATCCTACTGAAAACCATGAAGCCCAGTAAGGCCAGGAAAGGGGATCAGAATTAGGAAGTAGGAAAGTCTGGCAGTTAAAGCTTCAGTGAGAGTCCTCGTTCCTGGGAAGAGTTGGGTGGAGGGTCGAATGCTTTAGGGGCATGGAGGCATCAGGTTGGGTGGGGATTGGATGTGTTGGCTGGTCAGGGGGGTGATCTGGGGATAACATTCAGGGGGATGGTTGAGGAGCAGACTTCAGCATGGACTGCTGTCCACTGATTTTTGCTTTGGGGCAGCTATAAAATGAACCATGTCTATATTTTAGAAACACAAAAAAATGACGACAGAAAAAGACCACATGGCCTATCTATTCTGTCCTTCCATATCGACAACTACAACAGTCCCCTTTTTTCCTTTAGAGATCCTCTGTGTTTCTACCATACTTTTTTGAATTCAGATACTGTCCTCATTTCTACCACCTCCACTGGGAGACTATTCTACAGATCCACCACTCTTTCCATAAAGAAATATCACTCCTGAATCTATCCCCTTTCACCCTCAACCCATGTCCCCTCGTAGCAGAACTTGATTTTAATCGAAAGAGACTCTCCCCTTGTGCATTTACGCCATGGAGGTATTTAAACATCTCAATCATAGCACCTCTATCCCGCCTTTCCTCTAAGGTGTACAAACTGTACATATTAAGATCCTTAAGTCTGTCCTCATATGCTTTATAATGAAGACCACTAACCATTTTAGTAGCCACCCTCTGTACTGACTCCATCCTGTTTATATCCTTTTGAAGGTGCAGTCTCCAGAATTGCACACAATACTCTAAATGAGGTCACACCAAAGACTTATACAGAGGCACTATCATCTCCTTTTTTCTGCTAGCCATTCCTCTCTGTATGCACCCAAGCATCCTTCTAGCTTTTGCCGTCGCCTTTTCAATCTGTTTAGCTACTTTAAGATCATCAGACACAACCATGCCTAGGTCCCGCTCTTCTTTAGTGGACAAAAGTACTTCACCCCCTATACTATATTGCTCCCTGGGATTGCTGCAGCCCAAGTGCATGACCTTACATTTTTTAGCATTAAATCCCATCTGCCAAATTCTAGACCATTCTTCGAGCTTAGCTAGATCCTTCCTCATATTATCTACACCTTCCTGGATGTCTACTCTATTGCAGATTTTGGTATCATCCACAAAGAGGCAAACCTTACCCGACAGCCCTTCCGCTATATCACTAACAAAGATGTTAAAAAGAATCAGACCAAGGACAGATCCCTAGAGCACACCACTGGTAACGTCCTTCTCCTCAGAGTAAGCTCCATTTACCTGTACTCTTTGTCGCCTCCCACTCAACCAATTTCTAACCCAAGCAGTAACTTTAGGGTCCATCCCTAGGGTGCTCAGTTTGTTTATAAGTCGCCTGTGAGGAACGGTGTCAAAGGCTTTACTGAAATCTAAATACACTACATCTAGGGCTCTCCCTCGGTCCAACTCCCTGGTCACCCAGTCAAAGAAATCAATCAGATTTGTCTGACAAGACCTGCCTCTGGTGAATCCATGCTGGCTCTGATCCTGTAATCCTATTTTCTCTTTCAGCAGCGTTTCCAATACTCACCAACCAAAGTTAAATCAACCGGCCTGTAGTTTTCAGCCACATCCTTACTTCCGCTTTTGTGTAAAGGCACCACATGAGCCTTTCTCCAGTCCTTTGGCACCACTCCCGACTCCGAGGCATTGAAAAGGTCAGTCAGTGTTGCTGCTAGAATGTCCCCAAGTTCCCTCAGTATTCTAGGGTGTATCCTATCCAGTCCAATCGCTTTGTCTATTTTAATTTGAGCTAGTTTCTCACGAACACAGTCTTCTGAAAATTGCTCAAGTTGCCCCTCACTTCTGTTCTTGTTTGTGGGTATTTTCTGAGGTCCTGTTCCTGGATCTTCATCTGTGAACACAGAACAGAAATATTTGTTAAGCAATTCCACTTTATCCTCATCAGCTTCTACATATTCCTCCCCTTCACCCTTGAGTCTGACAATACCACTTTTGCCCTTTCTCTTCTCACTAACATATCTGAAAAATGTCTTATCCTCCCATTTTATTGCATTGGCTATTTCCTCCTCTTTTTAAATCTTTGCTTTCCTGTCTACTTTGCTAGCTTCTCTACGTTTTTCTAAATATAGATGCCTGTCTTCCTCTGTCTGTGATCTCTTGTATTTCATGAAGGTCTCCCTCTTTTTCTTCACCTTTTCAGCTACTTCTTTTGAAAGCCATAGCGGTCTCCTTTTCCTTTTGCCTTTATTTACCATTTTAACAAAAAGGTTGGTTGCCCTTAAAATATCCCCTTTCAGTTTTGACCACTGTTTTTCTACATCCCCAGCTGTTCCCATCCCGCTAATGCTCACTGAGATATTGGCTCATCTTGGCAAAGTTAGTTTTCCTAAAGTCTAAGACCCTTGCTTTTGAATGGATTCTAACAGCCCTAGTCCTAATACTGAACCATACCATCTGGTGATCACTGGATGCAAAATGATCTCCCACTATAACATCAGAAACACTTTCACCATTGGTAAGCACCAAGTCCAGTATGGCCCCTTCATGTGTGGGGTCTGTTACCAATTGTCTGAATAGTTCTCCCTGTAGAGAATCCAGGATCTCTTTACTTCTAGATGATACTGCAGAAGCAATGTGCCAATCAACATCTGGCATATTGAAATCCCCTATCAGTAGCACTTCCCCTTTCTTAGCAATGCTGCATATGTCTTCAATTAACTCTCTGTCCACCTCTTCCTCTTGTGAGGGAGGTCTGTATATCACGCCAATGCAAATAGATTTCTCTTTCCGTCTTTCTAGTTTAACCCACAGTACTTCCTCTCTCCCTTTTAAGCTCTGTTATTCCAAAGCTTTAATATTATTTTTTACATATAGTGCCACTCCTCCTCCCCTTCTTCCTACTCTGTCCTTTCTGAATAAAGTATAGCCTGGTATAGTTACATCCCAGTCATGGTATTCTGTGAACCATGTTTCTGTAACTGCCACTAAATCCAAGTCAGCCACTCCCACCAAAGCTTCAACATCCGGGATCTTATTTCCCATGCTATGGGTATTTATACACACTGCTTTCCATATGTTACCCCTTTTACCCATTTCCATAAAGGTATTTAATGTATCACTTACCTGGGGACTTTCACTTACCTGAGGGCTTTCTTCACCCATCCCCAACGAATCTAGTTTAAAGCCCTCTTCAGTAGATAAGCCAGTCGACTACTGAAGATGCGTCAACCTTTCTTGGAGAGATGGATGCTGTCTCTGCTCTGCAACCCTTGAAACAGCATCCCATGGTCTAGGAAACCAAAACGCTCTCGATGACACCATCCATGCAGCCATGCATTCATATCCAGGATGCGAGCCTCTCTGCCTTGGCCTTTACCCTCAAAAGGGAGGATTTAAGAGAACACCAGCTGTGCACCTATCTGCTTCACCCTCTGTCCAAGAGCCATGAAGTCACTTTTGATACACTCAGAGGGATACCTGGCTGTATCATTTGTTCCGACATGGATTAGCAACATTGGGTAATAGTCAGTGGGCTTGATGAGTCTTGGTAAACTCTCTATAACATCTTGGATTTTGGCACCAGGCAGAAAGCATACCTCTCTGGATATCAAGTCTGGTCGGCAGATGGACACCTCATTACCCCTCAGAAGAGAGTCACCAACCACCACTACCCTTCGCTTCCTTGTGGTCACTGATTCTGCAACTTTGGGGTACTTGAGCTCCAGTTCTTCTCTTTCCAGGGATGCTTTCACCTCCTCCACTTCCAGGGCTCCATAATGGTTCTTCAATTCAAGGGATGGAGAAGTTAGACTGGTGATTCTGCAGGCCCTGGTGACTTGTGTTCAACCTTCATCATTCTGTAGGCACCCATCTTCTCCTCTGCTGGAGAGCTTGGTTGCTACAAGAAGCATCTCATCAATGTATTTCTCACTGTTTTGAATGCTCCTTAGCCTTGCCATCTCCTCTCTGAGTTCCTCCACTTGTTTCCTGAGAGCATCAGCATGCAGGCACCCTTCACATGGAACCAGTCCTTCACCTGGCATTGGGACCTCTGTCTGGACAGAGGCAGAAGCTATAACAGGGGCAACAGCTTTAGTGATATGATTTTTCCCAGCCATTGTTCTGTTCGTGGAGCTTAGGTATCTGCTAAAGCAAAAGAGAGAGATCTACCAAAGTACCAGCTGGTTTCCCAGCTGTCCTTTCAGAGAAAAAGCAGTTAAATATTGAAAAACTATTGAAAAACTCCAAACTGGACCCCCAAAAGGTCGACTCCTATAGGCCAATAGCTAGTATCCCTCTCCTAGCTAAGATAATAGAGAAAGAGGTACAAAGGCAGATTCAAGACCATATAGACTCTGCAGCTCCCCTAGATCACTGCCAACATGGCTTCAGAGAATGTCATGGAGTTGAGACCCTCCTCGCTACCCTATTCAACAGTATAATCACAGGCATTGATAACATCCGCCAAGGTTTTGTACTCATTTTTTTAGACATCGCGGCGGCGTTCGACTCGGTAAGTCACGATATTCTCCTCGGGCGATTGAAAGAGAAGGGCATCTGCAACACTGCTCTCGAATGGTGCAAGTCTTATCTGGATGGAAGATGGCAATATGTAAAATCCAGATCAGAGGAATCAAAACGCTTCCATCAAACACAAGGTGTGCCTCAAGGTTCCTCTTTGTCATCTCTCCTATTCAATATATATATGCAACCCATCTGCAATATCATAAGATCATTTAACGTGAACTGTCTGATATATGCAGACGACATACTTCTATACATGCCATTCTCCATGGCTCAAATGGATCTTACACCACTGGTAAACTGCTTCAATGCGGTTTCAGAATGGCTCCAGTCTCAAAACCTCCGCATACAGCATAAGAAAACAGAGGTGCTCTTCATCTCGAGAGACCCCAATTTTACCCCTCCGTCCCATGTAAGAGTCAAGGAAGCAGACTTGCTAACTAAAGAAACCATAAAATACCTTGGAGTCATCTTGGATCAACGCCTGGACATGAAATCTCACATAGGCAATATAGTCAAAGCTGTATATTTCAAGATCTGTACGCTCAGGCACCTGCGCTCCCTACTGGACCCAGGCGACTTCCGGTCTATATATCAGGCACTAATCCTACCCCATTTCGACTTTGCCAATGCCATCTTACAAGGTCTCCCTCAATCCACACTCAGCCCATTACAGCTGGCTATGAATGCTGCAGCAAGGGTCCTCCACAATGCTTCCAGAAGTGACCACGTGACCCCTATTCTGAAGCAGCTTCACTGGCTCCTTATCCACAGAAGGATTACCTTTAAAACCTTACTCCTATCATTCAAGGCCATCAATGGCCTATCATCTTTTTCACTCATGGAACTCATTCACACAGTGCCCCCCAACAGGTCCAGAAGAGCAACAGCAGTTAATTCCCTAATAACCCCGAAGGCATTGACAAAATGCAACAGTACAACGGCAAATAGGGCATTCAGTCTCTACGTCCCCAAATCCTGGAATGCTCTACCACCCAACATTCGGGCCATCGCTGATATTTCACAGTTCAGGAAGGCACTCAAATATCACCTTTTCCTCCAATACTACCCAGTCAGCAATGAAACCTAGGTAACCTCACCAAAGAAGTAACCATAGCTATTTCTGAGTTAGCACCAACACCCAGAGTCTGCGCATACTTCCCTCAGGTTATAGTTGCCTTCAATGTTGTTCAGTGTAATTATTTCATGTAACTATTTCATGTATATAGTTCACCCCTGTTATCCAAGTTATACTCTAGTTATCCAAGTTTATACTCCTGTTCTATGTAAAATCCAAATAACCTGTTGCATGGGTCATTTTGTTATAATGTAAACCGCGCTGATACCGAATAGTGCGGTATATAAGAAACTGTAATAAATAAATAAATAAATAAATAAATATCTTTAATTATAGTCAAAATGTGCTGTTCCAAGTCCCTGTGTTTTATTAATTGGGAAGGTGCCTTATAAAGCAAGACTGCTCACTGGGGATGGGTGGGAATGGGGGGGGGGGGGGTAGGGAGGGAACTAACATCTGATTAGGTGTCAGCAGCTCCCAAGAGCTGAGATAGTTACCAAAGCAGAGTTTTAAACCTACCCCACTAAAGAAAATATTTCTCCTTTTAAACTAAAGCACCAAAAAGAATGTAACTTTGTTTTAAAAATGTACCAAAACCCTTTTAAGAGCTCCCAGTCAGAGAGCTAGCAATTTAAAAAAAAAACTAATTCTTACCTTTGTTTGAAATGTATAGCCCCTGTTAGGAATGCCTCAACAGTGCAGGGCTCTGAAACCTTTTATGCAGTCCTCAGCTGCTCTCAGTTCTTTCACAGGCTAATGAGGCCCACTAACTCTCACTTGGTTTGCAGCTTGTCGTGCTGTGAGGGCTTGCGTGCATCAGTGATACGGAGAGCTAAACTATTGGTAGTTTAACTACTGGCAGGGTCTCCCAAGATGGACAGGTCTCGGCTGAGGTGCCAGACCAAGACAAACCACCCATCTGGGCAGCAGCAGAATGGGATAGTGTTGACGGCGGAGGATGACATTTTTGTGACAACGGCAACAACACCAAACTTAAACTGCGCGGAAGAAAGTCCCAGCAATCTACTTCTGTATCTTGCCATGAAAACCCAATGGATAGTTACAACAAAACAAATTGTGCTATGGTGCTGGAAGATGAGACCCCCAGGTCGGAAGGCACTCAACTAGCTACTGGGGAAGAGCTGAAGACTTTTCAGAGTAAAGCCAGCATTTATGATGTGGTTGGATCAAAGCCCTCGGGAAGTCTGACTGCTGATGTAGCTGCGCATGAAATGAGAGTCAGAAGCTGTCTTACACATTGGAACATGGAACGTACAAAGCATGAACCAAGGGAAGCTGGAGGTGGTCAAGAATGAAATGGAACATGTACAACTTGATCTGTTGGGTGTCAGCGAACTGAAATGGACTGGCATTGGGCATTTTGCATCAGATGATCACATGGTCTACTATGCTGGAAATGAAAGACAAAGAAGAAATGGTGTTGCATTTATAATAAAGAGGAAATCTGCAAGAACTGTTATGAAATACAATGCAGTCAGTGAACGCTTAATCTCTATTCGTCTACGAGGATTGCCTATCAACACAACTATAATTCAGGTATATGCCCCAACAACAGCTGCAGAAGAGAATGAAATTGAAGAGTTCTATGAACAAGTACAAGCTGAAATTGACAGAACATGCAAACAGGATATCCTGATAGTCATGGGTGACTGGAATGCAAAAGTTGGTAACGAAGAAGAAGGCAAAGTGGTTGGAAAATATGGACTTGGCAACAGAAATGAAGCTGGAGAAAGACTGATAGAATTCTGCAAGACCAATGATCTATTCATCTCAAACACCTTCTTCCAGCAGCACAAGCGGCGACTGTACACATGGACTTCACCCAATGAATTGTATAAAAATCAAATTGACTACATCTGTGGAAGTCAACGATGGAAAAGCTCCATAACATCAACCAAGACAAAACCTGGAGCTGACTGTGGTACAGATCATCAACTACTAGTATGCAAACTCAAGCTAAAGTTGAAAAAGAGCAAACCACTCATGAATGCAGCAAAATATGACCTTGAGAATATACCACTGGAATTTAAAGACTGCCTGCAAAATCGATTTGCTGCTTTAGATACAAATGACAGAGCTCCGGAAGTGTTATGGAATGACATCAAGAAGGTTGTGTTGGAAGAAAGCGAGAAGTCTCTACAAAAGGTGAAAAAGCAAAAACGGCCAAAATGGATGACGGAAGAAACTCTGAAAATTGCCCAGAAACGCAGAGAAGCTAAAGCCAGAGGAGAAAGAAAGACAATCGCAGAACTCAACAGAGATTTCCAACGTGCAGCAAGACAGGACAAGGAAAAGTACTACAACGACGCATGCAAGGAAATAGAAGCAGAAACTATTAGAGGAAGAACAAGATCGGCTTTCCTAAAGCTACGAGAGTTAAAGAAAAAGTTTCAGCCTCGAATTGGAATGTTACAAGATGCTCAAGGTTCTATGTTGAATGATGCTGAGAAGATCAAGAAAAGGTGGAAGGAATATACAGAGTTTTTATATGATAAATATCAAGTGGACCAACAGCTGTTTCAACCTGTACCTTATGATCGGGAACCATTGGTGATGAAAGAAGAAGTTGAAGCAGCATTGAAAGCCTTATCAAAGAACAAAGCACCAGGCATTGATGGCATTCCTATAGAAGTATTGCAGCAATCTGATGCAGCTGTTACCATACTTACAAGGCTCTGCCAAGAAATATGGAAGACAACATCATGGCTAACTGACTGGAAAAGATCTGTGTTTATACCAATACTAAAGAAAGGTGATCCAACTGACTGTGGAAATTATCGAACAATCGCTCTGATCCCACATGCCAGCAAGATTCTACTGAAGATTATTCAAAAGAGACTACAACCATACCTAGAACAAGAACTACCTGAAGTGCAAGCAGGGTTCAGGAAAGGGCGAGGAACGAGAGACATCATTGCGGATGTGAGATGGATCCTTGAAAAGACTAAAGAATACCAAAAGGATATCTATTTGTGCTTTATCGACTATAGCAAGGCTTTTGACTGTGTAAACCATGAGAAACTCTGGGCCACATTAAGAAGCATGGCTATACCAGAACACCTGATTGTTCTCTTGCGCAATTTGTATATTGATCAAGAAGCAACAGTTCGAACGGAACATGGAGAAACAGAATGGTTTAAAATAAGCAAAGGTGTAAGACAAGGCTGCTTACTTTCCCCCTACCTGTTTAATTTATATGCAGAACAAATCATCAGAGAAGCAGGATTGTACGAAGACAACAGAGGTGTGAAGATTGGTGGAAGACTCATCAAAAACCTTCGCTATGCTGATGATACTACATTACTGGCTGAAAGTGAAGATGATCTGAAACATTTGCTTCTCACAATCAAAGAACATAGTCTCAAAATGGGCCTGCACCTTAATGTAAAGAAGACAAATATCATGACAACTGGCATAATCAACAGGTTCATCGTTGAAGGAGAAGAAATTGAAATTGTGAACAACTTTAACCTACTTGGATCAACTATCAATAAAGAAGCAACAAGCAGTCAAGAAATCAAAGGACGCATTGCTCTTGGCAGAATGGCTATGAAAGACCTAGATAAGATTCTCAAGAGCAGAGATGTCTCTCTCCATACAAAGATTCGACTTGTTCAAGCCATGGTATTTTCAATAACATCATATGGATGTGAAAGCTGGACAGTGAAAAAGACAGACATTAAGAAAATTGATGCCTTTGAATTATGGTGCTGGCGGCGAATACTGTGTATACCATGGACTGCCCGAAGAACAAACCAGTCTGTACTAGAGGAGATCAAACCTAAGCTTTCTTTAAAAGCTCAGATGACAAGACTTCAACTTTCATACTTTGGACACATCATGCGAAGAGAGAGATCATTAGAGAAAGACATTATGCTTGGCAAGATAAAAGGTCAACGCAAAAGAGGAAGGCCAGCAATGAGATGGATCGATACAATAACAGCAGCTACAGGTACCAGTCTGTCAACAATGAGCCGCCTGACTGAAGACCGAACACAATTTAGGATAGCTATCCAGAGGGTCGCCATGAGTCGAATCCAACTCGACGGCACTTTACAACAGCAACAACAACTCCTGATTAGGTGTCAGCAGCTCCCAAGAGCTGAGAAAGTTACCAAAACAGAGTTTTAAACCAGCCCCACTCACTCTCCTCTCCCTCTCATCACCTTCTGAAAATAACAAATTGACAGAAAGGTTTAAATTGTTGTTTTTACAAAAATATCTATACAAAGGTGATAGAAGAATGTAAATTGTTATTTTTACAGAATGATCAAGAAATTAAGCAAAAGTAAGTGTAGAGGCTTCTAAAAGTGCTTTGCAAAAAAAACTGTCTGGGATAAATGCCTGTCATCTCATGCAGATTCTTATCTCACTCCATTGTTCTACACTTAGAGATAGTGGCTCTTAGGCTTTGCTAAGCACATAACTCCCCTCCTTAACTTTGTGGTCCTTGATAATAAGGACTGATAGAAGGAACAGAAATCCCAAGCCAGAAGGCATACTGTGTGGATTATGGGAGCCAAAAATTGTTATTAAAGTGTCTATTTATAAGAAAGCTGCTTCTTTTAGTTACAATATTGTAAGAGACAAGAGCCCTCAGTAGGAAATGTATGCAAGACAGAAAAATAAGTTTCGCAGAGGTCAGGACTGGTCTTAGTTATAAAATGAAGCAATATTAAATAAGAGGGATCTCTGCTCTGTTGACCTTTTGCAATGCAAAAGTCTTATGGAGCAAGCACAAACATAAATAAACTAGAAATTGTTATGGGGACTTTGAGAGGAAGGTTAGCAAATAAACCATTAACCACCTGTACCTGCAAAAGAAAGATAAGGACTAATATCAGTATGTACTACCATAAAGGGGATAAAGATTTCAGAAGAATAAGGTAAACTGCATTTTTGCATATAGTCTGTTATGTAAGGGGGAATTATGTTAAATAAAGTAAAAGAATAACTAGAGGGGATGGGGCTACAGTAAACAGAAGCAGAAACCCACTTGTGCTTTCTGAGCACAGCAGATAGGTCAATAACTTAGCCAATAAGATTCAGGGGGTAGGGGCTTGCTGATTTGACAAATGCATAATTGTCACTGAAATATGTCAAAGTGTGTACTCATTTATCAAGAAATATGATATTTGACTACCCCTTCTTGCAAGATTGCAATAAATTAATTAAAGGAAACCTTTGGTTTCACTGAGGTGTCTGTTATTGTGATAAAATTATTATTGTTTATTACAAAAGTAACATAGTAACATAGTATATGATGGCAGATAAAGACCAGTATGGTCCATCTAGTCTGCCCAGCAAGGTGGCAAGAGTAGGTGCACCAGCCACACCGTGCAGGTCACCCCTCCCCATGCCTTTGTTTAGGGGTGTACCCACCGCTCCACGTAGGGCACCCCTGTTTGTTGAGATATAAGAGATAGTTAAGTTTATTTTGATTTTATCCTGTTGCTATAAAGGGATCCACTGTGTCTGTCCCATGCCATTTTGAATTCTGTCACTGTATTTGCCCCGACCACTTCCATCGGGAGGGCATTCCAAGCATCCACCACCCTTTCAGTGAAAAAGTATTTGCTGACATTGCCTTTCAATTTGCCAACTTGCAGCTTTATGTTATGCCTGCTAGTTTTACAACGTCCCCGTCTTTGGAAGAGGTTTGTTTGTTCATTAATACTCTTTAAGTATATAAAGTTCTGAATCATATCTCCCCTGTACCTCCTCTACTCCAGAATGTAAGTATTTAGGTCTTCAAGTCTCTTCTCATAAGTCTTCTGACACAGGCTCCAAATCATTTTGGTCCTCTGAACCATTTCCAGTCTTTTTATATCCTTTGCGGGATATGATCTCCAAAATTGAACACAGAATTCCAAGTGAGACCTCACAGTGGCATTAGTCCCTCTTCCTTTCTGCTGCTAATTCCTCTTTGTATGCAACCCAGCATCCTCCTGGCTTTTGCCACTGCCATGTCGCAATGTTTCGCCACCTTGAGATCATCAGAAATAATCATATCAAGGTCCTTCTCCAGATCCTAACACACCAACCTCTTGCCCCCCATTGCGTACATTTCCTTTGGATTTCTGCTTCCCAAGTGCATGACACTGTACTTCTTTGCATTAAATCTTAACTGCCAAGCATTATCCATAATTCCAGTTTTTGCAGATCTTTCCTCATAGAGTCCACCCTGTTGCAAATTTTCGTGTCATCTTCGAAAAGACAGACTTTTCCATTCAGTCCTTCAGCAATATCATTCACAAATACATTGAACAGTACTGGTCCCAAGATCAAACCCTGGGGCACCATGTTAATCACCCTCCTTTCATCCGAGTGAGTTCTGTTTACCATCATCTGTCAGTCAACCAATTTCTGATCCAATTCACCACCTTGAGACCCATCCCCAAACTATTGAGTTTATAAGCCTCCTATGAGGAACAGTATCAAAGGCTTTGCTGAAATCCAGGTACATGACATCCATTGCATGTTCCTGATCTAGTTCTCTGGTCACCTAGTCAAAGAACTCAATCAGATTTGTTTGGCAATATCGTCCTTTGGTAAAACTATGCTGCCTCGGATCATGCAACCTGTTGGTTTTGAGAAAGTCCACTATTCGTTCTTTCAGGAGCGCCTCCATTACTTTTCCCGCCACCGAGGTAAGGCTTACCAGCCTATAGTTTGTCACTTCTTCCCTGTTACTACTTTTAAGAAGTGGTACCACATCAGCCCTTCTCCAGTCCTGAGAAACTTCTCCTGTCTCCAAGGATCTGTTAAAAACATCCTTTAAAGGCCCTGCAAGAACCTCTCAGAGCTCTTTCAGTATCCTGGAATGTATCCTATCTGGTCCCATGGCCTTGTCCACTTTCAGTTTTGTAAGTTGTTCTAACACATCATCTTCATTGAATGGTGTGGTATCTTCTCCATTCCCATTTTTATATTTGGGACTCACAGGTGGTCCTTCTCCAGGATTTTCTTTAGTAAAAACAGAGCAGAAGTATTTGTTTATCAATTTCGCTTTTTCAATGTCACAAGTCCATTCCCAGCACTTCTGAGTCCTGCAATTCTACCTCAGATTTTCCTCCTCTCCTGAATATACCTGAATAAAGTTTTGTTGCCACATTTTCCATCTTTAGCCATCTTTTCCTCTGCCTTTGATTTTGCTTTCCTTATTTCTCTTTTATTTTGCTCCTGTATTCCTTTCTGTGTTCCTCTGTTTGCAAGCTTTTGAATTTTGTGAAAGTTGTGGTTTTTGCCTTTATTTGAGCAGCCACTTCTTTGGAGAACCAAATAGGTTTCCTTCTCCTCTTGTTTTTATTTTCTTTCCTTACATATTTATCTGTTGCCCTTTTATTGCCACCTTTAGTTTAGCCCATTACAATTCCACTTCCCTTATCCCCTCCCACCCGGGCAACTCCTCCTTCAGGTACTTGGCCATTTTACTGAAGTCAGTGTTTTTGAAGTCTGGGACTTTGAGCTTGCTATGACTGGATTGCATCTTGGGTTTTATCTCAAACCACACTGTGTGATAACCACTGCTGCTCACAGGGGCACCCACCCGGACATTCAACACACTATCACCATTGGTGAGCACTAAATCCAGATCAAGTTTTCCCTGGTCGGTTCCATCACCATTTGTCTAAGTAACGCATCTTGGAAGGCATCCACAATTTTTTTACTTCTTTCCAGATTTGCAGAAGGAAATCAGGTAGATTAAAGTCAACCAATATGATCACTTCCCCTTTTGTGGCTATCTTTGCAATATCTATAATCAATTCTCTATCTATTTCTTCAATTTGAGTCAGAGGCCTGTAGACAACATCAGAATGGATGACATTCCCATCTCCTCTTTCCAACACAATCCATAGTGCTTCTTTTCCCCATGTCCCCTGCATTTCAGTAGCTTTAATATTGCCTTTGACATATAGGGCTACTCCTCCTCCTTTTTTTTGATTAAATGCAGAGTAGAGGACTAGCCTAGTGGTTAGGCCAGCAGCTTGGGACCAAAAAAAACTAGGGTTCAAATCCCATTGATACTCCTTGTGGTTTTGGGCATATCCCTGTCCCTCATGATGGGCACTGTGGACACCCTGCCTGATCCCATACAAGCCCCTGAATTTCCATATGCCATATTTGCACCCAATCTCCTACAGTCAGGGACACAGCACATTGTCTTTGCACCACCCTTAACCCTCCATTGCCTTAGGTACAAACTTAGGGGCATATTCACTAAAGTGCAGCAGGGCTTTGTTGTGAAATTTGTGCATCCCTTCCTCACTGGAGTCCAGTGGCCATGATAGACACAAGGGGAATGGTGGCACTATGCTACTACTGGTATGCTAGTTGCATCACTAGTGTGTTAGTACCAAATGCACAGCCCTAGAACAGTCCATGCAATTACAGCATGCATTGAGCAAAGGAAAGCTACAGACTTGAAACTAGGGTGGTGGGAAGGCAAGGGAAACACTGTGGAGAGTGGGAGCTGTGCCCCATACACAGAGATATGACCAGGGAATGGGCCCAACTGCCTGTACAACTCAGAGCATAGGATCTAAGTACAAGAGGACAGGCCCATGCAAATCAGCAAAGCAAAGACATGCAAAGAGTATTGCTGTGTCCCTGACTGTAGGAGATTGGTTGCAAATATGGCATCTGGAAATTCAGGGGTCTTATATGGGATCAGGCAGGGTGTCCACAGTGCCCATCATGAGGGATAGGGATATGCCTGGGGTGCCATGGGGGCCTGTCCATCTAGGCTACAGGAAGCATAGTACAAGGCGTTTGGTGGGGAATTGGCTCTAGATCTCCTTCCCTTCTTTGACAGCACCATAGCCAATGTGGAGTGTGTTCCCCCATGTTGGGGAAAGAGGGTTCCAGAACCATGGGGGCTGGACACTGAGCACCCCCTGTACACATGCTCTTGACAGCCTTCAGATGGGGGCAATAGGGTCAGGCAGCACCCCATGACACACCCTATTTCACATCCTCCCCATGGTCTTCCCCATACAGCATGAGGAAGGACACAGTCATCCACACACAGAGTGCCCTCATGCTACCTTTTACTAAGAGGGGTTCTGGGAGAATGCTTTATTGAGGTCATGAATCTCAAACAGCCCCCAGGCTGAGCACCTCAGATGTCCTGGCAACAACAGCCCACCATGTCTGGGAAGATCACAAGAGCTCATCCAAATCCATTGATTGCCTCAGCCCCTGACCAAGAAGGGGGCACTGATCAGTGAGCTCCAACAATGGAGGCCCACATTCAGTAATAGAAGTGTCAGGTTGCTGCTTAGAGCTGCTAGGCCTCCGGCACATTCTCCCTCTGTTAGGGTGAGAGGCCATCTGCCTGCAAGTACATGGCCCCTGGCAACGCAATGGATCACCTATGCAACATGCCCCCCCCCCCATGCAGGGGAGGCAGGGGTCAGGCAGCTGTTGTGCTGCCACACTATCAAGTTGCTAGTAAGTGAATCACCTAATTTATTTGCCCTCCCCCCGCTGTTCTCTTCTGGCTCCAACTATGGCTATGAGGCCAACACTGACTGTAGCACAGAGCACAGGCCCTATCTCCTGACGCCTTCACAGCACACACCACCAGGAGCCCTCTGATATCTATTCCTTGCATATGCAGACATGGACAAGAGTCCTTTAAGACAGCTGTTGATATGTCTGTGGATGTTTGCCCACTGCCCCAGCAGGGTCATCCCTGTCCAAGCTGTGGTTTTGTGCTTTTCAGGCTGTTGTGGTCCATTGTAATGTTACCTGCATCATGCAGCCCCTCCAAACTAGTCTCCTAGGCAGGTGCCTTGTTATTCTGCTCACTTGTCCTTTTGCCTCTATCCCCTTCTTATGTGTTTGCCCTGCTTCTGCCCTTCATACGTCTGAACCATGCAACCAGAGTGCTTGAGCATGGCAAGTGCAGCTAGCACCTAGTCAGAGGCTGGCATTACTGTAGCTGCACCCCCGCTAATGTATGTTTGTGCTGCTAGCGTGAGACTACTGCACCAGCTCCACCATGCACCCTGTCTCCACCTCATCTCCTCCTCAACCCCGCTGCTTGGCTAGCATGGAATGTTTAATGTGGTCAGCTTTGGGTCATGTGCACCTTGATACTGTGCGGCCCAAATGTACGCCAACTGCATGTTAAACCCCGTACTATTGGCTAACACATTTTGGTAAACTTGCCACTTTGGGAACAGGGTATGCCTGCAGTATCTGACGGTAACTTGCCTTGAGCTATCAGTGGAAAAGTGTGAGCTTAATACAGTAAATAAAATAAGCCATTCTACAGGTGTTGATGCTGCTATTTTTAATGTTGTTCTACATGCATCCCTCCCTGGTGTTCTTGTATTGTACATTTGGTTTATATTTATTTATTTACATTCTCTTATATACTGTGCTATTCTGCATCAGTTTGGTTTACATTGAACAAACTGAAATTACATTGAACAGGGCATTATAACTTGGAGATAACTTTACAGGGAACATGGGCTGTGGAGAGTTAAGTGGCTTGCCCAAGACCACATGGAGCACCTGTGGGACTAGAAACCCCAGTCCTTCCAGCCCAAGGTTGCTGTCCTCTAGTGGGAATTGAACCCCTGACCTTCTGGCCTGAAGTACCTTGCCCAAACCACTAGGCCACTCCTCCACTCCTATATATATATATGTTCACATAATCATTGTTTGATGAAAAACTTTGTGAAAGCCATGGACCACACTTTGCCAGCTTTCCGATACCTGCATGAAAAATTCCCTCGACTCAGCGAAGCAAAGATTAAAGAGGGAGTTTTTGTGGGTCCTCAGATTCGAGAGCTCTTCAAAGATGACCAGTTCAACAACTTGCTGCAGGGTGATGCGAAACAAGCATGGAATGCTTTTTGCCTAGTGTCAACAAACTTTCTCGGGAATGTTAGGGCAGAAAACTACAAGGAACTAGCAGAAGACATGCTGATGCAGTATCAGAAACTTGGCTGCAATATGTCTCTAAAGATCCATTTCCTTGATTCCCATCTCGATTTCTTTCCTGACAACAGTGGTATGGTTAGTGATGAACAGGGCAAATGTTTTCACCAGGATATCGCAATGATGGAGCAAAGATACCAGGGAAAATGGTCCACTACAATGCTGGCTGACTACTGCTGGACACTCCCCAGAGAAGCTCCCGAACAGCTGTAGAAGAGACAGGCAAAAAAATCTAAGAAGTAGTCTATGACTTGTTTTTTTACAGGTATTAACCGAAGGCCTATTATATTTACTATTATGTTTATGTTTATGTTTATTGAATTTGATAAAACCGCCTTTCTGCAGGAATCAAGGCGGTGTACAATTTTCCAAAAAACAAAGAAAAGTCAAGGCCGGGGGCCAGTGAAAATAAGAAAGGAAGTTACAATGCTTTGACAGGAAAGAAGAAGAGGGAGGAGAGATAAGACGAGATGGGAGAGAATACATATTCCAAGATAGAAACAAAAGGGTAAGGAAAGTAAGAAGGTCACACGAAAGGGGAGGGAAGGTCAAAGGCCAGGGAGAAAAGGTGGGTCTTCAGATTTTGTTTGAAGGTGATATGATGGGTCTTTAAACATAAGGCGGAGGGGAGAGCATTCCAAAGAGCCGGGCCGGTGAAGAAAAAGGCAGAAGAGCGGGTGGATTGCAGGTGAGCAGATGAAGGGGAACGGAGGGTAAGGCGGTTGAGGTGGAAAGAACATCAATTCTTGTAGATTACAAAAAAACTAGAGCCAACTTTGCAATTTCACTGTCATATTCGTGTTCAGCATATAAAAATTGATAAGAAATGACTATTTTTATTTCAGTAACATGACTTTTGTAAAAATTTGTTGACCAGTGTATTCAGCCACTGTGCAGTTTAAGTTGACAGTCCTTTTGCATATCATCAACCATCTGTAGAGCTTGGTGAAACACTCACATTCACATTCAGCCCTCACTCTGCTTTCCTGTTCTTTGGATAGTGCCGAGGCAGTCTTTAGGGAATAAACAGCATCGCTATCTAGATAATACCTCTGAATATTGGCAGATAGAGGACTTATCCATATGGCAACAGCTACAAAAAGAGTAAATCCTTTTGAAGATTGGACCAATTCATCCTACTATATTTAATTCACTTGGCTAGTTCCTGTCAACCATAGCCTCTGTTACAATTTAACACCTATTCAGTGTTTAATATTTAAATCTTAATTATTCTTGATCATGCAAAAGATTTATCTATGTAATCTCTAAATTAGGAGCCATTTCTTAGTTTCCTATCTAAGTTAGATCTGGGTAGATATTTTATGCCTATTTACCATAAAATTGAAAAGGCTGACTTATGAAATATACATAGTAAGAGGTTTTGGAATAGTCACATTATATTGTTACATGTTTGGGTTCCTTTCACCTTCCTGCCTCTGAGGTGGTTTGTAAAAAGAAGGGTTCATGCAAGAAAGGTTTACAAACTCTATTAGGCGCACGTGTCTCACAAAAAGCAATAACACTGGCAGGCAGTGTCTTCTATTCATAGGTGCCAGCTCTGTGGGTACAATATGTGATGAGCAACCCCAATATTCAGCAAAGAAGGGATAATTTGTGCGTGTTTAGCACCCCTAATCATTTTGAAAAGTTGGCACCTATGCTGCTACTCGCAGTCTTAGTCTTCCACAAAACACAAAGCAGTTTCACACCCGTTCTTGTAGGGAGTTAGTGCAGTCCAGCATGGCAATGGCTGCTCCACAGTACTCTGACATCTGAGGGTACTCTGAGGGTTTTACAGTGTAATACACTCCTGCAGTATGATAGCTATCATCCAAATCCTTTGAAAAAAGGCCTTCCATAAGGCAGTTTTTACATTTACAATGAATTTGCTTGACACTGAGTTTTACAAACATGCTCATGAGTTAAGCATTTGATTAGTGGATCACTACTACTACTACTACTTAGCACTTATAAAGCACCACGCACGCAGAGCTGCACAGCTAACCTACCAGAGGTGGCTAACAAACAAGAGAGAGTCCCTGCCCATCAGAGTCCTTCTCATCAGAGCTTACAATCTATTTAGAACAGTGCAGAGCATTAGTCAGTTCTGGGGAAGATACGGTGTGGTACCGTTTGGTACAGCTTGGTCTATAGTTTGGTCAAGAACGTTAACGGCGGTCAGGGTAGGAAGAGGATGAAAGTCAGGATCTGAATGCAATGGTGAAGAGGTGGGACTTCAACCTGGATATGAAGAGGGCCAGGGATGGCGCCTGGCACACAGATGCAGGTAGGCCGTTCCAGGCGGGTGGCGCAGCAAGGTGAAAGGAGCGCAGTCGTGAGTTCGCAGTGCGGGTGAAAGGCATTGAACGAAGCAATTTGTTAGCGGAGCGCAAATTTCGAGAGGGGACGTAGGGAGAGATAAGAGATATGAGGTATTGAGGGACCATAGAGTGAATGCATTTATAGGTCAGCAGGAGAAGCTTGAACTGGATGCAAAATTGGACAGGGAGCCAGTGAAGTGACTTGAGGAGGGGAGTAATGTGGGCATGGCGAGGCTGGCCAAAGATTAGTCGAGCAGTGTGATGTTGTATAGATTGAAGGGGAAGGAGGTGGCTCACAGGGAGACCAGCGAGGAGTAGGTTGCAGTAATCAAGGCGAGAGGAGATTAAGGAGTGGCTAAGCATTTTGGTAGTGTGTTCAGAGAGGAAGGGGCGGATCTTGCTGATGTTGTAGAGGAAAAAGTGGCAGGTCTTGGCTACAAATTGGATACGGGCGGAGAAGGAGAGAGGTGTCAAAGATAGCCCCTAGATTGTGGGCAGAGGGAACAGGAAGGATAGTAGATCCATCCACATGGACTGAGAGAGGGGGAAGTGGGGGGGGCGGAGTTGGGTGGAAAGACAAGGAGTTCGGTCTTGGCCATGTTTAGTTTCAATCGACAATGAGACATCCAGGCAGTGATATCCTAGTAGAATAATTTTGTAGGCCTTTAAGAGGGCAAAATAGGGGGGGCGGAGCCCGATGTCCAGCGGGATGGTCGCATAACGCTGAGGCTCCCGAGAGGCCTACTCAGAATCCTGAATTAACACCGGACAAACTTGAATTTCTGCTCTGATCTTGCCGGGGCACATTGGTGAGATGGCGGGGACCAAACCCACGCGCCTGGAATTTGGCTCTCCAGCGGCTTCTCACGGTAAACGCTCCAAAACTGAACCCCCGTCCCCGCAGAAGGGGCTGGCTTTGCGCGAGGGCCCCGAAATGCAGCAGGAAATCCTCGCAGAAATTAGAGGGGTTAAGGACCTCGTGCAGTCAAACGGTGAAGCACTTCGAGCGCTGAGGGAAGATCTTGGTGTACTGCAAGGCAGGCTAGAGGGGCTCTCTTCGCGTCAGGACAAAATGGAGAGTATATTAGACTCCCATGCGGTCCGGCTGTCCAAACTTGACAAAGTTGAACGTCAGGTGCGGGCCTTGCAGAAAGAAGTGGAAGACGGCAACAATAGAGCGCGCCGCAACAACCTACGACTCGTGGGCATACCGGAGGGAGCGGAATTGGGAGACATGAAGGAGTTTTTAAGTAAAATCCTCCCTTCCCTGCTCCAAATCACCTTTACCAAAGACTTGGAGATCGATCGCGCTCATCGTGTACCCACAAACATAACGCTCAACAGGAAGACCCCGCGGCCTATCATCTTTCGACTTTTGAGATATCAACATGTGGAACAAATTCTCAGTGCCTCCCGGGCAAAGGGCCATATGGAGTTTGAGAGCCACAAGGTCTCCTTCTATCCTGACTTGGCTAAACCCACGGTCAACCGCCGAAAGCGCTTTCTGGAATTTTGGCCGAGGCTTCAACAACTACAAGCACGCTATGGCCTGATGTACCCGGCCAAGCTCCGAGTCACGCTTCACAATCAGACAAGAACATTTGAGGACCCTGATCTACTAGCGGAGTTTTTGGACTCTAAAGAAGCCGACTTGATGCGCTGATTTCCAGAATATTCCTGCCAGTACTCTCATATCCGCTGTGCCTGCCATATTGGATTTACCGCGGCTCAGCGAAGAGTCTGTCGAGGGAGGTCTGTCGCCTTATTTTGAAGATATCTGGGACCCGACTCCATCTACCCACAGTAGCCTCGACGAGTATCAGAGACAGTGTTTCTTATGGACTCTGGTGTTTCTTTTCTTTTATTATGTCTTTATCTTCCTCTCTAGGGCCTCCTCCCGCAGACATCTGGTCGCCATATTCATTGGGGGTTTGCTTCTTCTCTAAGTTACTTTGGTACATACTTTCAATATGGTGTATTGGCCAGCATACTTGGTGCTTATGTCATTATTGTACAGATTCTGATTATGTTGTAAGTTTTCAAGCGCTCTTACCTAAAATGTCTAGTATCGACTGATGGCACCATGTAAGATTTTTTCATTGAACGTACAAGGAATCAATAATCCGATAAAACGGAGGAAACTCCTAAGCTATCTAAGTCATGAGGCTGCGGACCTGATTTTCCTCCAAGAAACACATTTCAATTCGAAGGAAACTTTCCACCTCAATATTAAACCTTACATGGTGGCCGCCTACTCCCCAGCTGTTTCTAGGAAATGTGGGGTTGCTATATTGGATAGGAAATCTCTGCATGCTACTATTGCTGCGACTTGCTTAGACACAGCGGGTAGATGGCCCAGAGTTCACCTCAAGATGGGTAACTTTAAAATTACATGTATATGCCTTCATGCTCCTAATCTGGATGACCCTGCCCTGTTGCTATTACTGCTCAGGCTGCGCAGGCCTCTGCTAATTCTTCATTGATAGTGGGGGGGATTTCAATTCAGTTCTTGATCCTCTGATTGACAAATAGTCGCCCAGGATAAGTGGTCCCCCCAAGAGTCATATCGCGCTTACCTCTATGATCAAAGATATTGTTCTAGTCGATCTACGGAGGCTACTACACCCCAATGAGCTAGACTTTACCTTCTTCTCTTCCCCTCACAAATCCCAGTTTCGCATAGATTTCTTTCTAATATCAACACTGTTAGTTCCCCAGGTGGACGCTGCAAAGATTCACTCCCAGTATATTTCAGATCATGCTGCTATTTCTTTTCACTACCATACTACTGCACTTCAAGGGAATCCGGGGGCCTGGTTCTTTGATAGAGCCCTATTAACTCAGCCAGAGTTTCGGTTTGAAATTCGAGCAGCCATGTATGATTACTTCCAGACCCTGGTACTCCAGGGGGATCAGGACACCCCAACAGCTCTTTCTGCAGCTCGTTGGAAAACCTTTTCTGATCTATACAGGGGATTTGCGTTACTAGCGAAACATTATTTTCAATTGATGCAGCTTACATGCTGCCTCAAAAGTGCTCCAATCATGCCGCCCTCTGTCCCTACTAAGGATGGGCTATTAGAACTAATTCACTCTATTAGTAGTACACATGGAGTAGCCTCTAACTTTTATAAACTATTAGGTCAGGGTACAGATACTGCCACTTGTAGAATCCAACAAGCCTGGGCTTGCTAACCGCAAACCACTTTAACCCCTGTGCATTGGAGCGTTTTCTGGAGCAAAACAATGCGGGTTTCCCGATCTGCTTTAGCTATCCAAACTCAACTCTCGTCTTTTTGCACATAGATGTTCTTATATTCCAGAAAATAGTCAAATGGAACACAACTGCCAGGGGCCTGTGTAGGTCTTGCCATACTGATGTGGGAACCCTCGTTCATGTTCTTGTAAATGTCCTTAACTACAGGTTTACTGGGGGCGGGTCTGGGGTCGTATTTCCTTTATCTTGCACCTTCACGAGCCTCTTTCTCGGACGACTGTGGGACTCCGCTCAGTGGCGGGGGTCCCCTCTCTTCCTAAGAAGGGTCGCTTTCTCCTGATTTCATGCTGGGTATAGCCATATGTTTGCTTACGGGGACTTGGAGGGATAGCTCTCGACTTGCTGTCAATGAATAGTGGAACCTTGTCTGCTTATATAGTACATATGAGCAGATATCTCGGAGAGCTATTTTCCATACCCAATTTCATTCTTGCTTGTCTAAATGGCAGATGCTCAATGATCATGTACCATCTGCTCATTGCTTCGACATGTCTGTTTACTGTACACTCATCATGTTTCAGATCGCTGTAAGGTTTTGTAACATAATAATGTTTCAGATCGCTGTAAGGTTTTGTAACACAATAATGTCAGTACACGCCCGCTTCGAGAATGTTTTAGTGTTCTAGCGAAGAAGCAGGGGGGAGGGGGGTGGTTGGGGTTTGCTTTGGTGTATGTATCACATTACATGTATGTATTTGTCTCTTAGTTGTATGTCTTCCTTTCCTTTGTTGTTGCAAAACGAAAATAAAGAATTAAAAAAAAAAAAGAGGGCAAAATAGTCACATGGAGACCTATTCTAATGTAAACACGATTCTGAACCCGCAGGGCACGTCTAGCCCCTACGGGATCAGAATCGCGTCTAAACTTGTACATGCAGGACGGGACCCGATTCTGTCAATCTGCACGTACAGGCTTCTGCCCAGTTAACTCTGTCAGGATCCATTCAGGTGCTGCAAACCCTGGCTGCCAATGACTTTCTTCATTCCCAAAAGCCCAACCCCTGATTTGGCCTCCCATGGCCAGGGTCAGGCTGCAGGGAATCTCCTGCACCCCCTCAACCATTTGCCGGTGCCCTGGCCTCCCATCCTCTGTCAGCCCTGTACGTACAGGGCCGACATCAGAATCAGCCCTGTACATCCAGGCTGTGGATCACCCACTGCTCACCCTAACTCTGCCTCCACACTGCCCCCTTCCCGCCCCTGTCTAGCCTCCCCATACAAACTCCTTGTTCATACGGGGAGGCTTTGGACAGGGACAGCAGGGGGGCACGAATAGCAGGAATGGACGCTGTTTCAGAATAGACCCCATAGGGAATGGTTGTTAGACCCCTCATCAAACCCAAGGGATCATCAATCAGATAGGATAGTAGGCGTTCTACAAATATCACAGATAATTCATCTTTTACATCAACATTGGCTCATTTTAGGTTTACATGATTGTTTAAAAAAAAACACTCATGTTGGCTTTTTCAAGACGAGCCACTTTGCAGGATAAACTAGTCCATTCAGCTTCGGTGATTGGTTGTCCTTCTAGGTTCCATTTACATCCAGGCCATTATGATTGTGGTACCTGTCAGTATTGTAACCTGATGTTACAAGGGGAATTGTAGGATGATCAACATCTAGATTTGGACTTGAAATCCCATTGGTGTACTACCTGTACTTCCACATTCATTGTATATCTCATTGTATGCCCCTGTCGATTATATTACATTGGCAGAAAAACTAGGCAGATAAAAGTTCAGTTAGCAGAACATGCCTCTAGGCTTCGTATGGAGACTCGGTCGGCTCCCATGGTAGAACACTACTGTCTGTTAGGTCATTCTTTTGAACAACTCAGGTGGAGGATGATTGACTACATTCCGGAGGATCCCCGGGGGGAGGGGGGAAATTGCATCTTCCGTTTACAGAAAAGAGAACAATTCTGGATTTTTAGATTACAGACTGTTGCTCCTCGGGGTCTAAACTTGGAGTTAGATTGGTTCAGTTTTACAAACATGCTCGTGAGTTTGATTCATATCATTGTCTGACCAATTAGTGGAGAGTTTTTCCTTTTTAAGTGGATTTTCCCTTTCTACCGATTGGTTGGTTACTAGCTCTGTCATCACATATGTCAGATATCATTTTTGTATAAAACCTGGTGGGTTTCGTCATCTCTTTACAAGTGCTGGACATTTAAATTCAGGAATTCTGTGGGCTCGAAACATGGCACGTCATGGAAGATTCTTAGCAGCGCTTCATTCTTAAAATTATATGATTAAAAAGCACTTGCTGTTTATTGGGGAGAGGTTCCCCCCCTCCTTAGTGGCGTTTCCACCAAAAAATATTTGGTTTAGAGGTGAGAGAGTTCCTGCTTTTATATTTTGGTGAATCTCTTTGATCACCAAACTGGGTTCTTTGTTGCAGTAGATATCTTTTTAATATGCAGATACCAGAGTTGCACACATTCCGCAAGGTGCAGTAGTACCATGGAGCAATACAAAAGTAATGTGACATTCTTTCTTTTATTATTTATTCCTTTCCTAATAATTCCTAACATTCTGTTTGCTTTTTTGGCTAAACAGATGATTTCAATGTATGGTCCACAATGATGCCTAGATCCTTTTCCTAGGTGGTGACTCTTAATGTAGAACCTAGCAGCTATAGTTTGGATTATTCATCCCTAGGTACATCGCATTGCACTTGTCTGCATTAAGGGGTATGTTTAGTAAACTGTGATAACATTACGTTTTGAGTGATAACGTCTCCGGCGGCATTAGGCACACAGAGGGTGGAGAGAGGGCGGAGAGAAGGGGTCAATGGGTGGGGCGTGGGTGAGGAGAGGCCCCTGCTATAATAACGCTGGCATCTTAAGACCAGAAAATTAATGTGAGTGAAAACCACGCGTTAGAGGCACATTTGCAGGAGAGAGAAACCATTTCAGTCAGCAATGTAGCCCCAAAACAGTGATAGTAGTGCTACATGTGCAGCAACAGCACAGTGCCCAGGTTTGAAAGGGCACTATGGAGATGCTGAAAATGGGTCATAGGGGTGCTGGCGGGACATGCAGTGGGGCAGCTGGGGCACAGGGTGGACCAGGCATATGCCTATGTGGCACATAGGAACGCAGAAAATGGAAATCAGCAAGACAGCAAATGACCTAAGGCAACCACGGCCATGATTTGGTGTCTCACAGTGTCCCATCCAGGGGACAGTACCCAGCAGGTACCCCAAACATCACACAGGAACCACAATGCCTATAATGGGGCAACCAGTGCACCTCTGGGGAACACCGTAACAAGGGTCCATGGACCCTCCCCAGGAGAAGTCCAAAACTGTCTGTAAACCCTGCTAAATTAACAACTGTCAAAACAGCCCCTGGTAAGGCAGTGCAGGGTGTGACCACACGTTGGCTGGAATATTTCCACAACCCCAAATCCGAACTGGATACCCTGTACCCACATTGTATGCCTATCCCGTCCACAGTCTGGTGTCATGACACAATCTACCTATGTTTACCAGTTCAACCCCAGCCAACAATGGACAGATCACCAACCTGACCCCACCCTGTCACCTCCCCCCATGTGGAAGGGACATAACATTGGCCGGTGTTGATGGGGGGATGTGCAGATGTCCATGTATGCATCCCCGCCCCAAATCACGCACACAAGGCAACTACCTCACTACACATTGGATGGGCTGGGACTGCGCACCACCAGCACCGACAGCCTATGGGCATGTCAGTATGGTGGGGGGGGGGGTGTTGGTGCAGGAGGAGGTGGTGGGACCTGCCTGCAGTAGACCCAGGCCATGCTCTGTTCCAGTATGTAATGAGCAGAGCAACAGAAAAGGTCTGTCTGGTGAGATGTCAAGGGAGCCCCAGAGACTGGTGTGCCTCTGTTGTGACTGTGTGGTGCAGTGCACACAGCCAGTGTGCTGTGTGTTCCGGAGCAGAGAGCTGCAAGTTCAGGTCCCATCTGTGGATCCTGTAGAGCATGCTCTAATGTTTTACCTCACAATGCAGATACAACTGAAAGGTTAAGGCAGGGCCAGGGACTGCTGTGCCTGTGTGGTTCAGTACACACAGCCAGTGTGCTCCAGAGCAGAGGGTTGCAAATTCAGGTCCCATCTGTTAATCTGGTAGAGCATGCTCTAATGTTTTAACTCACAATGCAGATACAACTGAGAGGTGAAGCCAAGGCCAGGGACTGTTGTGCCTCTGTAGCCACCATGTGGTACAGTACACACAGCCAGTGTGTTCCAGAGCAGAGGGTCACAGGTTCAGGTCCCATTTGTGCATCCTGCACAGTATGTCATGAACTTCTACCCTAAAATGCAGATATAACATAACCATGTGCAATCACAACAGCAACAGCAAACAGGGGTACAAACATCCACTCGCACAGGCTTCACTATCCAAAGCTTCATGGAGAGTTAGGGTATTGTAGCCATCACAGAGATGCAGTTACCACCTGTGCACCACAACTACCTCCTGCACTGTTTAGCAATGTCAGCACTGTGATCAGGACCAGTGTGGTGGGCAGGTTTTCCAAACTCCCCTATCTAAACACGATGCTGTAATAGGAGTGTGTGTGTATCTATGCATTGTTATGTGTCTGCCCACACCTCACAGGCACCACAATGTCCCACTGTTAACAGCGTCAAGATGCTAATGTGCATAATGGGAGCAGGGTATTGTGGGTATGGGCCGGACAGGGCCGATTAGCCAGGATGCATCTGCACAGGGTGGAGGGCATTAGCTGGGGCGCTGTAGTGTCGCAGCATCTCCTGCATGGACAGGGAGGCCAGATGATCACATACTGTGGGCCACTCACTCTGACTGAACAGTGACCATGGCATGTCCATGTTCCCACATAATGTTATACAGTGTATGTCTCCAGTAATATTTGTGTGTTCCCTGTGTTGGGGTTCAATCACTGAGATCCCTGTTTGGGGTTTGTGCTGGCATTCCAGGTCTGGGTGCTTGCACTGTAGAATGGCTAGCAGACCATCTGAAGCTAACATGTGCATGGCTGGAACACCTTGCAGGGTGCAGCGGGTGCAGACTGACTGTGCCCTCTGCTGTGGAATGTCAGGTCATTGTGGGTGGGCAGTTGAGCATCTCCAGGCCCACTGCCTGCCTGTCACTACTGCAGTGACATATTCAGATCTGTATCAAGTGACCTGGACAGCCCCCTTATGCCAGAAGGACTGGGGTTGCTGGTCCCACATCCCCTCAGCATGTCCCCCCACTGCTACCATTGCAAAGATGTAGAGTGCGTGTCTGTTGTGGGGGCATATCATATACACCACCTTGACCCAGAGAGGGCATTTTGTCAAGTGCTGCTTGAAATTCAGCATGTGTGTCCAGACACCCCCCTGCACCTTTAACAAGTAACCATAGGGGGCTAAATGTGGCAGGGAAATATAGACAGACCCAGGAGTAGCCCAGGTGTAAATGGGGGAATAACTATCACACACTGCCAATGACAGGGTCCTGCAGCAAAGGCTAGCACAACCAACTTGGGTAGTGTGGACATGGTGCTAGGTGCCCCACCTCACCCTCAGGGTGAACACAGAAACTGTGCAATATAATGGTACCCGGCCATTCTGTGCCAGTATCACACTGGGTCAGTGCCACTTGCAAAGCTGAGCTGCTGGGGAGGTGCATACCCCATCTGGTGTACAGATGTAGGCCGCTGATCTGCATGTGCAGTGCATCATGGTTACCTGTGGGCTGACCCTATCCTTGCAAACACAGCAGACAATTTGTGTCATGACATGCAGTGTTCCTGTATGCAGCCATAGCTGTGGAACTCACAATGGTGGTATGGCCTACTGCTTTGTGCACCGATATTCCCCGACCACTGGTCATGGTGTCGATTCCTCCTTGTTCACATCTTTTATGATACCTGTCCCATACAACCACATGTCCATCCTGTAACAGTTATATCTTTTCAGATCTGTTCTGGCAGCCTGAAATACCCTCACCACAGATGGCAACACTCCTTCAGATCATCCAAACGCATCCTTGCAACGTGACATACCAAAAGATAAGATATAACACGCCATGTAACATACTGTGGTGTAAGGCGCGCTCTAACGCGCCGTAAACAATGTTGCTGAAAAACGCGCCACAGGCTCAGATGGCGGAAAGCTGGATACGCCGTAACGTAAAACGCCAATTCACACAAGATCATGGTCCCTCTGAAAAATATCACCTGGTCTGTGTAGTGCAGTGGATAGGCAATGTGCCTAGCAACAATGGAGTTCAAATCCAGGAAGAGAGTATCACGAAATCAACAGGATGGGAACATGGCACCTCACACACACACAGGACAGTCGTGTTTAGACATGCTGATATGTGTCACACGTGCAGAATCTACAACATACCTGAAATTTGACAAAATTATACCAACACGCCACAGCTAGATTTGCGTGCGTATGAAACACATGTGAAGACACGCCTACCAAACCCACGTTAAAATGCGCATGCTCTGTTTTAGTACGTCATGAGCGCATGGACCACAAACACCTGTCAAAGATGGTGTCTCGGTCTAGAAACCCAGCTTTTACCCTTAGGGATCTCCACCTCCTGGCAGAACAGATATGTTTCCACCAGGAGCGCCTGTTTCCAGGGTCTTCACACCAGCAGGAACTCATAAAGGTGAGGATGGCCTGGCAGCGCATCACAAGGCTGTACAACAGGATGTCAGACTACCCACGTGAGGTAAGTGAATAGGGATTGGTCACACAAATCCAGGATTGCAACACAATAGGCTGCAACCCACACACATATCAGACACACACAACAAGGTGAAAGGACATGTCTGTGGTTCAAACTGGGATTAATGTAGGCTCCCGTGTTGATGTGTGCAGGTACGCCTTATCGCCAGGAGGCATCAGGCCTGTTTCCAGAGGTCTGCATTTCATCCTGGTGCCATAGTAGTTGCACTTGTTGAAGTGTGCAGGTTTGCCATATCCCCAGGAGGCCTCAGGCCTGTTCCCAGAGGTTTGTGTTTCATCCTGGTGCAATGTTATTTGTTCCACTTGTTGAAGTGTGCAGGTCTGCCATATCCCCAGGAGGCCTCAGGTCTGTTTACAGAGGTCTCTTTTTCATCCTGCTGCCATGGTAGTTGCACTTGTTGAAGTGTGTAGGTCAGCCATATCCCCAGGAGGCCCCAGGCCTGTTTTAAATCCTGGTGCAATGGTATTTGTTCCACCTGTTTAAGTGTGCAGGTCTGCCATATCCCCACGAGCTCTCAGACTTGTTTACAGAGGTCTCCTTTTCATCCTGGTGCTATGGTAGTTGCACTTGTTGAAGTGTGCAGGTATGCCATATCCCCAGGAGCCCTCAGGCCTGTTTACAGAGGTCTGTTTTTCATCCTGGTGCAATGGTATTTGTTCCACTTGTTGAAGTGTGCAGGTCTGCCATATACCCAGGAGCCCTCAGGCCTGTTTACAGAGGTCTCTTTTTCATCCTAGTGCAATGTATGTGTTCCACCTGTTGAAGTGTGCAGGTCGGCCATATCCCCAGGAGGCCTCAGGTCTGTTTCCAGAGGTCTCCTTTTCATCCTGGTGTAATGGTATTTGTTCCACCAGTTAAAGTGTGCAGGTCTGCCACATCCCCAGGAGCCCTCAGCTCTGTTTACAGAGGTCTCCTTTTCATCCTGGTGCCATGGTAGTTGCACCTGTTGAAGTGTGCAGGTCTACCATATCCCCAGGAACCCTCAGGCCTTTTTACAGAGGTCTCTTCTTTATCCTGATGCCATGGTAGTTGCACTTGTTGAAGTGTGCAGGTATGCCATATCCTCAGGAGCCCTCAGGCCTGCTTCCAGAGGACTGTTTTTCATCCTGGTGCAATGGTATTTGTTCCACTTGTTGAAGTGTGTAGGTCTGCCATCTCCATAGGAGGCCTCAGGCCTGTTTACAGAGGTCTCTTTTTCATCCTGGTGTCATGGTAGTTGCACTTGTTGAAGTGTGCAGGTATGCCATATCCCCAGGAGGCCACAGACCTGTTTACAGAGGTCCCTTTTTCATCCTGGTGCCATGGTAGTTGCACTTGTTGAAGTGTGCAGGTCTGCCATATCCCCAGAAGGCCTCAGGTCTGTTTACAGGGGTCTCTTTTTCATCATGGTGCCATGGTAGTTGCATTTGTTGAAGAGTGCAGGCATGCCATATCCCCAGGAGGCCACAGGCCTGTTTCCAGAGGTCTGTTTTTCATCCGGGTGCAATGGTATTTGTTCCACCTGTTGAATTGTGCAGGTATGCAATATCCCCAGGAGCCCTCAGGCCTGTTTACAGAGGTCTCCTTTTCATCCTGGTGCCATGGTAGTTGCATTTGTTGAAGAGTGCAGGCATGCCATATCCCCAGGAGGCCACAGGCCTGTTTCCAGAGGTCTGTTTTTCATCCGGGTGCAATGGTATTTGTTCCACATGTTGAATAGTGCAGGCCTGCCATATCCCCAGGAGCCCTCAGGCCTGCTTCCAGAGGTCTGTTTTTCATCCTGGCGCAACAGTATTTGTTCTACTTGTTGAAGTGTGCAGGTCTGCCATACTTTATTTATTTATTTATTTAACATTTCTTTTATACCGCGGTCTTACCATCAGCGCGGTGTACATTGAACAAACATATACATTCAGGGTAACTGTAGAGTATTTTACATTTAACAGGAGTTGAAACTTGGAAGAACAGGGGTAACTACCTACAGTTATTCATATCCCCAGGAGCCCTCATACCTGTTTACAGAGGTCTCTTTTTCATCCTGGTGCCATGGTAACTGCACTTGTTGAAGTGTGCAGGTATGCCATATCCCCAGGAGGCCCCTGGCCTGTTTCCAGAGGTCTGTTTTTCTTCCTGGTGCAATGGTATTTGTTCCACCTGTTGAAGTGTGCAGGTCTGCCATATCCCCACGAGCCCTCAGGCCTGTTTACAGAGGTCTCCTTTTCATCCTGGTGCCATGGTAATTGCACTTGTTGAAGTGTGCAGTTATGCCATATCCCCAGGAGCCCTCAGGCCTGCTTCCAGAGGTCTGTTTTTCATCCTGGTGCAATATTTGTTCCACTTGTTGAAGTGTGCAGGTCTGCTATATCCCCAGGAGGCCTCAGGCCTGTTTACAGTGGTCTGTCATTTATCCTGGTGCAATGGTAACTGCACCTGTTGAGGTGTGCATGTTATCCCTATCCCCAGAAGGCCTCAGGCCTGGTCACAGTGGTCTGTCATCCATACTGGTGCTATGGTACGTACACTTGTTGAAGTGTGCAGGTCAGCCAAGTCCCCATGAGGTCACAGGCCTGTTACAGATAAACATCTGAAATCCTGTTGGTAAGGTAGTTGCACCAGTTGATGTGCGCTTGTCTGCCCAATTCCCATATGTCCTCTGGAGCTGGGATCTCATGTTGGGCCACATCCCCCGGGCCGACCTGGCCGCTGCCACTGCTGTGCCAAGGCACAATATTGATGCACATGATCAGCACTCAGGCCATGGTGTCCTAGTGCAATGACACATGCAGTATGGGAATATGTCCGACAAGTGTTGACGGCAGGGTGATAGGTGTCGGTGAGATGCTGTTACAGGGCGCATGGGTGAGATGTTGCGCATGCCCCACCCCTCCCTGACACCCCATGCATGTATAGCATCAACATGCATCACTGCTGGTATGTGTCACGTGACTGTCAGCCTAGCAAAGGCGCATGTGGCGTGGTGCATAAAGGTTATGCAAGAATGGTCCATTGGGCCTGTATGGGGTGGCAGGAGCGTGGCACACAGGGGACATGGGGGCAGGGCAGACCAGCAATGCATGACCCGCACACATGCGGGTGACAGAGGAAACGCCTAGCAGTCGACAGAAAGGGCAGTGTACAGGCAACCACCTGCTGCCCTCAAAAATGTGTGTAATATAAGAAACGATGGCCATGATTGTCTGTCCCTTAATGGTCCCATACCTTGCTGTACCCACAGGTGGAGGACCTTCGTAAGAAGGCCAGGGAGCTGCGCGCAAAGTATTCCTGCTTCATTGGGCATGTACAGCGACAACAGCAGGCACTACGCGATGGTGAGTGAGGCAGCCCATTGCCTGCTCCACGGAACCTTCTCGTGGCACAGCAGGCTGAGTGTCAACGTTAAATTTGTGCATGATGTGCATGATGCATGACAATGGTGGTAATGTTTTAATTTCACCCACAGCTGATGCAGCTGAAGGTGAGGCCCAAGGCTGGCCAGATGGCCACTAGCAGCCAATGCCAGAGGAGGAGGGGCCCACAACGGAAGAGGACTCTGACCGGCCAGAGATGGAGGAGGAGGGTGGGTCTTATCCATATGGGGGAGGCAGGGCAGGAGTGACTGGAGGTGGCCCATGTTGGCTGACAGCCTGTGGAGGAGGAGGGGGAGGGGGAGTTGAGGGAGGGGCCAGGGGGTAGGGAGGTTGGAGGGTGTGGCCAGTCCTGAGTGGCACATGCCATCACAGGGCTCTGGGGGCCCCTGCCACCTGCCCCACAGTGCCGGTAATCCACCCCATCTGGGCATCAGACCGCCACACATCGCCACAGACATGCGGCATGCACATGCACACACACAGACCACTGGTGATGTGTGTCTGTGTGGGTGCATGTGTGGCCTCCGCATGGCTGCGGCAATGCATGAGATTGCCGCTGCACAGCGGGCAGCTAATGACACTGTGGGACATATGGTAGTGGCCATGGGTGTGCTGGCTGACCATCTGGGCACACTGTGTGACCAACTTGCAGCAAGCTCAGCTGATCAGCCACCTGCACATGGCGGCCCCCAGGGGGTGTGAGTGTCGGCTGACACCTCTGACCCCAGCCCTGTGCCGCCCTGTGCCCCAGGACTACCACCACCACCGTGGATGGGGGAGGGAGTATCTATGCCCTTATGGGGCCTACGGCCCTCCACATGTGTGGAAAAATATATATGTAAATAAATGTTTCAAGTCTTTTTCCAACATGCTATGTACATGTGTCTCTATGCGCGACATGGCTGTGGAGTGTAAGCGGCAGGTGTGGGCATGTCCCTGTGTGTCTGTGTGCATGACAGGGGTGCCATACATGTCAATATCACAAGGATAGGGGTTGGCTTGGCATGGCCGCAGGCAGCTGTAGCCACACAATCACAGGGATGTGCCACTGTCCACCATGGTCCGCCGACATGGCACACCCCATGGTGGCACAGAGCTGCCATCTGTGTGCACATGCCACTGGGTATGGCACAGGTGCCACACAGTATGGACATGCATGGGACAGAGAAGGACAGAGCCCACCGAGCCCTGTGGTGTGTGTCACGGATGGTGGATGGCGCACCAATGGGTCTATGTGCCATGTCCATGTTTATATTCTGGTAGTCAAACACAATATAACGGCCTTCAGCAGTGGCACATGGCTGGTGTACAAACAACATACATAAACGGGGAGCTGAACAACATACAGGAAAGGGAGCCCAGGGTTCCCACCAAGAATGGGTCAGCACCCAAAAGGATCACGAGTGATGGTAAGTGCAAGGATCCATACACCTGAGGAGCGAGGTTACATACAAAACAGACATAACAAGGTATGTTGCTGTGAGAGAAGTGAACAAGGGTGCAAGGAAGGGGGAGGGGGCAGAGGGTTACCAGAGCTGTATCTCCAATGTGCAGGAGGGGATAGGGGTGTTGATGGGTAAGGGCCCCAAGGTGGAGAAGGAGAGGGGTGTCTGTAGATTAGCAGCTCTTGAGGGAAACTGGGACTACAAGTGCAGTGCACGAAGGTGTGTGTCCCTGAGTCTCTGACACAGTATGTAGAAGGCTCTGGACCAGGTGGCCCCCGAGTGGGACTGAAATGGGGGGGGGGCCTGTGAACAATGTGAATGGCTCAGAGAGTAGGGGGAGTGGTGTGAAAATGTCCCTGGCCAGCCAGGTGATGTGGGGACCAGAATGAATCCGCCTGGACCATATATGTGACATACCATTTGTACATGGCAAAATATCAGATGACAGTGCAGGCCTATTTGCAGCTGGGAGATGCGATAGAAATGTGCAGTGTAAGTGATTAGACGTACGGCTGCATGTTGACGATGTTGCAGCCGATAGATCTGTGACTGAGGGATCATGGCACATAAGGCAGCACAACACTGTGGGACAGGCAGAGGAAGGCAAAGATGCAGTGTAGCCATAGAGGGGGACATGAAGAAGGGATGGACAGCACGCAGCTGTGTCAGGGCAACAGTGAACGTTGGACAACTTTGGCAGTGTGGACGTCAAAGGAAGGAAATGAAATGAACGCTACAGGTAAATTGCGCCAAGCTGGGAACATTGGGGATAGGTGATGGAGAGAGCAGAGGGACAAGGGGAGGGAGGGGAGTACCAAGGGTGAACCACATAGAGCATGGTATGGAGAGGGTAACATGAAAAGATGTTGATAAAAGGCAGGAAGCATCAGAGGAGGGACATGTAGTAACGGAAACAATATCAGGAGAAGACAAATGGGTGTGCTGCGGAGGGAATATGACATCTGAGTAGTAGTAAGAAGAAACACCGTGTTGCAGGACTCTACCAGCCAGAGGAGACAGGATGCCGTAAAGATGTGGACGAGCAATAACAGACCCCCAGGGGACAATGCAGGAGACGGGTGTAGAGGTGGGAGTCGCAGACCGTGTCAGTGCCGAAAAGGAGCGACATGACAGGTGTTCACGCAATGTCATGCATGCGACATGGCCAAGTGCAAAGATCAATCAGGTCTGCAGCAGAATGGATGACAAGGGAAGCAGCAGGAGACCGCAAGCCATGAACTTGTGCAGCATGCAGGTTTCAGAGAGGGGACGGAGAGATAGACACAGTGCTGTGTGCAGGACAGAACCCAGGGTGCTGTGGGGGGAGGGTTAGGCGGCCACCAGGTGGGATGAGCACTGTGTGAAAGCCTCTATACTATATGAAGAGAATGGGGAGGATGATTGGGGATGGGGTGCCAGCTGGGGAGGGAGGGGTTCCCCAGATAGCATATCCCACAGCCGGTGGCAACATAGGCGTGGTCCATGTGGGTATGAATGACAACAGAGGATACATCAGGGGTTTACATAGCAGGCATGCCAGGGTAAGGCACAAGGGGATGTCCCAAAAACAAGCAGGATGTGATAAGGCTGGTGGGGCAGGTAGTTCAGCAGATGGAAGCAGGGACATCTGAGAGAGTAGGGAGAGTGATTGTTACAGGTGTAGACCAATGATGGGAGTGGGATAAAGCAGAGGAAAAAGAGGGGGAGGGAGGGGAGGGATGAAGGCTGTGTGAGTCCCTGCCGAAGATGGGGTGAGGGGTGCAGGGCATGAGGGAAAGGACACGTGATGTGGATGGACCCTGGAAACAAGATGAGATTATGGGGAAGCATGAACAGGGTTCAAGGGGGGAGCGACATGGTGTGGGGGAGGAATGTGTAGTGGTGGGTGAATGGAGACCATGCTGTAACATGCAATGGGAGCTGGCAGAGGTACTGACATGGACTGATATCAAACTCTGTTCCCCATGGTGAATAAGCGAACGGTAGTGACAGTGAGTCACACCGAGAATAGGTAGATTGGAGAACCAGGGTTGACCTTGCCACAGATGTTCATCCCAACAGAGGTTGCTCCAATGACAGATATGACCAGGGTGACCCCACGGGTGGTGGGTAGGGCAGTGGTGTGTATGGCGAGGGTGAAGAGGTGCAGGAGTGTGCAGATTTGGGAGCATATGGTGATCCAGGTACATGACTGGAAGTCAGGGGGTGCTGGATGGACGTCCTAGTGAATACAACCATCCATGGTGTGTACCTGAGGGAGGGTATCAGCATTGTCGTACATGGCGCACGTGGATGGGGCAGGACCCCATTGTGACCCTGGAGAGGGGGTCAGGGGAGGGGAGGGACAGGGGTGAGGGAATGGGCCAGGAAGGGGGGGTGGGGGTGTGAATGTGATAATCTGTGCGGCAGGACGGAGGGGGTGGCATGGGAAAATGGGGATCTGTGTAGCATACAGAAGAGGGGGCATTGGGTGAGATGAGCAGGGTGAGGGAGAGGCAAGGGGAAGGAGGCCATGGTGTCCACAGGTAGGACATGTGAAACATGGGTCTTTGAAATAGCCCCATGGAGTTACCCCATGGAGCAACTGTCATATAGCCCCATGATATGGATGGGCAGCCTAGTGGTTTGTGCAAGTGACCAAAGGGCAGAAGGTAGGTGGTACATATCACACCAGAGGACAGCAACCTGAGGTTTGTAGTCACACAGATGCCCCTTGTGGCCCTGGCAAAGCCACGTAACCCAACATTGCCCATGTTCCCTGTAACATATTTATCTCCAGGTTATCATGCCCTGTTCGGTGTAATATCAAAGTGTGCATTTTAAACCACCTAGCTATCATGAACTGTGGTATGTAAGCAGTGTAAAATATAGACATAGGACACAAGACATGTGGCCACAGGTGAAACCATCTGCTCAATCTTCATTTCGGGTGACCCGTCCATGCTTCCCACATCCCCTCCTACCCCTTGGTGCTGGTGCTGCTGCTGCCGGCTGCTGCCCATGCCCAACCATGGCTTCAAATGCATCAGCAATCCGATTGATCCCAGCCACCATAGCTTCTGCTGTCCCACGCAGCTGGCTGACCTCCTCCCACAGGCCCTGCATGTCCTGGCACAGTCCACTCAACACCTCAGTGTGGGCCTGCCACACCTCACACTGCGCACATTGGTCCTCACACAGTGCGTGTAGCTCCACACGCTGGCCATGTAGCTCCTCACATTGGCCATGTAGCTCCTGGATGATGGCGAGCAGGACTTGGCGAGTGCCTTTGGGTGACACATGGTGCAACCTGTGAGACATCTGTGATACCCACCACCCTGATGCATGCAACTGGTGCCCTGCCGGACCACCTAGGGTGACAGCAATGTATGGTGTGGCATCCGCATGTGTTGTTAGAACACTGTGTTGTCCTGCCAGGAGAGCAGGGCCATTGTCTGCATATGGCCCCATATTTCAGCGCAACACACACAAGAACATATTGGCCAAGAGGCCAGGACAGATGTACCATAAACAGACAGACCAGCTGCAGCTGCTGGCAATGCAGCTGTGCCAGCGCCACAATCTGTGACCTGCGTGGCCCACCACCGCCTGCCCATCAGTGCCCCCTGGGGTGCGAGGCTTTATGCGATCACTCAGGGATGCGTGCAGCACATGTCTCCATGTGGGTCTGTTTTGTCTGCCATCGGTGATGGCACACAGGCATCTTGTGTTTCCCATCAGGCCCAGCGGCCCTACAAGAGACGGTCGTGTGACCAAAACCCATCATCTCTGTGATGGACGGTGCCAGGTGAGTGGATTGGGTGGCTCAGCTGGGCAGGAGTGGGGGCCAGTGGAAACATGTGTCTGCTACAGCCACAGCGCCAGCTGCAGCAGCCGGTAGGTCTATTTCCAGCATGCCATTTTGCCTGGCCTGATGTGGGTACGGGGTAGGGGTGCTAATGGCAGGGTGGGGGCATCAGTGGGCTGCTGGAGCACCTGGGACTGATGATATGCTGGGGGGTGCTACAGGCCATTTAAGGTGCTGGGGGGGCCACAGCCCCATAACGTGCCATGTGAGAGGGGGGCATGATATGTAACCATCTGATGGGGTGAAGTGCATGGAATGGCAATGACTGGAGTGGGAAGGGAGCTAAGGATCGCCATGGCTGGGGGGGGAAGCTTGGGACAGGTGGTGGGTGTCAGGCTAGGAGTGAACTGGACATGGGATGATGGGGGACGAGGATTGGACATGGTTTGCTGCATGGACATGCTGGGAGCAGATGCTGTCCATAGCTGGAACCATGGGGGAGACAATATGGGGGGAGTGGAATGGGATAGGGCTGTGTGAGTGTGATGGGGGGGGGACACATACGTATTGGCGTATTGAGGGTCTGTTTGCCATTTTGCCCGGGCATTGAGAATGGTAATGGGGATTGGGGATGGTGGGGTTGGATGTGAGCTGCAGAGGTACAACTGTGGGTGGGGCAATTAGGAGATGGATTAGTATGTCACTGCAGATGTGGTGACAACATGGGCCTAACCCTGAGTGGTGGCACCAGGATACATGGACAGCAGACGGTGGAGAGCTGCTTATGGCACGGGTTATCCAGCTGACAGGGGCTGCAGCAGTTGCTACAGGAACAAACGGGCAAGAGGGGTAGGACATTAGTGCTCTACCCTGCACCCATTACCTGGACCTTGACACCCACCCTCAGCATCTTCGCATGCCGATGTGGTATGGCCACACAGCTCCTGCAGTACCACACCCAGGCTAGTGTTTGCTGTGCTCTCTGGCCTTGGTGCTGCCAACGTGCCCTCTGGCCCCTCCACGGACACTGTGCATGTGCAGCTGGTCCCCGATGGTGGGTTGAGGTATGGTGTGCCATCCGTCTCCTGAGGCACATCGCTCCCTGGGTTCTCCGAGTGGCAATTGCAATCTCCATTGGTGTCTGCCACCCCTGCCATGTCCCCTGCCGCTGCTCCATCCTCCGGAGTATCCCTCACCTCCACCATGGTCCGTATGTCACCTGGGGATGGGAACATGATACACTGGGTAGTAAGATTTTAGGCAGGACACATATGTATGGCTCCATGTTCTGTCCTCACTACAGCAATGTGTATACTGCAAGTAACAGATGTGGTCACACTGCCGCCAGCATATGCCTGTCCACAGGATGACGTTCACTGACATGACAAGCTACACACTGCCTGGAATTTGGTTCATATGAAATTCATATGGCCCATACTATGTGTGTACATGGACTAACACCCAGGTACCTGTCCTGACCATCCCACATTCCCAGTAGCCACCCTTTGATGTGTGTGTGGCCCCCCTGGCTTTGTTGGACCACGCTTGCTCTCAGGACATGGCCCCACACCCCCCTGTGTCAGGCCCTGCATGTACCTGTTTGATATCTGTACTTGGAATGCATATCTCTGACCTACCTGCCTGTGGATGGGTGGTGTCCAGAGCTGCTGGAAGTCCATACAGGTACACAGGGCCAAGATGTTCCGCAAACTCCTGCTCAAGGGGTGTCAGGCCGGGTCCACTGGGTCCATCCCCGCCGTTGCCCATAGCATGGTGTCTCTCGGCTGTCATTTGTTTACGGACCCCATGCTTTATATCATTAAAATGTTTGTGCAGGCTGTCCAGGTCTTGATGTGGGCCGCCTGCCTCCGCCACAGCTTCCTTAACCCCCTCCCACACCATGGTATGGGTGCTCACTGGTGTCTTTGAGCTTAGCCTTCCATAGAGGACCTCATAATGCTCCAGGACACAGGCCAGCAGTAGCTCATTTTCCTGTGTTCTGAATCTGTGGGCCCTCCTGCTCTCCTCAGCAGGTACTGACCTACACTTCTGCTTTCCCCCTGCTGCCATCTCATGCTGCTCCTGTGTGGGCTGCGACCCACACGATGGCCCAGCCACTGCCACCCCTGCCTCATGCATCCCTGCAGCCTCTTGGGGCTGCTGGTGAGGCCCAATCCCACCCTCCCCTCCTGTTGTCTCCTCTCTCTGGCTATCCCTACTCACACAGTCGTCTCCCTGTAGGTCACACATGTCTCGCCTGTTCCACACCATGCCTGCTCCACACAGCTCCTGTCCCACAACCCACCTGCCCTTCACAGACACCTCACCTGCCCCCACCCCTGCTCTTCACTGCTCCCACGCCTCACCGCTCCTGCCCCACATCTCACCTGGCCCTCACCCACACCTCACCTTCCCCTCACCTCCCCTGCTCCTCACAGCTCCCATGCCTCAACACTCCTGCCCCACACCCCACCTGGCCCTGACCCACATCTCACATACCCCTCACCTCCCCTCCTCCTCACCACTCCCATGCCTCACCACTCCTGACCCACACCTCAACTGCCCCTCAACAGCACCTCACCTGCCCCTCACCTCACCTGCTCGACACCTCTCCTACGCTACTCCTCTCATGCTCCTCACCTCTCCATCTCCACACCTCACCAGAACATTTCCTCACACACACAACAACTCTCCAGCACTACACCTTCGGTGCCCAACGCAGTTGCAGAGGCATTTATGCAATGGCACGTAGAGCATATTCGCGCGTAGAGCGTATATGCGCGTAGAGCATATATGTGTGTTTTTATTTGTGTTGCGAATTCACATGGTAGTTGTGCATGTGCATGCAGGCCACAGACCCGCTTGTCGCATGGTGCTGCGTGGCATGAGCATGCGGCACGCTCGCCACACTGTGTAAGGCGAGCGCTGGGCCCATGCGCATGGCGCGTGGCACTATGCGACAGGCGGGTCTGCCCACTGCACGCATGTGTGCAACTACCATGCACATGTGCAATGCGCATAACAACGCATGTATATGCACTACGCGCCATTGCATAAGTGTTTTCGCAACTGCGTGGGCCGCCGTGGGTGCAGTGCAGGAGAGTTGTTGAGTAGACGAGGCGTTGAGCTAGAAATGTGTGCAGCATGAGTGGTGAGGCATAGATGAGGTGAGGAGCAGGGGAGGTGAGGAGCAGGTGGGGTGTGGGTGAGAAGCAGGTGAGGTGTGGGGCAGGAGTGGTGAGGCATGGGAGCAGTGAGGAGCAGGGGAGGTGTGGGGCAGTGTCTTGCTACAACAAAGTTATTGGGTCAATTACTGAACGTGTAGCAAAATAACAAAATTCCAAATACGTTCAATTATAACATAGTGAGAAAAATAGAGCTTCAGTCAAAAAAACTCCACTCTATTCCATTTAGTAAGCGAAACAAGGTCTCAGACATGTATGGCACTCAATCTGGACTTTCGTCTATTCATGTAGTGCCGAATTGCATCAATGACCTTCAAAACATTCAAACTTTCGCTACTATTTCAAAGTTGTGCTTATTATACAAGGACTTAATTGTGTTACCCCACCGGACTTTCACCTGAAGGAGGGACAGGTGTATCTGATTGGGTTTTAATGGGTAAGGGTTTTAAAAAGTGGTGGAGAGTTCCATCTCGCATGCGCGGCGTCTTCGGTGTTGACACACGGAATTGTAATGTATGTAAGAAGACGCGGGCAGCATCGTTTATAGTGAGTACGATAGTTTTAACGGTTTTAATAATATGCTTGTGCAGTAGGGAGAGGCATGTGGACTATTTTGTGTTTTTTGTTCTTATATTCTAGAGCACAAGAGCGGTGGCTGTATAGGATCTCCTGATGAAATTTTGAAACGCCTTATGGCGCCTGATTAGTGCGTCGGTATTCTCTTTGAATCCTCTTTCAATGTTGGTGAAAGACCGGTGGGGCAACACAGCTAAGTCCTTGTATAATAAGCACAACTTTAAAATAGTAGCGAAAGTTTGAATGTTTTGAAGGTCATTGATGCAATTCGGCACTACATGAATAGAGGAAAGTCCAGATTGAGTGCCATACATGTCTGAGACCTTGTTTCGCTTACTAAATGGAATAGAGAGTGGAGTTCTTTTGACTGAAGCTCTATTTTTCTCACTATGTTATAATTGAACGTATTTGGAATTTTGTTATTTTGCTACAACAAAGGCTAACACCTTGTAATACAGACATGCAGTTTATTCATAAAACAATCACTTATTTGACTTATTTAGAAAGGCAAGTTATTCTCTTAGTTACACATGAGTAGTTAGAAAAGATAACTAGAAAGCAATTATTTACAGGAGAATAATACATCACTGATAGAGTTATGAGATAGTGCAGCTATTTACAGGAGAATAATACTTCACCAAACTGTCGCAGCCCTTTAAAACAACAGCTGGGAGAGAGCACAGCGAAGGCTGGAGAAATGTCTTGGATTCTTCATGCGTTGGCATGTGCCTGGCCAAGCAGATCTACTCTCTCTCTCTGTTCTGAGTTTTCTCTATATATATATAGGCTGTGTGTTGCAGCCGGCCATCACATGATTCCTCACATGAGCTTATCTCTACAGTTATTCTCCACCCCATACACCTTTGCTAATAGTAATTTGATCAGTCCTTCTCCAGCCTTTGTTTGCTCCCAGCTTTTGGTTTCTGGGCAGGCGTCTGACAATGCTTACCCTCCATGGTTTTAGAAGTTCAGAACTCCACAATTACAATTGATGCATATCTTGTTTACATTTGCTAGGTCAATTGATCTACATCTGCTAAGAGAACTGTTCAAAGGCCAGGAGAAGAATTCTGTCTCCCTCTTTGATCTTCCAGCATCCCTAGGACATTTGCATTTGTTAGGAGAAGAACTCCTCCCTGGTCTTTCAGTATTCCTCAGGCTAGATGTGTAAACAGTTTCTCACCAGACTGTAAATACAGCTTTGGTCTCTGGGCTAGCAAGCTGGCTCAGCATGATTCCTCAGTTGATTTCTCACATGCAGAATGGCTCAAAGGTTCAATTGCCTTGCAAAGTTCAATATTCCTTGCTGATCCAAATAAATCTTTAATTAGTAATACAGGCAGGTGAGGTGTGGGTGAGGGACAGGTGAGGTGTGGGGCAGGAATGGTGAGGCATGGGGGCGGTGAGGAGCAGGGGAGGTGTGGGGCAGGTGAGGTGTGGGGCAGGAGTGGTAAGGCGTGGGGGCGGTGAGGAGCAGGGGAGGTGTCGGGCAGGTGAGGTGTTGGTGAGGGGCAGGTGGGCTGTGGGGCAGGAGTGGTGAGACATGGGGGTGATGAGGAACAGGGGAGGTGTGGGGCAGGTGAGGTGTGGGGCAGGAGTGGTGAGGCGTGGGGGCAGTGAGGAGCATGGGAGGTGTGGGGCAGGTGAGGTGTGGGTGAGGGGCAGGTGGGGTGTGGGGCAGGAGTGGTGAGGCATGAAGGTGGTGAGGGGCAGGGGAGGTGTAGGGCAGGAGTGGTGAGGCGTGGGGGTGATGAGGAGCAGGGGAGGTGAGGGGCAAGTGAGGTGTGGTTGATGGGCAGGTGAGGTGTCAGGCAGGGGGGGAGAGGTGTAGGAGAGGTGAGATGCCGGAGGGCTGAGGTGCAGGGGAGGTGTGGGTGTGGTGAGGTGTGGACCAGGTGAGGTGTGCAGTAGGACAGGTGACACGCAGGAGTGGTGCTGGGCTGCGGGGGGTGTTAATAGGGGTCTGTACCTGTTTTGTCTGCCATACATGATGGCAGACTTTGTCATTGCTGCATGTGCCATGTCGTAGGGTGAGCTGGGTCTTGAGCTGCATTTCACGGAGGAGGGAGATGGGGTCCATAGGGCTGTGGCACAGGGCATGGGTCAGGGCCCGCTGCAACTCAGACCTGCAGCTGTGGAGGATCCGCAGGCCGTGGCTGTGCCAGTACGGCACAGGAGACAAGCCGAAGTCCGCCCTCGGCAGCCTTGCCTCTACAGGCCCAGGGCCTAGCTCCAGGCAATCTGTGGGGACCAGGTCATCTCCCTCTACCATCTGAGCACAGGAGCTATTAGGGAGCTCTATGAGGATCTGAGACCTGACCTCATACCTCTGACTGGCAGGACACATGCCATACCGGGTTTGGTCAAGCTCCTGGGTGCCCTACATTTCTTTGCCTCTGGCTGTTTCCAGTCATCAGTGGCTGCAGTTGGTGGGATGAGCCACCGAACCTTCTCATGCTGTCTCCATCAGGTACTGCAGGCCATGGTCAGCCGGGTAAAGAATTACATTTCGGTTCCTGAGAATAGGCAACACTGGGGGACCCTGAACCATGCTTTTGAATGTTTTGCTGGGATACCACACGTGATGGGAGCTCTCGATTGCACACATGTTGCCCTGGTCCCGCCCAGAGACAGGGAGGTAGTGTTCCGCAACCATAAACACTGCCATTCCCTGAATGTTCAGGTTGTATGTGATGCAAATATGCATATTCTGAATGTGGTTTCCAGGTTTCCAGGGTCCACCCATGACTCCTATATCCTGCATCACTCTGCACTATTCCAACAATTTGAGGTGGGCCAATATGAGGACTGTGTCCTGCTGGGTGGGTATTGTCATGGGTGACATGCACATGTTGTTGCTTTGAGTAGCCGTATGCGCACCTGTCTGTCTTTGTGGTATGTCACCTGTTGTGTGTGTGTGTCATCTGTGTGTGTGTGCTGACATGGGGGGGGGGTTAGAGTTTGTGGCATTACAATTATTGCAGCGGTACTGTGTGTTCAGGGCAATTTCATGGTTGACCCAGTTGCACATTGTCCATTTGGTGATATCTGAGGGCAGGTAACAGCACACATGTATGCATCTGGTCTAACAACAGTGTATTGCTGTCGGTGACATCCTGTCAGGCCTCCTCCAGGCCTGGTTCCTGTAACATCTCCTGTCTGTGGACATTATCATGACCATCACATGCTTGCATAACTGTGCATCTCCGCCATTTTCCTGGGTGCTGTGGCATGTGTCTTCATGATGTGTTCACAACTGTTGAAACCACCTTTGCATTAATAGTGTTTGAGCATGTGTTTGTTGTGGGTACAGATGATGTGTTTTGCCCTCTACACCCTTCCCCAGTGGTCTGTGTGTCACTGCTCCAGACGCTTATGCATAGCTGTTATGTGACATCATGTTGTCTGATAATGCTTTGCACATACATGTTTGTGGGCATGTGTGTGGACATCAGCTCTGACTGATCTTACCACATTTCCTTCTGCAGGTGATGCGGGATATGGGTGTCATGCCTGGTTGCTGACTCCTGTGCATCTACCACAGACACCTGCAGAGATGAAGTACAATGAGACCCATGTCTCCAGCTGCTCTGTCATCGAGCGCACCTTTGGTGTGTTAAAAAGTCGCTTCAGGTGTCTGGATAGGACAGGCGGAGCCTTACAATACTGACCCATGACAGTAGCACAGATTATTATGGCCTGCTGCATCCTGCACAACATTGCTCTCAGACACAATATCCCTGTGGACATTAATGATGATCTGGAAGACGATCCTCTGTGCCGTCCTGCACGTGCCCGTGGTGACACACGTGAGAGCACGGCAATCAGGCGACAGCTGATTGAGGAGCTCTTCTCATGTGAGTACCACATATGTGGGGAGAGGCATATGGGTCTACATGACCCCACACTATGCAGAAGGATAGGTACTCACAGTGAGAATATCACAGATCACATATATATTATATGTGACTACTCTGATTTCACAGGGTGCTACATACATATCTGTTAATATTGTCCTGAAAGATTAACATACCACAGACATTAGTAACTACATAGCTGATACAACATGCTACATACAATGACACCTCATGTCACACATACTATTACTGATGTTTGTACATATGACACCTCCATCCTTATATCAACACAGATTCTCGCTGTTTAATTCCTTCATGTGATCTGACGATGCATTCAGATCTACCACTAAGATACAGAACAGCGCTATTACTGTTGATATCAGGAGGGCGTTCGTAAATGTGATGAGCTCTGTATTAGTACCTGTGTTGTGAGGTGTGACAGTATGTAGCATGTGGTTTGGGGAATGTAGCTATTTATCTTTTGTGGTTGTGAAGATGTCCAGCCTAATATGGCTTGATATAGTTATAACACACTGTTACATATGATTGTTTGTCGATGAAAACTATAAGTGAGATGTACCTTCATATGTTTGGTGATGTAGGTAATGGTTTCATTGTGCGCGTTGTTTTGGGCAATGTGGTTTTGATGTGGGTCATGTCTTTGCTTATTGGTGCTGTTCTTCATTCATATGCGTCTACATGTACATGCTACCATGTGTGTTGCACAGCTCCATCATAACATGTGTATGTGACATCTGTTTATGACTCCACAGAATATGCTTTGGGCCATGCCTGGTGCTGCGCTGCACTGGCATATGTGTATACATCATCGGACATGCGGGAGACTGGGTTTGGTGGACATACAGGTGACTGTTCTGTGCTGAATGTCCTGCATGGCACATGTCTAAGTTTTCATGTCCACTGCACATATGTTGTTGTACACCTCTCTGGCCTCCACCCGCATACCCAATATGTTCATGTTGGCACACGTATGCACATGTGTTCCTGACATGTACATGTTGTAGAGCACTGTATTTGGGACACATCCAAATGAGCTGTGTGTGTCTACAGGTCCTAGGTATCATGGTGGTGTGCGACATGTACACCCTAGCCTTCCATTGTGGCATCAGCAAATATTAGTGTATCTTTGCATGGACTAAACGTTGATCTCCACTGATCTCATGATATGCACATACAGGCCGTATTCTACTGGTGGCATGCTCAACAAGTCATACTTTGTGTGTGTGCGTGTTTTTGGCGTGTCTGTGTGCTGATACACTGTGCCACGATTTTGCATTCTCATTTAGTGTGATGTGTTATCACACCTGTGTTTTGTTGGGTGCTACCTTGCTGCTATTGACCATCTGATCGTGCTACACATCTGTTCTTGGTTGTGGACTTGCCTATCTCTTGTGTGCTGATAGACCACTGTGAATCTGCATTTGTTTTTTACAGCTGTCACCATACATTTGACATGTGGCAACAATGGCTGTACATGCGGACCTGGTGATTCTTCACATTTCTGTGTCATCTTCTGCCTTTACTCTGACGTGTTGTGCCCTTTGCCTGCCACAGCACATCCATGACAGACACTTGCTGCACACACATGGTAAGTTACATCTTGGATATGTTTGGACTGACAACATACTTTAGGTGCTTGTGTATTGCTGTTTCTTTCGTGGAGCTTTTCAGTGGTGTCTCTGTGCACCACTGCTGCTGGACATGAGGTGGATGTCTGAGCTGCCTGTGTGACATGGGCATGCACATGACCATGTCCATATGTCACCCTCATCTGCGGTGCCATTTCCATATGCCCCCAACATGCCGCGTGTTGTGTGTTGTCATCATGTGTTGATGTTTGACTTCCTGCAATGTGCCCTGATGTTGTGTGCAGCATACCATTACAGTGTTTATCCTTCTTCTCACACAGGGCAGCGGACACACACAGCACATCTACTACACCACATCTGCATTGACCGTCACCCACCTGTTACGGACACAGCAACACCATGCAATGTCCCGTCAGAGATGGCACCATGTGATGTTTGTCTGATGTGTGTGTGACACCTGCCTATGATGGACATATTTGTCCGACTCCTGCTATGAACATACCAGAGGTGACCAGCACACCATTGCTGTCGTGCTCTGCCAGTGTGTCGTGGACATGACAGTGGACACACAGGATGTCACACCAGACTATGCATGGCCAGGGATTCATTGACAGTCATAACAGGCCGTGTAGTGCCGCAGCTGCCATTTGCACTCTAGACACTGTGTACTGGCACCTATGTGTGCAGCAGGAACTCACAAACTCTCTGTATGTTGTATATCCATCCGACATTGTGTTTGTGTGTGTAGGCCATGTGTGTGACATGCAACGAAAGATTTCCTCATCTGTTTAAACAGGAGCATACAGCCATGGGTGTGTCACAAGGGGAACATTGTGTGGGCTGTCTTGTATTCCTATAACTACCCTGCAGTTGTCCATGACATGCCATCTGCCACCACAGCACTTTGGCGCATGCCAACATCTTTGATTTATGTTTACCCTCACCACGGGTGTTACGGTGCATTTGTGGCATCACTTTATCATGGTTCAACGTAAACAGTGTATGCGTGTGTGACTCGATCAGTTGTTACGCCACTGCATGTATCGGAGTAGAAGATGCATGTGTTAGTGGCCCTTGTTTGACCTTTCAGTCTCACGGGATGTACATGTTATTGTGTTTAGTTACTGTACAGATGTGCCACCCTACGTTGATCTATGAACATGGCATTGCATGTCTGCACAGTCCTATGCATACCCTGATGTTCCGCCACTCACATTGCACCAGTAGCTTTGCACGGTGACACTGTGGTTGTCCGTTTTCTTCCTTCATGTATGCAGTCCATGTACCGTGACATATGTGTGTGGATACTGTATTGACAGCACCCATTGCAGTGGACTCTCTGCATAGTGCTATCTATTCATGTGTGTGTGGTTCTGCATTCTTAATCCCCTGGAAACATGTGCCTCTTGTGACTGCTGCCATTTGCTCATGTTTGCTGTTGCCACCATATTTGGGTACATTTCTCTGCTTTGATAAGTGTAATAATGCAGTGTCGCGCAGCTGTAAGACACATATATATATGTGTGTGTGTGTGTACACTTGATGGCATTTTGCTTGGTGTGCATTCTCAGGGTTGTGCCTCCTGTTTTGCAGGACAGATATGTGTTTGGGGCCATTCCTGACCTATTTGTGTTATGTCCCCATCATGCACTGGCTACTGGCTACATGCACACATATGTGACTATGGCATTTGGCCAGTGCGGCTACATGTGGGGGCTGTGGGATGTCTGCATGCTGCAGACCATGAAGCTACTGGAAAATCTCTGCGCTGATCATCATCTTTCGATGGGCCAATGACTTTCGTGTGACATGTGGGTTGTTGCCATGCTCAATGTTATTTCAGTTTGTTCACTGTACACCAATCGCCTTGATATCATGAGTGGGTGCATATAAGATATGTCAACTCCTTAACATAAATGAATATAAGGTGTTGGACGCACATTTGTGTTTCCTGCTGCTTGACCACACTGACACACATCTGTTTTGTGGATTATGCTGATGTACATGGCCCACCTGTGCTCACATCCTTAGACGGGGGCAGCTGTCTATCTGCCTGCCCTCTGCCATATCACTGTGTGCTATGGGTTTCCTTATACACATTCCCTTTGAGGGACCATAGTTGCATTGTGCTTGTTGTGGGTGTTTGGGATAGTGGTTATGGATGTGTGTTGGGACACCAGAGGTTGCAGGTTTGATTCCCAAATTTTATTTTTATTTTTCCTGTGTTCAGCTTGTGATAAGGAAGCTTATCATAGCTCAGGTAGGAGCTATAGAAAAGATGATGTGACTCTGAACAAGCAACCTGTCAGTTCTGGTAGAAGTGAGAAAACAGAGTTTTCACATAAAAGACTACCAGTCCCAGAATGCACCAGGTTTCCAGCAGCCATGAGAGGGGCTGAAGGGAGAAAATGTGTGTGCAATCAAGAGAGCTATGAGGTAATCCCTAAGCACTCATCTCAAAGGGCAGGGCCTGATTCAAGACAGCTGCGCTGTGTTAGGGAGCAGCACACATTAGAACAGGATAAGAATAGAGCTTATTCTTCAGATAACAGCTTCAGGGAAAGTTTCAAGAACAGCTTCAGGAAGAGATACAGAGGGGAGAGCTTCAGCAACGGCTACAAGCACCAGTATCACCTGGAGAAACAGAAGCCAAGCCAAGCAGATAGAGAGAGAAGGAAACTCTCTGGAAGGAAGAGAAGAAAGGCCATTGGAAGGTCTGGGAGATTCCAAGGCAGTACTCATACTGGGAGGTATTCCAAAAGCCAGCAGAGTCCATTGGACTGGATTCAGCCAGAGGAATGGAGTGGCAGAGATAGGAATCACCAGTGGCTACCTGGAAGAGAGAAGACTGCATGTGGAAGGGACTTTCAGACCAAGGCCAGAAGGTATGTGAGAGGAGATCCAGTGTCCAGGGATCAAGATTGGAAGGCTGGACATCAGAATTGGATTACATATTGGCCAGGCTATACAGAGAGGAATAATGATAGCAGGAGAGGCTCAGGTATGAACACTGATCCAGACCCTATCTATAATAGAGAATGGCAGCAAGGGAATAAGCATTCTCATGATAGTGCCTTAATGAAAGACTCATCTGTGCCAATGTATGATATAGACCCTATGATTGTTGATGAAGAGGGAGATACAGCAGATGAAACTATTTATATGGACTGTTCTCTATCTAAATGCTATTGCTAGCTTTCTATGAGCAAACACATCAGCCATCACAAAGAAACCTAACTTTGTTCTTTATTTCCACTGCAAACAGCTCTTAAAGCAGGATTTGGGCTCACACAGTAGCAGCCAGCCAGCTAAAGGCTTTCAGCTGGTCCATTGATAGTAATTAGGGCTGCACCTGATTGTGTGTGTGAGCAAGGGAGAATCACTGCTGAGATCGGCGTGGAAAATAAGCAGAAGTTAACCTAACCAGCAAAGTTTATTCTTTACTTTGTGCCTTTGTATTTGGTAATTACTTGCTAAGAAAACATTAGCTAATTGCCTGACAAGCTGAAGGTTGTTTTCTGGTTTACTTTGTGACTTTTTGTTATCCAATTTAAACACTGCAAGCAAGTAACCTCATTTATAGTGCTATCAAGCATACATGTGCTGGGTGAATTAAACCCCATCAATAAAAGAAGTATTTTATTGATCTTACCACTTGGTTTCACAACTCAAATTATTGTCATCAGCTGTGTTTGGGAGTGAATGAACTACAATACCCACAATACCTTGCCAGAATCATATGAATATATGCATCGTCAAGATTGTGTAAGTTCTCACCCTAGGTAGCCGTCTGACAAGCTACACTGATCATAACCTGTCTGCATCTTCGTCACCTCTCCACACACCCATCCATCTGTTCACCGTGGGGCACAGTGTGCCCCCTATGCAGCCTATCTGTTGTATTTTATCAGTTACATGTGGCTCTTTCTTTGTACTGTCCATGGGATCTGTGGGTTTGGGGGATTGCTATTCCTGTTGTCGAGCTGATCGGCGTGACTTCATTTTACAGGTTTGTTTTCTTGGGTGGTCCTTTTCCGGCACGTTCCCTATCTTTCCCTGGTCCACAGACCATCCCGTGTGTCCCTTTGGTTTTATGTTCTCAGCTCCTTTACATGCTGTCACCACTACATAACACATCATTCTGTGTGTGCATGTGTTTATATGTGTCTCTCGTCCCACTTACACATTGTGATACAGGCTGTTCTGCATGTGCGTAGCATCATGCTTTGTGTTGTGGTTGCCCTATCCTGTCTGATAGCAGCCTTTTTGTGTGTTTCCCTGCAGTGTTCTTGTATGCTGTCATTGCTATAAAATGCACCTTGGTGGATTAGCCTACTGGTTTCTGCACTGATTTATGAGCTGGTAGTCAAGGGTTCAATTCCTCTCAGTGATTGTTTATTTTTGGTGTCCATCCCACACAACTACCTTTCATTCCTGTAGTTGTCATGTCTGTGCAGATAAGTGCAGATGCCACATTTTACCCGCAGCACTGTTGTCAGTGTGACCACTTGGCTCAGTGGTTTGGTATTGGTGTCTGTTAGCTGTGTTTTGGCACCTCCGTATACATGTTCGATCCCCTCTCCCTCCTCTGTTTCTCTTGGCAACACACATCACATCCTGACCCATGGATACGTTAAGCGTGTGGTGACGCGCGTTTGTCACCTATGCACATTCGCATATGCGTCGGTAGGCAACGCACTACATTGACGCATATTTTATGCATCACGAGCTCAGGGACTGCAAAGATGGGTAGCATTTCCAGAAGTACATGGTCTCACCATCTGCTGTGGGGTGCCACACCTGCTGCAGGCAGGGGTGCCTCTTCAGTGCCTACACTGTCAGGCACCTGCTTTCCAGGGCCAGGGGAGCCTGGGTGTGCCTCACCAAGCAATACAATCATCAGGCTATGCACCCACGTGAGGTAGGTGCATTGGGGTTGTCCACACAAAACAGGGTTGCCAACACTGTAGCCACCTATCATCACACATATGATGCAGGTACAACATGGGTGAGGGATAGGCCTGTAGTTCACCCAGGCAACAATGCAGGTGGAGCTGTTAATGTGCACATGTCTGCTGTTGCCACAGGTGGCCTCTGGCCTCACTACAGAGGGCTGTGTTTGGCCCTGGTGCTATGGTAGATGCGGCAGTTGATGTGTGCTGGGCTAGCCTGATCCCAGATGGCCCCTGGTATGTACAGCAGGGTCTGTGATACATCCCATGGACCTTTGTAGGTGAGTCTGCTGCTGTATGCATAGCACATTGTCTACCACAGGTGCAGCACTGCTGCCATGGACACCTGTGGCACAATCATAGGCTGGCACAGCATATGCTCAACACATGTCTCTGGCAAGTCGCCAGGTGTCGGGGACAGGATGCTCCAGCACACATGGAATGCCCCCAAACAGCACTGCTGATAGGATGCACATGTTCTGCAGCTTGACAATGCCATGATTGACATGGGGCAACCATGGCACACAGAGGCACCCCATCTGGTGGCCACACGGTGCCTCCATGGTTGGAAACAGTACGCAGTGGAGCAGCCCACACATCCCGAACCACACAAGCACACATGCAGGTGGCATTTCCAACAACTAGCATTGGACCAACAGTGTACAGCAGGTGGAGCACCCTGTCATCCACAACCATGTGTAATGTGCATTAGCCAATGCCCATAGATGTCTTTCCCCTAATGGTCTGTCTCCATTGCTGTACCCACAGGTGGTGGATTTGTGCAGGATGGGGCTGTGGCTGCGTCATTGTGGCATCACTGTGGCATCATTTAGGCGTCATTGTGGATAGCATGTTAAAACCCTCGGCCCAGTGTTCAGCGGCAGCCAAGAGAGCAAATAGAATGCTAGGTATCATAAGAAAAGGAATGGAAAATAAAACAAAAGATATTATAATGCCTCTATATCGTTCCATGGTGAGACCGAACCTTGAATATTGTGTGCAATTCTGGTCGCCGTATCTTAAAAAGGATATAGCGTTATTAGAAAAGGTTCAGAGAAGAGCCACCAAAATAGTAAAGGGGATGGAAGGATACTCCTATGAAGAAAGGCTAAAAAGGTTAGGGCTCTTTACCCTGGAAAAGAGACGGCTGAGGGGAGATATGATAGAAGTCTATAAATTAATGAACAGAGTGGAACGGGTAAACGTAGATCGATTGTTTACGTTATCAGAATATAGAAAGACTAGGGGACATGCAATGAAGCTACACTACAGGGTAAACTATTTAAGACTAATAAAAGAAAATATTTTTTCACTCAACGTGTAATCAAACTCTGGAATTTGTTACCGGAGGATGTAGTAAAGGCTGTTAGTGTAGCTGGGTTTAAAAAAGGTTTGGTCAAGTTTCTGGAGGAAAGGTCCATAAACCATTATTAAGAAGGGACCAAGGATATCAATGCTTGACCCAGTACAAGCATTGCGGAACCTGTGTCTTTTGGGGAAATTTCTAGGTTCGTATGACCTAGATTGGCCACTGTTGGAAACAGGATACTGGGCTTGATGGACCTTGGTCTGACCCAGTATGGCATATCTTATGTTCTTATGTTCATGGCTCCTGTGCCGACTACAGCGGGAGGTGATAATCCGAAGACACGGTGAGTGTGGCAGGCTGTGTGTCGCACAACAGCATGAACATGTGGACCATCATCCTGTGGTGCCACCTACTATGTGTCCATGAGCACGGTGTTGATGTTTTTTCTCCCTCCACAGTGGAAGCAGATCCTGGCGGCACAACCTTTGCCATTGCCACTGTAAGTGGTCCCATCCAGCCAGCCACGGGACCACATGTCATGGTGGTGGAGGCCTCAGACACCAGCACCATGCCGGAGGAGGAGGCAGTGAATGGCAGCCCAGCAGGGGGGAAGGAGGGACAGGATGAGGGGGGGAGGATGGGGGGCCCAGGGAGGGGGAGGTGGAGTCGGAGCATGGAGCTGGGGGAGGTGGAGGTGGAAGTTGACATGGGGGAGGGGGATGGGGAACTGGGCAAGGTGTTTGGTGTGGGAGAGGTAGGGGTGGGAGGGTTGGGGGCTGTGGTGGGGGAGTATGTGGCTGGTCTTGCACACGACAGGCTGGCACAAGCCACAGGATGGCCCTGCTACCTGCCCCACGGTGCCAGGGCGGTGTACAGTGTATCTGTGTGGTGGCATCGGTGTGCGCCGCCTATCAGTGGTGATGTGTGCTGTGTTCCATGAACAGCGGGCATAGACCCACACCCTGGAGCAGGTGGTCGCCACCATTGTTTGTATGGCTGAGGAGCTCCGCCTGCTGCGTGAGGGTGTCCTGGGCAGTGCAGATCCCCAGCCATCCGGACACGGTGGCCACCAGGGGCTGTGACTCTGCAACACCACATGGCATTCATATTTGGGGCATCTCCAACCTTGACATCATGAGAGGCTATATGTGCCACATGTGTTACCATGTACATGTGTCAACAAATATATTATACCACACCTACTGCACCTGAACTTTTGTATGGCACTACCCCTCATACGCAGCACTTCACAGACATGTAAGCGACAAACCCTGCTCATCAGTGCCTCCCATCTAGTTCAGAAGAAACTGTGATTGTGCAAACAGGGGTAACACAGGGGGAGGAGGAGGGATGTCAGGGGACTTAAGTTCCACAGACAGCAGCAAGTAGGTAAGCTTTGAACCTGGAGTTTGAGAGGGTGCCTGCCGCACAGACACAGGAGATTTCTTCCAGGCGTGAGGTGCAGCAAGGTGAGGGGAGCGGTGTCTGATATTAGCAATGGGGCAGAGGGGCTTTCCATCTCTGCACTGTGATCCACAGTGTGCCCTTTGTAGGAACCTGTTTGCATTGTGCTTGTTCGGTTTGTTTGGGATAGTGGTCACAGACATCCGTTCTGAGCTCATAGGTTGCAGGTTTGATTAGAACATGGTCCATTCCTTTTTCTTTCCTTTGTTCTGCTAACCTGCCCATGCAATGGCTGCAGCCTCATCACCTCTGCCAGCCAGAGACAGTTTCACCTCTGTGCCCTAACCTATGGTGCCCTAACACGCGCTTTGATATTGCATTATATGATGGCATAAAAAAACAATTTCACTATGAGTTTTGGGCCCCTTGGGTTAGGCCACTGGGGTGAAGGTGTTTTTGGCTGTGAACACAGAATTTTGAGATGTGTTTGACTATTACTGGCAGAAAAAGGAATTGCCTCAGACAGCCTTCTTATATGGGCCCACTGAGGGATCAAACTCATGATTGTTGTCTCAGTAGTCATTGTATTAACCTGTATGCTACACCTCTATTGCTTTGATCATAGGTCACAGCACACAATTAAGCATACCACGCGATAATGTGCCATGGTGCCGTCTCTCGCGCGATGACGACCGAGGCACCCTCTATCGCGCGATAACGCGCTTTTTCTACCTTAACGCCGGTACGCCCACTTCCTTATATGGCATTACTCACGTTATCGCTGCACCTAACGCCGGTAACATTAGGACGGTTTAGTAAACATACCCTTAAATTTGATCTATCATTCGCATGCCCAGTCTCTGAGTTTCACCAGGTTTTCCTGCAATTTCTCACAATCCACATGCAATTTAACAACTTTGAATAACTTGGTACCATCTGCAGATTTGATCATCTCACTTATTAGTCCCAATTTCAGGTCATTTATAAATATGTTAAAAAGCATAGGCCCAAGTATTGATCTCTAGGGGACTCCACTACACATCTTCCTCCATATGGAAAACTGACTGTTTAACCTTATACTCTGTTTTCTATCTTTTAACCAGTTCCCAATCCACAATAGGAAATGGCCCCTCTTCTGCCATGACTTTTTAATTTCCCTAGGAGCATCTCATGAAGAATTTTATCAAATGCATTATGAGAGTCCAAATACACTTTATCAACATGTTTGTTCATGCCTTCAATTAAATAAAGTAGATTGATGAGACAAGACTTGCCTTGGCTAAATTCATGTTGGCTTTGTCCCATTAAATCATGTTTATGTTCTTTTCAAATTCTTTTTGCCTTTCTTATCAATGCTTTACAACAAATTTGCCAATGTGATGCTATTTCATATTTTCTTCATTTGGTTCCTTTTCCCATATTTTGAAAAATGTTCTTTTGCTTCTAATAACCTGTTTCACCTCAATTTTTAAGCCAGCTGTCTTTTGGCCCTCCTTCCATCTTTTTTTAATATATGCAATACATCTGATCTGGGTTTTCAAGGTGATATTATTAAACAATGTCCATGCTTTAACTTTTGCAGCTGCTCCTTTGTTTTTTTCGTAACCATTTTCCTCATTTTATCATAGTTTCCTTTTTTGAAAGTTAAATGTTAGTGTAATAGATTTCTTTTGAGTACTCCCATAATAATTTACTAAGCCATGGGAAAATGGCACATTTTTCTGCTGTGTTTTGTGGGATTCATGAATCTGTAGTACCTCAGTACCACAGGTTTGTGAATGCTGTGGTAATATATTTTTTGCTTTGTGACAGCTTGGAATATATATTTATTTATTTATTTATGATCATTTGTTTTACCACCATTCGACAGGTTAGTGACATCATGGTGGTTTACATCCACAAAGCAATTGGAAACATCAACAATGTGATAAACTTTCTCGGACATCAGACTAAGCAAATATAATCTTAAAATTTAACTATACACCAGGATGGGACTGCATAGGACAACAGTTTCCAACCTTTAAGACAGACAGTACGGCACACGTCAGGGGAGGGAGCAAACAACTGCAGAGAATTAGAAAAATTGAATGCAATTATAAATATTGTAAATATGATTGTTTGTATAGCCATGTCCTTGGCTTTTTAAAAAATTTTGAATGAACTCTCAAACTGCATATGAACTGCAAAAAAGTTCCAAAAACAGGGGGCTACACAACGAAATGCAGAAGTCCGGGTCCATTCTAACATAAAGTGCCAGCGGCATGGAATTACAAGATAATTGGCCTGGGAAGATCTGAGGGAACGCTGAGAAAATATGGAATTAAAGAATGTAAATAGAGGGGGATCCTGTATAATGTGCTCAATGTCTTATTCTCATGACTTTGAACTGAATCCTGTTGATAACTGGCAACTAATGCTGCTCCATCAAATACAGCGTGACATGGTCAAAGTTTCATCTTATAAATTAACTTTATCACCATATTTTGGTTGAATTGCAATGTTTTTTATATTGTAAATTGGTGTGCCGAATAGGTAGGAATTACAATATTTCAAACAATTAAGATCAATGCATGAAACAAAGTTTTCAAAGCTTTGGTATCTAATTTGGAATGTATAGACTTAATCATTTAGAGAATACAGAATGATTTCTTAACCAAAGATGATCTATGTATGGTAAAAGATAATGCACTATTTAAAATCACTCTTAGGGGTATGTTTACTAAACCGTCTTAACGTGTGCCCGGCGTTAGTGTGCAGGATGCCATAAAAGGAGTGTGCGTTTCGGTTTTAATGTAGCAAAATGTGATTATCGCGCGATAACGTGCGTTGCGCACATTATCGGGCGAGACGACGCTAAGCACGTTAACGCGTGGTAATCTTAAGTAGGTGCGTAGACATACAACCACAGAAACAGAAGTGTAGCACAATGGTAAATACACTGATTGATGGTATGGGGTCATGAGTTTGAACCCACAGTGTGCCTAAGGCTGGCTGAGGCATTAGCTTTTACGTGTAATTATTGCTGTTTGCGGCAGTTTAGTTGTATTTTAATTAGTGCTGCCAGCAAACACACCCTCACGTGCCGTAACCTAAGGTGCTGCATAAGGTACCCTATAAGGAACTCCATAGGGCACATTATAAAGTACACTGTCTGCCAAGGCACCCTATAATGTCCCCTATAGGGCACCCTATAAGGCGCTTTAGAGGACACCTGATAAGGCACCTTATAAGGCGCTTTTAGGGCGCCCTATGGGGCGCCTTATGGTTACAGTACACTGAGGGTGTTTTTGCTGGAAGCACTAATGTACATTAAAAATAGACAATGTCTCGGACAGCCCTATCAAATAACCCCACCATGGGTTTGAATCCATGACCTATGGCTCCACAGGCAGTGAAGTAACCAGTGGGTTACAGCTGCTGACAAGCCCCTGGCTGGCTGCAGAAGTACTGCACGTCACCACACAAACTGTCTGCTGTAGTCACCAGGATAGGGTTAACCCACCCGTACCCATGATGCACTGCACATGCAAATCAGTGGTCTACAGATGAGCATGAGATGGGGTATGCACCCCCACAGCACCTCGGCCTGGTAGGGGGAACTGACCATGTGCACCCCCACAGCACCTCAGCCTGGTAGGGGGTACTGACCGTGTGTGATACTGGCACAGAGTAGCTACAGACCGTCACATTGTGCGGGTACCATGCTCACCTTGAGGGTGAGGTGGGGCGCCAGGTCCACAGCACCTTTCATGGCTGAAATACGCCATGCTGCAGGTCCCCATCAGTGCTACAGTGTGTGCTAGGTAGTTCCTGCAGACAAACCTAGCATACATCTGTGTCCATCTGTATTTCTCAGTCATGTCTAGCCCTATGGGCTATGATGCACCCAGAATAGTGCATACTCTGTGTTGGTGCCATGGTTACATGATGTAGGTGAAGGGGGGAGGGGTGTTTGCACCCATAGGCAGATTATGTACCACCACCCAACCAGGATCTCCCACCAACAGATCCACATTCTACCTCCCTGCAATGGTAGCAGTAGAGGGGACCATCAAACCCAGTCCTGCTGGGTAACAGACACCCTACAGGACAGTCAATGCAAGATCTGTACACATCCATAAAGCAATAGCAGACAGACAGTAGGCCTGAAAATGCTCAGCTGCCCCCCACCACTATCTGACATTCTCAAGCAGCGAGCCTCCAGCCGCTGCACTCTGCAAGGTGCTCCAGCAAGACACATACTAGCTGCAGACAGTCTGCTAGCTAGTCCATAGTGCATGTTGTTTGTTGTACATATGTTTGTTGTACATATGTATATAGTTAGCCTGTTGCTCCAAGTTCAAACTCCTGTTACAATGTAAACACAGATCAGTTGTCTGACTGTGCAATCTTTGTTATATGTAAACCGCACTGATAATAAATAGCATGGTATATAAAAGCTGTTAAATAAATAAATAAATAAATGTTCCTGGAGGAGATGCGCGTACCCAGAACTGGGATGTCAACATACACCCCAAGCAGATAAGTCAGTGATTGGACCCCAAAAGAGAACCCACAAATATCACATGAAAAAAAGGTTATAGAGCACTATGGGGGAACCTAGCCATGCCGTGGTTACTGCTCAGTCAGGGTGAGAGTGACCTCCCAGCAGGACATGCTGTGGCCACTCTGTCTGTGCAGGGGGTGGCCAGGCACTACAATGTCCGAGCCATTGCCCTATGCCCTGTGCAGATGCAGCAGGCCAGGCCACCCTAACCAGGCTATTCCCACAGTACCTTGCTCCTCTTTATGCACATTGGCAGGCCAATACTGGCAACAGTGCTAGCAGTGTGGGTTATGGAGGGTGTTGGCAGCCACCACACACTGGATAGACAGACACACACTCCACACACTTATGCCAGCACTGTGCAACTATAGAGGTGTTTGGCAGCCCTGGCCACCACACCAGTCCTGGGCACAGTGCAGGCATGGCTATGGTACGCAATACTGTTGGGGTCACTCTGTCAGGCACCAGACCTGAGGCACACTCCACAGACATCAGAAAGATTGCTATGATGCAGCTCAATCAGCCAATTGTGCTTAACGTAGGAATTGCTATCTGCCAGTTATCATAGCAACCTTTGGATAGCTGTGTACAGTTTTCCCAGGTTTAGGGTGGCATTGCTAAGGTATGCAAGTGCTAGTATTGGGAGATGCATGCAGGGCCCAACATCCTACCTCTCCAGGAGGCTTCGGATAATGGAGCCTGTGGGTGCGGGTGTGTCTGCCCCTGTTGGCCGCTGCTCTAGGGCAGAGGTTCCCAACTCCAGTCCTGGAGGGCCAAATACTGTTCGGGTTTTCATGCTGTCCCTAATGAATATGCATGAGATACATCTGCATACCATGGGGGTGGTGCATAGAAATGCAGCACAGCCATATTTATTAGAGGCAGCATGGAACCTGAATGGTGTTTGGCCCTCCAGGACTGCATTTGGGAGACTCTGCTCTAGGTAATGCACATGTTTATGGTGTCTGTGCTCTGTAGGGTAAAATGTAGTGTTTTGGGCATGTCTACGTCATCTGCAATAACGGTTCTGTCTGTATTAGCACGTTTTAGTAGTGGGTAAAATATGGGGGCTGGGTTGGCAGGAGCCACAGCTGGGACTTGAACCTGTGACCTTCTGCTCCTGAATACACTAGCTGTGTGCACTGCACCACCATGTTGCCACAGAGACAGAGCATTCCCTGGGGATACCATGACTGTTCGTCAGACAGGGCCTGTCTGTTTCAGTGCATGGCACCCACCTACACAGGGCTAGGCCACGGTCTGCTCTGGGCAGCTGCCACTGCCTCCTCCACCACCAGTACCCCTCTGCCACCCTGCTGACAGTCCCTTCTGCTGGTGGTGCTGGTGGAGCGCAGTCTCAGGCCATGCAGTGTGGGGGTAGGCGGCTGCCTATGGTGCGGGTTCTGGGGTAGGGGTGCCTGCATAGCTGTCCACGCTTCCCCCCAGCACTGCCTGCCAATGTTCTGTGCCCTTGGGGGTACCTGCTGGGTACTATCCCCTGTGACACTGTGGGAAGCACACTCGTGCCCATGTTGGGCCCTCATCAGTTGCTGTCTGGCTGCACTACTGTTTCCCCTCATTAAACCTTATTAAGTAAAGCCACAATAGAATCCAATAAAAAAAAGGCTCACTTCTAACAACCCTACACTGACACCATAATCATGTTGTTAAAGGCAAATAATATCCCACAGTGTTATTTTTTTGTCGGATCGTCTGTACTGAGAATGTATAAACATACTCGTTTAACAGACCCTCCTTTTTATTCGATTTTTAAAAAAGGTCTCTTCGACCAAATTTTGCCTGAGACTATAAACGGCCCATAAGACCAGCCCCTGCAAACAACTTATGTGATAAATGCTACATGCACAATCATCTCTTCCAATGAACAGTTTTCTGTAACCAATGAATGTCTCTTGTTAGGGAAATATCACTACTTATCTGGACCGTTGAGAGTTCTTACAAGACAGCTTTTGTCGTTCCCGTTCTCCTCACTATTCCAAAATACTCCCTCTTGGTCCAAAGTCATCAGTCCAGCCAGCTTGGGACCCAAAGGGCTTACCCATCGCTGCTATTCCCTTTTAGACATTCAAACAGCAGTTGAGTAATCATGCGATACAAAACTTTGTGTTTCAAGCCCGCTGTCCAAATGGCCCTTTATCAAGCTCAGCTTACCCAACTTCCTGTTTCGTTCAAACATGAATGACGTCAGCTCTACTCAATAGAAACACATGGGGACAAATGATGGCATCAGACACACAAAAACTGAAGCTCAATTTAAAGACCACCAATCGATCTCCGTATTTAATCCGGATGGACTAATCGTTTTAAGCACAAAAATCCACCGTTGTTCTTTATAGTGTAACACAGACCGACGATCCCCACCCCGCGTTAACGGGGGGACCGCGTCCAATGTTGTCCATCATAACTGCTCAAAAGTGTGGGAATGACACATACAATGTTGAACCATCGGGGCATTCAACACCTTAGTATTTATCCGTGATCTATGTTCTTGTAGCCATTTCCGAATTGTCCGTGTTGTCATACCCACGTAGAACAGCATGCAAGGACACATGATCAGATACACTACATAAGTGGACGTGCAATCTGTAGCGTATCTCAGTGGGTATCATTTGTGATCACGCGGATCCACCCATTCAATGCCTTCTAAAGTAGAAGAACACATATCGCATGTTCCACAAGCTTGATGACCCCCTACTGCCAATGTTGTGTCCCTATGCATACTGCCATGAACCACCCGATCTGCTAAGTTAGCACCTCGGCGATACACCAGGTGCAAGGGTAATTGGAAGCATGGGTGCTCTGCCAAAATATGCCAATGAGTTCTAAGAATCCTAGAGATGTCGATCGTACGAGGCATATAGGAGTGGAGGAGTGGCCTAGTGGTTGGGGCAAGGTACTTCAGGCCGGAAGGTCGGGGGTTCAAATCCCACTAGAGGACAGCAACCTTGGGCCGGAAGGACTGGGGTTTCTAGTCCCACAGGTGCTCCTTGTGGTCTTGGGCAAGCCACTTAACCCTCCATAGCCCATGTTCCCTGTAAAATAGTTATCTCCAAGTTATAATGTCCTTTTCAATGTAATTTCAGTTTGTTCAATGTAAACCGCACTGATGCAGAATAGCGCGGTATATAAGAGAATGTAAATAAATAAAATAATAAATAAATACACCCATAAAACATTGTATTGATTCCTTCTTCTGCGAATGTGAAACTTCCCACCACTCGGGATGGTTATTAAGTGCCCGTTTATATGCTGAATGAATTAAAGTCATTGGATATCTACGAGCCTGTAGTCGATTCTTCTAATCCTTAGAGTGTTTCTTGTAATCAGCCCTAGTAGAACAAAGGCGGCGAATGCGAATAAATTGACCTATAGGTAAAGCTCGTCGGAGAGATCAAGGATGAAAACTCGTATAGTGCAACAGAGTATTCCGTTGAACAGGTTTTCGGTAAAGGGTAGACTGTAACCTCATGTTCTCTTTATATAAGGTCATATCTAAAAATTCTATCTGGGAATGATGCAACTTAGCCTCAAATTTGATGTACTCATGCAACGTGTTTAACCATAACAAGAATTGTTGCAAACCTTCCACAGAACCAGTCCAAACAAAAAACACATCGTCCAAAAAACATTTCCAAACCGAAACCTGCTGAAATTCCGGTGCTGTATATAAATAAGTATCCTCAAAATGAGACATGTAAAGAGCTGCCACGGAGGGGGCTACAGTAGCCCCCATTGCTATTCCAAAACATTGATGGTAAAATGTCTGGTCATATAGAAAATAATTCTCATTCAGCACCCATGACAATAGCTGCAATACAAAGCTTTTTGGTAATCGTGAAGGTAAAGATAATGGTAAAGCTGCTAATATCAAATATGCTTCTTTCTGATCTATGTTTGTATACAACGCTACCACATCAAGAGTTACTAAAATATGATGAGGCAATACCGGAACATCCCGTAGTTGAAACAAAAAATGATAAGAATCTTTAATATATGATCTAATAGAAAGCGTCAAGGGTTGAAAAAATCTATCACAGAAAATCGATAGCGGCTCAAGTGTAGACTCACGGCAAGAAACTATTGGGCAACCGGGCGGATCCTCCAAAGATTTATGGATTTTGGGGACCATATATAAAACAGGGATTTTAGGATATTTCAGATTGAGAAAATTAAACTCCTTTTTTGTAATCCAGGCACATTGCATCGCCATGGTGATATATTCTGTAATTTCCAATTGCAGCTGGGGTCCAGGATCAACTAGCAATGTCCTATAATACTTTAAATTATTTAAATGAGCCAAAACCGAGGCATGATATCTGGCAGTATCTTGTACTACTACCGCCCCCCCCTCCCCCCTTATCTGCTCGCCAAACTGTAAAATGAGGGGCATTACTTAAATCCCTCAAAGCTCTATGAAGAGGGCCAGAAAGATTGGAAAATTTATCACATAAGTTGTTTGCAGGGGCTGGTCTTATGGGCTGTTTATAGCCTCAGGCAAAATTTGGTCAAAGAGACCTTTTTTAAAAACCGAATAAAAAAGAGGGTCTGTTAAACGAGTATGTTTATACATTCTCAGTACAGACGATCCGACAAAAAAATAACACTGTGGGAAATTATTTGCCTTTAACAACATGATTATGATGCCGGTGTAGGGTTGTTAGAAGTGAGCCTTTTTTTATTGGATTGTGCACTACTGTTTCAGCATTCCTATGGGCCACCTAGGCATCACCCTAGTCCGCACTGTGGCCCAGCTGCACCACAGCATGTGCCGCCTGCAGCCCTCTGTGTCCCCTTTTCCAGCATCTGTCCAGTTGCCCGTTCTGACATGCCCGCCCTGCTCTTGCAGAACATGTGCATGCCATAGGAAACCTGCCCAATGGAGAGGGAAAACCTGCTCAGCGCAATTTCACTGTGGGCTCATTCACCTTGTATGGGGACGGAGCATAGACCCTTCCAAAATTCATATCTTTATTTTGGAGCTTTCTCGGGAGTGTTTTTTGATGTTTCCCATTAACATCACTACTGGCCAGCATGGTTATGTTTTTATTACATTTTCTGCTGGTCATTTTCACTGTTTATTTGCCCTTTTGTTCCGTGCACATGTATCACACTTATCACTTTTTGTAGGTGTCCCTGGTTTTGCTGTACATTGCTGACGGAAATGGTTTATTTTCCCTTTAAATCAGCTCTAACGCCAGGGTTTCACTGGTGTTAGTTTTCAGCCTCATATTTCACAGTGTTAGTGTGCGGGGAGCCTCTCCCCTCCCACTCTTTGCCCATTGACCCTCTCTCTCCGCCCCTGGGGAGCCTTTCTCCACACTCAGCGCTCATTTGCGGCGCTGCGCACGTTATCGCGCGCTAAGATACCTCTGCGCCCGATAAAGCACCATTATTGTGCGATAAGGTACCTTATCACGCGATAATGTGGCAGAGCGCACATTAAGACGGTTTAGTAAACATACCCCTTAGGGTATGTTTACTAATCAGCGGTAGCGGCTTCCATGCGATATCGGAGTCGTGGCCCCATTAAGATGTGAAGTCCATCAGAGATCAATTTTGTCCCCCAACACATTTTAATATTCTTTTAGCCTTCCCCTTACAGAATTTGTCCAAGGGTTCAGACTGAGTATTCACATTTATGCAGATGATATGCAAATTTTAGCTGTCAATGTTTCCTGGGATCAAGCTTTCCAGAAAACAGTTGTGGAAAATCTGGATTGTACTGCTGAATGGATTAAAGCACATAGCATTTTGTTTTTTGAAAGATCACACTAGGAAAAAATATCAATCCATTATATGAGCAGACAATTCCAGTTAAGACATCACTCCACACTAAGGGGTGTGTTTACTAATCATTAGCTGTCATTGCAGCACTAACATGGCAGCTACCGCAGGCAATTTTCTGCAATAGCTGCATTTTGTGCAATAGCAGTGTGAGTGGGTGGAGTGTAGGCAGAGAGTGGGCGTGCCTTAGCATGTGATTACCTCGGGCATTGACAGCATGCGGTAGCAGCACATTTTTCAGACATTGCATATGCAACTAACGCCATCTCCACAATGCTGTCTCACCACGATCTTGCATTTTCACCCTGTTATCTGTTGAGGAAATGCTGGGCATGCCCCCAACCTATAATGCATGACTTTTATAGCTATCACAGCACTTTTGTAACTAATGCCCGGTATTAGCTGCAAAAAGCTACCGCGCTTTAGTAAATATACCCTTAATTGATCCAAAATGGCTTTCTATGTTAATTTGAAGATAATAGGATGGTGATGGGCTAGACAAGAGGGATCTAACTTGGAATCCATCAAGCATGGTTGAATGATACATAGATGTTTTCCATGAGATCGTGACTTTCCCTTGGGCAAGGCTATCATTGACCTGATCCAATATTATTTTAAAGCAATCTGGAAGTAATTCCTGTAGTAGTGTGGGAGGCATTGGATCTATGGAAAAACTACTGTATGTAAGTTAATTGACAGAGGACAGAAGTTCTTAAGAGCATTCCTAGCCGCAGCATTGAAATGATAGCTAGCTTCAAGTAGGGCCTGCTATCTTTTAAAGGGATTGGTTTGTAATGATAAGAAACTCACACCCTATTCTCAAACCCTTGTCAAAATTCCATACCCCCAGATCCCCTTTTGAAGTAATCCCCCTCCTCACAATCTCTAAATTAAACTAGGAACCAAAATTTGAGAACTCGTCCCTAGAATATTTTCAAAAAGGATAATTTAGGAGTCTAACTCCAAAAGTTCAATATTGAATATTGACCTCATAGCAGAGCTAACAAAGGTAATGAGAACAGCAAACATGATAAAGGGGATGGAATGGCTTCCTTATGAAGAAAGGATAAAAAGGTAAGGGCTCTTCAGCTTGGAGTGGAAATATTAGAAAGGTCTATAACATCATGAGTGTGGCAAAGAGGGAATGGTATAAATAGCACTAACACTAGGGAATATCCCATGAAACTAACAAGTAGCAGATTTTAAACAAAATTTGAAGAAGTATTTTCCCACTCGGCAAACAATCAAGCTGTGAAATTTATTGCGTGTGGATCTGTGCAAGGCATTTAGCATTTTGTAGCTAAGAGGCATGTTTACTAAAGCGCAGTAGTGCAGGGTTTAGCATAGCCATAAGGCTCTTGTGCTAAAACCACCGTGCTACCCAAGCAGCACACGAATAGGTGGGTTTGGGTAGAGTTAGGGTGGAGAGTGGGTGGTTACAGATGTGCAGAGCTAGCATGGACATGCTAGTGGTGCCGTCGGGCTGGAAAGACACAACTAGCTTGTGTGCAACTAACCCCGGTCTCTGACCAGGCAGTAAGTTGTATTCGTTGTGCCAGAATGCTGCCAATGTGTTGTATGGGTGCACTGCCCATACCAAACAATATCCTGACATATCCTCAACATGTCCCATTGGTCAGGAACCATTTTAGGGGCATCGCCAAGAAATAGCAGATCGAAGGAAACAATTCCATACTAACCTTCTAAAGAAATCATTAAATAAACATCATGACCTCTTCAACATCGTAAGAACAATGGCAAAGGAACCAACACCTCAACAAACGCAAGCAATACAACCGCAAGAATATGCTGAATACCTAAAGTCAAAGATGACAAAAACATCCAACATTTGTACCTCTGGACCAACAAAGAATGATATATTCACAGTCAACCACATTAACCAAGTTCAATACACTATCAATCAAAGAAATTGAGAACACTATCGCATCAATAAATGCTACCACCGCTGCAAGCGATCCCTGCCCGGCAGCCTGGATAAAAAATCTTAAACATGAAGTAAGCTTCTTCATACAGAATATCCTTGAACAATCCTTTTCAACTGGAACCTTTCCTCAAAGCCTCAAACAAACCTCAATTAGACCATTACTAAAAAAACAGTAAATTAGACCCCCAAAAAGTAGAATCCTACAGGCCAATATCCAGTATCCCACTCCTAGCGAAAATAATTGAGAAAGTAGTCCAACGGCAAATACAACAGCACATAGACAATGAAGCTCCACTTGACCCTGCACAACACGGCTTTAGAGAGGCTCATGGAGTTGAGACCCTCCTCATCACACTATTCAACACACTAATCACAGGAATAGATAACATTCACCAAGGATTCATACTTATATTCATGGACATCTCAGCTGCGTTCGACTCAGTAAGCCACCAAATACTTATCGATCGCCTTAAGGAAAAAGGAATAGTTGGTGCCGCACTTGACTGGTGTATATCATATCTAACTAACCGTTGGCAACAAGTACGAATTGATGAAACTACTTCTGAACCATTTCTTCAAGACCAAGGGGTACCACAAGGATCTTCTCTGTCAGCGTTGATGTTTAATATATACATGCAACCCATTTGTGACCTCATTCGTTCCTTTAATGTCACCTGCTTAGCATATGCAGATGACATTCTACTATTCATGCCATTCTCCATCAATCACCCTGATTATACATCATTGATAACATGCCTCGAAGCAGTAGAAGATTGGCTCATCTCCCAAAATCTAAGAATCAACCACAGCAAGACTGATGTGATGTTTGTAACAAGAAACCAAAACTTCACACCTCCTACCTCCGTGAAGATAAAGGACAAGGAATTAACAGTAAAACCTACACTACGCTACCTAGGTATAACCCTTGACCAGCACCTCAATATGAAAGCCCACAGTAAAAACATAACAAAACTAATATATCACAAGATACGTACATTACGCCACCTGCGACCTCTACTGGAACCCTCAGACTTCAGAACCGTCTACCAAGCCCTGATAATGCCTCACATTGACTTTGCAAATGCAATTCTATACGGACTCCCTCAAGCAACATTAAATCCTCTCCAACTAGCGATGAACACTGCTGCCAGAGTACTTGAAGGAATATCAAAGACAGATCACATAACCCCAGTTCTAAAAAGACTCCACTGGCTACCAACCAACGCAAGAATCCACTACAAGATACTGATCACTACATTCAAAGCCATAAACAACCAAGCACCATCAACCATTACCAACCTTGTACACTCACAGACTCCTAATAGATCCAGAAGGTCAATTGCAATGAATACATTAATAATCCCGAAACAAACAGTCAGATACACTAAGGAAACAACCAAAAGAGCCTTCAGTATCCACGCCCCAATAACCTGGAATGCCCTCCCACTAGAACTGAGAGTTATAACCAGCCTAACACAATTCAGAAAGAGTCTCAAACACCACCTCTTCCTAAGCTATTTCCCAATCTAACCTTCGCACATGAAAATATTACAGACACTTTTTCTGACCAGGACATTTTCCCAACTGATATCCAAATGTGACTAATGTATTTCAATATTCTGTAAATAGTTAGCTAGCCTATGTAGTTGTACCTTGTTATTCCCAAGTTTTCAAAAACCCTGTTACTTGTAAAATGCATTACAGTTCTTTGTATGTATATGTTTGTTACATGTAAACCGCGCTGGTGACAATAGTGCGGTATATAAAAGATGTTAAATAAATAAATAAATAAATAACTAATCAATCGTCTAGGGAGTCTGCCTTCAAAGGAGCACACACTAGATCCTGACAGTCTCAGAAACTTAAAGAGCTCTGCAGCTTATGCACAGTCTTGCAGGGAGAGTGAGCACAAATATACCTCCAGGGCTTTATACCATTTTTGTTAGTGATATTGCAGAAGGGCTGTCGGGTAAGGTTTGCCTCCTTTCAGATGATACCAAAATCTGCAATCGAGTAGACACCCAGGAAGGAGAAGATAACATGAGGAGGGATCTAGTAAAGCTTAATGAATGTTAGAGAATTTGGCAGCTGAGATTTAATGCTAAAAAAGAAGGGTTATGCATTTGGGCTGCAAAAATCCAAGGGTGCGGTACAGTATAGGGGGTGAAGTATTTCTGCCCATGAAAGAATAGCGAGAACTGGGTGTGATTGTTTCTGGTGATCTTAAGGTGGTTAAACAGGTAGAAAAGGTGGTGGCAAAAGCCAGAAGGATGCTTGGGTGCATAGGGAATGGCCAGCAGGAAAAAGGAAGCACTAGTGCATCTGTATAAGTCTTTAGTGAGACCTCATTTGGAGTATTATGTGCAATTCCGGAGACCACACCTTCAAAAGGATATAAACAGGATGGGGTCAATGCAGATGGTGGCTACCAAAATGGTCACTGGGCTTCATCATAAATCATGGGGACAGACTTAAAGATCTCAATATGGAAGAAAGACAGGAGAGGGGAGATATGATAGAGACAGAGTAGAGTGACCAAAATGGTAAAGGTGATGGAAGGATATCTCTATGAGAAAAGGCTTAAAAGGTTAGGACTCTTCAACTTGGAAAAGAGGTGGCTGAGGGAAGATATGCTAGAGATCTGTGTGCCTTTGAGTCAGTGCTGACTCCAGGAACCCCAGCAGCTCCTGGGTTTTCTTGGCAGTGTGACTGGAAGTAAATTGCCAGGTCTTTCTTCCAAAGGTTAAGTGACTTGCCCAAGGTCACAAGGACTGCTAGTGGGAATTGAATGCTGGTCTTTTTGTTACCAAGCCAGTGCTCTAACCATTAGGCTACTCCTCCACACCAGAGGTCTACAAAATAATAAATGGAGTGGACTGGGTAAATGTAGATCGTTTTTTTACTCCTTCAAAAAGTAGAAAGACTAGGGGACACCAAATGAAACTATAAGACTACAGTAATCAGAGCAAACGTTTTTTTCATTCAACACATAATCAAACTCTGGAATTCATTACCAGAGAATGTAGCAAAAGCTGTTAGTGTAGCTGGATTTAAAAGAGATTTAGACAAGTTCCTGGAGGAAAAGTCCATAAAGAAGACTAGGGAAATCCACTGCTTACCCCTAAGACAAGCAGCATGGAATCTGTATACCTTTTGGGAACCTGACAGATGCTTGTGATCTGGATTGGCCACTGTTGGAAACAGGATGAGCTTAATGGACCCTTGGTCCGACCTAGTATGGAATATCTTATGTTCTTATGAGATGTTTAAATACCTCCGTGGCATAAATGCACAAGTACAGAGCCTCTTTCAATTGAAGAAATCTCTGCAATGAGGGGGCATAGGATGAAGATGAAAGGGGATAGCCTCAGGAGTAATATACAAAAATATTTACTTAAGGAAGGAGTGGTAGATGCAAGGAATTGGCTCACAGAGGAGGTCAGGGATGGCAGAACAGCAATATGATTGGGGGGATCCAAGCTCCGCCCCAACTCTTCCCTGAGCTCTGCCCCTAGCCCCCACAGCCTTCCCCTCCTGTTCTTCCCACAGGGATCCAATCTCTGTCGGGCAGACAGAAGGAGTCTTTGCCGCAATCATGGCTGCTCTCGTCTCTTCTGTCCATGGCAGATGGGATCACCGTGGGCAGAACAAGAGGGGAAGGCCGTGATTGCGGCCTCCATGCAGTTTATGGCTGGCACCTAGCAGGCAAAATTTTGGTGGGGCCAGGGCCTGTGTGGCCCACCCCATTCCGACACCTATGGTGGAGGTAGTAGAGACAAGGACTATATCTGAATCTGAGCATCGCTAGCCCTCCAACTGCCCTGGTGAAGCTCCTGCCCTATCCGGGCAGTGGGAGCCTTTCCCCCACACACTCCTGCCCTATCCGGGCAGTGGGAGCCCTCCCTCCACACACTCCTGCTCTATCCGGGCAGTGGGAGCCTTCCCTCCACACACTCCTGCCCTATCCGGGCAGTGGGAGCCCTCCCTCCACACACTCCTGCCCTATCCGGGCAGTGGGAGCCCTCCCTCCACACACTCCTGCCCTATCCGGGCAGTGGGAGCCTTCCCTCCACACACTCCTGCCCTATTCGGGCAGTGGGAGCCCTCCCTCCACACACTCCTGCCCTATCCGGGCAGTGGGAGCCCTCCCTCCACACACTCCTGCCCAATCTGGGCAGTGGGAGCCTTCCCTCCACACACTCCTGCCCTATCCGGGCAGTGGGAGCCATCCCTCCACACACACTCCTGCCCTATCCGGGCAGTGGGAGCCCTCCCTCCACACACTCCTGCCCTATCCGGGCAGTGGGAGCCTTCCCTCCACACACTCCTGCCCTATTCGGGCAGTGGGAGCCCTCCCTCCACACACTCCTGCCCTATCCGGGCAGTGGGAGCCCTCCCTCCACACACTCCTGCCCAATCTGGGCAGTGGGAGCCTTCCCTCCACACACTCCTGCCCTATCCGGGCAGTGGGAGCCCTCCCTCCACACACTCCTGCCCTATCCGGGCAGTGGGAGCCCTCCCTCCACACACTCCTGCCCAATCCGGGCAGTGGGAGCCCTCCCTCCACACACTCCTGCCCAATCCGGGCAGTGGGAGGCTCACACGCACGCAGGCAGAACCGCATAAAAGCGGCGTCCCTACTTTGTGGGAGCCGCTGAGCATCGCTAGCCCTCCAACCGCCCTGGTGAAGCTCCTGCCCTATCCGGGCAGTGGGAGCCTTTCCCCCACACACTCCTGCCCTATCCGGGCAGTGGGAGCCCTCCCTCCACACACTCCTGCCCTATCCGAGCAGTGGGAGCCTTCCCTCCACACACTCCTGCCCTATCCGGGCAGTGGGAGCCCTCCCTCCACACACTCCTGCCCTATCCGGGCAGTGGGAGCCCTCCCTCCACACACTCCTGCCCTATCCGGGCAGTGGGAGCCTTCCCTCCACACACTCCTGCCCTATCCGGGCAGTGGGAGCCCTCCCTCCACACACTCCTGCCCTATCCGGGCAGTGGGAGCCCTCCCTCCACACACTCCTGCCCAATCTGGGCAGTGGGAGCCTTCCCTCCACACACTCCTGCCCTATCCGGGCAGTGGGAGCCCTCCCTCCACACACTCCTGCCCTATCCGGGCAGTGGGAGCCAGCCCTCCACACACTCCTGCCCAATCCGGGCAGTGGGAGCCCTCCCTCCACACACTCCTGCCCAATCCGGGCAGTGGGAGGCTCACACGCACGCAGGCAGAACCGCATAAAAGCGGCGTCCCTACTTCGTGGGAGCCGCTGAGCATCGCTAGCCCTCCAACCGCCCTGGTGAAGCTCCTGCCCTATCCGGGCAGTGGGAGCCTTTCCCCCACACACTCCTGCCCTATCCGGGCAGTGGGAGCCCTCCCTCCACACACTCCTGCCCTATCCGGGCAGTGGGAGCCTTCCCTCCACACACTCCTGCCCTATCCGGGCAGTGGGAGCCCTCCCTCCACACACTCCTGCCCTATCCGGGCAGTGGGAGCCCTCCCTCCACACACTCCTGCCCTATCCGGGCAGTGGGAGCCTTCCCTCCACACACTCCTGCCCTATCCGGGCAGTGGGAGCCCTCCCTCCACACACTCCTGCCCTATCCGGGCAGTGGGAGCCCTCCCTCCACACACTCCTGCCCTATCCGGGCAGTGGGAGCCTTCCCTCCACACACTCCTGCCCTATCTGGGCAGTGGGAGCCCTCCCTCCACACACTCCTGCCCAATCCGGGCAGTGGGAGCCCTCCCTCCACACACTCCTGCCCAATCCGGGCAGTGGGAGGCTCACACGCACGCAGGCAGAACCGCATAAAAGCGGCGTCCCTACTTCGTGGGAGCCGCTGAGCATCGCTAGCCCTCCAACCGCCCTGGTGAAGCTCCTGCCCTATCCGGGCAGTGGGAGCCTTTCCCCTACACACTCCTGCCCTATCCGGGCAGTGGGAGCCCTCCCTCCACACACTCCTGCCCTATCCGGGCAATGGGAGCCTTCCCTCCACACACTCCTGCCCTATCCGGGCAGTGGGAGCCCTCCCTCCACACACACTCCTGCCCTATCCGGGCAGTGGGAGCCCTCCCTCCACACACTCCTGCCCTATCCGGGCAGTGGGAGCCTTCCCTCCACACACTCCTGCCCTATCCGGGCAGTGGGAGCCTTCCCTCCACACACTCCTGCCCTATCCGGGCAGTGGGAGCCCTCCCTCCACACACTCCTGCCCTATCCGGGCAGTGGGAGCCCTCCCTCCACACACTCCTGCCCTATCCGGGCAGTGGGAGCCTTCCCTCCACACACTCCTGCCCTATCCGGGCAGTGGGAGCCCTCCCTCCACACACTCCTGCCCAATCCGGGCAGTGGGAGGCTCACACGCACGCAGGCAGAACCGCATAAAAGCGGCGTCCCTACAGGGCGGGCCCGCGCCTGAGGGCCTCGCCAGAGGGCCCTTTGGCGGTGGCCCTTAGGCGGTGGAGATTAGGCGCAGTTGAAACATCATCCACTCAACCGCAACAAGGCTGCAAGTATCAAGAAGCCTGACTCACATGACCAAAACTCCGATAACGGACAGAAAACGAAAGTGCAACAATCAAACGACTGACGGCTTGAGCTCCCCAGGCCGGGTCTGAGCTCGCCGGTCCCGACCACCACGCTCCACGAGATTCCCATAGCTGGACCAAAATTCGACATCAAGAGCTTTCAACTACAACGATATCACCCAGGTAAACAATTACTGGACTTATCTACCTCCTGATGCAAAAGACCACTGTGCACCCTGGCCTAACACCCCCCCCCCCCCAAGTAGGAGCCAACATACCTCTGTATATATAATGTGTAAACTCCCCACTGTCACAAGCCCTGTTCTCCTCAAGCCAGCTGTTACATTGTAAACCCCTACCAACTCTAAAGGCTACTACTGTTTATTTAGAGCTAAATGAAACAAAGTATCTCTAACCAGCAAGTTGTTACATTTCAATGCAGTAACCCAATAACCTTCTTGCAATAACCTTAAGAGTGTATGGCACATTACTTTATCGGTTTATACTGATGGTTAGTTAACGATAGGACTGTATCGCACAATACTGTATCTGTTTATACTGAGTGATAAGGAACGTTAGGACTGTATCCCTATTTTGTTAAAATAATAAGAAACGCTGTACCCCAACCCATCTATCCCTGCTAGACTGTTGGTACCCAACAACTATCTTGACAGCCTACACTAACTCATCTCTAGGCCAGCTGCCTTGACTTCACCCCACACTGCGCCACTCGAATCCAAAATCCAAGTATTTCTGGCAGACATAAAATGGAGCCTGCTCACACCTTCCTGATTTTGTGCATGTGTATACTAACATCTTCATATAGAACCATCCCACACTCACAATACTGCATTCCTCTACTATATACACCAATCTACCTTCTCCACCCCCCCTCCATTACCCATCCTGCATCAATACAACTTAAATCCTATCACCACCACACAAACACCAAGTAAATTACCCCAACGACACACCCATATCAAAGGGAACAAATCTCAAAAACACCCTAAAACCAAAGCAAAGAACACTATTGGATCTCAAATACAATTCACACGAAACCACACACCAAGAACATCACACATGTAACATTATCCTTATTAATGCTAGGTCAATAAGGAATAAAACGCATATTATCCACAACATTCTAACTGACGAACAACCAGATATCCTATGCATAACAGAAACATGGCTCACTGACTCAGACTCTGCAACAATGAACCAAATACAGAAGCCCGGATACCAACTATACAACTGCCCACGCATCAACAGAAGAGGAGGCGGAGTCCTTATAGCAGCCAAAACCAGCCTTCAACTCACAACCACATCTACGGTCACAAATCCAGATCTTGACCTACTTAAAGTCGAGAGCATGGCATTATCCATCTGCCTAATCTATCGACCTCCCTCACCACAGCACGAAACATTAGCCACAGCACTAGAAACCATCACATCCACACAAAGCAAAAAATTCCAGATCATCCTCGGAGATTTGAACCTAGCATCAATTCCTCCGTCCCACACGGACTCCTTCTATGAAGCTATCGACCAATTGGGTTTCCAACAAATAATAAGCAACCCCACACACAATAGAGGAAACATCCTAGATATGATTTTCATACCCAGAAATCCACAACAAAGCAATGAACCACCTATAATAAACATAACTCAAGTACCATGGTCAGACCACCACCAAATCAACTGTAAACTTAAACTACAGTGCCAACCCAAAAACTCAAAGGAGATGAGAATGACCAACCCCATTAGGAAATTCAGCAAACTCAACGAGGAACACCTCATAAGCACCATTGCATCCCACATAAACCTAGAGTCCACAGACCTAGACGAACTAACTAACAGATGGAACACACACATCCAAAATACATCTAACCCAACTCTGAAACACACATCAAACCCACATAAGATCAACTCGGAACCCTGGTACACAGGAACTCTAATAAAATCAAAAAGGGAGCTCCGTAAAATAGAGAGAAAATGGAGACAAACCAAATCCTCCGATCTCAAAACTAAATACATGGCCCATCTCGCAAAATACAAAGACGACGTGAACAATGCAAAAAAATTACATCACACCAACATCCTAAACAAGGCAATCAATCGCCCACGAGAGTTATTTGAACTAGTCAAATCACTAACCAAAACCGACCAAAATGCCAACCTCAACAAATCCATCAAGGTCCAAACACTGGCAAACCACTATGCGACCAAACTGACGGCCCCTGGTCCTCCACCCCCCCCCCCCACCAACACCGCAAATCAGAAGTGAGAACAACACAACGCAAAACCAGTTATGGGAGCACTTCCACAAAATAGGAACCAAGCAAATCACAGCCATTGTCACAAGCCTGAAAAGCACCACCTCCCCACTAGATCCCTGTCCTGCATCCTGGATCAAGGCAGTGAAACAAGACATAGCACCTCACATAGCACACATAGTTAACCTATCCCTACAACAAGGAATCATGCCCTCAGAACTAAAGAAATCAGTCATTAGACCGATCCTAAAAAACACTACACTCAACGGAGAAGACCCAGCCTCCTACCGTCCCATATCAAGTATCTCATTCCTGGCAAAGATCATAGAAAAAACGGTCCTTCTACAACTCCAAGACCATCTGACTGACAGTGCTCCTCTTGATGACCAGCAATATGGCTTCAGGCAACATCATGGAGTTGAAACCCTGTTACTAGTTCTACTTAACAACCTCCTAAAGGGCCTTGAAAACAAAAAGAAAATGTACATTCTTGTATTCATTGACATCTCAGCTGCCTTTGATACAGTTAATCATGGGACCCTCATAAATAGGATAAAATCAATAGGAATAACAGGAACCCCACTAAAATGGTTCTCATCCTACATCTCAAATCGAACACAACAGGTTCAATTCAACGGAGAAAAAGCAGAATCTTTCTCACAAACACAGGGAATCCCCCAAGGCTCTGCTCTCTCAGCACTTCTGTTTAACATATATATGCAGCCACTATGCAAAATTTTCTCACGGCACGAAATTAATTACCACATCTATGCCGATGATATCATGCTATACACACAACTAGACACTAAAAACCCAGACTACAACCCACTGGAGACATGTATCGGAGAGATGCAAGACTGGTTACAACAAAGTAGTATGTCAATTAATCACAAAAAAACCGAAGTAATGTATATCTCCAAAGAACCGAATTTTGACCCTCCCACATCAATAACACTATGTAACAACACTTACCAAACAAAAAAGAAATAAAGTATCTAGGAGTCACATTTGACTGTGACCTAAAGATGGAAAAACACCTCCGAAAGACCAACAGAGCAGTTTTCCACAAGCTTAGAGTGCTCCAACCCATTCGGAATATTATTGATCCCCAAGACTTCAGAAAAGTGGCCCAAGCACTCATCATGCCACATTTTGACTACTGCAACGCCATCCTACAAGGTTTACCTAAAAAAAACCTAAACATATTACAAATGGCACAAAATGTAGCTGCCAGGGTCATAATGAAGAAAAATCTAAGTGACCACATCACACCAGTACTAATTCAATTACACTGGCTACCCATAACAGCTCGCACAAAATACAAAATACTAACAACCACCTTCAAACTCATCCACAACTTAGCACCTTCCTTCCTCAACAACCTAGTAAGATTGCAACCTCCTACCCGAAACAGAAGAACCCACAATTCCAACATCCTTCACACTCCAACAGATATAAGATCTGCCAAAGCTAACACCAGCCACAGGGCTTTCTCATATGCGGCGCCAACACTGTGGAACCAACTCCCACCAGAACTACGAGCTAGCAATGACCTTCTAGACTTCAGAAAGAAACTCAAAACGCACATTTTCCAATCACATTTCAACCTGAACTAAACCCACAGATGGAGCAGCCCCTGACCACTGTGTCCAAGAAGATTATCCTGTATATATGTATTTATGTATATATGTAAATGAACTCCCCCATAGCTAAGAAGTGTTAACTCTGTATGATGTGCTTTTCTGACAATCTGTATGTAAACAAAATTTGTACCTGCCTTGATTCGGCAGTTTCACAATAGTAATCCTACCTGCTTCTGATCGCTGGAAGGAGCGGGCTACAAATGCTTGCTAAATAAAATAAAATAAAGAAAGAAAGCATGGGATAAACACAGAAGATCTTTAGAGGAAAAAAAGGGGACTGTGGTAGTTGGTATGGAAGAGCAGACTTGATAGGCTGTATGGTCTTTATCTGCCATCATGTTTCCATGTTTCTATATGTAGTGTCAACATTATAGCTGGATTTAAAAGAGATTTAGACACGTTCCTGGAGGAAAAGTCCATAAACCATTATTAAAGAGGACTGGAATCTATATACCTTTTGGGAACCTGACAGATGCTTGTGACCTGGATTGGCCACTGTTTGAAATAGGATGAGCTTGATGCCTCCCTCCTCAGAGCAGTCCACAGCTCTGAGGAGGGAGGCATTAGGCTGAAAGCACCCATAGGGAGCCCCAGACCCCTGCACTGGCTTGTGTACAACATAGACTGCACTTCACCACGGAGCCAGTCCCCATGCCATCATCTGTTGCAATGTAGATGACTGCAGAAGCCCAAGTGGCAAACAGATGGCAGGGGGAATGAGGAGCAGTAGCAGCAGCTGATGGTTTACCTAGCCCCCCCCCCCACCTCTTCACAAGGACATTGGGGGAAGGGCATGGCAGGACAGCCACAAATGGTTGGACAGTCTGCCTGATTAGGGGTTAGACATTAGGCATTGGACTCAGTGATATGGCTTCATAGCCAAGGTTGGAGATAACTGAAGACAATTGGGGGACCAGGGCATGCAAATGGGGTGATGCAAATAATGACAGATGGAAGGTCTGGCAAATCATTGTGCAATCCGACCACTACCTCCTCTGCATGAGGGACCACAGAGCAGTGTGTATTTGCACCTGAAGCACTATGATGCAGCAATGAGTTCTGTTTCTGGGGGCCTGGTCTCTCACCCTGACTTTAGAAGCACATATCAAAGGCCTACTGGCTCATGAGCAAGTACCTACATTTCTCTCACTGAATGTTTGCTTGTTTGATAGTAACTGCCTTATCAGTGTTCCATTTCCCCTTGGCCCTTTGCCTAGGGGACAAGCTATTCTATATATCTGGAGAGCACATGTGGGCTACCCTGGCGTGGTTCTCCTCTTTTCTTCATGATCAATCCTATAAAGTATCATCATGGTGATTTTTTCCCCTTTTCCCCTTCAATGTGGAGTACCCCAGGCCTTAGTGCACCTCCCCTTCTTTTTAACATCTATCTTGCTCCACTCGTCACCCTTATTCAATCCTTGGGTGTTTCTTTTTCATTTTACATGCATGATATTCTAATTTTGGCCCCTATTGATAGCATCTCCCCTAACTTGTCCAATATTAATTCAGCCCTGGAATCTACTGTATCCTGGTTGCACAAACATGCCCTCAAACTTAAGCCGAATAAAATCATGGCCACATGGTTCACTGGTTCCTCCATCATTACCTCCCTGGTTCCAGTCTTAGGCTCCCATGCAATCTCTATTGCACCCTGACTTAAATACCTTGGAGTCATCATTGATAAGGACTTCTCTTTCTCATCACATATCTCTCATCTTTCTTGTTCAACCTTTGTTGCGCTCTGCAGGTGTAGAGCACTTCGTCCCATCCTCAATAAAGCAGCTCTAACTACCCTCCTTATGAGCACTGTTATTTCGCAAAATGACTATTGTAATATCTGCTTTGCTGGGCTCCCTCAGGCTGAGTTAAAATGGCTCTAGTCAGTTCGAAATACTGCTATCCACATTCTTTCTCGAGCAAAGAAGTATGATCATATTGCCCCATTCTTGACTGAACACCACTGGCTTCCTGTTAATCAGCGCATTCAATTCAAGGTTCTTGTGCTTGCACATAAGGCCCTTCATGATTCTACCCCTCTTTACTTGTCTTCCATCATTGTCCCATATGCTCCTAGATGCATTCTTAGATCCCTCCAAGATAATCGACTTGTCCAGCTTTCCCAACCAGAGTTAAATTTGAATCTGCATACCGTACCACTTTTTTTTACCTAGCCCTAGCCTTGTGGAATTGTCTTCCCACACATTTAAGACATGAGTCTTCCTTTGCACTTTTTAAGCTTTCCCTGAAGGCTCATCTCTTCACCCAGGACCTTGGGATCACCCCCCCATCTTGAACTGTGAAACTGATAGTACCTGCAAGATACTATAATCTTCTTTATAAGCTTTTGTTTTGTTACTATTTTACTTTTCCTTCGCTTTCCTGTTTTAATGGAGTTCCATTTTTACTTTTATTTAGTGTTTTAATTAGTGTTTTATTTTATTTGTTAACTTTTTTATCATTGCAAACTGCACTGTATACGCTGACAAGTGCTGTATATCAAGAACTAATAAACCATTTCTAGAAAGCTTGTGTTCTGGCTGGGGGTTGCCTGTCTACATTAGGGGTGTATAGGGTTTCCTGTGGTGTCTCCCCATGGTGAGACTGCCCTCCCCCCCCCCCCCCCACTGAGGTCATGCTACAGTAGTGGGTACTATGTGATAGAAGGGTTGGGTGCAGGGTACCCAGTCACTTGTCTCTCATATCTGTGTGGTCAAAGTGTAGAGCATATGGATGTTTATGTTTATTTAAAACTTTATACACCACCCGCCACAGGGTATCAGAGCGGTTTGCAATCATAAAATCATAAAAGGCTGCAGAAAGGAAAGAGAACGCCAATTTAGAAGTTTCCAAGAGGGGGAAAGGAAAGAGAACAGAAAAGTAAAAAAACATCAAGACAACCAATAAAAAAAGTTAATTACAATACTCGTTAAGGGGAAAGGTAGTAGGAGGTGAGGGAGGGGGTGGAAGGTTGAAAGCTATACAAAAAAGGTGAGTTTTTAAGTGGGTTTTAAAGGATTTGAAAGAAGAATCCAATCGGAGGGCAGGGGGGAGTGAGTTCCAGAGGCGGGGCCCAAGAAAGTAAAAAGCGGAAGACCGTGTAGATTCTAAGTGTGCTTGGGACGGGGAAGGAAGGAACAAGCGGTTGGATCTGCAAGTTCTGGCACTCTGCTCATGAGGTCCACATTTCTCACCAGCAAGCATCCTGTGCCAGATGTCTACAGTAAGAGGAGTGACAAGAAGGAGGCCCAAGCCTCTTTTACACCAGAGACCTCGTAACCTTCAACTGCAGCCTAAATAATTGGGCACCTTGTGAGAGGACGTTCATGCACCCTTTTCACATTGCAGGCACTGCTGACACTTTACCTGTACCCATATAGGGTCTCCTTTCAGAAGCTGCATTGCATCCAAATCCCCCACAAACAGACCCCAAACATGGTGTCTATGCATGTCTTTGCTGTCCTAATTTGCATGCGCTGCCCCATTACTCTCAGCAGTGCTGCAGGATGTGCCTATTCCCAGATCATTAATAGCAGGGCACTCGTAGCGAGTGTCTTTGCAATGCGCATGTGCTCTGGCAACGCATTCTCTACTAGCGTTCTAGTGAAATGCCTCACTTGCAAGGTACATGTGCTTCAGCAGCATGTTTCCTACTATCATGCCTAGAGCAGTCTTACTTTCTACCATGGTCACTATGCCCCCACCATGGTAAATTTGCACATTAACTTTGTTTGTCCTGCGTTGGACATAACACTTTAGTAAACATACCCTTAAGTTTAAAAGTGGTTTGGATAGGTTCCTGTTAGAGATGCCCAAAAACAATAATTAGGTAGATAGACTTAGAGGCCTATTCTGTTCGGGGCATGTCCAGGCCGTCCAGACATCCAAAATCCGGATGGACTGGAATTGCATTCAATTCCACACCGCGGGAGATAGACGTTCCCAAGGGAGTGGAATCAGGACACTTGGATGGGTCAAATGGGCCCCGATCCAGCTTCCTTGCACATCCAGCAACCTCCCTGTCTAGCCCTTTTTATGCTCCTGCATGTTGCCTTGGTGCCGTGGAGTCTCGTTGCCATGGCACTGGGATGCGCTGCCATGAGGAGCACTGAAGTGCCTAACGCTGTCCCACTCGTATTTACTGCTTCCTGGCTCTCAGCAGGGGCAGCCAGGGATGGGATTGGGTCACGGGTACTTACCTCTGCCTGGCCTGTTGCTGCAGTGGGCCTGTGGGCCCCAATCACCACCATCCATTGGACTTATTCCACCACAGAGATGGATTAAGTCCAACATCCATCTTGGTGCACCCGGACGTACAGAGCCATGACCTGAATCGGCCCTGTATGGCCGGGTTGTGTGCCAAGCCCCCACACTGCCCCATCTCCACCCTGTCACCGCCCCTTCCTGCCCCATCTGGAGCTCCCCACAAGGAGCTCCTGGATCAGAATCGCCGAACAGGGACTAGCAGGACTTGTATGTTTAGACCGGACATACATCTCCGCTATTCCCAATTCAGAATGACCCTCTTAAAGAAAGCTATTGCATATCCCTGAGAGTAACAAATAATGGAATACTTCCTAGTGATCTAGACTGGCCATTTGGTATGAACCAGCACGTCATGTCTTGTGATCACATCAAATTTACAGGCTTTTTACATCCTTTTTGTTTCCCAGTGTCATAAACATTCATTTTTAGGGGTATTTTTTTAAAGAATTTTTTGTGCGTAAACCCAAAGGCCTTTTTATAAAATTGCTCCATGTGTAAAAGTAAACACAGTGACAAGAAGGAGCAGCCTGACCAGAAGGAGGAGTGTAGGTGGAGCGTAGTTTGAGTCACAAAGCACCCGCACAGGTTATAAAACACCTATGTGCCTACTTCATACATTGATCGCAGCTTGACCCTGGCTTCCCAGCTGGTGTATACATGCATGGCTGTATTTTAGACACCATTGCTGCAGCTTTGGTAATGCTATTTAATAAAGCCCCATGGGTTTCTATGGGGTATGTTTATTTATATATTTTATTTACATTCTCTTATATACTGTGCTATTCTGCATCAGTGCAGTTTACATTGAACAGGGCATTATAACTTGGAGATAACTATTTTACAGGGAACATGGGCTATGGAGGGTTAAGTGGCTTGCCCAAGACCACAAGGAGCACCTGTGGGACTAGAAACCCCAGTCCTTCCAGCCCAAGGTTGCTGTCCTCTAGTGGGATTTGAACCCCCAACCTTCTGGCCTGAAGTACCTTGCCCCAACCACTAGGCCACTCCTCCACTCAATAACTTACTAAAGGGTTTTAACATTGCAGCAGTGGTATTATTGCGCGATAAGTGATGTTAGCACGCGATAATGTAACATTATCGCACGATAACGTCACTTAGCGTGCGATAATGCAGCGGCGGTGTTAAGGCACACTAACACTGTGAAATCCGGCTCTGAAGGGTGGAGTAAGGCTTCCCAGAGGGCAGAGAGAAGGGGTCAATGGGCGGAGATTGGGAGGGGAGAGGCTCCAGGCACACTAACGCTGTGAAATCCGGGTCTGAACATTAACGCCAGTGAAACCCTTGCATTAAGGCACATTTGCAGGAAAGAGAAACCATTTCACTCAGCAATGTACAGCAAAGCCAGGGAAACTCAAAAACGTGATAGTAGTGATACATGTGCATGGAACAAAAAGGCAAATAAACACAGTAAATGACCTGAACAACATTTAAAATCCCAATAACCAAGCTGGCCAAAAGTGATATTAATGATAAACATAAAGCAACACCACTGACAAAGCTCAAAAAATAAGATATCATGTTTGGAAGGGTCTATTCTCTGTCCCCCTACAAAGTGTATGATCCTACATTGAAATAGTGCTGATCAGGGTTTATTCACGTCTATATTGGGCAGGTTTGTTATGGCATGCACATGTGCAGTAACAGCAGGGTGGGCATGTAGGAAAGGGCAACTGTGCAGATGCTGGAAATGGGATATAGAGGGCTGCAGGTGGCACATGCTGTGGTCCAGCTGGGGCAAAGTGCGTGTTAGGCAGATGCCTAGGTGGCACATAGGAATGCCAAAACTGTAATGCAGCAAGACAGCAACTGACAAGGGTCCAACATGGGCACGAGTGTGTGTCCCACAGTGTCACAGGGGAGATTACCCAGCAGGTAACCCCAAGGGCACATAACATTGGCAGGCGGTGTGGGGGGGGGGGGGAGGAAGCATATGTCCATGTAGGCACCCGAGAACCCACACCATAGGAAGCTGCCTACAGGCATACTGGAAGGCCCAGGACTGTGCACCACCAGCACCACTAGCATAATGGCATGGCAGCATGGTGGCGGAGGGGTGCTGGTGGCGGAGGGGGCAGTGGCATCTGGACACAGAAGACCATGGCCTAGCCCCGTTTAGGTGGGTGCCGTGCAATGCAACAGACAGGGTCTGTCTGATGAACAGTCATGGTATCCCCAGGGAATGAACTGTCCCTTTGGCAACAGTGTGGTGCAGTACACACAGCCAGTGTGTTCAGGAGCAGAAGGTCACAAATTCAAGTCCCAGCTATGGCTCCTGCCAACCCTTTCCCCATATCTTACACAGTACTAAACCGTGGTAATAAAGACAGAACCTTTATTGCAGATAAAATAAACATGCCTGAACGCCTATATTTTACCCTACAGAGCACAGACACCATAAACATGTGCAATCCCTAGAGCAGAGTTTCCCAACTGCAGTCCTGGAGGGCCAAACACCATTCAGGTTTCATGCTGTCCCTAATAAATATGCCTGTGCTGCATTAGTATGCGCCGCCCCCATTGTATGCAAATGTTTCTCATGCATATTTATTAGGGACAGCATGAAAATCTGAACAGTGTTTGCCCCACCAGGACCGGAGTTGGGAACCTCTGCCCTAGAGCAGCAGCCAACAGGGGCATAAACACCCACACCCACAGGCTCCACTATCCAAAGCCTCATGGAGAGTCAGGCTGTTGGGCCCTGCGCACAGCAGCATCTCCCAATACTAGCATACCTTAGCAATGCCGCCCTAAACTTGGGAATACGTTACACATATATCAAAAGGTTGCTATGATTAATGGCAGATATCAATTCCTAAGTTAAGCACAATTTGCTGATAGAGTTGCATCATAGCAACCTTTCTGATGTCTGTGGAGTGTGTTTCAGTTTTGGTTTCTGACAGTGTTTACCACACCGGGGAGTGACCCCAACAGTATTGTGTACCATAGCCATGCCTGCACTGTGCCCAGGACTGGTGTGGTGGCCAGGGCTGCCAAAAGCCTCTATATTTGCACAGTGCTGGCATAGGAGTGGGAGTGTGTGTCTGTCTATCCAGTGTGTTGTGGCTGCCTACACCTTACTCAGCCCACACTGCTTGCACTGTTTCCAGTGTTAGCCTGCCAATGTGCATAATGAGGAGCAAGGTACTGTGGGTATGGCCCGGACAGGGTGGCCTGGGCAGGATGCATCTGCACAGGGCATAGGGCAATGGCTGGGACATTGTAGTGCCCTGCCACCACCTGCACGGATCCCTTCTGCTTGTGAGCAATGGCATACTTCAATTTCCACTGCTGTCTACATGGAATATCTTTCACAAATAAATATTTATTAGATTTATTTATATATGCACACACATATAACATATATATGTAGGTGTGTTTATATATATATATATATATATATATTCAGTATATGCTATATGTTCATACATACATTTTGTTTATATGTACTATGGTAGGTTTAAATGCAAAATCATGAAAGATGGGGCTGAGTTTCTGCATATTATGAAAAGTATTTCGACTGTCTTTAAGTGAGAAAGATTAGCTTACTTGATGCTGATTTATAAATGGCAACATCCAATCCCTTCTCTTCTCCACAGCAGTCATCTTGTCTGTGCAGTAATTCCCAGTGTTCCCTTTTGAAAGCCCTTGATACTCAGTTAGCCCCGAGGTATAATGTTTGATAATATAACTACTGCTTCTGTCACTGCGTTTTGTACAAACGTATTATATGTAGCCCAGAACGGTAAAGATTTATGTATGGGTATGGAAAATAAAAATCAGCATTGATTAAAAGCCCCAGATAGACCATCCAATGCCGCCCAAAGAACATCAGTTATTTTGCATTTTGACGTGACGATTGATAACTCATAAATGCAGGCAGGAATGACAAATGCAGATGGAAACTGGCTTTGACAAAAACGATAACAGTATCAGTCTCGAGGGGCGATGGAGGTATAAGCAGGAGCTGTTTAAAATATTTAATCATTTTATGAAGGATGCAAGATGTTGTTTGACCCTGAAGGAGTGTGAATGTCACATGGATCTGAAATTGCAAAGTCTTTGAAGTGAAATAAAAAAAATGGTGTTATTATAGATCCTTCTTGACATCCTATCATTTTTGTATAGGATTAAAAATATGTATACAAAGCTGTAGATAAAGAGCTTGGGCAAAAAGTGTCTTAGTTGAAGGGAGAAAAAAAAGTAAAGGCATCTTTTTTGTGAAAGTTTAACCTTCACATTCCCAAAGAATCTGTGTTATTTTCTTAGTTGTGATTCAATAGCCCCTGGTAAAAATATTATTTTGGATTCTGACTACAGGATAAATCATACTTTACTTTTGTGTCTTTAAGTGTTCTTTTTCATTTTTTCTTTTTTCATATATATCTCATGAAATGTTGGACATGGGGATCAATATTCAAAACAATTTAACCAGTAAGCACCCCTGCTAACCAGTTAGATTGAGTTGAGCAAGATATACAGTGGCATGTAGCCAGTTTGTGCTACTGAATATCCCCCTGTAAGGCCACTAGATGCCCCAATACTATCTGCTTAGCATCTGGGCGCTCCGGGGATGTTCTGGAAGCAGTGCTGTGGTTAACCAGCCAACGGTTATATTTAGCTCCTGTCAGGTTAAGTTCTGGCTAAGGTTTGGTGAAATAAAAGTAGTCCCAATCTTTGCCGATTTAGCTAATCGAGCAGTGGCTGCATATTGCCATTGCCTTATTAACTAAAACACGTGGAGGCCAATTCCAAGCCCAATATGGCTCAGCCATGTGCACACACAGAATGGGGTCGGGGCTGAGATATAGCCAATTTGCCATCTGCGGGGGTCTAGATGCCCCTGCGATTGTGGAATCGGAGAGATAGATGGGCCGGTGGACACCTTATTCAGGTCGGGTGTACGTCAGCAAGTTTACCTGTCCTCGCACAACCATTCAAGCTGTTTTGCAAGTGTGCCATGGCGTCCCATCACCATGTCACCAGGCCATCCAGTGAGCTGCACAGTGACCCTGAGGCCCCTGCACATTGGCACATGCATGCGGCCAGTGGCCAGCATGGGCAGGATGGGCCACACAGGAACCACAGCTGGCCATTACCATGGGGGGGGGGGGGAGGCAGTGTGATTCGTCATGCAGGGGACTCACTGCACAACCCTTAGTCCATCTGCGGTCACAGCTAGCATAGGTGTCAGTCGGAGTGCTGGGGAACATACAGAGGCCTGTCCTGAATAGCCTCTGTACATCCTGGCATCTGGTCACTCCCCCGCTCTACCCCAGCACCGCCCTCTCCTGCCCACGTCCAGCACTCCCTGAACAAACGATGTGTATGCGCAGGGAGTGCTGGCACCGGAATAAGGTTGAGGTGGTGAGCATGGTTTGGACATCCAGATCGCACATCCAACCCTGCTATTCGAGGATCAGAATGCCGGCCTAACTGGGTATAATGGACATTCAATGCTGGTGGCCAGATATGACCCTGGCATTGAATATTCAGGTCAAGTTTAACCGCCTGGCTGCCACTGCTGAATACTGGCCCCATGATGTCTATATGCAAATTGTGCATTTTAAGTAGTTATCCATAATACAGCATAGATCTAGGATAGCTAGTGTGTGTGTGTGTCTGTGTCTGCATGTACAAAATACCTGAGTCTGTGCAACCGGCTTCATCTCTGGCCCTTTTCAAATCCAGGCTGAAAACTCACCTCTTCTAGGCCATTTTTGGATCCTGATCCCCTTAGTCTCCTGTTTTCCAACTATGTGTTTCCTTGCTATTCCCCTAAACATATCCTGTCCCCAGCTGTTGTGTTGTCTGTCTTGACTAGATTGTAAGCTCTGATGGACAGGGACCGTCTTTAACATCTGTCCGTACAGTGCTGCGTATGCCTTGTAGCACTATACAAATGATCAGTAATAGTAGTAGTAGTAGTAATAATATGTGTATGTGTACATTCAATGGCTATTTTGTACTGATATATCAGGTTTATCTTCCATTATAAACTGCCAGATCTTTATCAGTTTTACATATAAATATAAATATGGTAATATTCATCGTTCCTCTCTTTGGTCTGGCAGTCAAGTAGATGGGATCTCGCTTTGAAACTAAAACACAGGTGTGGGGAGGGACAATGTCGAAGTTATGTACCTATGTAAAAGGCTACTTACATGGTAAAAGAGCTATATGAAAAGTGTCCACTCTGTATGTAGGTAAATATATTGAGTTGCTCTGTACTGGGGAAATCTTTACCTGTATTTTCGTGGAGATAGTCTAGGATAGGGAGAGGCCAGTGGAAGCAGAACTATTCATTTGTATTTTCAAAACTATATGAGTTCTTTACTAAGAAAAAATATGCACAGAAAAAAACAGATAAAAATATCGGTGGGAAACTCTTTCCTGGGCAGTTTTCAAAGGCAAAATGTGCATGTAGTTTCCCTTTAAGAACTGGTGCAAAATGCAGGGGTAAAAGCATATCTGGACTTTATATCAAAACATGCAAGGTGTGATCAAAAAGTATTGAGATGTTGTTGTATAGCTATATAACAATACATTGCACCACGTTGCTAATAAGCATGCAATGACCTAGTTATGTACTCTGCATCCGCAGAGTGTAGCGTGGCTGCAACACTAGGGTGATCCACAAACCAATGCAAAAAGTTAATGTTTGTAGAATCATTTCTCCACAAGGCTTATTTTTGTCCATTAGGAATAGGTTGCTTACCTGTGAAATTTCAGCCTGATTGAGAAACACTTAGGGGTTGCCCCATTCTGAACATTTTATGTATGGGAAAAGGCATTTATATATTGAAAATATTCCTTTTTAAGGCTCAGTTCAGGATGACTGCACATCAGTTCAAGACTATCACAGATTTCGCTCTGTTTGTCAGTCTTGTTTAAGTCTGATAGTGGAATGAAGCACCATTTGCAATTCGAGCTCCTCTCAATGATCTTGAATTTTTATCAGTTCTTAAGACTTACCCAAACCAGGCTGTTGCAATTTCAAGGCACCTCTGGTTTTTGTCTGAACATTTGACAGGCTTAGCCCTTTTTGATGACAGAGTCTCAGCAAAAACAAAGAAAAAGATGGTGCAGAACCTTCAGCGGCTACCGTTACCAGACATTACAGTTGTCTGCTGTTTAGTTCAGATGACATAAAAACTGCCACATGTTGTTTGTTTTTATTAAAATTGTGTGTGTTTGTTATAAATATGATAAAGAACAAAGACAGCCTTGTGGAGAACTGAAATCTGTTAGTTTATTATTATTTTTTTGGACCACTCTACTGCAGCCCACCTGTACTTTTTTTTAATCACGTGATGTTTGGTATCGTGTAAAAGCAGTTCATCATATTTACGATGAGTGAAAAAATTGAACAGTGATGCATAAAATTCTGCCAGAAACTTGGAGATTCGTGCAAAGAGTCTTAGGACAAGTTACAGCAAGTGTATGGGGATGAATACATGAGTTGTGCTCAAGTTTATGACTGGTACAAATGTTTCCAAGAGGGCTGCCAAAGTGTTGACAGTGATAAACATTCTGGAAGGCCAGTCACGAGCAGGAATGAAGACAAAGTTGAAGCAATATGTGCCGCAATATACTTAACTCATCAATTGACTATCAGGGAGCTTGCTGAGGACATGGACATCCGTTTTGGGTTTGTACAGTCCATTCTTACTGTTGATTTGGGGATGAGATGTGTGTCTGCAAAATTCATGCCGAAACTCCTATCCCCATGACCAAATAGAAGATTGACTGTCTGCAGTCAGGGAGTTGTTGGAATGTTTTAAAAATGATCCAGATTTCATCAAAAATATTATTACTGGTGATGAATCATGGGTTTAGGGTTATGACCCAGAAACTAAGGTTCAGTCCTCACAATGGAAGACTCCAAACTCTCCCGGATCCAAGAAAGTCCTTCAGGTGAGGAGCAATGTCAAGATCATGCTCACAGTTTTCTTTGATTAAAAGTGTATTGTTCATCACGAGTATACTCCAAAAGGCCAAACCATCATTAAGGAGTACTACATCCAAGTTCTGACTCGTTTGAGAGATGCAGTTCATTGTAAGAGGCCAGAGTTGCACAGGAATGGTGAATGATTGCTTCATCACAATACCTCCCAGCTCACACATTGCATATTCTCCAGCAGTTCTTGGCCAAACACCAAATCGAACAAGTCCATCAGCCTCCATACTCACCTGATCTCATACCCTGTGGCTTTTTCTTGTTTATAAAAGTGAAATTACTGCTGAAGGGAAGGATATTTGATGACTTGGAGGCAATTAGGAAAAATTTAACACAGAAGCTTTACAGCATAATGAAAGAGGCATTTCAAAATTGTTTCCAGTAGTGGCAGGAACGCTGGAGGAAGAGTGTTTTATCGGAAGGGAACTATTTTGAAGGAGAATGAGTGCAATAACTGTCGGTGTTCTACTTCTTGTGTTATTGTACAAGTCTCGATACTTTGCACTTACTGCACGATTAGCGCAATACCATAGCATGGTAAATGCACCCTTCGTGCACCCTCAGGGATGTTTCTGTCAATTAGCGCATGATTTTAAACACTAATCTGTGGCGCCCTTAAAACGGTTGCACATAATGACACTGATAGAAGTGTCGCTAGGTGCACTTGCACTAATTGCCACATTGCCACTGATTACAAAGTCATTGCCCTCATGCTAGTGCTCTCCACATTGATATTCCACCCATTCTCTACACCATCATTCTTTAATACACGGTCACAGACATGCCCCCACATTAGTGTTCCCAGCTGCTAGTTGCCGCATGTTAAAATGCTCATTAATGGAGGAAGTGATGTCATTGAAGCTGATGACAGCTTAGATCCTTCTCTCTGCCACCCCAAGTGAACAAAGACCCCTTAATTCATCTTGCAGGGCACCCCAACCAGAAACAAAGCTGAGCGGGAGACACCGGGAGTTGACAAGAACCAGATGGTGGCTAAAAACAAACCCCCAGAGATGAAAGAAAAGCCGCTTGGAATGACGTCGGAGGAGTTGGGAGAGGAAACCCCAAGTGAAGTAGAGCATGGTAGAGAAGTAGACTTGGCACATACACTAGTGCAACTAGGGCAACTCCAACGAGGTTTTGAGGAACTTGCTGTGAAATTTCTCTCTATGAGGGAGGAGGTAACATCCATGATTGCAGAACTCTGCGGAGATATCAAAGAATTAGAGCACCGGGTGGAGAAGGTGGAAATGAAGCTCGAGGATCACATTGAGGCCTTAGCAGAACTACAGTGCACATCTGATAGACAATGGTCCCAGGCCATGGAGCTTACTTATAAGATCGATGCTATTGAGAATAGTGCCCGCTGGAACAACGTGTGCTTCAGAGACATACCGGAACCCATGGGGGGAACAGAGGACCTTGTGGAAGTGGTGAGGGCTTTAACCAAGGAATTTTTGACAGCGGAGGAGTTCTTAGCCCACGGAGCCAATATGGAGATAGAACAAGCTCATTAGGCCCTGGGGAAGTCTCCAGGTAATCAACCCCGTTACATTATTGTGTGCTTTTTGTGCTACACATACGCAGAACTGCTACTGCAGAGGGGCTGAGAATGGAAAGCTTTGCAATACCAGAAAACAACAGTATCCCTCTTCCAGGATCTCGCTACCTTTACATTAGTGTGCTGTCGAGAGATGAAACCAGTTATAGAGGTTTTGTTGAGGGAGGGGATCCAGTATTCCTGGCCCTTCCCTTTTTGCATTAACTTTGTGCTAGCAGGCAAGAAGATTTCAGCAAAGGATCACACTGAGGCTTGGCATGCACTGCAACAGGCAGGCCTCATGGAGGGTAATGTGATGCTGGCAGTGCCTGTTCAGAAGCCTCAGACTGCTAAGTGGAAGCGGGTAGGAAAACCTGCCCAGAGAAGAAGCGGGGTGAGTTTGCCCCCTTAGTGGATGCTTGGGAAACCTACTGCAGCTGGGTTATGAGACATAATTCTTGCGTGCATGGCACCTAAGCTGCACATATCATGCTGGTGAGCGAACTTTAATTAGTGCCATCTATTTAGAATGTGGTCGCCTGATGTTTAGTGTTACAAAATATAATCTACACTATTAAGTTTGGACTTCCCATTTGTTATATAATGTTGCCTTGGGGAATGTAATGAAGAGAAAGGGGTGGGGTAAAGGACACTGGGCTGGCCGGGAAGTGGGGAATGCTCACCTATGATCTGCCAAGTCGGCGGATTCTCAAATGGGAAGAGGATGGGAGAGGGAGGGGCAGGAGGGGGGGGGAGACAACAGAGGGTAAGGGGAGGGAATTAGGAACAGCTATGGGGAAAAACATTAAGGGAACATGGGGATGGAGTAGCAGGGAGAATGTCACCCATGGGAGCTGGCCAGGTAGGACATGGCTGCCACTACTTCTTACTACATGAGAGACTGGGATTTGGCATGGTTTTGCTGTGCCTGTATGTACTTGCTTTCCAGGGTTCCTGGTCTGTTCACCCGGGGAGAGGGAGTAGGTAGTAGATGACTATGAGCCATGTTGAAAGTAGTATCCTTCAATGTGAAAAGCCTGAACTCTCCCTAGAAGCGATCCCTCTTATTTAGGGAATTGAGGGCCCTGGGGGGTGAAGTAGTATTCCTGCAGGAGACGCATCTCCGCAGCACCCATCAATCCTGGCTGCGGCACAAGCCCTGTTCTGAGATTTGGGTGGCATCAGATGAGAGCGGAAGGAAGAGGTGCAGTGTGGCCATATTGTTCCATCAGGCTTTACAGTCAATGGTAGAGAATGTACAGAAAGAAAAGGCAGGGCTATGGATCTTTATGAATGTTCTCCTCAGCAGGACTCTTTTTACTTTAGTCAATGTATATGCCCCTAATGAAGGCCAGGTGTGCTTTTTTATGCAGCTGAAAGCCTCATTAACAGAGTTTGCTAGGGGGCATGTGATCCTGGGTGGGGATTGTAATGCATGTATGATGTCCAATCTAGATTCCACAAGCATGAGTTCTTGAGGGGAAGGCGAGACTAGCTGGACACTTAGGGCCCTTTTGACCGATCTGGGTCTTCATGATGTCTGGATGGACACCCACCGCAGTGAAAGGGGATACACTTACTCCCCAGTCCACCAAGTCCACACAAGAATTGACTATATTTTACTAGACCAGTACCTGTTGGATGGCGGTGTAAAGGCAGACCATGGGGCTATTACGTGGTCGGATCATGCTCCCTGTTGGGTCAATATTTTTAATACCTTCACTGATAACAGGGATTGGGTGTGGATGTTGAATGGGAATTTTTTTCAGCGAGCACCCGCAGTTCAGGAACATGGCCTTTTTATACAATAGTACTTTGAGTTAAACTCTTCTGATGAAGTTGTATTGCCAGTGATCTGGGATGCCTTTAAGGCAACAGCTCGGGGATGCCTCATTGTGGAAACTGTGTGAGCTAAGAAGATGTGGACCACAAGACTCCCGGAGCTTAGAGCTGGAGAAAACATGCACAGTCTCACAGCGTATTTGGAGTCAATGCCAGGTGATTCGAGCTCAACTCGATACATATACCCAACGAGATTTAGATAGCAAGAGACGTAGATTATGCCAGACCTTTTATGAGCAGGGAAACAAGGTTGGGCAATATCTTGCACTGCGGCTCTGCAAGCAGCAGACTTCTTGCACAATACGTGAGGTACACGATTCAGCAGGACTCCTCCAGGTGGAGTCTGGGGAGATCCGAGCGGCATTTGCCAGATACTTGGAGTGCTTTTATGTGGAAGACCCAATCGGTAGTGCCCAAATAGATGATTATTTATGAGAAATGATTTTGCCACAGTTGTCAGAGTTGTATTGTGGGCCTCTGGAGGCTGAAATTAAAGCACAAGAGATACAGCGGATCATACGCCGACTACCAGTGGGAAGTCTCCCGGCAATGATGGGTTTACATCTGAGTACTATAAAAAGTACATGAACCTTTTGGCACCTACTCTAGTCGCACTTTTTAATGAAGGGTTGCCATTGCCCTCAACGTAATTGGAGGCCATTATCATTGTCATACTCAAGTCGGGTAAGCCAAGCACCAAGGTGGCCTCCTACAACCCCATCTCCCTTCTTAACACGAATGTAAAAATCTTGGCATCCCTACTGGCTGCTCGGATAAATGAAATGCTACCCAGTTTGGTGCACCCAGACCAGGTGGGATTCATGCTGGGCCTACAGACAGCTGATAATGTTCGCCGGATGCTAAAAATAATGTAGCATTTGTGGTCAGAATGATCCCCAGCAAGCTTTCTTAGTAAGAGTCGACGCTTTGACAGGGTCAATTGGGACTTCCTGTGGGGTGTGCTAGTGTGCTAGATCAGATAGGGTTCAGGCCCCACTTTCTGCAGTGGGTGCATAGCTTGTATCAGGGGCTGTGAGCTAGTGTGCGGGTCAATGGGAGTCAGTTGGCGAGCTTCGCTCTGGGGAGAGGTATGTGGCATGGGTGCCCATTATGCCCCCTGCTGTTTGAGTTAGTAATGGAGCCATTGGCACATCAGTTTCGGGTATATCCAGAGATTGGTGGTGTTCAGGTGGGTGTCCATGAATACAAGATTGTGTACTTCGCAGATGATATATTGTTGTCCTTAACTAACCTCGTGCCTCCTATCTCATGCAATGCAACGTTTTGAGGCGGTATCTGGCTTCAAAATCAATTTTTCAAATCAGAGATTTTGAACCTGGGGGTGTGGCAGCCGATTGTACTCGAGTGCAGGTGGATCTCCCCTTTAGATGGGTAGATAAAACTATTTGCTATTTGGGGGTGGGCCTGAACGCGGATCCGGGTGCCCTGTTGTTGTTAAGTGCTGTCGAGTAGGAGTCGACTCATGGCGACCCTCTGGATAGCTATCCTAAATTGTGTTCGGTCTTGAGTCAGGCGGCTCATTGTTGACAGACTGGTACCCATAGCTGCTGTTATTGTATTGATCCATCTCATTGCTGGCCTTCCTCTTTTGCATTGACCTTCTATCTTGCCAAGCATGATGTCTTTCTCTAATGATCTCTGTCTTCGCATGATGTGTCCAAAGTATGAAAGTCAAAGTCTAGTCATCTGAGCTTCTAAAGAAAGCTTAGGTTTGATCTCCTCTAGTACCGACTGGTTTGTTCTTCGGGCAGTCCATGGTATACACAGTATTTGCCGCCAGCACCATAATTCAAAGGTATCAATTGTCTTCCTGTCTATCTTTTTCACTGTCCAGCTTTCACATCCATATGATGTTATTGAAAATACCATGGCTTGAACAAGTCAAATCTTTGTATGGAGAGAGACATCTCTGCTCTTGAGAATTTTATCTAGGTCTTTCATAGCCATTCTGCCAAGAGCAATGCGTCATTGGATTTCTTGACTGCTTGTTGCTTCTTTATTGATAGTTGATCCAAGTAGGTTAAAGTTGTTCACGATTTCAATTTCTTCTCCTTTAACGATGAACCTGTTGATTATGCCAGTTGTCATGATATTTGTCTTCTTTACATTAAGGTGCAGGCCCATTTTGAGACTATGTTCTTTGATTGTGAGAAGCAAATGTTTCAGATCATCTTCACTTTCAGCCAGTAATGTGGTATCATCAGCATAGCGAAGGTTGTTGATGAGTCTTCCACCAATCTTCACACCTCTGTTGTCTTCATACAATCCTGCTTCTCTGATGATTTGTTCTGCATATAAATTAAACAGGTAGGGGGAAAGTATGCAGCCTTGTCTTAGACCTTTGCTTATTTTAAACCATTCTGTTTCTCCTTGTTCCGTTCGAACTGTTGCTTCTTGATGAATGTACAAATTGTGCAAGAGTACGATCAGGTGTTCTGGTATACCCATGCTTCTTAATGTGGCCCAGAGTTTCTCATGGTTTACACAGTCAAAAGCCTTGCTATAGTCGATAAAGCACAAATAGATATCCTTTTGGTATTCTTTAGTCTTTTCAAGGATCCATCTCACATCCGCAATGATGTCTCTCGTTCTTCGCCCTTTCCTGAACCCTGCTTGCACTTCAGGGAGTTCTTGTTCCAGGTATGGTTGTAGTCTCTTTTGAATAATCTTCAGTAGAATCTTGCTGGCATATGAGATCAGAGTGATTGTGCGATAATTTCCACAATCAGTCACCTTTCTTTAGTATTCGTATAAACACAGATCTTTTCCAGTCAGTTGGCCATGATGTTGTCTTCCATATTTCTTGGCAGAGCCTTGTAAGTACGATAACAGCTGCATCAGATTGTTGTAATACTTCTATGAGAATGCTATCAATGCCTGGTGCTTTGTTCTTTGATAAGGCTTTCAATGCTGCTTCAACTTCTTCTTGCATCACCAATGGTTCCCGATCATAAGGTACAGGTTGAAACAGCTGTTGGTCCACTTGATCTTTATCATATAAAAACTCTGTATATTCCTTCCACCTTTTCTTGATCTTCTCAGCATCATTCAACATAGAACCTTGAGCATCTTGTAACATTCCAATTCGAGGCTGGATCTTTTTCTTTAACTCTCGTAGCTTTAGGAAAGCCGATCTTGTTCTTCCTCTAATAGTTTCTGCTTCTATTTCCTTGCAAGCATCGTTGTAGAACTTTTTCTTGTCCTGTCTTGCTGCACATTGGAAATCTCTGTTGAGTTCTGTTATTGTCTTTCTTTCTCCTCTGGCTTTAGCTTCTCTGTGTTTCTGGGCAATTTTCAGAGTTTCTTCTGTCATCCATTTTGGCCGTTTTTGCTTTTTCACCTTTTGTAGAGACTTCTCGCTTTCTTCCAACAGAACCTTCTTGATGTCATTCCATAACTCTTCTGGAGCGCTGTCATTTGTATCTAAAGCAGCAAATCGATTTTGCAGGCAGTCTTTAAAGTCCAGTGGTATATTCTCAAGGTCATATTTTGCTGCATTCATGAGTGGTTTGCTCTTTTTCAACTTTAGCTTGAGTTTGCATACTAGTAGTTGATGATCTGTACCACAGTCAGCTCCAGGTTTTGTCTTTGTTGATGTTATAGAACTTTTCCATCGTTGACTTCCACAGATGTAGTCAATTTGATTTTTATACAATCCATTGGGTGACATCCATGTGTACAGTCGTCGCTTGTGTTGATGGAAGAAGGTGTTTGAGATGAATAGATCGTTGGTCTTGCAGAATTCTATCAGTCTTTCTCCAGCTTCATTTCTGTTGCCAAGTCCATATTTTCCAACTACTTTGCCTTCTTCTTTGTTGCCAACTTTTGCGTTCCAGTCACCCATGACTATCAGGATATCCTGTTGGCATGTTCTGTCAATTTCAGCTTGTACTTGTTCATAGAACTCTTCAATTTCATTCTCTTCTGCAGCTGTTGTTGGGCATATACCTGAATTATAGTTGTGTTGATAGGCATTCCTCGAAGACGAATAGAGATTAAGCGTTTGCTGACTGCATTGTATTTCATTACAGTTCTTGCAAGTTTCTTCTTTATTATAAATGCAACACCATTTCTTCTTTGTCTTTCATTTCCAGCATAGTAGACCATGTGATCATCTGATGCAAAGTGCCCGTTGCCAGTCCATTTCAGTTCGCTGACACCCAACAGATCAAGATGTACACATTCCATTTCATTCTTGACCACCTCCAGCATCCCTTGGTTCATGCCTTGTACGTTCCATGTTCCAGTGCGTAAGACATCTTTACAGCTTCTGACTCTCATTTCATGCATAGCTACATCAGCAGTCAGACGTCCCAAGGGCTTTGATCCAACCACATCATAAATGCTGGCTTTACTCTGAAAAGTCTTCAGCTCTTCCCCAGTAGCTAGTTGAGTGCCTTCCAACCTGGGGGTCTCATCTTCCAGCACTATAGCCCAATTTGTTTTGTTGTAACTATCCATTGGGTTTTCAAGGCAAGATGCAGAAGTAGATTGCCGGGCCTTTCTTCCGCGCAGTTTAAGTTTGGTGTTGTTGCCGTTGTCACAGAAATGTGATCCTCTGCCGTCAACACTATCCCATTCTGCTACTGCCCAGATGGGTGGTTTGTCTTGGTCTGGCACCTTAGCTGAGACCTGTCCATCTTGGGAGAACCTGCCAGTAGTTAAACTACTGATGGTTTAGCTCTCAGCATCACTGATGCACACAAGCCCTCACAGCACGACAAGCTGCAAACCAAGTGAGGGCCGGGTGCCCTATACTGCACTAATTATGAACATTTGCTTCAGCAAATAAAGAGGGACCTAGAGTCCTGGACTGGACTAATGCTCTCTTGGTTTGGCCACATCGCAGTGACAAAAATGGTGGTGGTCCCGAGATGTCTGTGCCTCTTCCATGTGCTTCCCTTACCCCTCCCTAAGGGGGCACTACAGTCTTGGCAGACTATGATAATGAAGTTTATTTGGCAGTCCCAAATTGCTCGCCAGATCCTATATGCTCACCCAGGAAGGAGGGGATGGGGTCCCCAATCTCCAGTGGTATTATGCAGCAGCACAGTATCACACTGGTTTGGAATGGATGAATCCCACTGGCTCTAAATGCTGGGTGCAGATGGAATTAGACTTGGTGGGTGGACTGGGTTTGGGTGATCAATTATGGCTCCGCACCGGGCTGTGAGCCTATCCATGCTCCATGAATCCATATGTAACCCACACCCTCCATTGTTGGGATCACTATTTTTGGCCGCGTGGGATGTCCTCCCCCTCCCCCCCCCCCCGACACCCATAGTCTATAATAAGGCTTTTACACCAGGCACATTTGAGCCCATTTTTCAACAGTGGGGACATTTGGGACTCAGCTGAATCGGACAGTATTTGAAGAAGCAGCAGTGTGATCATTCTGGGACTTACAACATGAGTTTGACCATATTACCATGCTCAGATAGTAGAGTGGGTGGGGAACAGGGATATTAAACAGCTGTTTCTTTTTGGTTAACCTACCTCATGCCCAGATAGCTGTATAAGAAGCGACCAATAGTCTTAGTCACTGTGTCCTTGCATAAAGTTGTTTGTTTGTAAGCTGACTTCTCCTTACTCCAATACATTGCAGGGGGCTGGGGGGAGGGGAGGGGTGAGAGGGGGATGGAGAGAAGAGGGGGAGGGGTGACTTTAGTTACAAATGGGAATGTTAATAAATAAAAAGGGAAAAACTTTAAAAAAAAACTGGAGGCTACTTCATTGCAACTGTACTGTTTGGTGATTGTATATTCAATTGTGTTGAGGTTTAACAAATATTGGTTGTACCACCCTTATTTCTACAATAAAGCCTCTTAACTTAAAAAAAAATTACTCATTAACCAGTCACCCGGCCATAGTAAAGGGCACCATAGATTTGAAGATTGCACTCAACAAATTTTTGTTGGTCAGTAAAAGATATTCCAAGCTACAACTATTTCAATTAAGTCTTGCACACTAACAAAGTAAGCTAGGTTTATCAAGGCGATGAAAAAAGAAAACTCCATTTGTCACCCTTTGTGACAAATGGAGTTTTCTTTTGTATTTTCCATGTTGCTTGAGCCATTGTCTAGGAAAAAAGAGTGAAGCCTCAGAAGTTGAGATGAAATTTTGTGATTTCAGATTTGAGAACTTAGGTTTGAAATTAATTTTAATGTTCTGATCTTCTCTCCATCCCAGGATCAGAAAACCATGATTCTGATTCAGAAAATAGACTTTCTGAGCCATATATAATCCACCACATAGAAAAGGACAACTAAATCAAGCCTTTTGGAATTAAAAGAACACACAGAGGTACTAGAAGACATTTAAGTCTTAGTACTCTTTTCCCACCCTTCCATAAAGAACATGAGGAAGCTGGCACTGGTATTTCTCTAGCGCTAGGTTCACACCCCAGTTTACTATCCTTGTACAGTGACATAGGCAAAGTTTGCCTGCTTTGATTGAGGGGATGGAGCAAAGGGTAGGGAGCCCAAATTAGCAGTAGAGGATGGTAAATTTGTTCCCTCTCCCCTCAGATTGATATCTATTAGATTGCCTCTTCCTGACACTGACAATCACATTCTCTTGCACACACACACACACACACACACACATACTTTATCACTTTCTCACCCCCCACCCCCACTCCCAGCTATACCACTGCCATCACCTCAACTTTCCTATCTTTTCAGTTGTAGCTACAGCAGGATGAAACAAAATATTTTCATATCTTTGTATTTCTTAATCTATTATTATTGTTTTCTTCTATTTTTCTTTTTTATTCATTTGACTTATTTTCATTTCTCTAGTATTGCCTTATTAGTTTCTTTTTCCTTTTACCACATTTCCTCTCCCCTCTAATTTCTAAGTTTCCCTTTTCTGTTACCATTTTATTGTCTCGGCATTTCCTCAAGATTTTCCCACAGTGTTGCTCTTATTTTGCTGGTTATAGCTTCCATTTCTTTTATTTTCCCTTTCCTTGAGTTTTGATTTATCCTACCCTAACCAGGGCTCTACAGATTAACAAACAGTAAGGATTTGAGGGGGAACTTTCCTTGAGCACAGTAGGTTGCTGAACTCTAGTAACCTCCTCAGGTTTAGAAACTGCTAACACCTAATCAGGAATTAGTGGGCCTGATTTCCTGAGTGCAGCTGAGGCCTGCATAAAAGGCTCCAGTGCCCTGTCCTGTTGAGGCTTTCCTAACCAGGGCTCTACAGATCAACAAACAGTAAGGATTTGAGGGGGAACTTTCCTTGAGCACAGTAGGTTGCTGAACTCTAGTAACCTCCTCAGGTTTAGAAACTACTAACACCTAATCAGGAGTTAGTGGGCCTGATTTCCTGAGTGCAGCTGAGGCCTGCATAAAAGGCTCCAGTGCCCTGCCCTGTTGAGGCTTTCCTAACCAGGGCTCTACAGATCAACAAACAGTAAGGATTTGAGGGGGAACTTTCCTTGAGCACAATAGGTTGCTGAACTCTAGTAACCTCCTCAGGTTTAGAAACTACTAACACCTAATCAGGAGTTAGTGGGCCTGATTTCCTGAGTGCAGCTGAGGCCTGCATAAAAGGCTCCAGTGCCCTGCCCTGTTGAGGCTTTCCTAAACAGGGCTCTACAGAATCAACAAACAGTAAGGACTGGAGGGTTTGTTTGTTTGTTTGTTTTTATTATATTACATTGCTAGCTCTCTGACTGGGAGCTCTTAAAAGGGTTTTTTGTATATTTTTTAAAGCAAGGTTACTTTTCTTTTTGGTGCTTTAGGGGAACTTTCCTTGAGCACAGTAGGTTGCTGAACTCTAGTAACCTCCTCAGGTTTGGAAATTGCTAACACCTAATCAGGTGTTAGTTCCCTCCCTTCCCACCCCGACTCCCACCCCTAGTGAGCAGTCTTGCTTTATAGGGCACCTCCCCCTTTAACACATCACAGAGAATTGGACCAGCACATTTTGAATATAATTAAAGAGATTTAACTGCTTTTTCTCTGAAAGGACAGCTGGGAAACCGGCTGGTACTTGGTAGATCTCTCTCTTGCGCTTTAACAGATACCTAAGCTCCACGAACAGAACAATGGCTGGGAAAAATCATATTGCTAAAGCTGTTGCCCCCATTACAGCTTCTGCCTCGGTCCAGACAGAGGTCCTAATGCCAGTTGAAGGACCAGTTCCATGTGCAGGGTGCCTGCATGCTGAAGCTCTGAGGAAACAAGTGGAGGAACTCAGAGAGGAGGTGGCGAGGCTGAGGAGCATTCAAGACAGTGAGAAGTACATTGATGAGATGCTTCTTGCAGCAACCAAGCTCTCCAGCACAGGAGAAGATGGGTGCCAACAGAATGTCGATGGTTGGACACAAGTCACCAGGGCCTGCAAAATCACAAATCCAACTTCTCCAGCCCTTGAACTTAAGAACCATTATGCAGCCCTGGAAGTGGAGGAGGTGAAAGCATCCCTGGAAAGGGAAGAACCAGAGTTCAAGTACCCCAAAGTTGCAGAATCAGTGACCAGAAGGAAACGAAGCGTAGTGGTGGTTGGAGACTCTCTTCTGAGGGGTACTGAGGCATCCATTTGCCAACCAGACTTGATGTCCAGAGAGGTATGCTGTCTGCCTGGTGCCAAAATCCAAGATGTTACGGAGAGTTTGCCGAGACTCATCAAGCCCACTGACTATTACCCAATGTTGCTAATCCATGTTGGAACAAATGATACTGCCAGGTATACCTCGGAACGTATCAAAAGTGACTTCATGGCTCTGGGACAGAGGGTGAAGCAGTTAGGTGCACAGGTGGTGTTCTCTTCAATCCTCCCTGTTGAGGGTAAAGGCCAAGGCAGAGAGGCTCGCATCCTGGAGATGAATGCATGGCTGTGTGGATGGTGTCATCAAGAGCGTTTTGGTTTCCTAGACCATGGGATGCTGTTCCAAGGGTTGCAGAGCAGAGATGGCATCCATCTGTCCAAGATAGGTCAACGCATATTCGGTAGTAGACTGGCTAATCTACTGAAGAGAGCTTTAAACTAGATTCTTTGGGGATAGGTGAAGAAAGCCCCCAGGTAAGTGAAAGCCCCCAGGTAGGTGATACATTAAATACCTTTATGGAAATGGGTAACATATGGAAAGCAGTGTGTATAAATGCCCGTAGCATGGGAAATAAGATCCATGATGTTGAAGCTTTGGTGGGAGTGGCTGACTTGGATTTAGTGGCAGTTACAGAAACATGGTTCACAGAAAACCATGACTGGGATGTAACTATACCTGGCTATACTTTATTCAGAAAGGACAGGGTAGGAAGAAGGGGAGGAGGAGTGGCACTATATGTAAAAACTACTATTAAAGCTTTGGAATTACAGAGCTTAAAAGGGAGAGAGGAGGCATTGTGGGTTAAACTAGAAAGAGGGAAAGAGAAATCTATTCGCATTGGTGTGATATACAGACTTCCCTCACAAGAGGAAGAGGTGGACAGAGAGTTAATTGAAGACATACGCAGTATTGCTAGGAAAGGGGAAGTGCTACTGATAGGAGATTTCAATATGCCAGATGTTGATTGGCACATTCCTGCTGCAGTATCATCTAGAAGTAAGGAGATCCTGGATTCTCTACAGGGAGAACTATTCAGGCAATTGGTAACAGACCCCACACGTGAAGGGGCCATACTGGACTTGGTGCTTACCAATGGTGAAAGTGTTTCTGATGTTGTAGTGGGAGATCATTTTGCATCCAGTGATCACCAGATGGTGTGGTTCAGTATTAGGACTAGGACTGTTAGAATCCATTCCAAGGTGAGGATCTTAGACTTTAGGAAGACTAACTTTGCGAAGATGGGACAATACCTCAGGGAGTCATTAGTGGGATGGGAACAGCTGGGGGATGTAGAAAAACAGTGGGCAAAACTGAAAGGGGGTATTTTAAGGGCAACCAACCGTTTTGCTAAAATGGTAAATAAAGGCAAAAGGAAAAGGAGACCGCTATGGTTTTCGAAGGAAGAAGCTGAAAAAGTGAAGAAAAAGAGAGAGGCCTTCATGAAATACAAGAGGTCACAGAGAGAGGAAGACAGACATCTGTATTTGGAAAAACTTAGAGAAGCTAGCAAAGTAGTCAAGAAGGCAAAGATTCAAAAGGAGGAGGAAATATCCAATACAATAAAATGGGGGGATAAGATATTTTTCAGATATATTAGTGAGAAGAGGAAGGGCAAAAGTGGTATTGTCAGACTCAAGCGTGCAGGGGGGGAATATGTAGAAGCTGATAAGGATAAAGCGGTATTGCTTAACAAATATTTTTCATCTGTGTTCACAGATGAAGAACCAGGAGCAGGACCTCAGAAAACACCCACAAATAGGAACAGAAGTGAGGGACATCTTGAACAATTTTCAGAAGACTGTGTTCGTGAGAAACTAGCTCAACTTAAAGTAGACAAAGCGATGGGACCGGATGGGATACACCCTAAAATACTGAGGGAACTTGGGGACGTTCTAGCAACTCCACTGACTGACCTTTTCAATGCCTCGTTGGAGTCGGGAGTGGTGCCAAAGGACTGGAGAGAGGCTCATGTGGTGCCTTTACACAAAAGCGGAACTAAGGATGTGGTTGAAAACTACAGGCCGGTTAGTTTAACTTCGGTGGTGAGTAAATTATTGGAAACGCTGCTGAAAGAGAAAATAGTGAGGTTTCTGGAGTCCAGCAGATTACAGGATCCGAGGCAGCATGGATTCACCAGAGGCAGGTCTTGTCACACAAATCTGATTGATTTCTTTGACTGAGTGACCAGGGAGTTGGACCAAGGGAGAGCTCTAGATGTGGTGTATTTAGATTTCAGTAAAGCCTTTGACACTGTTCCTCACAGGCGACTTATAAACAAACTGAGCACCCTAGGGATGGACCCTAAAGTTACTGCTTGGGTTAGAAATTGGTTGGGTGGGAGGCGACAAAGAGTACAAGTAAATGGAGCTCACTCTGAGGAGAAGGATGTTATCAGTGGTGTGCCCCAGGGATCTGTCCTTGGTCCGATTCTTTTTAACATCTTTGTTAGTGATATAGCGGAAGGGCTGTCGGGTAAGGTTTGCCTCTTTGCAGATGATACCAAAATCTGCAATAGAGTAGACACCCAGGAAGGTGTAGATAACTTGAGGAGGGATCTAGCTAAGCTTGAAGAATGGTCTAGAATTTGGCAGCTGGGATTTAATGTTAAAAAATGTAAGGTTATGCATTTGGGCTGCAGCAATCCAAGGGAGCAATACAGTATAGGAGGTGAAGTACTTTTGTCCACTAAAGAAGAGCGGGACCTAGGCGTGGTTGTGTCTGATGATCTTAAAGTAGCTAAACAGGTAGAAAAGGCGACGTCAAAAGCTAGAAGGATGCTTGGGTGCATACGGAGAGGAATGGCTAGCAGAAAAAAGGAGGTGATAATGCCTCTGTATAAGTCTTTGGTGCGACCTCATTTGGAGTATAGTGTGCAATTCTGGAGACCGCACCTTCAAAAGGATATGAACAGGATGGAGTCGGTGCAGAGGGTGGCTACTAAAATGATTAGTGGGCTTCATTATAAAGCATATGAGAACAGACTTAAGAATCTTAATATGTACACCTTAGAGGAAAGACAGGATAGAGGTGATATGATTGAGATGTTTAAATACCTCCATGGCATAAATGTTCAGGGAGACAGCCTCTTTCAATTGAAAGCAAGTTCTGCTACGAGAGGACATGGGATGAGGGTGAAGGGAGATTCAGGAGTGATATGCGGAAATATTTCTTTACAGAAAGAGTAGTGGATCCGTGGAATAGTCTCCCAGTGGAGGTGGTAGAGATGAGGACAGTAACTGAATTCAAAAAAGCATGGGACCAACACAGAGGATCTCTAAAGGTAAAAACTGGACTGTTGTAGTTGTTGATATGGAAGGACAGACTAGATAGGCCATGTGGTCTTTTTCTGTCATCATGTTTCTATGTTTCTATGTTTACCCATACTCTTCCAATCTGGTCTCCCTCTCCTCCACATATACACTTCCTCACATACAGTCTTCATCCCCATTCACTCACCGTTCCCCTCCATAATCATCCTATTCTTCATCTCTTTCCTTATCTCATCTTCTTTCTGTCCTTCTATGTCCTCCATGTTTCTGTCCTTCTATGTCCTCCATGTTTCACCAACTTTCCTTCCTTCATTTTCTCCACTTCTGCCCCCTCCCACCCTTTTCTCAACTCTTCTTCCTTCTCCCTCATCTCTCTCTTTTCCTCACTTCTTCACCCTTTCCTCCTCTTGCCTTTTCCCTTCCCTTCTCTTCATCCCCACCTTCTCTCACTCATTTATATCCCATCTCTTTCCTTCTCCTGTTCACACCTCCCCCTCTCATCTCTCTCTCTCTTGCTCTCTCATCCTCTCACTCGCAGTTCTCTCTCACTTTTTCCCTTCCTTGTCCTTTTTCTTGCACACTCTCTCTCTTCACCTTCATCCCTTTTCGTACCCGCTTTCTCATATCCTCCCACCCCTCCTGGTGCACTCTCACCTCCTCACTTCTGCCCCTTCTGTAAACTCTCTCTTGCCCATTCCCTTCCCTAAGCTCTCTTGTCATACTCATTCTATCTGACCTACCTCTCCCCAGGTGCAGGTTCATCCCAACCATCAGGCAAGACCAGGCAGTTGCCTAGGGTAGCAGCTTCTGAGGGTGACAAAGAGTACTAGCACATATACATACATACATACAAAGCAAAGTTTGATTATTAAATGTGTGAAATGGCAATTTAGAACGGACGGGCAAGTCAAATCTGGGATGTTCAGGGTGCAATGTGCATAAAAACGCTGGAAACGTCCATTTTCGTAACACGGACATCCTCCATGAGGACATCTATGCCCACAGCCACATAGATTTCCCCCCTTAGGAAAGCCTGAGTCAGGGATATCTATCTCATGCAAGCTAGGATAAGGGGTACCAAGGGTTGTGCGAGTGATGCAGTCGCACAGGGCGCAAGTACAAAAAGAGCACTGATATCATCACTGGGTTTCAAGAAGGCTCAAAAAGAGTGAGTTCCTGCATGTGTTGGGCTGGAGGGGGTCACCAGATTAGTTACTCGCACAAGGTGCATTTCTAGCTTGGTACAGAATTAGCTCCTTCTCCACACCTTCCAGATATTTGCCTGACAAAATGATCATTTTTTAGATGCCTGTTCTTGTCTGCAGCAGGTATACATGATGCCGGATGTCCAGGACATTTCTGAGACAGGCAGGGACAGCCAAAGAGTTGGGAATGCCCCGGCCATGTCTCTGCAATGCCCTCTGCAATCAGGCTTGGGATGTGTTCCGTATGTACAGTGATGCTTGAGGTATCCAGTTTTTCATATACTGTATGGGTCACACTTATTATCTACAACATACTATGACATGGACTAGTTCTTCTGTTATATATTTGATTTTTTGCCCTTGCGGACTGGCATATGTAGGGAAGACACAATGCTAGGTCCACACACGATTGAATGCATATCATAGCAAGTTAAGACATCGGACAGATGGACCTCCCATGGTAGAACCCTGCACACAAGCTGAACATGCTTTTTCTGAGTTATGCTGTCTAGTTATTGATCAAGTCTCTCCTTCATCATCAGGTGGAGACCATGATAAATGACTTATACAATGGTATGTATGAATCAATCGACTAGCAAGCATGCTTTTGAATGGATCTGTTTTTTTCATTGACAGGGAGGGTGAGGTGAGGTTTGTTTTACAGTTTTTTGGCAATAGTTTCTTGTATAAGGTTTTGTTATAGGGTCTCATGTACTAAGACTTTTGAATACTTTTCTTTTTGCGGGGAGCTCTGACCAAGGGGGCAGGTTTGTGGATTATATCATCCTAGCTATTCAAGGCGCATGCTCAGCATCTTTTTTTGGTCATCAGACAGACGCTGATGTAGACCATCTCTCGAGAGGACTGTGTATGGCTGTTTTTTGTAAGCATTACATTTTTGGTCTGACTTTAGCTGCTGCCACTATGTTACTGTTTTTGAACTCTTTGCATTGCTCTATTATCTCAGTTTCATCAGAAGAGACTGTCTAAGCATACATGTCTTTTTTTAGGACTGGCTGTTTATATTGAAAAGCCCTACTCCCTGGAGAAGGCTGCTGGTGAAACACCTGGTGTCAGGGTTGCGACTTTGATTGATCTTCAGGGCCTGTACCCTCTGCTGTTTAAAGCTAAGTCTTAGCTAAATATTCTTTTGCTGATTGCCAGTTCCTCATTAGAGTGACTTTCATCTTGATTTTTTTGTGAATGCTGATTTTGGTTAAGGAAGTTGAAAAGAGATGTATAAGAGGTTTTTTCTTTGTTATGTGATGTCTGTTTTGACAGCTCTTTCCAGTTAGTTTATCCTGGATAGCTGCCCCCACTTGACTTGAGTGGTTGTTTTTGCTCAATTTGTGGATTGACTGAGGTCTTTTTCCTCTTATCCCCCGAAGATCACAGATGTTAGCATAAGAATTTATGCTTTTTAAGATAATCCTTCAGTTTGTAAGGTTCAAAATATCATGAGCAGAGTTCCTTTAATTCTTGCTCATTCAGGCTTGGACATCCTAACACTGGGGCTGTCCACAGACCCGTCTTCTAAAATGGCTCTGGAGATGTCTTCTTACTTTGGACATCTCTATGCCCATTTCCAAATGTCCAAAGCATGAATATGATTTCCTGGACCATGGGATGATGTTCTATGGGCTGCAGTGCAGAGATGGTGTCATCTGTCCAAGAAGGGTCCAAGTGTTTTCAGCAGCAAACTGGCTAACCTGTGATGGGTGAAGAGAGCCCCCAGGTAAGTGAAGAAAGCTCCCACATAAGCAAAACATTAAATACCTCTGTAGAAATGGGTAATAGGGACAACATCTGGAAAGCGGTGTGTATAAATGCCTATAGCATGGGATATAAGATCCCAGATGTTCAAGCTTTAATAAGAGAGGCTGACTTGGATTTAGTGGTGGTAATGGAGACATGGTTCATGGAAAACCATGACTATGAAGTAATTATACCAGGCTATATTTTATTCAGGAAGGACAGGGTAGTAAGAAGGGGAGGTGGAGTGGCACTATATGTCAAAAATAATATTAAAGCTATAGACCTGCAAGGCTTAAAAGGAAGAGAGGAGGAACTGTTGATTGAACGAGAAAGAGGGAAAGGGAAATCCATTTGCATTGGAGTTATATCCAGGTCTCCTCCCAGGGAGTAGAAGTTGGCAAAGATTTAATAGAAGACATACACAGTATTGCCATGAAAGGAATAGTGCTATTGATAGGTGATTTCAATATGTCAGATGTGGATTGGCACATCCCTACTATGGTGTCATCTAGAAGTAAGGAGATCCTCAATTCTCTATGGGGAGAACTATTCAGGCATTTGGTAACAGAACCCACATGTGATGAGGCCATTCTGAACTTAGTGCTTAGCAATGGGAAAGTGTTTCTGATGTCATAGTGGGAGATCATCTCGCATCCAGTGATCACCAGATGGTATGGTTCAGTTCTAGTACTAAGGCTGATAAGATCCATTCAAAAGCGACGATATTAGACTTTAGGAAAACTAATTTTGCAAAGATGGGACAATACCTCAGAGAGTCGTTAGCGGGATGGGAACAGCTGGGGGATGTAGAAAAACAGTGGGAAAAACTGAAAGGGAATATTTTAAGGGCAATAAACCTTTTTGTTATGAAGGTAAAAGGAAAAGGAGACTGCTATGGTTCTCAAAAGAAGTAGCTGAAAAGGTGAAGAAAAAGAGGGAGGCCTTCATGAAATAAAAGAGATCACAGAGAGAGGAAGACAGGCATCTATATTTGGAAAAACTTAGAGAAGTTAGCAAAATAGTCAGGAAAGCAAAGGTACAAAAATAAGAAGAAATAGCCAATGTAATAAAATGCAGGGATAAGACATTTTTCAGATATGTTAGTGAGAGGAGGAAGGGCAAAAGTGGTATTATCAGACTCAAGGGTGCAGGGGGGGGGAATAAGCAGAAACTGACGAGAATAAAGCAGAATTGCTGGACAAATATGTCTGCTCTGTGTTCACAGATGAAGGGCCAGGAGCAGGACCTCAGAAAACACCCACAACTAGGAACCGAAGCAACGGGGATCTCAAATGATTTTCAGAAGACTGTGTTTGTGAAGAACTAGCTAAACTAAAAGTAGACAAAGTCATGAGTCTGGATAGGATACATTCAGAAATACTAAGGGAACTTGGGGACGTTCTAGTGGCTCCATTGTCTGACATTTTCAATGAATCTTTGGAGTCAGGAGTGGTGCCAGATGCCTGGAGAGAGGCACGTGGTCCCTTCACACAAAAGCGGATGTAAGGATGACATTGAGAACTACAGACCTGTTAGTCTAACCTCTGTGGTTAGTAAATTATTGGAAAGGCTACTACAGAAGAGAATAGTGAGGTTTCTGGAATCCAATGGATTGCAGGATCCGAGACAGCATGGATTCACCAGAGGCAGGTCTTGTCAGATAAATCTGATAGATTTCTTTGATTGGGTGAACAGGGAGTTGGACCGAGGGAGAGCTCTAGATGTATTTAGATTTGTATGTATGGTGTATTTAGATTTCAGTAACGCCTTTGACACCGTTCCACACAGGTGACTTATAAACAAACTGAGCACCCTAGGGATGGACTCTAAAGTTACTGATTGGGTTAAAAATTGGTTGAGTGGGAGGCAATAAGGGTACAGGTAAATGGAGTTCACTCAGAGGAGAAGGAGGTCACCAGTGGTGTGCCGCAGGGATCTGTCCCTGGTCCGATTCTTTTTAACATCTTTGTTAGTGATATTGCAGAAGGACTGTCGGGTAAGGTTTGCTTGTTTGCAGATGATACCAAAATCTGCAATAGAGTAGACACACAGGAAGGAATCGGTAACGTGAGGAGGAATCGAGCTAAGCTTGAAGAATGGTCTAGAATTTGGCAACTGAAATGTTATGCTAAAAAATGCAGGGTCATGCATTTAGGCTGCAAAAAATCCAAAGGATCTGTAGAGTGTAGGGTGTGAGGTACTTCTGTCCATAAAAGAAGCATTGGGACCTTGGCGTAATTGTGTCTGATGATCTTAAAATAGCTAAACAGGTAGAAAAGGTGACTGTGAAAGCCAGAAGGATGCTTGGGTGTATAGGGAGAGGAATGGCCAGCAGAAAAAAAAAGGTGATAATGCTTATGTATAAGTCTCTGATGCAACCTCATTTGGAGTATTGTGTGCAATTCTGGAGAGCGCACCTTCAAAAGGATATAAGCAGGTTGGAGTTGGTGCAGAGTGTTGCTACTAAAATGGTTAGAGGTCTTCATTATGAAGCATATGAGGACAGACTTTTTTTTTTATTAGAATTTTCATCAAACTTACAGAAGCAAGCACCAAGAAACTTAGATGATACATATAAGAAACTGAAAACAAAGAAAAACAATCGTGAAAATACACCATTCTTAGCCCACAAAATGTGGAGATTTATACAAAGAAAAAAATACCAAAAGAAAACATAAGAGCAAAGTTCTAAATTACCTGACAGCTTTAACTACACCACCTACTTCCAGTCACTTATTATCAAGCATATGAGGACAGACTTAAAGATCTTAATATGCATCCTTTAGAGGAAAGGCAGGATAGGGGCTATATGATAGAGACCTTTAAATACCTCTGTGGCATAAATGCACAGGAAGGTCTCTTTCAATCAAAGGCAAGCTCTGCTAGAAGGGGACATAGGATGAGACTGAAAGGGGATAGGCTCAGGAGTAATATGTGGAAATATTTCTTTATGGAAAGAGTGGTAGATGCATGGAATAGTCTCCCAGTGAAGTTGGTGGATGCAAGAATAGTATCCTATTTCAAAAAAGCATGGGACAAACACAGAGGATCTCTAAAGGTAAAAAGGGTACTATAGTAGTTGATATGGAAGGGCAGACTTGATAGGTCATGTAGTCTTTTTTTGCCATCATGTTTCTGTTTCTATGATAATGCATTTTTACAGGATTATTGTTGGAGAGTTGGTGTTGGGATGATCATGATTACTGAGTTAAACTACCAAAATCTCACGGGGGGCCATAAGGCTGGTGGTTTGTCTAGGGTGCCCCATATCCTTGCACCAATTTTGCCCAGGGGATGTCTCTCACCAATCTTCCCCTCCAAGCACTCCTCTCTCCTCATCCCCCCCCCCCCCCCACGGTACTCTCTTACTTTTCCTCCAACTCCCAAAACTTTCTTCCCCTCCCTCTTCCTCCTTTCCAGCACACTCTCTGCTCCTCCATGTTCCGCCCCTTGGCAACAGAACATGTACACCAGAGGGTGTGGAAAACAGAAGAACCTTGTGGAGTCCTTGGGTTCAAAAGTCCTCTCAGTGCATATTACCTATGGTTCTTCTTATTGTTGTTGTTGCTGCTGCAATCTGGAAACATGAGGAAACTGCAGCACGGAGAAAAGTTTAAAGGGGAGATGGTGCACCATGGCAGGGGAAGGAGAGAGAAAGAGGCAGGATGCCACAGTGAAAGCAGCACCAGCAGTAGTGGAAAGCAAGTGCCCATTCTGATACCTTTGGCCTACAGGAGTGGGCAGGGCAAAGGTATCAGAACGGGCAGAATGGCCTAGTGATTGGACTAAGTTGCCTTGGGCTGGCAGGCCAGCAGTTCAAATCCTGCTGGTGGATGGCAACTTCAGGCTGGAGGGACTAAGGTTTCTAGTCCCACAGCTGCTCCTTGTGGCCTTGGGTAAGCTACTTAGCCCTCTCTTGCTCAGATATGAAAACATAGATTGTAAGCTGTTTGGGGACAAGGGAGGTATATACTGTACTTGAATGTACACTGCTTTGACCCAGTGAAAAGCAATAAATAAGCATTGCTAAATAAATAATATGGTTAGCAACTGGGTACCATATGTAAAGGCTTGCATTTCAGTGCACTGTGGCTCATATATATAGACAGCAGCATCTGGAATAATCATGTATAAGAAGAAAAGGGATAAATGTGTGAACATTCATGTAGCTAGGGATGTGCATTCATTTTGAGTGAATGGTAAAATGAGACAAATGAAGGTGTTATTTGTTTTGGTCTCTATAAACCAGGTGTTCCCAAACCTGCCTCCCAGCCAGTTTGGTTTTCAGGATATCCACAATGAATATACATGAGAGAGATTTGCATGCACTGCCTCCATTGTATGCAAATCTCTTTTATGCATATTCATTGTGGATATCCAGAAATCCCGACTGGCTGGTGAGGCTCTAGAACAGGTTTGGGAACCCCTGCTATAAACTACAGTAACTGAATAACTGGTAGTGGTGGGGGTGGAGAGGAAGAAGGAGCATTGCGAGCAAAAACTCATTCTGGTCCATTTGCTTTTGCCACCATTGTAGCATATAGGAAGAGACGGCCTAGAGCTACTTTGGGGAGGGGAGAAGGAAGACAAATCATATTAGATATCTTTTAACAAGCAACTAAACAAGCCTATTTGTGCTTCACTTTTCCTAAATCCCACAGTTGATGATAGCAGCTAAGCAAGAAACTAAAAGCATGAGCAATCCAGCCCCGTTTTCTCTCCTACATTTACAAAGAGAAGGTGGTAGAAGGGACTAGATTCAGAAAGTTACTTTTCTGAACTAAACAAGTGTGAAAAATAGACAAAGTATACAAAGAGTGCAGGCAGGGCTTTAAGAGAGAGACAGATAGCACTGTTTCTGTCTCAGCATCGTGGTAATAGCATGTTTGGACAATCAGGTTCTCGGACTGTGGGAGAACTTTACACAACAAATGACCCACAGAGCCTTATGTCAAATAAACATAAATCTTTAATTCTTATCAACATAACAAAGCATCTGGCTTATCAATTGCAAGTGTTGTAAAAGTAGCCCAGCCTATAGTTACACATATACAGTGCAAAGGTATTGTTTAGTGACTCCCTCTCCTTGTTTGGACCTCCTTTCCTCACTTGTATTTAGGTTTTTAAGTTTTCCAGCAGGCCCCACCCACCAATCCTGTTTCCCTGCTTTAATTCTTGTACAATGGAATGGGCTTTTACATCTTTAAGAGGGCTGGGGACATCTATAGGTAATTTTATAAGTTGTGCCTAGATTTATGTGTGCTTTACGCATATAAATCTAGGTATTTTAGTCACATACGTGCATAAATGGGTATTTATTCTTGTATTTGATGTGGTTGTTATTCTGAAAGTAAACACAATGGGTCGAGTATGCGTACTTTCACTGTGAGCCTGTACAAGAGCGGAGATTGGGTAAAGCACAAAGTTACACACGTCAATTATAAAATACTATCATTTATGCATGTTCTTCAAAAAAGTAGGTATGGAAATCTACACCAGTCATAGGGCTGGCATAAGTGCTCATGGCTTAAATGAATGTGCATAGCTTCAAGTATGTACTAGACTTTAAAAAAACAGGTGTGAAATACACTCATAAAATGAACATTAATCTAGGCATACCTTATAAAATAACCCTCCTAGTCGTACTTCATTACAGTCAAACAAAGTACTTTAAAAATCTCTCATGTAGTGTTGGTTCAGTACCAGGCAGAAAGTATAGTCACTGAAAAGGAACACAAAGAGCACAGCCAGTCAGGGCAGATAGGAAGAGGCAGCCAGAGAGTCATCTCAGATTGAACCAAAATGCTTGGAAGGGGTAGTCATGGAAACAGTGATAGGAGCAGAGGAGAATTAGTTGATCCTCCTGAGAGATCTAGGGCCAGTAACAACATTAGTGGATAGGAAGAAAAAGGATAATCACTGATGTTCTGTATTCCACCAATCAAGCTAGAGACTTCTTTAAGAGGAGAGTACACACAGCTGCTGCTTACAGTGAAAATGCGAATGATCAGCTGTCTGCTCCCATCTCCAAAGTGGATCAAAAAAGGTAAAGACAATATAAGGTAGGGGTGTGGAGGGGCAAGAGACTGGTACCATTGCAAACAACACAATACAGTAACAGAAGTATCCAATTCTCCACTGAGAAGTATATGGGACAGGTTTTGGGGAGATAAAGAATCTGATGAAGTTTCATAACTGAGGAGGGTATAGGAAACTAGGTGCTAGTATCCTAAGTGGTGAGGAGATAGAAAGTGATATTGCCAGGGAGAAGAGAGCATCTATCGGTTAGACCAGATATGAGGAATACCCTTGGCCTCTCATCTTCTGGTCCAATCTTAACTCCACTTCTTGCAACAGAAAATAAACAAAGACGTTGGTGCTGGTGGACTCCTGGTAACTGTAAGTATAAAATAGGTTGAAATGGCTCAACAAAGAAGATGGTTACATGCTATCCACTCTGTTTGACCCATGGATTAAAGGAAGCATTGCACGCCATGCAACACACCACCACAGTTGACACAGTCCATAGCACAGTGTTAAGCAGCAGAGACCAGCATGAATTCACTGCAACTAAGAACCTGTAATAGTTTATGTATATGACTTTAATACCTGGCCTATGCTTAGTTCAGTAGAGTGATTTTTTGTTTTTTGTTCTGCGACTAAGAACCTTGTACACATCTCTGTGCATGGAACCTTGCAGATCTCATTGAGACCATCAACTCAGACCTTTTGGCTTATGGGGCACAAAAGTCCACAATCTGTCCTGAACTAGCCAAGTTCAGCCAGCATTACTTTCCTGCCCACTGGATATTCTCAGTGATACATAGGCATAAAATAGACATCTTTTTTGGACATTTTATACTTAAATGCCATTATAAAATTATATCCTAAAATCCCTTTTTGTGATTGTAAAGCAGTGCCGCTAGGAAGGTAATTTTATATGGCAAGTCAGAGCTGGGGTAATAATTCTAAATAATTGTTCAGGGTAGTATCTCAGTTACTTTGCTTACATGTTGCTGATGCTGGTGTCTTTATAGCCCAGGACACACCAGAGGTTGCTATCTTAGGGAATCATTTTATAAAGAAAAATTAACAAACTGCAAGCTGAACTTGACTAGATTCCCTTCTTTAATCAAGATAGTTAGAACATCCTTTTTTAGACCTACTTTGTAATTACCCCTAAGGATCCCCTACTTTAAACTCAAGTGTCTTAGCAAGTTCAATTTAAGAAACCTTTTCAATGCAGGATCCACTTAGTCTACAGAAACCTCTAAACTCTACGATGTAACTCACAATTTTAGATACGACATCTAGACTGGATAAGATATGTCCAAGTAAGAGCATTCAAAATGTGAAGCATATTTTGCAAAAGAGTTGCACAATGTGGAGTCTCTTGTAAAATATGTTATCTGTGCCTCCAAAAGAATACCTGCAGCAAAAAAGGATGCTGCTCAGAATGCCATTAGGACTGAGCAGTAGCATGTTGGTTAGAGCATTGACCTAATGTACAGCAGCTGCTGGTTGGATTCCCACTGGGACCTCATGAGGTCCAACCACTCTCCATGGCTTCTGGCAGCAAGCCTGGTGATGGACAGGCAGAAATAATCAACAGCAGCTGGGTGATCTTATGCATCCAGTGACTCAGGGTTACATTATGATTGGCATCTCAGACACCTGGTGGAAGGAGGACAACCAATGGGACACTGTGATACCTGGGTACAAACTATATCACAATGACAGAGTAGATTAAATTGGTGGAGAGGTTGCACTCTATTTTAGAAAGGCATTGAGTCACTCAGGATTAAAGTTTTGCAGGAAACAAAATATGCTATTTATTTAACATTTCTTATATACTGCCTTTCATGATACCAAGGTGGTTTACATTGAACAAACTGAAATTACATTGAACAGGACATTATAACTTGGAGATAACTAATTTACAGGGAACATGGGCAATGAAGGGTTAAATGGCTTGCCCAAGACCACAAGGAGCACTTGTGGGACTAGAAACCCCAGTCCTTCTGGCCCATGGTTGCTGTCCTCTAGTGGGATTTCAGCCCTCCAGCCTTTTAGCCTGAGGTACCTTGCCCCAACCACTGGGCCACTCACTCCCCCCCCCCCCCACTATAGAATCTCTAAGGATAGAAATCCAATATAAAAAGGGGAAGGTGATGGCAGTAGAGGTGTACAACCAGCCGCCTGGCCAGAATGAACAGATGGATGATGAAATGCTAACTGAAACCAGGGAAGCTAACAAAAGGTACAAGACAGTAATAATGGGTGATTTCAGTGATCCCAGTATTGACTGGGTCAATGTCACTGCAGGACATGCTAGGGAAATAACGTTTCTAGATGAAATAAATGACTGCTTCTTGGAGCAACTGATTCATGAACCAACAAGAGGAAAAGCTATTTTGGACATAGTCCTTAGTGGAACACAGTATCTGGTGCGAGCGATAAGGGTGTTGGGGTCCTTGGCAATAGTGATTATAGCATGATCACATTTGATTTAATAAATGGAGGGAGGACAACAAGGAAATTCACAGTACTGTCTTTTAACATTCAAAAGGGAGACTATGATAAAATGAGAAAAATAAGTAAGAAAAAGCAAAAAGGAGCAACTGTAGAAGTTAAAGATTTACATCAAGCATGGGCGTTATTTAAAAACACTATCTTGGAAGCCCAGACCAGATGTATTTCATGCTTTAAGAAAAGTGGAAGGAAGGTAAAAAGGTGAGGTCAGAGAGGTTGTTGTTGCCAAAAAAGGATCTTTCAGGAAATGGAAAAAGGAGCCAAGTAATGAAAACTGGAAACAACACAAGCACTAGCAAGTTAGAGGCAAGGAATTGATAAGGCAGGCAAAGAGAGAATTTGAGAAGAAGCTTGCTGTGGAAGCAAAAATGCTTAATAAAAACCTTTTCATGTACATTTGTATCAAAAAGCCTGTGAGAAAGTCAGTTGGACCATTAGGTGGTAGAGGAGTAAAAAGGGTGCTAAGGGAGGACAAGGCCATAGCGGAGAGATTGAATTAATTCTTTGCTTCAGTCTCTACTGAAGAAGATGTAGAGAAGTTACCCATGCCTGAAATGGTATTTAAAGGTGATATATTGAAAGAACTGAAAGAAATATTGATAAACTGGGAAGATGTATTACAAGTATTTGATAAACTGAAGAGTAGTAAATTACCTGTACCAGATAGTACACATCCAAGTGTGTTGAAAGAATTGAAAGATGACATTGCAGACCTATTATTACTAATCAGTGAACTATCATTAAAATCATCTGTAGCATCTGAGGACTGGAGAATGGCCAGAGTAATGCCAGTTTTTAAAAAGGGTTCCAGAGGGGATCTGGGAAGCTATAGACCGGTGAGCCTAACATTGGTACAAGGGAAAATGGTACAAACCATTATAAAGAATAAAACTACTGAACACATAGATAATCATGGTTTAATGGGAGGAGGCCAACATGGATTTAGCCAAGGAAAGTCTAATCTGTTATATTTTATTGAAAGGTCTGAATAAACAGATAGACCAAGATGAGCTGGTTGAACCTGGATTTTCAGAAAGCCTTTGTCAAGGTCCCTCATGAGAGACGCTTGACCAAATTAAAAAGTCATGGGATTAGAGGCAGTATAGTATTGTGAATCTGGAACTGTTTAAAAGATAGAAAGTAGAGAGTAGGTTTAAAGGGCCAATTTTCTCAATGGAGAAAAATGAATAGTAGAGTACCCCAGGGATTTGTGCTGGGCCCGCTGCTTTTTAACATCTTCATAAATGACCTTGAAATGGGAATAATGAGTGAGGTGATCACATTTGCAGATGACATAAAATTATTCAAAGTTCTTAAAACTCAAGAGGATTGTGAAAATTGCAAGAGGACCTTGGAAAATTGGACATTCAAATGGCAGATGAAATTTGATGTGGACAAGTGCAAAGTTATGCACCTAGGAAAGAGCAACCCAAACTACGGTTACACAATGCAAGGTTCCTCATTAGGAACCATCACCCAGCAAAAAGATTTAGGTGTCATCATGGATAATATGTTGAATCCCTCCACCCAGTGTCCAGTGGCAGCCAAGAAAGCAAAGAGAGTGGTAGGAATCATAAGGAAAGGAATGGAGAATAAACCCAAGGATATTATAATGCCTCTGTATCGTTCCATGGTATGACCGCACCTTGAATATTGTGTGCAATTCTGGTCGCCATATCTCAAAAAGGATATAGCGGAATTAGAAAAGGTACAGAGAAGAGTTACCAAAATGGTGAAAGGGATGGAAGCATATCCCTGTGAGGAAAGGCTTAGATGGCTAGGGCTTTTCAACTTGGAAAAGAGACAACTGAGGGGAGATATAATAGAGATCTATAAATTAGTGAATTTAATTATTTATTTAACTGATTTTATATACAATGGAATGGAACAGGTAAACATAGATCTATTGTTTATGCCATCAAAAAAATAGAAAGACTGGGGGACACGCAATGAAGTTACAACATAACCCATTTAAGACTAATAAAAGAAAATATTTTTTCACTCAACGCGTAATCAAACTCTGGAATTTGTTACCAGAGGATATAGTAAAAGCTGTTAGTGTAGCTGGTTTTAAAAAAGGTTTGGACAAGTTCCTGAAGGAAAGGTCCATAAACCATTATTAAAGAGGACCCAGGAAATCCACTACTTGCCCCGGGAAATGGACCCTATATGCCTTTTGGGAACCTGTCAGATTGTTGTGGCCTGGATTGGCCACTGGTGTAAACAGGATACTGGGCTTGATGGACCTTGGTCTGACCCAGTATGGCATTTCTTATGTTCTTAGAATACACATGCAAGTGCTGGAAACTGCCCCAGCATGAGGATGTCTGAATCTGAATGGAGGAGGTATGGCTGAGGCATTCCCAGGACTCTGGAGGCATGATTAGGGCATTCCTAGGGACCAGGACATCCCCACCTGATTATAAAAATGTCAAGGACCTCCAGTGTCATGTCTATCTTTAGATCAGCTCCAAGGCACCCATAGCGATGATCAAGTATCTGAACAAGTGCTTATTTTAGCTGAAAAATATCCACAGTGTGTAGCAAGGAAAGCACTCTACCATCCCTAGTACTCAGCACAATTTCCACTATAGCAGCAGTAGGATTTGAATCCAGGCTGCCCTGCTTCTGGCTCACTACTCTAACCATTATGCTATCCTAGATGACTGGGTTCTGAAATACGGTTCTGGGAATGTCTAAGTAGACACCCCTTCAGATGACTCTATCGGGCACATCCAGGTTTGTGAAATCATGTCAGCACCTGGACGTGCCTGCATTTTTTTCAGACATTCTGGCTTAGATATCCCAGATTGCACTTCGACAGACCTTCTAAAATTCCACTCATTATGTACAAATTTACACCTTCTTCAGAAAAGGTGTAAATTTCTTCATCAGCATTTGTCATTGTATTAGGGCTGGATCTGGGGCCTATTTTGATGCCTATATTGTCTTCATATAAGAGGCTTTTTTAGATTACTGCCCACATTGCATAAATTTAGGTGCTATGTTTCCTCTGTGCCTACTTTTATACATGTATACCCTGAGGCAATTTTATATGTCCCAAAAAGGAGAGAGGCAGAAGATAAACCAAAGAAGTTAATGAAAAAAATTAACCACAATGAAGTGGACTCCAGGAGATCAAGAGGAGATAATGTACTGCTACCTTTATACTACAAACTCTATACTGTATTTAAATCAAGAAGTTAAACAAAGAGAAGTTGCTCAAAACTGGAAAAAGAGAAATACTGTGAATGATAACATCTTAAATCAACTGAGAGCTTCTGTGGAAAAATATAGAGAGAAGAAATCTTACTGTAAAGGCAGGCCAAGAAGTCAACTGAAGAGGAAGAAGAAAGGGAGGAGAAGGGTTCAGAAGTGGATAAATTAAAAGTTGAGCTTTGAGTCTATATGGAAAAAAGATGAGTATGCTGGATTCCAGGCTAGGGAAAGACTGTTCTCTTAGATTTCTGCGGCTTGTATCATGATCTGTTCAGTTTTCTGGGTCATGCTGTGTCTTATTAAGTGGAACTGATGTTCTGCCATCATCAGTGGTCCTCACAAATATGACTGCAATCTCGCGGTGCCACCCCCTAGTGTGAAGCTAGAGAATAGCACCTGTGATCTTGGCCATTTTGAAATGGCCCGATGATGGGGGTGAAATAAAGAGAACCACTCTTGCCCCTGTCTGCCCACTAAACCACCAGGAATGCCAAAGGTATGACAGGGAGGGTTTGGAGGGTGGAAGGGAAAGTGCCCCCCCTTTTACAACTGGCTAGATGTGATACTTATTTTCAAAAGGAGGAGGGAAGGGAGGGGGGCATGTCTGGCTATCTGGGACACTCGAGTGGATCACGGGGGTTGAGATGTGGCAGAGTTTCCATGACTGACTAACTGGGATGATTCTTTGCACAGGGTGTGCACTGATCCCCCCCCCCCCCACTGGAAGCTCTCAGAGTGGGATGTGCTGCAGGGTGCCAGATCCTTTTATATTCATATTGTTAGTAATGTGGATTGCAACCCTGCGGCACCAACAATATGGTTGAGGAGAGAGGCCCGATTGCACCTTTTGAGGGGGGCACAATAGCGATTGGGGGCACAGAGCTACTGACAGCTCTGTGCACCCAATCGCTACCATCCCACCCCTAGGATTTACTGCGGGAACCCCCGGTACCTGCATCGGCAAGTACAGCATGAATTTTTCCGAGGTACCTACTGAGGCAGATAATGCAGATCTTTGCAGTAATCCACAACCACCACGGTATCTTCAGGAGCTAACCCAGGAACGCCCCCTGCAGATACCATGGAGATTTTTGCCTTACCATGCAGTTTTGTCAGCTACCGCGGTTTAATAGACATTCCTCTTTGTGTGTTATTTTGACAGGTAAAACTCTTTGGGTCTGGGTGTTCCCTACTGTGAGAGAGGAATCTCTTACCAGCAGGGTAAGTATTACTTATCATTTATTTTATTTTATTTAGTTAGTGTTTTTTTTGTTCTTATTGATTTCTTTGTTTTAAGTTCCTATAATTTGAGTGTTTGTTACTAACAGTTTTCTTTTTTTTTTTGTCTCTTCTCTATTGGTTCATATTTTACCCTACATAGATATTGTCTTTCCACAGGCTTCTTTTATTGTGCTAATAACTATAAGTGTGTTTTACATGTTTGTAATGTATACTCCTGAGGCAGATGCAAACCAAAACATGTCAGGTATATGCTAATATTGCTTGTATTCCCATTGTTGTATTCTTATGCTATGTGTCCTATCTGTTGGCCTAGTCTTCCTGCCCAGATATTTCGATCTATTAGATGAATGCTTCACTGTGGCTTCCCAAAACACTGACAGTTTCTTAATTCCTTAATACTCGTAACACCTGTAGCAACATTCTTTCCATCAAGCTCCTACTTCCCTTCAGAGCTTGACAGGTAAGCCCAAGCATTCATCTTGTATATTCCACCTTCTGGATCAGAAATTGGTTGAATGATAGACGACAGAAGGTGATGGTAAATGGAACTCACTCGATGAAAGAAAGATGATTAGCAGTGTGCTCCAGGGTTCGGTCCTGGGACTGGTACTGTTCAATATATTTGTGAGTGATATTGCTGAAGGGCTGTCACTTTGCATATGACACGAAAATTTGCAACAGAGTGGACTCCCCTGAGGGAGTGGAGAACATGAGGAAAGATCTACAAAAGCTGGAAGAATCATCTAATGCTTGACAGTTAAGATTTAATGTGAAGAAGTGCAGAGTTATGCACTTGGGAAGCAGAAACCCAAGGGAATTGTATGTGATAGGGGGTGAGAGATTAGTGTGCATGGACCAGGAGAAGTGATTGTTTCTGAGGAACTCAAGGTGGCGAAACAATGTGACAAGGTGGTGGCAAAAGCCAGAAGGATGTTGGGTTGCATACAGAGAGGAATTACCAGCAGAAAGAAAGAGGTACTCATGCCACTGTACAAGTCACTGGTGAGGATATAAAAAGTCTGGAAGCAGTTCAGAGGAAGACAACCAAAATGATTTGGAGCCTGAGTCAGAAGACTTATGAGAAAAAACTTGAAAACCTAAATATGTACCCTCTGGAAGAGAGGAGGGGAAGGGGAGATATCATTCAGACCTTTAAATACTTCATGTATTAATGAACAAACAAATCTCTTCCAAAGACTGGGAAGCTGTAAAATTAGTGAGCATAACATGAAGCTGCAAGGGGGTAAACTGAAAGGCAAAGTCGGGAAATACTTTTTCACTGAAAGGGTGGTGGATGTTTGGAATGCCCTCCCAATGGAAGTGGTAGGGGCAAACATAGTGACATAATTCAAAGTGGCATGGAACAGACACAGTGGATCCCTTTATAGCAACAGGAAAAAATCAAAATAAACATAACTATTAAGGGCGTGGGCAGTGTCCCGGCGCCCGCTCGTAACCGGATGCCCGGCCCGGCGCAGGGCCCTGCTCGTGTCTTGGAAAAGGGAGGGGGTGGGGGGCGTATGTCAGGGCATGTGGTGACGCAGCGAGCATTTTTTGAATGGATTGGCTCCGCTCATTGACAAGGGTGAGCGGAGCCAATCAGGGAGGTCCGGCCATTTGCTCCGGCGTGCACGTGGTCGTTGCTAGAGCACATGCGGCCGGACTGGAGGGCGAGTGGCCCACCCACCCACCCATTATTGCCTTGGGGTGTGGGGGCATCATAATTGGGTTGTCGCAGCTGTGGGGGGGGGGGAGCAGCGGGATCCCGGAGGTTTCCAGGGTCCGGAGCCTTAGGCGACTTGGGACGGGGGCGGGGTGCCCTCGACCCGGACTACCCCTGGAAGACTTTTGCTAGTAATATGGTGAAGTCGGATAGGGGTGGTAGGAATGTTGCCGGTGGTGTGACCAGGGCTGGAGCGGAGGCGAGGTCGCCTTGCTAATTGCATGGCTGGTGATGCAGCGCGCCGCTGGGGGTTTGTTGGATTCCTGTTTATTGTTCAATATGTTGTTTTGGAAATAAAGCTGCGACCAGTTGTTACCACAAAAGGTTGTCGGTGTAATTTGTTGGCAGGGTGGAAGAGGTGTTAAATGGACGGAGGGTAAGTTAAAAGGGAGGAGCGATGGGTCCGGCTACCCGGTTACTATCTCTTATATCTCTACAAACAGGGGTGACCTACACGGAGCGGAGGGTATACCCCTAAACAAAGGCATAGGGAGGGGTGACCTGCACGGAGCGGCAGGTGCACCTACTCTTGGCGCCTTGCCGGGCAGACTAGATGGACCATACTGGTCTTTATCTGCCGTTATATACTATGTTACTATTACTATGTTCTATTCTGCTGCCCATCATTTTACTCCTACCTGCCTTTTCAGCAGTTTTTAAGATTAGCTCCAAGTGTTCATTTGTGTTTACCATTGTTCTGAACCATAACAACTCCCTCCCTCCAAGACTGCTTTTCTTTGAGTTCACTTCCAGCCAGGACTCTCAAGGTTAGTGCTGCTGAATATCCCCAGTTTGGGCTGCTAAACGTCCTGATGTTAAGCACTTGATGTTGGGACAGAGCGGGAGTATCACCACGGCTTAACCAGAGAGCAGCAATATTCAGCTGCTGCCCAGTTAACCCTAACTGACTAACGTTAGGACAGTTGAATGGTTCAATATCACTGCTGACTGGATGGTAAAATCGTAATTCAGGCAACCCGGATAGTCAATGTTGAGGCCCGGATCTGGCCCTGGCATTCAATATCTGGGGCAAAGTTAAAGTAGCGAAGGTCAGCCACTTTAAGTGTGCAGGCCACCACTGTTGAAAATCCCCCCTACATTCCGAAAATTACTATGAATTCACTTGTTTTCAGAGGGTTTATATGATTTCTGATGCTCCTTCTAGTGGTGAACTGCTATATAACCAGTGAAAAGCTTCCCAGTACATCACAGCTCCCTACTGAGAAAGCCAAATTTTGATGTTAACTTGGGTTCTTAAAGCTTTGAAGTTACCATGTTACTTGGCAGAGCAATTGGAGTTGCACGCTGCATTGTTTATACTGTTTGTTACAGCATTTGGCATGGTTTTTCTGTATTTTATTTATCATTTCTTTTTGTAAATACGTTTTGTTTACAGTATATTTTTTAATATTAGAAATCTTTAAATTATTTAAAGCCAGTTTTGGACACTGATACATAAATAGTAATAAATAAATGAACTTGTTTGCTGACTTTTATTTCCACATCTGTCATTATTGTACAACTTAGTATATATATATATAAAAAATATATACAGACTTTCCTCTGTGTGCACTAGAATAAATTGTCAAATTAAAACTGTGCACATACATCTATTTTGATAATTACCCCAGCAAATTTATGCATACAAATTTTTACCAGCATTTTGCCATACATAAATTTTCTGGACTGATGTACCTACATATACTCAGATATGAAAAAATATATGCATAAAATATAAGCTCTGCCCTAAGCCCATCCCTGGAAATGCCTCTTCTTTGTCCAATATGTTCACAGGCTGTACAGGCATATCTTTACCTGCATTTATCAGGAATGTAATTTTATAAAAGCCAATTTCTCCCCATAGGGCACTGTTTTAGCTACTGAAATGCTTTTGAACATTATCCTCTCAACTGTCAAGAAAATATGATGCCTAAAAAAGACCAGCCATTATGCATGATGCCCTACTAAGAAAACTAGATAAGGCAGATTGCACAGAGCATTATTTATTCAAATGAAGCTTTATTGTCCATAATCTTTCACATTAGTAAATGCAGCTGACAATAGCAGTTCCAGAAAAAAATTGTAAACCGTATTGTTAAACTCTCTGCTCACTCTTTAGGGTAGAATTTCCTGGAAAAGGATAGAATCATATAGAATGTTCTCATTCTCTATTTCCTTTGGCTAGAAACTGTATGGATTTTGGAATAGCTAAATCTAACAAGTCCATCTTGTTTCACTCTTGCGTTTTCCAGTATAAGGTCATTTCCATCATGGTTTTGACCCTCGACACTTGTACAAGGAAAGAAAATTGTACTACTCCCAAAGCCATCATAAATGAAATAAAAAAAGCACCTCTGTGTTCAGTACATAAAGTAAAACTCATTAAATATTCATTCACTCATGCAGTCAATTGTTTATGTCCAATAATTTCAGTACAAGTATAGTACAATCTTGAAATATATCTATCCAAGGGCAATTTTTACATCCTGCATATATATATTTATATATTGAATTATTTGAAATTACTGCACAGAGGCATTTATGAAATGATATAGTGCTGGAATACGTTTGAAACTGAAGGAAGCTCACGTATGCATACAGAGCGGACAGTCTTAACTTGAAACATTGCACAGTAGTTTTTTGGAAAAGATTACAACAGACCTTCTAATTGTAATCTTTCATTCTTTTTAGAAAGGTAAGGGGAAATCCTCATTTGACTTTGCCTCAAATGTGCTTCGAATACATTTCTATTTAAATATAAAACATATTGGAGAAACACGGTTATTTTAGAAGCTTTATTCACAATTTCCAAGTGGAAGATTTGGCATTTACCTGTAGAAATGGCAATTTTAGAATGGCTACATTTACACATGGATGTCCATGACACATAGAAATTGCAAGGGAGTGTACTGGGGGGGGGGAATGGTTAGGGAATGGTATGGGTGGGTCAAAGATCTACACATACAGTATATTCCCCATTTCACATAGAGAATGCATGTGCCTGACCAAAACTGTGCCTGAATTTATAGCTGCTCCCAGGTCATACAGCAGTGATGGCTAACCTTTTTGAGCCCGAGTGCCCAAACTGCCGCACAAAACCAAAGAATTTCCTCAAAGTGCCAGCACGTCAATTAAAGCCCCATTTGCATAAGGTGCTTCATTTGCATAAATATTTGCATAATGTTACCTACACTAACTTTTAGTAAACATGCCTCTTAATGAGTATATGGATAAAGAAAGACTAAAAGGTTTCTACATTACTATAATCCAGTACCAACCGCCAGGCACATTAGGACTACTACAAACGCTGCCCATTTAGAACCATAGCAAACCCGCCGTATCCTAACAGCACTACCAGGACTCACAAAGCACCCATACTCTACCTATCAAAAGGCAACACTGCAAATATTAAACCAATACATCTCAGAGAACAACAATACATGACCTACTGGGGAAAGAACAAGTGGCAATGTCAAATAGGAATTATATATAAACAGAATACCTCAGCTCAGTTACACATGCAGAACAGACCATCACCAAAACAAGGAATCACAATTTAGAAACAGGAAGACAATAATTAAACTGGGAACCCCAAAAGCCAAACTTGGAATATACACAACACTGTAGAAATAAAACTATATATTAATTTTCCTATTGTAATAAACATAGAGCAATAATTAATGTTGCAAATTTCCCAGTGCTGACATATTCCAGTTAATAAATTCAAAATAAAGAGATATTTTTCTTCCTTTTGTGCATTTTTTTTCAGTTGCAATTGTTCCTGCCACTTTCTTCTGGTTTCTTCGTGTCTTCTGCTAACTCTCCATCTGCTGTCCATTTGTCCTTTCTTCTGTCTTATTGGGTTTTTTTTCCATTCTCTCTCTACATCTGATTTAACATACTAATCTTTCTCATTTGGCTCTTTCCTCATTCCTATTTCATCTACTCAAAATTTACCCCTCCATCATCAATCCCCACTTACTCTCCCAATACCCGGCCAATTGTAGATTTTTTATCCCTCCCACACAAAATATTTTTCCCCTCTCCATTTTACTCTCCCAGCCCATCCCATTCTAATCCTCCCCCAACACCGCTCCCTTCTAGTTCCAGCCTCACCCAGCATCCATTCCCTTCTAGTCCCTGCATCAGCCCATTTTCCAGTCCTAGCAGCCCCCCAACCCAATTACATTACTTTCCCCCCCTCATAAACCCAATTCCATGCCATACCCCCCATGCCCCCATTTTAAGTTTTATCCCCCCCCCCTATAACCCATTACCAGTCCCTAACCCCCACTTCCAGTCAGCCCCCCATAGCCCATGGCCAGTCCTAACCCCCCCATCAGCCCACAGTCCATTACCAGTCCTAACCCCATCAGCCCACCTCAAGTCCTAACCCCTCCCCATCAGCCCATTTCTTGTCCCAGCCCCCCCCATAGCCCATTATCAGTCCTAAAAACCCCCCCATAGGCCCATTACCAGTCTAACCCCATCAGACCACCTCCATTTTAAACCCCCCATCAGCCATTTCCAGTCCTAACCCCACCAACAGCCCACCTCAAGTCCTAACCCCTCCCCATCAGCCCATTAGCAGTCCTAACCCCCCCCCTAGCCCATTAGAAGTCCTAACCCCCCCTCTCTAGCCCATTAGCAGTCCTAACCCCCCCCATAGCCCATTAGCAGTCCTAACCCCCATCACCCCATTTCCAGACAGCCCCCATCAGCCCACAGCCCATACGCAGTCCTACCCCCCCCGCGCCCATTCTCAGTCCTAACCCCCCCCCCTCGCCCATTAGCAGTCCTAACCCCCCCCTAGCCCATTAGCAGTCCTAACCCCCCCCCCCTAGCCCATTAGCAGTCCTAACCCCCCCCTCCTAGACCATTAGCAGTCCTAACCCCCCCAGCCCATTAGCAGTCCTAACCCCTCCTAGCCCATTAGCAGTCCTAACCCCCCCAAGCCCATTAGCATTCCTAACCCCCCTAGCCATTAGCAGTCCTAACCCCCCCCTCTCTAGCCCATTAGAATTCCTAACCCCCCACCCTAGCCCATTACCTTTCCTTACCCCCATCACACCATTTCCATACTGCCTCCTTCAGCCCACAGCCCATTAGCAGTCCTAACCCCCCCAGCCCATTAGCAGTCCTAACCCCCCCTCCTAGCCCATTAGCAGTCCTAACCCCCCCCAGCCCATTAGCAGTCCAAACCCCCCCCCCCATCCATTAGCAGTCCTAACCCCCCCCCCTGCCCATTAGCAGTCCTAACCCCCCATCACCCCATTTCCAGACAGCCCCCATCAGCCCACAGCCATTAGCAGTCCTAACCCCCCCTAAGCCCATTAGCAGTCCTAACCCCCCCCCCCCCTCTAGCCCATTAGCAGTCCAAACCCCCCCGAGCCCATTAGCAGTCCTAACCACCCCCCCCCCCCCTAGCCATTAGCAGTCCAAACACCCCCCCCCCCGGCAAATTTAAAAACAGAAAAAGTGGGCTCTGGCTGCTGCCGCGGACGCGGCAGCATGCAGTGTCCCGCGGGGCCCCCTCCGCCCGCTAAGCCCCTCTGCAAGGGCTTTCAGATTCGCGAGGGAGACAGCGTCTCCCTCGCGTCTCTGTTAAGCCCGCAGGGGCTAATGGGAAATTTCCCATCAGTCCCTCGCGTCTAAAGGGGGCTGATGGAAATTTCCCATTAAACCCTGCGGGCTTAAACAGAGACGCGAGGGAGACGCTGTCTCCCTCGCGAATCTGAAAGCCCTTGCAGAGGGGCTTAGCGGGCGGAGGGGGCCCCGCGGGACACTGCATGCTGCCGCGTCCGCGGCAGCAGCCAGAGCCCGCTTTTTCTTTTTTTGCGGACCTTCACGCGTGCCAGCTGCAAGGCCTTCGCGTGCCACAGCTGGCACGCGTGCCATAGGTTCGCCATCGCTGTCATACAGGTTTTTAAAAAGGGCTTGTTTTGCTAGCTCATGATAGAAGGGATTAAGGGGGTCGTCCTCCTTAATTCCCCATTGTTTATTGCACACTCCAAAATTGAAATGTATTATAAATAACAGCCTCTGTAGTTAATTGGTGACATGTGTATGTATAGGTGTGCAAAAGAGCTTCATGTGTAAATTGCAAAATATCAACTTACATGTTGCCGAGTTGTCTTCGTTGATTTTTCCTAAGTATAGATTTGTTACATGGCCCCTCCAGCTCTATGTGTCACCAAATATGCACTCCTGTATGCTCTTACAAGTATTTTAGAGAAGGCTCCACTCTTGTCAGAGCCTTTAACCGGATAGCCGGACACGAAGCCCGCCCGACCTATATCCACCACCCCCTGCCTTGTGGGCCCCCGCCACCCCACTCCCCTTCCCCTTCACACCACCCACAAACTCACCATAGACTGGAAATGGCTTCAACTGGTCACAGCTTTATTGAATAACAAACCAACTGTTAAACATTCATAACAATAATCATCTACTGTACCCATCCCCCGCGGGGCGATCAGTCACCAGCCATGTGACTAGCAAGGCGACCTCGCCCCGCCCCGGCCGGATGAAGCCACCGGCCAATCGCCTGCCACCCTTCTCCGACTTGGCCGTCCCAGTAGCACAAGCTTGCCAGGGTTTAACCGGGTAGAGGGCACCCCGCCCTCGCCCCAAAAGGCTTACAGCTCCGGACCCCGGAAACCTCCGGGATCCCGCCACCGGCACAGGCCCGCTTAGGAGCCTGTGCCGCCCCCCCTTACCCCCAAGCTGTGACCAGTACCATAGCCCTGCACTACCTCCTCGAGCGCTTCCTACCAGTCGTTAAGCAATAAATCCATCCCCACCAGGGATAAATGAACGCCATCGCTTCTATACAGACCGGCGCAGTGGACCTCAGCCCATGTATGCTGCACCTGATAGCCCCCCATTTCGGACACCCACCTCCCCACCTGCCGATTGATTTTGATAAGGCCCCGAGACCACCGCCTCTGCCCCCAGCAAGCCGGGCGAGGGATAATGTCCGACCACATCAAAAGCACCCTTTCCCACCACTGCAGCACCACCGTCAAATCTCTCTTAGCAGCGTTGATCAGCTGTTTACAAGTCCAAGTAGAGACTTCATTGCCTCCCAGGTGAATCAGGACGATCGCCGGCTGGTTCCCGAGCTGAAACTGTTGATGAAGCAAGGGCAGCAGCTGTGTCCACCGCAGACCGCGCACACCCAGCCATGAAACCGACCCCACCGCTGGATCGATGCCAAGGTTGGATCCAATTGGCCGCACTTCCGCTCGCCGTCCAGCCCAAAACACAAAGGAGTGCCCAATCAGCCACACTTCCCGAACCGGAAGTCCCCCACCTGAAACAGAAACAAACAGTTAATTAAGCCCCCCCCCCCGGTACCCCCACATTTATTCAAAGACGCACATATCCTTGAAATGTCCGCGACCGCCATCTGCCTATTTGTTGTATGTGCTCGCTCTGAAGCCCCACTCCGGCCGCACTGGTAGCAGCCCCGATGCGAAAAGAATGGGCTGAGAACAGCCGAGGTTCGAAACCCAGTCGACCTAACACCATGCGTAACACCGCCGTCACTTGGTACCGCGTCACCCACTGCCCGTTCGCGTGAACAAAGAGGGGCCCTTCAATCTTTGGATGAAGCAACAAAAAGTCGCGCAGCGCAGCCACTGGGCAGGAAGGGGACTCTATAGCCCGTATCAGTACCCACAGACCGCGACCGCGCTGGTCTGTCTTAGATTTGGCCAAAAGCACCCGGACTCGCCCGCACTCGAGCTGAATATGCCGGTGAAGCATGCAGGCACCCGCCCCCGTGTTTTGGGAATCCGCCACTAGCTCCCCCACGCGGAACGCCCCAAAGAAAGCCAAAGTGAAAACCGCCCGGAAAAGAACGTCCTCGTACGAAGAAGCTGCGACCTTAGGTAACTCGGCACACAGTCTGACGAGTATGTCGTGCGTGATCGGGAGGCGTTTATCGGGCGGCGTCGGGCAAAAACGCTCCCACCCGCGCAGTAGCCTCCGCACCAAATAGCCATCGCCCGGGCCTCCCCAGCCGACCGCCCGCGAAAAGAATCCGAAACCGGCGATATGCCCTTTGACAGCTGCCCTGGACCACCCCTGGGCTCTTGCCTCAATTATGTATTGCCCAAGAAAGCGATCCGGGACCATGCCCGCTCGCCAACCACAATCCCACAAAAAAGCTACCACCCTCCGACAGCCTTTCTGATATGAATCCCAAGTCCTCTTCGCCAGAGAACATCGGAGTAGATCCCTCATTTCGACAGGCCACTGTTCCACAATCTCCAGGGGACCGCACGTCCTTCCGCCTCCGCTTCTGGTGCCAACTGCCGGAACCGTTCGAACTGTAGACGAGAAAGAGCATCAGCGATTTGGTTAGTATGCCCCGGGATATGCCTAGCCCTCAATACCAAGTTCAAGCGCAGACAACCCAGAACTATAGCTCGCATCAATGCCGCTACCTGAAGACATCGTGGAGTGTAACGATTCACCACACTGACTACTGCCTCATTGTCACACCACCACGTAAGCCGGCGATTTCGTAAGCTGTCCGGCCACAACTCCAATACTACCAGCATCGGGAATAGCTCCAAGAAGGTTATGTTCCGAACTAGCCCCGCCCTGTGCCACTCCTCTGGCCACTGGTCTGCGCACCACGCACCCGCAAAGTATATACCCAGGCCGACGCCACCAGCCGCATCTGTATACAGCTGCAAAGCCTCACTGGAACAGTCCGCCTCCCTTATCACCGACGTCCCATTGAACTCCCGCAAGCAGACGTCCCATACTTTTAAATCCTCCCGCACCGATTTGGACAGTCGTATCCGATGATGTGGCCTCTTCAGCCCAACCGTGGCAGCAGACAGATGACGCATAAACACCCGCACCATCGGAATAACTTTGCAGGCAAAATTCAAGGATCCCATTAAGGACTGCAGCTCCTGGAGAGTAGATTTCGAAGAGGCCAAGGTATTTGCCAGCAAAACCCGTAACTTCACGACCTTCTCAAATGGCAAACGGGCCACCATGTGCTCTGAGTCTAATTCAATACCCAAAAAGGTGAGCCTCGAACACGGCCTGACAGTCTTTTCCGCCGCTAGAGGCACCCCCAGCTGGCCAGCAAGCAGCTCAAAACCCTCCAACAGCTCCTGACACGCCGCCGAGCCGCTTGAACCCATGAACAAAAAATCGTCCAAATAGTGGACCACTTCAAACCGCCCCACCAGACAGGTAACTGCCCAATGCAAAAAGGTGCTGAACTTCTCGAAGTAGGCACACGAGACAGAGCAGCCCATCGGCATGCACTTATCGAAATAAAAGAAACCAAATAAGTTAAATCCCAACAAACGAAAAGCTGAGGGGTGAACTGGTAATAAACGAAAAGCCGACTCTATGTCCACCTTCGCCATCAATGCTCCGGAACCGGCCCTCCGCAGAAGCTCCTCGGCCCTGTCAAATGAGGAATAGCGCACCGTACACCACTCCCGGGGTATGTGATCATTAACCGAGGCACCTATCGGAGAAGACAAATTATGGATCATGCGAAACTTACCTAACTCTTTCTTCGGAATGATCCCTACCGGCGAGACTACAAAATCCTTATACGGAGGGTGTAGAAACGGGCCAGCCACCCTGCCCAACCGCAACTCCGCGGCCACTTTCTCCTGTGCTACCGCCGCGTACCTCCGTACCGAGGGCGAATTCCTAGACGTCGAAGCCGCCACCCACCCCCCCACCGGTATAACAAACCCGAACTGGAAACCCAACAATAACAGTCTTTTAACTTTGAGCCGCGGATACCCCCTTAGCCATACCCGCAATGCTCCGACATTGATTGGAGTGGGCGCAACATCAAACGCCCCCCCCCCCTGGCTTAAGGGAGGACAAGGATTGGAGAGGCGGAGCCTTTTTAAGGCACTTTGCCGCCGCATGCCCACCACCACAGGCCGAGCACATGTGCCGGAACTTACAGTCTGGGAAGGGGCAGGTTGACCGGTTAAATCGCCAGCACACATCCCCAAACTGGCTCGCAGGTCCCTTGCCCGGTGCGACGATTCCCCCACGAAAGGAACGAGTCGACCCCGGCGCTGAGACCAAACCACCTCTGCTCTGCGCCCCCGTTGCTGCCGACCTCACCGACATTTGGGTGAGCCACAAATTGATGTCTTGCGTGGCCCAGGTAGCGACTTGTTCTCTTCCATCTTATCACGAAACATTTCGTCGTAATTCAACCAGGCCCACCCCTCGTGAGTCTGGGACGCTTCGAGAATGGCATCCGCATACGCCAGCAACATGCCATACTGACCAGGGCGATGCTGACCCCAGACGCTGGCCAAACGCAAGAACGCCCGAACCCAATTGACGATCGTTCGAGACACCTTCCGCACCCTGCCCGCTTTCTCATCCTCCTTCCGTTTCTTCCGGCTCTCTCCCGAACGCTTCCGCCCCTCCAACAATCGGAAAATATCAATATATTTTCGCTTACGTATTTTGCGCCTCAATTTCTTCGGCACGCCTTCCCACAATTCCGATAAATTCACCACACTCTGGGATCCCCCGGGAACCCCCCCTCCACTAACCTCCATCCTGTTACCGCTCCCCGCCGAGGACGAACTAGACGACAGTGAAGAAGAGGAAGATGATGAGTCGGACCCCCTCCTCCTCCTACACGCGTGTTTCCTCTTTCTTACCGCCTTACCCCTCCGTTCCGCCCTAACCGTGCTTTCTTCGCCCCCTGCCTCCGTGGCCCCAGGCAACTCACCACTCGCCGCAGCACTGATGCCCGCCGGTGCAGCCATCTCCGGCATGGGATCATCACTCGACGGCTGGTCTGAAACGCCCCGACTCTCCGCCTCCGCGCCACTGGACACCGCACCCTGCTGGGCCCTGCCGCTTTCCCGGCACCTGCTGCTGGTTCCGCTGGCCATCACCGGCGAAGCAAAATATGGGACCTGCGGAGGAAAAGAAAAAACTGGAGGAGAAAACCCAGAAGACCAAGCCGGCTGCCATGCCCCTGCCCACTCGGCCCCCGAAGGTCCCTGACCCCCACTCACCCACCGCTCCCACTCGGTGACCGGACCGCTAGCACTGCCTGGCGTCCCGACCGGACCAAACCATGGGGAGGGACGCCTACCCTGGGCCCCACAGTCCCCACCAAATGTATAACTGCTGCCAGGGACAGGTCCCAGTCCAACCCCGGCGCAGTCCAGCTGACCCATGGGCGGGAAACCCATAGGAAGCACTCCCTGCCCCCTGTCCCCCAAACCCCCACCCACCCCCGCTGCCAAAGCCCCACCTAAGACACCCAGGCTCCCCTCTTGAGCAGATGCTGCAGGCGCAATTACACCCCGCACACGGGCAGTACCCTGCCTAGCCTGCTCCCCACGCCCACGCCCCCCCTACCCACAGGGACCGCACCAGAAGACCTGCCACGGGCCCTGGAAGGTCCCCCTACCCTCCCACTAGCTGCAGAGACAGCCGGGGCCGCAGAGCGTCCTCTCCGGCCCCCCCTGGGATCCCCTGCACGCACTGGCCCCCCACTACCGCTTCTGGACCCATTCCTTGCAGCCCGGTTAACCCCAGCCCCTCGGCCAGCCTTCTGTGCCGGCATCGTGTAAGGACAGCTGCAGCCGGTACAAGAAATTCCCCTCCCCCTTCCCTTACGCGGCCGACTCACAGACTCCCCGCGGGAGCCGAACAGAATTCCCCAAGTAGCTAGCCTGTGGCGAGGCACCAATCGTGCTAATGGGAGGCCGGCCTGAAGCAAATTGGCACCGCTCCCCTGCCGACGGACCCCCCCCCCCAAAGCCCGTCCCCTCCCCCCAACCTCCGCAACGCTCGCACTCGCCTGGGGCACGGACTGCAACTGGCGCCGATTCCTCCACGCTCCCTCCTACCCTCCGCCGGAACGCCGTGCACCCGCAGAGAAGGCCGCAACCGCCGCAAAAGACCGACCGGATCCGATGTCCCGTAGCCGCTCGCGCGAATGCCTTGCCAGCCCGACCTCCAGCAGCTCTTGGCACAGGCGCTCGCACGATGACGGATCCCCACGAGCGCGCACCGGTGGGGATCCAATCAGCAGCCTCACTTTCTTAACCCAACCCAGAGGCTCCTCTTCCCCCCCCTCCCCTAGCAGCCAATCGGCCTTAACCGCTCCTTTATTTATTTTTAAAATTAAGATGCGCGTCCCCGGGCGGCATCGCGCTGGGCATCCGGTTAGCCACGGGCGCTGAGGACTCGGCCCACGCCCTTTCATTTCTAAAATACCATCGGAATTGTGTATATCCCAACTTCAACTCTCAATTCCGATCTCAATGTACAGTATTATACAAATATGTGCCTTCAGCTGTAAGAGTCAGAAATGCATTTTTCTCAGTGCAGTTTGTATGACTTGCATTTGAAACTCGCCGATGGGAAAAATTAAATGAAGCCTGCACGCTAGTATTTGTCTTGTATGAATTTAATATGGGAGCCACCTAGAAAAATAAAATTTATATTAAATGAGTAGCAGGCCTTCTAGAAGCTTCCGAAGAGAAAATGATCCGTACTCAGTGCAGCACCTTTCTTCCTCTTCACCCTCAAACCTTTTCACCTCAGCTTCGGTGATCAACTCTGGCACAATGTGCAACATACACATAAATGTGTTGGGAGAACTTGCCCTCCTTACTAACACCTCCTTCAGCTATGGTACCACTAAAGGAACATCCTCACTGGATCTCAGTCCATGATGGAGCCTAACTTTGTAATTTCTCCATCAAATCTACTGGCACTGCCTGATCTGTTCAATGTCTTAAAAGCCAGACAAGATTCTTTGAAGCCTGCCTTATAAACAACTGACAACCAATGTTTTCCAGGGAGCAAGAAATACTTTTTTGCAATGGCAAGAAGAACCTCCTGCAAAGTCAACTCCTTTCCTGAAAGTCACTGCTAGCTTTATAATCTCTGAGTCATTAGATAACAGATAGAACTCCACACTTAGTGGTTTCAAATGTTTATGGTCTGCAATTCATTCTTAATGAGCTCTCTCCATGTCTTTATTCTTCTTCACACCCTCCTGCTGGGAAATGTCTTACTCTGCCTTGGCTTTTGTTAATGATTCCACAATCATTTCATAGCCATTTCTTCTGCCTCATGTAATTCTGACACTGTGTAAGAGCCTGGTTCTGCAGCCTCACAGTTGGAAATATAACCTTTAATGTATTAATTTCTCTTGCTCAAAACAATTTAACCTCTGTCTTGGTTTTGTGATTGCTAAGTGTTCCAATTAAATGCGTCTTTCATTTTTTGTCCTGGAGGGCTTGATCTTACCAGCAATGTTTTACGTACCCTACCTATCAAGTGATGAGCACTTCAGGCCCCCTCAAGGGTTTTTATCAATCTATTATCTCTCTCAGAAGTGTCTGTCATGTTTTTGAAATAAAAAAAAAGATTCATTAAACCATTTTTAAGCACTAAATAACAAAACTAGTGAAAATGGAAACATATAATTACAGAGCAGACAAAGCAGTTCAGAAACAAAAGATGAACTTTTTCTAGTCAATGCTAACTAGTGAATGGTTTGAATCATGTCTTTACTTTTGACTGGCACCTCTCTTTACTCTGATAGCTTGGTGTTCCTTTCTCTTTCTTATTTTAATTGGATTTTTAGCTTGTTAACCACTTTCGGAAAGGCAGAATATCAAGTTTTATAATAAACATAAACACAAACATCAAGAAGTTACCCATATTAGGAGTTGAAGAAGTCTGAAAATGAATCATAGTAATAACATGTTTCTGTTGGCTTCATTTTTTTTCTCAAATAAACCAGCTGCTATAAACTGCTTTTCTTAGAATTCTGAGAAGGGTAACCATTTTGTAAATACTAAATACTGGAGCATGTCATAAGATCCTATTAAAGTGTCTCAACGGTGGTGTGGATTTCTTGATGGCTAAGGGTGAAGACTCAAGACCATCTTTAACTAAACTGTAGACAGTGTAGAGCCATTCTTTTAACTGGAAAACAGTTGGTCACTAGTTGGGAAAGGCATAACGGTGATATCACATTGAAGAAAAATATGAAACTAAGGGGTCTGTTTACTAAACATTCCTAATGTGCGGGGCCGCGGTAGTGTGCCTGTGCCATATAAGGAGTGGGCGGTTCAGGCAGAGAAAAGAAAAAAAACGGGGATTAAGTCGACCATTTGCGCGGGGCGCTATTTGTGCGCAGCGCTATTGTGCGCCGTGCATAATAGTGCTGGGAAGGCTAAGTGGCGCCCTGATATGCCACACACAAAGGAGCAGAGCCATAGTACAATGTGTTAAGACACTGACTGTGGGTGCAGCTGCCATGGGTTCAATTCCCCATTGTGCACAACAAAAAGGGCTGGCTGAGGCATTAACTGTAATGGGTAAAAGTGCTTTAGGAGGCATATTAATTTTGGGCGGCATAAGGCGGTGCACTGTTAATTTTGGGCGGCATAAGGCGGTGCGCAGATCCCCCAAGCATAGTAACAGAGCCACAGCACAATGGTTAAGACACTGACCAATGGTGCAGAGATCATGGTTCAATCCCCACAGTGCCCATGAAGAAGGCTCACTGAGGCCATTGTGTATTATGGGATGAGTGCTGTAGGGGGCAAACTATTTTTATTTCAGTTATCACTACTAGCAAACTCACTCAAAAAGCGTGTTAACATAAGGCGGCCAATAAGGCACATATTAAAGATCACTGTCCGCCAAGGCACCAATGAATGTCACCTATAGGGCACCATATATGTTGCGTCACAGGATAATGTATAGTGCACCTTATATGACGGCAACCATAAGGTGCCCTATAGGGTGCCCTATAAGCACCCTCAGAGGCACCTTATGGGTACAGTACACTGAGGGTGTGTTTGATGGCAGCAACATATGTACATTAAATCTAAAAAAAGCTTTGGACAACCCTTATCAAATTAACCCCAACTGTGGGCTCGAACCTATTACCGCTGGCTCCACAGGCAGTGAAGTAACCATTGGGCTACAGCTATATAGCTGCCAGTAAGCCCCTGGCTGGCTGCAGAGAGCCTGCCATGTCACCACACAGACAGTCTGCTGTGGGAACCAGATAGGGTTAGGCCACCCATACCCATGATGCACTGCACATGCAAATCAGCTGTCCACAGATGAACACAAGATGGGGAAATGCACCCCAACAGCTCCCCGGCCTGGTAGGGGGACGTGTCCGTGTGCACCCACACAGCACCTTGGCCCTGGTAGGAGGTACTGAACCGGTTGTTTAATTTTGCACAGAGTAGCTACACACAGTCACACTGTGCGGGAACTGTGCTCACCCTGAGTGTGCGATGAGGCGCCCTGGACCAGGTCCACAGCACCCTCCCATGGCTGAGAGAGGCCATGGCAGAGCTCCAAAAAAACAGTCGTAATCTGTGAGATAGGTAGTTTCTGCAGGAACACCTTGGATATCTCTGTCTGTCTCAGTCAGGGGGAACCCCACAGACTCCCTAGGTGGGCTATGTACCACCAACCCCCAGCTGAGGGTGGCAAACAGGCAGGGTCTCCTATCAACAGATCCCCATTATACACCAGCCCCCCCCCCCCAGCAATGATGGCAGTAGAGTGGACCATCAACCCCAGTCCTGTTGGGGAACAGACACCCTACAGGGCAGTCCAAGCAGCCCCACACACACCCAGACCACAATATCAGACAGACAGTAGGCCTAGATATGCTAAGATGCACCCCACCACTATCTGATATTCCCCTGCACCAAGCCATCAGCCACTGCAAGGCACATACCAGCTGTGAACAGTCTACTGGTTAGTCCCACTGGAAATGCATGCACCCACAACTGGGATGGCAGCACACACAAGCAGATACATCAGTGACTAGGCCCCAACAGGTGACCCATATATATCACATGAGGGAAGTACTATGAAGCAACTATGGGGGTGCCTAGCCATGCTGCCATCACTGCACAGTCAGGGTGGAGTGAACGCCCAGCAGCACATGCAGAGGTCACCCTGTCTGTGGAGGTGGTGGACGGCCACTACAATGTCCCTGCCAGTGCCCTATGCCCTGTGCAGATGCATCCTGGCCAGCCCACCCTGTCTGAGCTATACCCATGGTACCTTGCTGCTCATTATGCACATCATCAGGCCAAAAACTTGTGGACAGTGTTGCAGCCAACACACACTGTATAGACAGACACACACTCCCACACGTATGCCAGCATTGTGCTACTATAGAGGGCTTCAGAATCCTTGCCCACCACAAACAGTCCTGGGCACAGTACAGGCATGGGTATGGGTATGCAATACCCATTGGGGTCCCTCCCTAGGGTGGTAAACACTGTCAGGGGCCAGACCTGACGCACACACCGCAAACATCAGATAGATTATTATGATGGAGCTCATAGAGCAGACTGTGCGTAACGTAGGGATATCTATCTGCCAGTACTCATAGCAAACGTTTGAGAGCTGTGTACCATATACCCTGGGTAGGGTGACATTGCTAGGTATGCAAGTGCGGTATTGGGAGATGCACGCAGGGCCCAATGTCCTGCCTCACCAGTAAGGCATTGGCCAATGGGCCTGTGGGTGTGGGTGTGGTCTGTCCCTGTTGGCTGCTGCTGTACGGCAGAGGTTCCCAAATCCAGTCCAGGTTTGCAATACACTGTTGGGGTTTCCTGCTGTCCCTCATGAATATGCATGAGCTACATCTACATGCCATGGGGGTGGTGCATAGATATACAGCACGGTTATTTGTATGAGTGGCAGCATGGAACCTGAATGGTGTGTGGTCCTCCAGGACTGGCATTTGTGAGACTCTGCTCTAGGTAATGCCCCCTGGTCATGGTGTCTGTGCTTGGTGGTGTAAAAGATAGGCGTATGACCAATGCGTATATCCCAGCATAAAGGATTGCCCTTACTAACATGGTTTAGTTGTGGGGAAAAATCTGGACAGGAATGGCAGTAGCCCCAGCTGGGCTTTGAAACCTGTGACCTTTTGCTCCTGCACACACTGTCTGTGTGCACTGCACCACTGTGTTGCCACAGATGTGCTGATTCCCTGGGAAGTCATGACTGTACATCCGACAGGGCTATGTTGCAGTGGACGTGCCAGCCTGCACATGGCTCGGCCACTGTCTTCTGTGGCTAGCAGCCACTGCCCCCTCCACCACCTGTACCCTACCGCCAACATGCTGGCATGTCCGTATCTTGGAAAAGCATATGACGTGATTGAGTTGTGGCACTCCAGGACTGCATTTGGGGGCTCGGCTGTTGGTAATGCCCATTGTTTTGGTGTGTGTGCGGGTTGGGTACAAAATGGGTGTGTGAACCATGCTTATGTTCTCTGCAATAAAGGAGTGTCTTTACTATCTCTGTTAGTGGTGGGTAAAATATGGGGACTGGGTTGGCAGGAGCCCCAGCTTGGATTTGAACCTGTGACCCTCTGGTCCTAGAGATACTGCCTCTGTCTACTGCACCACACTGTGGCCACAGTGATAGTGTAGTCCCCTGGGGGTGGGAAACCTGACCAAAGGAGTCAAAAACCCTGCTCTGCACATTTGTACTGTGGGCTCAGTCACCTTGTCTGGTGACAAAAGTGCAAATAAACCCCTCAACCGACCACGACGAACTGGGGATAAATATAACCAAGCTGGGCAACAGTTGATCTTAATGGGCAACCATAGCAGACACTCCCAGGAAGGCTCAGAAAAAAGGAATGGTTTTTGGAAGGGTCTCCGCTCCGTAGCCCCTTCCATACTTCATTTCATTTCTTTGGAGCTTTCCTGGGGTGTTTCTTATGTTTGCCCATTAATATCAGGGTTCCCCAGCTGATTTCCTATTTTTAATATGTTTTGTTTTGGGTCTTTTTCTATCTTTATTTGCCACTTTTGTTCTGTGCACATGTATCACACTGCTCACGTTTTGCAGTTTTCCCCCGGTTTCCCTGTACATTGCTGACGGAAATGGTTTCTCTTCCCTTTAAATGCCCTCTACCGTGAGTGTTTCACTCGCGCTATTTTTAACCTGCAAATTCGTCCCCGATACTGTGCGGGGAGCCTCTCCCCCTCCCCTTCCCCCGCCCATTGACCCGCCTCGTCTCTCCGCCCCTCGGGAGCCTTCCTCCGCCCTCAGAATGCCTTTCCACGCTCTATCGGACATTTGCGGGCCGGGTACTTGTGCGGGGCACGTTAGTGCGGCGGCGCAATTGTGCGGGGCCCAAGCGCACTTGTGCGGGGCGTTTAAGAGCGTTTCTGAGCGTTTGAGTGCCGCGTTTCCGTGCGCTATTGTGCGGCACGCAATTGTACGGCTTTTAGTAAACATGCCCCTAAGTCTATAAACTAAATGAAGTTAGTGCTAACACCTGTTTGAAATGTTCATCGCTATATGTTAATATGAGCGTTAACTAATACCCAGGTAGTAAAAAGAGGGATAATTTTATAAGGAGCTACCTATTTTTAGGCATGAATAATGTGCATGAATGTTGTCTTTTTAGTCATTTGTGTACATAAATGGCCACTTATATGTATAAATGACCTCATGAAATATCGACTAGCATAATAGCATGCATATTGTTTAATCACGCATACTATCACTGTGGCCATGCACACGGACAAAGTTTGTGCACTGATTATAGAATACTATATACGTGTACTTGCAAAAGAAAGCAGCAGTAATTTACATGATTTCTAGGACTAGTGTAAATCACACTTTAACTTAAGGCACACTCTCTGTCACCTATGTTAGTATTTTATAAGTCAAGTCCATGCATACTTGACTTTATAAGATAGGCATAAAATACATGCATGAAAAGACACATTAATTAGGAGTGACTTCATAAACTTATCCTTGTGATCTTTATATGGTGGTTTTCATTACATAGACAGTACGGCTAATGTTCATACAAATGATCACAAAATGAAAATGACATCAGCATGAGGGATGATGTTTACCAAACCATGGTAATGGTTAACATGGAGTTTAGCACGTGCCAAATATGTGGCCACACTAAGAATCCTGCGTTTAGCTCAGGGTAGGGGGGGCTGGGTGGTTCAGAGGCAGTGTGTGTGCACTGTGGTTAGTTCAGGCCTCTTTAACACATGTTACACTTAGCACAGGTGCACTTACCACCAGTTTGATGGGAGTCATTAAGTGCACCCACGGTAATAGCGGCAAACCACTTTGCATGGGGTGGTGTGGAAACTGCGCTAACTAAATGGGGACATGCCAGGCATACCTGTGTTTGCTAGTGAGGTTCTGACACCACCTCTGCATTAGGTTTGGGGCTTAATATGTGGTGCACTTTAGTAACCATACCCCTAAATGTATTACCTACTTTTAATTCCTGTAAGGGTTTAAATGATCCACCTAATGCTGCGATGTTCACTATATCTCCTAGTGCCATCTTCTTTCATGGTTCACAGCAGCATCAGCAGCACCTTTTTTTATTTTGCGCCACTGCAGTAGGTGGTAATGCAGCTGCATTCCTGCAGGTTGTTGGTGTTGTTAAGTGTCATCAAGTTAATATCAACTCATGACAACCCTGGTGGAAGGAGGACAACCTGTGGGACACTGTGATACCTGGGAACAAACTATATTGTAATGATAGACCAGATAAAATTGGTGGAGGGACTGCGCTCTATGTTAGAGAGGGCATTGAGTCACAAAAGATTAAAGTTTTGCAGGAAATAAAATTCACTTTAGAATCTCTATGGATTAAATTCCATGTAAAAAGGGGAAGGCGATGGCAGTGGGGGTGTGCTATCAACCACCTGGCCAGAATGAACAAATGGATGATGAAATGCTCAAAGAAATCAAGGAAGCTAACAAACGTTACAACACAGTAATAATGGGTGATTTAAATTACCCCAGTATCGACTGGGTCAGTGTCAGGGCAGGACATGCTAGGGAGATAAAGTTTCTAGATGAAAAAAATGACTGCTTTTTGGAGCAGTTGGTTCATGAACCGACCAGAGGGGAAACCATTTTGGACCTAGTCTTAGTGGAACACAAGATCTGGTGCAAGAGATAAGGATGTTGGGGCCACTTGGCAATACTGATCATAGCATGATCATGTTTGATTTAATTAGTGGAGGAGGGAGGGTAAGGAAATCCACAGTACTACCTTTTAACTTTTGAAAGGGAGACTATGATAAGATGAGGAAAATAATTAAGAAAAAACTGAAAGGAGCAGTTGCAAAGGTTAAAGATTTACATCAAGCTTGGGTGTTGTTTCAAAATACTATCTTGGAAGCCTAGACCAGCTGTATTCTATGCTTTAAGAAAAGTGGAAGAAGTCCAAAGAATTGCCAGCATGGTATAAAGGTGAAGTCAGAGAGGCTGTTGTTGTCAAAAAAGCATCTTTCAGGAAATGGAAAAAGGAGCCTAATGACGAAAACTGGAAACAACACAAGCACTGGCAAATTAGATGCAAGGCACTGATAAGGCAGGCAAAGAGAGAATTTGAGAAGAAGCTTGCTGTGGAAGCAAAAACACATAATAAAGACACTTTCAAGTACATTTGTAGCAAAAAACCCGTGAGAGAGTCAGTTGGACCATTAGATGATAGAGGGGTAAAAGGGGCACTAAGAGGGGACAAGTCCATAGCGGAGAGAATGAATGAATTATTTGCTTCGGTCTTTACTCATAAGAACATAAGAACATAAGATATGCCATACTGGGTCAGACCAAGGTCCATCAAGCCCAGTATTCTGTTTCCAACAGTGGCCAATCTAGGTCATATGCACCTAGCAGTTTCCCCAAGAGACACAAGTTCCACAATGCTTGTACTGGAAGATGTAGGAATGCTACCCATGACTGAAATGGTATTTAAAGGAGATACCATGGAAGAATTGAAAGAAATGTTGATACACCAGGAAGATGTATCACAACTATTTAATAAACTGAAGAGTAGCAAATCACCTAGACCATAAGGCATACATCCAACGGTGTTGAAAGAACTGAAATATGAGATGCAGACCTATTATTAGTAATCTGTGAACTATCATTAAAATCATCTGTAATACCTGAAGATTGGAGGATGGCCAATGTAATGCCAATTTTTAAAAAGGGTTCTAGGGGTGATACGGAAAACTACAGACTGGTGAGCCTCACGTCAGTACCTGGAAAAATCGTAGAAACCATCATAAAGAACAAAATTACTGAACATGTAGATAGTCATGGATTAATGGGAGACAGCCAACATCGCTTTAGCCAGGGAAGGTCTTGTCTTACTAATCTGTTATGTTTTTTGAAGGTGTGAATAAACAGATAGTTGGTTCATATAATGCAACTGGACTTTCAGAAAGCCTTTGACAAGGTCCCTCATGAGAGACTTTTGCCAAAATTAAAATGTCATGGGATAGGAGGCAGTGTACTATTGTGGATCAGGAATTGGTTAAAAGATAAAAAGCAGAGGGTAGGGCTAAATAGCCAGTTTTCCCAATGGAGAAAGGTGAATAGTGGAGTACCCTAGGGATCTGTGCTGGGTCCGCTGCTTTTTAACATATTCATAAATGACCTGGAATTGGGAATAACGAGTGAGGTTATCAAATTTGCAGATGGAACAAAACTATTCAAAGTTGTTAAAACCCATGAGGATTGTGGAAAATTGCAAGAGGATCTTGATAAATTGGAAGACTGGACATCCAAATGGCAGATGAAATTTAATGTGGACAAGTGCAAAGTTATGCACCTAGGAAAGAAAAACCCAATCTATGATTACACGATGCAAGGTTCCACATTAGGAACCACTACCCAGGAAAAAGCTAACATGTTAAAACGCTCTGCCCAGTGTGCAGTGGCGGCCAAGAGATCAAATAGAATGCTAGGTATCATAAGGAAAGGAATGGAGAATAAAACAAAGGATATTATAATGTCTGTGTATCATTCCATGGTGCGACTGTACCTTGAATATTGTATTCATTTCTAGTCACCGTATCTTAAAAAGGATATAGTGTTGTTAGAAAAGGTACAGAGAAGAGTCACCAAAATGGTAAAGGGGAAGGAAGAATACACCTAAGAAGAGAGACTAAAAAGGTTAGGGCTCTTCAACCTACAAAAGAGACGGCTGAGGGGAACGGGTACACGTAGATCGATTGTTTGCACCATGAAAATATAGAAAGACTAGGGGGCATGCAATGAAGCTACAGGGTAACCTATTTAAGACTAATAAGAGAAAATATGTTTTCACTCAACGTGTAATCAAACTCTGGAATTTGTTACCGGAAGATGTAGTGAAAACTGTTAGTATAGCCAGATTTAAAAATGGTTTGGACAAGTTCCTGCAGGAAAGGTCCATAAACCATTATTAAAGGGGACCCATAATATCCACTGCTTGACCCAATACAAGCACTGTAGAACCTGTGTCTTTTGGGGAAACTGCTAGGTACTTGTGATCTAAACTGGCCCTGTTGGAAGCAGGGTACTGGGCTTGATGGACCTTTGTCTGACCCAGTATGGCATATCTTATGTTCTTATATGTTCTTATGTTTTGTTTTGTTTTTACTCTCCTTTCTAGTCCTAACCCCTACAGTCCTTCTTCCTCACTCTCTGAAAGTCAGAGACAAAATGGTTCTGTGGGGGTTTGTATTGGGCTGTGTGTTCTAGTCCTGCTGTGATCTCATCACTCATGGGATTTGCAGAACTCAGGCAGGGATAGGGGGTAAAAAGGGTGCTAAGGGAGGATAAGGCCATAATGGAGAGACTGAATGAATTCTTTGCTTTGGTCTTTACTGAAGAAGATGTAGGTAAATTACCCATGTCTGAAATGGTATTTAAAGATGATGAATCAGAAGACTTGAAACAAATCTTGATAAACCAGAAAGATGCATTACAACTGTTTGATAAACTGAAGAGTAGCAAATCACCTGGACTACAGAACTGAAATATGAGATTGCAGACCTACTATTAGTAATCTGTGAACTATCATTAAAATCATCTGTAGTACCTGAAGATTGGAGAATGGCCAATGTAATGCCAATTTTTAAAAAGGGTTCCAGGGGTCATCCAGGAAACTACAGGCTAGTAAGCCTGGCATCAGTACTGGCAAAATGTTAGAAACCATTATAAAGAATAAAATTACTGAACATATAGATAGACATGATTTAATGTTACAACACCAACATGGATTTAGGCAAGGAAAGTCATGTCTCACCAATCTCTTATATTTTTTTGAATGTGTGAATAAACATGTAGATAAAGGTAAGCCAATTGATATAGGTGTATGTGGATTTTCAGAAAGCCTTTGACAAGGTGCCTCATGATGACTCTTGGGGAAATTAAAAAGTCATGGGACAGGAGGCAATGCACTATTGTGAAATGGGAACTGGTTGAAAGATAGAAAACAGAAATTAGGGCTAAATGGCCAATTTTCTCAATGAAGAAAGGTGAAGAGTGGAGTATCTCAGGGATCTGTGGTGGGCCCACTGTTTTTTAACATAATCATAAATAACCTAGAAATGGGAATATTGAGTGATCAAATTTGTAGGTTTAGTAGACATACCCCTTAATGTGGACAAGTACAAAGTCATGCATTTAGGGAAGAACAACCCTAACTATACACGATGCAAGGTTTCACATTAGGAACCACCACCCTCAAAAAGGATTTAGGCATTATCATGGATAACACATTGAAACTCTCCGCCTAGTGTGCATCGGCAACCAAGAAAGCAAATAGAATGCTAGGAATCATAAGGAAATGAATGGAGAATTAAACAAAAGATATTATAATGTATCTGTATCATTCTAGAGTGCAATGGCACCTTGAATATTGCATGCAATTCTGATCACTGTATCTTAAAAAAAATATAGAAGAATTAGAAAAGCTATAGAGAAGAGCCATCACTTTAGTTCACAAAGCCATTTATCACTCAACTCCTGCCTACCTTTCTGACTTATTAACTTACCATAACCCCTCTCGCAGTCTCCGGTCCATCCACATTAACCGTCTTCACCTCCCAGCACCCTCCAAAGCTCACCTGCAATCCACCAGAAAATCTGCCTTTTACTACCTAGGACCCTCTCTTTGGAATTCCCTCCCTACCAACCTCTGTACAGAGGAATCCTACCCCAAATTCCGTTCTCTTCTCAAAACCCATCTTTTCTCACTGGCTTTTCCCCCCTGAAGACCTCTCTCTGCTCTCTAATTGTATTGCTTCTGCCTTTACTCTCCTTTCTCCTATTAATTATTGTAATTTCCTTTCTCTCTAACCATTATTTTTATTTGTAAACCGCCTCGATGTAATGGGAGGCGGTATAGTAAATGTGAAATAAACAATAAACAATAAACCAAAATGGTAAAGGGGATGGAAGGATACCCCTATGAGGAAGTCAACAAATAGAGACTTGTGAAATTTTGCTGATCATGAGCAGTTGATTTGTTGGCACCAGGATGAATCAAAAATCAAGATTTTCTTTATTTTACCTATTTTTATGAAAACTAATGCATATGCCTATTAAGAACTCTGCCACCAGATCTGATTACCTTTTGTGCGCCTCAAGCCTGGGTTACAATTAGAAGTGATTTGTTTATATGTGTTTACTTAAATATTCAGATCTTTAAAAAAAATGTTACATAGTAACGTAGTATATGATGGCAGATAAAGATAAGTATGGTCCATCTAGTCTGCCCAGCAAGGCGGCAAGAATAGGTGCACCTGGCGCCCCGTGCAGGTCACCCCTCCTCGTGCCTTTGTTTAGGAATGTACCCACCACTCCGAGTAGATCACCCCTCTTTGCTGAGCTATAAGAGATAGTTATGTTTATTTTTATTTTATCCTGTTGCTGTAAAGGGATCCACTGTGTCTGTCCCATGCCATTTTTAATTCTGTCACTGTATTTGCCCTCACACTTCCAACGGGAGGCATTCTAAGTATCCACCACCCTTTCAGTAAAAAAGTATTTCCTGACATTGCCTTTCAGTTTACCCCCTTGCAGCTTCATGTTATGCCCTCTAGTTTTACAGTAAACATATAATAGTAAGGTTAAAAATCTATTAGTAGTTCTTTCAAAGCCTGCCACATCAAAGTGGCATCATAAGCTCACTGTAAACACCAACATTCCCTTCATTCCATACCCCATATCAACAAACATGTAAGACTGAGAAAGCAGGAGGCAACTCCCTTCTGAGCTATTTTCAAGTCTGTTGTTTTGGCAAGCTAGAGGTATAGTCATAACAGCCCTTATTTCATCTGCCTTCCCAGGAGATGTGACAGATACTACAGCTGCATTCACAGCCCTAGTTATCCAGATGATCAGGAGCAAGATCCTATAACAGCAGCCAGGTTGTGTTTGCCACTGCAGACCAATAACTAGTAGGCAATTGTTACAATGATTGCTGTTAATCAACAATGAACATTGGGCCTGATTTTCATTTGGGCAGACTATGCACCACATCGGCGCATAGCCTCCCCACCGACCCCCCTAATCCAGATTTTCAGTTCCACAGTGACGGAAATGAAAATTCAGGTTTGCTTGGAGACGCTAGTAAATGTTTGGTCTGTTTACAGAGGGTAGTTATAGAACAACTATATTATATAGGGTATCCCTCTAATGAAATTAATCAAAGCCAGTGTAGCAGAATCCACAAGGTGCAATTAGAAACCTCTTATTAATATGCCAATAATTGGCATATTAATAAGAGGTTTCTAATTGCACCTTGTGGATTCTGCTACACTGGCTTTGATTAATTTCATTAGAGGGATACCCTATATAATATAGTTGTTCTGGAGACGCTAGTAGCCTCTGAGGCTAAGCAAGTAGCAGCAATTTTCGATGATACCCACTTAGCCTCTGCGCCTAAAAGACAGGCGAGGTGCAGAGGGCTAAGCGGGTAGCATTGAAAATCACTGCTACCTGCTGAGCCCTTTCCTCCATCTCTGCTCCACCTCAGAAAGCCACCAACACGCCCCAATGCTAAACGTATAGCATCTGGGCGCGTTAGGAACTTATCCTGGATTCTCCAAAGGCACTACCCATGTAGGTGCCTTTAGAAAATCCCTTAGAAGGCATTTACATGGGTGACTAAGGCAGTTACCCATGTAAATGCCTTCCAAAATGCTGCCCATTAAAAATAGTGAAAGCAACATACTGTTAGAGGAGTTAATCCTCGCTTTCAAATGATCCTACTTGAACAGACTGAAGGTGGTCAAAACAGCCATGAGAAGCAATAAACCAGTAACCAAAAATGGATCCTATGAGCTCAACCCTACAGTTGTGGTCAACATTGTTGGTGCCCTTGCAATTCAACCCCTTAATGTCCAATATCTCCAAAAAAAGGGGTCAGTGAAATGGCTTTGGACTATATATGCACACATATTTGACACATACAAGTATCAATAAAACAAAACCTATTGAAAAAGGAAATGGTAGGAATTGTATAAAAACTGGAGCATTGCCAGGACATGATTATTGGAACCCTTATATACAAATCAAATCAGTTTCAGCAGAAGAACCACATTCTCATTGCAGTATAATTAGATGCACCTGTGATCAATTGTCAGTACTCACATGGCTTGAATCAACCAATGAATGACGACTCTAATGTTTAAAATGGCCACATCTCTCCCTGTTCCATTTTCACAATGGTGAAAACAAGAGAGCTGCCTGAGACCATCAGAAAAGCCAATATCATCAAATATCCAACTTCAAAGGGGTACAAGGCCATCTTCAACTTCAATATCATCAAATATCCAATTTCAAAGGGGTACAAGGCCATCTCCAAAGACACTGATTCCTGTGTCTGCAGTTTGTAATGTTACTAAGAAGTTTTCTACTCATGGAACTGTCAAGAATCTTCCAGGATGTGGTGGGAAAAGGAAAATTAATAAAATAAATCTTCAAAGGTTAGCATGGACTGTTGGGAACACACCACATACAACATCCAAAGAGCCTAAGGCTGACTTGGAGCAATCTGGAGTAGTGCTTTCAACCCGCACTATACACCGTGCACTAAACAAAGGACTTCATGGGCAGAGTCCAAGGAGGATCCCACTGCTCAAAGATACACATAAAAGGGCACACCTGATATTTGCCCAAACCTACCTTGAGAAACCACAATCCTTCTGAGAAAATGTTCTGTGGACAGATAAAACCATACAAGCTCTTTGGCAATGCAGAACAGTGATACATTTACAGGCAAAGATATGATGCTTATAAGGGAAAAAAAAACACCTTACAGTTAGATATGGTGGAGGTTTCATAATATTGTGGGGCTGTTTTTCTGCCTCAGAAACTAGAGCGCATTAAAGAAATTATGAAGTCATATGACTGCTATAGTATTTTGGAGCAAAATGTGCTACCTAGTGTCAGCTAGGTCTGGGTCCTCTAGCAGGACAATGACCCAAAACATACATCCAAAAGTACAAAAGAATGGTTAAAAAGGAAAAAATGGACTGTTTTAAACTGGCCAGCAATAAGTCCTGATCTCAACCCAATCAACAACCTTTGGAAAGAAATGAAATCTGCCATTGGTAAAATGAATCCTGGAAACATTTGTGAGCTGGAACAAATCCCAGTTGAAGAGTGGGAGAAACTACCAGCAGACAGATGTATGAAACTTACAGATGGCTACAAGAAACGTTTGCAGATTGTCATCACTGCCAAGTATTGTGCAACCAAATATTAATGAAGGTACCATTAATATTGTCCAGGTCATATTTTCTTTTTTTCTCGGAAATTACTACGTCTAAGATGCACAGATATCTTTTTTTATGTTGTATAGCTTTGAACATACTATTAAAATATTATGATGACATACAGTTGGAATATTTCCAATTATTTCCCAAGATAATGTACACAACATACCTAAAATGCAAGGGTGCCAATAATGTTGGCCACAATTGTATCACTAGCAGTAACAGCATCTATGAGAGAAGCAAAGAAAATTTTAGATATTATCAATGATATATTAGAACTGATCAAGATCGGGGGGGCGGAGCCTGATGTCCAGCGGGTAAGACGCTTCGCGCTGAAGCTCCCGAGAGGCCTACTTAGAATCCTGACTTAATACCTATACAAACTTACTATTTCGCTCCGGGCTGACCGGGGTACCTCGGGGGGGATGGCGGCCCATAAACCAGCACGCTTGGACTTCGGGTCTCCTTCTTCTTCTCACGGAAAACGCTCCAAAACAGAGGTGTCCTCCCCACAGAAGATGGTTCCATTTCGGGAAAACCCCGAAATGCACCTGGAGATTTTAGAGGAAATACGCGGCGTGAAGGAATTGGTGCAGTCCAATGGAGAAGCGCTTAGAGCCATGCGAGAAGACTTTGGAGTGCTCCAGGACCGACTTGAAAGTCTCTCATTACGGCAGGACAATATGGCGGGGATCCTCGACTCGCACGTGGTGCGCTTGGGCACACTGGATAAGGCTGAGCGCCAGATACAGAATCTTCAAAAGGAGTTAGAAGATAGCAATAATCGAGCCCGTCGCAACAATGTGAGGCTCATTGGAATACCGGAGGGGGTGGAAGCGGGAGATATGAGAGAATTCCTGCTCAAAACTCTTCCCTCCTTGCTGAAGATCACCTTTCATAAAGAACTGGAAATAGATCGTGCACACCGTGTTCCTACCCACATGGCGCTCAACCGAACGACCCCCCGGCCTATTATCTTTCGCTTGCTACGATATCAACAAGTGGAACAAATTTTAAATGCTGCCCGGGCGAACCATCATTTGGAATATGAAGGTCACAAAGTCTCCTTCTTCCCTGATTTGGCAAAGCCTACCGTTGACCGATGGAAGAAACTCCTTGCTTTTCGCCCTCGACTTCAACAGTTACAGGCTCGCTTTGGCCTGTTGTATCCCGCGAAGCTCCGAGTGACTCTCCACAACCAAACCAGGACATTCGAAGATCCTGATCTACTATCAACATTTTTAGACTCCAAAGAAGCAGAGCAGATGCGCTAATCCAACGACTTGGACTTTTATTTGCCGGCTCTGTCCGCCATTTTGAAGGGCCCGATGCGGCGGTCATAGTCAAGCACAGAGACTACCTGGACTTTCTTTCTTTCTTTCTATGACTTTTTTGTTTTTTGGTCTCCTATCCCTCCATGATGTGTGCCTCGGTCGGATTCGGAGCACGCACAGTCCTACAGGTTATGTGTTTTTTCAATTTCGGCCTTCTCTGGGGCTTCTCCCCGCAGACACATGGTCGCCTGTAATTTTTGGGGTTTTGCTTCTTCTCTACCGCGCTGCGGTTTTTCTTTTTTAATGTGGGGCGCTTCATTGTATTATCTAAGCTTATTTTCTTTTATGCCATATGTACAGCCAGATACAGTCAATATGAGGGACATTGTGAAATCATGTGCGCTATCATGCTCAGAATTTTTAACTTGTCTGAATGGCCTTATGTAAAATCTTATCACTCAACGTAAAGGGCATTAATAGTCCAATCAAAAGAAAGAAAATCCTTAGCTATCTTAGCCATGAGCATGCTGATTTAGCGTTTCTTCAGGAAACGCACTTAAACTCTGCTGAAACACTGAAACTCAATGTTAAGCCTTACATGGTGGCTGCCTATTCTCCCGCCGTTTCCAAACGGTGCGGGGTAGCCATTCTGGTTAAGAAATCTTTGCAAGCTACTGTACTTGATACTAGTGCTGACAAGGAGGGTAGATGGGCCCGAGTACATCTTAAGGTTGGAGATAGTGAATTTACATGTATTTGCATTTATGCCCCGAATGTGGACAACCCTGCTTACTATGCAAGTATTGCGCAGTTGGCACAGGCCTCTGCCAATATTCCATTAATACTTGGTGGTGATTTTAATCAAGTGTTAGACCCTCTGATAGATAGACAGCCGCCTAGAACGAGTAGTCCACCAAAGAGTCTTGCTACCCTTACAGCTCTGATGCAAGATCTTGCGCTGGTAGATATATGGAGGCTGCTTCACCCCTCCGACTTAGAGTTCACTTTCTTTTCTGCCCCCCATCACTCCCAATCTAGAATAGATTTCTTTCTCATTTCCAAAGCACTGATTTCTCAAGTAGACACGACTAGGACTCATCCTCTCCATATTTCAGATCATGCTGCCATATCTTTATCATTACATGTCACTGCGCGGGACGATTCTCTCCGAGCTTGGTTTTTTGATAGATCCTTACTGGGTCAAAAAGATTTTCAGGTTGATATAAAGGCCGCTATCCAAGATTATTTTCATTTTAACTCACCCCATGACACAGCGAGCTGGGCTTGGTGGGAGGGTTTTAAAGCATCTATCCGCGCAACTATAACTAGCTATCAAATTCGGCAGGGGAAACAAAGAAAGCAGCATTTACTGATTCTAGAGCAGCAGATACAAGCTGGGGAGCGTCTCCTCACGTCCCGTACTGACCCATGTATTTTACTCCGTTTACAACGCTTGCGTTTTCAGTACAATCAGCTTTTGTACACTGCTGCTGTTAAAAATATTGAATCACAACAAGGGCTATATTATCGGGAAAATAACCGTGCTGGCAAATTATTAGCAAATGCCCTAAAAGGTCAAAAAGAAGCCAAGCGTGTTACCGCCCTCCGTAATCCGTCGGGGGGGGGCTTAGTCACTAAAGATACCGAAATCTTAGAACTCTTTCGTGATTTTTATACTCGGCTTTATCAATCTGAATGTGATTTTGAGCCAGATGTATTTGAACGCTTACTTTCAGGGGTACAAAGACCGACCCTATCTGACGCAGATAGAGTGGCCTTGGACACACCATTTACTGTCTCAGAAATTCATTCTGCTATTAAGAAATGTGCCTCAGGTCGAGCCGCAGGCCCAGACGGTCTCCCTGCTGAATTCTACAAAACCTTTCACGCTGACTTAGCTCCAGTTTTGAAACTTTATTTTTCTGCTCTGGCCGAGGAGGGTTCTCCTTCTGGGTCCTTTTCAATGGCAAATGTAGTAGTTTTTGAGAAAGAGGGGAGAGACCCGCAACTAACAGCTAATTATCGTCCAATTTCCCTCCTAAACGCGGACTATAAAATATTTGCCACCATTCTCTCTACCCGGCTCTCTGATAGGATGCCTACCTTAATACACCCAGATCAATGCGGTTTCATTCCTGGTAGATCAACTGCTGACAATGCTCGGACTCTATGCCATGTACTGACTACCGCAGTTAATCTTGATCGCCCATTTGTTGGCCTCTCACTTGATGCTGAGAAGGCCTTTGATCGCTTAGAATGGCCCTTCCTGTTTGCAGTCCTCCGCTGGTACGGATTCGGGGAAGGTTTTCTCCGTTGTCTTCGCACCATGTACGCACAGCCTGCAGCCAGTATATGTGCCAATGCTTTAAAGTCTCAGCCTTTTCCCCTTCAACGCGGCACTCGCCAGGGATGCCCACTGTCTCCACTTCTCTTCGATCTTGCACTCGAACCCTTGGCTTTACTAATCCGGCAATCGGAGGAGATTCATGGAGTCCCCTTCACCCATAGGGAAATCAAAATTTCAGCGTATGCTGATGACCTTATGCTTTTTGTCTCTATAGACTCAGTACCGGCTGTCCTAGAGCAAATTGGTAAATACTCACAACTGTCCGGTTATAAGATAAATTGGACCAAATCGGTAGCCTTTCCATTAAATCCTTTGCTTCATCAGGCAGATATGCAACCCTTCCCCTTTTTATGGCAACCTCGCATGGTCAAATACCTTGGGGTTCACTATTGTTCTCCTTTGGAAGACACTATCTCCTTCAATGCCAAAGACTTAACCTCTAAAGTCCGGGCGCTTACTCACCGCTGGACTCCTTTAACACTTACCTGGTGGGGTCGATTAGAAACTATAAAAATGATGATTGTTCCGAAAGTGAATTATATCTTAGAAATGTTGCCCTGTCTCTTACCTCGACGTATATATAAAGATATAGAGGGCCTTCTGACTAGATACTTGTGGCAAAACAAGACACCTAGGATAGCGAAACATAAGCTGCAAGCAGATAAGGAAAATGGGGGTGTCAGATTCCCTGATTTCCTGAAGTATCATCATCAATCTTTTCTTCTCAAACAAGGCGCTCGTTGGCTGGAAGATCCAGTACCGAGTAGACCTGTGTGGCTAGACATAGAAGAGGGCCTTTGCAAACCGATTCCTCTTACTTTTCTCCCTGGTATGACTCTCCCATCAGACTCCCACTATCCACCAATGCTTTTAGACACCTTAGGTGCCTTTAATACTCTTATGCAATCTTTAGACTCCCGACTCTGTCCGTTAGACAAGCTCCCACTTTGGTACAATACTCGATTTCGAATACAAAATAAGCCGATGGCGTGGAGCCCCTGGTACACTAGGGGCATTTGGATTCCTAGTCAGTTGTTCCATGAAGGTCGCTGGAAAACTTTTAGTGAATTGCAAATTGAATTTGGTCTCCCAGCGAAACACTACTTTCAGTTGGTGCAACTTCAGCATTGCCTTCGCAGTGCTAAGGTGCTCCCGCCATCGGCCTCCCCTACACCAGGTTGGTCGGAGACTATCCGATCTATCGGTAGTTCACCGGGTGTAGCATCCAATTTTTACAAAACCTTATGTAATGCTATAACTAGAGATACCCCTATAGCGCAGAAAGCATGGGAGAGAGAATTGCATGTGACTTTGACCCCGGAGCAATGGAGCCTTGTCTGGAGTAGAGTGACACGGGTCTCCCGATCCGCCTCACTCACTCAGACACTCTTCTTTCTAGCCCACCGGTGTTTTTACACTCCTGACAGATTAGCCAAATGGAACACTACTCAGGGCAATAGTTGTTGGACATGTCATGCGGCCATTGGTTCACTACCTCATGTTATGTATGAATGTCCCGCACTACAGTATTACTGGCGTCGGGTCTGGGGTCGTATCCAGTCTATTTTGCACTTTCAAGAGCCCCTTTCTTGGAGGATAGTGGGACTTCGCTCAGCTGCGGGGATCCCCTCTCTTCCAAAAACGGCTTACTTCCTTTTGGACTTTATGCTTGGCATTGCTATTTCCCTAATTACGAAATACTGGAAAAATAGCTCCCATCTGAGCCACAATGAATGGTGGAATCATGTCTGTCTCTACAGTAAATATGAACAAATACCTCGTATGTTTGCTTCCCCTATTCAGACTCCTCATCATCGGTCTAAATGGAAGATGCTCAATGACTATGTACATTCTGCTCAATGCTCTCATCTGACTGTCTGAATTTGTATATATCTTTGTCCCATGATTATTCTGTATCGTAGATACTCTTTTGCTTGTTTTGATGTATAATCACTGTTGTTTGGAAGCGCTCACATGCTGACATAATCAGCTAGAGAAGAAGCGTGGGGGTGGGGGGTAATTGGGTTTACTTTTCCTTATTGTATACTTGTTTTGTCTCTTTTGGTGTGTTGTTTCTTTTGTATGTTGCAAAATGAAAATAAAAGTTAAAAAAAAAAAAAAGAACTGATCAAGATCTACTTAGCAATCTGCTACTACAAAACCCATGGCTGGATTTAAGGTTTTTGTGCCCACAGGCAAGACAAGATAGTAAATCCCAGGGGGGGGGGGAGGAAGGAGAGGGCAGCAATCCAAAAGATTGGAAACTAAGGGGTATGTTTACTAAACTCCGAAATTGTGCGGGGCCGCGGTAGTGTGCCTGTGCCTTATAAGGAGTGGGCGGTTCAGGCAGAGAAAAGAAAAAAAATGGGAGAAAGCGACCGTACTTGTGCGTGTCGCGCTAATGTGCGGGGTCCACATTAGCGCGTGGGAAGGCTAAGTGGCGCTGCTGGGCACAGGAAAGAACAGAGCCGTAGTACAACAGTGAAGACGCTGACCAATGGCGCAGGGGCCATGGGTTCAATCCCCCATTGTGCGCAACAAAAGCTGTTGTCTGAGGCAATAACTGTAATGGGTTAAAGTGCTATAGGAGGCATATTAATTTTGTGCGGCATAAGGCGGTGCACTGTTAATTTTGGGCGACATTAGGCGGTGCGCTGTTAGGTGTGGGCGTCATAATGCGTAGCACTGTAAATAGTGGGCATTAGGCGGCGCGCTGTTAAGTTTGTGCGGTTTGGGCTGCAGAAGGTGGTGCGCTGCTACGTCATGAAGGCCTAAGGCAGTGCGGCAATGACCAAACACAGGAATAGAGCCACAGCACAATGGTTAAGACACTGACCTATGGTGTAGGGATCAGGGGTTCAATCCTTCACAGTGCCCAGTGAACAAGGCTGGCTGAGGCATAATGTATTATGGGGATGAGTGCTGTAGGAGGCATATTAGTTCTATTTTATTTATCAGTACTAGCAAACTCACTCTCAAAGCGTGTTAACATAAGGCGGCCCATACGGCACATGTTAAAGTTCACTGTCTGCCAAGGCACCCTAGAATGTCCCCTATAGGTCACCATATATGTTGCGTCACAGAATAATGTATAGTGCTCCTTATATGGACGGCAACCATAAGGTGCTCTATAGGGTGCCCTATAAAGCACCCTCAGCGGCACCTTTTGGGTACAGTACGCTGCGGGTGTTTTTGCTGGCATCAACATATGTACATTAAATAAAAAAGACTTTGGACAACCCTAGCAAATTACCCTACTGTGGGTTTGAACCCATGACCTCTGGCTTCTTAGGCAGTGAAGTAACCATTGGGCTACAGCTGCCAGCAAGCCCCTGGCTGGCTGCAGAGAGCCTGCATGTCACCACACAGACAGTCTGCTGTGGTAGCCAGGATAGGGTTAGGCCACCCGTACCCATGATGCACTGCACATGCAAATCAGCTGTCCACAGATGAACACAAGATGGGGAATGCACCCCAACAGCTCCCCGGCGTGGTAGGGGGAAGTGGCCGTGTGCACCCACACAGCACCTCGGCCTGGTAGGGGGTACTGACCGGGTGTTTTACTGGCACAGAGTAGCTACACACTGTCACATTGTGCGGGTACTGTGCTCACCCTGAGGGTGTGAAGAGGCGCCCAGGACCAGGTCCACAACACCCTCCATGAATGAAAGAGGCCATGCCAGAGCTCCACAGCAGTATTAATCTGTGAGATAGGTAGTTTCTGCAGAAAAACCTTGGATATCACTTTCTGTCTTAGTCAGGGGAACCCCTTATGGACACCTAGGTGGGCTATGTACCACCATCCAAGGTTGACAAACAGGGTCTCCTATCAACAGACCCACACTCTACCACCCTGCAATGGTGGCAGTAAAGTGGACCATCAACCCCAGTCCTGCTGGGAAACAGACACCCTACAGGGCAGTAAAAGCAGCTCTATACACCTCCATAACACAACATCAGACAGACATTAGGCCTGGATATGCTTAGCTGCACCCCACCACTATCTGATATTCTCCTGCAGCAAGCCTTCAGCCGCTGCACGCTGCAAGGCGCTCCATCACCACACAGACCAGCTGAAAACAGTCTGCCAGCTAGTCCTGGTGGAAATGCATGCACCCAAACTGGGATGGCAGTGCACACCAGCAGATAAGTCAGTGACGGGGCCCCAAAAGGAAACCCATATATATCACATGAGAGAAATATTATATAGCACTATGGGGGTGCCTAGACATGCTGTGGTCACTGCACAGTCAGGGTGAGAGTGATCCCCCAGCAGGACAGAAAGAGGTCACCCTGTCTGTGTAGGTGGTGGCCGGCCACGACAATGTCCCAGGCAGTGCCCTATGCCCTGTGCAGATGCATCCTGGCCACCCTGTCTGAGCTATACCCATGGTACCTTGCTGCTCATTATGCACATTGGCAGGCCAATAATGACAACAGTGCTGGCAGTGTGGGCTGTGGAAGGTGTTTGCAGCCAACACACACTGTATAGACCAGGGGTGGGCAATCTCGGTCCTGGAGGGCCGCAGACCAGTCAGATTGGCAGGATATCTGTAATGCATATATATCGCATGCTTATTTATTAGGGATATCCCGAAAACCTGACTGGTCTGCGGCCCTCCAGGACCAAGATTGCCCACCCCTGGTATAGACAGACACACACTCCCACACGTATGCCAGCATTGTGCTACTATAGAGGAGTTTATCAGCCTTGCCCACCACACCAGTCCTTGGCACAACACAGGCATGGATATGGTACGCAATACTGTTGGGGGTCACTCCCCAGGGTGGTGACCACTGTCAGAGGCCAGACCTGAAGCACACACCGCAGACATCAGAAAGATTGTTATGATGGAGCTCAAAGAGCAAACTGTGCTTAACGTAGGAATGTCTATCTGCCAGTACTCATAGCAAACGTTTGAGAGCTGTGTACCGTATATCCAGGTGTAGGGTGGCATTGCTAAGGTATGCAGGTGCTAGTATTGGGAGATGCATGCAGGGCCCAATGTCCTGCCTCTCCAGGAGGCATTGGCCAATGGGGCCTGTGGGTGTGGGTGTGTCTGCCACTGTTGGCTGCTGCTTTACGGCAGAGGTTCCCAACTCCAGTCCTGGTGTGCCTAACACTGTTCGGGTTTTCCTGCTGTCCCTCATGAATATGCATGAGCTACATATACATGCCATGGGGGTGGTGCATAGATATGCAGCACAGGCATTTGTATTAGAGGCAGCATGGAACCTGAATTGTGTGTGGTCCTCCAGGACTGCATTTCGGAGACTCTGCTCTAGGTAATGCCTCTGTTCATGGTGTCTGTGCTCGGTGTGGTAAAAGATAGGCGTATTACCAATGCGTATGCCCTCAGCAATAAAGGTTTGTCCTTACTATCACGGTTTAGTTGTGGGAAAAATATGTGGAGAGGATTGGCAGTAGCCCCAGCTGGACTTTGAACCTGTGACCTTCTGTTCTTGTACACACTGTCTGTGTGCACTGCACCACTGTGTTGCCACAGATTGGCTGAATTCCCTGGGAGGTCCATGACTGTACATCCGACAGGGCCTGTCTGTTGCAGTGGACAGTGCCATCCTGCACATGGCTAGGCCACTGTCTTCTGTGGCTAGCAGTCACTGCCCCTCCACCACCTGTACCCTTCCGCCAACATGCTGGCATGTCCTTATCGTAGTAAAACCATATGACCTGATTGAGTTGTGGCACTCCAGGCCTGAATTTGGGGGACTCGGCTGTAGGTAATGCCCATTGTTATGGTGTGTGAGCGGTGTAGGGTAAAATATGGGTGTTTGCAACATGCTTATGTTCTCTGCAATAAAGGAGTGTTTTTACTTTCTCTGTTTAGTGGTGGGTAAAATATGGGGACAGGGCTGGCAGATGCCCCAGCTGGGATTTGAACCTGTGACTCTCTGGTCCTAGAGATACTGGCGCTGTCTGCTGCACCACACTGACAGTCCAGTCCCTGGGGATAGGAAACCTGGCAAGAAGGAGTGGGAAGCCATGCTCTGCACATTTTTACTGTGGGCTCGTTCACCTTGTCTGGGGACAAAAGTGCAAATACACCACGAAAATGCCTGCAAAAAAAGGGGGAAAAAAGATAGCCAAGCTGGGCAACAGTGTTATTAATGGGCAACCATACAAAACACTCCAAGGAAAGCTCCATTAGCAAGAAATGATTTTTGGAAGGGTCTCCACTCCGTAGACCCTTCCAAAATTCATTTCTAATTTTATGGAGCTTTCCAGGGAGTGTTTTTGTTGTTGCCCTTAATATCACTGTTGCCCAGCTGAATTACTATTTTTAATATTTTTGTTGTGGTCATTTTCGCTTTTTATTTGCACTTTTGTTCTGTGCACATGTATCACACTGCTCACGTTTTGTAGGTTTCCCCGGTTTTCCTGTACATTGCTGACGGAAATAGTTTCTCTTCCCTTTAAATGCCCTCTACCGCGAGTGTTTCACGCGCGGTATTTTTTACTTGTATATTCGGCCCCGTAAATGTGCGAGGAGCCTCTCTCCTCCCCTTCCCCACCCATTTCAGCCGTCTCTCCGCCCCTCGGGAGCCTTCCTCCGCCCTCTGTTAGCCTTTCCACGCCTCTATCGGACATTTGCGGGCCCGTACTTGTGCGGGGCCCGTTAGTGTGCCGCGCACGTGTGCGGGGGTGATGCGCACGTGTGCAGGGCGCTTAAGAGCACTTAAGTGCTGCTTTCCGTGCGCTATTGCGCGGATGCGCAATTGTGCGGTGTTTAGTAAACATACCCCTAAGAAGAGGATCAGAGGAAGGCTATGTTGCCATAGTGGTGCGCCCATAGAAGCACTACACACACATGACATAAGTGGAAGCAGATTCCTCTTTGACCTGGCTATTTGGTGCTTTCAAAATCTGGCTATGTTGCGTATGTCTAAATCCAGGCCTGACAAAACCAATAGATTACAACTGGAACAATAGCCCATTACCACTGGCTATAGATCCCAGAACAAGAATGCATAAATAATTGCTAAAAATATAGACCAAATTTAAAGTGCATTCATCATGGAATCCTCAGGGGCATCCATGTCCTGCAACACAAGCTTAAACCTCACATCTAATATTAGAGTTCAGATTAAAGCATAAAAGCCATAAACTTACATTTGTTTGGCTCCATTCACAGCCCATGCATTTGGACTTCTGAGAACCAAGAAATGTGTACTATCGAGCCAGCATGCACAGGTGAAGAGTTGATCGTAAGTGCTCCATTATCACCCATAACAGATTATTTTTCCATACGCATGTGCTTTTTATTCACCTTATAGAGCTCTTGATCTAAACATATTCACTAAAGCCTCAGACTGGAATATCTACAGACCAGACAATGCACAGATACACAACTTCTATTGCAACCCACTCTTATTCTCGGCGACTTTAACATTCACGTCGACAACCCCTCTGACCCTCACGCCTCAAAATTCCTTGCCCTCATCTCCTCGTATGACCTCCAACTCTGCTCCACCGCCCCCAACCACATACACAGCCACTGCCTTGACCTAATACTCTTCTCCAATTCCTCTCCCTCAAACTTCCACAACTCAATCCTTACCTCATCTGACCATCACCTTTTAACCTTTACTCTTCAGCTTCCACCATCTCAACCTCATCCTGTCTTGTCCGACCTATTTAGAAACCTCCATAATATTGATCCCCTGACTCTCTCCTCCACCATTTCTCCATCTCTCTCCTCCATCATATCCTTCAAGTCCGTTGATGAGGCACTATCCTCCTACAATGCTATACTCTCCTCAGCTCTCGACACTCTTGCCCCACCCACCCCACGTCCAGTCAAACGATCCACTCCCCAGCCCTCGTTTTTGCCCACAACCCGTTATCTTCGCATCTGTACACGTTACGCTGAGCATGCTTGGTCCAAATCCCGCTCCCTGGAGGACCTTCTACTCTTCAAATTCATGCTTGGCTCCTTCCAGTCAGCCATAGCACTTGCCAAACAAGACTACTACATCCACCTGACCAACTCCCTTGCCTCTGATCCTCGTCGTCTCTTTAATACCCTCAATTCTCTCTTCAAAGTCCCCCCGCCCCCAGTCTCGCCCTCCCTTTCTGCCCAAACCCTAGCTGACTACTTCTATGACAAAATCAACAAGATTACTCTCCAATTCTCCACCCCCTCATCTACCTCCCCCCCTTCCCAATTCTCCCCCACCCATTCTTCCTCTGCCACCCTCTCCTCCTTCCCTCCGATCTCTGAAGAAGAAACCTCACTCCTTCTTACTTCCTCCAAACCCACCACATGTTCATCTGACCCCATCCCAACCCATCTCCTACACCCCATCTCCTCCACTATTGTACCCACCATCTCTCACATCCTCAACCTTTCACTCTCTACTGCAACTGTCCCTGCTGACTTCAACCATGCTGTTGTCACACCTCTCCTTAAGAAACCCTCACTCGATTCCACATGGCCTTCTAACTATCGACCCATCTCCCTCCTTCCCTTCATATCCAAACTACTAGAACGTGCAGTCCACCGCCGCTGCCTCAAATTCCTCATCTCCCAGGCCCTCCTGGACCCACTACAATCCTGCTTCCGTCACTTACATTCCACTGAAACGGCACTCGCAAGAGTCTCCAATGACCTATTCCTGGCTAAATCTAAGGCCCTCTACTCTACCTCATTCTTCTTGACCTCTCCGCTGCCTTTGACACCATTGACAGCAATCTTCTCCTCTTGGAATAAGTATGTTTTTAGGTTTTTTCGGAAGGATTGGAGGTCCTTGTTAGCCCTTAGTGTGTCTGGAAACAACTGTATGTGGTCTGTTCTTTGAGCGATATTAATGTCAATCAAAATAATGCGTATTCACTCAAAATGTAACTGGAGAGTATAGATGTACTGAAAGTATTCCCTATTTTATTTATTTATTTAGTGTACACTTATATCCCGCTACTTCCAGCGATCAGCAGCGGTTTGCTATACATAACAGTATGGTTGTACAGGCCATGGATTAAAACATACATAATGATTCAGTACAGGACACAAACATTCAGATTACAGGTTTACACTTGATTGCAAGACATTGATTACACAAGTATGTACATATTTACAGGTTGTCAGAGTCTATAGGTGTTTGACGTGTAGTGCTCTTTCCTTGTGCATGGTGAAAGAGTTTATGTGGGATTGAAATGTGTCTGGAAAAGATGCGTCTTTAGCTTTTTTCTGAATACCAACAGGTCACTGATTGCTCTCAGTTCGCATGGTAGTTGGTTCCATAGCAGTGGCGCTATGAATGAGAACGCTCGGTTGCTGGTGGTTGCAGTGACAGCTCTCAGGCTAGCCGGAACAATGAGGGTATTGAGGTGTGTGGTTCTTCTGCTTCTGTTATTTGGCTGCGATGTGATAAGGGCATTGAGAAACGAGGGTGCTATATTATGAATGAGCTTGAATGTGGTGATTAGGATTTTGTATTGTATGCGTGCAGTGATGGGGAGCCAATGTAGGTGTGATATGTTCCTTCAGGCCTTTCCTCATGATTAATCTAGCTGCCACATTTTGCGCCATTTGGAGGATGTTGAGGGGTTTTTTAGGCAACCCTTGTAGTATGGCGTTGCAGTAGTCCAGGTGAGGAATGATGAGGGCTTGTGCAACGGTCCTAAAATCTGAGTGCTCTATGATGCTATGTAGTGGGTGCAAGACTTTTATTTTGTGGAAAATGGCTCGATTGGTAATTCGGAGATGCTTTTCCATCTTTAGGTTGCAATCCAGTGTCACGCCCAGGTATTTTAGCTCACTCTTTGTGGCGTAGACGTTATTGTTCATGGTGACTGTAGGTGGTGGGTTGAAATCTGTTTTTTTGGAAATGAACATCACTTCGGTCTTTTTGTGATTAATGGCCATGTTATTCTGTTGCAGCCAGAATTGTAGCTCACTGAGGCATTTTTCCAGTTGACTGATGTTCGGGTTGTCTACATCAAGTTGAGTGTAGAGCATTAGGTCATCAGCATAGATGTGATAACAGATCTGGTGTTCCTGGAATGTTTTACAAACTGGCCGTAGATAAAGGTTGAAGAGGAGGGAAGACAGGGCCGAGCCTTGAGGTATGCCTTGGGTTTGGGGGAAAGTTGCGGCCTTCTCGTTGTTGAAGTGGACTTGCTGCATTCTGTTGTTTATGTAGGAGGAGAACCATTTCAGAGGGGCACCTCTAATGCCTATGGAAGCGAGTCTGTTTAGGAGCGTGGGGTGATGTACGGTATCAAAGGCGGCTCCTTCAAGAAACACCCTATAGTTAAACTCACACAGATCTCAGATAACAAATTCCTTAACTCATTGAGGAAGGTCTCAGACTCTACGGCACTGATCTTGACTTCAGAAATGTCAAACAGTGGGGGCCAGCGGGAAAGCAAGATGGCAGCCTAAGTGCAACGCTCCGATGCTCCCTGGCAAGACTCCTGCAAATTACTCAACATACCTAACAAAAATCACTCTCGCTAGAGCTCGACTTGAATCTCCTTCGGCGGGGGAGTCATGTCGTGTAGTAAACCCACGAAGCTGGACTTTGCTACCCCCCCTAATTCTGGATCCAAAAGGGCGAGGTTAGATCCCCTTTTGCCGCACAAGATGGCCTCTTCCCGCGAATCGGAGGAATCAATGAAAGAGCTATTAGGGGAAATTCGCACGGTGAAGGACTTGGTGGTTGCAAACGGCAATGCAATTGCACGGGTGCAGGTTGAACTGTGTAAAATGAGAGCTCAATTTAAAGGACTGGCTGAGTGCATGGACAAGGCAGATGCAGTGGTAACATCGCATGCAGCTCAGTTGGCTCACCTTCACAAGGCCGCCAAGAAGACGGAGAGTCTGGAACAGCAACTGGAGGACCTAAATAATCGTGGCAGGAGAAACAACGTCAGATTGATGGGTCTCCCGGAGGGCGCAGAAGGTTCGGATATGATATCCTTCCTTGGCAAGATGATCCCAGCAACTTTGAAATTAAACTTCTCAGGGCCGCTTGAGTTTGAAAGGGCGCATAGAGTTCCAGCGCAAATGAGTCTATACGCGAAGAGCCCAAGGCCGGTAATCTTTTGCCTGCTTAAACATCAGCATGCTCTGCAGATTTTGGCAGCCGCTAAGACCCAGGATACTTTGACCTACGAGGGCAAAAACATATTGTTTTTTCCGGACTTGTGCAAGGCAACTGTGGATAAACGGAGGCAATTCCTGGCGATGCGCCCGCGTTTGCAGCACCTTCAAGCGAGATACGGCCTTTTGTATCCGGCACGTCTCAAAGTCACATTTCATAATGCCACTAAAACTTATGACGACCCAAGGGAAGTTCTGAAATTTCTGGAGGAACAAGAAAGCCTCCAGATGCACTGAGCAACTTTTGCCCAAAGGGAGTTCCCCTCTAAAGTGTTATGGGGAGCGGTGTGGATGGGGGACGGTCTCCGAGAATCTATCAGCTGCTGCGGTTGCTTGATGGAGGATTATTGAGGATCGTGAGCTGCACTGTCAAGGCCCAGGGCTTCTTAGCCAAAGGACGCCCTAAGCTTGAAGTTTAGGCTGCAATGTAGCATATGGGACTATGTAAGAGTTTCCGTGTTTAAGTGCAGCAAAATGCAACGTGGGAAGAGGTCCTGGGGGAAGCGCTATTTGAATTGTGTGATTCACGATATGTGGGGGCTTACTTTCGGGGGGGGGGCTTTCTTCTCATTTCTTTTCACTTCTCTTCATTCTTTTCTATACATTTCTTAATGCAGTAATGTGTAATTGCTTTCATGTTTAGTCCAGCTATTAGCAATGACGCAGTTGCTCTTGCGGGAGTGTTGATTTCTATATGTTAGGGAAGTGTCCTGCTATATCTCTGTGATAGAAACATGAGACTGGGTAGGGGTATGGTGTCTGGCTGATGATAGGGGGCATCGAGTGGTCATCTTGTTATGCTTACTGGCTCACCCACGGTTTAACCCCTATTGTATTGGGGGGATGTTGGGACCTTGCAAGCCTCTTTTGTCCAAGTTAAGGCCTATTGTCAGCTTTGGTCAAGCAGAACTAGGGCGGTCCTTAGTATGGGGTGGGATTTTGTCTCCCAATTTGAAAATGTTCCCACTTAAAATAATATCCCTGATTGTAAAGGGCATCAAGAATCCTATTAAAAGAAAAAAGATCTTAGCCTATTGCCAAAAGCAGGGGGCCGACGTAGTGCTCCTTCAAGAAACACACCTAACAATCAAAGAGTCTGTGAAATTGGCAGGGGGGAAATATTGTCTAATGTCCCACGCGCCTGCCGCAGGGAAGAAAAACGGGGTGGCTACCCTAGTCAAAAGCTCTTGCAAAGTCCAGGTGATATCGTCCAGAGCTGACCCGGAGGGAAGGTGGACTAGTGTGCAAGTCAAGATAGACAACAGACAAATGTTAATAGTCAACGTATATGCTCCTAAATGTGATAATCCCAAGTTTTTTTTTATCATTAGCAGAATTGTTGATGGAGTTTAACTCCCTTCCGACCATCTTAGGGGGAGATTTTAACCTGGTCCTTGACCCGTTACTGGACTGTCAACCCTGTTGGGCCTCAAGAAGGGGCAGAGCATCAGAAGTTCTAGAATCCATCATGGAAGATATGGGCATGGTTGATATCTGGCGGGTACTCCATCCTACGGAAAGAGACTACACTTTCTTTTCGCATCCGCACGGCTCCCATTCACGGATTGATTTCTTCCTGGTGTCCAGATCATCTGCTAAAGATATCAAGTGCGCAGAGATTTTAGGCACACACATATCTGACCATGCGGCAATAATGTTAGAACTAGGGCCGTCAGTAGAGCCTGTTAAAGGTGGTAGCTGGTTCTTTCCCGGATCATTGTTGGCTGAAGAACCTTTCAAGCAGTATGTTACACAAGCCATTAAGGATTATTTTGCTTCAAACTTTCCAGAGGATACCTCCATTTGGGCATGGTAGGAAGCGTTCAAGGCGTCAATCAGAGCAAGGATAACTAGTTATGTCATCGCCGACAACAGGAAGGCGAAAGGAGCGCTTAAGGCCCTAGATTCACAGATCCGAGCAGGCGAACGATTACTACAGCGTCAGTTCAGCTCCGAGGTGCTTGCACGTCTTCAAAAGTTACGATACCAATACAACGTGATACTAAGTAAGGAAGTGGAGCAAAAGATCTTTGAGCAGAAAGCGCGATATCACACTGAAATGAACAAGGCTGGTAAACTTCTGGCCACAAGCTTAAAATCTCGTCAGGAGAAAATGCATATCGTTTCCTTAAAGGATGATCATGGGGTTTCCCAGGATGATAATGTCAGGATAGTGGAGTTGTTTAGAAATTTTTACATGCAGCTGTATACATCTGACGGAGCCAGGAATGTTCCAGCCATGGAGAAATTCCTCGAAGGTATTTTACATCCCAAGGTGGATGAGGAACAAGCAGAGATGCTCAGCAGGGATATGGGCCAGGAAGAGCTCAAGGAAGCAATGTCTGGAATGGAGAGTGGTAAAGCTGTGGGCCCTGATGGTCTTCCGCTCGAGTTTTATCAAATATTTGCGAAAGAACTGTCTCCTCACCTGCTAACTTATTATCAACAGCTTCAAGAGCAGGTTAAGGATCCAGGGGCCTTCGCCGAAGCAACAATAGTGGTGCTTGAAAAACCTGGGAGAGATCTGAATCTGGTGGGTAACTACAGGCCCATTTCACTATTGAATGCTAACTACAAGCTTTATTCAGCTGTATTGGCTAGGCGTCTCAATAAAGTTCTTCATACGCTCATCCACCCAGACCAATGTGGTTTTGTGTCGGGCAGATCTACTGCGGACAATTCGAGACTTCTCTGCAACCTGCTGGATGTGGCAGAACATATCGACTCGCCCCTCATCGGCCTGTCATTGGACGATGAAAAGGCATTCGACAGACTGGAATGGCCTTTTCTGTTCCAAGTATTAGAGTGGTTTGGGTTTCCCAAGAGATTCATAAACATGATTCAGGTTTTGTACTCTCGGCCGTCGGCCAGGATTCTAGCTAATCAGGAGCTCTCTAACTCTTTTCCCCTACACAGGGATACTCGCCAAGAATGTCCAATGTCACCCCTTTTATTCAATCTGGCGTTGGAGCCTCTGGTATTGTTGGTTCGGCAAACAAATGACATTATGGGCGTCGAGGTTGCAGATCTTCACATCAAGTTGTCAGCTTTTGCGGACGATCTTCTGTTTTTTTTGAGACCATCATCAATCTCTCATCTACTAAAGCTGATAGGTAGCTATGCCAAGTTCTCAGGCTATAAGGTGAACTGGACAAAATCGGTGGCTTTTCCCCTTAATACTCAAGCTAGCAGGAGTCACGTGAAGGAGTACTCATTCCAATGGGAACCAAGAGCTATAAAGTATCTGGGAGTGCAGTTTGCCACCCTGCTGGAGGAAACTTTACGAATTAATACAGAGAAAATAAAAGAGATCTTTGGTCATTTGCACTGAAGTGGTCTCCGATGCATCTTACGTGGTGGGGGCGGATAGAATCTATCAAGATGGTATTAATGCCCAAAATAAATTATATATTAGGGATGGTTCCTATCTTGCTCCCAGTGTCTGTTTACAAAGGGATTGAATGCACCTTGTGTGCTTTTCTTTGGAATAGGAAGACTCCCAAGATTGCTCTGAAGAAATTGAAGGCATGTAAAAGCAGTGGGGGAGTACATTTCCCCGATTTTCAATGGTACCATTTGGCGACAGTGCTCAAGCAAGGCAGTCTTTGGACATCTGGGGAAACGCTCGTGCAGAAGCCTATCTGGTTGGAGCTTGAGGAGCGCCTTTGTCACCCATATCCAATTAGCCTAGCCATGGGAATGAAATTCCCGGAGTCCTCCAGTGTGGGGCGAGTAATTATATCAATGCAAGGAGTGTTCCAGTCTTTTTTGCCTATAATTGCAAAGGAGAATCCGCCCTCTTGCCAACTGACCATCTGGTATAACCCTGTGTTCAAGATCAACTCAGTCCCCTTTGCGTGGGCTGTGTGGCAGAGGTGCGGTATCTAGACTGTGTGACAGTTACTGGACGGAGGTAACTGGAAGTCATTTGGAATGCTGCAGTCAGAATTCAGGCTACCTTCGGTTTGTTTTTTCCAGTGGCTCCAACTTAGGCATTGCCTTTCCCAGTCAAGAAAAAAGCTTGGGGAGTATGCGAATTTCTGGGGCCTAGCAAAGATCATGACGGATATCAGTGCCAAGAAATGAGGATCACAAGTAATTATGCGCTCTTTAGAGCTCACGGTCCAAGTCGACTGCTGGGTCTAAGTAAACTTTGGGAAGAAGTGGAATCTATTTGGACGTGCGAGTCTTGGAATCTGCTATGGGGGCCTATAGTACGCTCCTCAAGATCGGCGGCGCTCACACAATCCATTTTTTTTTTGCTCACAGGGTGTTTATAACACCAGTCAAGCTGGCCAAATGGTCTAAAGATAAGTCCTCTTTGTGTTGGTCCTGCCAGCTAACTGCTGGCACCCTGAGGCACATGTTCTTCGACTGCCCTTTCGTTCAGGGGTTTTGGTCATCAGTTTGGGGTAGAATTCAGCGAGAGCTGGGCTACTCTTTTCCTCCAACTTGGCGTATAGTCGCACTAAGATCGTTGGCAGGGATCCCAAAGCTGGATAAAGAGCATTTCTTTATACTAAACTTCATGATGGCTATTGCCATAAAATTGATTTTATCTTGTTGGAAGGACGCTTCGAAGTTAAGCCGGCTTATATGGTGGAACCAAGTGTGTCTTTTCAGCAAATATGAAAAAGCTCAAGATAAAGTTATTATCTTAAGGGGGAACAGGGTTAGCCAAACTAAGTGGTCCGCCTTGGATCGGTTCACAGGTTCTGCGGCAATCTAAATGAGTGCTATAAGAGGTTTGCAAGGTACGGGACGGGAGGCTGAGGTTCAACATTGATCTGTTTTGTTTAGAGTTGTGTTACTGTTTTGCACAATGTTTATAACGATGTTGTTACAGATGTAAATTCCTAAAAAGATTTAATAAAAAAAAAAAAAAGAAATGTCAAACAGTAGTGCCTACTTGCATCAATGACCTTCCCCCGGAAATGTGTTATTTGTAATATTATATTATGCTTGAAAAGTTATCACTCACAATACTTTGAACATTGTTTCAAGAAAGTTGCTTAACTTATTTCCCAACGCCGTCCTTCGGTACCTCGTCTTTTTCAAGCATAATATAAAATTACAAATAACACATTTCCGGGGGAAAGTCATTGATGCAAGTAAGCACTACTGTTTGACATTTCTGAAGTGAAGATCAGTGCCGTAGAGTCTGAGACCTTCCTCAATGAGTTAAGGAATTTGTTATCTGAGATGTGTGTGAGTTTAACTATAGGGAATACTTTCAGTACATCTTTACTCTCCAGTTACATTCTTAGTGTGTCTGGAAGCTTATTCCATTGTATGGGGGCTACATATGTGAATGTTCTGTTGCTCGTGGTTGTTCCCGCTGGTGCAGGATCAGGCCCTGAGATGGCCCGGCGTGCTCCTACATACCCATGGGGATGTCCTCCTCGCAGGCCCCCCTGAGCCCTACGGCACTGACCCTCTGTTTCCCCATTGCCCGACCCAAGGCTGGGCAGCCAGGGCCAGGATCTGGTGGAGGGAACCTATCTGCTCTCGGCCCTGGCCTCTGGGGGAGAGGGGGTTCTGGCCCTGATCACCCGGTCAGAGCTGCTTATTCCATCTTTGAGATGAAATAAGCAGCATGTTCCCCCTGATGCTGTAGGACATACAGGACCATGACCTGAATCAGCCCTTTACATCCTGCTGCCTCGGCCTGCCCCCACTCTGCCCTCACTCCGTCCCCCTCTTGCCCTCCGCCGGCTCTTCCCGTACTGCTGCTCTGGCAGTATGGGGAGAGTCAGAGGGGGAATAGCTTAGTATGGCTTGGGGGCTGCACGTCCCACTGGGACGAGCAGCCCCACAAGTCGCCTCTCAGAATCGGGCCCATAAAGGGTTATAGTCAGTGGCAGCGACTAATGCAGTTACAGGGGCTAACCATCACCATTGAAACTTGAACCCTGACATTCATATCTGGCCAGTGTCATTGAATATTTGGGTTGTCCTGATTGCCCTTTTCCAATCTGGCCAGTGGCAATATTCAGCTGCAGGCCAGATTGCAAAAGTGTCTACAGTTAGGATAACCCTGGGTGCCATCTTTGCTTTGCCCCTGGAATGCCCTGATGGTGGCTGGCTAGCATCGGGGCATTTAGTGGCACACCCAGGATATTCATTAGCACTAATGCAGTTAGCGCCAGTGAATATCCCAGTGAGGAGCATTTAAGTGGTTTGCAGGTCTGAAAACTGTCTAAATGCCTTTGTATACCCCCCACCCATAAATCCCACCAATTAACTACCAAAACAGCTATCATTCATTCCTTTCTATTTGGAAGGGAAATAAACAATGAAGGTTAAGGAGGATAATCTCCTTAATCTGTCCTGTAAAGGAATGGCTGAAACAATAGCTTTTAAAAAGCTTATATGTGCCAGAAAGCAGCTATAAATCCCGACATAAACAGTTTTGGTTATACACGTACATTCCCTATTTGATATAGGGAATGCAGATGTAGATTTTTGACCTGCCCAGACCATGCCCTAACCATAACCCCAGCACACTTCCTTGCAACTTCTATATTGACATCCATGTGTAAATCTAAATATAGCCTTTCTAATATCACCATCTACATGCTGATGCCATTTTCCGTTTGTAAATGTCAGATTTTCCATGTGGAAAGGATAAATTTACATATCTGATGATTTACTTTCTTGAATCCTGCTAGACCAGTTCAGATGAGTAAGTTATGCTTCCTTGTCAGTAGGTGGAGGCAGAGCTGAGCAACTTTCAGTGACATCGTCACTTGGTACTGTGGTCAACCCTCGAGGAAGGCCTTACCCATGAGCCCAAACAGAGGACCTTTTAGGGTTTATAACCTCAGAGGTACAACAGGGTACACAGGCAGACAGAACTGCTTCACTCCTGAGGAAATGGGCAATATCAAGGTGCTCTGCCAATGAAATCCCTTGGATGAGATTCCTGCAGTACCACAGGACCACCACCTGAACCTTGAAAGTTCAGGGCCAAGTCCAGGTCCAGGTCCAGGTCCAGGTCAGACTATCAAAAGGGCTCTAACATAAACTAAGGATATAGGGGTCCATCAGGCCCTAAGCAGGGAGGCTACAACAACTCCAAAGTAGCCTTTCTTGGAGAGCCTATGCCACACAGGGGCCAGGTCATAAGCAAGAAGAGAATGGGAAACTCTTATCAGACATCCCTCCCAAGCGGGCCCATCTCTTGAGGTAACCAGAGAGAGGATCACACTCTCTAGAGCAAGATCCTTGCATTATGGTCTGTGTGGCCTCTGGGGCCACTAGGATCAAGAGGACTGAATAGACTAGAAACCTGTGCAAATTACAAATCACCAGGGGCCAAGAAGGGAAACATACAACATTTCTTCCCAAGACCACTCCTTAAATAGTCTCCATTCTCACCATCCTTGTATCCTTCCTATGACTGAAACATCTCATCATATTGACACTCTCCTGACCCACGGAATTCCAACATAGAAAGCTGGCCTGCACATTGTTGAAGCTTGTGATGTATACTCCAAACATGGCAATCAGCTCCATGACCTTGAGATCCACCTCAGTATGGTGAAGTCTGTTATATTTGTGGACATGTGTAACTATAGCCAAGTTTGGGGTTTTCTTCCCTAAATGCCTATGTGCTGCTGCATTGGTCCAGTGAGAGATATGAACACAGCAGACCATCATATATCCACCCGGTATCAGAGCCACCACATATCCTGAAAGGGCATAAATAGGGTCCATCAAAGAAAGAGATAGATCACAGAGATCTTAGCCTTCCCCTAAGCAAACCACCACCCCATACTCCTCTGACTTAGCTTCTAGTGACAGGCTCCTGGAGGAACAGAGGAGCACAAGGACAAAGTGAGGGCCATGACCACTCAGACTTCCTGAGACAGAAGCATCTGTGGGCTCCAGATCCCCACAGGAGGAACCTGGGCCTTATGTCTCCACAAAAGGGACTGCCAAGCAGCTAGTAAAGACTGAAGACATCCCATTAGCTGTTTCAGGAGCTGCAATGCAAGCCAGTTGGAAGAAGAGCCCCTGAACCATGGTGGGTCTCCAAGGGCCATCAGGCTCACCCCATCAAGTTCCACCACTGCTGGACTTAAGCCACCATCCAAAATAGCCACAGTGCCCAGTGAAAAGGAAAAAAAAACAGAAAGGAGCAGCAGGGGCCACAGAATTGGCATTGGGCCCTGGGCCCCTTGTGGGGATTTCAAAAATGCTAAAATAAAGGTGCCCCAGTTTTTGCAGCCATAATAGGGGCAAAAATAAGCAGCCAAGGAGAAAAACTGCTGCATTGGGTTGTGTGACTGAACACTACAGCGGCAACATTTTTAAAAGATTGCAAAAACATGTGCCAAAAAAAGAAGCTGAGCCATGGTGAAAGGCAATCCCAAAAAGGGAATCCCAACACCTGTTGGACTGACTGGGGAAACCCTTGTAGGGAAGCTCTGGACCAGTGCTGTATAGTAATGAAGTAAAAATAACTAGTTACTGTATTTAAGTAAAACCCCACTTCTCTACCATTATTCTCACACCCACTCCCCCACCCCCCATTATTTGATTGTGGGCTAATGGAAGAAGGACGGAGAGTTATTTTTATTTTGTAGTGTTTTTTGTTAAACCTTTTCATGTATATCCCATATCCGGTCCTTTTTCATGTTTCTTTATGTAAGTGGATGTTTGTAAATGTTTTGTTAATAATATAAATAAAAAACAGAAACATAAGTAAAAACCCCAGTAATTTTACTTGTAACGAAGTATTGAAAAAACCTTTTTTTTTTATTTATAAATTTGAAAACCTTACAAAAGGAAAATATCAGTACTTTAACAATATTAATAATAATATTATTGAAGAAATAAGTAACACATTAGCCCACATTTAGGAGAGCTACATTCAAAAAGATATTGTAACAAAGCAACCAACAGGTCCTGGATATAGATTCATAAGCTCAATATACATTGTCAGGAGGAAAAGAAAATAAACTATTTATCCTTAAGAAAATTCTGTAATTGCTCCACCTCAGAGAATACATAACGATTACTTTGGAATACCATCTGACCATGATGTTTGTTTATCAGAATTGGAAAAAGTGTCTGCTTTTCATATGGATCAATTAACCTCTCATCAATCTATTTCAGCTAAATTTATTCAAGATCTCTCCTCTCTACATCGACAGGATGAACTGTTGGAAAATTTATTTCGTTCTAAGAACTTGCGTTTGTTAAATTTTCCTAAAACTCATTATTTGTCCCCATTAATTTTGTTTCAGAAATACCTTAAAGATATTTTGTTATTTAATGATGGGAGTGATATTTTGGTTTCTCAAATATATTATGTCTCTAAAGGGAGGGTGGTAAGAGATTTAGAGCAAGGGGGAGATCCACAATATAAACAAGTTGTTTCCTCAACATTAGATATTTCAAATTTTTTGGAATCCTCTATGGATGAAATATCCTCAAGGGATACATTGTTAGTTACCTTTGTTTTACATACTGATAAAGAGAGAGTTTTGAGGTCCTATTTTAAACAAAAATCTTTGAAATTTTGTGGTCAACCCATTCAAATTGTTCCCGATGTTTCCAGGGCCACACAAGCGCGACGCAAAGCTTTTTTGCAGTTGCGACCGCAGGTGTTGACCTTGGGAGCCTCATTTTACCTTAAGTTTCCGTGTAAATGCCAGGTTGAAAAAAACTTTTAATAAAGTAATATTTAGATCTATTTTTAGTTAGTTTTACTTTATTACTGAAACTGACACAGGTGAAAGTGATGTGGCATATATAAAAATATCTTGTAGTCCATTTTCAAAATACCAGGGACTTTGGAACAAATACAGATGCTCTACATTGGCTGCTGAATACGGATTCATTTGGACTATGTCTAAAGATGCCAAATGTGACACGAAGGAACTCTGTATTTCCTGCCGTAGAGAGGCTCATTCGATTGGTCCAGCAATATGGTGAAGATAACTTTGATGCTGTTTGCACTAACTGGAAGTTCCAAGACTAATCACAAGTGCAATGACTTTATTGGCTGATCGTGTTTCAGTAATGAAACCTGTCTGAACATCTTGCAGTCAGAAAAGAAGATGTTCATGGCCTACTTGCTACCAACCATTACCAGGCTTCATGAGACTGAGAGAAAAGCATCAACAACTTGCAAGCCTCTTGTGACTGCCCTCATAAATGCAAATGGTCAACGCTTCTCTGATCTATTTGACGACTCTAAAGAAATTGCATCAGCAATTCTGCATCCAAAATTTCGCACAGGGTGGACTGACAGAGAACTCTGGAGAAGGGCCTTCGGTATATCGGACTCTTGCTTGGTACAGTTCCTAATAAATCTTCACATGATATGGTTACTTCACATGATGAGGATGAGGATGATAAAGCATTCTTTGCTACAAAGAAGAAGAAGTTATTGCATATAAATTCCCTGGATTAATTTCTGCAGATGCAGTCAGAAGACGCGAGTAGTACTGGCACATGTCTTGATATGAAGGAACAGTTTATCAGATGAACATTCCACTTCCTGCCAGTGTAGCCATTGAGCGTCTTCAGCTGTGCTGGTTTAATCATGACTCACAAGCACACTCGTATGATAGTAATTTTGAGAATTTAGTTTTCTAAAGGTGAACAAGTGGATTGAAGTTTAGACATCATGAAGTTGTTAGGATAAAACCTTTAACAGCAATTACATTCACTGTAATCTTGTTACTTTCACTCAAAAAGTATTACAACAGCCAACTACTTTTTCATTCTCACTTGAGTAAAAATTTTACATGTTCTCAACATGTACTTTCAATTAAATAATAAAACATGCTTTTACTTTTACTTAAATACAGTATTTTGATCTAATACTTTGAACAACACTGCCCTGGATACCAAGGCTCAGCTGCCAAAGGATAGCTTGTTTTTTAAATTTGGAGCTGTTTTATTGAAAGCATCAGAGAAAAAAACTGTCCATTGACACGAAAGGAGAAAAAAGATCAGATAGAATTTCAGAAAAGAAATAAAAAAAATACAGGGTATGCAGATAAGTACAGTAAAAGGAAAGGGGAGCCTGGTCCCAACTTACCAACCCTGTTCAGTGGCTCCACGGGGTCCTTCTGCTCCTCTTCATGCCCACCAAGTGCTAGTAACCTGTGGGAAACAGCATCGGACACAGGACAGCTGTGACCTCCAAAAGACATGGGCATACCCATACTCCAAGCAATGTTGAGCCTTGCCAAACTCAATCACAATGACCACTGCACCACAGTGTGGGCCAGGAGCGTCAGACCTATCTGCATTGCTGCATCAGTCCACACACCTTGCTACCTGCTGGAGAGAGAAAATACTGGCATCTCTCAGTGCTACACCAGAGGCTATAACAAATGATGACATCACTGAAAGTTGCTCAAGTCTGCAGTATTCCACCTGCTTGTAAGAGAGCATAATCCACTCATCTGGATTGGTTTAATAGAATGATAAAGAATTGTGAATAAAACTTCTAAAATAACCTTCATAGAGTACTGCCATTCATAACTATGATGATCAGGGTCAAGACTCATTCACAGTCCTGTTCTATAGTACTAAGTAACGCTCCTAAAAACTCTAAATTCAGTGCCATTTCAACAATTATACAGAGATAGAATTCACTTCCCTCCATCTCATTACACTGTGTAACACAATTTTTGTTCCTGGGTAGTGACTGTCATTTCCTAATTGCTTATAACTTAAAGTATGGGCAATGATTATTATTCTCATTAAACTTTACTTTGTGAACAGGAGATTAATATTTGTGAAATTTACGTATTCCCACAGGCTTACTTGTGCCTTTTTGTTCACATCAAATAAAAAACCACAACATTTAATATTTACTTATATTTAAGTTATTCAAGAAAGACCATAAAACATTTAGAAGTGAGTAGATTTTTGACAATGACGTTTTGACATTTGGCGTGGAGGAGTGGCTTAGTGGTTGGGGCAAGGTACTTCAGGCCAGAAGGTCAGGGGTTCAAATCCCACTAGAGGACAGCAACCTTGGACCAGAAGGACTGGGGTTTCTAGTCCCACAGGTGCTCCTTGTGGTCTTGGGCAAGTCACTTAACCCTCCATAGCCCATGTTCCCTGTAAAATAGTTATCTCCAAGTTATAATGCCCTGTTCAATGTAATTTCAGTTTGTTCAATGTAAACCACACTGATGCAGAATAGCATGGTATATAAGAGAATGTAAATAAAATAAATTTACAATTATATTGTAAATCACATTCACGAATAAGCCCCCAGATGTAGTCTACCATCATGTTCTCATTATACTATCCTTGGTAGCGGTATTCAAATTCCAGAATATCCTGGTGGAAATGTTTGCCTTGCTCCTCTGAGTACGCTCCCATGTTCTCTTTGAATTTATCAAGATGAGCATCAAAGATATGGACTTTGAGAAACACCCTGCAGCCCATTTTGCTGTAATTATTAACTAGTGTTTCAACCAGCTCTACATAGTTTTTGGTCTTGTGATTTCCCAAAAAGCCACGAACCACTGTAACAAAGCTGTTCCAAGCCACTTTCTCCTTCCTAATAAACAGCTTGGGAAATTACATGCACTCAAGAGTCTTTGTGGTCCAATAAAAACACCAGCTTAGAACTTTGCCTCAGATAGATTAGAGAAGAAGTCTTGAAGGGTACTTGAAGGCTGTCGACTCTTTCTCTAGATCTGTGACAAATTGTTTCATAAGGCCAAATTTGATGTGCAGTGGTGGCATCAGCATCTTCAGTGGTTCCACCTGTGGCTCCCACTTCACGTTCTTTGTCCCAACAGGAAATTCAGTTTGCTATGGCCAGTCCTGCCTGTGGTAGTGCGCTGCAGTGTCCCTGCTGTCCCAAAGACAAAGATAGCAGGGAAATTTTATAAAACCGCTTTGGAGACCTACCAGAAATGCCACCATTTTAAAGTCTTCAATAACCTCCCAGCCATACTCAGCATACTTCAAGGCTTCTAGCAAGGCTTAATGCTGCTGCAATCTTCTTTGAGGCTCGCTGAGTGAGCTAGGGGAAGAGATGGGTACTTGTTCCCATTATGTAGCAGCATGGCTTTGAGGTTCCTGGAAGAGCTGTCAATGAACAGGCACCACTCCTTCGGGTTACGTGCAATTCCGATAGTGTCAAACAGGAAAATATAGCAAAAGCAGAGCCCACCTTGACTAGTGAAGAAGCTAGAAAATGTGTAGTAACACTTCCTCTGACCTGTGACTTGCACACTTTCATCCAGCAAGTTCCATTACTTGAACCTAGACATCAAAAGCTCAGCACTGGACTTGGTGAAACCAAGATCTCTGACCTAGTCATTGATGTAATTTTGGTTTGGGTAATAAGGGTTTCTCTCCTCAGCTCCACCTCTGATATTGTAATCTAGATCTGCAACGTCTTCTTCGATTTGTGAATTGCTGCTTTCTTCTGAAGACAGTTGCTTTCTCTGTGGAGGAGTGGATACAGGGAGCTCTGGGCAGTGTGGCACCAGAGCAATGGATGAAGGAATGCTCGGATACATGACAGAAGGAGCATTCTTGCCAGTCGAACATTTGAAAGGATCCACCATGCAGAAGTAACAAGTGGTCAGTGGGCTCCCACCAAATTCTTGGGATAGCGAACTTCATGACTCTCTTTTCCCCTCTGTACCATCCCACCAAAGAAAAAAGAAAAATGTGAAAATAAAATTATATATATTTATAATTATGGTGATATAATTAATTTAAATAAATGATGTTCTTGCTAAATATTTCATACATAATGTAAAAATTCAGTAACTATAAAGATTTTATAACATAAAATGCCACAGTCTAAGCCAGCATCAATTGTCCATCTTACCTTCCAGAGTTTTCTTGCAGGGCTTGCAGGTGAAATGAGGCACTCAGGGTTTGTCCTGATCCCCAATAGGCATGCCAAAATATGTCTTGTAAACTTCACACATCTTGGCAGATGCTTCCACAAAGTAGTTTTTTGCTCTTGTCTTGATAAAATCGCCACAGACATAGCAAAATGCATCTGCTGGATCCTTACAGCTTCTTGATATCATGTCAGTCCACTTAAGAAGCTAGAATGAAAATAAACTGGTGAGCTTAAGACACATGTTGTTGTTGCTTGCTCCTAGGTTTCTGGTCAGTAAAGAGACTGCTGAACGACTGTGTTCACTCCGTGCAAATCCGTTGTTTATATAGAAGCGAGGCGGAAGTGATGTTATAACAGTCACCAAAAGGCTTTTATTAAAAGTTCTCAAAAGTTATAAAAGTTCCAAAAGTTTTGAAAAATTCTAGAACATTCTAGAAAGTTCTAGAATTTTCCAAAAGGTACTCCAAGTTTACTTTGCACTAAATCTATGTAGAATGTCTTGTAAAATGGGTAATTTTCAAAATCTTTACACTCCTGGTCCCAAAAGCAATGCAATTTCCTATGGTTTTGAGACGTAAGATATTGGAAAATAATGCATTACCCAGGAACAAGAAAAAAGTAAAAATTAGTTACACAGTGTTATTTCTCCTATCACTTCTCTACCACTCACCTTCTTCATTCTCACACAGAGCTCCTGTACATGTACAAGGTACTATATAAACTGTCTGTAGAACCAAGTCATGTAAGCAATACTGTTTATAAAAATAAATATGAAGGACTTTTTTGTAGGCCCTTTAGTGGCTGGTGAAGGTATTGCAGATGGCGGGTGAAAGGACATGGACTTTGTCACCACCCTCTTATAATTACAAGGTGGGGAATATACCTGTCACTCTTCCTTCTATATCCTGGTTGGTTGTCCTGCCATAGAAACAATATTCTATAATGTAGCTGATGGGGCAAAAAATACTTCAATCATGTTCTTCAAAAATAGTGGCTTCTTAAAGACTGAAAGAGCTGTTCCTGCTCTGACACCACTGCATGCCCCTTCCTATCCATAGAAGATCTGTAATTCAGCTCCATGCATACAAGGGGGACCCTGGGGCTCAGAGTCCCTTTAAAGCCAAGGGGTACTGGAGAATGACTTACTCAAACCAAAGTAAGGTCTTTATTCACTGATTCAGCCATGGGCCCATTAAATACATGAGGGGGCATAGGATTTAGCTTTGCCTCTGCAAGCCCATTAAACACACCAGGGAAACGTTTTGTAATAATGAGAGGATTATCAAAAATCATGTCTGCCCATGTTAATATTAATAATCTGATTTGCACAAATTTGCCTACAATCTAGCTCATTAATACTTTTTCCATGTTAAGGGAAGTCAGTTATGCATTAAGAGTAATACAAGCATTTGCATTCCCATTAACGTGTGTTAACATGGTAATGCATTTTGGTAAACAGACTCTTGAGATAGTTCGCCAGGGAAACTGAAAATGGCTCCAAAAGCAATGAAATGATTAAAACATTAGTGAGCCACAATGTAATGTTTAGAAAGCACTCATAAGTTTTTATATCTTGACATATATTCATGAATTTTTTAATCTACAAGTTTTACAATATAACTATTTATAATAAGGGTTCTTGACTCCAGCATTAAGGACCAAACTGAAAGCTAGGTTTCAAAATGACCCAAAAATGCAAGTTAACTGAGTTCTTGGATCAAGTATATGCAAATGTAGTTTGTGAATATTTCTTGTGGACATCCTGGAACCAGGGCTGTCCATCAAGGATCAGACGTGAGAAGTCCTGCACTAGGCCATATAAGAGGCCACCCAGCACAACAATACACTATTCCATTTGTGTCAGGCAAAAATTGCACAGAAGATACACATTGCAAATTTCACAAAGATGTAGAGAATTTATCATCACTTATACCAGGAAAGATGCTTCATGTACTTTCCTTCATCTGGTCCATTGTGTTTTTTGAGTCCTCATGAACTCTGAATCTTTTGACTGTAGAAAAATCTGTAACAGTTTTCCAGTAGATCTTAAATCACTGATATTATCACATTTTAACTTTTTTCAGTTAATATCTGCAGTTGTTGTAAAAAAACAAACAAACCTCATTGATTCTTCCTGTTTAATAAAACTTGGACATTTGGGACTCCCTTGTGTCCTCTTTTCATGCTCTGTTTAAGCCTGCCTTTACTCTCAAACACTTAAACTTTCTTCCTATCCCTCATATCACAACGGCATATGATACAAATTTATTGGATAATAAGTTACAAAGCACTATGCTTCTATGCAATTACATTAGTCTGTGCTAATTCTGGGCACACTGGGGAAGAGGTGGGGAGGTCCAGGAACTAAAATGGCTACACAATAGATATCACCAGATCCTTCCAACATTACTAATTGTTGTTTTTTTGTTTTCTATGTAGCCTGATGTCTTCTGGCAGACTTGAGTGCCTGCCAGCTTTATACACAGTTTTTCACTAGCACTTTTGGCTGTCCAGTGGGGGAAACACCATCATAAAGTTCTCATTCTACTACAAATTGTGCAGTCCACACAGGTGCTTTTTGCTCCAAGGGCCATGCTTTATTGTGAGGTAGACATTTTTGCAGGAAATATAGAAAAATAGTTTATTTACTTCCATATAAAATCAGTTGCATTTAATGGTACTTTGACCTGGGGGTGAATAGCTACTACAGCAAGGTACACCAGACCTCTATATGTTTAGGAGCTTGCTAGTTGCCGTTCTCTTTTGGTTATTGTTTGGTAAAGACTCACTGTCTCTGTCTTTCTTCAGGAAATTTGTATCTATTTGGTATATTGACTTCATTAGCATCTGTCAATCCCAGGCATTCTGTAAAATCCTTGTGATAGGTTTATAGAATGTTACCCGTCCCTCTCCAAAGGGATTATTATCCCCTGTAAGAGTCTCTGCAGCCCAGAGTTCAGGGCTCGGAGCATGTGGCTCACAGGGAGAGATTAAGAACCCAGCAGGCTGTAGGAAGGAGAGAGGCCCATGGAGCCAGAAGCTCTTCCAAGGCAAACCATGCAGAGGAGTTGTGTCCTCCTTTCCCTATTTAAACCCCTGGTTTCTCTTGTACTGTCTGTCTTGATTAGATTGTAAGCTCTAAAGAACAGGGACCATCTTCTATATGTACTTGTACAGCGCTGTGTATACTTGTAGCACTATATAAATGATTAATAGGTAATAGTTCTGAGGTAAGAACTTTAACTGGGGCTGGAGGAAGGGCCTGAGGAAGGGCTGGGAGAACCAGCTTGTGGAGGTTTAACAACCTGAGAAGGAGTAAAGATGCTTTTGTTTTCCCTGAACTTCTGTCTGTTCTGGGTTTTGCTTTGTGGAGCTTTAACAACCTGGAACAAAATAAAAACTGCTTTTATTTGCTGTTTGGCCTGTGTTGTAAAGAAAACCCCTTCCCACCATATGCCACACTACCACAATCCTTTAATTTAAGTTTATGTTTGAGGAGGTATCTTCCATCCTTTTGTTCTTCTATTTGAATGCCAAGATGCTATGAAATACTTTCAAGTTCCTTATTTCTGTTTCCTTGTTCAGGAATCAAGTGTTCTACAACCTATTTTCTGTTTTGTTTCTGTTGATAACAAATAATCAGATTGCCAACAAGTCAGGATGTGAATCTTGACTATAAGCAGGAGTCTGCATGTCCTTACATGAATCCTTCCTTAAGCAGGAGTTGGTTCTCCATTTTATTCAGGGCCTAGCAGCTTCTTTCAAGTCATAAATGCTTTACAATTCCTAGCATTCTATTTGCTTTTTTGGCCACCTCTGCACACTGGACAGAGGGTTATAGTCTTGGGCAAGCCACTTAACCCTCCATAGCCCATGTTCCCTGTAAAATAGTTATCTCCAAGTTATAATGCCCTGTTCAATGTAATTTCAGTTTGTTCAATGTAAACCGCACTGATGCAGAATAGCGCGGTATATAAGAGAATGTAAATAAAATAAATTAATTAATTAATCCATGATGACACCTACATTTTTTTCCTGTGTGGGTGGTTCCTAATGTGGAACTTCACATCATATAACCATAGTTTGGGTTGTTTTTCTCTAAGGGGGTCATTCTAAACTCTGTTTAGTAGGTCTGGATGTCCGATATGGATGTCCAGACCTGCTAAATGCCTGGGCAGCCTGCCGGAGACAGAGCTCCCTGTAGAAACAGGCGATTTGTACGGGGAGCTCTGTTCTTGGAATGGAGGGGGCAGGACAGAGGCGAAACAAGGCGGTGGGTATAGAGTGACCCCGGATGTACAGGGCTGATTTTGAGGTCGGCCCTGTAGGTCTGGGGTCAAGCATGGAGACGGGGGACCACACGCTAGGCGGATTCAAGAGGTGAGGGAGTGCAGGGGGATCCACGTAGCCTGACCCTGGACATGGGAGGCCAAATCAGGTGTCGGGCTGTAGAGAAAGGATGATTTCTCTGACAGCTTGGGATCGCTGCTCCTCAATGAAGCCGCGATGTCATGGCGATGGGATGCCATGGCACTGCGGCTCCATTCAGGAGCCTAGCTGTGCTAGAGGGGATCAGCAGGGCATGTGGCCGATCAGAAATGTGGTACGGCCTGCACATCCAGGCTGGTAGACACGATTCTGGTTCCATGGTAGATAGATGGGCCCAAGGGATCAGAATTGGATCTACTTCTGTACGCCTCGATTCTGATTGGCCGTACAGGGGCTGGACGACCAATACAGAATTGGTCTCTAAGTGTATAAATTTGAACTTGTCCACATTAAATTCATCTGCCATTGGACATCCAGTCTTCCAACTTATCAAGGTCCTCTTGCAATTTTTCACAATCCACTTGTTTTATTTTTATTTATTTATTTTAAAGTTCTTCTATACCGCTTTCTCATTAAATCAAAGTGGTTTACGTTATAACTCACATGTTTACAGGGAACTTTTATAAAACACACATTTACAAAAAACTAGTAATGAGGAAGGGGGACATGCGGGAGATGCATTGAGGCATAACTTATTTACAGAGAGGGGAGTGGAGTGGAGTGGCCTAGTGGTTGGGGCAAGGTACTTCAGGCCGGAAGGTCAGGGGTTCAAATCCCACTAGAGGACAGCAACCTTGGGCCAAAGGACTGGGGTTTCTAGTCTCACAGGTGCCCCTTGTGGTCTTGGGCAAGCCACTTAACCCTCCATAGCCCATGTTCCCTGTAAAATAGTTATCTCCAAGTTATAATGCCCTGTTCAATGTAATTTCAGTTTGTTCAATGTAAACCACACTGATGCAGAATAGCACAGTATATCAGAGAATGTAAATAAATAATACAGAGAGTGTATTTTACACAGAACATATTTACATAAGTATTTTGTGAAACCTAAAGTATTAAGTGGCATTCAACTGTTCAAGAGTTAAGTGGGTTCATTGAGTTGGTTAGAAAAGAGGAAGGTCTTTAGCTGTTTTCTGAAGTCTTTCATGTGTTCTTGTATTTTAATAACCTGGAATAATTTTGTGTCATCTGCACATTTGATCACCTCACTCATTATTCCCATTTCCAGGTCATTTATGAAGATGTTAAAAAGCAGCAGGCCCACTATTCACCTTTCTCCATTGAGAAAACTGGCCATTTAGCCCTACTCTCTACTTTATATCTTTTGACCTGATCCTGATCCACAATAGTATGCTGCCTCCTATCCCATAAAAAAAACACTCAATCAAAAACCCCAAACAAGGCAGACAAAAAACAAACAAAACAAAACAAAATGTGAGACAAAACAACCAGATGGAGTGAATATGATAGAGGAAAAAAGACCTCAGTAGCCCTCCGGAAAGATAATGGAGGAAACGAGTCTAACATAAGGGAACAAGTCCCATGAATCATGAAAAGACTCTCTTTACATCAACGGTCAATAAAAAAACTTCTAACACATACACCCACTGGTACAGCTCGAGCAGGGCAGAAAAAAGACAGCATTCAGCGTTGAGAAAATCAGCCAAACAGACTCAAAAAAAGTCCAAACTTATCTGAAGTCAGGGCCTGAAGAGCAAGTATCCAATGAGCCCCGACATGAGCTCCGACACCAGATGTTTCGCCTTACGGCTTCCTCAGGGAGCTGCAACATATGTGGAACTACAATAGGAAAAGGAACGCTGACTGTGAATGCTATGTGAAGCGATAAGCTATACCAGGGCACGGCATCGGTATAACCCCCAAAAAACAAAAAGACGCCGTCGGCAAAACATCTGGTGTCGGAGCTCATGTCGGGGCTCATTGGATACTTGCTCTTCAGGCCCTGACTTCAGATAAGTTTGGACTTTTTTTGAGTCTGTTTGGCTGATTTTCTCAACGCTGAATGCTGTCTTTTTTCTGCCCTGCTCGAGCTGTACCAGTGGGTGTATGTGTTAGAGGATTTTTTATTGACCGTTGATGTAAAGAGAGTCTTTTCATGATTCATGGGACTTGTTCCCTTATGTTAGACTCGTTTCCTCCATTATCTATCCGGAGGGCTATTGAGGTCTTTTTTCCTCTATCATATTCACTCCATCTGGTTGTTTTGTCTCACATTTTGTTTTGTTTTGTTTGTTTTTTGTCTGCCTTGTTTGGGGTTTTTGATTGAGTGTTTTTTGTCATATTGGCTCCTTGAGGATATATTTTATATATAGTTTGACTATGGCCTCCTATCCTATGACATTTTAAATTTCCCTAAGAGTGTCATGAGGGACATTGCTAAAGGCTTTCTGAAAATCCAGATACACTATATCGATCAGCTCTTCTTTGTCTATCTGTTTATTCACACCTTCAAAAAAAATATAACAGATTCGTAAGTTAAGACTTTCCTTGGCAAAATCCATGTTGGCTTTCTCCCATTAAAACATGACTATCTACATGTTCAGTAATTTTATTCTTTATAATGGTTTATATTATATTATTTTGCCTGGTACTGATGTCAAGCTCACTGGTCTGTACTTTCCCGGATCACCCCTGGAACTCTTTTTTAAAAATTGGCGTTACACTGGCCATTCCCCAATCTTCCAATACTGCTTATGATTTTAATGATAGTTCTCAGATTACTAATAGTAGGTCTGCAATCCCATATTTCAGTTCTTTCAACACCCTCGATGTATACCATCCGGTCCCGATGATTTCCTACTTTTCAATTTATCAGTTATAATACATCTTCCCAGTTATTTCTTTCAATTCTTCCAATACATCACCTTTAAATACCATTTCAGCCATGGGTAACTTCCCTTTATTTTCTTCAGTAAAGACCAAAGCAAAGAATTCATTCAGTCTCTCCACTATGGTCTGGTTCTCCCTTAGTGCTCCTTTTACCCCTCTATCATCTAATGGTCCAACTGACTCTCACAGGTTTTTTGCTATGAATGTACTTGAAAAAGTTTTTATTATACTTTTTACGTATTTCTGTTCATTACAAATAATCAGATTACCATCAAGTCAGGATGTGAATCTTGAATATAAGCAGGAGTCTGCATGTCCTTTCATGAATCCTTCCTTGAGCAGGTGTTGGTTCTCCATTTTATTTAGTGGTGTAGCAGCTACTTTCAAGTCATAAATGCTTTATGATTCCTACCAGGTTCTGTGAGCATGCACTTTGGGGATGTCCACATTTGAAAAATGGCTTACACCTGTGCACATAGCCGGCCTTCCTATCTGCACAAAGGTTATCTCCAGAATCGATTACTTGGACATTCATTATTTGGGATGGAGATGGAGTGATTTCATAAGACACTGCTGCCACTCTGGTTTTAGATATTCTGCTCTGGATGTCCCAGCTTCTTCCTATACATGCCTTCTAAAATGCCACATCATGCATGTAGCCTGTCCATTTGGAAATCATACACCATTTATGTATACTTTCCCAGACAAAAATTTGATAATAATAGGATAGGATGTCTAAAACTTTCAGAGCTGATATATAAAATTTTAGTGGCCAAATGTTCACTATTTTCATGTTCACTATTTTTTTGCTGCAGGGATGTTGCCATTTGGTATACAATAACTTAGATATTATGGGACAAGCCTTTCCAATCCTGTCCCCGGTATATGCAAATTTATCTTATACATATTAATCTGTCTTGAAGGACTAGAAAAAGGGACTGTTACTTCTGGAGAGAGATCTGCAACTGTGAGTATATACTTCTGGTAATTTTCTAAAAGGAATTCTTTGTATTAAAGCTAATTAATCTGTGAGCCCACTATTTTTTGTTAAATCAGTCAGGGCCTAGTAGCAGCAGTTTAAATTTAAAACACAGAGGAGAACTTTCTGGTTACATTTCATACCCAGCAGAGAGCTTGTAGTTTAAATTTAATAGTCACTCGGGGCCTAGTAACCGCAAAGTACTTTTAGTTTAAATTTAAAACACAGAAGAGAGCATTCTGGTTACATTTGGAACCCAGCAGAGAGCTTGTAGTTTACATTTAATAGTCACTCAGAGCCTAGCATCAGAAAAGTACTTTTAGTTTTAAAACACAGAGGAGAACTTTCTGGTTACATTTCATACCCAGCAGAGAGCTTGTAGTTTAAATTTAATAGTCACTCAGGGCCTAGCATCAGCAAAGTACTTTTAGCTTAAATTTAAAACACAGAAGAGAGCTTTCTGGTTAAATTTAGAAGCCAGCAGAGAGCTTGTAGTTTAAATTTCATAAGAAGTTACAGCCTAGGAGCAGCTAAGAGCTATAATTTAAATCAAATCAGAATATAGCTTACCTCAGCAGCACAAGACAGGGTACTGTGCAGCAGCCCTCTTTTAATAAGTGTTATTTCCCTCCCTTCCCTGGGATAATCGTAGCTTTATAGGTACTTACACATCTTAAAAGGCAGGAGGTACTCTCAGGTGAAGCTCGTTACCCAAATTAATCATACACTAAAGACCTGAGATTAATTAAGCTTCAGGTGAACAAGGTATACTACACGTATTAGGTACAGTTTTATTAGTAAAAATATCCATAGCAACCCTTAGTAAGTAAAGAACAGATCTAAACACAAACTTAAAACTAAGATGCAGACAGCAGTCCAGCAGCGGGATGGGGGCTTTCCAGTCTTTTGCATTGAGTGTCACATGTACGATTTTCTCCCAGTTGGCGAGAGGTCTTACGTGTGCACCAGGTGCAAGGAGCTCTTTGCTCTCAGGGAACGAGTCCATTCTCTAGAGGCTAAAGTAGCAGACTTGGAAAGCATAAGACAGACAGAGAGGTACATAGACCAGACCTACAGGGATATAGTCCTGAAGTCCCACCTCCAGTCTAGCAGCATCCCTGTTGCCATGGAGGAGAGAGGTCACGTGACAGGAGAGCATCACCCTGGTGTGGCAGGAAGTGATCCTGTAACTAGGACCTGTCCTCCAGGTGATGTAAAACCCTATCGCACCGAGGAAGTTTCTCCAGGGCCATGTGCCCATGAGGGAAGGGTTAGGACAGCCGTTATAGTTGGTGATTCGATCATTAGGCATGTAGATAGCTGGGTGGCTGGTGGACGTGAGGATCGCCTGGTAACATGCCTGCCTGCTGCGAAGGTAGCGGACCTCACGTGTCACCTAGATAAGGTCTTAGATAGTGCTGGGGAGGAGTCTGCTGTCTTGGTACATGTTGGTACCAATGACATAGGGAAATGTGGTAGGGAGGTTCTGGAGGCTAAATTTAGGCTTTTAGGTAGGAAGTTGAAATCCAGAACTTCCAGGGTAGCGTTCTCCGAAATGCTTCCTGTTCCACGAGCAGGACCCAAAAGGCAGGCAGAGCTCCCGAGTCTCAATGCGTGGATGAGACAATGGTGCAGAGATGAGGGTTTTGGATTTGTTAGGAACTGGGGAACATTCTGGGGAAAGGAGGGGCTCTTCCAAAGGGATGTGCTTCACCTTAACCGGGATGGAACCAGGCTGCTGGCATTAACCTTTAAAAAGGAGATAGAGCAGCTTTTAAACTAGATATTAGGGGAAAGCTGACAGTCACCCAAGAGCAGATGGTTCAGAAGAATGTATCTTTGAAGGATACTACCAAAAGCAGAGAGGTTCCACAAAAGAGTAAACTAGCCCAAATGCCCTCAAGTATGGAGGAGACAGAGCTTAAAGATCCCAAATTACCCATGTCTAACAATAGCCAAATTTATATGAATAAAATACATTCTCTAAAATGCTTGTATGCAAATGCTAGAAGTCTAAAAAATAAGATGGGAGAGTTAGAATATATAGCACTAAATGAAAGGTTAGATATGATTGGAATATCAGAGACGTGGTGGAAGGAGGACAACCAGTGGGACACTGTGATACCTGGGTACAAACTATATCGTAATGATAGAGCTGATCAAATTGGTGGAGGGGTTGCTCTCTATGTTAGACAGGGCATTGAGTCAGAAAGGATTAAAGTTTTGCAGGAAACAAAATCTGCTGTAGAATCTATATGGATTGAAATTCCATGTAAAAGGGGGAAGGCGATGGCAGTGGGGGTGTACTATCGACCGCCTGGCCAGAATGACCAAATGGATGATGAAATGTTCAAAGAAATCAAGGAAGCTAACAAAAGTTACAGCACAGTAATAATAATGGGTGATTTCAACTACCCCGGTATCGACTGGGTCAGTGTCACGTCAGGCCATGCTAGGGAGATAAAGTTCCTAGATGAAATAAATGACTGCTTCTTGGAGCAGCTGGTTCATGAACCGACCAGAGGGGAAGCCATATTAGACCTAGTCCTTAGTGGAACACAGAGATCTAGTGCAAGAGATAAGGTTGTTGGGGCCACTTGTCAATAGTGATCATAGCATGATTGCCTTTGATTTAATTAGTGGAGGAGGGATAGTAAGGAAATCCACAGTACTACATTTTAACTTTCGAAAGGGAGACTATGATAAAATGAGGAAAACAGTTAAGAAAAAACTAAAAGGAGCAGTTGCAAAGGTTAAAGACGTACATCAGGCTTGGTTGTCGTTGAAATATACTATCTTGGAAGCCCAGACCAGCTGTATTCCACGCTTTAAGAAAAGTGGAAGGAAGTCCAAAAAACTGCCAGCATGGTTTAAAGGTGAGGTCAGAGAGGCTGTTGTTGCCAAAAAAGCATCTTTCAGGAAATGGAAAAAAGAGCCAAACGACAAAACCTCGAAACAGCACAAGCACTGGCAAGTCAAATGCAAGGCATTGATAAGGCAGGCAAAGGGAGAATTTGAGAAGAAGCTTGCTGCAGAAGCAAAAACGCGAAGTAAAGACCTTTTCAAGTACATTCGTAGCAAAAAACCTGTGAGAGAGTCAGTTGGTCCATTAGATGATAAAGGGGTTAAAGGAGCACTAAGAGGCGACAAGGCGATAGCGGAGAGACTGAATGAATTCTTTGCTTCGGACTTTACTGAGGAAGATGTAGGGATGTTACCCATGACTGAAGCGGTATTTAAAGGTGCGGAAGAATTGAAGGAAATATCGATACATCGGGAAGATGTATTACAACTATTAGATAAACTGAAGAGTAGCAAATCACCTGGGCCGGATGGTATACATCCAAGGGTGTTGAAAGAACTGAAATATGAGATTGCAGACCTGCTATTAGTAATCTGTGAACTATCATTAAAACCATCTCTAATGCCTGAAGATTGGAGGATCGCCAATGTAACACCAATTTTTAAAAAGGGTTCCAGGGGTGATCCGGGAAACTACAGACCGGTGAGCCTGACGTCAGTACCGGGAAAAATGGTAGAAACCATCATAATGAATAAAATTACTCAGCATGTAGATAGTCATGACCTAATGGGAGACAGACAACATGGCTTTAGACAAGGAAGATCTTGTCTTACTAATCTGTTATGTTTTTTTGAAGGCGTGAATAATCAGGTGGACAAAGGTGACTCGGTTGATATTGTGTATCTGGACTTTCAGAAAGCCTTTGACAAGGTCCCTCATCAGAGACTTTTGGCACAACTAAAGAGTCATGGGATAGGAGGCAGTGTACTATTGTGGATCAGGAACTGGTTAAAAGATAGAAAGCAGAGGGTAGGGCTAAATGGGCAATTTTCCCAATGGAGAAAGGTGAATAGTGGTGTACCCCAGGGATCTGTGCTGGGTCTTCTGCTTTTTGACATATTCATAAATGACCTGGAAAGTGGAATAACGAGTGAGGTTATCAAATTTGCAGATGACACAAAACTATTTAAAGTTGTTAAAACCCAAGACGATTGTGGAAAATTGCAAGAGAATCTTGATAAATTGGAAGACTGGGCATCAAAATGGCAAATGAAATTTAATGTGGACAAGTGCAAGGTTATGCACCTAGGGAAGAACAACCCAAACTATGGTTACACGATGCAAGGTTCCACATTAGGAACTACCACCCAGGAAAAAGATTTAGGCGTCATTGTGGATACCATGTTAAAACCCTCGGCCCAGTGTGCAGCAGCGGCCAAGAGAGCAAATAGAATGCTAGGTATGATAAGGAAAGGAATGGAAAATAAAACAAAAGATATTATAATGCCTCTATATCGTTCCATGGTGAGACCGCACCTTGAATATTGTGTGCAATTCTGGTCGCCGTATCTTAAAACGGATATAGCGATTTTAGAAAAGGTTCAGAGAAGAGCCACCAAAATGGTAAAGGGGATGGAAGGATACTCCTATGAAGAAAGGCTAAAAAGGTTAGGGCTCTTTAACCTGGAAAAGAGACGGTTGAAGGGAGATATGATAGAAGTCTATAAATTAATGAACGGAGTGGAATGGGTAAACGTAGATCGATTGTTTACTTATCCGAATATAGAAAGACTAGGGGACATGCAATGAAGCTACAGGGTAAACTATTTAAGACTAATAAAAGAAAATATGTTTTCACTCAATGTGTAATCAAACTCTGGAATTTGTTACCTGAGGATGTAGTAAAGGCTGTTAGTGTAGCTGGGTTTAAAAAAGGTTTGGACAAGTTCCTGGAGGAAAGGTCCATAAACCATTATTAAGAAGGGACCCAGGATATCAATGCTTGAACCAATACAAGCATTGTGGAACCTGTGTCCCTTGGGGAAACTGCTGGGTACATATGACCTAGATTGGCCACTGTTGGAAACAGAATACTGGGCTTGATGGACCTTGGTCTGACCCAGTATGGCATATCTTGTGTTCTTATGTTATGTAATTGTGGATATCCTGAAAACCCTGACTGACAGTGAGGTTCTACAGGACAGCCTTGGGAAGTCCTGCTTCAGGATATGACTCCTACAAGCAATTATTATACCTTATTTCTTCTATGACAGAAACTGCTATTAATCTGCACAAGCCTTGTAGTCTGAAGACATCTGAATATTTTTTCAGCTGCCTTGTTAGGTGGGATTTCATCAGTTCCTGCTAGTACAGTATCCTAACACTGACATGTGCCAAAAGGGAATAAGTGGGTGAGTTAAGAAAAACAGAAATATTTTGTTCTTCCAAAAATGTTATGCTAGTCATATAGTGCTTTGAATAACTTTGCACTTGAATTGAACATAAACATTTTCCTGTTTCAAAAACTAGTCACACTGGGTTAAATAAATAACAGGTACCTATGTGAAATCTCCAAAAAAATGTACCAATTTTATGCCCATTTTATGAAGACATCCAAAATATTTGCCATCCTCGGCTATTAACTCAGTGTTAAATTAATTTATTTTTACCTTAAGTAAAATTGGACTATCATAAGTTATGGTGGATAGGTCACACAATTATACTTTCCATACATTTTAATCATAGGTACACATATTTTCTTTCTATTTTTACTTTTATATATTCAATAGTGGGAACCCACCACCATTTCGTCTCATTTCTTATTTAAAAATTATTAGCTACAAAGATTTCTTTCATTTGAATCCACTCATTGCTATCTGCTGTATAATTTATCCATCTCTGCACGCTATGTAATTTTTCCAACATGATATTAGGGATGTGTAGTCATTTGAAATGATATGGGAAATGTCAAAGGCATTTCCCATATCATATTTAATTTCAAACAATAGGAAAAATCCTCCAAAATTTAATTTTTTTCCCACGTCGTGAATGGAATGCAAGGCAATGTGTGCTATTGAGTCAATGCTGTCTCCTGGCAACCCAGCAGCCCCTGGGTTTTTTTGACAAAGTGTGAGCAGAAGTAGATTGCCAGGCCTTTCTTCCAAGCCAATGGAGGGTAAAATGACCTGCCCAAGGCCAGCCATTGGGAATCAAATCCTAGTCTGTGAGCTACGGGGTTGCTGCTCTAACCACCAGGCTATTTCTCCACTCTTTTGTTTTGAAGCCAGAGCACTATTGCCCAATAGTGCACACTATGGGCAGTTTCACAGCAAGGCAGCAACACAAGTGCTCTTTAACAAACTTCAGTCAAGAGTTGGAGAAGGAGGAAGTGTTGGTGTTTGTTTTTGTAGTGGTAGCCAAGGAGCCAGTTTGCTCGTTCCCTACCATGCCCTCTGTTTTCGCTGCTGCTTTACAGATATAAAATACAAGTGGATAGTGACCAATCAAACAATATTTTCTTCTGAAAATAAATTCCATACAAGTTGAAAGGTTCATGCTCTAAACATTGCAAAAAGTGTATTTTACAATGTGAAGTGCCAGTGGGAGTCCCCACTCCCCAAAAAATAGATCAGGCTTCAGCCGTGGCAGCAGGTGGAGAAAATTAAAGTACTCAATAGCTTGAATTGGAGGCCCCTTAAACTTTTCCCCTAATGAGACCTCCGAACTGGCTCTGAACCTTGGTGATCCAATAAACTACCCTTCTCACCCTCCGCTGTCTCAAAAAAGGGCTAAAATGTAGGAAAGTAGCTCCCTCCCTCCACCGAAGCCCCATCACTTGCATAGGATCAACTTTGATCTCCTTCTTCCCAGGACTGTGACTTACCTTTAGGAGTCTGGGGGAGCTGGGGTCAGGAGCGATCTCTTCTTGTCCCTGCCCTGACAGCTGCCTATCCAAATATGGCATCGGCTGATCACTAGAGGTAGTTTTTTGGCACTACCTACTAGGGGTCACACTTCCAAGTAAGGGCACACACCCTTAGTGGCAATCTGATTCCTAGCAGTAGTACAGTAAGCATAAGGGGCCAGTCAGTGCCATGTTTGCATAGGCAACCACTAGGACAAGAGTGAGTGGCAATCACTCCTGCCAACATTGGCCCCCAGAATTCTTGGGGTGAGTCATGGTTCCAGGGGGACAAGGAGTGAGGAGAGGATAATTAGCCTAACTGTACCCTATGTAAGGGGTGGGGCTTTGGCAGGGGAGGGGGAGACTAAGGGGACATATTCAAAGGCACTCACTAGAATATTCAGTGGTTCGTACAACTGAATATCCCTGGTATGGACTGCTAAATGCCCTGATGCTAAGCGCTTAGCATCGGCGGCATTCCAAGGATGGAGTGAGGCAGCACGGCATGTTATTTGGACAGTGGTGATACTGAGCCACTGCCTGGTTAACCATAACCGGCTAAAGTTAAGACAGCTGAATAGCTTTCCTAACTTTAGCAGATTTTGCAATCTGGCCAGAGCTGAATTTTGCCACTGACTAGACTGCAAAACTGCAGTCGGACAACCCAGATATGCAATGATGGTGTCCAGATATGGCCCTGGAATTGAATATCTGGGGTGAATTTAAAGCAGTGATGGCCAGCCACTTTTAAGTGTGTGGATCGCTGCCACTGAAAATTCCCCCTAATTTTCTGCAGTTTCTCCCCATATCAAGGACTGGAAAAGGAGGAAGGGAATGGTAGTATACTGGACCACCGGGGATTGGAAGTACCCCTAGGGAAAAGATCCGGGGACCTTCAATTGGGCCAGCGGGCCCTTTAATTTTCTCCATCTGCTCAGACTTTGATCTTTTCTGGTCATAACTGGTTTGCTTGCACATTGCAAAATATCTGTTTGTTTTTTTGTGTGTGCAAGCAAACCGATGCATATAGACAGACAGACAGAGAGATGGATTAACCCTGGACAATAAGCAGCATCACCCCATATAAAACATGCCTAAAAATAATTAAAGAATGTAAGTTGAATAAAATATACATTTTATGTATAGGTAAACTGCAAAATTTTATTCATTACAAAAAAAGTAGAAAAATTGATATGATTTTAAAATATGAAAAGGAATGCATGTGTAAGCAAATGTGCTATTCTTTAACTGTGAAAAAAAACAGATAAATAATAGAAATGTAGACTGAAAAATAAACTCAACATAAAAAATAAACTCCACACACAAGCAACATTCAAAAAATATAGGAATGTTATCTAAAAAGCAATAAATTCCAAAACGAATTCCAAATTAAAACTTGGGTATCTAATGACATTTTAAAAATGGCTGTACTGAAAATGGAGGTGTTTCTAAAATACATAGAAGGAAGTTTCAAGAAAACAGCATTTTACAAAGTTACACATAGGAAAAATCCACAGAGAACACTCAGCAACTTACACGTGCAAGTGCCAGCATATCACAACTTGCATAAGCAGGGGTGGCCCAAGGGTTTCTGCTGCCCCGCTGCTACCGCCTCTGCCACTGCCACCGCCCTCGTTCCCACTGCCGCCAGAGTCCCACCTCGTCCCGCCACTGCCACTGCTGCTGCTGCCTACTGCCATCAGAATCCATCTTCTCATCTTGCGGCAACGGCAGCTCAACTCTGTTTTGAAAGCAGCCACCTAGTGGACAAGCCGGCCCTGTGCATATGCAAATGTCAGCACTTGTTGATGAACCATTGAGTCAATACTGACTCTTGGCGACCCAGCAGCATCTGGGTTTTTTTTGGCAGTGTGACAAGAAATAGATTTCCAGGCCTTTCTTCTGAGGCAATGGAAGATTAAGGAGTATGTTTACTAAACCATGCAATTGTGCAGGGCGCACTTGAGTGTGCGCTAAGGTACCTTAGTGCATGCTAATAGTGTGTTTTTGGTGCCCCGCATGTGTGTGTGCTGCCTGGACAAGAGCAGGGTGTGCTTATGTGCGATAGAGGTGTGGAGGGGCATTTTGGGGGTGAGGGGGGGCTCCTGGGGGGTGGGGGGACAGGGTCAGTGGGTGGAGGGTGGGGGGGGGGGCTCCCTGCACAGGAGCGGGGCTGAATTTTGGCAAATAAAATACTGTGAGTGAAACCCTTGTGTTAGAGCTGATTTAAAGGGAAGAAAAACCATTTCTGTCAGCAATGTACAGCAAAACTGGGGAAACCTGCTTTGGACCTCCAGCATGGCCTCCTTCAGTAGCACATATACATCTTACCACCATTGAATTTTTGGACCTTCAGATTACTGTCTCAGAAGGGCATCTTCACACTACTCTCTATCGCAAGGCTGTCCAACGTAACAGTTTATTACATTTCCGGAGCTACCACCCTGGCCCCCTACGAAGGGGTTTACCCTTTGGGCAGTTTTTAAGACTCTGTCAAAACTGTGATACAGTGGAAGATTTTGTTCTTCATGCTCGAGACCTTAGTGATCGTTTGATCGAACGGGGTTACCCTTTCACGGTGGTACGAAGAGCAATGACAAGGGCACGATTTATACACCGTGAATGGTTGTTGAACCCACAATACACGGCCACCAAACAAAATTCTGACGATACAATTGTGGGAATCCTTCCATATATAGAAGGCAGTTCAGCAATTCTACGAATTTTACAACAGCATTGGTCTATGTTACAACTATTGGAGTGTTTTAAAAAACCCTTAAAAGTAGCGTTCTCTCGGGGACGTAATTTGGGGGACATGTTGATGAAAACATCTTTGGCATCGGATCGATTAAACCGACAGCCAGTGACCACTGGTCATACCATATGTGGTATTTGCAAACATTGCCCTATCTCCTTGACAGGAGTTCACTGGACTCATCCGAAGACACAGCGTATGTATACGAGACGCTGGGATACAACCTGTCACTCTTGCTTTGTGATCTATATAATAATCTGCCCATGTTCCTTGTTTTATATTGGCCGGGCAACTCGTCAAGTTAAAATTCGCCTGAATGAACATGCTTCTCGTTTACGCCATGGAGTATTGACAGCGCCAATAGTGTCTCACTGCATAACTTATAAACATCGTTTTGAGGATTTAGTATGGTCGGTCATTGACCATGCTCCATTGGATCCCAGAGGGGGAGATCGCCTTCAGAAATTACATAGACTAGAACAGAGATGGATTTTCCAATTGGATGCTGTGGAACCGGGCGGGCTCAATCGCGAGATTGAGTGGCAAGGCATTCTCTGATGTCATTGTGATCATACCAATCAGCACAAGGATTCCCCTAATCAGTGGGGTAGTTCCCTGTTCTCATTGGTTGGCTCCTGTTTAAATACGCAAAGAAATGTACTGCACTCATGAAGGAGGAGGTGTACCTTGGCAGCATGGACAGCGTCTTTTGGATTTCGTTGCCGGGAGTAGAGCAGTTTGACAGAATTTGATGAGCAACGGAATAGCAGAGAAATCATCGGGATACTTCAGTTAAGTAAAAGTTTTTCAAGTTTGAATAAAACGTTTTTTGATGACACAGGACCATAAATAAGAAAAAAAGTAGCTAGCAGTCTGGTGGGGGATAAGTAAAATGTCCTATCCTTCCCACGGCTTAGCTCCAACAAAAAATTAAGAGTCTGAGAGGTGCTATTACAGTGAATCTTGGTTTGTTTTAGTTTTGTTTTTTGATAAGGCTTTCAATGCTGCTTTGACTGCTTCTTTCATCGCCATTGGTTCCTGATCATAAGGTACAGGTTAAAATGACTGTTGGTCCACTTGATCTTTATCATATAAAAACTCTGTATATTCTTTCCACCTTTTCTTGATGTTCTCAGAAATCATTCAACATTGATCCTTGAGCATCTTGTAGCATTCCAGTTCAAGGCTGGAATTTTTTCTTTAACTCTCGTAGCTTTAGAAAAGCCGATCTTGTTCTTCCTCTAATAGCTTCTGATTCTATTTACTTGCATGTGTCATTGTAGTACTTCTCCTTGTCTTGTGTTGCTGCATTTTGGAAATCTCTGTTGAATTCTGTGATTTCTTCTCTTTCTCCTCTGACTTTAGCTTCTCTGCATTTCTGGACAATTTTCAGAGTTTCTTCAGTCATCCATTTTGGCTGTTTTTGCTTTTTCACCTTATGTAGAGACTTCTCTCTGTCTTCCAACACAATCTTCTTGATGTCAACCCATAACTCTTCTGGAACTCTGTCATTTGTATCTAAAGCAACAAATCAATTTTTCATGCAGTCTTTAAATTCCAGTGTTATATTCTCAAGGTCATATTTTGCTACATTCATGAGTGGCTTGCTCTTTTTCAACTTTAGTTTGAGTTTGCATACTAGTGGTTGGTGATCTGTACCACAGTCAGCTCCAGGTTTTGTCTTTGTTGATGTTATAGAGCTTTTCCATCATTGTCTTCCACAGATGTGGTCAATTTGATTTCTGTACAATCCATTGAGTGAAGTCCATGTGTACAGTCTGCGCTTGTGTTGTTGGAAGAAGGTGTTTGAGATGAATAGATAATTGGTCTTGCAAGATATCCTGTTTGCATGTTCTGTCAATTTCAGCTTGTATTTGTTCATAGAACTCATAAAACCCATCAACATCTTCCTCTTCTGCAGATGTTGTTGGAGGATATACCTGAATTGTAGTTGTGTTGATGGGCTTTCCTTGTAGACGAATAGAAATCAAGCATTAACTGACTGCATTGTTTTTCATTACAGTTCTTGCAAGTTTCTTCTTAAGTATAAATGCAACACCATTTCTTCTTTGTCTTCCATTTCTAGAATAGTAGACTATATGATCATCCGATGCAAAGTGCCCCAAGCAAATCCATTTCAGTTCACTGACACCCAACAGATCATTTGACCACCTTCAACTTCCCTCGGTTCATGCGTCGTATGTTCCATGTCCTAATATGTAAGACATCTTTGCAGCTTCTGACTCTCCTTTCATGCGCAGCTACATCAGCAGATCCAACCACATCTTAAATGCTGGTTTTACTCTGAGAAGTCTTCAGCTCATACCCAGTAGCCATTTGAGTGCCTTCCAACCTGGGGGTCTCATCTTCCAGCACTATAGACTTATTTTTGTGACTATCCATTGGGTTTTTGTGGCAATATACAGAAATAGATTTGCCAAGCCTTTCTTCATTGCAGTTAATTTCAGTGTTGTTGCATTTGTCAAAGAAATATGATCCTCCACTTAAAACACCGTCTCATTCTGCTGCTGCCCAGATGGGCGGTTTGTCTTAGTCTGGCACCTAAGCTGAGACCTGTCTATCTTGGGAGACCCTGCCAGTAGCTAAACCACTGATAGCTTAGATCTCAGCATCACTGATGCACACAAGTCCAAGTTGCACTATCAGCTAAGTATTGCCACTTGGACAGATAACATTTCACCCAGGCTCGGAACAACCCTAACCCCACTTACACTAAAAAGCATGATTTTTTAGCCATTTGATGAATTAAACAGTCAAAAATTATGCACTTCACAGCCAGCATTATAGCATAAAGCACTAATACACCAGCCCCCACTGCCGATAATATAAGTGCTTTAGAAAACTGACCTTGTCATGTTCCCAGAGCTTCTAATTCTGTGGGCTTTCATTCCAATAACTAGGCTTTGGTTACCCTGTTATATACTTTATCTCTTAATCCTACATTTTCATATCTATGTTTTCTCCTTTCACTAACTATATTTAATGTTTTGCCACCTTTCTTTATTGTTTGAACTATTTGTCAACTTGCATTCCTTGGGTAGCCCTCCAATCAGAAATCTAAGGGTGCCAAGTACAACAGGGACCTTTCACAAAAGACAGAGAAACATTAAGAATTCAGTTGGCTAATTCAGCGTCCATTGTTTGAATTTGTCTGCAAACTTGCTGCCAGGGAGGGGCTCCTGAATAGTGGACTTCCTGCAGACACCTGGTTGAATCTGGGCTCCACAGTTTCTCCTACAAACAGATAAGCTTATAGCTTTGTATTTTTTAATAAGCTTGCAGCTTGGTATCTGTTACCTATTTTCTTACCTATCCTGTTGGTTGTGTAGCTGATATATAATATTTAACTGCTGCTGGGTTTACCTATCCTGGTGGTTGTGTAGCTAAGTTAACTGCTGTTTTTACACTCACTTCTGGGAATACGCTGTCTGCTTGCATTCCTTGGGTAGCCCTCCAAGCAGAAATCTAAAGGTGCCCTCGGTTCAGGTAAGGCCTGCTGGCCAAGGACACTTAGGTTCCCACCCCCACCCCTTGCCCCACCCACCAGCGGTCATATACGTTGACATCTATCCTCTTAATTTGACCATACATGTCTTGTATTCAGTGCAATAATTGTGGTGCCTTCATTCCGAGACGAATCATCTGGAACCTAAGAGCTTGCCCTATATGCCTCAAGTTGGCAGCCATACAAAATGAATTGACGCTATTAAGGGAAGACGTAGCTGCAATGAAACACACCTCTTCTAGGATACAAACCAAACAAAGTCCCCCGCCGCTCCCACAGAGACTCAAACATCCCAGGACCAAATGGATCACAGCGGACTCTGGTAGACTACGTCCGGTAATGCAGAAACACCCTGTACATCAAGAGATATCACTGCATAGTGCCTTCTCTTCTTTGGTTAATGAGGATGCCCAAGCCAGGGAAGCTCAAGGGCTTTTAAATGAGATAGTCAATGCCCAATCTCCTGATAAAGCACCAAATATGAAGAAAGACTCAAGGAACAGAAAACTACTACTACTTGGTGATTCCATCATCAGAGGCACCAACTTGGAAACACAGTTCAAAGGAGGAAAGTTAGTCAAATGCCTCCCAGGCTCTTCATCTAGCAAAGCTACAAACCAAATTGTTCATGTACTTAGCGCTGAAAGTGAGCACTCCAAAATTGATGTTATCATCCACTTGGGTACAAATCACTTGGCTAGAAACAGTGCCACTACAGTTCAAAAGGACTTTCAAATTCTGGGGGAGAAACTAAAGCCCATTGTTAACACTGTAGCATTCTCAGAAGTTCTACCTGTTCTTGGTAAGGGGGCGGAAAGGCTAAATCGCATAAACAGCTTTAACGCATGGTTCCAAACCTGGTGCAAAGAGAAAGGTTTCAGATTTATAGGCGACTGGGGAAACAGATGGACCAACAAGAGACTATACTGTGCTGATGGACTACATATCTCTGTCGCAGGGAGAAGAATCCTAAGTGAAAAATTCAAGCAGTATGTGGATACGCATTTAAACTAGAAAAAGTGGGTGACGGATGGGGAAGGTCAAGTTCTGGATGTCACTCCCTGCAAAAGCAGAACAACATCAGAAACAGACACACTTTTAAACCACACATCAAAAACAAGTGGGAAGAAGTGGACGGAACAAAATCAATTCAAAACACACAAAAGCCAGTTAAATACTGGAAAGCAATGAGCACAAATGCTCGAAGCTTATCCAATAAAGTTCCAGACCTGGAAGCCCTAATGGTGGAAATGGACTTGGACATTGTGGCCATTACAGAAATATGGTTTAATGAATTGCATGATTGGTATATAGCCATAGCTGGCTATAATCTATTCAGAAGAGACAGAGAAAATGGAAGAGGAGGAGGAGGAGCCTTGTATGTCAAAAGCAATATTAAAGCTACTGAAATGCAGGGGGCATGGGGAAAAGAAGAAGCACTCTGGGTTGTGTTGGAAAGAGGAGATGGCACTGTCATCCATACTGCTGTAGTCTACAGACCTCTGACTCAAATCAAAGAGTTAGATAACGAATTGATTATAGACATTGTCAAAATAGCCACAAAGGGGGAAGCGATCATATTGGGTGACTTTAATCTACCTGATGTGGATTGGATTACTCGTTCTGCAAATCTGGAAAGAAGCAAAAAAATTGTGGATGCTCTGCAAGATGCATTACTTAGACAAATGGTGATGGAACCAACAAGGGAAAGTTCAACGCTGGATTTAGTGCTCACCAACGGTGATAGCGTGTCGAATGTCTGGGTGGGTGCACCTGTGAGCAGCAGCGATCATCACACGGTGTGGTTTGAGATAAAAACCAAGGTGCAGTCCAACTATAGCAAGCTCAAAGTCCTAAACTTCAAAAACACTGACTTCAATAAAATGGCCATGTACCTAAAGGAGGAGTTGACAGGGTGGAAGGAGATAAGGGAAGTGGAATTGCAATGGGCTAAACTAAAGTTGGCAATAAAAGGGGCAACAGATAAATATGTAAGAAAAGTAAATAAAAATAAAAGGAGAAGGAAACCTATTTGGTTTTCCAAAGAAGTGTCTGCTCAAATATAGGCAAAAAACACAGCTTTTGCAAAATTCAAAAGCTTGCAAACAGAGGAACACAGAAATGAATACAGGATCAAACTCAAAGAGACAAAAAGAGAAATAAGGATAGCAAAATCAAAGGCAGAGGAAAATATGGTTAAAGATGTTAAGTGTGGCAACAAAACTTTCTTCAGGTATATTTTATTTATTTATTTATTTAATGTCTGTTCTATACCGCGCTCTTTAAAAATCAGTGTGATTTACAGGTAACAGATTTGTGCAGTGCAGGCAGGCCTACACTGGACTTACAATAAACAGGGGATTATATACAGGGTTAACAGGGTAACTATGTACAAGATAACTTGCTATCGTATGTTATGAGGACAGCTCAACACTATTTACACATCAGCTATATACATGGTGACAAGGCAGGGCAGTATACCTCTACCCGTCGAAGGGATCAGGGTCTAGCAGGCTGGGCTGCAGACTCATGGAGTGGCTGCATCGGGGGCGTGAATCTGGGTCCAGAGTGTGACTGACTGCGGGTTGTCATCAGGTTCGGTGTAGTGCTGGAGGAACAGATAGTGCTTCAATGTCTTCCTAACATCCTCCTGCCTTTTGCCACCTTGTGTTTTTACTAAAGAAAATCCTGGAGAAGGACCAACTGTGATTCCCAAATATAAAAATGGGAATGAAGTAGATATCACACCATTCACAGAAGATGATGTGTTAGAACAACATGGGGAGGGGTGGCCTGCACAGAGTGGCACCTACTCCTGCCATCTTACTCCGGCCATCTTACTGGGCAGATTAGATGGACTATACTTATTCGGGAAAAGAAGAAGATCAGAGTTGGAATCGCAGGACTCAGAAGTGCTGGGAATGGACTCGTGGAAAGGGACATTGAAGAAACCGAATTGCTAAACAAATACTTCTGCTCTGTTTTTACTAAAGAAAATCCTGGAGAAGGACCAACTGTGACTCCCAAATATAAAAATGGGAATGAAGTAGATACCACACCATTCACAGAAGATGATGTGTTAGAACAACTTGCAAAACTGAAAGTGGACAAGGCCATGGGACCGGATGGGATACATCCCAGGATACTGAAAGAGCTCAGAGAGATTCTTGCAGGGCCGTTAAAGGATGTTTTCAACAGTTCCTGGGAAACAGGAGAAATTCCTTAGGACTGGAGAATGGCTGATGTCGTACCTCTACACAAAAGTGGTGACAGGGAAGAAGTGTCAAACTACAGGCCTGTGAACCTTACCTCGGTGGCGGGAAAAGTAATGGAGGCGCTTCTGAAGGAGCGAATAGTGAACTTTCTCAAAACCAACAGGTTGCAAGATCCGAGGCAGCATGGTTTTACCGAAGGATGATCTTGCCAAACAAATCTGATTGAGTTCTTTGACTGGGTGAGCAGAGAACTAGATCAGGGGCATGCGATGGATGTCATCGACCTGGATATCAGCAAAGCCTTTGATACTGTTCCTCTTAGGAGGCTTATCAATAAACTCAGTAGTTTGGGGATGGGTCCCAAGGTGGTAAACTGGATCAGAAATTGGTTGACTGATAGACGACAGAAGGTGATGGTAAATGGAGCTCACTCGGAGGAAAGAAAGGTGATTAGCGAGGTGCCCCAGGGTTCGGTCCTGGGCCCAGCACTGTTCACTGTATTTGTGAGTGATATTGTTGAAAGACTGAATGGAAAGGTCTGTCTTTTTGCAGATGACACGAAAATTTGCAACAGAGTGGACTCCCCCAAGGGAGTCCTTAACATGAGAAAAGATCTACAAAAGCTGGAGAATGGAGGAGGCGGAGCTAGCAAGATCCAAGATGGTCGCCTAGACCTTGAGCTGCCCTAGCACTGTGAAGAATATTGCCCCCAGTGCCCCCCCAGGCGTCAAATACATTGCTTGGAATAGACCTAAAGGGTGTTGGAATGCCCTTGGGAAAGCCCACTAGATTGGACTATCCTGCTTCCACTGGTTCTGGCGTTAAATGGGCCAAATCAGATCCTCCCTCCCCGCAGAAGATGGTGCATGGGGGGGAGCCACCAGCGGGCCTACAGGCGATCCTCGATGAAATCCGCGCTGTGCGGGATATGGTCGCAGCGAACGGGGAGACCCTCACCGTGTTGCAAGCCGATATGCTGGAGCTCAGAGAAATGAAAGCGCAAGTGGCTGCAGTTGTGGAAAAGCTTACTCGCGTGGAGGAGGCTGTAGCTGTGCATGAAGACCGCCTGAATACGGTCAACTCCAACTCTAAGCGCATAGCCATGCTAGAACGGAACTTAGAGGACTTGAACAACAGAACCCGCAGAAATAATGTGCGAATTGTGGGAGTACCGGAGGGAGCTGAGGGACCTGACATAGCGGCTTACATAATATCAATGGTGCCAAAGCTGTTGAATATCGTTTTTGATACGCCGTTTGAGATTGAGCGCGCGCACAGGATCCCCTCGCACCCGGGCCTCAACGTGCGGCAGCCTCGCCCGATCATTTTTTGTGCGCTGCGGCATTCTCATGTCACCAGGATCCTTGCAGTGGCCCGTGCAAACCCTTCGCTCATGGTGGATGGCCAGAAGGTGGCCTTTTTTCCAGATTTCCACAAAGCGACTGTGGACAGAAGGAAACAGATGCTCGCCCTTCGCCCCAGATTGCAGGCCCTGGAGGCTCGCTATGGCCTCATGTTTCCCGCACGGATGCGGGTGACACTGCATAATCAAACTCGCACATTCGAGGACTTAGAGGCACTCAAAGCATTTCTCAAGGAACACGAGGCTGCCCGCATGCATTGACTACTACAAGCGCTGGAGATTTGGCCTTAGAAGACTTGATGGGGGGCACCGAAGCTGCCGTTCCCATCGAAGCTGGGCATCTGCTAACTGTGTGCGGTGTATTTACTGATGTTCGCTGGTAATGGTGGTCTGCCGCTGGATAGCAGTGGCCTAGGCCAACCTGGGGGTAGGCCGGGAGGGGTGCTGGGGCATTGTAGATATGTTCTGGTTCGGGGCGTGGATAACACTTGGACATGCTGGTTCACCCATGTGGGCCCCTTTTCTGGGGATATGTATTGGCTCCTTATGGTATGGAGGGCTTTTCCAAAGTTCTGTTGGGTCCTAGTTTTGGAGTCTATTCTCATCTCCCAGTTGTATGCCACTTTTGTAATGTATTGCAGCTTGATATAATGTATCCTGTCCCATGAGCTCTCTTAAGTTCCTATCGCTGAATGTGAAGGGTATAAACAACCCCATTAAGCGCAAGAAGATCTTAGTCTACTGTACTAAGGAGCGGGCAGATGTGGTGCTAATTCAGGAGACCCGTCTAACTCTTAACGAAACTCAAAAGTTGGGGTTGGGGAAGTACATCTTAGTATCCCACTCCGCAGCGGTGAAAAACAAGAACGGGGTGGCAATTTTAGTTAGGAGGGCGCTCCTTCCTGCAATTGAGCTCTGCCACTCGGATGTGGAGGGCAGATGGGTGTCAGTGGTAGTACGCATAAACGGGAGGAAGCTAGCTATTTTAAATTTATATGCCCCTAATATCAGCGATACTGCCTTATTCCACGGGATTGAGGCTGAGCTGCTCCTACTCACTGCCCACGATATAGTGGTTGGGGGGGATTTCAATCTGGTGTTAGATCCTTTGCTTGATTGCACCCCTTATCGCTCTCATCGATCTCACTCGGCGGCCCCAGTGGTTGCGTCTATTATGCAAGAGATAGGCTTAACAGATATCTGGAGGCTTTTGCATCCCGAGGAGAAGGACTATACTTTTTTCTCTCTCCCTCATAAATCGCATTCTCGGATTGATTACTTTCTTGTCTCTAAATCCCTCATTCCCACCGTGGAGGGAGCCACTATAAACCCCATCCAGCTCTCTGACCACGCGGCAATCACATTTTCGGTGGCACTGGGAGAAAGGGAGGGCACCACTCGGGCTTTCTATTTTAATAAGCGGCTCCTGGGTGATCCAGGATTTTGTGAAACTATGCGCAAGGCCATTCAAGAGTATTTTTTCTTAAATCTGCCTGGCGAGACCACTGGTTGGGCCTGGTGGGAGGGATTTAAGGCAAACATCCGAGCCAAGATAACCAGTTACTCAATATCCCTGGCTAAACTGCAGCAGGGGAAGCTCCGCGATCTGGACCTACAAATTAAGGCTGGTGAGCGCCTCTTGGCCACTAGGATCGATCCTAGTATTCCGTTAAGGTTACAGAGGCTCAGATTTCAATATAATCAAATAGTAACTTTAGAAGCTCAACAGTTGTTAAGCCAGCAGCAGACCAGGACTTATTTGGAATCTAACAAATCCGGTAATCTTTTGGCAAATGTACTGTCCCCTCGAGCATCTAAAGCTAGAATTGAAGTGATCAAAGGGCAGAATCAGGAATCTTTCTCGAAGAATTCAGACATAGTGGAGGCGTTTCGTCTCTTTTATGAAAATTTATACTCCTCCGAAGGGGAGCTGAGCGAAACGGATTTTCAGGGTTTGCTGGGTCAGTTAGCTCACCCGAGACTCACGGAGGGCCAGCAACGTGAGCTAGATGCAGTTATTACAGTAGGTAAGATCCAAGCAGCCATAAAGGCAGGGAAACCTGGGAAGTCGGTAGGGCCTGATGGAATCCCTTGTGAATTCTATCAAGTGTTCATGGACGACCTAGCGCCTCAACTATTAGAGTATTACAGCCTTCTCATGGCCCAATCTCCTTCAGTCGGCTCATTCAATGAAGCCACTGTAGTAGTTCTCCCCAAGCCAGGTAGGGATCCACAAAAGGTGGAGAATTATCGCCCTATCTCATTATTAAATGCGGACTATAAGATCTTTGCTGCTGTCCTGGCTCAAAGGCTTTCCAGGGTTGTAGTGGATTTGATCCATCCCACTCAATGCGGTTTTATCGCTGGTAGGGCCACGTCGGATAATGCGCGGCTCCTTTTAGATGTACTGGCGGTGGTGGAAGATCAGGAGAGCCCGATGGTTGTCCTTGCCTTAGACGCAGAGAAAGCCTTCCACCGATTGGAGTGGGCTTTTTTGTCCCGTACCTTACAGTGGTTTGGTTTTGGGGATGCCTTCTTGCGTCTTATCCATATTTTGTATGCCAACCCCTCTGTGCGTATCCTAGCTAATGGGGCCCTGTCCGCTTCTGTGGCCTTGCATAGGGGAACGAGACAGGGATGCCCCCTCTCACCTTTATTATTTGATTTAGCCCTTGAACCCCTCTTGCTCCTTGTTCGTTCTCACCCCGGGATTGAGGGAGTTCGGATTGGGGATCTAGAGGTTAAAATTTCCGCGTATGCCGATGATCTGTTGATGTTTGTACGTCCTTTTTCGTTAGATATCCTTTTGGAAACGATCGGTCAATACTCTGGGTTGTCAGGATATAAAATTAATTGGTCGAAATCGGTCGCATTTCCATTAAATAAGTATGCCTTCAAGTCTTTGATAGAACCCCACCCCTTTGTTTGGGCTACCGAGGATGTTAAATATCTTGGAGTTCGGTATATGAGAAATTTGGATGATACCATCGCATTGAATGGGACAGTTCTCAGTGAGATGGTCCAAGAGTTTACAAAGCGATGGTCTCCCTTGCAGATATCCTGGTGGGGTAGAGTGGAATCAATCATAATGGTACTGGCCCCCAAGATTAACTATATTTTAGAAATGTTGCCGTTGGGCTTCCCTCCCCAGGTATATCGCTCCCTAGAGAGATGTTTAATCAACTTTCTTTGGCAGGGCAAACCCCCCAGAATTGCTACGCGTAAGCTGAAGGCGCAAAAGGAGGCGGGGGGAGTCCAATTTCCTGATTTTCAGAATTACCATATCGCCTTCCGCCTTAAACAGGGGGCGTTATGGCTGACTGAGTTCGAGCAGATGGGATCTCCAGTGTGGCTAGAGGTGGAGAGGCAGACAGCTCATCCGATCCCAGTAGAACTGTTGTTGGGCATGAAGTGGCCTGATTCCTTCCCACCTGGTAGAATCATCACTGCCACTCAGGATGCAGCCCACCTGTTTGAGCGGGTAGTATGCAAAGGCTCACCGCAATCCCGTGAGGTCCCCATTTGGTAAAACAGCAGGTTTAAAATTGGGCAGAAGGTTATTTCTTGGAAAGGGTGGCAAAATAATGGGATTTGGACGTTGGGGCAACTTGCGACGTTGCGGCACTGGAAGACCTTCCAGGAACTACAAAGCGAATTCCAGCTTCCAGCTTCCTCCTTTTTTCAGTGGATGCAATTAATTCACTGTTTGTCCAAGGCAGGGGTGTCTGTAGGAAATCTGACTGCGGAGTGGGAACTGCTGAAATGGGTGGAACTTGGTAGCTGTGGGAAGGGAGCAGCTTCCCGCTTTTATGCTTTTCTGCGAGATGCCTCTCGAACTATTTAGTGGGGCTTGAAAAGGTTTGGGATAAAGATTTAGGCACTCCACTCCAACTGATAGATTGAAAAAGGATCTGGCTTAGGATGAATAGAGCGGCGCACAGTGCTGCTATTCTGCAATCCCTCTTCTTCTTGGCCCACAGAGCTCACATCACCCCGGTAAAATTATCTAAGTGGGATAGAGATGTCAGGAATGCATGCTGGACGTGTAGTACTATCCCGGCCACTCTGAAGTATATGTTATTTGAGTGCCCTCACGTTCGCGGTTATTGGGCACGGATATGGGACAGGATACAATGCATTTTAGAATTTCAGACTCCCTTACGCTGGCCGACAATTTTACGTTTGGCTTAACCAATGACAAGCTGTATCTATTTGATTTTATGATGGGTGTTGCACTGAAGACGATTTTCACCTGCTGGAAAGACTTCTCCAAGCTGGACTTTAACCTATGGTGGAATCTTTTGTGTTTATATATCAGATCTGAAAAAGGACAGGGTTGGTCCAGGACTGTCAGGACCTCTACCTACTGTCAAAACATAAGTATTCGGGCAGCGAAGAAGGGACAGAGCAATGTGAATAAATGACAATGTATCGATGACTTTGTCGCTAGGTCCAAATGTTAGCACGTAGTGGCATACCATGAGGAGCCGGGGGGGGGGGGAGGGGGTGTGGATAGGTGGTGGGTGGGACTAGTGGGAGGGATGACTAGATGGGTAATTGTGGTTACGATGATGTGACTGTATATTTGTTGTGATGTTCTGTAGCATAAAATGAAAATAAACTTTAAAAAAAAAAAAAAGCTGGAGAATGGTCTAATGCTTGGCAATTAAGATTAAATGCAAAGAAGTGCAGAGTCATGCACTTGGGTAGCAAAACCCCAAGGGAAATGTACGCAATAGGGGGCGAGAGGTTGGTGTGCACGGATCAGGAGAAAGACCTTGGTGTGATTATTTCTGTAGATCTCAAGGTGGCAAAACAGTGCGACAAGGCAGTGGCAAAAGGCAGGAGGATGTTGGGCTGCATACGAAGAGGAATTACCAGCAGAAGGAAAGAGGTTCTAATGCCACTGTATAAGTCACTGGTGAGGCCTCACTTGGAATACTGTGTTCAGTTTTGGAGACCGTATCTTGCAAAGGATGTAAAAAGAATGGAAACAGTTCAGAGGAAGGCGACCAAAATGATTTGGAGCCTTCGTCAGAAGCCTTATGAGAAGAAACTTGAAGACCTAAATATGTACACTTTGGAGGAGAGGAGGGATAGGGGAGATATGATTCAGACCTTTAAATACTTAAGGAGAAATAATGAACAAACAAACCTCTTCCAAAGACGGGGAAGCTGTAAAACGAGAGGGCATAACATGAAGCTACAAGGTGGAAAATTGAAAGGCAATGTCAGGAAATACTTTTTCACTGAGAGGGTGGTGGATGCTTGGAATGCCCTCCCGATGGAGGTGGTGGGGGAAAATACAGTGACAGAATTCAAAATGGCATGGGACAGACACAATGGATCCATTTATAGCAACAGAATAAAATCAAAATAAACTGAACCATCTAATTTCTCAACATATAGAGGTGTCCTGCATGGAGCGGTGGGTTCACCCCTAAACAAAGACATGGGGAGGGGTGGCCTGCACAGAGTGGCATCTACTCCTGCCATCTTACTCCGGCCATCTTACTGGGCAGACTAGATGGACCATACTGGTCTTTATCTGCCATCATTTACTATGTTACTTTGTTATTTGAGCTTTTATAGTTCTCACTGCTTTTCTAGCTTTCCTCAGGTTTTCCACATATTTTTTTTCTATCGTCCTTTTTCAAAGATCCTTTGTTATACTTCAGATATTAAGTTCTTTATCCATCTTCTCTAGTTAGCCATCTGTGTTGAAAACTATACAATTTCCTTTTTATCGTAGCAATATTGACCTTTCTATGATAAACATCCACTTCCTTATATATGGGGTTATTTTATAGGGAGGCACTTAGTTTTAGGTGCAAACAACATGTGTAAATATTGGTATTTTAGTTATTTACATGTGCAAGTGACCACTTACATGCATCAGTGACCTGTTATAAAATACTGAATAGCAGGAATGGACACAACTAGTTTGCATTACAAGTACTTTCACTGTGTGTGTGCACATGGGTGGAATGTGGGTGCTGCATGGGTGGTGCAAGCAAGCATGCACACTGATTCTAAAATACTATAATTTATGCACATACCGGTAGCTGCAAAAGGTAGGCATGGTAAGCTATGCCTTAAGGTGTGTCTTCTGCCAATTATGCTATTAGGTAATAAAGCCAAGTATATAGGTACTTTATAAAATGGGCATAAAATATGTGAAATTGCATGGAGGACGATTCAGAAAAAGACGTGCCGGGCGGATGTAAACGTACAACACGTGTATGTCCCCAATAAAAAAGGGGTTCTGTTCCAAAATGTTTAGACCTGCAGCTGCACATGGAATATGGAGCTGTACTTTTGTGCCATTAAACATGCAATAGGCATCCAAACGATCGGTTCGTCCACTGCAACTGGTGCGTGCAAGTCCGGGTGCTATGCTTCAGATGTGTACTTCTGAAAATGTGCCCACCTGCCCTGTTTCCCACATGTGACAGGAAACAGGATATAGTGACTACCCCCCCTATTCGTTGCCAGACCCTAGGAAAATGGCAACACGCCAGGTCAGTTTCTCTGAGGGAGAGACTCGCCTACTCTGCAGGCTGGTGATTGAGAACGAAAGTGCCCTGCTACCTATGGCACACAGACGGCCAGCGCTAGCTGCAGCACGCAGGGGCTCGGAGCGAATCAGGACCACCCTAGTGCAGTAAGTAGGTCAAAGTAGGAAAGGGAGGAGGCAGGGGAAATCATGTGATGGGACAACATTGCAAAGAACCAGGAAGTAGCTGCAAAGTAAAAGGGCAAAAGGAGCAGGGGTTAGCTGGATCCACCACACCACCAAAGGACTGTAAATACACAAAACTGGACCCACACAGGAAACAAACAAACAAACACAATTGCCAAGAGAAAAACATGATAGCAAGAAATGCAGAATGGGCAAAAGGGAAAGCACATATGGAAAGGAAACATGAACACAATGAAAAACACTTACTGTGTGTAACAGTGCAGCAACATGGCCCAATACTGTCAGCCAAAACTACAGCACAGTAGAAACATAGATACATGATGGCAGTAAAAAAATGCATGGCTGAATTAGGCCGCCCTCCACTACCACCCACCACAACAGTCCCCTGAGAGAACCCTGTGTCTGCCCCATGACCTATGAAGTCTGATACTGTCCACAACATCACCTCCTCCAATGGGAAAGTACCCCATGCAGCCACCACTGTGTCTGCAAAGAAGCATCCCTGCATACGACACCTGAGTATATCCCCTACCACCCCCATCCAATGACACCATGTAGCAGAGCATGCTGACAATCGAGGAGGCACCCAACCTATGTATACAGTTGTTGCAATCACAGCACTGCCAACCTGCTGGCCCACCAATGTATACCTATAAGTTCCATAGGGTCTTCTGCAGATGGCCAAGATCCAGACCACCAACCATATTCATAGCCACGCTCTGCAGCATCCCTAACCTGTGATCATCTGTTTGAAGGGGCGGGCACCAGAATTGCATAGAAAACCACAATTTTGGATGCATGGAAGACCCATAGTGGCCTGCAAAAGTATCCATCCCCTTTGTGTCAGTCCTATTTTTGTTGCATGAAGTACAACCTGGAAAGAAAAGGGGGGGGGGGCATGTGGACGTTAGGTAAGGGACCCAATAGTATATTGAAAATAAGTGATGTGAAAGGACAGTACAACATGTAAAACTTGAAAAGGTGTGAGCACATCTGTTACCAACACTCTGTCCATGAAATCTCTAAATAAGAGCAGTTCCAACCAAAGAACCACAGATATCACATAATGAGGGCAGCAAAGCTCACCTGCATGCAAACAGTGGGGTACATGATCTGGCACATGACACCTGTACAAAGATACCTGTAACAAAAGTCCCAGAGCCTGCAACACCACCAAGCAAGCAACAGGATGACCAAGGAGCACCCCAAACAAGTCAGAGACAAAGATGCGGAGATGTAGAGATCAGGCCTGCAGCACAAATCACTATTTCAAAGACTAAGGATGCCATGAAGCACCAGGAAACTGCACTAAAACAAAATATAAAGAACATGGCACCATGACAAACCTGACAAGAGAAGGCCGCCAACCAAAACCCACAGACTAGGCAAGGAGAGCTTAAAGCAGAGATGCCACAAGGACACCAAGGAGAACATGGAAGGAGCTGCAAAGATCCACAGTGGAGATGGGAGTATCTGTCCACAAGGTGGAATGTGACAAAACAGGACAAACACAGAGGGGATGAATACCTTCACAATGCACTGTAGACAGAGGCATTCTCACCACCTGTCCACCGTAGTCCATACCTTACCCAATGCACCCAGGCATCCCAGTAGCATCTGCTGTTGCCTGGCCCACCTGATCAGCCCCGGTAAGAGCAGCAGACATGATCATGGCCAGGTCCCACCCCCCTGAAATGTGTACAGAGGTACCACACCACACACATGAAAGTGCCCTCCTGGATAGTGGGAACCCAAATGCCTGCACCGCAACCATAGGACCGGACATGTCAGCTGCCAGATCTGACACCAGCATGCAAAGCCCATGATGTGCAGCATAAGGTAGGCAGCAAATACAACAGGGTCTCAGATGAATATTTGCACTGTCCCTGTGCCCCCCCCCCCAGCCCATGGCCTGGCTAGTCAGCAATGCAGACACACAGGACAGAGGAGGCCTAGGGGACTACAGCAAGCCCCAGACTGGGGTGAGGTAGCACCTGAGACATGGCAGCATGATGTGACAGGGTCCAGTGTATGCAGGTGGTGGTATGACATGCAGGCAGGCAGCTGACATGACAGACCTGGGGGGAGAAAGAAACATGTATATGTAAGACACCTCTGTCCTGCATGAGACAAAGGCCTACCAGGTGCACTTCCAGGCTATATGCTGCACATGCCCGTGGATGCTGGCAAGACTTCGGCAGCAGCAAGGTGAGTGTGGAGGGATGGCACAGGAATGGGACCATGACATGCAATATGGCACAGGGCTGGAGTGGCTGGGCATTGCAGGGGCAACAGCAGACAGAGCATAGGGAAGAGTCTGACAATGGGGACATGGCAGCTGGACACCCCCACCCACTGAAACTAATAGCCACCTCTCTGCATCCCTTACACAGCCATCCCAGGCGAAGACTCACCCCCCCCCCTCCCGCAGCAGAGGAGGAGGATGATGATGATGAGGAGGAGGTGGCAGAGGATGAGGAGGCAGAGGAGCAGTGGCTAGCAACAACCAGCACACTCACCCTGGCTACTGCGGACACCAATTGCCCATCCACAGCCAGCCCCATACTGTTATTCAGTACCTCCCCATTAGGGGAGAGTGGGGAAGAGGTCTACACCCTCAGCCTCATGGAGGTGCCCCACTCCCCTGAGGGGAAAGGACAGGATAGTACTATGGCGTCTGGGCAGGGCACTCCATGGTGGTAAGCCTTGGCCACAGAGGGAGTCACAGCAGGGGCCGAGGGTGGGAAGGCAGGGAACCCCTGGGTGAGTGGCCCTGAAGAGCAGGGGGAGGTGGAAGAGGAGTCCCTGGAAGAGTGGGAACTCAGGGACATCCAGTGGGTGGAGGAGGGGGATGGAGGGGGGATGGGAGGGTGGCAGTGTTGGAAGCAGGCAGGGGGCAGAGTGAGGGGTTAGGAGGGGGCAGGGCTGGAGGGAGAGGATGGTAGGGGGCAGAGGCAGAGGGAGGGGATGGGGAGTATGGCGTGGTGAAGCAGGCCTCTGGAACAGATAGCGGAGCACCTCCAGGGCATTATGGGTGACCTCCAGGCCCTCACCCAGGCCATGCAATGGCTAATAGAGGAGGTCCTGTCCCCACCCAGGCCAATGGAATGAGGTGCCAGAACCAGGTGCCCATTAATGAGGAGGTACCAGGACAGCACAGGGCCATATGTGAAAATGTATGCTGCTGTACCAGAAATAAAGCATGTAACCATGGAATACTGTATCTGTGTGTATATCCACATAGGAGGTCATTCTGAGGCCTGAATAGCGAGGATGGGGGTCTTGTTTGGACATCCATCCCTGCCATTCGGTTTCCTTTGCTGACCCTGACTAACTTCTCAATATTTGGTGGCCATACTGGGAGGCTAGCCAGGGGTGGGAAAGGGGCAGGGTGGTGGCAGAGATAGGGTGGGCAGTGAGTGGTCCGTGACCCTAGACATAGAGGTATGACATGCAGGCATATGTTGGGCCAGTACATCTGGGACCGGAGGGCATGTAGTGGAAGATGTGGGAGGGTGGGGGAGGGGGTGGTGACCACCTGCATTGGCCAGAATGGCTCACTGCATGGTGGACCTAGGTGTGAACACATCGTACCTGCCTACTGATGCTCAGCCCTGCCACCCACCCCCAGTTCCACCGGCACAAGCAGCCTACCTCAAACAATGTATGTTTCCATGAGGGTCCTCCTTGTCACCACAGCACATCGGTAGGTAGATCCATGTGATGGCTGGGGGGCCACTATGTCATCCACCTCACCTTCGTGCTCAGTGACTGTGTCATCAGATGTGAGCTGCCTCTGGCACAGGGCGTAGTTGTACAGCATGCAGCATGCCAGGAATATCCTCCACACCTTGGCTGGGGCATACAGCATCTCACCACCAGACCAGTAAAGGCATCGGAAGTGGCTCTTCAGAAGGCCAAAGTCTGCTCAATGATGGAGCGGGTCAGCTGGTATGACCATTTGAATCTGGATTGCCCGAAGAACAAACCAGTCGGTACTAGAGGAGATCAAACCTAAGTTTTCTTTAGAAGCTCAGATGACAAGACTTCGACTTTCATACTTTGGACACATCATGCGAAGAGAGAGATCATTAGAGAAAGACATCATGCTTGGCAAGATAGAAGGTCAACGCAAAAGAGGAAGGCCAGCAATGAGATGGATCGATACAATAACAGCAGCTATGGTTACCAGTCTGTCAACAATGAGCCACCTGACTGAAGACCGAACACAATTTAGGATAGCTATCCAGAGGGTCGCCATGAGTCGATTCCGACTCGACGGCACTTAACAACAACAACAACAACTCCTGATTAGGTGTCAGCAGCTCCCAACGGGGTTGACAACGGGGGTCATGAGCCAGTCCCTCAGTGGGTATCCCCTGTCACCTGTGGAGAGGAACAGGGGCAGTAATGCCAACATATTGTGCCATGGTCAGCTATGCAGGTGTCAGCATACCCATGCACCAAATGCCATCACAACAGGACCAACATGCATGTGCACTGCAACTGTGCTATGTGGTGACCTCCCCCATGCCTGGGGCCGGCCAACCCTGACCCCTGTGCATCCCCAGCTGTGGTGAAGCCTCAGCCCCCAACACATCCATGCAGTTATTGTAGCCAGCCACCCCCTCTGATGATGCAATGGCAGGGGCGCTAGTGGCCCCCCTGCCACATATGAGCAACCCACAGCTGTGGTATGGCCCCCTGTGGGCATGGTCTGCCTGCATGCACATGGTTGACCAAGCCCCTGGGCCTCTGGGGGTATGCATGCATGTGCGTGAGACGCTGTCCTATGTCCACCCATCAAGCAGCCAGCCACCAGTGATGGTACCCTCCTCAAAGTCTGCATGTTTCTCTGACTTGGCCAGGATGTAGGCATCATGGCAGGAGCCAGGGAAGCGTACCACAACATCCTGGATCTCCATCTGGGCATTGCAGATGACCTGCATGTTCAGTGAGTGGTAGGCCTTCCGGTTCCTGTTTGCTGCCTCGTGTAGGTGCAATGGGCGGAGGACCACATGTGTGCAGTCATTGGCCCTGAGGATGGATGGGAACCCTGCAATCTCACTGAATGCCGGCATGATCCTCTGCTGTGCCATCCTCAGTCACCCGGCTGCTAGAACCTCTGGAGTTATGTGACAGGTCGATGGTCAGTCTGGGCCCTTGGGGAATGCCACCAAATGTCCCTCCATGCCCCCTGTGGGTGGCAGGGGAGCAGGTGATGTGCTAAACCACTGGCCCCATACCCTCTCACCCCACACATGCTACCAGGGCACCCAGTGGGTGGCCCATCCACCATGCACTACTGCATGGTTACATATCCACCTGTGGACATGCCCATTAGGATTGGGTGCACCCCCATATGTGCACTGCTAAGGTGTCTTTTGCTCCACACATGCATCAAGGTGTTCAGGTACTGGTGACAACACACCTACAGGCATGTGCCTGTGGGGTCCAAACATGTGCACCCCTTGTACATTGAACACAGTGCAGGTATGTGGGCATGGGGCTAGGGATGTGGGATGTGGGATTGGAGCAGGACCTGCCCCGTCTTAATTCAAGCCATTCACTCCCTGACCCAGATAGCCCCACACCCAAACCTGCCAGCCCTGTGGTGGGTGCCTGCACAGGGCACATGGCCTCTGCACCCTGGTCCACTGTCTCCCACAGGGCCACACGCACTGAAAACATGAATCAGGAGCACAGGACCCAGCACACATTCCATCCCTTTCACATTGACCCTTTGTACCTACAGTGTCAGTGGCAGTGTTGCTGTATAGTCCAATATGTTGCACTAAGTCAGCTTCCACAATGTCCTAGACATGTTGCCCACCGAAAAAGAAAAATGAACAGAGCAGCATATGCATTTATACAGTGCATGGGAAGCATGGATGTCTGCGTGTATCCAGACGCACAGACACGTTCCGAATTCCACACTTCTAGACGTATACATCGCTGTACGTCTAACTGCTATAAAATGTGTAACACTGGTGTAGCCACACCTCTGCCAAACACCATTCTACTGATACTGCATCACCTGAAGGTGCATTCAGGAACAGCTGTGTCAGTTACTATGGCTCCCAAGGTCTCATCCCAAAAGAGAAACTTCAGTGACGGGGAGCAGACCATCCTCATCCTCCTTGATTCCCATGGGGTCCTCATGGGTATCAAGGAGGCCCAAGTAGGTGCCTATGAGAGGCAGTGCAGGTGGTTTGCCATTTGCCGCAAGCTAAATGCAATTGGGACAGCGAAGATGTCAAGCGCAAGTGGCGACAATTGAGACACGAGGCGTTCAGGCAAGCACATGCTGTGGCCCAGACAGTCAGAGGGTGTGCCTCACTGAGCTGGAACAGCATGTTTTTGCCACAGTTATGCTGCCACATTGGAGGGCGTTGGGGACAGGGACACCTCACGGCACCCACAGGTCCAAGGTACGTGTTTGTGCTGACATTTGCATGCTGCATTTCCCCTGCCCCGGGCCTGTACCCATGGTGTGGGGACCCATTGAACCAACCACTGCCTCTCTCACACATGTCCCCTCTGGTTTGGGGTGGGACATGCATGTCCTTGTTGCACTGTCACATCTCCCACCGCTGGCTCACCGGGTGACTCTGTGGTGGTGGCACCTCCCTGGTCTGCTTTGCACTCTCCCAGCTGTACCTCCACTTCTGTGGCATGGTGTCCCTGTGGCCAAAGTGCACTGGTGCAGGCCATGTGGGGGTGGGGTGGGTTGTTATGTGCAGGGGTTCACATTAGGCTGGTCATCCTTGCTTCTCTCAGCAGGTGCTGCCACAGATGCTGGACCCAGTGCTGCACCCATGCATACCTCACCACTGGCAAATCCACCACTGCCACTGTCAGTGGACAGTGCTATGGTGCCACCAGAGAGGATTTCCTCCCAGTCTGCAGCCCTTGTGGATAGGGATACAGAGCCAGCCACTGCTGTGATGCTTGAGGGCACCAGCTCTACAGACACCAAAGACCAGCTTGCACCATCACCCGAACCCCAACTCCAGCCTGGTGGCAGCAGTCACCATGGGCAGTGCCACCGACGCACCTATGGATAGCTGGTTGAGTGTGTCGAGTGCCTGCTTGCTCAGCAGCAGGGCCACGAGGTGCATGCACAGGAAAAACTGCAACTCCTCAGACATACCATGGAACTGCGGGAACAGCAGCTGGCCCTCCAATAGTGATGGTTGGTGGTCCATGAAGAACAGTTGGCAGTGACCAGTCGCCTCAATGCCTTAGTGTGCCACCTTAGCGCACGCATCAACCTACTGGTCAGCCAGCTGGCCGAGCCACAGGATGCATCTGTCTACAGTGGTGCACCTGTGCTGCCCTCTGTACCCACGCCTCTGACACTGGCTGCTGCTACTGTGCCTCCTGCCACAGCTGATGTGCCTCACCCCTCTACCCCACCATCCACCAACAGAGTGTTCACATGAGCCACTGCACGGGCTGCATCTGTGTTGGGGTCCAGCAGCGTGGGGCAGTCCTGTATATTGGACCCTGTGCCCCAGGCTGTGGGGATCCCACTGGTCTTCCCACCATTCCATGAGGCAAATGGAGCAACCATAGGGGAGAGCAGCAGCAGCAGCAGCCTGGTCTCAGAGGGTGTGCCATCGCCCATGCCACCCAATGGCCAATCACTGAGGCTCAGTGGTGGGGCTTCTGGGTGGGAGAGGGATCGGGACGGTTCAGGGTACACAGGGGGTGGCAGTAGGCCTGAGTTAGGTTGCCTGTCATGGGGGTGGGGGTTGGGATTTGGGTTGGTGGGGTGGGCATGGAGGGTTGGGTTATGAGGGGCTGAGATTGTGGGGTGGGGTGAGGGTGAAGGTGGGGGAGGTATGTGTCTTGCTGTTGGGGGGACACTGGGGTGTGTGGGGTGGGCTTGCTTGGACACTGGTGTCAGTTGTGGGGTGTTACCTTTTTTGTTGTGTACACAATAAAAAGTTTTTCATGCACCCACTGAGCTCTATGTTTCCCTCTGCCTCAGTCACTGTTGGCATTTGTATCATTTGCCCCTGTTTCCCTGGTGCTGCCTGTTATTTCTCATGCACCTTTGTGCATAACAGTCTGTACATTTGCATCCTGTGCACTCCAATGCAGAAAGCACACAGGTAGTGTCATCGCCATACATCTCATTGGGATGCAGTGGGGCACAGAGCAGTATGTCCAGCTCTATGCAGTAACATTTATTTGCCTTATTTTAATCCCTCCATTTATGATATTCATATTTTAGCAGGTATAACGTAGATATCCATGGATAATCACCTAGACATACAAGGACCCAGATGGAATACAGTCTGGATGTTTTCACCGTTGGACACATCCATGCTCCTCCTCTCTATGCCCACGGTTCACCCCTACCAGCCCATGTCCAGAGATATATGCACATCTCTTTTGTACGTGTATGTGGGCTTGTGTTTGGAATGCCGTCTGGACATCTCTGCTAGGTTCAGAATGACCCTGATGGTAACTAGCTGTGACTTTATTAAATTACTGTCAATAATGACTTTGCGTTATTAAGAAGTATGTGTATTTTCTCTCTGCAAACTTCTGGGAAATCTGGTTCTCACGATATTTCTTTGCAGGTGTGTATTCTTCTTTAGTAGTTTGAAGTTAATGAAAGTTTCTTCCTTTGATTTGTGATAGGTCACATGTTCTTAGGAAGAAATAAGAGTTTAATTGATAGTAAATAATTTATATAGTGCAGGCTTATATATGAAAGCCAAAAATGCTAAGACGAGAGCTCAGTCAGTCCTCACAAATCTACATTTAGAAGATCAAATTGCTTCCTCAAAAATCAATCAAATTAACTATAGTGCAAGTCCTATTGTAAACATCTCATCAAGGTGAACCTGTGGCAGTAATTATCATGCAAAAGCTATAAAGCTGACTAACACTTTCAGACCATTTGGGATATTCCCCAATTCTAAACGCTCACAGAACAATGTTGATAGCCCACCAGCCAAAAAAACATATATTCAAACAAAAAGGCATCATGATATTAACATGAACTTAGGGGTTGATGCACCAAGTTAGGGAATAATTTTATAAACCACTTGAGCTTATAGAATAGTGCTGTAGCCACACAAAGAGGCCTGTATAAAGCTACCTAGGGATATACACACATAGAGTGTAGGTGCAGGGAAATGTAGTGCCTATTTTTATGAGATTTACACACAAGTATTCCCAGGTGTGGAGAATAAGCAGCATGGGGGAAGGATTTGCAGTTATGTACATATTTTATGAAAAATATGCACTATGTGCTTATTATTACCAACGCATGCCTCGGGGCAGGTTCAAATGTGTGCGACTGCCTTCCTCGGGGTCATTTATAATGGCACAGAGGTGCCTATGTTGAGTTTATAAAATGGATACAACATAAGCAACTTTGTGCCTTTCCTGCCTAGGTAAACTATTACTTTCTACCCTCCTCGGGGCTGTGGTAAATTGCTACTCAGGAAAATTAAGCAACGAGAAGTTTCTGTTCTCATGGTTAAAACCTACCATGGTGTCAGCAGAAAAACCAGCAGAAGAGCACTGAAGAGCAAACCATCGAGGCAGGCTTTTGGTGTCCTTAAGCTCTGGCATCCTAAGCCAGTGCTTCACTGGCTTGCCCCTTAAGCCTACCCTACTACTACTACTACTAATCATTCGTATAGTGCTACAAGGCGTACACGGCGCAAGAGTGCAATCGGAGTGGTTGAGACAGAAAAATAAATGAAAGAACGCTGAAAAGGAAAGATGTAGGGGATGAAGTGAAGAAGACAGGAAGAGTAGAAAATAAAGCAAATGGACACAGCATGAGCCCATTCACAAGACCGACTTGGCATTCATCTAGCCGGTTCATATGTTTTGACAGCAGCAGAGCAAGCCATTACTGGCAAAGTGGTGCACCTTGAAGTACCCACGCACACACTCATGGCCTGCTGCTTCTTCCCCCTCTGACTAGAAATTTGTGTCAGAGAGAGCAGGAGCAACAGGGAGCAGAGGGGAGTTTAGGGAACGGAAAGAAAGAGTTGATTGGATACCTGGGTGAGAGGGAAGGGAAGGGAAAAGGAGATGCTGGACTCCTTGGCAGGGAGACAGATGTTGAATTATAGGGGTGGGGTAGGGTAGGGAAGTGAAAGGAAGAGGATGTGCTGGAGTATGGGGGTGTAGGACCTAAATAACTCAGTGGGGAGGGCAGGACACTGGGCCACCCCAGGGGAGGGGTGGAAGACCACCAACCCTGCCTTAAAAGGGAAAATACAGAGGAGGAGACAGCAGCAGTTAAGAAATACTGCTCACTGACTCCTGCCAGCAGGAAGGTATCAGATGAGGGGGCTGATGAAGTTGATTATGCCAGGGGGCCTTTGGTTTATGGGGGGGGTGGGGTATCTCAGGGATGGAGTGGTGAGATGAGGATGTTGACATGATTTTGTCCAATTGTGGCAGGTGCAGGCCTATGACCCACAGTGTCCGAACATAAGCAGGCCAGCATGGCTAGCTTGACCTGTAAATGAGGCCTGTGGAGAGGCATATAGGATTGCACATCCCCCAATATGCTGCTATTGTAAGATAGAACTCAGTAGAAGTATTGAATTAGCTTAGGTAAGCAGAACTGCAGTATTGAAAGATGGAAAAATACAGAAAAGACATGTTTAAAAGTTACTGATAAGAAAAAGTACATCTGCAAAGAAATAATTAGGAGTGCTGACAGATGAGTTGCAGAGCCCAGCTCCTCTGCACGTACAATTTGGTTCTATAACCTTGAGAGTGTGAAAGTAACAAGTTGATGAACTGACCATTGTAATTGGGACTAGAAGGGGGGTATGCAGGTGTCATGCCCACTGGAGGGACATAATTGGATAAACTTATCAGTACCGGGACCAATAGAAGAGGTACGGGAGGTACGGGAGGTTACCGGGACCAATGAAATGTTTTTCTATACCTAGAATGGAACAGAAGTCTATAAAAGTTGTTGTAATGCTTGAAAACTTTGCTCAGCCATTTTGAAATTGATTGGTTCGAGACTTGTGCACAAATAAATGATTTGGACCTTCTGAACAGACTCCTGGTATCATTGGTTTGTCTGCGCTTTGCTGCTACATATTCCTTGGTGCATTGGCCGGGAAGTTGTGGAATCAAAGTGTATATAGGGCAATATACCACGACTTTCCGCCTCTATAGGCTTGGTCCTGCTGGGATCGCGCCCTTCCGACGAGGGCTGCTCCCTGGCGCCACCGGTCCCTTGTATCGGAGGGAGCTGGTCGGACCTCGGCGGGTGACGAGCCCGGCTGGAGTCAACGCCTCGAACCTGAGTGAGGGGAGTCCGAGGTCCAACTCATGCGCCTGCTTGGGAAGTTTGAGGACCGGATCCGGTGAGTATAGTTTTGATTTTGGGTCTAGACAGAAATAGAAAGAGCAGTACTGCCATTGGAACTTGGAACTTTGGAATTTGTAATCTCGAGATATTGGGAATTGGTAAGAGAGCATGATCAACTCTCAAGGAAGGGCCGAGTAACCCCGCATGGGAATTCGCCGGGTGAAACCCCCATCCTTTTTGTAATTGGGAAATTGGAAAAGACTAGTCAGAACAGATAGAAACGAATGCATTCTGGGATACGTTGCTAGCATGATTGTGTGAACCAAGTGTGAATGAGAGGTCTGGCAGCACGGACCAAGTGAAGGCGGACCCCTGAGTAGCGCATTTCCTGACCGGGCGACCGCGTTCAGGTCGCGAAAAGGGGGAAGCGATTGTCGTCTTGTCTTGTTATTTGTACTCCTTATACGTTTCCAGGGCCGTGTGGACCCCTTACCCACGGTCCGCCCTCCTTTTCCCTTCTGTCTGTTGTTGCGCGCACACATCGAAATGGGAGGGGCGGGGTCTACTAGAAACACTCCATTAGAATGTATGATCGCACATTTTAAAGAGGGATATTCAGGAGATTATGGTATTAAAATGACAGCAGCGCGTTTGCAGATTTTGTGTACTAGGGAGTGGCCCGATCTAGACCCCATCTGGCCCCGAGAGGGAACGTTCAAAGTAGAGATTATTCAGTCAATACACCGTAGAGTGCGGATAGCGCACCCCGACCAGTACCCCTATATAGATTCCTGGTTAAGTATTTGTGAAGATCCGCCCCCCTGGGCGCAGCGCTGTTATGAGGAACAGTGCAGAATAATGTTAGCTAAAACAGATTCTAGACAGAAAACGGAACAGCCTAGAATGAAAGAGCAGGATAAGAAAGCCAGAAAGAAGCCCATCCTGGCAGATCCTGATTCCCCAGAAATAACTCTTAGGCAGCCCCGAACCCCAGGTCCAGTAAGAGTAACCCGGCGTCCTGCCCCAGAACCCCAGAGACGGCCAGAGCCGAGGCGGGACCCAACCCCTGATCCCCCTCCCGGAGGAGAGAAAGAGGAAGAATTAGCGGGAAAAGAAGAGGAGGACCTAAAAAGCGAGTCAAAAGTGGAGACCGAAGAAGGAGAAAGAGAGAATCCCCCAGATGAGGAGGAAAATGTACAAATAATTGAGAAAGCTAGCGTTAGCACTAGCACGCCAGTGAGAGAGAAATCCAAAGCAAAACCTGTTGAGAAAAAGAAAGTGACTCCTGCAAAGGCAACGACGATAACCCTTAGATCCCAAAAGACACCTATGGCAGCCAAACTGTTTCCCTTACGGCAAGTCCCGGGAGTGCCCGTAAAGAATGATAATGATGAAGTGGTAGCGGGACCCCTAACTTATGTATATATCCCTTTCTCTACAACTGATTTATTGAATTGGAGGTCGCATTATGCCTCCTATACTAGTAAGCCCCAGGAGCTGACAGAATTAGTAACTAGTATTATGGAAACTCACCAACCCACTTGGCCAGATTGCCGTCAGCTCCTGACCACCCTATTCACGACAGAAGAGCGAGCAAGAATTAGAAAAGCAGCTATTGAATGGATGGCAGAGAACCCTGTAGCTCCGGCACAGGGGCAGAATATAATAGACCGTCGAGAAGCAGCTCAGAGAGAATTCCCGAATGAAGACCCCCAATGGGATCCAAATACAGATGAAGGATCCACAGCCCTAGCCCGTTTTCGCCAAGGCTTTTTACAAGGCCTGAAAAGGGGGGGCCAGAAAGCTATGAACCTTTCCAAAGTTGCAGGAGTAATTCAAGGAATAGATGAGAGCCCAGCAGATTTTTATGAGAGATTAACTGAAGCATACAGAATGTATACTCCCTATGATCCCGAGGCACCAGGAAGTTTATGTATGGTGAATTCTGCTTTTGTAAACCAGTCTCAACCAGACATTAGACGCAAATTACAGAAGTTAGAAGGGTTTGCGGGCATGAATGCAACACAGTTATTGGAAGTCGCTCATAAAGTGTATGTGAATCGTGATACTGAAAGACAGAGAGAATGTGATAGAAAGATGAAGAAGAAAGCTGATTTTTTGGCTGCGGCCATAGTGGAACAGAAAAGGGGAGGTGTCCCTAGTCGAAGGAGCAGAGGAAGAGGGCGGGGTCAAGGCGGAGGCCGGACCCAGAGACTAGGCGTGAACCAATGCGCCTATTGCAGAGAGGAAGGACATTGGAGAGATACGTGCCCGCAACTCGAAGACGCCCAGCATGATGACGACAGCAGCCATCAGTGGCGAGAAGAAAGACGAAGCTATCCCCGAAGCCGAGGAGGAGCCAATCGAGAACAATTCCAGCGAGAGAGAGGAGGAGCCATTCAAGCATTGGCCACACCAGCCCATGATGAGAATGACGTGGATTAGGACAGACCGGGCTCCAAGTTTGCTTTAGGTCTCCAGGAGCCTATGGTCGGAATACAAATAGGAGACCAAATTATGGACTTTATGGTTGATACTGGAGCACAACATTCAGTAATAGACAAAAAGATAGCCCCATTCACTACAAAAGCAGTCACCATTATAGGAGCAACTGGTGCCAAAGCCACAAAGTCTTTTCTTCAAAACCGAATATGCAGTCTGGGAGGACAGCAAGTAACTCATCAATTCCTTTACATGCCCGAATGTCCAGTGCCACTACTGGGACGAGATATGTTAGCCAAGCTTCAAGCACAAATATCTTTCTCTGAACAAGGAGAAATGCAAATGACAGTAAATTCCCAAGCCAAACCAGCAGGAGTGATGCTGCTGACAGTTCCCCGAGAAGAAGAATGGAGATACTACATTGATGATTCGATTCAAGATACCTATTTTGAACAAACTTTGAAAAGTATTGATGCACCACCTGGAGTATGGGCAGAAGGCAGCCCCCCAGGCCTAGCCAAACATATAGCTCCAGTGATTGTAACCCTCAAGCCTAGTGCTACACCAGTGCACGTCAAACAGTACCCTCTCCCAAGAGCCGCAATTGAAGGCATTCATCGCCACCTACAAAGATTGCTTGAGTATGGCCTACTAAAAGTATGCCAATCCCCATGGAACACTCCACTTTTGCCAGTAAAGAAGCCTGGGACAGATGATTATCGCCCAGTGCAAGATTTGAGAAGAGTAAATGATGCAGCTGAGACCATACATCCAGTCGTACCCAATCCTTACACCCTCCTAGGACTGATACCTGCTGAAGCTACCCATTTCACTGTACTGGATTTGAAAGACGCATTCTTTTGCATAAGATTAGCCCCTGTAAGCCAAATATTGTTTGCATTCGAATGGCAGGACCCCATCTCTGGAAGAGGGGGCCAACTTACCTGGACAAGATTACCCCAAGGATTCAAGAATTCGCCTACTATCTTTAGTGCCGCACTGAATCAAGACCTTTCAAGCTATCCAGTAGCCCCGGGGAAGAGAGTGCTTCTCCAATACGTGGATGATCTGTTGATAGCTGCCGTATCAGAAAGTGAATGTATACTAGCCACCAAAGATCTCTTGCAGTTACTAGAGGAAGCTGGATACAAAGTTTCCAGAGCCAAAGCACAGCTATGCCAAAAAGAAGTGAAATACTTGGGTTTTCGTATTACCCAAGGAAGCAGAAGATTAGGCAGAGAAAGAAAAGAAGCGGTATGCAGAATTCCAACTCCAATGACCAGAAAGCAAGTCAGAGCCTTTCTGGGAGCGGCAGGATATTGCCGAATTTGGATACCCAACTTTGCCCAAATTGCCAAACCACTATATGAAGCCACAAAAGGAGAAGAAAAGTCGCCACTGGAGTGGGGACTTGAGCAGGATACAGCCTTCCAAAAGTTAAAAGAAGAATTGATGTCATCACCAGCACTTGGACTACCAGATGTCCACAAACCTTTCCACTTGTTTGTACATGAAGCACAGGGAAATGCCTTAGGCATGTTGACTCAGAAATTGGGAAATTGGGAGCGACCTGTAGCCTACCTATCGAAACAATTGGACCCTGTGGCCAAAGGATGGCCACCTTGCTTGAGAGCAGTTGCAGCTACAGCGCTACTAGTGAGTGAAGCAGACAAACTCACACTAGGACAGAACATACGAGTCACTGTGCCACATGCAGTCCTTGCCCTTATGGAACAGAAAGCAAATTATTGGCTCACCAATTCCCGAATGTTGAAGTACCAGAGCATGTTATGTGAAAACCCACAGATACAACTTGAAGTGAGCCATGCCCTGAATCCAGCCACCTTGATACCCATCAGTGAAGAACTCCCAGAACATGACTGTATCAAAGTCATGGAGACTGTGTTCTCCAGCCGACCCGACTTGACAGATGTGCCCATAGACAATCCTGACCAAACCTATTATGTTGATGGGAGCAGTCTCATCCTTGATGGACGACGCTGTGCCGGATATGCAGTCGTCACTCAACATGAAGTAGTTGAATCATCAGCCCTAGCCTCAGGCACATCAGCCCAGAAAGCCGAATTGATAGCACTCACCAGAGCATTGTTGTTAGGAGAAAAACTTATACTGAATGTATATACAGATTCCAAATATGCCTTCACTACCCTGCATGCCCATGGAGCTCTCTATAAAGAAAGAGGACTCATCACATCCGGAGGAAAATCAGTCAAATATGGTCCCGAAATATTGATGTTACTTGATGCAGTTTGGGCCCCAACACGTGTAGCTGTCATGCATTGTCGAGGACATCAAGCAGGAAAAGGAGAAGTTGCCCGAGGAAATAGATTTGCAGATGCCTCAGCACGACAAGCAGCTATGACAGGACAAATTGCCCCACAAGCTATGCCAATGCAAGCAGCATTGTTTCCAGTACCTTTGAATCTATGGACCCCACGATATACCACCAAAGAATTGGATTACTATTGTGACAGAGAAAATGGAGTACTGAAAGATGGATGGATTGAGCTGCCTCCAGAAGAGGGCAGTCAACCTCCTGGACGAATAGTAATCCCTGAACTGTTAGGACCATCCTTTGTCAAAGCTTTCCACGAAGCCACCCACTATGGGAAAAGTGCTATGGAAAAAGCACTCAGACCACATTTCTACATCCCTCTGATGACAACCATATCAGCTTCAGTAGCACGACAATGTCAAACTTGTGCCAAGAATAATGCCAAGCAAGGCCTTATTACAGCACCCCGAGTTCAGTCAAGAGGTGTGACCCCCATGCACAACCTCCAAGTTGATTTCACCGAAATGCCAAAAGCCAATGGGTACCATTACCTATTAGTATTAGTTTGTACTTTCTCTGGGTGGGTAGAAGCATTCCCAACCAGAACTGAGAAAGCCCGAGAAGTTACCAAAGTCTTAATGAGAGAGATTGTTCCCAGATTCGGAATTCCAGCAGTAATAGGGTCAGACAATGGACCCTCATTTGTCTCCCAAGTTACTCAGCAGTTAGCAAAAGCTTTGCAGATACAATGGAAACTCCACACTGCATACAGACCCCAGAGTTCAGGGAAAGTTGAGCGAATGAATCGTACCTTGAAAGCCCAAATGTCTAAGCTTTGTCAGGAGACACAATTGAAGTGGCCCCAAGTGCTCCCCATAGCTTTATTCAGAATACGCTCAGCTCCTGTAAAGTCAACAGGATTTTCCCCTTTTGAAGTTTTGTATGGTAAACCCCCACCAATAGTGCAGGGAATCAAAGGAAGTCTAGCCCAAATTGGTTCAGAAATAACCAGACAAGAACTTCTAGCTCTTAGTTTTGTTCTGCAGACTCTCCATATGTGGATCCAAGATCAGTTGCCTATCAACTTGACGGAACCCTTGCATCCCTACCAGCCTGGTACCTCGGTGTGGATCAAAGATTGGAAGAAGACACCGTTGGAACCCCATTGGAAGGGACCGTACACCGTCATCCTGTCTACCCCAACTGCAGTAAAGGTAGCCGAGATCGACGCCTGGATCCACCACAGCAGAGTCAAGCCCGCCGCTGATCCTGAACCTGAGCAGTGGACAGCAGAACAGCATCTTGATGAACCCTTGCGAGTTACTTTGAGACGGCAACCAGCAGCTTAGACACTTCATCACAAGTGCTTTGCAGCAGCCAAGTCTTTCGAAGAGGATTGCTGTTTTCCATGCAGCAACAGCTTTGTTTCAACGAACCCAATTTGTGTGTGATTTGACACACTACTTTGAGACTACATTGACTAAGCCAGACTTCACAGGCCAACTGAAATTGCTAAAAAGTTGGTCAATGTGTACTGGACAACCTGAGGATCTTCAATCAACACTCAGCAACCGTTAAATTGCTTCATTAGCAAACGGGACGAAGAATAAAAGACCGCCGTGATCAAGATCAGCAAGCTGAGGATTCAGAAGAACTCCAATCAACATCGACATGTATCTTTACTTTTGCTTTGCTTTGGTTGCCTTCTTTGGAGGTTTTGAACAGACTCATGCTTTACCTCCATGCACTGCCTGCATTACTTCTACTAGAATAGGACTGAAAGTAACTCAGACTTTGCTTTATCATTCTTACTATACCTGCAAGGGGACAGTAACTCGGAGTATCTATAACACCACTGAACTAAATGTTTGCACTCATGGAAAAATTAAAACATGCTATAATCCGCATCAGAATCCATCCTATTACACGATGGAAATAAGATGGAAGGATGCAGATGGACCTATATTAGCTGCAACGCCACCACTTAAGGACATTACTAAACCTGCTGTTTTGAATTTTGATGCATGCAATGCTATTAATAGAGATAGTTATTCCACCTGTGGTACATGGGAGAAAGCGTATCGAAATGACCATAAGTATATGTGTCCAGAAGGTGCCACGGGATGGAGAAAGTGTACAGGTAAAAAGGAACCAGGCTATAGTACTGCCCCAGCAGCAGACTACTATTGCCCGTATTGGGGATGTGTTTTTTATGCTACCTGGAACACTGGTATAACTGATGAGAAAATAGATAAACGAATGGCTACTCTAACCAAGCCAACCACAAATGATAAATGTCAGAAAGATGCTTGTAACCCCTTACACTTACGTATACACAATCCCCATGCATGGAAACAAGGATATAAGTTTGGTTTACGTATTGCTGGAGGAGCAATAGATCCAGGGACCATTGTGTATATCAGATTGAATACCCAAGCCCACAAGTCATCTAAATATCATATTCATAATACTTTTTATGAAGCCATGCATGTAAATAAGTTTGAGATCCCTCACCCCTCACAGAATTTATTTCTAGAATTAGCCGGAGCAGTAGTATCTAGTCTTAAGATCACCGATTGTTATTTCTGTGGCGGAACCCAAATGGGAGATCAGTGGCCATGGGAAGCCCAAGAATTGAATTATTCCATGATTTACAATCAGACTGAATTACACAAGACTACCAGTGAATGGGTGTTAGCGCACTCAATCGTTGGACGTCTTTGCTATGCCAGAACTGGACCCCAGTTCACCCAAAAGGTAGGACAGCTGGTCTGTCTTAGCCAGAAGTACTATAATGCCACGACCAAGAAGATAGCATGGTGGTCAGGAATCGGACATCCTGAACCTCCTAACCCATTAGCCAGATTTCCTGAACTTGCAGGTCTATGGACTAACCTTGCTAAAGTCCAAGCCTGGCAAGCCCCACCTGGCCTATATTGGATCTGTGGAAACCGAGCATATGCACAACTCCCACCACACTGGGGAGGAGCATGTGTCTTAGGAACCATCAGACCTTCTTTCTTTCTTTTAAACACTGAACATGGAGAACAATTAGGATACCCAGTATACACTACCCACCGACACAAAAGAGCACTAAGACAGAAGAGAGAGGCCTTACAGATAGGCAAGTGGGAGAAATGGCAAGGTGATGATTGGCCACCAGAAAGAATCATTGAATATTATGGACCCGCCACTTGGAATGATGATGGTATGTATGGTTATCGTACCCCAATTTATATGATTAATCGTATTATTCGCTTACAAGCAGTAGTTGAAATAATAACTAACGAAACTAGTCATGCTCTTACGCTTTTAGCTAGACAAAGTACACAGATGCGCACTGCGATATATCAGAACCGCTTAGCACTTGATTATTTGTTAGCAGCTGAAGGAGGAGTATGTGGTAAACTGAACTTAACCAATTGCTGTTTGAAAATAGATGATAAAGGTCAAGTAGTTGAAGAAATTGCTAAAGATATGCAAAGACATGCTTATGTGCCAGTGCAGACTTGGCACTCATTGAAATTTCCTAATTGGTTTGCTAACCTCTTTTCATGGGTGGGAGGATTTAAGACTTTTATCGTATTGGTACTAATCCTTGTTGCTGTTATTTTCTTATTACCATGTTTAATCCCATGTTGTATGCGTTCCATTCATAATACTATTGATAGTACAGTAGAGCGGAAGACCGCAACAAAAATCATGGCTTTATATACAGCCAGTCCTGGTAGAAATCCTTTAGCCAGGATGTGATTCTTCAGAAAGTGATTTAATTCTCACACCTTATTAAGTAATAGGGTGAGATTAATCAAAGGGGGGAATGTGGCAGGTGCAGGCCTATGACCCACAGTGTCCGAACATAAGCAGGCCAGCATGGCTAGCTTGACCTGTAAATGAGGCCTGTGGAGAGGCATATAGGATTGCACATCCCCCAATATGCTGCTATTGTAAGATAGAACTCAGTAGAAGTATTGAATTAGCTTAGGTAAGCAGAACTGCAGTATTGAAAGATGGAAAAATACAGAAAAGACATGTTTAAAAGTTACTGATAAGAAAAAGTACATCTGCAAAGAAATAATTAGGAGTGCTGACAGATGAGTTGCAGAGCCCAGCTCCTCTGCACGTACAAATTGGTTCTATAACCTTGAGAGTGTGAAAGTAACAAGTTGATGAACTGACCATTGTAATTGGGACTAGAAGGGGGGTATGCAGGTGTCATGCCCACTGGAGGGACATAATTGGATAAACTTATCAGTACCGGGACCAATAGAAGAGGTACGGGAGGTACGGGAGGTTACCGGGACCAATGAAATGTTTTTCTATACCTAGAATGGAACAGAAGTCTATAAAAGTTGTTGTAATGCTTGAAAACTTTGCTCAGCCATTTTGAAATTGATTGGTTCGAGACTTGTGCACAAATAAATGATTTGGACCTTCTGAACAGACTCCTGGTATCATTGGTTTGTCTGCGCTTTGCTGCTACACAATAGGGGATGAGAGAGGAGATTTGATGGAGTAGAGACTATGACATTGGTGTTTACAAGTTAGTGAAAGGGTAAAATGTAGGGTCCGATACGCAGTGCTGGCGGCTAGTGCTTCTAAAGCGACTAGACGCCCGTGCTGAACTGTAACCCCATATGTTCAATGCCAGGGCTATATCTGGCCACCAGCACTGAATATCCAGTTTGGCCACAGAACCCAGAAGCTAATAGTATCTGATTGTAACGCACCTTGATCTACTACTGGAAAGGCGTGAACGAAATACTGCCAAAATAGCAACTGCATTGTCTGGTGAAACCAGATATTCAGTAACAGATGCCAAATAAGCTCTGGCACTGAATATCCAGTTTAAATTTAAGCTGCGATAGCCAGGCACTTTAAAAGCACAGATCGCTATTGTTGAAATTCATCCTCGTTTTTTTTTTTAAGTTTCAATAAATCTTTATTTAAAAATAAACAAGAATTACAATCAAGTCCACATCAAGAGGAAAGCTGGTGGAATCATATGCATCAAGCAGTAAACATTAAACACTTTTAAAAACAAGAGAAAAGAAAAAGAAGAAAAAAAAGTACTATCAAACATTTACTGCAGAGAAAAATCCATAAACAAAGCCCAAGTATACCTTAACCCTTTTCACTAGGAAAGGAAGGAGATAAATTTAACCATTTTCTTTAGTTAACAGAAAAGCTTCTAGCTGATCAGATTCCATAAATACATACTTAACCCGCTCATAAATCAAAATACACTTACAAAGATATTTCAAGAAAAAAGAAGCCCCTATTGCCAAGGACCAAGATTTTAACAAAAGAAAAGCTTTCCTGCGCTTTTGGGTGAGTCTACAAACATCCGGAAATATCTGAATTGTATTACCACAAAATACCTGATCTTTCTTAGAAAAATACAATCGCTTTATCAAATTTTTATCCACAAGAGACAAAAAAGAAACTATTAAAGTAGCTCGCTGAGTAATCTCATTAGTGGAAGACTCCAAAAAGGCAGAAACATCTAATGACTGAGAAAAAGGAGGATTTACTCCTTCCTGAGCAATAGGAGAAGAGGCTTCTGTTGCAGCCAAAATAGGAACATAATAAACTGAGGAAAATTTAATAGCATCTACATCTTCAATTAATAACACCTCCTTAAAGTACTTATACAAAAATATATTTGGAGGAGTAGCCTAGTGGTTAGAGCAACTGCCTAGTACCCAAAAGATCAAGGGTTCAATCCCCACTGGCACTCCTTGTGACCTCAGGCAAATCACTTTTCCTCCATTGCCTCCAAAGAAAAGACTGATAATCTAATTCCAGTGATACATTGCTAAGAAAACCCAGAGGTAGCTGGGTTGCTATGAGTCAACACTGACTTGATGGCACTAAAAAAAAAAAAATATTTGGAGAAAGATAATGAGTACAGGGAAAATTTAAAAGACTTAAGTTTTTAACACAAGCTGCATTTTCTAGTGCTTCTAATTGATGATGAATAGTAACACTATCTCATATGGAGGAGGAAACTGCAGCCTGAGCCACTGAAACCTGACCCTCCAACTTATTCAAACACAAATTACAAATAGCAATAGAGTAATCATGAGCTGCCAACTTCTGCACAACCTCTTTAGAAAATTGCGAGACATGGGAGAGAGATGTACGCAGTGAAAACTCCATGCCTGCATCAAGCTCCCACACATCCCGCAAAGATACTTCCACCGGGGGGAATGACAGTTCAAACAGAAGCAGAAAAATCCAAAATGGAAGGCAAAGAAATCATTTTCTGTTTATCTGATTCAGACACCAAAGAAGCATCTTCCTGATTACCAGTAGAACGTTCTCCCGCAGGTTGACCCTCACCGGGGGGGCTCAATATTCACAAACAATACTTCCTGACCAGGGAGGGCAGACCCCAGCGCAATTCAGGAGAACTCTGAAACAGTACTCACGGACGAGATGTCTTGTACCGACTGTTCCGCCTGGACGCTCTGTAAATGACGATCCATAGGACAAACTATTTTGATAGACTTTGAGCCCAGAGCTGGAAACACTTTCTTTCTTCATTTGCCCATGGAACCTCCAAATTACTCCTCAAAGCTCCAAAGGGGCGTGACATGCCCCTTTGGTCACGCCCCTTCAGGCACGTGCCTACGGTTGTGCGCCCGTGGGTCACGTTCTGCGGTGGGCCATCAAATTTGTAGCGGCGCAGGGAGGACAGGACTGCAAAAATCCTCCTCCACCACCCGCAGTAGCTCACGGGCACTGGCAGAATCTCCACCAATGATCCCGGCGTTCCGCAGTGGGCCGTCGAATTTGTAGCGGCCCAGGGAGGGTGGGACTGCAAAACTCCTCCTCCACCACCCACTGTAGCTCATGGGCACCAGCAGAATCTCCACCAATGATCCCCATCCTCAGTTTATTTATGAACCGTCTATGCAAGACCATATCAAAAGCTTTGATGAAATTCAAGAAAAGCACATCTAGTGCATGATCTTTATCAAATTCATTAGTGTCATTGATCATATTTGTTTGATTTGATCTCATCTAACCATGCTGAGATTTTGCCACCCACTGAATTCTAGATACTTTATTATCTCTTCCTTCCGTACAGCCTCCATTAATTTTCTCACTATTTGCGCATAGATTCCAATCTCCTCTCTATTACCAATTTTAGGAAAAGAGACAATGTCCACCCTTAACCAGTCTCATGGTATCACTTCTATCATCAAAATCTATTGAACAGATCCCTCAGAAGACCCGTGAAAGTCTTTCTGTGTTCACTTAATATCCCAGGATTTATCTTATCCAGCACTTTTTCCACTTTCAATCTTGTTTATATTGCACAATTCTCTAAATGGCGGTCATAGTAGCATAGTAACATAGTATATGATACAGAGAAAGACCAGTGTGGTCCATCTAGTCTGCCTAGCAAGGCGGCAAGTGTAGGTGCAACTGCCACTTCGTGCAGGTCACCCCTCCCCATGCCTTTGTTTAGGGGTGTACCCACCGCTCCGTGTAGGTCACCCCTATTTGTTCAGATATAAGAGAGAGTTATGTTTATTTCTTTAATCAAGTTTATTCCAGTTTACAACACAAAGGCAAAAAAATACATCAATAAAATCCAAAACAGAAACACACAACTCCCAAAACAAACACAACAAAAAATACAGTAAAGATGGAAGATGGCTCTGAAACCCACAACCCTACAAGCCCCCAAAGGCTTGTTCACAAAAGTATGTCTTCAAAAGTTTTTTATAAAGACTTCAATGAATCAGTCTGCCATATGTAAAGAGGAAGTCTGTGGCCACCCAAGTGTACGTCTATGTTCCTGAAAGCCAGAGAAATAGATGTCCTTGGCGTTTTTCTGTATGTTCTGCCCTGGATGTCCCTGATTTAACTTAAAATCAAAAAGAACACAGGCTCCTCTCCTCAAATGATTAAAACAAATTCTCAACAGCATACAAAAAATGTTTTTGTCGGACAAGGAACCCCAGGCAAGAACTTCTTAACTGAAGGTTCACGTCCTTTTTATTCAAAATGCAGTAAAACCTTTTGAAACTGCCAAAAAACGTTTTCATGAAGAAAGTACTTAACTGAAGTTCATCAGTGATTTTCCACCTTCACTGATGAACTTCAGTTAAGTATTTTCTTCATGAAAACGTTTTTTGGCAGTTTCAAAAGGTTTTACTGCATTTTGAATAAAAAGGACGTGAACCTTCAGTAAAGAAGTTCTTGCCTGGGGTTCCTTGTCCGACAAAAACATTTTTGTATGCTGTTGAGAATTTGTTTTGATAATTTGAGGAGAGGAGCCTGTGTTCTTGTTTGATTATTTGGGTGGCAGTGTTTCCCTTGCCCTGGGGTTTTGTTTGTTGGATTTACCTGATTTAACTTAGACATCTTTTCTAAAATTCCCCTCAATATACTAAAATTTTAAATAAAATTACAATAAGTACAAAAATCAAATCAATACAAATCCAAACAAGTAAAAACATCAACTAAATATTCAAATCTCCTAATTCTATAGCCATGGGGCCACAAAATAAAATGCCAATAGCCCAGTAAACTCCAAGCGTGCAAGGTAGACTGAAGGGACATGTACTCCTGTTAACAAATTCCTCCCTCCCCAATCCTCTAATAACCCCCAAACGTTTACTGACTACAACACCCAACCAAATGAGCCAACCCCCTCAAACTCCTGGAGCAATTTTGACCATCTTACATTAGAAAATGTATCTAATGTCATAAAGACCTTAAATGCCTCAACCTCTGCTCTCGACCCTTGCCCTGTCCCCTGGATGAAATCTACCAAAAGTTCTCTCAGCCCATACATCCTGTATATTGTTCAAACATCCCTCCAAACTGGCTCTGTACCACCACCTCTAAAGAGTGCCACCATCCGCCCTACCCTAAAAGGAACAAAGCTTGACCCTAATTCTCCTACTTCTTACAGACCCATCTCTAGTATCCCTTTCCTGGCTAAAATAACTGAGAAACTGGTCCAAACTCAACTTCAGAACTATATTGATGAACACTCCCCCCTCAACCTATTCCAACATGGTTTCAAAAAGAATCATGGAGTCGAAACCCTTCTTACTTCCCTACTCAATTCCTTATACCTCCACACACAGAACCCCTCCCAAGGATGTCTTCTTATATTCCTTGACTTATCAGCTGCTTTCGACTCCCTCCCTCACCATCATCTCCTAAGCAGACTTCACGAAATAGAACCCTGAATTGGTTCCGTTCCTACCTAGATAACAGAACCCAACAGGTTCGTATTGGAAACAATACCTCCCTCCCATTCATCCTAAAACAAGGTGTCCCCCAAGGATCCAGCCTTTCTGCTCTGCTATTTAACATCTTCCTCCAACCTGTCTGCAAGATCTTCCAAAGCTATGACATTCAGTATCAGCTTTATGCAGACGACATGATGTGCTTCACCCCTTTTAACCTTTCTAACCCTGACTTTTCTAAACTGAGTAAATGCCTAACTAATCTAAAATCATGGCTCTCCCAACATAACCTCTTAATCAACCAATCCAAAACTGAGGTTCTCCAGGTATTTTCCAATCCTACATACACCCCACCTCCCACTCTCACTATTGGTGATCTCACACTTACTATAAAAAACCAAGTGAAATATCTTGGTATTATCCTGGATCAGAACCTTTCCTTCACTGACCAAATAAAGAGAACCACTAATATAATATACGCAAAGATCCATACCCTCCGCAACCTCAAAGCCCTCCTAAGACCTAACTCCTTTTGTACTGTCTGTCAGGCCCTCACAATCCCTTTTCTCGACTACTGTAACCATATCTATCATGGCCTCGCCAAGAACTCTATTCAACTTCTCCAACTTGCCCAGAACACGATAGCGCGGCTTATAACCAACAACCCCAGACGTTCCCACATCACACCTATCCTCTATGATCTCCACTGGCTCCCCAGCCAATACAGAGTTCAATTCAAGGTACTCATGTTCAATTCAAGGTACTCATGCTTATACATAAAATTATCTCCAATGAGTCAGCTCCATGCCTCTCCCCTCTCCTTCTCTCCTCCAACAGCACAAGATCACGCCGCACCATTACAAAAAACTTACTGACCATCCCTATAAACAAGAGACGCTCTAAACAATTGACAAGTAACAAGGCCTTCTCCCTCTATGCTCCATCCTTATGGAATTCCCTTCCTCACGAACTTCGGAACTCTTCAAACCACTCTGAGTTCCGAAAAAAGTTGAAAACCCATCTTTTCCTTGAACACTTTTCCCTTCCACCTTAGCTCATAACCTTTACTCCCTCCTCCCTATTCTTTCTGCTAAACTCAAATTCTTTAACACAACCATATGGCTTATTGTAAATTCATATGTAAATAGTTGATTGTTGAACTTTGTATATAGTTCTTCTTGTTACCATATGTATTCATTGTTATCTTGTTCCATGTAAACAGTTGAAACATACTGCTAATTTGTTCTATGTAAACCGTCTTTGCTTGTAGAAAGACGGTATATAAAATCCGTTAAATAAATAAATAAATAAATAACAAACAGCTGACCTTTTGCAATTTTCTCTTCAGTAAAGCTGAACAAAAGTTTCTGTTTTCCATTTCTGCTTTCCCCATTACCATCCACAGAGAGCTCTTTTTCTCCTATTAGTCTTATAGCCCACCTCTGCATCCTCCTTTAATTTAATTTAATTGGAGTACTTCTATCTCACTTAACCAAAAGCGTTCAAGGTGGGTTAGAGAGAAGCTAACTAAATTAATGCAATAAAATGAATAAAACACCATAACAATTCAAAAAGGATATAAATTATAAACATAATGGGTGTTATTTTAAAAGTGCTATTCGCAGTTTGGATGTCTGCACATGGGCATGCAAGCATCCAAATCACAGAGATGACCCCAGCGCCAATTAAGAAGTTGGGTCTGTGGACATCCTCATCACAAGGATATCCATGTCCAGATGAGGGCATGGTGGAGCCATGACTGGGGCATACCTAAGAACCTGGATGTCCTGCGCCTGATCTCAGAAATGCCCAAGTTGCGCCTAAGGCTAAACCCGCTGCAGGCACGAACAGGCATCTGAAAGTGCTTGTTTTGTCAGGCAAACATCTGGAAGGTAAGGAGAAGGAGCTTCCTTAATACTCTCTGTATTTTACAACATGTCAACGTATATTGACGCGGAATGGGAGTTCTGTTTTCACTTTGCTATGCTGCTGGATATCCCCTGATGCCAGCTTGCCTGAGATGGACATCCCTGATACAAGCATCCCTAATGAGGAAGTCTGTGGCCACCCATGTGTACGTCAACTTTGGGGAAGTCTATGTTCCTGAAATCAGCCAGAGAAATAGATGTCCTTGGCATTTTTCTGCATGTTCTGCCCTGCATGTCCCTGACTTAACGTAGATGTCTTTTCAAAAATCCCCCTCAAAATACTAAAAATTTAAATAAAATTACAATAAGTACAAAAATCAAATCAATACAAATCCAAACAAGTAAAAACATTGACTAAAAATTCAAATCTCCTAATCCTCACATCATCTTAAAGCCCTCTATTAGCCTAATCCCAGCCACTAGTCAAACAGACTGTCAGATGAATAATATTTATATTTATGTTAAGCCCTTCTGAAATGACTAAATTTTCACACTTGAACAAAAGGCCATATAATCATTCAAGTCTCTCACACTTGGGGGTAGTGTGTTCCACGGACATGCTGATCTGCAACTCAAATATCTCAAATGTAACCTTTAGCCAAAAACATATTGGCAAAGGAAGACGTAGGGGTACGTTTACTAAACCGTATTAAAGTGCGCTCTGTGACATTATCGCGCGATAAGGTACCTTATCGCGCGATAATGGCGCTTTTTTAGGCGCACAGGTACCTTATCGCGCGATAACGTGCGCAGCGGTGCAAATGAGTGCTGAAGATGGGAAAGGCTCCCGGAGGGCGGAGGAAGGCTCCCCAGGGGCAGAGAGAAGGGGTCAATGGGTGGAGAGTGGGAGGGGAGAGGCTCCCCGCACACTAACGCTGTGAAATCCGAGGCTGAAAACTAACGCCAGTGAAACCCTGGCGTTAGAGCTGATTTAAAGGGAAGCGAAACCATTTCTGTCAGCAATGTACAGCAAAACCAGAGAAACCTACAAAAAAGTGATAAGTGTGATACATGTGCACGGCACAAAAGTGCAAATAAACATTGAAAATGACCCCAACAAAATATAAAAAAAACATAACCAAGCTGGGCAATAGTGATATTAATGGGAAACATCAAAAAACACTCCAAAGAAAGCTCCAAAAAAAAGATATGAATTTTGGAAGGGTCTACGCTCCGTCCCCATACAAGGCGAATGATCCCACAGTGAAATAGCGCTGATCAGGGTTTCCCTCTCCATTGGACAGGTTTCCTATGGCATGCACATGTTCCACAACAGCAGGGCGGGCATGTCGGAATGGGCAACTGGACAGATACTGGGAAAGGGGACACAGAGGGCTGCAGACGGCACATGCTGTGCTGCAGCTGGGCCACAGTGCGGATTAGGGTGATGCCTAGGTGGCCCATAGGAATGCTGAAACCTTAGAGCAGCCAGACAGCAACTGATGAGGGCCCAGCATGGGCACAGTGTCACAGGGGATAGTACCCAGTAGGTACCCCCAAGGGCACAGAACAGTGGCAGGCGGTTCTGGGGGGAAGCGTGGACATCTATGCAGGCACCCCTACCCTAGAATTCTCACCATAGGCAGCCGCCTACTCGCACACTGGATGGCCTGAGACTGCGCTCCACCAGCACCACCAGCAGAAGGGTATGTCAGCAGGGTGGCAGAGGGGCACTTGTGGTGGAGGGGGCAGTGGCAGCTGCCCAGAGCAGACCGTGGCCTAGCCCTGTGTAGGTGGGTGCCATGCACGGCAACAGACAGGCCCTGTCTGATGAACAGTCACGGTATCTGCAGGGAACACATGGTCTCTGTGGCAACACAGTGGTGCAGTGCACACAGCCAGTGTGTTCAGGAGCAGAAAGTCACAGGTTCAAGTCCCAGCTGTGGTTCCTGTCAACCCAGCCCCCATATTTTACCCACTACTAAAACGTGCCAATACAGACAGAACCTTTATTGCAGATGACGTAAACATACCCAAAACACCTACATTTTACCCTACAGAGCACAGATACCATAAACAGGCGCATTACCTAGAGCAGAGTCTCCCAAATGCAGTCCTGGAGGGCCAAACACCATTCAGGTTCCATGCTGCCTCTAATGAAGATGCCTGTGCTGCATTTCTATGCACCGCCCCCATGGTATGCAGATGTATCTCATGCATATTCATGAGGGACAGCATAAAAACGCGAACAGTGTTTGGCACACCAGGACTGCAGTTGGGAACCTCTGCCGTAAAGCAGCAGCCAACAGGGGCAGACACACGAACACCCACAGGCTCCATTAGCCAATGCCTCCTGGAGAGGCAGGACATTGGGCCCTGCGTGCATCTCCCAATACTAGCACTTGCATACCTTAGCAATGCCACATAAACCTGGGAATATGGTACACAGCTATCAAAAGGTTGCTATGATTACTGGCAGATAGCAATTCCTAAGTTAAGCACAATTTGCTGATTGAGCTGCATCATAGCAACCTTTCTGATGTCTGTGGAGTGTGCTTCAGGTCTGGTGTCTGACAGTGTTTACCACCCTGGGGAGTGACCCCAACAGTATTGCGTACCATATCCATGTCTGCACTGTGCCCAGGACTGGTGCGGTGCCCAGGGCTGCCAAACACCTCTATAGTTGCACAATGCTGGCATAGGTGTGGGAGTGTGTGTCTGTCTATCCAGTGTGTGGTGGCTGCAAACACCCTCCACAGCCCACACTGCCAGCACTGTTGCCAGTATTGGCCTGCCAATGTGCATAATGAGGAGCAAGGTACCATGGGTATAGCCCGGACAGGGTGGCCTGGCCAGAATGCATCTGCACATGGCATAGGGCAATGGCTGAGACATTGTAGTGCCCGGCCACCACCTGCACAGACAGGGTGGCCTCAGCATGTTCTGCTGGGAGATCACTCTCACCCTGACTGAGCAGTGACCATGGCATGTCTAGGTTCCCCCATAGTGCTGTATAATATTTCTCTCATGTGATATTTATGGGTTCCCTTTTGGGGTCCAATCACTGACTTATCTGCTTGGTGTGTATGCATCTCCACCAGGAACATGCACTATGGCCTAGCTAGCAGACTGTCTGCAGCTAGTATGTGTCTTGCTGGAGCACCTTGCAGGGTGCAGCGGCTGGAGTTTGCTGCAGGAGAATATCAGATAGTGGTGGGGTGCAGCTGAGCACTTACAGGCCTAATGTCTGTCTGCTATTGCTTTATGGATGTGTACAGAGCTGCATTGACTGCCCTGTAGGGTGTCTGTTCCCCAGCAGGACTGGGGTTGATGGTCCCCTCTACTGCCACCATTGCAGGGAGGTAGAATGTGGATCTGTTGGTGGGAGACCCTGTTTCCCACCCTCAGCCCCAGAGGGTGGGTTGGGTGGTGGTACATAATCCTCCTATGGGTCCATAAGGGCTAAACCTGACTGAGAAATACAGATGTATCCAAGGTGTGTCTGCAGGAACTACCTATCTCACACACTAGCACTGCTGGGGACCTGCAGCATGGCCTATTTCTGCTATGGAAGGTGCTGTGGACCTGGTGCTGGGCGCCCCACCTCACCCTCAGGGTGAGCACAGTACCCGCACAATGTGATGGTGCGAAGCTACTCTGTGCCAGTAACACACATGGTCAGTTCCCCCTACCAGGACGAGGTGCTGTGGAGGCGCATACCCCATCTTGTGATCATCTGTAGACTTCTGATTTGCATGTGCAGTGCATCATGGGTACGGGTGGGTTAACCCTATCCTGGTGACCACAGCGGACTGTTTGTGTGGTGACATGGAGTCCTTCTGCAGCCAGCCACGGGTTTGTTAGCAGCTGTAGCCCACTGGTTTCTTCACTGCCTATGGAGGCAGAGGTCATGGGTTCAAACCCACAGTAGGGTTATTTGATAGGGCTGTCCAAAGCATTGTCTATTTTTAATGTACATTAGTGCTGCCAGCAAAAACACCCTCAGAGTACTGTAACCATAAGGTGCCTCAGAAGGCCTTATGGTTGCAGTCCATATAGGGTGCCTTATAAGGTGTCCTATGGAGCGCCTTATAGGGTGCCCTATAGGGGACATTATAGGGTGCCGTGGTGGACAGTGCACTTTATAATGTGCCCAATGGAGTGCCTTATGTGGCACCTTAGGTTACGGCACGTGAGGGTGTGTTTGCTGGCAGCAATAATTAAAATACAAATAAAATGCCTCAAGAAACAATACATGTTAAAGCTGATGCCTCAGCCAGCCTTATGCATTAGTCACACTGGGGGATCAAACTCATGACCCCTGTATCATTAGTCAGTGTATTAACCATTGTGCTACACCTCGGTTTCTATGTTTGTATGTCTGCGCGCCTACTTAAGAGTACCGAGCGGTAACACGCTTAGCAGCGCTTCGCCCGATAATATGCGCAGCAGCGCGCGTTATCGCGGTGATAATCCCATTTTGCTACTTTAAGACTGAAACGCCCACTCCTTTTATGGCATCCTGCACACTATCGCCGGGCTCATGTTAAGACGGTTTAGTAAACATACTCCTTAGAGTCCGATTCAGATAGGGGCACGTCTGAGCTGTCCGGATGGCACCAAGCAAGATGGGCCTGTTTGGACCTGATTCTAGACCGCGGGAACAAACATCCCTGCAGTAGCTAGAATTGGGCCCGAGAACGGCCCGGCATGCCCCTGCCGCCTATGGTGACATCCTTCCTGCAGGCACCCCTGACTCCTGCGTCCTCTGCCCTCCTTTTCCCTGCAGTGGCCTGGATTGGGTGGTGGGGACCCCAATGCACCAGGCACTAGCCCCGGGGAGGGATCCCCATGACTGATCTCCAGGTTTCTGCTGCTTATGGTGGAATAAGCAGCGCATCCCAATGGCCTGGCAGGATGTTCAGGACCATGACCTGAATCAGCTCTGTACATCCTGCTGGGCTGGCCTGCCCCCACTCCTCCCCAATCCCGTTCCCTACTGCCCGCCACCGGCTCTCCCCGTCCTGATGCTCAGGACATACAGGGAGAGTTGGAGCGGGAATTAGGTCCGGTCAGCTTGTGGGGCTACACGTCCCACTGAGATGTGCAGCCCCGCAACCCACGTCCAAGAATTGGGCCCTTACCTACTGCTTCCCATAAGCCAATGCAATCTTAAGAAGGAATTCCATGCTAACACTTTCAATATATATACTGGAGCTAAACCAAAAAGCAAAGAATAACAGAAAACTCTTATCTAAATAGGCAACCAATGTCATTTGTCCCAAAGTAGAGCAGTTCTGTTCCACTGACTCCCTCCTTTCACTGACATACTGTACCTGAAAAAAGTCTTGTCACCCCACTTTACCATCTTACCTATGTTTCCTTCCATTCTTCATTCTTGCCTTTCTGTTTTCCTTCCCCGCTTTTTTCAGTTTCACCAGAATCTCACTGATTCCACAGATGTGATGGTTCAGTAAACATCTGGTAGATGAAGGTGTCCTCCCAGTAGCATGTCTCCCTTCATTGCTGTTTAATGTATGTCTGACTAGATCTCTCTCCAACTCTTGTCTCTGCCAATGTGCATGAAAGTTTTCTGTTCTTATCACTATACCTCCAGCATTTCAGTGGCTTTAATACTATTGTTTATGTTGTTTATGTAAACTGCTAGTCCCAGGAGGTATGGAAGATCCCTAAAGTTTCTGCCAATAGTGCTGTGTAATCTGGAGTAGGCCCATCCTTAGATTAATTTCCCTAGTCTAACTTTATTCAAAGATACCGTATTGCCCGGTACACCATAGTGTGAGTTCTCAGAAGAAGTATTTGAACAAAAGAGCAACGGGTCCTGAATCAGAAAGCCACAGTGCTGATGATATAGTGAATTCATATGCAACACCTGCCCTAGCTTTGCAGGAAAGAACTGCATCTAAAGAGCAAGCAAAATTTTATAGTTGAGCTACACTGCGATGGTTATTGGAAGCATATTTAATAATTGGCTGTATGTATAAGTATGTTATGAGATCAAAACCCAAACAAAACTGTAATGGAGGGTTTGGCTGGAGTTTAAATTCAAAGAGGGATGCGGCAGAATTGCCACCTAAGATGTGCCAGTCCCTGGGAGACTCTTTCATTAGCAGCAGGCTCTGGAATAAACATGAAACTTGATCTGATGATCCCTTGCCTTGATACCACATAGACTGCTGCTAATTATGAGGCTGCTTGACAAGCGAACAGTGCTCCATATTTATAATAGAACTACAGACTAACTCAGCCAATTTGTAATTTTAACATCTTATTTTCCGGCAAAACCATAACAAGTGTGCTGAAAATAAATTAATGAGAATACCATTTTAGAGCTAGTGGAATTAGGAAGAAAGTATAGTATTTGGTGTGCAATCCAATTAGCTTTGCTACTTTAGTTAACCCTATTGCATGAGGGATTTTTTTTTTTTCGTCTTGAAGAGCAATTTTATTCAATACGCAAAGGTTGTTTTACATTTTAGCTTTTCTGTGACAGGACACCTAGGTATATGGTGGCAGATGTTTTCAGCTATATCACAAAAGGAGTTAGAAATCACAGCACTGGGAAACAAAATTCCAGCCAGGTGAGATAAGCCCAAGTGTTTGGAAAGTCCTAAGGGTTTTACCTTGTAGCAGGCTCCCATTTGATTTTGGACATCTAGACTGTGCTAATATCGATATGTGTGAACGCATCTTATTTTAGCGGAACTCACAGGCTGAATTACTTCCTTGCCCTGCATGGCTTCTATTCTCCGCCACAACTCTTCAGAAAGCATGCTTACCTCAGCTCCTGAATCCAGAAAAGCTTGAGCGGTAATTCCCTGTATTTCCACAGACAGAAGAAATCCCTGTTTATCTTCCACATGACTATCCGCTATCAAGGCAGTCTTAACAAAACAGTGTTTTTGCGCATGTCCCTCTTGCCCACATTTGTAACATCTTAGCCTACTCTTAGAGCTTTTCCATAAAGGCATGCACATTTTTATCGGGTCCTCATGCACCCTTACGTTCCTTTCTAATCTGCGACGGCCTGACTCCTGAGAAGTAGTGCTAGCTCTCTGGGCAGTTAGCTCTGCCTCAATGTATCTCTCAGAGAGTGCAACAGTTTCTTGGGGAGTTTTGCAATTCTGCAAGATTAGGAAGGTGCGGATTCCTTGGGGTAGAGTGTTCATATATTGCTCCAATACCAAATCATCAAGTATTGACTCCACCGACCTCCCTTCCGGAGTTAACCACTTGTCAATCAAGCTTCTAATCCTGTGACATAATGACTTAGGAGTCTCACTCGGCTTCAGTCTCACACTCCTTAAACGTGTGTGGTAGACCAAAGGAGTGAGCCCTAATCTCTCTCTTATGGCCTTTTTCAATTCCTCATAGTTGGCAGCCATAGCAGCAGGCATGGCGCGGTAAGCGGCCATCGCTTCCCCAGTAAGGGATGCTGCTAGTCTTAGCGCCCAGTGTTCTTGAGGCCAAGAGCTAAGGCAAGCCACTCTCTCAAAGCTCTCAAGAAAGTCATCCACATCATCCTGATTAGTTAGCTGCCCAAAGTTGAACAAAGTTCCTGTCTGTAGACCAACAGGGTGTACAGTGTCTGTTAAAGTGGAACCTGTATTGGATGTTGATGGTCCAGCGGCTTGCTTCCTCTCTTTTATCCATTCCTCCATGAGAGTCAGTAGCGGTTGCTGCTGTTCACATAGGCTTGCGTTGGCCTTTTCCTGTGCCTCTAACGCAAGATCTCTCTGGCGCTCCAGCTGCGTCGCCATCCAGTGAAAAGTCTCCTTGGCATCCATCGCCATCTTGGGATACCTGAAACAAAATCAAAAAGAGACAGACCCAAGTGCGGAATCACAGAACACTTGTCTATCTACACTTTTTCCCCTTTTTTTTTTTTTCTTCCTAGTCACCACTAGGCTGCACCCTTGCCCTGGTATCCTGGTTACCCGTGGTGGATACCCTTTACCTGGCTCAGGTGGTATACAAGCACGTCAGGAACAGAAGATCCTGTAGTCCTGCAGTCTCCTTCCTTGTCCGGGCTCGTCAGCTCTTCGGCTGGGCACCTCCTGGAAGTCAGCTCCTGCAGCTCTTGGTATAGCTACTTCTTGTGCCTGCGCAGTATCCTCAATACTACGCCACTTTGCCACCCACCCACTCCCTGGACCTTGAGGGTTAAGGGAGGGGCTGGCCTTGGTTGCCCTTGAGGGTAAGGTTGTAGTTGTGTTGCTGCTCAAGTAGTAAGGCAGGGCAAAGAAAATTTCTTTTGTGAGGTTTATTTCCCGCTTTCGCAGTTCAAATGCAGCAGACGTAAAGGAAATAATGTAGCATAAAACAAGGCTGAGAAACTTAACTAAACAAGGCTTTTTACTGCTTGGCTAAATGTCCATTCTGGATCACATTCAATTGTCATGTGACCTCCTTTCAGTAACGTAACAGAAAACTGGTAACAGCAATGCTCCTGAATTGCACACAATATGCTTTCACTTATTCTCTTCACATAAGCTTCTTTAGAATAGCAATCAGAGAGGTTATTTTGCTATATTCTTTCATAAAACATTGGCAAGCATATTACTTAAATGTCCTTTTGAATCACACATGTAGAGCAGTCCATCGGGACTTCCTGCTCTGTAGACGGCAGAGAAATTAAAGGCATTTCTTCCTCACAGCTGCTCATAGGCTTTGCTACGTTATTGGGAGAAACTGCTCTGCTCTTAAGGAACTCCTTGAATTCAGTGAGAAGTAATTCAGCCTGTGTATTTTCTGAACTAGACTGAGGATATCCTCCTTCAGGTAAATGCTTGTTTACAGTTCTTATCTCTTGGCAATTATCAGTGCTTCTATTTGGACAAGAGCTCAGCTTGTAAGCATTTCCCTTCCCCCACCTATCTCCAAATCAAAGTGCAGGGTAAAACGCTTCAGCTGTGCTTGGAGAGTCTTTCAGAGTTTTAAAAGGAAAACAGTCAGGCTTCTCTTGGCTTAACCAATTACTACCAAACTTTCTGCCTTTGTCCTGTCTTTCACAATTAAAGTTCACTCTTTCTGGCTTCCCACTGTTAAGCTTGCTAGCCGTTCTAAACCCACCAGATACCTTTTGCTGGTGCTTCTTCCAGGGTATTTCTTTCTCCCACTGCCACCTGTTCCAAGGTTCTACTTGGTCCTTTAAACTCCTGAGCTGCAGCCTTGGGTCTCTCAGTGCCTTTGAATGCTTCTGCTTACAGAAGTCTTTCTTTGCCCCTGAGTCTCCCAAGTCCTGTCTGCTCCTTCGTGGATCACAGCTGCTTAGTGGTTCTCTCACCAACGGTTCCTGTTCCTGGTCATCTGACCTGTTCTCATCCAGGTGCTTGTGTCCTGACTCCTCCTCTCCTTGCTCCACTCCTTGCCGAAGTACTAACTGATGCTCTCTTTGCCCTTCTCGCCGTTGTCCTAACTGTTTCTGTTTCTGGGTTCTTAACAAGCTGTTTGAGTACTGCACTGCCCGCCTCCTGCTTGGGCGTGCCCAATCAGAGACTTGGCTCCTCACCTGCCTTGAGGTGAGGTGTGGTTCCTGATTAGCTCTGTGTTTCTTTATCTCAGAAGAGAAAATCCTGCATTCCGCTGCAGTACCGGTTCTCTCCACCGGATCACTATCAGTTTCCATTGCTTCACAAGAGTCTCCTACATCACAACATACCATGCATTGGTTTCTATTCTCGATATACAATACCTCCAGAACATTAGCATAGCTTAGTAAACATGCCCCTTTGCCATCAAAATATATCTAATGTTTAAATAAAATTATGGTCCACTTTTATTTACATAAACTTTGTGTAGAAGTGAATATTCCCACACTACACACAACTATGTCTACTTATTTAAATTCTCAAATGTAAACTCATTCTCAGTGAGACTTTCCATGCGGAGCTCTATGCATCATGGAGCAGACTCTCCCTTACCACATTATGCCTAAGCGGAAGGGCAAGCCCCAGCCAACCCTTTGGGGCTGGTGGCAGGAGAAACAGGACAGCTTACTTTGGACAGATTTGGAGTCCATTCGATGGCGGAATCAACAGCTACCTTGGACAGCTCTGGTACTGTGTCCCTGGAATGGAACACAGAGAGGGTGTCATTTAACTCTGAAGACCGTTCCCTTCCCCAGCATCCTGGAAGTGCTCTGCTGGGGGGGATGAGTTCTCATGATCATGAGCACTGAAGCTGTGCTGGAGGCAGGAGATTCAATGGGCTCCCCCTTCGCCCAGTCTTCCCCCGATATTTCAAGCTTGAGGCAGCAAAAAGGAGGTAAGCCTGAGGTCCATCATTTCAGAGGGAGCCCTTGAGTTTCTTCTGGCAGGAAGAATTCAGTGATTACCCTTAAGGGACTGTATGATTCAATCAAATCCTTGAATGTGTCCCTGAGTTCAAATCTACAACAAATTGGTGTGAAGGTTGACTTCTTGACCAAACTTGTTTCTGCTCAGAAGGTGGATATAGTCCAACACTCTGCTAAGCTGAAGCTGCTTGAAGAACCGAAGGGGGAGCTGAGGGCAGTTATGGATGCCGGCGTCAAGAAGAATATGGGCTGTGGAGAAATCTAGAATACCTTGAGAACCAATCCCGGAGGAACAATCTTAGGTTCTTGAACTTTCCCCAGTCTCCTTTGCTCAGCCCAATGGAAATGGTGAAAAAGTATTTGGTAGATATTCTGGGCTGAGCATTGGATAATCTTCCTCCTATAACAAGGGCCTACTACCTGACCCCTTTAAGTAGAGTGCCCAGGGTCTCTGCTTGTTCTCAAGCTCAACTGGACCTGACTGGATTTCTGGAAGGGTCCATGGAGATGGTGACTGCTCAGAGCACCTTGTTGGTCACTTTCACTTTTGAGCAAGACAAAATGTCGGTCTTGCATTTATACTTTAGGCATATGCAGGAGCAGTTTTTTGGTGCAGTAATTCATATTTTTCCTGATGTATCTAAACACACCCAGGCCTGGAGCAAGGAATTCTTGGCTCTTCATCCACAAGTCCTTGAGCTCGGGGGAACCTGGCTCTTTAAATTTCCTATTTTGTGTTATGTTAGCTTTGAGGGTAAAAACTATTTATTTTTTGACCCTAAACAGCTCCTTGATTTAACAATTTTGTTTGAAGGGAAATCTGAGGCTAGAGTGGTTCCTTTCAAGTTTTCTTTCTCAGCGTCTGGCTTTTAAGAAAACTGCAGAGACCAGAATAGGAGGGAAACTTGGCATAACTAAACAAAACTCCCTGATAATGCTGATTGGGTGGACATACAGAAGTTCCCCTGGACATGCATAAATAATTTCTTAGAGCCCCATGGGGGGAGGGGGTATCCTTCAGCCCAGACCATGCCATGGGAACAAATGCTAACAGAAAAGGCTAGACAGGAGATGGACATAGAGATGGAGAATCTCAGCCCTGCTGATCTGAATACAGAAGAAATGGAGTTCAGTAGAGATTTAAGTTTATATCTTCTGGGGGGGGAGGGGGAGGTTGCTTGCTTTTGCCAAAGCAGAACAGCGGGTGGCTGTAGCACAGTAGTGTATGCAGTGCTATGAAACAGTGGTGTGTTGTTTAAACCTAATTCTCTGATGCCAGGTAGAAGCTAAGGAAAGGGAAAGGTTTATGAGCTGAATAAGAAACTATCTTTGGAAACTCTAACTAGAAATTGCATGTGCTCCTTATTTGGTAGCTTTATCACTAGTAGCGGTATCACAAGAATACTGCTAGGGGTCAAAGGTGCCATTTTAATGCCTGGCACTCAACAGAGGAAGAGTCACTGGAAATCATCTCTGTGCCCTGCTAGAACACCAGGGTGAGCTAGGGGTGTTGGGTAGTGAGGGAAATCTGATGACAGGGTCAAAGGGGTGATGGGGTAGTAACTATGGTAGATGTTGGAGGTGGACCAGGGAGAACTTGATTCTACTACTGGCCACTTAACCAGATAGCTTGGGGTCCACTATCTGGGTTGTTACAATCAGAAACCCATGTTGTTCCTGCTTACAGCAGTGCAAAGTGCAAAATCTGAATGTTCCTTTTACTAGTACCTCCTTTCTATCTCCTAATTATTTCTTTACCCGAAATCTAGCCCAGGTGTTTACAGGTTATGAGGAGTGTCAACAGAATGGTACATTGTTTCTTTGTTTCATCAGATAAAATTGCTTAGATTTTTGGTGGCATTGAGGTTTATGGAAACACTTCATTTGGTAATGGTCAACATGATCTATTGTTACTACTACTGCTACTGTAGAGGTTATCATTTCATTATTGGTTTTGATGTGCCTGTAGGGTTCAAGTAAAATCCTAATTTTGGAGCTGGTATTCATTCTTGGTCAAGTCTTTCTCTTCATAAGGAAACTGCTGGATAGCATTATTATTGTCTTATCTTCACTATTGTAGCTGTCATTATTGAGGTATTAGAGTCTTACTTTAAAGGCTTCAGTTGCTTAAAAAAATACTACAATGAGGCTACTTTATAGAGCTTCGAAATTTGATCATGTTTCCCTGATATTGGCTACTCTTCATTACCAGTTTATTCTAGGATTCAATTCAAAATACTCTTGCCAATTCAAAATCACTTTATTCAGACATACTGGATTACCTTTTAGATCTTTTTAATCGTATCAATCATGTTTCGCCATTCATTCACAATATGTCAATTAACTTTATGTTCCTATTCTTTCTCAGATATGATTGGAAGCCACCAGGCATACTGTGCTTTCATATTTTTTTCCATTATTGTAGAACAAAGTATCTTCCATTTGGGGAGAGATCTCAAGAGTCTGTTTCAAAAATGCCCTCAAAATCTTTTTTTCCCAAGTTTAGAGGACTGACTGAAGACCATAACTGAACTCAAGCATTTGGCATGGCTCAGGGCCCAAGGGCACTGGCTGTATACCTCTTTTTTTTCTATCCTAATTTTATTATGAACCATTTTGTTGTTATATATTACATGCTAATATAATGTAATATATAAGTCTGAAGGAATATTCTTTTCACAGAGCATTACTTTTGAAGATTGTTCCTCTGGAACTCCACTGGTAGAATAATCTATAGAAAGTTTACTTCGGGCTTTTGCTTGGCTAGAAAAATTAATTGTAACAAATTGAATTGAAACATAATTTTGTCTTGAAATTTGATAAACAAATTGTTAAATGTGAAGAAACTGTGTAAGATACGAAATATGGAGCATGTTTCCTTGATTCAAAGTCTCCTCAAGTCATCTGCAATTTTTTTAATTTATTGATCTGAAAGCACATTTTAGAAAGGCCATCCGTGTGGCAGTGGGGATGTATGAATCAAAATGTGTGGGACACAATGCTGATTTTAGAAAAGGTGCCATGTACATTCAAGGCCTTATGAAATCATCACTTCCCTATCTACAAACATACACATGTCCCGGGCTGTAGAGTTTGCTTGTGTGCCTGACAGAAAATGGCACGCTGCACATGTAAAGCCCCACAGAGAACAGCAACTGCAGAGATGTCCATGCAGGACATAAAATACAGATATACACATCATGGTGACAATGTGCATGTGTGACAGCGCCCCCCCCCCCCCACAAACACACGTGAAACATCTGCACATGCCTATTCTCCATGCACAGAGATTATCAGGATGGCCACCAGGTAGCCAAATTTCTCAAGGGCTGAATCCTTAATGCCGTGCTATCTTGTGTTGGAGGAGAAGGAGAAGCTGCTTTACCCCCATGATAGCGCAGACCTCCCCATCCTGCAGCATGGAGAGTCTGGAAGAAGAAACAAGTCCAAGGCAAGGTGTCAGACCATCATTTATTGGAACCACACAGGAATATTCAACCAACCAGACAAGGCCATGTTTCGGCAAAGCCTTCGTCAGGGGTTAAAGTTACTAAAAAATGTACATATAAAATGAGCATACACATAAAAATCGAATAATTCATTGATAAAAATATTAAGGATATGAAAGCATAAAAAAATGAATGAAGTGAGGTGAAGAACATATAAAAATAGCATAAATATAGTAACATAGTATAAGATGGCACATAAAGACCAGTATGGTCCATCTAATCTGCTCAGCAAGGCAGCAAGAGTACCGCTCCATGCAGGTCACCTCTCTGCATACCTCTATTTAGGGGTGTACCCACCACTCCATGTAGGTCACCCCTATTTGTTCAGATATAAGGGATAGTTAGGCTTATTTTGATTTTATCCTGTTGCTATAAAGGGATCCACTATGTCTGTCCCATGACATTTTGAATTCTGCCACTCTGTTTGCCCCCACCACTTCCATCGGGAGGGCATTCCAGCATCCACCACCCTTTCAGTGAAAAAGTATTTCCTGACATTGCTTTTCAGTTTACCCCCTTGCAGTTTCATGTTATGCCCTCTAGTTTTACAGCTTTCCCATCTTTGGAAGAGGTTTGTTTGTCCATTAATACTCTTAAAGTATTTAAAAGTCTGAATCACATCTCCCCTGTCCCTCCTCTATTCCAGAGTGTACATATTTAGGTCTTCAAGTCTCTTCTCCTAAGTCTTCTGACACAGGCTCCAAATCATTTTGGTTGCCTTCCTCTGAACCACTTCCAGCTTTTTTATATCCTTTGCGAGATACAGTCTCCAAAACTGAATACAATATTCCAAGTGAGGCCTCACCAGCGACTTGTACAATGAACTTAAAGAACTTCAATAAAATATATTGTGGAGAGGATAAAATGTGTTAAAAACACTAAAAGGAGAGGCGGAGCCAACAGCAAGGAAGATGGCCGCTTAACTCTTTTCCTCGTCCTACCCGGCAGTTTAATCCTGTTTTTACCCTGTTTGTTGGAGTGCCAGCCAAGCCTGTGAGGGGTTTAGCGTAGTAGGAGATGTCCAGCAGCAAACCTACGCGGTTGGAATTCGGACCGGGAGCAAATACCGGTGTTAAGAGGCAGAAAACCAGATCCCCCCTCTCCGCTAAAAACGGCGGCCTCGCGGGACTCCCCTCCGTCTCTCCAGGAATTGATGGTAGAACTGCGAGCAGTACGTGATATGGTGGCTGCCAACGGGGACTCGCTCTGCAGTGTGCAGGCGGATCTCGGGGAACTCAAAGAGCTGAAAGGGCAGATTGCTGGGCTCTCGGAGAAGCTCTCCGGCCTGGAAGTTAAGGTGGAGACGCACGAGGGGCGATTCACAGAAGTTACAGCAAATCGCAAGCGCATTCTGGCGTTGGAGAGGAACCTGGAGGAGCTCAATAACAGGACCCGAAGAAATAATGTTCGCATCGTCGGCGTTCCTGAGGGGGCGGAGGGCGCTAATATGAAGATGTTTCTGGAGAAGATGATTCCTAAAGTGTTGAATCTAACTTTCAGTATGCCTTTGGAAATCAAGAGGACCCACCGCATACCATCCCACGCTGGCCCAAATGTACGCGTTCCACGCCCAATCATCATGTGTGTGCTGCGGTACACTCAAGCAGCGCAGATTTTAACTGCGGCCCGGGTGGCAGCGCCGGTAAAAATGGATGAGCAGCAGATCGGGTTTTATCCGGATTTTCACAAGGCTACGGTGGATCGGAGGAAACAGCTCTTAGCGTTCCGGCCGCGGCTCCGGCTCTTGCAGGCTAAATATGGCTTGTTCTTTCCTGCTCGACTTCGGGTTACCCTTCATAATCAGACCAGGTCCTTTGAGGATCCAGTTTTGCTGCGTGCTTTCATCGAAGAACAGGAAGGGGCTGTGATGAGATGAGCCTGCTTTAAGAGGGCCGCACTATGTTTGTTATTGGACTGGAGGTGTCCTGCGAGCCTGATCTGGTTATATGTGGGTATATGAGTGGGAGTTATTGGGGGAAATGAATGTTCTGATTGGGGGGGGGAAGTGTTCTGGAATGGTATTTTGTTTTGTGATATGTTATATACTGGTTTGTCTTGTGGGTGTTATTGGTCTGGGGGGTGGCTGGGTTTGGGTTTGGATGTGTTCCTTTTGCCCCTTGGGTATTGTTTAATTATGGGGCTTTTGTGAAAAGCATTTTGGGGCAGGGGGGTTATTCTGGGTGTATTCTGTTTTGTTGGACGGGGTGGGAGGGTGGGGCTTGTTCCAGCTTTGGCTCACCCAGTAGGTGTCCCTAGTTGGGTTCTATGGTTGCCTCCTTGTTGGGTCCCTAGAGGTTTTCTTTTTTTTGAGTATTGTGTATATTTTATTGGCTCGGAGAATGTACTGCCTTCCTTTTTAGGCCTGTGCTCTGTTATCAGCTTTTCTTATGATTACACTTAAAGTATTATCGCTGAACGTGAAGGGTATTATCAGCCCAATCAAACGTAAGAAGATTTTGGTTTATTGTAAGAAGGAAAGGGCGGATGTGGTTCTTTTGCAAGAATCTCATTTGTCCTCAGTGGAGGCCCTTAAATTAGGCTCTGAGGGCTATATGGTGGTTAGTCATGCTGCTGCGTGGCAGAAGAAGAATGGGGTGATCACATTGGTCCGGAAAGCACTGGCGCCGACCATTGTTTCTTCCCAAGCAAGTCTGGATGGGCGGTGGGCGTTGGCCTTAGTGCACATTGCAGATAGGGCGTTAGCAATTCTTAACATTTATGCTCCTAACACTGATGATATAGGGTTCTTCCATAAAATTGCGGAAGTGACCCATGGGTGTGCTGGCTGGGATATTATTTTAGGAGGGGATTTCAATCTCATTTTGGATCCATTGATTGACTGTCACCCTTTCAGACGGCGGAGGCCACTCCGGGCCGCTTCAGTGGTTGCCTCATTGTTGAAGGATGAGGGGCTAGTGGATATTTGGAGATTATTGCATCCCCAGGACAGAGGTTATTCGTTTTTCTCTCTCCCGCATAAGTCGCATTCACGAATTGATTTCCTGCTCCTTTCCAAGTCCTTAATCTCGTCAGTAGAGGGCGCTGATATCTGTCCCATGCATATTTCCGATCATGCAGCAGTCTCTGTGACTTTGGCAGGGTATGGGGGTACAGCAAAGAACGCGCGTTTTTTTTTTGATAAGACTCTGCTGGCTGATGAGGATTTTTGCACATTTCTTAAGCAGGAAATTACAGCCTTTTTTGACTTTAATAGATCGGGCGATACCTCTGTCTGGGCTTGGTGGGAAGCCTTTAAGGCGTCCATGCGGGCGAAAATCACGAGTTATTCCATCAAGCTGAAGCGGCTGAACAAAGCGAAGGTTGAGGCCCTCGATGTCCAGATCAGGGCGGGTGAGAGGCTGTTGGCGGCCAGGGCTGATCCGACGGTACTTTTGCGCTTACAGAAGCTGCGGTTTCAGTATAATCAGCTGTTGCATGAGGAAGCAGTGCAGCTTTTGTGGGGGCAACAGTCTGCTTACTACTTAGAGGGCAACAAGGCTGGGAAGCTGTTAGCAAATACTCTTAAACCCAGAGCTGCGAAAGCTCGGATTGCAGCGTTGAAGTCTGGGACTAAGGAAATGTTGGTTGATGATGCGGAAATCGCTGCGGAGTTTCGTGCTTTTTATGCTAAGCTTTACTCGTCTGATATTTCGGACAGTGAGGGGGGTTTTCAGTCCCTGTTTGGGGAGATATTGCATCCCTCTCTTTCTCCCCCTCAATTGGCAGAGCTGGAAAAAGAGATTTCTTGTGCGGAGCTCTTTGAGGCTCTTGAAGGAGCTGCGAAAGGCAAAGCAGTAGGACCTGACGGTCTTCCTGCTGAATTTTATCAGGTGTGTCGAACAGAGCTTGCCCCATTTTTGTTGGACTACTTTTGTCTGTTATCCGCCCCGGGGGCGGTAGTAGGTTCCTTTAGTGAGGCCACAATTATTGTGTTAGAGAAGCCCGGGAGAGACCCCCTAGAGGTTGGGAATTATCGTCCCATTTCATTGTTGAATGCGGACTACAAGATTTATTCTTCCATCTTAGCCCGCAGGCTTGCCAAGGTGATGGCTTACCTTATTCACCCTGATCAGTGTGGTTTCATGGCCGGTCGTTCCACGGCTGATAATGCTCGTCTGCTGTTAAATTTGCAGGGGATAGCGGATGCCTCTGCTTTCCCGGTGGTTGGCCTCTCATTGGATGCTGAGAAGGCCTTTGACCGCTTGGAATGGGCCTTTTTATTTCGGGTTTTAACCTGGTTTGGTTTTGGGGTCAAGTTTATCAGCATGGTTCAGGTCTTATATGTTAACCCGATAGCGCGGATTTGGGCCAATCAGGAGTTATCCCAGCCTTTACAGTTATCTCGTGGCACTAGGCAGGGGTGCCCGCTTTCCCCTTTGCTTTTCAACTTGGCCTTGGAGCCATTGGCGTTGCTGATTCGACAATCCCCGGGGGTGCGTGGCATTGCAGTTGATGATTTACAAATTAAAATTTCTGCTTATGCAGATGATCTCCTGTTATTTGTTCTTCCCGAATCTGTTGGTCAGGTGTTGGAGGTGATAGATAGTTACTCTCAGTTGTCTGGCTATAAAATCAATTGGTCCAAGTCAGTCGCGTTTCCAATAAATAAGCTGGCTGGCGCACTTCTGTTGGAACCTTTTCCCTTTCAGTGGGTCTCGTCTGGGGTTAAATATTTGGGAGTTCGCTACTGCCCCTGTCTAGAAGATACAGTGCGGGTGAACTCCGATATCTTGCGGGAGGTAGTGCAGGAATTCACAACGCGTTGGTCACCTTTATTTCTTTCGTGGTGGGGGCGCCTGGAGGCTATAAAGATGATGCTGGTCCCTAAGGTGAATTATGTGCTGGAGATGCTTCCGGTGGTGTTCCCGTCAAGGGTTTATAGCTCTATCGAGAGATTGTTGATAAATTTCCTTTGGCGTAGTAAACCTCCTAGAATTGCCACTTGCAAGTTGAAAGCTTCCAAAGAGCGGGGCGGGGTTCAGTTCCCTGATTTTAAGACGTATCATCTGGCATTTTGACTTAAGCAAGGGGCTCGTTGGTTGGGCCGGGATGATGGGGATGTTCCCCCTGTATGGTGGGAGGTTGAAAAGCGGCGCATGGCTCCCGTCCCCATTGAGGTGGCGGCTGGTATGAAATTTTCGGATTCTGGCTCGGTGGGTGGGGTGATTGTAGCTACTCAGGAGGCTTTCTCGGAGTTAGCTCTTTCCCTGGGGTCAGACAATCCCCCCTCCCTTATGATGCCTGTGTGGCTTAACCCCCGTTTTAAAATTAATAAGAGAGTGATTTCGTGGAAGCTATGGCAGGATGCGGGCATTTGGACGTTGGGGCAGCTTGTCTCGGAACAGTCTTGGAAAACTTTTACGGACTTACAGCGAGAGTTTAAGTTGCCCGGGTGTTGTCAGTTTCAATGGATCCAACTGAGGTATTGCTTTGCCAAAGCTGGAGTTGTGGTTCAGTCTTTGGATATGAGTTGGGGTCTGCAGGAAGCAGTGGATGGGTGTGTGTCACGGAAGGGGGTTGCGGCTAATTTTTATGGGGGGTTGCGGGATCGGGCTCCCTCTAAATTGGATGGGGTGCGGGCTAAATGGGAAGAAGAGCTAGGCTCTGCGATTCCTCAAGCTGCTTGGGAAGATATTTGGTCCAAGGTGAACAGGGTCTCCCGCGCTGCAGCTTTGACGCAATCCCTATTTTTCTTGATGCACAGGGCTTGTATTACTCCTGTTCGGCTCTCCAAGTGGGACCCGACAGTCGGGAATAAGTGTTGGTCCTGTGGTCAGTCTCCGGGATCACTAAGACACATGTTTTTTGATTGTCCTCACGTTCAGCGTTACTGGGGGCGGGTGTGGGACAGGATCCAATCTATTTTAGAAATACAGGCTGATTTGTCTTGGGGGGCAGTGATTCTTCGTTCCCAAGCTGATCTTCCAGGCTTAACCAAAGAGAAATGCTTTTTATTTAATTTCTTGATGGCAGTGGCTTTAAAAGTGATACTGGCTCACTGGAAAGACTCCTCACAACTGGATAGCCATCAATGGTGGAATCTTGTTTGTATTTTTGCTAAATACGAGCGGGTGCTTGCGGCGCCTAATACCCAGCGCCTTGCCTTGAGTGCACGGCAGGGCCGTAGAACTCACAATCTGTCTTGGGCCTCGAAAAGAAGTAAATGGTGGTTTCTTGATGTTTTTTGTTTCTACGGCACGAGTGAGGTAGGAGTGGTAGATATTCCTTTGTAACTTGAGGGTCAGTACAAATCCGTCAGGTGTGTCTTAATATCTTTCTATTGTGTGCTAGGGATCCACAAGGAGGCGGGGGGGGGGAGGTCTTTAGGCTGGGAAGGGGAGGGGGGGGTTAGGGTTGGATGGTTGGGTAAGTTGTTTGTATCATTGTATTATTACATTACCATATTGTTGTATGCTTTTTGTTAAAACTCAATAAAAAATATTTAAAAAAAAAAAAAAACACTAAAAGGATATAGAAGTGGAGCAAAAAATTAAATAAATAATGCAGCCTTAAAGATATAGGGGTATGTTTACTAAACTGCGCAATTGTGCGGGGCGCACTAACGGGCCCGCACAAGTGCGCGGCGCGCTGAAGTGCGATAGAGGCGTGGAAAGGCATTCCGAGGGTGGAGGAAGGCTCCCGAGGGGCAGAGGGACAGGGTCAATGGGTGGAGAGTGGGAGGGGAGAGGCTCCCCACACAGGAGCGGGGCTGAAAATCAAGCTAAAAAATACCACGAGTGAAAACCTCGCGTTAGAGCCAATTTAAAGGGAAGAGAAACCATTTACGTCAGCAATGTACAGCAAAACCAGGGAAACCTACAAAACGTGAGCAGTGTGATACATGTGCACAGAACAAAATAGCAAATAAAAATTAAAAATGACCCCAACAAAATTCTAAAAAATTATAATCCAGCTGGGCAACAGTGATATCAATGGGCAACAATAAAAAACACTCCCAGGAAAGCTCAAAAAAAAAAGAAATGATTTTTGGAAGGGTCTTTTTTTTGGAGCTTTCCTGGGAGTGTTTTTAATGTCGCCCATTGATATCACTGTTGCCCAGCTTGGTTATGTTTTTGCCCCTTTTTTCGAGGTCATTTTTGAGGTTTATTTGCCCTTTTGTCTCCATACAAGGCGAATGAGCCCACAGTAAAATTGTGCAGAGCAGGGTTTCTGACCCATTCGGCCAGGTTTCCTATCTCCAGGGACTGCACTGCTCCCATGGCCACAGTGTGGTGCAGCAGACACAGCCAGTGCCTGTAGAACCAGAGGGTCACAGGTTCAAATCCCAGTTGGGGCTCCTGCCAACCCAGTCCCCATATTTTACCCACCACTAAACAGAGATAGTAAAGACACTCCTTTATTGCAGAGAACATAAGCATGGTTCAAACACCTATATTTTACCCTACACTGCATACACACCATAACAATGGGCATTACCTACAGCCGAGACCCCAAATGCAGTCCTGGAGTGCCACAACTCAATCAGGTCGTATGTTGTTTCCAAGATAAGGACATGTCAGCATGTTGGCGGAAGGGTACAGGTGGTGGAGGGGGCAGTGGCTGCTAGCCACAGCAGACAGTGGCCTAGCCCTGTGCAGGCTGGCACCGTCCACTGCAACAGACAGGCTCTGTTAGATGTACAGTCTAAACCATGATAGTAATGACAAACCTTTATTGCAGAGAACATACACATGGTTAATACGCCTATATTTTACCCCCACCGAGCACAGACACCATAAACAGGTGCATATCCTAGAGCAGAGTCTCCCAAATGCAGTCCTGGAGGGCCACACACCATTCAGGTTCCATGCTGCCTCTAATAAAGATGCCTGTGCTGCATATCTATGCACCACCCCAATGGTATGCAGATGTAGCTCATGCATATTCATGAGGGACAGCATGAAAACCCAAACAGTGTTTGGCACACCAGGACTGGAGTTGGGAACCTCTGCCGTAAAGCAGCAGCCAACAGGGGCAGACACACACACACCCACACCCACAGGCCCCATTGGCCAATGCCTCCTGGAGAGGCAGGACATTGGGCTCTGCGTGCATCTCCCAATACTAGCACTTGCATACCTTAGCAATGCAACCTTACACCTGGGTATATGGTACACAGCTCTCAAACGTTTGCTATGAGTACTGGCAGATATAAATTCCTACGTTAAGCACAGTTTGCTGATTGAGCTCCATCATAACAATCATTCTGATGTCTGCGGTGTGTGCTTCAGGTCTGGTCTCTGACAGTGTTTACCACCCTGGGAAGTGACCCCCAACAGTATTGCGTACCATATCCATGCCTGTACTGTGCCCAGGACTGGTGTGGTGGGCATGGCTGCTGAACTCCTCTATAGTAGCACAATGCTGGCATAGGTGTGGGAGTGTGTGTCTGTCTATCCAGTGTGTGGTGGCTGCAAACACCTTCCACAGCCCACACTGCCAGCACTGTTGCCAGTATTGGCCTGCCAATGTGCATAATGAGGAGCAAGGTACCATGGGTATAGCCAGGACAGGGTGGCCTGGCCATGGTGCATCTGCACAGGGCATAGGGCACCTACTGGGACATTTTAGTGCCCGGCCACCACCTACACAGACAGGGTGACCTCAGTATGTCCTGCTGGGAGATCACTCTCACCCTGACTGTGCAGTGAAGACAGCATGGCTAGGCACCCCCATAGTGCTATATTGTATTTCTCTCATGTGATATTTATGGGTTTCCTTTTGGGGTTCAGTCACTATCTTATCTGCTTGTGTGTGCTGCCATCCCAGTTCTGGGTGCATGTATTTCCACCAGGAGCATGCACTATGGACTAACTAGCAGACTGTTTGCAGCTGGTATGTGTCTTGATGGAGTGCCTTGCAGGGTTCAGTGGCTGAAGGCTTGTTGCAGGAGAATATCAGATAGTGGTGGGGTGCAGCTTAACATAGACAGGCCTAATGTATGTCTGCTATTGTATTATGATTATGTACAGAGCTGCATTGATTGCCCTGAAGGGTGTTTTTTTCCCCAGCAGGACTGGGGTTGATAGTCCCCTCTACTGCCACCATTGCAGGGAGGTAGAATGTGTATCTGTTGATGGGAGACCCTGTTTACCACCCTCAGCCCTGGAGGAGGAGGGCGGTAATCCTCCTAGAGTTCCATAAGGGCAACAGCTGACTGAGACAGACAGATCCATCCAAGGTATTTCTACAAAAACTACCTATCTCACACATTAACACTGCTTTGTACCTGCATCATGGCCTCTTTCAAACATGGAAGGTGCTGTGGACCTGGTGCTGGGCGCCTCACCGCACCCTCAGGGTGAGCACAGTACCAGCACAATGTGACGGTGTTTAGCTACTCTGTACCAGTAAAACACACGGTCTGTACCCCCTACCAGGCCGAGGTGCTGTGGGGGTGCACATGGTCACTTCCCTCTACCAGGCCGAGGTGCTGTGGGGGTGCATACCCCATCTTGTGTTTATCTGTGGACAGCTTATTTGCATGTGCAGTGCATCATGGGTACGGGTGGGCTAACCCTATCCTGGTGACCACAGCAGACTGTCTGTGTGGTGACATGCAGGCTCTCTGCAGCCAGCCAGGGGCTTGCTAGCAGCTGTAGCCCAATGGTTACTTCACTGCCTGTGAAGCCAGAGGTCATGAGTTCAAACCCACAGTGGGGCCCTTTGATAGGGCTGGCCAAAGCATTATCTCTTTTTAATGTAGATTTTTTCTGCCAGCAAAAACACCCTCAGCGTACTGTACCCATAAGGTGCCTCTGAGGGCGCTTTATAGGGCGCCCTATAGGGCACCTTATGGTTCCCATCCATATAAGGTGCACTATACATTATCCTGTGACGCAACTTATAGGGTGCCCGGTAGGGAACATTTTAGGGTGCCTTGGTGGACAGTGCACTTTAAAATGTGCCTTATGGGGCGCCTTATGTTAACACGCTTTGAGAGTGCGTTTGCTAGTAGTGATAATTAAAATAAAAATAAAATGCCTCCTAAACCAATCTTCCCCATAATATGTAACACCTCAGCCAGCCTTGTTCATTGGGCACTGTGGAGGATTGAACCCCTGAACTCTGGACCATTGGTCAGTGTCTTAACCATTGTGCTGTGGTTCTGCTCCTGGGCATGCACATCAGCGCGCCGCCTTAAGCCTGCCAATATTAAAATGCCTCCTAAAGCAATAGCATGCCACCTTATGCCCATCAGCGCGCCGCCTTATGCAGCCCAATATTAAACTGGCTCCTAAAGTAATGCCTCAGCCAGCCGTCTTCATTGGGCACTGTGGGGGATTGAACCCCTGCACCATTGGCCAGTGTCTTAACCATTGTGCTGTGATTCTGCTCTTCTGCTGGCACATCAGCGCGCCACTTATGTCTCCCATGCAGCTTTCTCATGCGCTAATGTGCGGGGCGCACATGGGCGCCGCGCACCTTAGGGCATATTTAAATCACGTTTTTTCTTTTTCAGAAAGAAACGCCCACTCCTTATATGGCACCCGCACACTAGCACGGCCCGCACATTAGCGGGGTTTTAGTAAACATACCCCATAGTATAAAAACATGACTTAGAATAAAGCCAATTAGAAATATTATACAAAACAAAACTAATAATTACAAAAGAACTAATAATTATAAAGGCATTGTGTTGGGGGGGCGGAGCCTGATGTCCAGCGGGTAAGACGCTTCGCGCTGAAGCTCCCGAGAGGCCTACTTAGAATCCTGACTTAATACCTATACAAACTTACTATTTCGCTCCGGGCTGAGCGGGGTACCTCGGGGGGGATGGCGACCCATAAACCAGCGCGCTTGGACTTCGGGTCTCCTTCTTCTTCTCACGGAAAACGCTCCAAAACAGAGGTGTCCTCCCCACAGAAGATGGTTCCATTTCGTGAAAACCCCGAAATGCACCTGGAGATTTTGGAGGAACTACGCGGCGTGAAGGAATTGGTGCAGTCCAATGGAGAAGCGCTTAGAGCCCTGCGAGAAGACTTTGGAGTGCTCCAGGACCGACTTGAAAGTCTCTCATTACGGCAGGACAATATGGCGGGGGTCCTCGACTCGCACGCGGTGCGCTTGGGCGCACTGGACAAGGCCGAGCGCCAGATTCAGAATCTGCAAAAGGAGTTAGAAGATAGCAATAATCGAGCCCGTCGCAACAATGTGAGGCTCATTGGAATCCCGGAGGGGGCGGAAGCGGGAGATATGAGAGAATTCCTGCTCAAAACTCTTCCCTCCTTGCTGAAGATCACCTTTCATAAAGAATTGGAAATCGATCGTGCACACCGTGTTCCTACCCACATGGCGCTCAACCGAACGACCCCCCGGCCTATTATCTTTCGCTTGCTGCGATATCAACAAGTGGAACAAATTTTAAATGCTGCCCGGGCGAACCATCATTTGGAATTTGAAGGTCACAAAGTCTCCTTCTTCCCTGATTTGGCAAAGCCTACCGTTGACCGACGGAAGAAACTCCTTGCTTTTCGCTCTCGACTTCAACAGCTACAGGCTCGCTTTGGCCTGTTGTATCCCGCGAAGCTCCGAGTGACTCTCCACAACCAAACCAGGACATTCGAAGATCCTGATCTACTATCAACATTTTTAGACTCCAAAGAAGCAGAGCAGATGCGCTAATCCAACGACGTGGACTTTTATTCGCCGGCTCTGTCCGCCATTTTGAAGGGCCCGATGCGGCGGTCATAGTCAAGCACAGAGACTTCCTGGACTTTCTTTCTTTCTTTCTTTCTATGACTCTTGTTTTGTGGTCTCCTCTCCCTCCATGATGTGTGCCTCGGTCGGATTCGGAGCACGCACAGTCCTACAGGTTATGTGTTTTTCAATTTCGGCCTTCTCTGGGGCTTCTCCCCGCAGACACATGGTCGCCAGTATTTTTTGGGGTTTTGCTTCTTCTCTACCGCGCTGCGGTTTTTCTTTTTTAATGTGGGGCGCTTCATTGTATTATCTAAGCTTATTTTCTTTTATGCCATATGTACAGCCTGATACAGTCAATATGAGGGACATTGTGAAATTAGGTGCGCTATCTTGCTCAGAATTTTTAACTTGTCTGAATGGCTTTATGTAAAATTTTATCACTCAACGTAAAGGGCATTAATAGTCCAATCAAAAGAAAGAAAATCCTTAGCTATCTTAGCCATGAGCATGCTGATTTAGCGTTTCTTCAGGAAACGCACTTAAACTCTGCTGAAACACTGAAACTCAATGTTAAGCCTTACATGGTGGCTGCCTATTCTCCCGCCGTTTCCAAACGGTGCGGGGTAGCCATTCTGGTTAAGAAATCTTTGCAAGCTACTGTAATTGATACTAGCGCTGACAAGGAGGGTAGATGGGCCCGAGTACATCTTAAGGTTGGAGATAGTGAATTTACATGTATTTGCATTTATGCCCCGAATGTGGACAACCCTGCTTACTATGCAAGTATTGCGCAGTTGGCACAGGCCTCTGCCAATACTCCATTAATACTTGGTGGTGACTTTAATCAAGTGTTAGACCCTCTGATAGATAGACAGCCGCCTAGAACGAGTAGTCCACCCAAGAGTCTTGCTACCCTTACAGCTCTGATGCAAGATCTTGCGCTGGTAGATATATGGAGGCTGCTTCACCCCTCCGACTTAGAGTTCACTTTCTTTTCTGCCCCCCATCATTCCCAATCTAGAATAGATTTCTTTCTCATTTCCAAAGCACTGATTTCTCAAGTAGACACGACTAGGACTCATCCTCTCCATATTTCAGATCATGCTGCCATATCTTTATCATTACGTGTCACTGCGCGGGACGATTCTCCCCGAGCTTGGTTTTTTGATAGATCCCTACTGGGTCAAAAAGATTTTCAGGTTGATATAAAGGCCGCTATCCAAGATTATTTTCATTTTAACTCACCCCATGACACAGCGGGCTGGGCTTGGTGGGAGGGTTTTAAAGCATCTATCCGTGCCACTATAACTAGCTATCAAATTCGGCAGGGGAAACAAAGAAAGCAGCATTTACTGATTCTAGAGCAGCAGATACAAGCTGGGGAGCGTCTCCTCACGTCCCGTACTGACCCATGTATTTTACTCCGTTTACAACGCTTGCGTTTTCAATACAATCAGCTTTTGCACACTGCTGCTGTTAAAAATATTGAATCACAACAAGGGCTATATTATCGGGAAAATAATCGTGCTGGCAAATTATTAGCAAATGCCCTAAAAGGTCGAAAAGAAGCCAAGCGTGTTACCGCCCTCCGTAATCCGTCGGGGGGGGGCTTGGTCACTAAAGATACCGAAATCTTAGAACTCTTTCGTGACTTTTATACTCGGCTTTATCAATCTGAATGTGATTTTGAGCCAGATGTATTTGAACGCTTACTTTCAGGAGTACAAAGACCGACCCTATCTGACGAAGATAGAGTGGCCTTGGACACACCATTTACTGTCTCAGAAATTCATTCTGCTATCAAGAAATGTGCCTCAGGTCGAGCCGCAGGCCCAGACGGTCTCCCCGCTGAATTCTACAAAACCTTTCACGCTGATTTAGCTCCAGTTTTGAAAATTTATTTTTCTGCTCTGGCCGAGGAGGGTTCTCCTTCTGGGTCCTTTTCAATGGCAAATGTAGTAGTTTTTGAGAAAGAGGGGAGAGACCCGCAACTAACAGCTAATTATCGTCCAATTTCCCTCCTAAACGCGGACTATAAAATCTTTGCCACCATTCTCTCTACCCGGCTCTCGGATAGGATGCCTACCTTAATACACCCAGATCAATGCGGTTTCATTCCTGGTAGATCAACTGCTGACAATGCTCGGACTCTATGCCATGTATTGACTACCGCAGTTAATCTTGATCGCCCATTTGTTGGCCTCTCACTTGATGCTGAGAAGGCCTTCGATCGCTTAGAGTGGCCCTTCCTGTTTGCAGTCCTCCGCTGGTACGGATTCGGGGAAGGTTTTCTCCGTTGTCTTCGCACCATGTACGCTCAGCCTACAGCCAGTATATGTGCAAATGCTTTAAAGTCTCAGCCTTTTCCCCTTCAACGCGGCACTCGCCAGGGATGCCCACTGTCTCCACTCCTCTTCGATCTTGCACTCGAACCCTTGGCTTTACTAATCCGGCAATCGGAGGAGATTCATGGAGTCCCCTTCACCCATAGGGAAATCAAACTTTCAGCGTATGCTGATGATCTTATGCTTTTTGTCTCTATAGACTCAGTACCGGCTGTCCTAGAGCAAATTGGTAAATACTCACAGCTGTCCGGTTATAAGATAAATTGGACCAAGTCGGTAGCCTTTCCATTAAATCCTCTGCTTCATCAGGCAGATATGCAATCCTTCCCCTTTTTATGGCAACCTCGCATGGTCAAATACCTTGGGGTTCACTATTGTTCTCCTTTGGAAGACACTATCTCCTTCAATGCCAAAGACTTAACCTCTAAAGTCCGGGCGCTTACTCACCGCTGGACTCCTTTAACGCTTACCTGGTGGGGTCGATTAGAAACCATAAAAATGATGATTGTTCCGAAAGTGAATTATATCTTAGAAATGGTGCCCTGCCTCCTCCCTCGACGTATATATAAAGATATCGAGGGCCTTCTGACTAGATATTTGTGGCAAAACAAGACACCTCGGATAGCGAAACATAAGCTGCAAGCAGATAAGGAAAATGGGGGTGTCAGATTCCCTGATTTCCTGAAGTATCATCAATCTTTTCTTCTCAAACAAGGTGCTCGTTGGCTGGAAGATCCAGTACCGAGTAGACCTGTGTGGCTAGACATAGAAGAGGACCTTTGCAAACCGATTCCTCTTACTTTTCTCCCTGGTATGACTCTCCCATCAGACTCCCACTTTCCACCAATGCTTTTAGACACCTTAGGTGCCTTTAATAATCTCATGCAATCTTTAGACTCCCGACTCTGTCCGTTAGACAAGCTCCCACTTTGGTACAACACTCGATTTCGAATACAAAATAAACCGATGGCGTGGAGCCCCTGGTACACTAGGGGCATTTGGATTCCTAGTCAGTTGTTCCATGAAGGTCGCTGGAAAACTTTTAGTGAATTGCAAATTGAATTTGGTCTCCCTGCGAAGCACTACTTTCAGTTGGTCCAACTTCAGCATTGCCTTAGGAGTGCTAAGGTGCTCCCGCCATCGGCCTCCCCTACACAAGGTTGGTTGGAGACTATCCGATCTATCGGTAGTTCACCGGTGTAGCATCCAATTTTTACAAAACCTTATGTAATGCTATAACTAGGGATACCCCTATAGCGCAGAAAGCATGGGAGAGAGAATTGCATGTGACTTTGACCCCGGAGCAATGGAGCCTTGTCTGGAGTAGAGTGACACGGGTCTCCCGATCCGCCTCACTCACTCAGACACTCTTCTTTCTAGCCCACCGGTGTTTTTACACTCCTGACAGATTAGCCAAATGGAACACTACTCAGGGCAATAATTGTTGGACATGTCATGCGGCCATTGGTTCACTACCTCATGTTATGTATGAATGTCCCGCACTACAGTATTACTGGAGTCGGGTCTGGGGTCGTATCCAGTCTATTTTGCACTTTCAAGAGCCCCTTTCTTGGAGGATAGTGGGACTTCGCTCAGCTGCGGGGATCCCCTCTCTTCCAAAAACGGCTTACTTCCTTTTGGACTTTATGCTAGGCATTGCTATTTCCCTAATTACGAAATACTGGAAAAATAGCTCCCAACTGAGCCCCAATGAATGGTGGAATCATGTCTGTCTCTACAGTAAATATGAACAAATACCTCGTATGTTTGCTTCCCCCATTCAGACTCCTCATCATCGGTCTAAATGGAAGATGCTCAATGACTATGTACATTCTGCTCAATGCTCTCATCTGATTGTCTAAATTTATATATATCTTTGTCTCATGATTATTCTGTATCGCAGATACTCTTTTGATTGTTTTGATGTACAATCACTGTTGTTTGGAAGCGCTCACATGCTGACATAATCAGCTAGAGAAGAAGCGTGGGGGTGGGGGGTGATTGGGTTTACTTTTCTTTATTGTATAATTGTTTTGTCTCCTTAGGTGTGTTGTTTCTTTTGTTTGTTGCAAAATGAAAATAAAAGTTTCAAAAAAAAATAAAGGCATTGTGTTAATAAGGCTATAAAAGTGGACCAATAAATTAATAAATAATCCAGCATAAAATATAGAATAAAACCATGATTTAGAATAAAACCAATAAAGATATTGTACAAAACGAAACTGATGATGACGACGACATTGTGGTATTCAGGAAATAAGAAAGGAGGCAACTGTTTGACCTCATAAATTGGTGGTGTTGAGGATTAACAAAATTATGGGTATTGGGAATGTTAAATCCCCGTATCGAGGTTCAGTGAGCTAAAAAAAAAAAGGGATTTGAAATAAAAACATGTTATAAATTTGCATAAAGTGAGGTATGTCAAAACTTTCTAAGGCTCATTTATTGATAGGCAATTCAGTAGTGGCATATCAGACAACAAAGAGCTATGTATATGTAAATGTCAATACTTAAGAATTCTCCTGAAGATTTAAAAGAATGGGGCAGCAAAAGGACGGACCACTCAAAAAAGAACACTTTAAAACCATAGATAAAAACAATGTAAGCATTAAAAATAGTAAATATTCAATCGGAGCCTAATATAAAAATGTCCGAATAATAAAGGTCTAAAAATGTCCTGCTCGAAAATAAATGTATATGTTAAAAATAATAATAATAATACCTGAACTGGAGAAACTCCAACATAACATCCAAGTCAGCATCTTTGAGAAATTAAGAGGATGAATGCACCGGACTAGCATTTAAAAGCAGTTATTTGGCGGCAAGAGTGGGTTGCCATGGCGATTATGTAAACATTTAGGGGTATGTTTACTAAACTGCACAATTGTGCGGGGCGCACTTGAGCGTGCACTAAGGTACCTTAGCACACGCTAATAGTGCATTTTTGTGCCCCGCACACGCGCGCGTCACACTAACGGGCCCGCACATGTGCGCGGGGCGCTGATGTGCGCTAGGGGCGTGGGAAGGCATTCCGAGGGCGGAGGAAGGCTCCGGAGGGGCGGAGGGACGGGGTCAATGGGTGGAGAGTGGGAGGGGAGAGGCTCCCCGCACAGGAGCGGGGATGTAAATCAACCTAAAAAATACCGCGAGTGAAAACCTCGCGTTAGAGACGATTTAAAGGGAAGAGAAACCATTTCTGTCAGCAATGTACAGCAAAACCGGGGAAACCAACAAAACGTGAGCAGTGTGATACATGTGCACAGAACAAAATTCAAATAAAACGTTAAAATGACCACAAGGAAAATTGTAAAAATTATAATTCAGCAGGGCAACAGTGATAGCAATGGGCAACAATAAAAAACACTCCCAGGAAAGCCCCCAAAAAAAGAAATGATTTCTGGAAGGGTCTACGCTCTGTTGTTGTTGTTGCTAAGTGCCGTCGAGTCGGAGTCGACTCATGGCGACCCTCTGGATAGCTATCCTAAATTGTGTTCGGTCTTCAGTCAGGCGGCTTATTGTTGACAGACTGGTACCCGTAGCTGCTGTTATTGTATTGATCCATCTCATTGCTGGCCTTCCTCTTTTGCGTTGACCTTCTATCTTGCCAAGCATGATGTCTTTCTCTAATGATCTCTCTCTCCGCATGATGTGTCCAAAGTATGAAAGTCGAAGTCTTGTCATCTGAGCTTCTTAAGAAAGCTTAGGTTTGATCTCTAGTACAGACTGGTTTGTTCTTCGGGCAGTCCATGGTATAGACAATATTCGCCGCCAGCACCATAATTCAAAGGCATCAATTTTCTTCCTGTCTATCTTTTTCACTGTCCAGCTTTCACATCCATATGATGTTATTGAAAATACCATGGCTTGAACAAGTCAAATTTTTGTATGGAGAGAGACATCTCTGCTCTTGAGAATCTTATCTAGGTCTTTCATAGCCATTCTGCCAAGAGCAATGCGTCGTCTGATTTCTTGACTGCTTGTTGCTTCTTTATTGATAGTTGATCCAAGTAGGTTAAAGTTATTCACAATTTCAATTTCTTCTCCTTCGACGATGAACCTGTTGATTATGCCAGTTGTCATGATCTTTGTCTTCTTTACATTAAGGTGCAGGCCCATTTTGAGACTATGTTCTTTGATTGTGAGAAGCAAATGTTTCAGATCATCTTCACTTTCCGCCAGTAATGTGGTATCATCAGCATAGCGAAGGTTGTTGATGAGTCTTCCACCAATCTTCACACCTCTGTTGTCTTCATACAATCCTGCTTCTCTGATGATTTGTTCTGCATATAAATTAAACAGGTAGGGGGAAAGTATGCAGCCTTGTCTTACACCTTTGCTTATTTTAAACCATTCTGTTTCTCCTTGTTCTGTTCGAACTATTGCTTCTTGATCAATGTACAGATTGTGCAAGAGTACGATCAGGTGTTCTGGCATACCCATGCTTCTTAATGTGGCCCAGAGTTTCTCATGGTTTACACAGTCAAAAGCTTTGCTATAGTCGATAAAGCACAAATAGATATCCTTTTGGTATTCTTTAGTCTTTTCAAGGATCCATCTCACATCCGCAATGATGTCTCTCGTTCCTCGCCCTTTTCTGAACCCTGCTTGCACTTCAGGTAGTTCTTGTTCCAGGTATGATTGTAGTCTCTTTTGAATAATCTTCAGTAGAATCTTGCTGGCATGTGGGATCAGAGCGATTGTGTGATAATTTCCACAGTCAGTTGGATCACCTTTCTTTAGTATTGGTATAAACACAGATCTTTTCCAGTCAGTTGACCATGATGCTGTCTTCCTTATTTCTTGGCAGAGTCTTGTATGGTAACAGCTGCATCAGATTGCTGTAATACTTCTATGGGAATGCAATCAATGCCTGGTGCTTTGTTCTTTGATAAGGCTTTCAATGCTGCTTCAACTTCTTCTTTCATCACCAATGGTTCCAGATCATAAGGTACAGGTTGAAACGGCTGTTGGTCCACTTGATCTTTATCATATAAAAACTGTATATTCCTTCCATCTTTTCTTGATCTTCTCAGCATCATTCAACATAGAACCTTGAGCATCTTGTAACATTCCAATTCGAGGCTGGAACTTTTTCTTTAACTCTCGTAGCTTTAGGAAAGCTGATCTTTTTCTTCCTCTAATAGTTTCTGCTTCTATTTCAAAAATTTCAAAAATTTTCAAAAATCATTTCATTTTATTGGAGCTTTCCTGGGATTGTTTTTTAATGTTGCCCAGTGATATCACTGTTGCCCAGCTTGGTTATGGGTGTTTGCCCCTTTTTCCGAGGTCATATTTGAGGTTTATTTGCACTTTTGTCTCCATACAAGGTAAATGAGCCCACAGTAAAATTGTGCAGAGCAGGGTTTCTGACTCGTCAGGCCAGGTTTCCTATCTCCAGGGACTGCACTATCTCTGTGGCCACAGTGTGGTGCAATGGACACAGCCAGTGCTTGTAAGACCAAGAGGGTTCAGGCTCAAATCCCAGCTGGGGCTCCTGCCAACCCAGTCCCCATAGTTTTACCCACCACTAAACAGTGATAGTAAAGACACTCCTTTATTGCAGAGAACATAAGCATGGCTCATACACCCATATTTTACCCTACACCACACACAAACCATAACAATGGGCATTACCTACAGCCGAGTCCCCCAAATTCAGTCCTGGAGTGCCACAACTCAATCAGATCATATGCTTTTTCCCAGATAAGGACATGTCTGCATGTTGGCGGAAGGGTACAGATGGTGGAGGGGGCCGTGGCTGCAAGCAACAGCAGACAGTGGCCTAGGCCTGTGCAGGCTGGCATCGTCCACCACAACAGACAGGCTCTGTTGGATGTACAGTCATGGACTCCCCAGGGAATGCTGCATACTAGTGGCAACACAGTGGTGCAGTGCACACAGACAGTGTGTGCAAAAACAGAAGGTCACAGGTTCAAAGGCCAGCTGGGGCTACTGCCAATCCTGTCCACATATTTTTCCCACAGCTAATCCATGATAGTAAGGACAAACCTGTATTGCTGAGAACATATGCATGGTTAATACGCCTATATTTTACCACACCAAACACAGACACCAGAAACAGGCGCATTACCTAGAGCAGAGTCTCCCAAATGCAGTCCTGGAGGACCCCACACCATTCAGGTTCCATGCTGCCTCTAATAAAGATGCCTGTGCTGCATATCTATGCACCACACCCATGGTATGCAGATGTGGCTCATGCATATTTATGAGGGACAGCATGAAAACCCGAACAGTGTTTGGAACACCAGGACTGGAGTTCGGAAACTCTGCCGTAAACCAGCAGCCAACAGGGCCAGACACACCCACACACACACCCACAGGCCCCATTGGCCAATGCCTCCTGGAGAGGCAGGACATTGGGCCCTGCCTGTTTCTCCCACTACTGGAAGTTGAATACCTTAGCAATGCCACCCTACACCTGGGTATATGGTACACAGCTATCAAACGTTTCCTATGAGAACTGGCAGATATCAATTCCTACGTTAAACACATTTTGCTCATTGAGCTGCACCATAACAATCATTCTGATGTCTGCGGGGTGTGCTGCAGGTCTGGTCTCTGACAGTGTTTACCACCCTGGGGAGTGACCACCAACAGTATTGCGTACCATATCCATGCCTGTACTGTGCCCAGGACTGGTGTGGTGGGTATGGCTGCTGAACTCCTCTATAGTAGCACAATGCTGGCATAGGTGTGGGGGTGGCTGTCTGTCTATCCAGTGTGTGGTGGCTGAAAACACGTTCCACAGCCCACACTGCCAGCAATGTTGCCAGTATTGGGCTGCCAATGTGCATAATGAGGAGCAAAGTACCATGGGTATAGGCCGGACAGGGTGGCCTGGCCAGGGTGCATCTGCACAGGGCATAGGGCACTGACTGGGATATTTTAGTGCCCGGCCACCACCTACACAGACAGGGTGACCTCAGTATGTCCTGCTGAGAGATCACTCTCACCCTGACTGTGCAGTGACCACAGCATGGCTAGGCACCCCCATAGTGCTCTATAGCATTTCTCTCATGTGATAGATATGAGTTTCCTTTTGGGGCCTAGTCACTGATATATTTGCTTGTTGTGTATGCTGACATCCCAGTTCTAGGTGCATGCATCACCACTGGGAACATGCACTATGGACTAACTAGCAGACTGTTTGCAGCTGGTATGTGTTTTGATGGAGTGGCTTGCAGTGGCTGATGACTTGCTGCAGGAGAATATCAGATAGTGGTGGGGGTGCAGCTTACCATATCCAGGCCTAATGTCTGTCTGCTATTGTGTTATGGATGTGTATAGAACTGCATTGACTGCCCTGTGGGGTGTCTGTTCCTCAGCAGGACTGGGGTTGATGGTCCCTTCTACTGCCACCTTTGCAGGGAGGTAGAACGTGGATCTATTGATAGGAGGCCCTGTTTGCCACCCTTGGCTGGGGGGGGGGGGGGGTGGTGCATGGCCCACCTGGGGGTTGCACCTGACTGACACAGACAGAGACATCCAAGGTGTTTGTGCAGAAACTACCTATCTCACACATTAACACTGCTTTGGACCTCCAGCATGGCCTCTTTCAGCCATGGAAGGTGTTGTGGACCTGGTCCTGGGCGCCTCATTGCACCCTCAGGGTGAGCACAGTACCCGCACAATGTGACGGTGTGTAACTACTCTGTGCCAGTAAAACACACAGTCAGTACCCCCTACCGGGCCGAGGTGCTGTGTGGGTGCACACGGTCACTTCCCCCTTCCAGGCCGAGGTGCTGTGGGGGTGCATTCGCCATCTTGTGTTCATCTGTGGACAGTTGATTTGCATGTGCATTGCATCATGGGTACGGGTGGGCTAACCCTATCCTGGTGACCACAGCAGACTGTCTGTGTGGTGACATGCAGGCTCTCTGCAGCCAGCCAGGGGCTTGTTAGCAGCTGTAGCCCAATGGTTATTTCACTGTCTGTGAAACCAGAGGTCATGGGTTCAAACCCACAGTGGGGTATTTGATAGGGTAGTCCAATGCATTATCTGTTTTTAATGTACATATTTTGATGCCAGCAAAAACACCCTCAGCGTACTGTACCCATAAGGTGCCTCTGAGGGTGCTTTATAGGGCACCCTATAGGGCACCTTATGGTTCTCGTCCATATAAGGTGCACTATACATTATCCTGTGATGCAACTTATAGGGTGCCCTATAGGGGACATATTAGGGTGCTGTGGCAGACAGTGCAATTTATAATGTGCCCTATGGAGTGCCTTATAGGGTGCCTTCTACGGCACCTTCAATTACGGCACGTGAGGGCGTGTTTGCTGGCAGCAATTAATAATAAAAATAAAGTGCTGCAGGAAAAAATATGTACAATGCAAAGCTGATGCCACAGCCAGCCTTATGTATTAGGCACACTGGGGAGCAAACTCATGACCCCTGTATCAGCAGTCAGTGCCTTAACCATTGTGCTCCACTGCTGCTCCTCCTTGCCTGTCAGCGCACCTACTTATGCTTTTCATTCCCTAAACTGCACAGTGCTGCCATAAAAAACAGTACTCTGACCTTGCGGTACCTCATATGGCACCCTCTAAAGCACCCTATAAGCAACATTCTAGGGTGCCTTGGCTGACAGTGCACTTTAAAATGTGCCTTATAGGGCGCCTTATGTTAACACGCTTTGAGAGTGCGTTTGCTAGTAGCGATGATTAAAATAAACATAAAATGACTCCAAAAGCAATCTTCCCCATAATATGTAATGCCTCAGCCAGCCTTGCTCATTGGGCACTGAACCCTTAATCCCTGCACCATTGGTTAGTGTCTTACCCATTGTGCTGTGGTTCCGTTACTGTGCTTGCACATTAGTGCGCCGCCTTATGCTGTCCAATATTAGAAAAGCCTCCTAAATCAATAACACACCACCTAATGCCCATCAGTGCGCCACCTTATGCCGCACAATATTAGACTAGCTCCTAAAGTAATGCCTCAGCCGGCTGTCTACATTGAGCACTGTGGGGGATTGAACCCCTGATCCCTGCACCATTGGTCAGTGTCTTAACCATTGCACTGTGGCTCTCCTTTTCTGTATGCCCATCAGTGTGCCACCTTATGCTGCCCATTATTTAGCTGCCTCATAAATTAACACCTCAGCCAGCAGTCTTCATTGGGTACCATGGGGGATTGAACCCCTGATACCTGCACCATTGGCAAGTGCCTTGACCATTGTGCTGTGGTTCTGCTCGTCTGTGTGCACATCAGCGTGCCACTTATGCCTCCCGCGCAGCTATCTCATGCGCTAATGTGCGGGGCGCACATGGGCGCCGCGCACCTTAGCACATATGTAAATTCTGGATTTTCTTTTTCAGGATGGAACGCCCACTCCTTATATGGCACCCGCACACTACCGCGGCCCGCACATTAGCGGGGTTTTAGTAAACATGCCCCTAAGAGTGCCAGCATAGCAGTAATACAACTGTGTTTATAAGACAAGTTATCACGATGGTTGGATAAAGATTAAGACTGCTGACATCATTGGCAATATTAGAAGTAGGTAGTGCAGAAATAAAATCCAAGTTAAAACCAAGACTAAAACTTCTAAAACAGTTGTTGGATGCCCAAGGTGAATTAGCATAGCGATCAGGTAAGTATTAAAAAAGCCGACACATCGGCACCATTAAAAAGTTGTAATCCCATCACTGGTGGTTCAGAAATAAACAGGTAAATAATTACACAAATCCGAGGTTAGATGCGTCAAACATAGATTCCAAATTAAAAACAGGAATAAAAACTTCTAAAGCAGTTGTTGGAAAGTGAATTGCCATGTTGTTGTTAAGTTCCATCGAGTTAGTGTCAATTCATGGTGACCCTATGGATAGCTGTCCTAAATTGTGTTCGGTTTTCAGTCAGGCGGCTCATTGTTGACAGACTGGCACCTGTAGCTGCTGTTGTTGTATCGATCCATCTCATTGCTGGCCTTCCTCTTTTGCATTGACCTTCTATCTTGCCAAGCATGATGTTTTTCTCTAATGATCTCTCTCTTCACGTGATGTGTCCAGAGTATGAAAGTCGAAGTCTTGTCATCTGAGTTTCTAAAGAAAGCTTAGTTTGATCTCCTCTAGTACGTCATATGATGTTATTGAAAATACTATGGCTTGAACGAGTCAAATCTTTGTATGGAGAGAGAGATCTCTGCTCTTGAGAATCTTGTCTAGGTCTTTCATAGCCATTCTGCCAAGAGCAATGCATCATCAGATTTCTTGACTGCTTGTTGCTTCTTTATTGATAGTTGATCCAAGTAGGTTAAAGTTGGCCATGATTTCAACTTCTTCTCCTTCAACAATGAACTTTTTGATTTTGCCAGTTGTCATGATTTTTGTCTTCTTGACATTAAGATGCAGGCCCATTTTAAGACTATGTTCCTTGATCGTAAGATGCAAATGTTTCAGATCATCTTCACTGTCAGCCAGTAATGTGGTATCATCAGCATAGCGAAGATATGGAAGTAGATTGCCAGGCCTTTCATACCTCTGTTGTCTTTATACAATCCTGCTTCTCTGATGATTTGTTCAGCATATAAATTAAACAGGTAGGGGAAAGTATGCAACCTTGTCATCCACCTTTGCTTATTTTAAACCATTCTGTTTCTCCTTGTTCTGTTCGAACTGTTACTTCTTGATCAATGTATAGATTGTGCAAGAGAACGATCAGGTGTTCTGGTATACCCATGCTTCTTAATGTGGCCCAGAGTTTCTTCTGTTTTATACAGTCAAAAGCCTTGCTGTAGTCCATAAAGCACAAATAGATATCCTTTTGGTATTCTTTAGTCTTTTCAAGGATCCATCTCACATCCGCAATGATGTCTCTCGTTCCTTGCCCTTTCCTGAACCCTTCTTGCACTTCAGGTAGTTCTTGTTCCAGGTATGATTGTAGTCTCTGTGGAATAATCTTCAGTAGAATCTTGCTGGCATGTGGGATCAGAGCAATTGTGCGATAATTTCCACAGTCAGTTGGATCACCTTTCTTTAGTATTGGTATAAAAACAGATCTTTTCTAGTCAGTTAGCCATGATGTTGTCTTCTAAATTTCCTGGCAGAGCTTTGTAAGTTTGATAACGGCTACATCAGATTGCTATAATACTTCTATGGGAATGCCATCAATGCCTGGTGCTTTGTTCTTTGATATGGCTTTCAATGCTGCTTTGACTTGTTCTTTCATCACCAATGGTTCCGGAACATAAGATTGAAACAGCTGTTGGTCCACTTGATCTGTATCATATAAAAACTCTGTATATTCTTTACACCTTTTCTTTATCTTCTCAGCATCATTCAACATAGAACCTTGAGCATCTTGTAACATTCCAATTTGAGGCTGGAATTTTGTCTTTAACTCTCGTAGCTTTAGGAGAGCCAATCTTGTTCTTGCTCTAATAGTTTCTGCTTCTATTTCCTTGAATGCATCATTGTAGTACTTTTCCTTGTCCTGTCTTGCTGCACATTGGAAATCTCTGTTGAGTTCTGTGATTGTCTTTCTTTCTCCTCTGGCTTTAGCTTCTCTGCATTTCTGGACAATTTTTACAGTTTCTTCCATCATCCGTTTTGGCCGTATTTACTTTTTCACCTTTTGTAGAGACTTCTCGCTTTCTTCCAACACAATCTTCTTGATGCTCTGGAGCTCTGTCATTTGTATCTAAAGCAGCAAATCGATTTTGAAGGCAGTCTTTAAATGCCAGCAGTATATTCTCAAGGTCATATTTTGCTACATTCATGAGTGGCTTGCTCTTTTTCAATTTTAGCTTGAGTTTGCATACTAGTAGTTGGTGATCCGTACCACAGTCAGCTCCAGGTTTTGTCTTTGTTGATTTTATAGAGGTTTTCCATCATTGACTTCCACAGATGTAGTCAATTTGATTTTTGAACAATCCATTGGGTGAAGTCCATGTGTACAGTTGCCACTTGTGTTGTTGGAAGAAGGTGTTTGAGATGAATAGATCATTGGTCTTGCAGAATTCTATCAGTCTTTCTCCAGCTTTATTTCTGTTAACAAGTCCATATATTCCCACCATTTTGCCGCCTTCTTTGTTGCCAGCTTTTGCGTTCCAGTCACCCATGACTATTAGGATATCCTGTTTGTGTGTTCTGCCAGTTTCAGTTTATACTTGTTCATAGAACTCATCAACTTTATCCTCTTCTGCATCTGTTGTTGGGGAATATACTTGAATTATAGTTGTGTTGATAGGCATTCCTCGTAGACGAATAGAGATTAAGCATTTATTGACTGCATTGTATTTCATTACAGTTCTTGCAAGTTTCTTCTTTATTATAAATGTAACACCATTTCTTCTTTGTATTTCATTTCCAGCATAGTAGACCATGTGATCTTCTGATGCAAAGTACCCGATACCAGTCCATTTCAGTCCGCTGACACCCAACAGATCAAGTTGTACACATTCCATTTCATTCTTGACCACCTACAACTTCACTTGGTTCATGCTTCGTATGTTCCATGTCCCAATATGTAAGACATCTTTACAACTTCTGACTCTCATGTCATGCGCAGCTACATCAGCAGTCAGATGTCCCGAGGGCTTTGATCCAACCACATCATAAATGCTGGTTTTACTCTGAAAAGTCTTCAGCTCCTCCCCAGTAGCTAGTTGAGTGCCTTCCGACCTGGAGGTCTTATCTTCCAGCACTATAGTGCAATTTGTTTTGTTGAGATTATCCATTGGGTTTTCATTGCAAGATACAGAAGTAGATTGCCAGGCCTTTCCTTCATGCAGTTTAAGTTTAATGTTCTTGTCTTTGTCACAGAAATGTGATCCTCCGCCGCCAACACCATCCCATTCTGCTGCTGCCCAGATGGATTTTCTTGGCAAGATATAGAAGTAGATTGCCAGGCCTTTCTTCCATGCAGTTTAAGTTTAGTGTTGTTGCCGTTGTCACAGAAATGTGATCCTCCGCTGCCAACACTGTCCCATTCTGCTGCTGCCCATATGGGTTGCTTGTCTTAGTCTGACACCTCAGCTGAGACCTATCCATCTTGGGAGACCCTGCCAGTAGTCAAACTACCGATAGCCCAGCCCTCAGCATCACTAATGCACACAAGCCCTCACAGCATGACAAGCTGCAAACAAAGTGAGGGAAATTGCCATAGCAAACAGATAAGTATTAAAAGAGCTGGCACCATTAAAGGGTGGTTATCCAAACACTGGTTATTTAAAAAAATAAGTAAATCTAAAATTATAAACTGAAAAGGAGATCATTAAAAATAGAACTTCAGAAAAACAAAAGTAAAAGTAAAAGATCACCTAAGATATAGTAATATATCATTGTGTAACCACTTGTATAGCCGAATGAATGAAAGTCCTGTAAACGCAGTATATTATGTCTGCATATGCCATGGCCCATGGCCACTGAGAGGCAAGGCCATGATTGCAGCCATGCATGAGGCCCGGAAAGGCCCCATCCCCCAGGTCAGGACCATTGTGCATATGGTTGCAGGCAGTGCTGATACACAGAGCCATAAAAGAAGGAAATCAATAGTGAAGAACCACAGATGACAGCCATCAGCAATGCACACGGGTCATGCTGTTAACCAGGATGTCTGAAGGGAGGGGTGAAAAATGTGACCTACATCCAATACCTGGGCACCCTTAATGACCACTTGCCACAGTCTCTGTACACCTGGACAGGGTCAACCCTTAACCCAAAAACAAAAGAGTGAGATAGTCAGGTGGATGACAGGGCAAGAACTGCTGAAATGAGTGTATAGCTAAGCATGACAACTCTATTCATCTCCTATAGGCACTTCCACATCCTCCGTGATCTGAAGTCCTTAAAGGTCAGATTCACAGCCATGTGGAGGACCTGGCCCTGATTGCTGTAACATCTTCAAAAGGAGCTACAGTAGCAACAAGGTAAGTCCTGGCACATGCATAGATATCATATGTAAGGAAGTGACCCCGGATTGTCATCTGCAATGCACAAAGCCAGGTGATGTATGCTAATATCATACGTTCATAACATAGAGTGCCACACTAGGGCATGAGCTGCACTGTCACAGCAGTCAGGACTTAACCATAATGGTGACATGCCGCAGAGAACCAAGCATAGCTGCTGGCATATATTGTAAAGAGGGTGCAAAATGTATCCACAAACACATGGAGTGACAGCAGAGGGCAGGCAGAAGCAAAGATCAGGAACCCACATAGACATAGAGAAGTAGTGTAGGGGACCCAGCCAGGTCAGAATACCCATAAGTGGTGGACGGTGATGGTATAAGAAGGTGGAAGACAGAAGCAATGTGCAGATTCCACTGTCAGCACCCAATCAGATGTGTAGCCCACAACTGCATGTCGCATAGTGATGCCAGGCAGTGAAATGCACCAATGAGTGTGGTGAGTACTGCCCACCAGCACACAAGTACCAGATATTATGAGGGCCGCAGATGCAGTAATCCCCCCAAAAAGGGCACATAGTGACATGGGTCTTAAGGGTGCACAATAGTCTATAAAGGATCACTGAATCAGCAGGGGATTGCCATGATGGCAAGTACATGGACCTGGCAAAGTAGGAAAGCAGAACAGCAGTAGTGATGCTGCATATAGAAGGACAAGAGATTAACATGTGGATGTAGGTTGCAAACAGACCATATAATGATTGACTGTGTGGTGCCTCTGATACCTTTCCCCATATTATGTCAAGTAGCAGAGGAATGGAACCCCTGCAACATGCCACATCTTCAATGACTGAACCTGAAGATGTCAGGCTGAGGAGGCAGCATTGCACTAAGTAGGAACTCTCTGATCTACAGTTTCAGCAGCAGCTATGGATGCAGTTCTACCACCACCTGCACCAGGACCCCTGCTGCCAGCATCATCACATCTGCTCACAGCCACAAACACAGCAGATAATGGCACCACCACCAAGGTGAAAGCCACAGAAGCAGTGGCTTCCTGACATGGGTGGTAGTCACATCTGAAAAGGAGGAAGGAGAAGAGGAAGAAACCAAAGATATGGTTATTACCCTTGTTGAGGAGCAAGAGGGGCAGCTGCAAGTCTCTGAGGCAGGGGAAATACCTGAGTGGATTTGTATTGAGGAACCACAATATATGGTAGTGCTGAATCTTGAGGGTAGAGAGGAGCAGGGAGGAGGTTTGGGTGTGTGGTGGAGAAGGGGAATGGAGGCAGGGAGATATGGGAGGAGGGGGAAGGAGAGGGGTAGAGGATGGGAAGGTATGGGAGGGGAGGGATAGAGGTCATGAAGGTGTGTTCAGAAGAGTTGGAGGGAAGAGGTGAATGGACAGGCTAGAGAACCAGTGCAGCAATAGGTCACCTAGCCTGTTCAGCCTGCCTCCATGATGGACTAGTGCACCACAATGAGGGTCTCCAAGTCTTGTTGGACCCCTCTGAATCCTGTGATAGAGCTTTATAGAAAAACTGCTAAATAAATAAATAAATATCATGCTTCACCTTATGTCCCTGTGATGGGAGGTCCATTAGTGCTTTGCTGTAGTCACCAACTCACAGGATCTCATAGTTGCACACCTGGAAGGTTTGAGAGCAGAAATACATGCCATGGCTGTGGCCATGCAGCTTCTGATAGGAGGTATCTCCATTCCAGCCATTCCAGGGAAGAGGAGGGAGGGGGAGGAGTAGGACAGCACCATGTGTCATCTCATTGTAAATACATGCACAAGTGGCCCTGTTTGTCCTAAAAATAGATGGGATTGCTCTTGGTAATATGTGTTTAAAGTTGTGCTTCTAGTGTATCTAACCAGCAATGTAGCTCTCCACCATCCCATAACAACAGCATGTGCCCTATGGCACCAACCGGGAGCACATGACCACCTGTATGCATGGCATGGGGGCTCAGCCTGCCACATCATCCTCAGCTACCCCATGGCACCCTGGAGACACCTGGTCTGGCACATAATCAATGCAAGAGCCTTGGACCCCATCCCTAGCAACCCCACTCCTTACCCAGGCATCCCTTCCCCATTGCACATGGTCACTGCCACCATCCACAGGATGGTGCAGATGAAGAGGTGGCTAGTGAGAATTGACAAAGGTATACAGACACAGGTCTGGTAGGGGTCCACCTATATCCATGCCAGCATGCATGCAATGTCTGGAGATGCATACTATGTCCCCACACGTACCCACAGTACCCGCCAGAACAGCACTCCAAGTACCAGGGATTTTCGATGCCAGCCATGGTTGACTGTGGACTAAATCAGAGACCCAAGTCTTGGACTTATATCGGCTATTCACCCATCCACCCTGCAGCAGGTCACTGCTCCTATACCCACATTGGGTATCCACTGTACCTACATCATGTACAGAGGGAAGCACCAGCACATCATGTCAGGGCCATGCCAATACTGTATACCACATAACATATATACACATATGAAGACGGGAGACAGGTTCTTAATGTAGGTGGGATCTTTAATAAAGGTCTTCATACAGTGGAAACACACCATAGGCACACATGTGTCCATATGACAATGGATGCCATGTGTGCACAGCAGACATAGGATTTGGCAAGCAATTATGGCAGCTATCAGGCCCCCTGATGTTATGTACAGGATAAAATAGGCTATGAGTGGCCCTACTGAGCATATATCTACAGAATTAAAACACACATAAAAGCCCTTCTTTACCCCTTGTTCCCACCCCTTCCTAGTGTTCCATTCTTTACTGTGTCAGTTCAAAGGAGAAAAGATGATCAAATGCTTCCCAGGCTCTTCAGCCAGCAGGAATGTGAAACAAATTGCTGCAGGGGAAGGAGAGAAAACATTCTTAGCAGCTAGCATCTGCCATTGTTCGACACAGAGCAGTATTACCCACCACTTCGCCCTCCTCCCCCAACACCCAGCCACAAGCTGTGATGGGGCAGGTTCCTATGGATACATGCAGATGTGGCAAATGTTGTTGACAACCCAGACAACAGTAAAGAGACTACACCACATACTTGTGAGCCCTTGAAAGAACCTGTGCACTGCTCTGAATACCCTGAGCTACCTGTGCAGCAACTTCAGCATGTGAGGTAGCATCCCCCTTGTTGCCTATAAGCTCCCTATTTTTTGCATTGACATACGTGCAACTTGCATACATGACTACAAATCCTGTTTTCTAAAATGGGCACCACACACATTTAAATCTCACACACATGTGCACTTGAAGCCCATTCCATTGGAGTGGAGGAGTGGCCTAGTGGTTGGGGCAAGGTACTTCAGGCCAGAAGGTCAGGGGTTCAAATCCCACTAGAGGACAGCAACCTTGGGCCAGAAGTACTGGGGTTTCTAGTCCCACAGGTGCTCCTTGTGGTCTTGGGCAAGCCACTTAACCCTCCATAGCCCATGTTCCCTGTAAAATAGTTATCTCCAAGTTATAATGCCCTGTTCAATGTAATTTCAGTTTGTTCAATGTAAACCACACTGATGCAGAATAGCATGGTATATAAGAGAATGCAAATAAATAAATTTCAGGACAACACATGTGCAAATCTAAAACATGCAAGTACTTCCCTTATGCATGTTTTTAAAATGGGAACATAGACATGTGTGGCCCTGTTTCAGAAACACAGTGATCAGTGCTGTCTCTGGCTATATTATCACACCAAAACAATGGTTGTTCATCAAAAAGGGCAACTTCTTCCAGGGAGAAGTGGAATTCCTCTTGAGGGAGGTACTCAAGCACTAGAAAGTGCTCCTGGACTATGAGGGGATCTATATGAGTACTTAGCAGAAACACTGGATAGGCATTTGTCAGTAAAGGCATGCCATCTATCATCATAATCAAGAGCCTAAGGACCTGAAATGAAAGTAGAGGAAGTGCAAAAGAAGAACCAAGTCCAAGGCCCTGGAGGGGGGGTCAGATGGCCAGCCACATAAATCTCACCAACCCAGAGCAACAAGTGTTCCAAACAATTTATGAAACTGTGAGGAGAGATGGTGACCTGGATATATCAAGAGCCTCCATCATGCCTTGCCACCTCATCTTGTTACCATCTATCTACCTAGTGCTTAGTGTGGGTATGGAATGATCTATCACCCTCCCAATCCTTGGACATCTCTCTTTGGGAATGTGTGCCTGATGCCCTGACAGGGGTGCATGCAGCAGGGGGGATCTAGATCATCGCCACAAATAGTGTCTAGCAGGCATGTTGTTTGCTTATCTCCACTCCCTGAGGCTCCATGGCTGCACTGGCAGTCTATTGCTCTGGTACCCCACCTCCAGTTCACTCTGTATGTGCAGAGGTCGTGACTCACACAACTTAGTAGAAGTAGTCAGGCATCTCACTGAACAGTACCCTACTACCATTAAAAGTATGACAGTGCATCTGAAAGGGACTTCCAAGGGACAGATAGGCCACTTCCAGGACCCTCTGCTATAGAGGGACATGATCAGGCTCCACTTCTGCCCCAACACTCTGGGCCCTATCCCTAGCCCTGCACAGGATTCATAGTAACATAGTACTGTATATGCTGACAGATAAAGACCAGTATGGTCCATCTAGTCTGCCCAGCAAGGTGGCAACAGTAGGTGCAACTGCCAGTCCATGCAGGTCACCCCTCCCATACCTTTGTTTAGGGGTGTACCCGCCACTCCTTGTAGTTCATCCTTAGTTGTTGAGATATAAGAGATAATTATATTTATTTTGATTTTATCCTGTGGCTATAAAGGGAACCACTGTGTCTGTCCCATGCCATTTTGAATTCTGTCACTGTATTTGCCCTCACCACTTCCACTGGGAAGGCATTCCAAGCATCCACCACCCCAGTATTTCCTGACATTGCCTTTCAGTCTACCCCCCTGCAGCTTCATGTTATGCCCTCTAGTTTTACAGATTCCCCTTCTTTGGAAGAGGTTTGTTTGTTCATTAATACACATTTAAAGGTCTGAATCATATCTCCCCTATCCCTCCTCTCCTCTAGAGTGTACATATTTAGGTTTCAAGTCTCTTCTCATAGGTCTTCTGATGCAGACTCCAAATCATTTTGGTCACCTTCCTCTGAACCGTTTCTAGTCTTTTTTATCCTTTATGCGATATGGTCTCCAAAACTGAATAGAATGTTCTAAATGAGGCCTCACTAGCGACTTGTACAGTGGCATTAGTATCTCTTCCTTTCTGCTGGCAATTTCTCTCTATTTACAACCCAGCATCCTTCTGGCTTCCTCCACCGCCTTGACATACTGTTTCGCCACCTTGAGATCCTCAGAAACAATCACTCCGAGGTCTTTCTCCTAGTCCGTGCACACCAACCTCTCGCACCCTATCGATACAATTCCCTTGGATTTCTGCTTCGCAAGTGCATGACACTGCACTTTTTCACATTAAATCTTAACTGCCAAGCATTAGACCATTCTTCCAGCTTTTGTAGATAAGTCCTCGTGTTATCCATTCCCTCACGGAAGACCACTCTGTTACAAATTTTTGTGTCCTCTGCAAAAAGACAGACTTTTCTATTCAGTCCTTCAGCAATGTCACTCACAAATATATTGAACAGTACCGGTCCCAGGACTGAACCGTGGGCACACCACTAATCACCTTCCTTTCATCTGAGTGTGTTCCATTTACCATCACCTTCTGTCATATGTCAGTCAACCAATTTCTGATCCAGTTCACCACCTTGGGACCTATCTCCAAGCTGTTCAGTTTACTGAGAAGCTTCCTATGAGGAAGAGTATCAAAGGCTTTGCTGAAATCTAGATAAATCACATCCATCGCATGCCCTTGATCTAATTCTCTGGTCACCCAGTCAAAGAACTCAATCAGATTTGTTTGGCAAGATCGTCCTTTGGTAAAACCATGTTGCCTCGGATCATGCAACCTATTGGTTTCAAGAAAGTCCGCTATTCACTCTTTCAGGAGCGCTTCCATTACTTTTCCTGCTACTGAAGTAAGGCTTACTGGCTGTAGTTTGTCACTTCTTCCCTATTACCACTTTTGTGAAGAGGTACCACATCAGCCTTTCTCCATTCCTGTGGAACTTCTCCTGTCTTCATGGATCTATTGAAAACATCCTTTAACGGCCCTGCAAGAACCTCTCTGAGATCTTTCAGTATACTGGGATGTAAACCATCCAGTCCCATGGCCTTGTCCACTTTCAGTTTTGCAAGCTGTTCTAACACATTATCTTTTGTGAATGGTGTGGTATCTACTTCATTCCCATTTGTATATTTGTCAATCACAAGTGGTCCTTCTCCAGGATTTTCTTTAGTAAAAACAGAACAGAAGTATTTGTTTAGCATTTTCACTTTTTCAATGTCACTTTCCACAAAACCGTTCCTGGCACTTTTGAGACCTGCAATTCCACCTCTGATTTTCCTCCTCTCCCAAATATAACTGAAAAAGGTTTTGTCGCCACACCTCACATCTTTAGCCATCTTTTCTTCTGCCTTTGATTTTGTTATACTTATTTCTCTATTTGTCTCTTTTAGTTGTATCCTGTATTCTTTTCTGTGTTTCTGTTTGCGAACTTCTGAATTTTGTGAAAGCTATGGCTTTTGCCTTTAATAATGCAGCCACTTCTTTGGAGAACCAAATAGGCTTCCTTTTCTTCTTGTTTTTATTTACTTTCCTTACATATGTATCTGTTGCCCCTTTTATTGCCTCCTTTAATTTAGCCCACTGCAATTCCACTTCTCTTATCCCCTCCCACCCTGCCAATTCCTCCTTCAGGCACTTGGCCATTTTACCAAAGTAAGTGTTATTGAAGTCTAGGACTTTGAGCTTGCTGTGACTAGACTCCCCCTTTGCTTTTATCTCAAACCACACAGTGTGATGATCGCCGCTGCTCACATGAGCACCTACCCGGATATTCATCACGCTGTCTCCATTGGTGAGTACTAAATCCAGCATCGAGCTTTCCCTGGTCGGTTCCAACACCATTTGTCTAAGTAATGCTTCTTGGAAGGCATCCACAATTTTTTTACATCTTTCCAGATTTGCAGAAGGAACACACCAATCCACATCAGGTAGATTAAAGTCACTCAATATGATCACTTCCCACTTCATGGCTATCTTTGCAATATCAATAATCAATTCACTATCCATTTCTTTGGTTTGAGTCGGAGGTCTATAGGTTACACCAGTATGGATGATAGTGCCATCTCCTCTTTCTACCACAATCTACAGTGCTTCTTCTTTTCCCCACGTCCCTTGCATTTCAGCAGCTTTAATATTGCTTTTGACATATAGGGCTCTTTCTCCTCCTCCTTTTCTATCCTCTCTATCTCTTCTAAATAGATTATAGCCAGTTAACATTCATGCGACTCGTTAAACCATGTTTCTGTAATGGCCACAATGTCCGAGTCCATTTCCACCATTAGGGCTTCCAAGTCAGAAACTTTGTTGGCTAGACTTCGAGCATTTGTGCTCATTGCTTTCCAGCATTTGTTGACTGGCTTGCCTGTATTTTGCATGGATTTTGTTTTACATGCCTCTTCCCACTTGGCATTGATGTGTGGGTTAATACTGTGGCTGTTTCCAATGTTATTATGTTGTTGCTGGGAGCGACATCCAGATCTTGTTCTTCTCCATCCGTCACCCCCTTTCTCTAGTTTAAATACCTGTCTACATAATGCCTGAATTTTTCACTTAGGATCCTTTTTCCTGCAACAGAGAGATGTAGTCCATCAACACAGTATAGGCTCTTGTTATTCCATCTATTTCCCCAGTCACCTATATATCTAAATCATTCTTGTTTGCACCAGGTTTAGAGCCATGTGTTAAAGTTGATTAAATGATGCAGCCTTTCTGCTCCCCTTACCAAGAACAAGTATAACTGCTGAGAATGCTATAGTGTTAACAATGGGTTTGAGTTTCTCTCCCTGAATCTGGAAGTCCCTCTGAACTGTAGAGGCACTGTTTCTAGCCAGGTCATTTGTACCCAAGTGGATGATAACATCAATTTTGGAGTGCTCACTTTCTGCACTATGCCAGCAATTTGTTTCACATTCCTGCTGGCTGAAGAGCCTGGGAGGCATTTGATCATCTTCTCTCCTTTAAACTGTGTTCTCATGTTGATGCCTCTGATGATGGAATCTCCAAGTAGTAGTAGTTTCCTATTTTGTGACAGTTTCTTCATATTTAGGGAATTATCAGTAGATTGGGCATTAACCTTTTTGTTTAAGGGCACGTCAGTTTCCACTAACTGGGCACTCAAATTTCCCAAGGCAGAGAAGGCGTTATGCAGTGATATCTCTTGATGGTGAGGTCACAACCTAGAAGAGCCCTCTGTGATCCAATTGTTCCTGGGCTGCTTGATTCTTTGTGGGAGAGGTGGTAGATTTTTTTCAATTTGTACCCTAGTGGAGGTGTGTTTAATTGCAGCTAATTCTTCTCTTAATAGAATCAATTCTTTAAGCATGGCAGATAACTTAAGACATATAGGGCAAGCTCTTAGGTTCCAAATGCTGGATTAGAACTCCTGCTCAAGCAGCAGAGACTGATTGAATTAACTCTTAGGCAGCACAGGCTGATTGAATTAACCACACCTGAGAGGTGGGCTTCTAACAGAGCAATGGAACTTTAAACTTTCAAATGAAATCCTACTTCTATGTATCAGTCTACTATGTAAAGGGCCTTGTAAATTTAAAATATATACCTTTACTGCAAAATTTAGTAGGAAACCATATCTTTGCAAATCAAAAAAGAAAATGTATACTGCAAGTCCTAGTAGACAAATATCAAGGATGTAGTGTCCCTGGCCAACTCATTACCATCCTATTGCCCAACTGCCATTTCATCACTTGCCAGTCTCTGTACAGCTTTCTGCACTGGCTTTGGGTTGCAGCCAGCACATATCTATGTATTTTGTAAAGGAAACTCGTTCACTATAAACACTATGTGGATCAGAGGTAATTTCTTTTTCTCTGAGGTCTCAGTTAGAAAAGAGCATTGCTATTAAGACTCACGTCTTTATGTAGCAAAATGCTTTATCACATCAATGACCTCATGAATAAAAAACAGAAATCTAATCATGTCGGGACTCTTCGATTGACAATTATAATCAAGTAAAAACATTAAAGCTCAACTTCCAAGATTAGATGTATCTGTATCTCTCTTTTGATCCCAACGTCAATCCCCGATACCACTGAGACGTTTCACTTAAGAAGTTTCTTCAGGGGATCTTACAAACTCTATAAAAAGACAAACAAATATGAACAAATCAGTGACCTCCAATCCTACCCCGATTAACTACTACCACCAATTATCAAACATTAACTAAAACCCCCACCATGAAAACCTTACCGCAACAGCTGCCCACGCTTTAACTCACATCAGTTCAATTCCGCTCTCAAGTCCATGAAAGCACCAACCGTCTCTCTGAAAAAACGCCGCGCATGTCAGATAGCACTCAGGACTCCATTTTTAAAGACCCTCCACGCGATAATATGTCAACGTCAAGCGTCCTTACGACACACCAAAAATTCAAGACCATAACGTTTTGTGAGCACATATCTATGGGCAGTTGAGCTTTTGGTGTGTGGGCTTTTCAGTGGGTATGGTAATGGATGTGTGTATTTGGCAGACTCAAACCCTGCAACCAGCCAACATCCGCTCATGTACACTGTTTTACATGTGGCTTGCTGTGGGAATACAGAGTGTGTGGCAGTTGAGGCTACTCTCTCATTGTCTATTCTGCTCACAGCACTGGCCCTCTCACTTGTAAACAGCAGCTCACTTTGGCCAGGGCTAATGTGATAAGGCCATGGCCCCACTCAGAGTGCCATCCACTGTCACACTGTGGAGCAGTACATCCAATGATAGGCATAGGGTGGGTATACAGCTGCAACATGTTGACAGCATGTTATGTCCTACTTGTAGAATGTGGCAGAAAGATACTGAGATATTTCTCTTGTGTTGTGTGCCATAGGCTTGATCAAGAGGGATTTCCAAACACACCTTGACAAATCTCCTACACATGTTACATCTAATGAACTTTAGACGGAAGCTCTCTTCATCATGATACAAGTACTACCCCAGACATTAGCAGTAAATTTGAGAGACTAAGATCATACTCCATATGCCCTGTCTTAGGAGTGAGGTTCATTATTGTCATGGTATATGCAAAGCCAACACAGCTGGAGAAATTGCCCCTGAGATGGGGAGTCTGCAGATGCTCTGGAAAGCAGCAGTGCAGATCCCAGCAGCCAGTCCCTTGGAGGCAGTCTCACACCCATACCTCCAAGAGCACCACATCCAACTCTGGGAGAGACAGCTTCAGGCAAAGAGATGCTAAATGAACACAACATGGGGCTGCACAGGGACCTGCAGTAATACCTGCATCCATGTGCCATGGCTCTCCATTCTCCACAATATCATGTTTGCCCCTGTCTGCATGGGTCCTCAAAGAGGAGGGTGCCTCCACCATTCACCATCATCACTGTCACCACCACTTCCAGCTCCACCATAACAGCATCACCTCAAAATGAGGCAAACACATCAACTGACCCAACTCAATCCAACTAAGATTCCAGAAGCCTCACCATCCATTACTATACATCCTTACCCTCAAAAAATTCAGGACCCTTATAATTTGTACATATTTCATACTAAATCATCATGTATATATTCTTGATCACTTGCTGATGTTTACTGATCATGTAATTACCTAATAGTTCTCCTTGCACATGTAACTTCCACTTTGTTTGATGTAACTCAGTTGTTTTATGCAAACAGCTATGATTAACGATATGGTGGTATGAAAACACAAAAATAAATAAAAATAAATCTTCCCAGGCACTGCCCCCCTCTTCCAACATCTTTGAGATTCCTTTGTTTTTCCCCCTTCCATGAGGACTCCCAACAGTCAGCTATGCTAGATTATGTCTCCAGTGGCTCCAAAGAGTCCAATGAGACATCTTCCAACACACCTTAATGTCTTCACAGTCAAGTTCAAGAGGATTGGGCAGGAGATACAGAGAGACAGGGGCCGGGAAGAGGACATGGGTTAGAAGTAACCATTTCTTCCTAGAGTTACACTTGGGGGATGATGGGGACTGTTTGGGAGTTTAGGGTAGAGGTGCTATCTGCTTGTGGGGGTGGTAGGGGTTGCACAGGGTTGGTGCTGGGCAGTGGAGGTGGAGTGCTGGGGTGCTGGCGGGGAGGAGAAGAGAGGATACTGTCACACCTCATCCGCCCCAGCCTTGACTGCTGGTATGGTTTGGCTTATGAGGGTGGTAGTTGTGCCGTGCTTGTATCTATACAAATCACACATAAACCTTCTTTTCTTTTAGGGTTTTATTCCCCGTCCCTTTGAGGTTTTCTTCTTTAACAACAGAAAGTAATAGCCTAACTTGGCTTATAACATAAAGTAAATGGATAACACAAATAGCTTTTCTTCAGCATATAACGTCAAACAAAAGAAAAGAACAAACAGCCTACTTTGTCTGTTTGGCTAGGGAGAGAGAGAGTGTTTGTAGCCTTTGCTACCTGCACATAGAATTAAGGTTACACAAACCTTTACCTTAAGGAGTACTCAGGTTCTTTTGTAGTAAGAGAACATTCCATTAATTCTGTATCTTCTAATGTACCAGAATCTTCATATTCCATCAATTCTGGTCCGGAGGAATCTGCATTGCCTACTTCTAATGTGGAATAAAAGTATGGCAGATTTGCCTCGTTAGTTAGGAAGTTCCTCTTCCTCTGAGTAGCACTGCTTCCCTGGGGAAGGTCACCAAACTCTGTATGCTGTTTTCTAGAACCCTGCCCCCGCTGGTGCTTCAGTGGATAGCTCAGGTCTCTGTTTAGCTTGCTAGCTGAGTAATTGTGATACGCTCCCTGCTGGGTCTGCCTCAGCTCTCCCGGCTCAGCTGTACCCGATTGCAAACTGTGTAACGGCGTTTCTCTTGGAGCTAAGAGTTCACTGTAATAAGGGATTTCTTCTGCTTCTCTCGGTAGGTGAAACTCCCTTCTTTTAATACTTTTATAAACAGGAGAAGACTTGCTATCAGCCTCTGAATGTCTAGGCTTTGTAAGGGTATTTGTCTGCCTCCAAGACTCTTCTCTTTTAGAGGGCAGATATCCCTTATATCCCTTCTTTTCCCCTGTATCTGCTGTTGCAGCTTTCTTATATTTCACTTGCCTTCTCTCAGAACCACACAGGTCTCTGGCCTCTTTCCACAATTCTTCTCTCCAGGATTGCCTACTCGGCTCCTCTCTCCAAGATTGTCTCTGTCTCCAAGGTAGCCTCTCTCTCCAAGGTTGCCTCTCTCTCCAAGCTTGCCTCTCTCTCCAAGCTTGCCTACCACTGAATGTTTGGTAGTCCGTTTTATCTATGTATTTTCTGACTCCACCTTTCTTCAGCTGCGCTTCATTAGGTGAAGCAGAGTCCCGTGCCTTACTCCCGGGGTGTGTCTCTCCAGGCTCTGGGCACGTGTGCTTTCGTTGTCCCTGGCAACTGTCAAGCATTCCTTCATTCATCCTGTCACTTTTTCCTTGATCATTCATACTGCTCAGCATTCTCTCATGCTGCCCTAGGTCCACCCTGTGACACATTCCCCCCCTTAAAACATTACTTGCTGCCGCGATTTTTCGTGGACAGCATGTAATCACTTGCGGGGTTCTATGGTGCTGTTCACTGTAGGCTAAATTAGCTGTGGCCACTCTTTCTTTCCACGGTTTTAAGACATTCACGTGGTATACTTGTCTACGACCGTTTTCATTTTCTACTAAGTAGGACACGAAGCCTACCTTTTTTACTACTACGGCTGGACCCTTCCACCGTGATTCAAATTTTGGACCGGGATCCGCCACTTGTATGAGGACCTTGTCCCCTGCTATTAGTTCCCTAGTCTGTGTGTCCCTATCATAGTACTTCTTCTGGCGTTGCTTACTACGGTTCAAGTTTTCTATCGAGGCCTGGGACGTTTTCTTTAAGCGTGTTCTTAATTCCTTTAGGAACTGTGGGATCCCCACTTCGGGCACTCTGGGTTCTACCCATTCCTCTTTTAAAATATCCAACACTCCCCTTGGGGACCTCCCAAATAGTAGTTCAAATGGGGATACCCCTAGCGAAGTTTGAACTCTTTCTCTGCACGCATACATGACGAACGGGAGCAGCGTATCCCATTCCATCATTTCTCCTTTTCGTAGGCCTCTACGTAACAAATGGTCTGGGGATGATACGCACTCGTCCTTATATGGCGTATGCCAAACGCCTCCCAGACTTGAGCAAGGTACTTTGAAACAAAGTTTGTACCCTGATCGGTTAATATTTCTTGGGGAAACCCCACCTCACAGAACAGCTTGATAAGTTCTTGCGCTATGATTTTAGCGGATATGTTCCTAAGGGGTATAGCCCATGGGAATCGGGTCGCATGGTCTACTATAACTAGTAAATATTGGAAACCCCTTGGCGTTTTTATTAATGGGCCTATGATGTCCATCCCCATTCGCCTAATAGGCGTAGCTATCGTGGGTAATGGCATTAGGGGTGCTGGCTTGGGCCTGGATATGGAGACCCTTTGACAGGCTGGGCAAGCATCACAATACCTCTTGGTGTCTTGGTATACCCCTGGCCAATAAAAACGTGCTAAAATCTGATCCAGTGTCCCTTGGACACCTTTATGTCCCCCAACTGGATGATCGTGGGCCAGGCGCAAAACTACCGCCTTAAAGGCTACTGGCACCACTAGCTGTTTCCTCACAGCTCCTGTATAGGGATCTAAACTCTCCCTGTATAAAATATCTTGGTCAATTAGGAATCGTGGCAATGTATTACGGTCCGCTTGAGCCCACTCGAACGCTCTTTTGAGGGCCAAGTCTGCCTTCTGTTCCATCGGAAAGGATGGGAACTTTTGTACGAGGGCAGCAGGGACCCAGGGTAATCCTTCCCCTGTTTCTAGTTCCTTCCTTCCTTTTGCTCTTTTACCCCTTTCCTGTCGCTTGGTAGCTTTGGTTTTCTTTCCCTCCCCCACCGGGCTCTGAACTAACTCATCCGAGTTGGGTAGTGGATCCCTCTCTTCCACTTCTGCCTCCTTCTCAGGAGCCTCTTTGACCTCCTCTTCTTCAGGGGTTTCTGCTCTCTTTACTGTAGGGGTTTCTACCCCCTCTACTGGAGCTTCTTGGGGTTCCTTTACTGGAGTTTCTTGGGGCTCAGTTACCGGTGTTTCTTGGGATTTTACTACCGGGGTTTGGGATCGTGTGGTGACGAATCCCGTTTTCGTGCCAAACCCTAGGTTCCATATCCTTGGAAACAATGGCCAGTCCCGTCCTAAAATTACCTTCTGGGGTAGCCCAGGAACTATTGCCACTTGCAACTTTTTTCTGCCCCGAATGCCTCAACGCTTACTCGACGTAAAGGATAGGGCAGCTGGGCGCCATGCACACATTTTATTGCTACCTCTTCTTGGGTTACTGGGTGAGACGGCTTCAAAGTTTCCCAAAATCTTTGTGCTATTAAGCTCTGTTCTGCCCCAGAATCGAGTACGGCCATAGTACTTTCTCCTTCAACCTGTACCGGTATACATAGGCCTTTTGGAACCATCTTCGCTGCCCCTACCATCAGGACTGTCTTAACCCTACATTCTTTTATCACGTGGCCTGGTTTGCCACACTTATAGCATCTCCTAGGGCCTCTTTTTATATTACTTTTATCCGGGTTATATTCATTCACTCTTCGGGGTATATGCTTGTCACTTTCATACATCCCATACATACTTGTACTTTTTAAAAGGCTCACATTAGGTACAGTACTCTGCTTTGCCTCACTGGACACCTCTGCCATTACTGCTGCTTCATCCGAAGTCAAGCAATTTTGTAAGGTCAGGAACATTCTCATTTCTTTTGGAACAGTTAATAAAAATTGCTCTAGCACAAGCTCATCTAACACAGATTCTAAGGTTCTATTCTCTGGGTCTAACCATTTATACAGCAAGTTTTTAAGCCTCTGACACAAAGCCTTTGGAGTTTCACTCTCCAATAGTACAGCTTCTCTAAACAGCCTTTTATAATGCCTTGGGGTCAAACCTAGGCGATCTTTTACTGCCTTTTTTATCTCTATATAATTATTTGCCAGGCTAGCCGGCATTGCCTTGAAGGCAGATAAAGCCTCTCCGCTTAGAGTAAGAGCAAATCTCATCGCCCATTGTTCTGTAGGCCACTTTAAATTTCCTGCTATGCGTTCGAACGCTTCAATAAAGTCATCTGGGTTATCTTCATGCCCCAAATGTCTCATAGCAAGACTTGTATGAGTGTCTACTTGCGGTATAGTTGCATCTCTTTCTGCAGACTTCCTCAGCAGTGCAGTCATCGCTTCCAATAGCGGCTTTTGCTGCTCCTGCATCGCTGCCATGTACTGTTTTTGCAGGTGCTGTAGCAGTCCGGCCTGCTTTTCTTGCTGTTCACCCATCCAGGCCAGCATATCCTGAGGATCCATCCTCTTGGCTTTTTCACTGTACCTAGAAATAAAGGAGAAAAAAAAACACCACCAAGTGCGGTATCACACAGATAAGGTTTCTTTTCCCTTTTTATATCACCCCTTTTTCTCACTATATCCTATCCCGTCCTCCCAGGTTACCAATACCTCGGTTTCCTGGTAGACTCCAGTATGTGAGAAAAGGTCTTTGCACCGCTGACCGGTCTGTCAGCCGAATCCTTTCCCAATTCACTCACCACTGGCCGGTCTGCCAGCCGAATCCTCTCCTGGAGCAACTTTTCCTGCTTTTCTAGCAGTGTCCCTTTTTTTTTTTTCTTTCTTTCCTTCAGGCACTTCTCATGCCCCTTCAAACATTTTTTTTATCCTCAGATCCTACGCCATTTATATATGTCACACCTCATCCGCCCCAGCCTTGACTGCTGGTATGGTTTGGCTTATGAGGGTGGTAGTTGTGCCGTGCTTGTATCTATACAAATCACACATAAACCTTCTTTTCTTTTAGGGTTTTATTCCCCGTCCCTTTGAGGTTTTCTTCTTTAACAACAGAAAGTAATAGCCTAACTTGGCTTATAACATAAAGTAAATGGATAACACAAATAGCTTTCTTCAGCATATAACGTCAAACAAAAGAAAAGAACAAACAGCCTACTTTGTCTGTTTGGCTAGGGAGAGAGAGAGTGTTTGTAGCCTTTGCTACCTGCACATAGAATTAAGGTTACACAAACCTTTACCTTAAGGAGTACTCAGGTTCTTTTGTAGTAAGAGAACATTCCATTAATTCTGTATCTTCTAATGTACCAGAATCTTCATATTCCATCAATTCTGGTCCGGAGGAATCTGCATTGCCTACTTCTAATGTGGAATAAAAGTATGGCAGATTTGCCTCGTTAGTTAGGAAATTCCTCTTCCTCTGAGTAGCACTGCTTCCCTGGGGAAGGTCACCAAACTCTGTATGCTGTTTTCTAGAACCCTGCCCCCGCTGGTGCTTCAGTGGATAGCTCAGGTCTCTGTTTAGCTTGCTAGCTGAGTAATTGTGATACGCTCCCTGCTGGGTCTGCCTCAGCTCTCCCGGCTCAGCTGTACCCGATTGCAAACTGTGTAACGGCGTTTCTCTTGGAGCTAAGAGTTCACTGTAATAAGGGATTTCTTCTGCTTCTCTCGGTAGGTGAAACTCCCTTCTTTTAATACTTTTATAAACAGGAGAAGACTTGCTATCAGCCTCTGAATGTCTAGGCTTTGTAAGGGTATTTGTCTGCCTCCAAGACTCTTCTCTTTTAGAGGGCAGATATCCCTTATATCCCTTCTTTTCCCCTGTATCTGCTGTTGCAGATTTCTTATATTTCACTTGCCTTCTCTCAGAACCACACAGGTCTCTGGCCTCTTTCCACAATTCTTCTCTCCAGGATTGCCTACTCGGCTCCTCTCTCCAAGATTGTCTCTCTCTCCAAGGTAGCCTCTCTCTCCAAGCTTGCCTCTCTCTCCAAGCTTGCCTACCACTGAATGTTTGGTAGTCCGTTTTATCTATGTATTTTCTGACTCCACCTTTCTTCAGCTGCGCTTCATTAGGTGAAGCAGAGTCCCGTGCCTTACTCCCGGGGTGTGTCTCTCCAGGCTCTGGGCACATGTGCTTTCGTTGTCCCTGGCAACTGTCAAGCATTCCTTCATTCATCCTGTCACTTTTTCCTTGATCATTCATACTGCTCAGCATTCTCTCATGCTGCCCTAGGTCCACCCTGTGACAATACATATTAGTGTATAGCACCAGGGTGTTTCATGTGCTGGGTGGCTCTTTAGGCCAAGTGCTGCAGCTCCCAGGGTGCAGTGCAACTAAAGAGTAGATAAGTGTTTTAGTAGTGTGTTCAGAAAGGAAGGGGTGAATTTTGTTAATGCTGTAGAGAAAGAACTGACAGGTTTTATCTATATGTTGGATATGTGTAGAGAAAGAGAGGGAGGGAGGAGTGGCCTAGTGGTTGGGACAAGTTACCTCTGGCCAGAAGGTCAGTGGTTCAAATCCCACCAGAGGACAGCAACCTCAGACCAGAAGGACTGGGGTTTCTAGTCCCACAGGTGCTCCTTTGGTCTTGGGCAAACCACTTAACCCTCCATTGCCCATGTTCCCTGTAAAATAGCTATCTCCAAGTTATAATGCTCTCTTCAATGTAATTTCAGTTTGTTCAATGTAAACTGCCTTGATATCATGAAAGGCAGTATATAAGAAATGATAAATAAAATAAAATAAATAAATAAATGTGCATATCTAGGTACTATTACTACTATTAAACATTATATAGCACTACAAGGCATACACAGTGCTGTACAGGTACATATAGAAAAAGACAATCTCTGCTCATCAGAGCTTACAATCTAATCAAGACAGACAATACAAAAGATGAGGATAAGGATACAAATAGGGAAAGGTAAGGAGACACAAGGGAAACAAGGGATCAGGATGCAAAAGCAGCCTCAAAGAGGTGAACCTTCAGCATGGATTTGAAAAGAGGGAGAGATGAAGCCTGATATACAGACATGGGTAGTTTGTTCCAGGCATAAGGAGCAGCAAGCTGAAAGGATCAAAGTCTGGAATTGGCAGTGGAAGAAAAGCAAGGAGGGAATCCTCCGCAAAGCACAAACAAGTCCACAAGGAGCAGAGGAAGATGGCCACACCACAAGTATAAGTGTAAAAAAAGTCTTTATTAAAAAAACCTTCAAGGTTCAAGAACTGACTTGGCCAAGTTTCAGCAATCAACCTGCATCAGAGGTCTGTAACATAAACATATAAATATATCATATAAACCGTACATTAAAACATAAATGATAGGTAATACAAAATCAAGAAAAACTCTACCAAGTCAAACTTCAGCCAGGAGGGAAGAAATCCAATAAGGAGAAATTCCAAAGTACAATCTAAAAGACGTTAAAATACAAATAAGATTACATACAAATGTAGATTTAAGAAAACTGCACAAAGTATCCATAAAAAATGTGTACATTTTATTTGGAAGAGAAGCAGGCCAGAGAGAAGCAGACTAGTGGAAGAGTGGAGATCACAAGGAGGTGTGCAGAGAGAGAGGAGAGTGGTAAAATATTGAGCAGTACAATGAATGAATTTATAGGTCAAAAGGAGAAGTTTGAATTGGATACGGAAATGGAAAGAGTCAATTAAGTGACTTGAGAAGAGGGGTTGTATGAGAATATCGGGGCTGGTGGAAGATTAGCCGTGCAGCAGAGTTCTGAACAGACTGAAGGGGAGAGAGGTGACTCAGAGGGAGACCAGCAAGGAGGATGTCATGATAGTCAAGACAGGAGGTGACTAAAGAGTGGATAAGTGTTTTAGTAGTGTGTTCAGAAAGGAAGGGGCAAATTTTGTTAATGCTGTAGAGAAAGAACTGACAGGTTTTATCTATATGTTGGATTAGTGTAGAGAAGGAGAGGGAGGAGTCAAAGATGACCCTAAGGTTTCAGGCTGAAGAAACAGGAAGAAGAAGAGTATTATCAACAGAGAAAGAGAAAGGAGGAAGGGGGGAGGAGGATTTAGGGGGAAAAATAAGATGTTCAGTTTTGGACTTGTTAAATTTTAAACAGCGGTGAGACATCCAGGCAGCGATATCAGATAGGCAGGCAGAGATGCGGGCTTGGAGTGTCAGAGAAATTTCAGATGCAGATAGATAAATCTGAGTCATAAGCATAAACTTAACATCCGACATATTGAAATTACCAATCAGTAGCACTTCTCCTTTCATGGTAATATTGTGAATATCCTCAATTAAATCTCTGTACACTTCTGCCTGAGAATATCTATATATCACACCAATGCAAATGGATTCCCCATTCCCTCTTTCTAGTTTAACCCACAGTGCCTCCTCCTTCCCTTGTAAGCCTTGTAATTCTGTAGCTTTAATATTATTTTTAACATATAGTGCCACTCCTCCTCCTGTTCTTACTATCCTGTCCTATCTGAACAAAGTATAACCCGGTATAATTACATCCCATACATTCATCTCCAGGATGCAAGTTTCTCTGCCTCAGCCTTTACCCTCAACCGGAAGCATTGAAGATAACATCACCTGTGCACCTATCTGCTTCCCCCTTCATGGGAGAGTTCAGATATCAGGGGGGTGATCAGAGGAGGGATCACTGTCAAGAGGCGATCAGAAGAATGATCGCTGTGGGGGGGGGGGGGTTAATAATGAGAATGATCGCTGTTTGGGGAGTGATGATAGGGCCAGACCTCAGCCATTACAGATGCTCTTCAAATAGCCACTTATTCATCCCTCAGGGCAGCTGATCTAGATTTTTTCATGATGACATGAATTCCCCCTTTTTTTTTTATTTTAATTTTTTATTGAAATTTTAACATTACATTTCAAAAACAAAATCTTGTACAAACCCCCCCCCCCCCAAAAATAGAGTCTCCAAACCACAAACAGCAGCAGACACATTCTAATTAAACACATTTACCGAGAATACTTTTATAGTCCCCATATTAGGGGAGCGAGAGACATCCACTGAAGGTAAAAGAGGCAAACCCAAAGAATACTTAGGAGATACATATAACCACAGGAGCAATATGCCACTAAGTGGCCCACTCTATTTACAATACATGATATAATTATATCGTGCCCTGTGGAATAGCAACATGCCCATGTGTTAGCCCAAGCAACCTGGTACAAATAAAAACAACAAAGTCATTTGGCTGGAAAAAGACATATCTAAACAATTTATGAAACTCCAGACAGTTACCAGGACCTCACAAATGGGCAGTATCCCACAACTGTAACACCCCAGATTGATTTTTGTTTTAATTTTAAAAACTTTTTTTTTAATGAAAAACTACAGCAAATACAAATAACCACCACCCACAGCCCCCATCAATACCCATATTTACCAACAAACGAGTCTGCCCTACTGTTCTCCCCCCAAAGATTTACCCATGTTCTTTAAGACCCTAACACCCCCCCCCCCGCTATTCCCCGCCCCGTGCCTTTGCTTTCCTCTCCCCGCCTTCCTCCCCCCAACCCACCCCCCCCTCTATTCCCCACCTAAAACCTTCCACATCTTACCCCATACCTCGTCAAACTGCGCCACCCTCATCTGCCGTGCCGCCGTTAACCTCTCCATTAAGACCACATTCCTAAGCCTCCTCTCATACTGTCCCACCGAAGGCATCTCCTTCGCCCTCCATGCCGCTGCGACCTCACAACGGGCCGCACTTAAGCAGGCCACCCCCATCCTACCCCCACAGTCTTCTTTCCCTTCCCCCCCCAAGAAAGCAAAAAAAGACTCGGTGATAAATCCACCACCACTCCTAATTTCCGCCGAATCCACTCCTGGATTCTACCCCAGTACTCCTGAACCTTCCTGCACCCCCACCAAATGTGCCAAAAACTCCCCACCTCCCCACACTCCCGCCAGCAAAGGGGAGACACCTCAGGGTACATCCAATGTAATCTCTCTGGCGTATAATACCAGCGCATCAACACTTTATAGCTATTCTCTTTAATCTTACTCGAGCGAAGACCCCGCTTTATCTGGTCCCACACTCTCTTCCAGTCCTTGGAAGACAACGTCTGCCCCAAGTCCCTCTCCCAATCTAGCATATACTTAAATTTCCCTCCCCCTTGATCTTTCACCTCTTTATATAATCCCGAAATCAAACCCCTCGACCCTCTCTTCCCATACCATATCACCTCCAACCCCGAAACCGCCCTACCTAACTCATCCCTCCCTAGCTCTCTTCGCAGAAAGGAGCTCACCTGCAAATAAGCAAACCTACCCCCCTCCTCCAGTCCAAACTCTTCCTTTACTACTGCAAAGTTCTTTAATTCCCCCTCCTCCAACAACTGAAATCCGCAGCATAACCCTTTACCCCTCCAACTATCAAACCGCCCTCCCTCCCATCCGGGCTTAAAAGCTCTCCACCCTCTCCAAGGGGTCATTACTGAGAACCTGCTCCCTCTGCTCTTAACCTCCGGGCCTCTAACCTTATCCCATATCCTCGCCACCTGCCTCATAGCAGGCGTGCCCCCCCTAATTCCCCCCTCTCCCCCTTTGGGACCCATAACCAAGCATCCAACCTCCCCCCCAACACCCTCATTCTCTCCAACCCCACCCATGGTTTCACCTCCCCCCTCCCTCCAGCCCATTAGGTGTGTTAGCTGTGCTGCCCTATAATAATCCAACAAATTTGGCACCCCCAGCCCCCCTCCTCCTTTGCAGCATACATAACTCTCCTAGCAAGTCTCGGGGGTTTCCGTTTCCAGATATACCTAAATACCCGTCTTTGCAAGGCCCTCATTGCCCCCTCTGGTATCTCTACCGGGAGAGCCTGAAACATATATAGCAGCCGGGGCAGGATATTCATTTTGATGGCCGCAATCCTTCCTAGCCAGGAAATCTCTGCCGCATCCATCCCTCTAAATCCTTTCCTATTTCCCCTAATAGCCTTGGGTAATTAGCCTTATATAAATCCCCATATCTAGTCGTAATATTCACCCCGAGGTAGCCCAAGGAATTGCTAACCCAGCATAGAGGGTATAACCCCCTCAACCTCTCTTCTGCCTCCCCATCCATTTGTACCTTCAGTATCTCCGTCTTATCTATGTTCATTTTAAACCCTGACACCACCCCATACCTATCCACCTCCCGCATCACCTCCGGAAGCATTATCATGGGCTTACCAATATAAAGAAGGATATCATCAGCGTAAAGTGATATCTTATGGCTTCGCCCCCCCTCTTTCTAAGCCCACTATCCTCTCATTCGCCCTAATCCTTTCCGCCAAAGGTTCCACTACCAATGCAAATAACAGTGGGGAAAGAGGGCTCCCTTGCCTTGTCCCCCTCCCCAATTCAAAATCTTGGGAGTATCACCCGTTAACCTTAACCCTAGCCCTTGGCCCCCTGTATAGTCCCTTCACCCATTTCAAAACGTTCGGTCCACACCCCACTTTTTCCAGCACCTTCATTAAGAAACCCCAATGAACCCTATCAAACGCCTTCTCAGCATCGATTGACATCAACAGAAAGTCCTCCTGCTCCTGCCTCGCTTCCCATACCACCCCTACCGTCCTCTTTATATTATCCGCTGCTTGCCGTCCTACAATAAACCCCGCCTGATCCCCCTTAATTATCCCCGGTAGCCACCCACTCAACCTATTTGTAAGATCTTAGCCAAAATTTTAACATCCACATTAAGGAGAGAAATAGGTCTATACGACCCACAACTTAAGGGGTCCTTCCCCGGTTTTAAAAGGACCGTAATCCCCGCGGTTAACATTTCCCGTGGTAGCCCCCCTCCCTGATCCAGTACCCCATTAAAAAAAAACCTAAAATGCCCCCTATCTCCCCCAAGAAAACTTATAAAACTCGCCGGCAACCCGTCTAACCCAGGGGCCTTCCCTCCCGCCATACCCTTCACCACCCTCCCTATTTCTTCCTCTGTGATCCTAGCCTCTAAATCTGCCTGAGCTTCCTCAGGCAATTCATCTAACTTTATCCCATCCAGATAGTCTAAGATCTCTTCCCCCCTCACCCCCTCCACCTCCGTATATAAGTCCTGATAAAATTCCTTAAATCTATCTCTTATCTCCTCATCCCCCCTACATATTTTCCCATCTACCCCCTTAATCTGATATATCATTGATGCCACTATTTGCTTCCGCAGCCGCCCCGCCAACAACCGCCCCACTTTATCTCCAAACTCGGAATACACCTGTTTTACCCTCTGTAGTGCATGGGCCACCCGATCCACCTGCAGGGCATACAACTCCTCCTTCACTCTCGCCACCGTCCCCCTATCGCTCTGCGCCCCCAACCTTCGGAGTCTTTCTTCCGCTTCTTTTAACTCCTTCATCAGCCCCTCCTCCTGCCGCCTTCTTTCCCGCTTCTTCCTCGCCCCCCACATTATAAATCTCCCCCTTATAACCGCCTTCAAGTCTTCGCATACCACACCCTCCCCCACCTCCCCCATATCATTCAATCTCAAGTATTCCCGAATAGCCTCTCTGATATCTGCTATTACCTCCTCAATCTTTAGCAAGCTCTCATTCAACCTCCAGAACATCACTACTCCCCGCCTCGGGCTGCTAAGTTCCATTTCTACCGCCCCATGATCCGACCACCCTATCAGGGCAATCCTCGCCCTCTGCACATCCACCATCCAATCGTTATCCACTAAAATCATGTCAATCCTACTCCAACTGTTATGTGGCGTGGAATAATACGTATATTCCTTCGCCCAGGGATTAAGCCCCCTCCATGCATCCACCAAGTTCTATTGCTACATCAACTTCCATAGGCCTTGTCTATTTTTTTTACCCCCTCCCACCCCCCCTCCCGGCTCTCTATCTACCCCCGGGTCCAACACCAAATTAAAATTCCCTCCCCATCAACAACTTCCCCCCTCCCTCCTCCTCTATTATCTTCCCCAACTCCTTCCAAAAGACCCCCTGGTTACCGTTTGGTCCGTACACTGATACTATAAGGACATCCTTAGACCCCAACTTCCCCCTAATCCCCACCACCCTCCCTTCCGAATCCTTAAAGCTCCCCTCTACTTGAATCCCACTCCCCCCCCTTCTTTACCCCTTCTTTGTTACATGAATAGAATTGTTCAGGATATTGCCTGTTTCGCATCTTCCCCACATCACCTCTCCTCAGATGGGTCTCTTGAACCAAAAGTACATCCCACTGATTCTTCCGCGACTCCCGAAACAGTAAACTGCACTTAGCCGGGGAGTTCAACCCCTTCACATTAACAGACCCTATCCGCAACATCGCCATTCCATCATCCCCTCCCCTACCCTTATGCTATGGAGTTGTCCCCCCTCCCCTCCCCACCATTCCCCACCCCCCCTCCCATTTCCCTCCCCCTCCACCGCCCATCCCCTTCCTCCCCTCCTCCCTACACCCCCTCCCCTACTCCCTACCCACCTCCATCCCCCTCACCCCCCATCCCATACTGTCCTCCCTCCTTCCCTTCCGTGATCATCTTATCCTCCCCCTTACCACCTCCCCCCCTGCATTATCACACTCACCGTGACCACCCCCAACAGTCTCCAACACTCCTCCGGCCTTTTGACCAAAATTATACCACCCTCACAGCCACCCCTCCCGACCCATTTGCAGCCCTAAAAGTCCAGTGTCCCATACATGTGAGTGATGGAGCTCTACCGCCCCTCACTCACTACCTTAGTCCATCTCCGCTGCACCCCCCCCCCTTTGCTTCAGGGGTCTGCCACCGCTGCCGCACTCTTCCATTCTTGGGGCATTCTCTTGAGTCTCTTCCCCTTTTCTCCCACTCTCTGCCACTGCAGACGCGATGGCTGTCCGCCGCTTCCTCCTTTATTCTGTCCCCTCCTCTCATTCCCGGCCGTCTGGGGCAGATTCTCACAGCCCAACTCCTCCAATGCCATCCATGCTTCCTCCGCAGATTTGACCTTCCGGGACACTCCATTCACCGTTAGCAGCATCCCAAAGGGGAACATCCATCTGTATCGCAGTTCATTCCCCCTCATATACGCAGTGACTTCCCTCATATTTCTCCTCCGCTCCAGCGTTCCTCTGGACAAATCATTAAACACTTCAACTTCACTGCCTTCCCATGCGATCCTGCCAAACTTCCACGCCGCCTGCAAAATCTTTTCTTTGATGGGGAAACTGCTCATACAGGCAATAATGTCTCTCGCCTGCTTCTCCCGTCTTGGACCCAGGCTCTTATGCGCCCGCTCCACCCCAATGGGATCTATGCCAGTGCTTCCAGCATCCCCCAGCCTCAATATATGTGTGCACAGGCGCTGTACCAATTGTCCACAGTCTTTAAATGCCTCTTGTTCTGGCACCCCCCGTATCCTCAAATTATTCCATCGCACACGATCTTCTATCTCTTCCAGCTTCTCCTGCATCTCCTCCTGCTGGGCTTTGAGTTTGTTCTGCGCCGCCACCATTTCCCTGGACTCTTCTGCATGCTGTTCCAAGTGGCTTTCAAGCTCATCCACCCTCTGTCCCAAACCGCTCACCTCCGTTTGGATCGCCTTCAATGTCTCCTTCACATCATTTTGCATTGCCTTGATCTCACGATGCATTTCCACTTTAAAGACTTTCAGCCAGGCCTTCAACGGGAGCTCTTCCAACTCCTCAACCGCCCTCTCCTCTTCCTCCTCATCTGAGCTCTCAGTCTCTCCTCTCTCTTCCAGGCCCTCCATCTCCGCCACCTCCCGCGGCTCTCCCCTCACATATGAAGATTGGAAACACGCCAATTTCTTTCTCGCCGCCATTGCAGAGGTCAGTGATCGTCTCCCTTCCACTTTTTAGCTGGGGGGGGATACTCTAAACTCGCTCTAAGTCTGGGATTGGACAGGAGCTAGGCACCTAAGCTGCCATTAGCTCCGTGACATCACCGGAAGTCCATGAATTCCCCTTTTAAGATGAGGAATCCATGTCAATATTGTTTGCCCCTGCAAACCACTCTGTCTCTACGCCTCTGGAAAAAATAAATATAGTCAGCATCCCCACTTGTAAATATCCCCCTTTCTAACATGGTATTTATACAAGTATCAACACACACAACAGCTGTTGAGAGCCTATAAAAACCAAAAAGAAAAAACTGCTCTCTATGTAACACTTGCAATCCTTTATACAACAATACCAATATCAAAATGATCAATACCAGGCTTTAATGACCTCAGATGGCACAACCCCTCATTTAGTGAAATTCACCATAGGGTGTTGATAGACGCTCACATCACCGGTCAAGCCTCCACCAAATTCCTAGTTATACTCACCAAAATCACACAAATTCTCAAACCCCCACTACTTAACCAATGGGATAAATATATAAAAATCTAAAAAAGACATATATACATTCACACAACATTCACAAACAACCACATCTCAAACGATCTATAAAATGCGTCTGTGGTATAAGTACACACAAGGTACTAACAGGGCTGAACGCAGCCGAGGCAACCCAGATAGAACACCTGCAAGAATAAAAACAAAAAACTAAAAACTGAAGAACACACTTAATAACATCAGTAGAATATTCAAAAGACTTATCTAATCACTGAAGTCTTGCAGCCAACTGGGTTCTCTGCCCTCCAAACGGACGCGTGATACTTAGGGTCCACTCCAACCTCCAATGCGGGAAAATACTGCACAGCGATTAACAGCACTACCATTCATAACCAAACGACCACTGCTCTACAAAAGCTTTTGTTTCGCCGTTTATCGGCTTCATCTGGAGCTTCGCCGTAGAAAATTAAACACTGCACAATGGCTTCTCAACACCCTATGGTGAATTTCACTAAATGAGGGGTTGTGCCATCTGAGGTCATTAAAGCCTGGTATTGATCATTTTGATATTGGTATTGTTGTATAAAGGATTGCAAGTGTTACATAGAGAGCAGTTTTTTCTTTTTGGTATTTATACAAGTATGCCAATCTACATGTTAGGAGCTTCTAAAATAACCCCCTTGGGTTCGTAGATTTGGCTGCAAATGGCGGACAAATTTAGGTACCTACCTTAGCTGTCTAAATTTAGGAGCTCAATCTTTTTTGAATATCAGGCCAAAAGGATCTAAGTATTCATTCAAAAAATATATTTTATATCATCTGCTTTAATGCTACTGAAAAGTTGGCTAAGTTGACTAGTCAGTCTTCATCAATGCAAGTCAGTTTAATTTTACTTTTATTCCTGATCAACTCATGTATCAACTTAACTTAGTGAAGGTCCTCAATAAAACACATTATACGAGTTGACATAGAATAGTCTTAGCTAATCAGAGCATAGGAATAGTGTGGCATTATTACAGTATATACATGTAGAACAAACATTTCTTTCATTCACTCTAAACTTCTTTGGGATCAATTTTCAAAAAGGTCAATATTCAAATGCCATGGCGATCAGCCATAACTCATAAATATCGGTGGGATATTCAGCAACAGTGTCTGGATAAGAGCTGCTGCTGACTGTCCGAGCTGAGTGGTGCTAACCAGGAACATGTGGGCACATAACTGATTAGCGTGATTGTCAGCCAGTGCTTGCCCGGATTGCAGCTTAGACCTGCTTATCATGCAGCCTAACTTGCCCGAATAGGGGCTGCTGAAAATTGTGCTAACCAAGTAAGTGCCAGCACGTATCTGGTTAGCACTGGTACTGCCCCTACCCTGCCAACAGACTTCCCCTGCACTAACCAGATCGGTGGAGATAATTAGCGGCATTCTCCAGATAGTGCCACTGGATATCACGGTCAACATCCTTAACCGGCCAGCCTTCCATTGGCTGACGGGCTAAGCGTTCTGAATACAGGACCATTTGTCTCCAGAGATTATTTAGTCCATGCACCACCAAGCCATATAAGCTTTGGTTTTTCAGTATTCCTCACAATGGTTGATTTTTTCCCATTAAGAGGTCCCTAAAGTCATTTTGTCTCATTGCCCTAACCAGCTACATACAGGGTGGCCCAAAAAAAGTGAGAACATCTAGTAGCATATAAGTTATTTAAAAATTCAAAAAGACAGATATAAACGATTGACAAATTTAAAAAAAAAAAAGATGGCGACCGGAAATTGTCGAAATAAAGACGTTATATAGCTAAAAAAGGTAAATAATAAACTATTTAAGCTTTTAATTTACGAGATGTTCTCACTTTTTTTGGGCCACCCCGTAGATAAAATTAAAAATTATTCTTAATCTTCACTTCTCATCACCCGTGCAGTATATAGTAAGTTATCATCTGCTGTACCTGTTTTTTTTTTCATGTAAAAACAGAGAATCAAAAAGCATTTCCCAGTGGGCTCTAGTTCTTTAGTGTTAGTAGACTTCAGTAATATTTTTCGGTTCTATAGTACAGATGATTACTATAATCCTGTAAACCTTCAATTTCACTGTCTTGCCTGTGGGTACTTAATCTTGCAGTTTTAGCCCATTAGACTCCCTTGCCAGTTTTGCTTTGTTCTTATGTGTCCCTGCTCTCTGCCACGGATCACGGGTATGTGCCTGATTTTATACAGCAGTTCTTGTATTTAATGTACCCTTCCCCCGTCTATGTAAACTCTTGGTATGGTATGGTATGGTATGGTATGGTATATATTATATTATTTGTAAACCGCTTTGGCTCAATGATAAAGTGGTATAAAAAATCTGTTAAATAAAACATATTTTATAGCTATGTGATTGCAAAGCCACACCCTGCACCAAAATAACATAAATCCTTCTACTACCTAGTTGTAGCATTGGCATCTCCATTCTCTTTATCCCCAATGACTTTCATGTCATGTCCCCTCTCTTTTTCTCTCTCATTCTGTCTGTCTATTCCTGCCCAGTTTATCCTCTGATTCTGCTGACAGAGCACCATCTTCAGCATAAAATATTCCTGTGCCTGGCACAGCACTTCATAACTATCTGCTTGCTGATATAATCTATTACCGGCCTGGAAAGTGATACACTTAAAGAAAAGTCATTATGCAAATCCACCTTTGCTGGCTGCTACCCTGCACAAGCAGTAGCACCTTCTGTTCCCTCATAAGACGGCAAAGGACTCAGCTTCTTCCTATTACCCAGATTGGTTGGCAGAGTTCGCCTGGTTTTGCTTGCCTCTCTGATTCTGGTGCTGCTTGCAGCCTCTTCTTTACCACCTTAAGGGAAAATGTAGCTGTGCAGCTGTGAGTAGTTCCTAGGAGATGGTAGTCTATAAAAACAAAAGTAATCATTTTATCTTCTAGAAATAAAAACAAACCAACATATCAAAAGGTCAGAACAGAAAAATCTGGTTTAACCAAGCCACCGGTCACTTCATGGTATTCCATATAAACTGTATCGTAAACAGAGAACTATATTAATACTTTCATTGCAAAACAATTCTAGACATTACAGATTTTCTCTAACCTTATTTACGCACTGTCAAAACACTACAGTTTTGCATCTTGTGTGCAGGTAGACCCTTTTCTATGCATATCGGTGATGCTGCACTACTCCAGACGTAGGCAGCTCAAGTCCTCAAGGGCTGCTTTTCAGGATATATCCCATGAATATTCTTTATAGAGTTGGTCAGATTCTAGTTAAATTTTAGCATAATTTGGCTGAGAATTAGGCTTAAGGCTTCAAGAATTGGCCTACCTGCCCTAATCTATATTATAGCAAGTAAGAGATCGCTGATATACTGAACATAAAACATCCAACAAACCCACTATCCTGTTCCCTACATTGGCCTATCCAGATCATAAGTACATGTCAGGATCCCGTTATAGATTCCATGCTGCTTACACTCAGGGTTAATTCTAATGAACTATGGGCTCTTCGTCAAGGAACTTTTCCAAACCTTTTTTTAAACCCAGCTATGTTAACTGCTCTGACCACATCCTCCAGCATCAAATTCCAGAGATTAATAGTTTTAAATGTGCTACTTGGTCACCTCCTTGAGTGTCCCCTAGTCTTCGTGATGTCTTGAAAGAGTGAACAACTGATTTTAGTTTACTCATTCTACTCCACTCATTACCTTACAGGCCTCTATTATTTCTCCCCTCAGCTATCTCTTCCCCAAGATGAGGAGCCCTAATCTGTTTAGTTAACCATGAGAACACATCCATAGAAACATGACAGCAGAAAAAGACCATATGGCCTATATAGTCTGCCCTTCCATATCAATTAGAATAGTCCCCTTTTTCCTTTAGAGATCCTGTGTTTGTCCAATGCTTTCTTGAATTCATATACTGTCTTCGTCTCTACTACCTCCATTGGGAGAGTATTCCATGCATCTACCATTCTTTCTGTAAAGAAATATTTCCACATATTACTCCTGAGTCTATTCCCTTTCACCCTCATCCTATGTTCTCTCATGGCAGAGATTGCTTTCAATCAAAAGAGCCCCTCCTCTTGTGCATTTATACCATGGAGGTCTCTATCATATCTCCTCTATCCTGCCTTTCCTCTAATACAGTATATACATATTAAGATCTTTAAGTCTGTCCCCATATGCTTTATAATGAAGACCACTAACTATTTTAATAGCCACCCTCTGCACCAACTCCATCTTGTTTATATCCTTTTGAAGGTGTGGTATCCAGAATTGCACACAATACTTCAAATGAGGTCGCAATAGAGACTTATACAGAGGCACTATCAAATGCTTTTTTTCTGCTGGCCATTCCTCTCCCTAGGCACCCAAGCATCCTTCTGGCTTTCACCATCACCTTTTCTACCTGTTTACCACTTTAAGGTCATCCTGAAACAATCATGCCCAGGTCCCGATCTTCTTTTGTGGACAAAAGTACTTTGCCGCCTACACTGTACCATTCCCTTGGATTTTTGCAGCCCAGATGCATGACCCTGCATATTTTAGCATTAAATCTCAGCTGCCAAATTCTAGACCATTCTTCAAGTTTAACTAGATCCCTCCTCATGCTATCTACTCCTTCCTGGGTGACTGTTCTATTGCAGAGTTTGGTATCCTCCATAAAGAGGCAAACCTTACCCAACAGCCTTCTGCAATATCACTAACAAAAATGTTTAAAAGAATCGGACCAAGAATAGATCCCTGCAGCACACCACTGGTAACATCTTCTCCTCAGAGTGAGCTCCATTTACCTGTATCCTTTGTCGCCTCCCACCCAACCACTTTCTAACCCAGCCATTCACTTTAGGGTCCATTTCTAGGGTGCTCAATTAGTTTATAAGTTGCCTGTGTGGAACGGTGTCAAAGGCTTTACTGAAATCTAAATACACCACATGTAGGGCTCTCCCTTGGTCAAACTCCCTGGTCACCCAGTCAAAGAAATCAATCAGATTTGTCTGACAAGACCAGCCTCTGGTAAGCCCATGCTGCCTCAGACCCTACAATCCTTTGGACTCCATAAACCTCACTATCCTCTCCTTTAGCAGCGTTTACAATAATTTACTCACCACAGAGGTTAGACTAACCAGCTTGTAGTTTTCAATGTCATCCTTACTTCTGCTTTCGTGTAAAGGGACCACATGTGCCTTTCTCCAGTCCTCTGTGACCATTCCTGAATCTAAAGGAGCATTGAAAAGGTCAGTTAGTAGAACCAATAAAACGTCCTCAAGTTCCTTCAAATTCTTGGATGTATTCCATCCAGTCCCATTGCTTTGTCTACTTTTAGTTTAGCTAGTTCCTCACAAACACAGTCTTCTGAAAACTGTTTAAGATCTCCATCACTTCTATTCCTATTTGTGGGTGTTTTCTGAGGTCCTTCATCTGTGAACACAGAACAAAAATATTTGTTAAGCAATTCTGCTTTATCCTCATCAGCCTCTACATATTCCTCCCCTTCACCCTTGAGTCTGACAATACCACTTTTGCACTTCCTCCTCTCACAAACATATCTTTGCTTTCCTGACTACTTTCCTAACTTCTTTAAGTTTTTCCAAATATAGATGCTTGTCTTCCTCTCTCTGTGATCTCTTGTATTTTATGAAGGCCACCCTCTTTTTCTTCACCTTTTCAGCTACTTCATTGAGAACCATAGTGGCCTCCTTTTCCTTTTACATTTATTTACCTTTCTAACAAAAAGGTTTGTTGCCCTTAAAATATCCCCTTTCAGTTTTGCCCATTGCTTTTCTACATCCCCCAGCTGTTCCCATCCTGCTAATAACTCCTTGAGGTATTGTCCCATCTCAGCAAAGTTAGTTTTCCTGAAGTCTAAGACCCTTGCTTTTGAGTGGATTTTATCAGCCTTAGTCCTAATACTGAACCACACCCTCTGGTGATCACTGGATGCAAGATGATAACCCACTGAGATATCAGAAACACTTTCCCCATCGGTAAGCACAGTATGACCCCCTTCACGTCTGAGTTCTGTTACCAGCTGCCAGAATAGTTATCCCTGTAAAGAATCTAGGATCTCCTTACTTCTAGATGACATCACAGCAGGGATGTGCCAATCATCTGGCATATTGAAATTACCTATCAGTAGCACCTCTCCTTTCATGGCAATACTGCATATGTCTTCTATTAAATCTCTGTTCCCTTCTTCTCCCTGTGAGAGAGATCTGTATATCACACCAATGCAAATGGATTTCCTGTTCCCTCTTTCTAGTTTAACCCACAGTGCCTCCATGCTCCCTTTTAAGTCCTATAATTCCATAGCTTTAATATTATTTTTTTAACATTTAGTGCCACTTTTCCTTCCTGTCTTTCTCCCCTGTCCTTCCTGAATAAAGTATAGCCTGGTGTAATTACATCCCAGTCATGGTTGTCCTTGAAGCATGTCTCTGTAACTACCACTAAATCCAAGTCTGCTTCTTCCATTAAAGCCTTAACATTTGGGATCTTATTTCCCATGATATGGGCATTTATACATACTGCTTTCCAGATGTTGCCCCTTTTACCATTTTCTACAGAGGTATTTAATGTTTCACTTACCTAGGGGCTTTCACTTATCTGAGGGCTTTCTTCACCCATCCCCAATGAATCTAATTTAAAGCCTTCTTCAGTAAGTTAACCAATCTTCTACAGAAGACACTTTGACCCTTCTTGGATAGATGGACTCCATCTCTGCTTTGTAGCTCTTGGAAAATCAACCAAACCATCCAGCATCTTCAACTCTTTAGGCAACTATTGCCCCTTCTAGTCTTCAACTTTAGGACCTATCAAATACTTTGGAAACAAAAGCTTTTCCATTTCTTTCTCATCATAAACTTCTTGAAAAGGGAAAGAGCTCACAGATCCCAAACTTTGGGTCTGTATCTGCTCCCCTGCAAACAACAAATTCTGTGCCACCTGGATACCCTCCTCTACATAACTGGTATCTCCAGAACACTAAGGGTCTCTATCTATCCTCCCAGGCACAGTCCACCATGTTACATACTGAAAGGGTTACTCAGAAATTGAACCCCACCACTTTCTTACTACCAAACTATGTTTTTTTTTAAAGAGAACACATTTATTTAGTAGAAATCTAAGGAACCCCTAAAAGAATTTGCCCCCAAATATTTAGGGCTCAGTATGTAGTGGCACCTGCTATCCACAAAATTACCACTAACTAGGATATTAGATAGTGCCGTCAATTATCCTGATAGACTACTTCAGCACTATTCAGATAGTGCTGGGGCAGTCCATGAGCAGTGCAGAGGCTGAGCTGGCAGCTATTTGTACAGAAGCAATATTTAGCACCAGTGTCGTATATAGTTAATAACTTTGATAATGTAAGAAGCAAAAAACTCTCTTATTGCTAATTAGATAGACAAGCCATACAGCGGTATTAAATATTGTTATTATACGGAGATCAGCTTCTCTGGCTGCACTTTCCGAATATTCAGTACCCATCACAACCCAGATACAAGTGCTGACTATCTGGATTTTATTTTTGCTCCAGTAGCTGGCGCTGCAGCTGAATGTTGACCCATTAGTGTTTATGTATTTGTTAGAATTTATTGCCAGAGGATGTGGTAAAAGGTGTTAGTGTAACTGGGTTTAAAAGAGGTTTGGACAAGCTCCTAGAGGAAAAGACTATAAACCATTATTAAAGAGGACCAGGTAAATTCACTGCTTACCCTGGGAAAAGCAGCATGGAATATGTGTACCTTTTGGGAATCTGACAGGTACAAGTGACCTGGATTAGCTGCTGTTGGAAACAGGATACTGGGCTTGATGGACCCTTGGTCTGACTGAAAATGGCATATCTTATGTATGTTACCCTTTGAGCAGGCAGAACTTTCCATTTGCAAACAGTTGCCAAACCAGCAAATAAAAATTATTTTTATTTTATTTTATGTGAAATATTCATTTATTATTATGGTACTATATGTGAGCATTTATTCTTTCCCTTCCCTCCTTGAAATATTTTAATCATGATTTTGCATTTTATGGATGTCAGAAAAGTCACACTTATTTATAGAGGGCTGCTCTGTTGCCTGGCAATCTACTTCCGGTCACATTTTGCCTAAACATCCAGGGGCTGCTGTGAAGTTGCCAGGAATGAGTATTGCATTGCATTGTTCAGTACTTTATTCCTTGACCTTCTTCTGGGCCATTTGCTCCTGTGCCTCCTCTCTGCCCTCCTCTCACTCACCACTCTCAGCCTGAGAGAAACAGCAGTAAGAGTTGCTTATAACCAATGTATGCCATCTAGTACGATATATGTAATTTACTCTGGAGATTTATCTGAGGTCCAATAATGTACAATGTTAGAACACTGTGAAGAGGTAATTCCTGAGTGTTCTAAGGAAAGCTAATGACAGCTTGCAACTGGCGTAGAATTTAATAGTAGCAGAGAAAATAATGGAAAATAAAGACCAATGTACTGCTCTGTGCGGGTTACCCCAGCTCTGTGCTTTCACGGATTGTAACTGTTGCTCTGCGCCTTTTTTTGAAGTGTAAAAAGGTCACTTAAATTTTGTTTTCAGTAGGAATGCTCCTCTTGCTATTTATGGATCTTCGGTGCTTATCCTGTGCCTTTTTGAATTCAGTCATCCTTTTAATTCGCGCCACCTCCAGTGGAAGGGCATTCCACACATCCATCACCCTTTCCGTGAAGAAGAATTTCCTGATGTTCCTTAAAGTTTACCTCCTTGCAGCTTCAATTCATGCCCTCACAGTTTTATAGCTTCCCTCTCTTTGGAAAAGGCTTGTTTGTTTATCAATATCTTTAAAGTATTTAAATATCTATGTCATATCTGCCCCATATCTTCTTTCCATTATATTATACATATTCAGTCATACTTATTGCTCATCTGTGGAAGTACACACACACACACACACACAAATATTTAAAGAGACGGAGAGTGATACAATATAAAACATAACACTTTTTATTTATTATGTAAGCTCACACCAAGTCAGAAAGAGTTAGTGGCCCAGGTTCCCAAGTACTGAGTTCAGTTTGAAGACCAGCTTTGCAGTTTAAGACACTATGGGGTCCTTTTTCTACAGGTACTCAGTGATTTGTGGCAATGCTATTGTGCAGTCAGTGCAACCCTTGTGTGCTAATTGTTCTGGGGGAGACCCAGTATGTTCCCAGCAGTTTGCACACAATTGTGAATGCTAATGTGCGGCGCACTTAGGGGGGTATTTTAGAAGCTTTAGTCATGGTGTAGATATCTAAAAACAGGCATTCAGACATGCAAATCACAGAAACATTCCTGGACCCATTTTAGAAACCAGGTATATAGACATCCCCAGCACAAGGGCATTCATGCAGCATGCGGGCGGGGAAGGGGCTTGGTTTGAGCAGAACAAGGGAGATAAACATTGTGGTACGATTTCAGAATGATAGACTACATCTGGCCTGGCTGGTGAGGCGTCCATGTCTAGGTCTACTCCTAATCATGAATAAGGTGCAAGAAAGTGCTTGTGGCATTGCTGCAACACTTGCAGAGGGAAGAGCATAAAGGTAGTTATTCACCTGTAGCAGGTGATCTCCACGGACAGCAAAAATAAGTCCTCACATATGGGTGACATCCCCGGTGGAGCCCCCATGAAGGAACATTTCCCAGCTTCTATTGGAAGCTTTTAGGAGGCTCTACCGTGTCTGTGCACTTCCTTCACACCTACCACCATGGCATCATCTTGGATTAGTCTGATAACATAGCTGTAGCAGAAGACAACTCATTGGGGAGGTGGGAGAGTTGTGAGGACTTATTCCTGCTGTCCACGAAGAACACCTGCTACAGTTGGGTAACTGCTTTTTCTCCATGGACTCCCAAGCTACAGGCTACCAAAAAATGAAGAGACCACCGAGCAGCTCAACAGGGGCAAAACACAACCATGGAATGGCAAAAGCAATAGTAACTCAAAACCCAACTATATACAGTGGCAGTGATTCTCTCTACCCTTCTTTATTTATTTATTGGTAGTCTAGGCAGAACAGAATGGGCCTAAAAGGGATGGAGATGGATTCTAATCCTCAAACAGATTCTGAAGTACAGATTGGCTGAAGTTGCTGTCATGTCAGCAATCCTCATCTAGACAGTAGTGAGATGTGAATGTGTGGAATAAAGACCACATTGCAGCTCTGCAGATCTCTCCCATGGAGACTGAGTAGAAGTTGGCCACCGACACAGTCATGGCTCTGACATTGTGAGCTGTGTCATAACCATCAAGATTCAGGCCTGCCTGGGCATAAGCGAAAGAAATGCAGTCTGCTAACCAAATTGAAAGAGTGTTTGGAAATGGCAACCCCTAGCTTGCTGGGGTCAAAAGAGACAAAAAGCTGGATGGACTTTCTATGAGCTTTTCTGCTCCAAGTAGAAGGCTAATGCTCGCTTGCTGTCCAACATGTGCAACACAGCTTCCCCCTTGTGGGCATGAGGCCTTGGGAAGAATGTTGGCAGAATTGTTGATTGATTAAGATGCAAATCTGAAACCACTTTCAAAGGGAATCTAGGATGAATACAGAGGACCACTCTATTATGGTGGAATTTGGTATATGGTGGAAGAACTACTAGAGCCTGAAGCTTGTTTATTCTGAGTGCTGAAGTGACCACCGCCAGAACCAAGACTTTCAGGTCAAAACATTTAGTGGAGAAGAATTAAGTGGCTCAAAAGGAGCTTTCCTGAGCTGCGCAAGAACCACATTGAGGTCCCAAGACACCACAGGGGGCTTATAAGGAGACTTCAAAAGAAGCAACTCCCACATAAAGCAAACAACTAAAGGCTGTATCGAGATGGACTTTTCTTCCATGCCTTGATGGTATGCTTCAATTACACTGAGGTGTACCCATACTCAAATATGTGCAGAAGATACTCAAGCAGTTTGTGTATGGGACAGACAAAAGGATCTAGGGGCTGACCATCACAACAGACAGCAAACGTCCTCCACTGAAAGGCATAAGACTTTTTCATTGAGGGGCAAAAGAACATCTGTTATGTTGTCAGACAAGCTGAACTCAGATAGCAGTAGCCTCTCAACATCGATGCCATGATTGCCAAGAACCAGATGTTGGGATGCAGTATCATCCCATCACCTGCAAAATTAGATCAGGAGCATAGTCTAGCCAGAGTGGTTCCTGACTGGAGGTTTGTAATGGGAGAGGAAATCATGGTTGTCTAGGCCAGTAAGGTGCAATGAGAATCATCGAGCCCTTGTCATATTTGAGCTTCCAGAGGGTCTTTGCGATAAGAGGTGCTGGAGGATATGCATACAGAAGGCATTCTCCCTAATGCAGGAGGATAGCATCCAAGGCTAGTCTGCTGCATGATCTTACTCTGGGAGCAGAACTGATCCATCTGGGCATTCTGTGGAGTGGTGAAAAAAATCTATGAAGGGGGTGCCCCACTTCCAAAAGATACAAGTTGCCACTTCCCTGTCTAGTGTCCATTCATGTAGCTGGAAGTCTCAACTCAATCTACAGTATCTGCCAGAGTGTTTTGCTCACCTGGCAGGTATGTGGATCTCAGGTACATCCCATGAGTGATGGTGAACTTCCACAACCTGTCTGCTTCCCAACACAGGAGATATGAGCTAGTTCCTCTCTGCTTGTTGATGTAGAAGATGATCACTTGGTTGTCGTCTGAACCAGGACAATTTGATTGACTAGTCAATCTCAGAAAAACTTTAGAGCATTTGCTATGGCTCTTATTTCCAATAAGTTGATCTGGTGGAGACTTTCTTGGATGGATCAGTCATCCTTAGTGTGACACCCATTGAGATGAGCTCTCCAACTCAGTTTGGATGCATCTGGTATCAAAATCTTTAGTGGCGAAGCCATTTGAAAGGGAAGACCTCTGAGCAAATTTTGATGGACTGTCCACCAATGCAGTGACTGGACTAGAGGATTGGTGACATACAGATGATCTCAGAGCCGATCTGTTACCTGGGTCCACTGAGTCCTCAGAGTCCAATGAGCTTGCCTGATATGGAGACGTGCCAAGGGCATGACATGCACTGTAGAGGCCATGTGTCCTAGTACAGTCAACAATCTGTGAGTTGTCACCTGCTAACTCAGTTGAGTCTCCCACAGCAGTACTGTTAGCCTATGCAATCGGTCATGTGGGAGAAAAACCCTCACCTGAGTTGTGTCGAGCAGGGTTCCTATGAATTCCAACTGTTGAGTGGGCTGAAGGTGGGACTTAGGGTAATTTATCAAGAACCCAAGTAGTTTCAACACCTGGATGGTTAACAGCATTGATTCTTGAACTCCTTCCAGAGTGGTACTCTTGATCAGCCAATTATAAGGGAAGACAAACACCTCCAGTGTCTGGAGGTAAGCTACTTCCACCACGAAGCATTTTGTGAAAATGCAGGGAGCTGAGGTTAGGTTAGGCTGAAAGGCAACATGCAGTACTGGAAATGCTGTCCCCCCAGGATGAATCTAAGGTATTTCCTGTGAGCGTGATGTATCTGCATATGGGTGTATAAATCCTTCAGATCCAGGGAGCATAGCCAATCTCCCTGGAGCACAGCAGGGTGCCTAGAGAGATCATCCTGACTTTTTCTCTTACCAAGAAGGTGTTCAGGTCTCTTAGGTCCAGGATGGGACACTATCCCCCTGTCGTTTGGGGGATCAGGAAGTACTTAGAATAAAGCCCCTGTTCTCTTTGCAATGGTGGCAATGAGCTTTATCATGAGATCTGACAAGAGGACGGTGATTTCTCTCTGAAGCAGTTCTCATTGTAGAAATTTGAGGTGATGCATCCTTAGGGGGCAATTTGGAGGGAGACTAAATAGACACAATTTGCAACAACTTTGGATGATTTGTAGAACCCAAGAGTCAGAGTTTATAAGGGGCCACCTTTGGGCAAAAAGAGTAAGCCTTCTCATGACTGGAGGGTTTTCTACTGTGGCCACTGGCAAAGTGGTTATGCTCCAGAGTAACCAGTCAAAACCCTGCCCTAGGCTTTGGCTAAAGAGCAGGATGAGCCTTCTGTGGCTTCTCTCAATGTGGCTGTGGATGAGGAACCTGCTTGGGTTGGGAGGACTGGGCCCCAGGAAAATACCTACAACTACAGGAATAATAGGTCTTTTTCTGCCCCCCCACACTCGGTATCATCTACAATATGAAGCCGGCTCAGACATGCGCCTGAAGAGTCTACTAAAAGGGACATGCTGCTTGTCAATAAAGCCAGCCTCCTCTTCAGCCTGTTCCCCGAAGACATTCTTTCCCCGGCATGGCATGTCCACCAGCTTGTTCTGTACTGATTGTTCCAGATCTGAAGACTGGAGCCAGATGAGTTTCCAGGTGCCAATACCTATGGCAGCATTTCTTGGTGCTATTTATTATTTATTTATTTATTTTATTTTTATTTTTTATATACCGCGCTATTGAAAATCAGCTCGGTTTACATTAAAACTGAACAGAACAACAATGCGTTAAATATCGCAATGTGCTTACATAGAACATGGCTTACATATAACATGTGTTTTTACAATAACAATGGCATAATCAAACTTGGGAAAAACAGGGAAACTATTTACATGGTATATACAAGTATTTACATAGAGAAATTTATTCCATTACACCGTGGGCATTTTTAGGTCAGGATGGCACAATTCTGTTTCAGTTTCTCTGGAGGAAGAAACTGGGCCAAATCAGCAAGGTCACACTGATGTCCTTTAGCAATATGCCCATGTAGAGCTGGTAAGACTCCTCGCAGGATACGAGCATAGAACCCTGAAAACACCTCCCTACAGAGTTCAATGTCAAAGCCTCCCTCCTTGGAGGCATTGAGGAATGAGTCTTGATACTCTTGATTCTCTTTAGGGCAGATTCGACCACCAAGGAATGGTGCAGAAGCTGAGGCCTCTTGAATCCTGAAGCCTTCTGAACTCTGTATATGGAGTCAAGCCTTTAACTAACTGGAAGTACTGTGAGGGGTTCTCCCACATTCTCATCTGTACTCTCTGCAGTATGAGGTGCATGGCACTGTCACCGCCTCCTTAAGGGCTGAGGAGTACTGCAGGATCTCCAACTCTTCTGCTCTAGGTTCATCCTCAGTCTCCAAAGAAAATGATGTGGCCTTGGTCATGTCTCCTACAAACTCCTAAAGGGTCATGTTCTCAGGAGGGGATCTACTCTGCTAATAAGTTGGAGAAGGGTCTGACAGGAGCTCAGGAGACCTGTCCTCTGACAAGTCCTCAGATTCCATGTCAGTCACCCAGCCTTCTGAATCAGACTCAGAAAAGATCTCTCTCCTGCCCCCAGGGGATCAGAAGTGATGATGCACCAATACCCATTTAGACTCTGTGGGTAAATCAGACCCCAAAATGCTAGAGAGGGATCTCAGCCAGGTGGGAACCAGTGACAGGGACCTTTGATGCCACAATGCTGATACCTCTCAGGCAGGCAAGGCATGCATCTCAAGGATCAGCTGTACTGTGGTCGATGCCGATGCAGAAGACATGCTCCACCTCCATGATGCATTCCTTGAGTGCTTTCATAAGATGTTTCTCCATGGCTGCTGATTCCAAAGGCTGTGGGACCTGAGCAACTTTGACTGATATACTCGGTATCTGTTCAGGAGTATTGGTGATTTGATCTCGGCTGTTGGTAGACTGTTGATGCCCCTCTTATATCCTGGAGGATGAGTCCTCCTCCCTTTGGGGCACCTTCAAGGGGCACTCACATAGACCCCATCGATCTCGCTGCCATGCCTTGATGGGCTCTGAAGCCAGTGCACCAGAGTCTTTGCCAGGTGCTCTTTGCGATCAACCCTCGACGTCGAAGAAGATGAGACCAATCCTTCCTCATCTTTGGGTGGAGATCGATTGATGGCCAGTTCTCTGGGGCACTAAGTGTGCTCGGCTCTGATTGGGCTTGAGAGCTCCTCGATGTTGATGCTCCGTCAGCGTCTGGTACAGTGGAAGCCATAGAGACCACTGTCATCGATACTGAAGGCAATGGAGCGGACTTGTGAGCACCAAAAAGTGATTTGTGCTGCTTCTCACAACATTTGAGTCTTCTTTTTGTCATCTGCAAGCACAAATTACAAGACTGATGATTGGGTCGCAGGCACTGTAGGTATGAGCTATGCATATCCATAGTGGATATGGTCCTAGCACACTGGGAACACTTCTTGAACATACTGGCAAGTTTCTGGGACACGTTGTCCAGGAAAATAGCCACAGCAAAATCAAACAGCTCGATTGTGAGACCCAACCAAAGCACCAGTGTTGGGGTAGGCAGAGGTGCCATGTAAAGAGATAAGCTAACGATTGAGAGAGAGAAAATATATGAGGGAAAGTGCAAAAAATCCCCACAGGGGAGAAAGAAAAGTTTTACCAAGTGGAGAATGACCAGAATATGTCTGTGGAGCTTCGCGGAAAATGAAAGACTGATCCAAGATGGCACCATGGTGGCAAGTGGGAAGGAGATGCACAGGCACAGTAGAGCCTCCCAAAAGCTTCCAATAGGAGCTGGGAGCATTCCCGCGCAGGGGCTCCATTGGGGATGTCACCCATATATGAGGACTCATTCCTGCTTGTCCATGAAGAATGTGCTTTCATTGTCACGGTTAATATTTTTTGACCAAAGTAATCTGCACATAAATACAAACTCCTAGGCGTGATTGTGTCTGACAATCTCAAAGTAGCTAAACAGGTAGAAAAGGTGACAGCGAAAGCTAAAAGGATGCTTGGGTACATAAGGAGAGGAATGGCCAGCAGAAGAAAGGAGGTGATAGTGCCTCTGTATAAGTCTTAGGTGCGACCTTATTTGGAGTATTGTGTCAGTGCAGAGGTGGCTACTAAAATGGTTTATGGTCTTCATTATAAAGCATATGAGGACAGATTTAAGGACCTTAATATGTACACTTTAGAGGAAAGGCGGGACAGAGGTGATATGATTGAGACGTTTAAATACCTTCGTGGCATAAATGCACAAGAGGAAAGACTCTTTCGATTGAACGCAAGCTCTGCTACGAGGGGACATAGAATGAGGGTGAATGAGGATAGACTCAGGAATAATATGTGGAAATATTTCTTTACAGAGAGAGTGGCAAATGCATGGAATAGTCTCCCAGTGGAGGTGGTAGAGATGAGGACAGTATCTAAATTCAAAAAAGCATGGGACAAACACAGAGGCTCTCTAAAAGAAAAAAAGGGACTCATAGTGGGTGATATGGAAGGGCAGACTAGACAGGCCATGTGGTCTTTTTCTGCCATCATGTTTCTATGAAGCCTAAGGTTCTGGCTCTTGGGAAAGTTTTATTTGAAATCTCTCCACAAAGTGTTTTGTGACATTTCTGGCAATAGATTTATTTTGATGGAGGTTTCTCATCTTGAACGGTTTCTTCTGGATAAACAGTCCTAAGGGGGATTTTCTTTTGTTGTGAATTGGTTGGGTGAAAAAAAAGGGGGTTAAGTTTATTATCTAGATCTCCATCTTCCGGGATGTGGACTTGTGTAAATTTGCTTGTTTGTTTCTATGATTTGATTTCTTTATTTTTGATTGGTCAAAGAAATTTCTCTTCCAATAACTTTTGAAAACTCAATTAAAAAAAAAAAAAGCAATGGGGCCGGATGGGATACATCCGAGAGTACCGAGGGAATTGGAGAAGTTCTAGTGGCTCCACTCTCTGATCTTTTCAATGCTTCTTTAGAATTGGGAATGGCCCCAGAGGATTGGAAAAAGGTGCATGTGGTCCCTTTACACAAAAGCGGAAGTAAAGATGAGGATGAGAACTACATGTTAGTTAATCTGACCTCTGTGGTGAGTAAATTAATGGAAATGCTGTTAGAACAGAGGATAGTTACGTTTCTGAAGACCAGTGGATTGCAGGATCTGAGGCAGCATGGGTTTACTAGAGGCAGGTCTTGTCAAACAATCTGATTGATTTCTTTGACTGCGTGGCCAGGAAGTTGGACCAAGGGAGCTCTCTAGATGTGGTGTACTTAGATTTCAGTAAAGCCTTTGACACCGTTCCCAACAGGTGAGTTATAAATAAATTGAGCATCCTAGGGATGGACCCTAAAGTGACTGACTGGGTTAAAAATTGGTTGAGTGGGAGACAACAAAATGTACAGATAAACTGAACTCACTCTGAGGAGAAGGATGTTAACAGTGGTGTGCCACAGGGATCTGTCCTTAGTCTGATTCTTTTTATTTATTTATAAATTTATAAACTTTTTACAATAAGTAAAAAGACAAGCAATTAGGTAATCAAATAGGTACAATCCATATAGAATGCAAAATCAAATATCTCTTAGACCACATTAAAGAGAAAGAAGACACCATATCTGGTCAGGAGAAAAAAAACTTAACATAAACAAGGTATCATCCTGCACCATAGAAAATAATTATTAAAGACAATAAAGAAATAACTCATTCAAATCAGAGGGACAATTATCCTTTCTTATTAATAACATAAGAAATGCCTTTCTGGGTCAGACAAAGGTCCATCAAGCCCAGTATGCTGTTTCCAACAGTGGCCAATCCAGCCACAAGTAACTGGTAAGTTCCCAAAGAAGCACATATGTTCCACAATGTTTGTCCTGGGGCAAGCAGTGGATTTCACGGGTCTGCTTTAATAATGGTTTATGGACCGTTCCTCCAGCAACCAAATCTTCTTTAAGCCCAGCTACACTAAAAGCTTTCTACATCCTCCGGTAGCAAATTCCAGAGTTTGATTACCTGTTGAGTAAAAAAACATTTTCTCTTATTAGTCTTAAATGAGTTGCATTCTAGCTTCTTTGTGGGCCCAATTCAGAGACGTGAATAGCGGGGCAGCATATCCCTATTCGTAGGGAGCGTATGCTACCTCACTCTCTCCCTGCATGCACTGAGCCTCTGTGAGGGAGAGCTGAATAGGAGCGGGAGAAGGCGGGAAGTATGTAGAGTGGAGGAGGGCTGAAGCGCCAGGATGTACAGATCCAGTTCAGGTCATGGCCCTGTATGTCCGGCAGGTGGGAGAACGACATGCTGCTTATTCCAACTCAGAGGTGGAATAATCAGCACCAAAGGCAATGACTGGGCCCAAAGGTTCCCCAAGGCATGGATCAGCTGCAGGGAGGTCCCCTCCACCCAATCCTGGTCCTGGCAGACCCCGCAGGGGGTCGAGTAGTGGGGACTGGAGGTATGTTTCTGTGGCATGCATTTGGGGCTCCTCTTGGGTGTCCTGGTGCCATGGCAACAGGAGGCCACGGTATGGCACACCGCAGGACCATAGGGAGGGCCGGACAGAGAGCCAGGTGGACATCCTGCGTTCCAGAATTGGGGCACTGCCAGGCCATCTCAGTGCCCGATTCTGCAGCTGCAGGAATGTCTAGCTCCCATGGTGCAGAATCAGGTACAACCTGGGCCCATCCTGTTTCTGGACGTCCGGATGGCCCGGACGTGCCCCTTCCTGAATCAGGCTCTGTGTGTCCTCTAATTTTTCTACATTTTGATGGCATAAACAACCAATCTATGTTTACCTGTTCCACTCCATTCATTAATTTATAGACCTCTATCATATCCTCCCTCAGCCATCTCTGTTCAAAGTTGATGAGCCCCAACCTTTTAAGCCTCTCCTCATAGGGGTATCATTCCATTCCCTTTACCATTTTTGTCGCTCTTCTTTGTACCTTTTCTAATTTGGGTATATCCTTTTTAAGATATTGTGACCAGGATTGCATACAATATTCAAGGTGTGGTCACGCCATGGAAGAATACAGAGTTATTTTAATATCCTTTGTTTTATTCTCCATTCCATTCCTTATGATCCTAGCATTCTATTTACTTTCTTGGCCACCTCTGCACACTGGGCAGAGGGTTTCAATGTATTATCCATGATGATGCCTAAATCTTTTTCCTGGCTGGTGGTTTCTAACCTGGTACCTTGCATCATGTAATCATAGTTTGGGTTGTTCTTTAAGGTTCATAACTTTGCACTTGTCCACATTAAATTACATCTGCCATTTGAACGTCCAGTCTTTCAATTTTTCAAGGTCCTTTTGCAATTTTTCTCAATCCTCTTGCATTTTAACAACTTTGAATAATTTTGTGTCATCTGCAAATTTGATTATTTTTCCTATTTCTAGGTCATTTATAAATATGTTAAAATGCAGCGGGCCCAGCACAGAAACCTGAGTACTCCACTATTGACCTTTCTAAATTGAGAAAATTGGCCATTTAGCCCTACTCTCTGCTTTCTATCTTTTAACCAGTTCCTGATCCAGAATACTATACTGCCTCCAATCCCATGACTTTTTAATTTCACCAAGAGTCTCTTATGAGGGACCTTGTCAAATGCTTTCTGAAAATCCAGATACACTATATCAATCAGCTCACCTTTGTCTACCCGTATATTCACACCTTCATTAAAATATAACAGATTAATAAAACAAGACTTTCCTTGGCTAAATCTATGCTGGCTTTCTTCCATTAAACCATGACTATCTACAAGTTCAGTAATTATATTTTTTATAATGGTTTCTAACATTTTGCCCAGTACTGACGTCAGGCTCACCGGTCTGTAGTTTCCCAGATCATCCCTGCTACCATTTTTAAAAAAAAATCTTCTAACTGAAAAGGGTCAGAAAAAATATATTGGACCCCCTGTAAGGTAAAACATTTGCAAGCAAATCTCAAAAAAATAGGTAGCCCCCATGCCCAAGGCTCGAGGCTTAAGTGCCAAGAAACGTTTACGCTGCAGTTGGGTTACCCTAGATACATCTGGAAAAATTGTTAATTTCTGGCCACAAAACAGAAATAGTTTTTTAGGAAAATATGATTTCAATACTAGCACTCTTGCAAGAAAATGTAACTACCAATGTTGCTCTGTTAGATATTACATCCTCTGAAGATTCAAGAAAACTAGACAATTCAATCAACTCCTGAGACATTTCTGTACCACCATCCATATGCTGTTTATCTAAAAGGTAATAGGAATTAGTGATAGTCAAGGTATTTGCATTAGACAACTGAAGCATATATTTGAAATATTTTTGAAGTAAAATTGAAGAAGAAAGGAAAGTGTTTTTGGAAACTTGAAGAAACTTAAGTTTCTGGAACACTGGGAATTTTCTAATGCCTCTATTTGTCTGTGCAGAACTAGACTATCCCTTATTCCAGCCACATCTGACACCTGCACATTAGTCAATGAATGTCCTAATTTCCCCACCCTAACATCAAACTGAGATAGCATTTGATCTTGAGAAGCAAATCTAGTGATTACCACCCGTGAAAGGAAAATAGTTTGATCAATAAAACTCTTCAAAAGCACATTAGTATTAACTACCATTTTCCAAATATCTATCAGAGACACAAGTAAGGTGAAACTTCTATCTGACTCTGAGACACTAACATTGCCCTTGAAAATTGTAAAGGTTTAGACATCAAAACAGTTAAGGAAATAAAAGGAATAGCCTCCAGAAGATGCACGATCTCATCCAATACTACCGGCAAGGTTGCACTATCCCCCATCTGACCAGAAATAGCTGATGGTTGTGGTGGGTCCTAGAACTTAACATAACCCCAGACAGAGAAGATGAAGACAAGCCTGGTAATTTTTGTATGGAAATAACAGACACATGTTTATTCATCAGGCCAACTGCTTTAGGTGGTACTATTGGCGTAGAAGCTTGAAAAATGGTTGAGAATTTGGCAGTTGAGATTTAACGCTAAAAAATGCAGGGTCATGCATTTGGGTTGCAAAAATCCAAGAGAGTGGTCCAGTATAGGGGGTGAAGTGCTTCTGTCCACGAAAGAGTAGCAAGACCTTGGCGTGATTGTTTCTGATGATCTTAAAGTGGCTAAACAGGTAGAAGAGGCGATGGCGAAAGCCAGAAGGATGCTTGCGTGCACAGGGAGCAGTATGGTCAGCAGAAAAAAGGAGGTGATAGTGCCTCTGTTTAAATCTTTGGTGCGACTTTATATGGATATTGTGTGCAATTCTGGAGACCACACCTACAAAAGGATATAAACAGGATGGAGTTGGTTTCAGAGGGTGGCTACCAAAATGATCAATGGTCTTTGTTATAAGCCATATGGAGACAGACCTAAAGATCTCAATATGTATACCTTAGAAGAAAGGTGGGAGAGAGGAGATAAGATAAAGATGTTTAAATACCCCCATGGCATAAATGCACAAGAGGAGAACCTCTTTTCATTGAAAGAAAGCTCTGCAATGAGGGGACATAGGATGATGATGAGAGGGGATAGACGCAGGAGTAATATGTGGAAATATTTTTTTATGGAAAGAGTGGTAGATGCATGGAATAGTCTCCCAGTGGAGGTAGTAGAGACTAGGATGGTCTCTGAATTCAAGAAAGCATGGGACAATACAGAAGGCCTCTAAAGGAAAATATGGAAATAAAGTAGTTAATATGGAAGGACAGACTAGATAGGGAATATGATCTTTTTCTGTCATCATGTTTCTATATTTTTATTAAAATGCACGTTAGTCAGTTAGCGGATTTTAGTAAAAGGGCCCCTGTGTAAAGTTTCCCCAGAGATCAGGACAAAGAGTTGGTGTCAAAGTACATAAAAGGGCTGAGTGTTAACCTCAGGAAAGAGGAAATAAGAAACACCAGACAAAGGCAGCACTTAACCAAACATATGAGAGAATGAAGCCAGTCAAAGTAACATCAAATACACAGGAAAGCGTGGTTACTCACCTGTAACAGGTGATCTCCAGGAACAGCAGGAATTTAGTCTTCACATATGGGTATTATCGGTACCGACGGAGCCTGCGCAGGAACTCTCCCCAGCATCCAATAAGAACGCTTTTGGGAGCATCCCTCAGCATATGCGCGCTGCCTTTCCGCCTTTCTAACTGTCCCTCTTCAGTTAAGTTTGTAGCTGAGAGAAAGGCTAGAGAGAGAGAGGAAAGAGACAGAGATAGAGAGACAACTCCTAGGGGAGGTGGGTGGGTTGTGAAGACTAAATTTCTGCTGTTCCCGGAGATCACCTCTTACAGGTGAGTAACTACGCTATCTCCAGGAACAAGCAGGACTGTAGTCTTCACATATGGGGACTCCCTAGCTGAAGATGCTGGGGAGATGGCCCCAGGAAGCTGCCACCTATAGTGAGGTGGGCCATGCTTCCTCCCATGGATGTCTGGCATCCCCCCAGGGTTGGTGGATAGGAGTTGAATTAAGTCTGAAAGAGATGTTGAAGAACAGCCTGGCCAAAAAAGGCATCCCGACGGGAGGCTTTATCTAGGCAGTAGTGGGCAGTGAAGGTGTGCACCGAAGCCCAGGTGGCTGCTCGACAGATGTCATCGATAGACACAGAGTGAAGGTTAGCCATAGAGGCTGCCATGGCTCTCACATTATGCGCTGTGGCATGGCCTTGGAGAGGAAGACTCTTACTCTCATAAGCAAAGGATATGAATTGTGCAATCCATTTAGAGTTCTTTTGGAGACTGGACGTTCCAAATGACTAGAATCAAAAGCAATAAAAAGTTGAGAAGACCTTCTATGTTGCTGTGTTCTATGTAAGTAAAAAGCCAAGGCTCTTTTACAGTCCAAAGTATGAAGGTTCCTTTCTGCATTAGAGGCACGAGGCCTCGGAAAAAATACAGGAAGGTAAATCAATTGATTTAAATGAAAAGGCAAAACCACCTTTGGCATAAAATGTGGATGAGTTCTGAGAATAACTTATCATGGTGAAACCTTGTATAAGGAGTATCAGCCACTAAAGCTTGCAATTCACTAATGCAACGTGCGGAGGTGATTGCAATCAGGAAGATGACCTTCCAGGATGAAAGCTTTAGGGTTGTAGTGGCTAAAGGTTCAAAGGGCGATTTCATGATCTGTCCGAGAACTAGATTTAAATCCCATGCCACCGGTGGTGGCCTGATGGGAGGCTTTGTTAATAGAAGACCTCTCATGAATCTCGCTATGAGTGGTTGAGAGGAAATTGGCTGTCCATTTAGAGGCTTATAGGAAGCTGCAATTGCACTAAGATGGACTCTTACTGAATTGGTCTTTAGACCAGAATTTTATAAATTAAGTAGGTACTCTAGTACTGATTCCAAAGGCATCACAAAGGGGTTTAAGCCATTTTGAGAACACCATATAGTAAAACGTTTCCACTTAAAAGCGTAAGAACGTCTTGTGGAAGGTTTTCTAGAAGCTTGAAGGATATCCTTTACCTGTTGGAAAAGGTTAAGATCCTGCAGGTCTAGGCTTTCAGCAACCAGGCCCTGAGATGCAGGGACTAGGGGTTTGGGTACCATAGCATCCCGTTCTCTTGGGAGAGAAGGTCTGGAGCATACCCTAACTCCAGAGGTGCAGCTTGAGAGAGATGCAGGAGCAAGGGCTACCACGTTTGTCGTGGCCACCGTGGCGCTATGAGGATCATACGACCTCTGTCTCTCTGAAGCTTGAAGAGTGTTTTGGGGATGAGGGGAATGGGTGGTAAGGCATAGAGGAAGTCCTGACCCCAGTGAAGGAGGAAGGCATCCCTTGCCTGGCAATTGTGAGCCGGAATCCTGGAACAGAACCAGGGAAGTTTGGCATTTATTTATTTAACATTTTTTATATACCGTTTTTCTACGAATCAAAACGGTTTACATAGAACAATAAAAAGCAGTGTATTTCAACTGTATTTCAACTGCATTCAGTGGACTTGCAAAGAGGTCTATGTCTGGGGTACCCCAGATCTGAAATATCTTTGTCAACTGGTCTAGGTGGAGAGACCATTCGTGAGGCAACAGTATTCAGCTAAGTTTGTCTGCCCAAAGGTTTTGAATGCCTGGAAGATATACCACGAGAAGGTGAATTTGATGCTCTCTGGTGAGGGCCCATAGTCGTAAAGCTTCATTGCATAACGACAGAGAGCCTGTTCTGTCCTGCTTGTTCACCTAGAACATGGCTACATGATTTCCGTTTGGACTAGGACTGTCTTGTAGCTGAGCTGGGCATGGAATACTCGAAGAGCTAGATAGATTGCTCTTAATTCTAGGAGGTTTATGTGAAGACAAGCCTCCTGTGGAGTCCAGGTACCCTGGGTAGAGAGATGGTGCAGATGTGATCCCCAACCCACCTGTGATGCATCTGTTGTTAGGGTGGCCTGGAATAGGGGTTGTTGGAAAGGAGACCCCACTAAAAGATTCTCCAGTGATTGCCACCATTGTAGGGACAAGATCAGTCGTTGAGAGTTTGATATCTTGTCTGACAGACGTCCTATGGCCTGTGTCCACTGTGTGGATAGGGTCCACTGGGTTGCTCACATATGGAGGTGAGCATAGGGAACTACATGAACTGTGGATGCCATATGTCCCAGTAATTGTAGCAGTTCTCAAGCAGTTAGGGAGGATTTTCCCGCTGCTTGAGAAGCTAGTTGCACTATGCGAAGACATCGGGGCTGTGGAAGGAAAGCCCTTGACTGTCTGGTATCTAAACAGGCTCCTATGAACTCCAGGGACTGGGAAGGAACAAGTTGGGATTTTGGGAAGTTTATTACCAATCCCAAGTATTGGAGGATTCGCATTGTGCGAGACAGTGCAGAGCTGGCTTCTGCAACCATGGGGGCTCGAATGAGCCAATCGTCCAAGTAAGGGAAGACAAATATCCCTAGGGTTCGCAGGAATGCAGCTACTACTGCCATGCATTTCGTGAATACTCTTGGTGCTGAAGCCAGACCAAAGGGAAGAACCCTGTATTGAAAGTGTTTTCCCTTGAAAAGGAATTGTAAGAATTTCCTGTGATCTGGATGGATTAGAATGTGAGAGCAAAGCCAATCCTGACTTTGAAGGTATGGCAGAAGAGTTCCCAGAGAAATCCTTTTGAACTTTTCTCAGAACAGATATTTGTTCAATTCTCTGAGGTCTACAATGGGTCTGTGTCCTCCTGTTTTCTTTGGAATAAGAAAATAGGGGGAGTAGAACCCTGTACCCTGTTGGAGAATGGGTACTTCCTCTATTGCTTCTTGGGCAAAGAGCGTTGAGACTTCTTGATCCAGTAGATTGTCTGCAGAAGTTTGGGAATTGAACTATCTTACGATTGTAGGAGGGGCATGCTGTGAAAATTAAGCTTGTACCCCTCTCCTACAATGGACAGAGTCCAATTTTCTGCTGTTATTTGGTGCCATCTATTGGCAAAATGACACAACCTGCCTGGAATGTTTAGGGGTTCTGGACCCTTCAGAGGCAGGAAGGCCAAGCTCTCTAGGAAGGAGTCAAAGCCCTTGAGGGGGCTGAGCCTGTGGAGCTGGTTGAGCTCTCGGGCCTTTTGGCTTCTTTTGTTGTCTGGATTGTTGTTGTTGTCCCCTTTGGGCAACTTGACCCTGATCTTGCCCTTGCTGAGTATAGGATGGATAAAACTTCCTCTTTTTGCTGAAAAAGGGTTTTTTATAGGGTTTCTTTTTGGCTGGAGTGGCTGTAGATTTTGACAATCTGTCTAAAGTGATATTGTCTGCATCTATCTCATTAGCCTTTTCCTGCCAATTCTTGCCAAAGAGGTTTTCTCCTGTGCAAGGGATGTTCCCTAATTTATCCTGTACCCAAATTTCCAAGTCTGATGCCTGAAGCCAGGCAATCCGACGTGCACCGATAACAATAGCAGACGTTCTGCTGATGCATTCAAAGCAGTCAAAGGCTGCACAATTTACAAACTTGGAAACGTCTTGAACATGCTTGACAAGAGTAAGGAAGTCTTGTCATTTGTCATCAGGGAGAAGGGGGTTCATAAGCTCCAAATACCCTGTGACTTCTTTGAGGAACATTCCCATATATAAAATATATGAGCTGATCCTAGCTGAAAGCATGGAGGCCTGAAATGTTTGACGCCCAAAGGCATCAAGAGTCCTGCATTCACGACCTGGAGGATTGGATGCATGTATTTTTGCACTTTTCATCCTACGCATGGCTGACTCCACTACCATTGAATGGTGTGGCAGCTGAGTCTTTTGAAAGCCAGGACATGGTGGAACTCGATACATGGAATGAGGAGATGTGGTCAAAGGTTTTTCCCACATTCTGAGCATCAAATCAAGAATTTCATGAATGGGCAGAGTGGCTGCCTCTTTAGGAGCCTTAGGGTATTGGAGAATTTCCAATTCCTTTGCTCTAGGTTCCTTTTCAGGAGCTACCGTGATTGAAAGGCCTCGGGCCACATCACAAATAAAATCCTGAAAAGACATGTCCTCCGGAGGAGACATTCTACGTTGAGGAGAAGAGGAGTCTTCCGGGAGAAGCACTCTGGTACCGGCAGAATTATCAGAGTCATCAGAATCGGAGGATTCGAAGTATCTCTGATCCTGATGTTCATGCAAAGCACGGTATCGGTATCAATCAAAGTCGGTACCGAGTTATAAGAACATAAGAACATAAGATATGCCATACTGGGTCAGACCAAGATCCATCAAGCCCAGTATCCTGTTTCCAACAGTGGCCAATCTAGGTCATACGTAACTAGCAGTATCCCCAAGAGACAGAGGTTCTACAATGCTTGTATTGGGTCCAGCATTGATATCCTGAGTCCCTTTTTAATAATGGTTTATGGACCTTTCCTCCAGGAACTTGTCCAAACCTTTTTTAAACCCAGCTACACTAACAGCCCTTACTACATCCTCCAGTAACAAATTCTAGAGTTTGATTACACGTTGAGTGAAAAAATATTTTCTCTTATTTGTCTTAAATAGTTTACCCTGTAGCTTCATTACATGTCCCCTAGTCTTTCTATATTCTGATAGCGTAAACAATCAATCTACGTTTACCCATTCCACTCCATTCATTAATTTATAGACCTCTATCATATCTCCCCTCAGCCGTTTCTTTTCCAAGTTGAAGAGCCCTAACCTTTGTAGCCTCTCTTCATAGGAGTAGCCTTCCATCCCCTTTACCATTTTGGTGGCTCTTCTCTGTACCTTTTCTAATAACGCTATATCCTTTTTAAGATACGGCGACCAGAATTTCACACAATATTCAAGGTGGGGTCGTACCATGGAACGATACAGAGGCATTATGAGTTGGTCCAGTACCGATCTGTCGGTACCGATCTGTCAGTGCCAGAAAAAGTCTGCATGGGAAGAATTCCCACCGGGGCCGGTACTGTTGGTGCTGGTACCGGTATCGGTACCGGTGCTGGTACCAGCATTGGTATTGGTGTCGGTACCGGTGCCCGTTGAACCGTCGTTAGCAGTGTCAATGGTACCGCAGCTGTAAGGAGAGCTGCAAGACTGCATTTGATAGCGAGGAACCTCTGGTCTATCGACGCTGCCAATGCCGGGGTGTCGGTACCAGTAGAAGTGGCCAGAACTCCTGAGCATGGCACCAGTAGTTCTGCCAAGGTTGATGCCTCGAGAACATCCTGGAGCCCCGTTGGTGCTTTGGAGGCTGAAGCCTCCCGCCGGGGCTGTTTTGCTGGTGAAGTTTCCTCAAGGGCAATGTCAATGGCTTCTCGATGCTTGGAAGGAGATCTACCCTTTGAGGACTGGCTCTTATGTTTAGTTACCTGAGATCCATGGGAGGAAGACGAGGCTCCAGAAGATGTTGATGCAATGGACATCGCATCTGAAGAAAAAAGGGTACCGAGCTTTGCAGCCCGGTTCTGTCTTCCTCTTTTAGTCATCCCCATACAAGAGAGACACTCCGATGGAGAATGGTCAGGGCCTAAACATTTGAGACACCAGTCATGGGTGTTGGTGATGGAAATGATACTGCCACACTTAGTACATTTTTTAAAACCACTAGCTGGTTTTTCCATTTTTCAGGAAAATGGGGCCTAATGCCCAAAATGGCGCCTAGCACCAAAAAGAAAAAGTTTCTGAAGAGAAACAGTTTAGAAAGTATATATATATATTTTTTTTTTTTTTTTAAAGAAGAAAAGAGAATCGGCGGTACCGGTAGGTGTCGAGCGGAGGCAGATGCGACCACAAGAAAACAAGTTTAAAGAAGAAATTTTCTGCGGTGACAAGTTATGTGTCCTGTCGGCTCCACGGAAAACGAAAAACTGAAGAGGGACAGTTGGAAAGGCGGGAAGGCAGCACGCATGTGCTGAGGGATGCTCCCAAAAGCATTCCTATTGGACACTGGGGAGCGTTCCCGCGCAGGCTCCTTTGGTACCGACGATACCCAAATGTGAAGACTACATTCCTGCTTGTTCCTGGAGATAATATTTTACAGAACTCAACCAAATCCCTAGACGTTCTTATCTGACTAAAAGTACTCTGGTATTATTTCCATAGAAAAACCTGCCCAAAATATTTGTTCTCTTTTCTGTTCCTTTGAAAGCCAAAATGCAGTAACTTTTATTTACACTCTACAGTTCAAGCTTTCCTTTGGCAAAATAAATGGCCCCTGCCCTTTCCATAAGGAATCTCCCAAAAACATGTAACAAATCAGTAATATCAGGCAAATATTGTGACTCTAATACTGATCCGCCTTTTACCAGACAAATTACCTGAAGGATATTTCAAGTCGCTCTTCAGACATGTAGCTGCTTAACACGGGACCTGTGAGTTGTTTTAGACTATATACTGCAGTGCTTGGTGGTTTACACGTTTTATACCAGTGGCTTTTTTCAGACAACAGTTGTTTGAAGAGTTTCAATAGAAGAGGGGGCTTAAGTTAGAGACATCAAGGTCAGCAAGCATATGGTGCTTTGCAGGTAGAAATATTTGGGCTATTGTCATGGTGACTGTCTGACCCTGTTCTCTGAAGCTTATAGAGCCTGAGACAGGGTTCGGGGCCAAATAATAGTGTTTCAGTAATATGAAGATAAGAAAGTTAACACATATTTTATTCTGAGCCTGACAAACCTGCAGTGGAACATTGCAATTTGAATTTGATGTGTTTTGGTTTATCAGGACATATTTATCTCATTTGGTCTCTGGTTTGCAATTTCCAGGTATTTGAGCAGCAACTAGAATTGGGTGTGGCTATGAAAAAACCCTTAGTAATACACTGCAGAGATGCAGATACAGACCTATTGGAGATTATGAAAATGTTAGAACCACGAGATTATAAGATACACAGGTAATGACCATTGGATCTCCCTTTGGAAGTAGCTCGGTAGTCATAGCTTGTTAAGTTTAAAAGGGCATGTTTGTAGAGTGAGATGTCTCTTCCCCCTCTGGCCCCTCATAGGGAGCTTGTGAAGTTGGCAAACAAAGGTATGATATGGTTATGCTTATGGAATAGTGATCTGGACATAAAAAAGATGAGAAATTTGGGGCCTAGTGAAGTTAAGATGGAGGTGCAGTAATTACAACGTTGGAAAAAATGCAAACTGTATCAGGAGAAATGGGAAAGTGGTAAATGCAGATATTAATTCCTTATCTTGCCAGATCAGTCCAGAAGTATCCAACTTATGTCACCATGCCAACGGATGGAGGTATAAGATCACAACTTTACAATGACATCTCAACAAGGAGTGGTGTAAATAAGGCACTTGCCAGTCTTTTCTGCCTTTAGCAAATGGTAGACACATGTTGGACTGATGCAGCAAGCTAACTGCCTGGTTGAGAGAGATCCCTGCTGGCCCCCTGGTAAATGTAGTACAGTGCTGCTTCCCCCACCCCTCCTGGGTACAGTCCTAGCTCTGTCCCCCTGGGACTGCAGGCTATTGTGACTGTTCTTAGGTTCCAGTTTCGGTGGTCTGATTAAACTTGACAGAGTTTCGGGAAAGAAAGTGTGACAAAGGAAAATGATTTAGGTGTCATTGTGGATAATACGTTGAAACCATCTGCCCCATATGCAATGGCAGCTAAAAAAGCAAATAGAATGCTAGGAATCATAAGGAAAGGAATAGAGAATAAAACCAAGGATATTATAATACCTCTGTATCGTTTCATGTATGACCGTACCTTGAATATTGTGTGCAATTCTGTTCACCATAGCTTAAAAAGGATATAGTGGAATTAGAAAACGTAGAGAGGAGAGCCACCAAAATGGTAAAGGGGATGGAAGGATACTCTTATGAGGAAAGGCATAAAAAGTTAGGACTTTTCATCTTCAAAAAGAGACTGCTGAGAAGAGATATGATAGAGGTCATTAATGAATGGAATGGAATAGAATGGAATGGGTAAATGTAGATTGGTTGTTTACGCCATCAAAAAGTAGAAAGACTAGGGGACACACAATAAAGCTGCAATGTAACCCATTTAAGACTTATAAGAGAAAATATTTTTTCACCAATGTGTATTCAAACTCTGAGATTCATTACTGGAGGATGTAGTAAAACCTGTTAGTGTAGCTGGGTTTAAAAAAGATTTGGACAAGTTCCTGGAGGAAAGGCTCATAAACCATTATTAAGGAAGACCTGGGAAATCCACTGCTTACCCAAGGATGAGCACTGTGAAACCTATGTACCTTTTTGGGAACCTGCCAGGTACTTGTGACTTGGATTAGCCACTGTTGGAAACGGGATACTGGGCTTGATGGACCTTGGTCTGACCCAATATGACATTTCTTATATGGATTCTTTCTAGCAAATCCCTGTAACCCTTATTCTTCCAGATAGCCCTCCCCAGAATTCAGAAAGTAGATAGAAGAATATGAATCAACTATTGGAATGTAAAAGGGCATGTTTGCAGAGTGGTAAGTTGTTTTTTTTCCTGAGATACTCCAAAATGTGAATTCAACTCAATTAAATTCTACTGTTCTGGTGCCATGTGTGTCTGTGTTTGGAGAGACCTCACTGGTGGGCACCTTGAAGAGTACCAGCCTCTAAGGAAGAGGTGTCTTATCCACGTCACAGAAACAGGCGCATCTCTCACTCTGGAGGTAATTTTACATATATACATTATCTTTGCCAGTGTGCGTGCACTATGACACATAGGCTCATACCTATACGCAACACAGGTCTAGAAATGCTTGGGGAAGGAGCTGGGGTGGAGCAGGGGCAGACTAACAAAGTGTGGGACAGGTTATAAAATACGCCTTTATGCTCGTTCTTCAGCCACATACACATACACCCACTTCCAAGCAGGTGCAAACATATGCAGGTGCATCATAGCCACAATGTCAGCTGTTTTTATGCTAGTATTCCAGAAACATGCATAGCCGCCTACATATCTTTATAAGAGTGGTTTAAACACACACTTGTCTGGCCTCCAATGTTAGGTGTTCTATTACAAAATTACCCTCCATGTGAGTTAAAATGCTCTTTTGTCCCTCAATATAGTTAGCATCCCTATTCGCGACTCACAGACCAAACAAAAAGCTTCTTTAGGTCTGACTAGCACACAATACGATCTTCCTCATCTCTCAAATAAGCATATGCCAACTTTATGTGAATGGATAACATTGTAAAGTTTTAGTAAACTAAAAATAAAGGGCCTGAAATTGAGTTGGACAGGCCATGCGCTGCTGGGGCGCATAGCCTGCCCTCTGACCCCCCCCCCAACCCAGATATTCACTTCCGCACTGGCGGAAGTGAATATCCAGGTTAGCCCGGACTCCCTGGATGCCCTGGCAGCTGCAGAGGCTACATAGGTAGCAGTGATTTTCGTTGCTACCCTCATAGCCTTTGCGTCTTAAAGATAGGCAAGGTTTTTCCTTGCCTATCTTCAAGGCGCAGAGGGCTACATGGGTAGCAACAAAAATTGCTGCTATCCACGTAGCCCCTTCCTCCGCCCTCGCTCCACCCCAGAACGCCCCAATACACCCCGATGCTAAGCGGATAGCATCAGGGCGTGTTAGGGATTTAGCCGGGATTTTTGAAGGGCATTACCCATTACACGGATAATTAAGGAAGTTACCCATGTAATGGCCTTCGAATATTGGGCCCAAAGTGTCCAATATTCCAAGGCATTTATATGGTTTACAGACCTGTAAACTGTGTAAATTCCCCTAAGCGGGATATTCAGCGGCACTAACACTGCCAGAGCCACTGAATATCCCCGAGTAATGCAGCTATATGCCCCAGTGCAAACTGCTTAGCATCGGAGCAGGTTCTGGGGCAGAGTGGAGGCAAAGCCAATCACAAACCGGTCCGTGGCAAAACTGAGCCGCTGTCTACTTTGCAATCTGCTGTGAAAGTCAGGTGCAGGAAACGCTGGTCTAACTTTCACCACATATTGCTAACCGCGCAGCAGCTCAATATTGCTGCTGCCTGGTTCGCGAGCGGACTCTGCAGCAACCCCAGATATTCAGTGCCAGGGCCGGATATTACCGCAGCTTTGAATATCCAGGTTTAATGTTCAGCACTGGCAGCTAACAGCTATAATTGTGCTAGCCGCCAGCGCTGAATATCAGGCCCAAAATAAAAATTACATTTCCTGCCTGATACTAGTGATTCTCTTTTACTTACAGCCCTAGGAGACAGAAAACTGGCACTTCCTTCTTTAGATGTCTCTTTCTCATTGAATTGGGGACTCTCCCTCTTAGGCACTCAGCAGCACATCGTGGCTTTAAGTGGTGTCATGAAGTTTTTCTTTCTGTCTCCCCCTGGCTGATTGTCCTGCAACTGCTTCTTTCGGAGGGTCTTCTGCTGGACTCTGCTCTGGCTGTGTCTCTCAGCAGCTTGGCTCTCTTGCATCTGCCTCTCAGCTTTGCTCTCCTCTCTCAGTCTGGTGGTTTCTCTGCTTTGGTAGCTCTCGCCTCTCTAGTCTGGGCACTTGATCTCTGCAACGAACCTCTCGGGCTCTGATCTCCACTCCTATGACTTCCCCTCTCAGTAACACTTCTCAACAGCAGGATTGGCTCAACACGGTCACTGCACTCTCCACAGCTCTAATTTCTCGACACTCCGCTTCTCTCTCCAGACTGGGCTCTCTCTTGGGACTGCCCAGTTCACAACAGCCTCCTGCTGTCTGCTTATGGTCAGTTCCTTCTTTCTCAGGGCCTCCTCTCTCTGCCCATATTCTGCGCACTTTTGCATCTACGACATGCTCTGCAGATGACGCAGAAAACCACTGTGTTATCTGTTATTGCGGACAATAGCGCATGCTATCGGCCACATTAACAGGTAGAGCAGCTTAGTAACATACCCGTTAGTATACACGGCCCTGTGCTCTCTAAACCAAAGGAAAACATTATAATTACAATTGCCCTGGACTTTTATTTGTAATCTGTGATTAAGTAAATCATATTTTCACATAGTTTCTCCTTCTGAAACATGATACTGAGCATAAGAATGGACTTCCATAACACAGGACAAATATTGTGTAGTAGGACAGGATGATCAATCAAGGTCTGAGTTATAAATTATCATCAGGGATCTAAGGGGCTGAATTGCACTGATGAGGTGTCAGATCTGAAGGAACTAGATAGAGATTGATGGCTCTGTTGTCACAAATCACCTATAGTTGCATATTAAATTTCAAAGCAGTGCACAATAATATATCAACAAAAAATATGCATCATTTCAGTCTACAACAAAATAATACAATAAAAATTCTTGTCCAGAGGAAAGTTATGGAAGAAGAGACATTCAGTTTTACTCTGATAGTGAATAATATAGGACAGAATTGTAACTTTATAGAGAAAGAATCCTAAAAGAAGTAGTGCGAAGGAGAAAGCTCTTTTTGCTATCATAGATCATCTAATTCTAAGAATAATATACTAGATCTTAAACATGAAACCTTAAAGTATACATAGCAACTAGTAGACTATGAAGCTTGCTGAATATGAGTGTTATAAACTATCTAGGAGGTATTCAATAATATGTCATAGCCTGCAAATGCTGCTAACACAAAACCCTAAAGATAGACCACTGTGGTACTCTAGCCTGGAGGAAATGAATGTATAAGCTGATCAGAGCTGTGCAAGTCCTTTGAGACTCAAACTCAGCACCTGGGTCTAGCTCCTTGCGATCCTTATAGAACATGAACTATAGCAAGTCAAGCCAGGACAGCTTCTGTTCCCAGTTCAGCGGGCTCCTATCTGGCAGCCACTATTCACTACTGCCTAAACTCTTTCCTAATCCGCTCCTATGACAGCATATAAAGAATGTGAAACTGGAGGGGACGGAGAGAAGGAGGTCCACTTAAAAGATTAGATGGAGAGAGAGGAAAAAATGGATGAGAGAGAAAAGAGATGGAAGAGAAAAAAGATGAGGAGTAAGGGTGGGGGGGGTGAGATGAAGGAGGAATGGCAGAAAAAAGAAAGGAGATGGAAAAGATATGGAAGAGGAGGCAGAGGGGAGACTGAATGAGTGAATGGGCAAGGAATATGGCGGACAAGTGAAAGAGGAAAAAATAGAAGTGAAGACAAAAAGTTAGTAGGAGAAAATGGAGATGAAATGGAGTCTTGAAAGGGGAAAATGGAGACTGGGTAGAGAAGGGAGAAAGGCATGAACTCTATAAAAATAAACCTGTCACGCGTTATTAGTGCTGAGGAAAGAAGTAGGAGATGAAGTAAACCAAAGGAGAGATTTTTAAAAAAGATCACATAGGATAAACAAGATCAAATATATGTTGCAGGAGGAGGAAGAGTTGCCGGAAGAATTTGGAGTCAGAGACAGAAGGGGAGGATTCTTACCTATTCTCTATGAACGCACCTGAAGAAGTTGGCAGAAGACTTGTCAACACAGCCAAGCTCTGTAAAAAGAAATATAGGAAGGAGGATGGCTTTAGCTAACTTGAAGTAAGGGGCCAATATAACAATACTTTCTTCCTTACAATGGCTCTCTTTCAGGTTTAATTCCTCCTCATCCCAATATCTACCAAGGGGCCGTGGGAATCCTAAAGCAGGGTGCAGATTAATGTCAGTCTCTGTGAAATACAGTTCTGTGATGTTGTGAAGAATAAAATAGGGGAGGAAGTTCCACCAAACACCCTCTCAACACCATCCATACCGTCCAACTCTTCACAAAGACTGCTTCAGAGAGCATTCAAATACTATACACCTCCACTATGGAACTCACTGCCACACCACCTACGAGATATAACAGACATCGCTGACTTCAGAAAATATCTAAAAGCCTACCTTTTCAACAAGCACTACAACAGCATATGAAACACACAATTACTGGACTAAAATCTTTACGCAACTACCTCATAACAAGATGTTGTCTAGCTTAGGGGTATGTTTACTAAACCGGGCTAACGGTTAACCCGGGCTATCTGCCACTAGGTCCCATATTATTCAATGGGACCCAGTTGCAGATAGCCCGGGTTAACCGTTAGCCCGGTTTAGTAAACATACCCCTTAGTATCTTATATTGTAAATAGTTATAACGTTGTAAACAAATGTAAATAGTTCTTAAACCATTCACTGTAAAAATTGTTAGTTTCAATGTAAACCGCTTTGATAAAGTTCATTGTAACTAATTTATATATATATGCTTAGTTCTCTGTACATAGTTATTACTTAATCATCTGTTGCTGATTTGTCCCTTTTCCCCTTTCACTCCCTGTTAAGATGTTACATATATTTTTTGTTTAATGTAATGTTCAATCCTTGAGTTCTCTGTAATTCTTTGATTCATGAAAAGTGGTAAATAAGCACTAATAAATAAATAAATAAACAAATAAATAAATAAATACATTGAAAAGCGGTATATAAGAAATGTTAAATAAATAAATAAATAAAATAAATAATAAATATTGTGAGACACTACCTTAGCAATCCAAACAGCTGAAACAACTTTTCAACACTCTAGGGAGGTGATTTTATAAAGTCATTCCGTATGTGGCAACAAATGCACGTAAATGACCTTGAAACGTACATGCTTGTGCATGAAGGTGCATGCTTTGCCGAATGTTGCTGATCTACTTAGATTGTAAACCGCCATGATGTAAGGTTCAATTGGTGGTATATAAAATAATTTTAAATAAATAAATTGGTGCAGCCAGAGGCATGGCCTGAGAGGAGGGTAGGCAGAGTTTGCATGTATACCCTAGATTATAAAATAATTTAATTTTTGTGGATGTGTAAAGTACGTGTGAACATTTATACTTGCTCATGACTGCGCCTACATTCAAGGATACAGTAAAGGAGTTGCAGAGAAGGGCTAGATTCCTCTCTTTATTGAGGACTAGAAGACTCCTCTGCATATCTGTTCCAGCAACTGCAGCAGAGAATGCCAGAGGTCACCACGAGTCAATCAGGCAAGAGCTGCCACAGAATCCACATTCTTCACTCTTCCCAGCAGCAGAGGACCAGAAAACTCATCTGCATACAGTATCCAACCCAGAAGCCCCAGCAGAGGACTCCAGAGGTCACTGCAAGTCAGCCAGACAAGAGCTACCACAGACCCTGGATGCTTACTGGGGCCTTCCATAACCAGGCCACTCTCACGCAACTTAATCAGATACTTACCGAGGCATCCCATGGAAAGCAAAAAAACCCACAGATTAAAACCAACATGCCCTGATCCCACGAGGCAGTAAGCTCTGCCCCAAAAAGGACATCATCACTCTCAGCCATCTCTGACCATGTTAAAGCTGCAAGCCTCAGGCAGACCTTCGCTTACGGGCCATACCAAAGGAACCATAGATGTGGCCCTTGCGGTGGACTAGAGAGATTCCTCCATCAACAGCGAGTCCTATACGCACCATTTGGAGCGTCACGTATGCATAATCCGTCACCCACACAAATTCGACCACCCTGTGATTCTACAGGTTAACATCTGAACTTCTCAGTAATTTGAAAAAGAGATAGACACTGTGTCCTACCGTGATCACACTTAAGCCTCACATGCTACATGAGTGAGATTTGCCCCATAATAGCTCATTACTGATCATACACACAGAATCCTTAGTTTTCAGTTCAACTCCCATCCCAATCATACATCACAACACTCACTATGATATAACCACTTTCACATCCAAAGCAAGAGCCTGGTGACCCTGGAATTTCATTAAAATGAAGCTCCATGAATCTATAAGTGCACACTTCAGCAATCATGCGATTCCCTTCCCATAGTGCAAAATGTGTTCTCCTCAATGAATGCATGGCACGCAAGAAGGTCCCTATGTTATCTGATTGTCTCAATAGCCATAATATAAATGTGGAGCCCCATTCTGGGAAGGGGACATCTGGGCCATCTGGACATCCCCACTGAAGATGGGGCCATTAGGACCAAATCTGGTCCATGGGAACAAAACATTCCCACGGGAGCCAGAATCAGGCCTGAGGACGGACCGGTGTGCCCTCCCACCTGCGGGGATGTCCTCCCCACAGGCGCTCCAGACATCTTCAGCTCTGGCCCCCCACAACCCTGCCGCCCAACCCACAGATTGCTTCCTGTGGCCTGGATCGAGCGGCGGGGACCCCCCCCGCACCCGGTCCCAGCACCGGTGGGGCCTCCCCGGGCCCAATCGGGCAAAGGGTGCTGCTTATACTACCTTGGAGGTGGTATAAGCAGCACATCCCCATGTGCTTGGCAGCATGTACAGGGCTGTGACCTGAATCAGCCCTGTATATGCTGCCGGGTGGCCTGCCCCCGCTCCAGCCCCTCCCCCCCCCCCCCCGGCTCTCCCTGTCCTGAAGCACAGGATGTATGGGGAGAACCAGTAGAGAAAAAGGATCTAGCCCTGCAACCCGCGTTTCAGAATGAGGCTATAATATACATGACAGAGTTCACTGACACTGACAATGTGATAATAAATCAACTCCTACCACTGGATGTTAATCTTTTCAACTGTCCCAGGTCTAACCACAGAGGCGGAGGCATCTTTATTTTACCCAGGGACCACCTCCAATTACACAACATTACCAACAGCTCAGAAGGAAGAATGGATATCCTCATCATCTCAAATAAGCACATCATGCTCTGCATAGCTTACAAATCCCCAACTGCACCGCTGACTAATCATACCTCCTGCAGACAATCTATGACCTCTCTACAAGAAACAAACAATTACTGCTACTAGATGACCTGATCCTCCCCTCTGCCCCACCTAGGCTCCCCAACTCCTTCATTGAAGCTATGGATGCATTGGAATTCACCTAGATCATCAACAAACCAATGCATGAAAAAGGAGTATCCTCATATCTCATATTCACTAAACACATGCTCACAAATACAATTTTGGTCAACATTATTGACACTCTTGCATTTTAGGTATGTTGTGTACAATATCTTGAAAAATAATTGGAAATATTCCAACTGTATGTTATCATAATATTTTAAGAGTATGTTCAAAGGTACACAACAAAAAAAAGATGTCTATGCAACTTAGATGTAGTAATTTCTGAAAATAAAACAACAAATATGAACTGGACAGGATTAATGGCACTCTTCACTAATCTTTGGTTGCACAATCCTTGGCAATAATGACAGCCTCCAAACGTTTCTTGTAGCCATCTATAAGTTTCATACATCTGTCACTGGTAGTTTCTCCCCCTCTTCAACTGTGATTTGTTCCAGCTCATGAATGTTTCCAGCATTCCTTTTAGCAATGGCAGATTTCAGCTCTTTCCAAAGGTTCTCGAATGGAATGAGATTAGCACTCATTGCTGGCTAGTTTGAAACAGTCCATTTGTTCCTTTGAAAAACATTCTTTTGTATTTTTGGATGTATGTTTTGGGTCATTGTCCTGCTAAAGGACCCATGATCTTCGACCCAGAACTTGCTTTCTAACGCTGGGTAGCACATTTTGCTCCAAAATGCCTTGGTAATCCTCTGACTTTATGAGTCCTTTAATACGCTCCAGGCCTCTAGTTCCTGAGGCAGCAAAACAGCCCCACAACCTTATGGAACCTCCACCATAATTAACTGTAAGAAGGGTGTTTTCCTTATAAGCTTCATTTCTTCACCTGTAAATGTTTCACTGGTCTGCATTGCCAATGAGCTCAAGTTTGCTTTCATCTGTCCATAGAACATTTTCCCAGAAGGATTGTGGTTTCTCAAGGTGGGTTTGGGCAAAAGTCAGGCTTGCCCTTTTATGTCTGACTTTGAGCAGTGGGGTCCTCCTTGACCTTCGCCCATGAAGTCTGCATTTGCTTAGTGTGCAGCGTATGGTGTGGGTTGAGACTAACACTTCAGATTGCTTCAGGTCAGCCTTAAGCTTTTTGGATGTTGTACCTGGTGTTTTTCCAACAGTTCGCACTAACCTTTGAAGACTTCTTGGATTAATTAACCTCTTCCCACCACATCCTGGGAAGTTCTCAACAGTTCCATGAGCACAAAACTTCTGAATAACATTGCAAACTGCAGACACAGGAATCCCAAGGTCTTTGGAGATGACCTTGTACCCCTTTGAAGTTTGATGTTTGGAAATAATGGCTTTTGTGATGGTCTCAAGTAGCTCTCCTGTCTTCACCATTGTGAAAATAGAACATAGAGTGAATGTGGCCCTTTTAAACATTAGAGCCATCATTCATTGGTTGATTCAAGTCATGTGAGTACTGACAAGTGATCACAGGTGCATCTATTTTTGCTGCAATGGGAGTGTGGTTCTTCTACCCAAATTGATTTGAATTGTTTATAAGGGTGCTAATAATCATGTCCTGACAATGTTTCAATTTTCATACTATTTCCTTTTTTAATTGGTCTTGTTTTAGTTGATTCTTTTATGTGTAGAATATGTGTGCATATATAGTCCAAAGCCATTTCACTGGCTACTTTATTTTTGGAGATATTGGACATTGAGGGGTTGAACTACAAGGGTGCTAAAAATGCTGCTCCAAGCATATGGAACTTGCTCCCTCAGAGCTTATGATCCATCCATGATCTATTAGACTTCTGCAAGAGACTGAAAGCTCAGTTATTCATCGAGCACTTTTGTAGAGAGGACTAATTCTCCTCCTCCCATTAAGCGCACAGAACTCTACTCTCCAGTTAGCTATTCTGAGCACACTGCATAATTTACGCAGTCGCATTCCCTGGTTCCCCCTTCCTGCTCATCCATGTTGATTCTCTAGTAATATGCATATTGTTCCTTACTTTCGTTTGTTTCTATTTGTTTATATGTAACTTCAGTGTTCTTGTTAAGCTGTTAATATGTAAACCGTTGTGACATTCTGATAAGGTGGTATATAAAAGTAGTTAAATAAGTACATAAAATAAATAAAGACATGTTTCTGCCACATATGTGAGTATTTTATTAAGACAATTAGTGCCTGCATAGATGTCTCTGTTAGAACATTACCTGTGTGCTTTATTAAAAAGAAAGTGGGCACATGGGCCTTGTTCTGCTAGAATTCTCAGGATAGTCACCGCAGTAAGGAGCCATCACCAATACCAATATTCTGCATCACCTAGAAGGAAGTCACATCAAATGTGAGCCACAGTGAGCTTCTCTGCTTACCATATATGCTACTTTACTCTGTATCTTTCTTACCAAACCCCAGGCTTCTCCAAGCCCATTTCCGTAGTAAGTAGAATGATGTCAGCTATGAGCATCTCCTAGTACAGCTATGGAAAGTAGGACTATAAACTGACTCAGTTGTAGTTCAAATTGAAATTATTGGAACTATTTGGTGTTCATGTCTTTGCTGGCCGAATAGTAGCAAGATATGAAAAAGTACTGCCATGGGCTGGTCCCTCTAGGTCCCTTCTCTGAGTCAGGAACGCAGCAATATTTCCCTTTTTCATAGATGAAACAGGACACGTGTAATATTTATATGGTTTATTAATAAAGTTAAGTGCATGTTTCGCCATGGTTTTTTTTTAATGCAATTTAAGCAATATAACAACAATACATCTTGTACAGGAAAGAGAGGGGTATACAAACCCAAAATAGAAAGAACAAAAATGTACCCACTACGGTATGACTATACCCCATCTAATCCAGCCCACAAGAGAGGAAGAATCCATCAAGTAAAAGAAAGACCCCTTATCGAGAAGAAAATTTTTAGGTGAAAACAGCCAACTTAACAAATAGAAGGACTCACAAAAGCCCTGGACCAGACGAAATTGGAGCATCCTGATGCCGGGAGTTCAAGAAAGCCAGCAACTGGGAGAACTCTTAGAAGAGATAGAAAATAGATTGAAATGTTATCATGCTTTTACATGAATACTTCTGGAAAAAGAGGTCCCCCAGCTACCAGACCCCCGGCCATAAGAGCAGGAACTCTCGTCTTCTTTTCTGTGTGTCTTTAGCAAGATCTGGAAAAACACAGACTAAAAGGCCTCGAAACAACAGGTTCCTCTTTTTAAAGAGTAACTTCAGCAGCCATTCACAGTCTGACAAAAGAGCAATTGTGTATATCAAAGTAGAAGGAACAATAGGCTCTTCCTGGGAACTTTCCAACATAGCTGTAACATTAAGGATATCAACATTCTGCAATCCAGCAGTTTCCCCTGGGGATGATATCTTTTTACCATCCAGGGAAACACTTTTACCATCCAGGGAAAAGATTCTTCTGGAATAGCCAAAATATCCCTCAGATATTCACAAAACATATCTCCGGCACTAACATTAGAGACTCTAGGGAAATTAATCAATCTTAAGTTTGTTGCATGCATTGCATTCTCAAGTTGTTCCAATTTAAACTTCATACTTAAAGAATCCTTCATAAAAGAGTCCGGTTGAGTCTCTAATGCAACCATGTTGTCCTTTATCACCAAAGTGGCAGTTTGTAACTCAAAATGTGCAAAGCTTGCTACTCAATTAGAAAGGAATTATCTTGTACCTTCTGGGTAATAGTGGAAAACTGAGACACTAAGGTATTCCCCAAACATGCAATCGTAGCCCAGATAGTTTCTAAGATGAAAGTTTCCTGAAGAAGAGGAGAGAAGGAGAAACTGCTGTCGCGCCGCAGGTCTCCACTTTCCATTCATCCAGGTGCTTGAGCTCCGCTCTGCAGAACAGCTGCAGTCATTGCCTGACGTCCAACCAGCAAACTCGAAGACCCAGCGAGCACTAGTGGTTCCGAGCAGATCTGACATCGCACAATCAGTTCTCCAGGTCAGATCCTCAACGGCCCGTCATCCCACTCCTCAGCAGGGGGATTTCCTGCTGCAGACTGCCGGAGCACACTGTCTTTGGAGTTTTCTGTGAGTCTGTGGAGAAAGTTCCAATATCCGAGGCATTTACCAAGCCCTCTGGCTCCAACGAAAATGCAGCCGGGCTATTACTCTCCTCTAATATTGCTGACTGCTTATTGGATAAAGTAAAAAAGCATCCTGTGGACCAACCACCGCTTCAGACAATGGTGAAGAGGTTGTAAGGGACTGCAAGGGCTGCAGAACCCCCTTAGCCTTTTGCTTCTTTCCCATCAGGAAAATACATCCACTCATGCACGTATAACACCGCCATATTGGATCCTACCCACCATAGGCTTTTAATTACCAGTTTTCACAACCAATATGCATGCAGTCCCCTTGTACAACATAATCCATTATACAATGGACCATAACGTTACCTAAACCTAACTGTATTTACCCTTCATTATACAGACTACAGCCTAGAGTTAATGTGCTATGTAGCTTCAACAACTAACTTACAGCTCTTCTGCATAACTTAATCTAAAGTGCAATCTGAAACAGGTAATAAAGTTCCCTCTTCCAACTTGTCTGACTATTTTTTTGTATAGACTACTGCCTATAGACACAGAGCTCGATTCAGGGGTATTGATGGCTGGGCCATCCAGACATCCCTGTGCAAGATGGGGCTGTTCAGACCTGGTTCTGGTCCATGGGAACAAAACATTTTGTGGTAGCCAGAATCGGGCCCGAGGAAGGCCAAGCATGCCCCCTCCACCTGTAGGGACGTCCTCCCCGCAGGTGCCCTCGACATCCATGGCTCTGACCCCCTGTTTCCCCACTTCCTGACCAACGACTGGCCTGCCATGGCCTGGATTGGGCAGCGGGAGCCCCCTCCACACCTAGCCCTGGCCATGGGGGGATCCCTGGTCCCAATCACTGCAAAGGTGCTGCTTATACCACCTTTAAGGTGGTATAAGCAGCATGTTACCAAGGGCCCAGCAGAATGTACAGGGCCGTGACCTGAATCGACTCTGAACATGCTGCAGGGCTGTCCTGCCTGCTCCACCCAGACCTCGCTGGCTTTCCCCATCTTAAAGCACAAGACGTGCGGGAAGGGCAGGAGGGGGAATAGGGTCCAGGCAGTTTGTGGGGCTGCCCATCGGGATGTGCAGCCCCGCAACCCGCATTCGTGAATGACCACCTTAGTCTGCAATTTTCCCCTGTCAGTTTCTCGATTGCTGACTGTAGCTGTTGGACATAGTTTGACCATAGACTCTGGACATTGTTATGGAAAAGTTCAGGGAAATGGGGATACAACTATGGGAATTCCCTTCCACACCACTAACATAAAAAACCCCACTAAGGTTCTTTTCTGAAACCAAGAATTAATTATAAGCCAAATTATAAGCCAATTGGAAGAGATTATGAATTATTATAATGGATAAGGTGAAACAGAGAGGTAATATATATTATGGATTCAGATAAAAGTAGTTATTCCAAATCTCTATGCTCAAATGAACTAAATTCCTAACTATTCTCAAAAGATGTTTATGGAGTCCTTTCACCCAGGTTCCAAAATGATAGTTTCCCCAGGCAGTTATTGCCATGCAACTTGTCTTCTCCATCAAGGCAAGGCACAAGTCCAATCATAGCAAGCTCAAAGTCCTAAACTTCAAAAACACTGACTTCAGTAAAATGGCCAAGTACTTGAAGGAGGAGTTGGCAGGGTGGGAGGGGATTAGGGAAGTGGAATTGCAATGGGCTAAACTAAAGGTAGCAATAAAAACAAGGGCAGAAGGAAACCTATTTGGTTCTCCAAAGAAGTGGCTGCTGAAATAAAGGCAAAAAACACAGCTTTCACAAAATTCAAAAGCTTGCAAACAGAGGAACACAGTAAGGAATGCAGGAGCAAACTAAAAGAGACAAAAAGAGAAATAAGGAAAGCAGAATCAAAGGCAGAGGAAAAGATGGCTAAAGATGTGAAGTGTGGCGACAAAACTTTCTTCAGGTATATTCGGGAGAGGAGGAAAATCAGAGATGGAATTGCAGGACTCAGAAGTACTGGGAACGGATTTGTGGAAAGTGACATTGAAAAAGCAAAATTGCTAAACAAATACTTCTGCTCTGTTTTTGCTAAAGAAAATCCTGGAGAAAGACCATCTGTGACTCCCAAATATAAAAATGGGAATGAAGTAGATACCACACCATTCACTGAAGATGATGTGTTAGAACAACTTGCAAAACTGAAAGTGAACAAGGCCATGGGACCAGATGGGATACATCCCAGGATACTGAAAGAGCTCAGAGAGGTTCTTGCAGGGCTGTTAAAGGATGTTTTCAACAGATCCTTGGAAATAGGAGTAGTTCCTCAGGACTGGAGAAGGGCAGATGTGGTACCTCTTCACAAAAGTGGTGACAGGGAAGATGTGTCAAACTAAAGGCCCGTGAGCCTTACCTCAGTGGAGGGAAAAGTAATGGAGGCGCTTCTGAAAGAGCGAATAGTGGACTTTCTCAAAACTAACAGGTTGCATGATCTGAGGCAACATGGTTTTACCGAAGGACGATCTTGCCAAACAAATTTGATTGAATTCTTTGACTGGGTGACCAGAGAACTAGAACAGGGGCATGCGATGGATGTCATCTATCTGGATTTCAGCAAAGCCTTTGATACTGTTCCTCATAGGAGGCTTATCAATAAACTCGGTAGTTTGGGGATGGGTCCCAAGGTGGTGAACTGGATCAGAAATTGGTTGACTGACAGACGACAGTCGGTGATGGTAAATGGAGCTCACTCGGATGAAAGGAGGGTGATTAGCGGGGTGCTCCAGGGTTCGGTCCTGGGCCCGGCACTGTTCAATGTATTTGTGAGTGATATTCTTGAAGGACTGCATGGAAAAGTCTGTCTTTTTGCAGATGTCCAGGTTTGTAAAATCACATCCGCACCTGGGCGTGCCTGCATTTTTTTTTCAGATATTCTGGCTTTAAACATCCCAGATTGCACTTGGATGGATATTCTAGAATTCTCAAATATGAGCTCACTTCCTGTCAATTCGGGACTCTCAAGGACTACATCTACCAGCATTATCATGACCTTACTTCCTTTCATATGTTCTCTTGATCTTCCTCAGGTTCTGAACTGCATTTAGCCAGTGAAAAGTGCCTACCATATCACAGTATGAAAGACTGAGTGTGAAGATATGGGATAGATACAATGTAGTACAAAGCTATGCAGCTCCAGGAGTGAGATTTTTTGGCCAGTTGTGGTTTTAAATTTGCATTACAATGCAGTATGGTATTTGTGGTTCCTGAATTTACCCATTGAAATCAGTGTGTCAGGTCCCATAATGCATCACGATGAGCTTGTCAAAAATCTAGGACTGGCTTAAAATCTCACTCCTGGAACTGGGTAACTTGGCAACTCTGGCAGTAACGCCTCATCTCTGGGTGATCTATTCCTCAGGTTAGACCTTGGATCAGCTAGGTCTCTGATCATTGGAGCCAAACAGTTTTGCTTTTTGAGCTTTGAATAATTAATCTCTGCTTTGAAGTCACAGTAAACTCTGGCTCTCTATTAGCCTTAAGTTAAAAAAACAAATTCAAGATATGTTGCCAGCCTGGCTTATGTGGTTCTAAGAACCCTTCTATGTAGTTCGAACAAAGTGTTTTTTTCTGGCAAACATTCAGTTTTCCCAAAGCTCAAAACACACAGAAGTAAAAACAGTTTCTTTTCCAGCCTGGCTTAATCATCTCATCTGTGTGGTCCTAAAATAATCATAGGCTTTTCTGGCAGCCTTCAGTTTAAAACAGGTTCAGAGCACACAGAAGCAAAACAGTTTCTTTTCCAGCCTGGAATAATTAGTTCTGGATGACCTAGAGCTGAGGACGGAAACATTCATGCCATCTCCCTCCTGTGAACTGTGTTCTAGAGGCGCACACTATTGCCATTTTCTGGCAAGACTGCCAACTGCCAGTTTCCCATTTTCCAGCAAGAGTGTGCCCTATTGTGCAAAGCGCAAAATATTGAGCATCAGTGCACACTGTTGCCGGGAAATGGGAATGATGAACATTTCATCATTTCTCTTTGCGTCCAGATTGCTGCGCATGAAATGAGAGTCAGAAGCTGTAAAGATGTCTTACGCATTGGAACATGGAACGTACGAAGCATGAACCAAGGGAAGTTGGAGGTGGTCAAGAATGAAATGGAACGTGTACAACTTGATCTGTTGGGTGTCAGCGAACTGAAATGGACTGGCATGGGGCACTTTGCATCAGATGATCACATGGTCTACTATGCTGGAAATGAAAGACAAAGAAGAAATGGTGTTGCATTTATAATAAAGAAGAAACCTGCAAGAACTGTAATGAAATACAATGCAGTCAGCGAACGCTTAATCTCTATTCGTCTACGAGGATTGCCTATCAACACAACTATAATTCAAGTATATGCTACAACAACAGCTGCAGAAGAGAATGAAATTGAAGAGTTCTATGAACAAGTACAAGCTGAAATTGACAGAACATGCAAACAGGATATCCTGATAGTCATGGGTGACTGGAACGCAAAAGTTGGCAACAAAGAAGAAGGCAAAGTAGTTGGAAAATATGGACTTGGCAACAGAAATGAAGCTGGAGAAAGACTGATAGAATTCTGTAAGGCCAATGATCTATTCATCTCAAACACCTTCTTCCAGCAACACAAGCGGCGACTGTACACATGGACTTCACCCAATGGATTGTATAAAAATCAAATTGACTACATCTGTGGAAGTCAACGATGGAAAAGCTCTGTAACATCAACAAAGACAAAACCTGGAGCTGACTGTGGTATAGATCATCAACTACTAGTATGCAAACTCAAGCTAAAGTTGAAAAAGAGCAAACCACTCATGAATTCAGCAAAATACAACCTTGAGAGTATACCACTGGAATTTAAAGACTGCCTGCAAAATCGATTTGCTGCTTTAGATACAAATGACGGAGCTCTGGAAGAGTTATGGAATGACATCAAGAAAGTTGTGTTGGAAGAAAGCGAGAAGTCCCTACAAAAGGTGAAAAAGCAAAAACGGCCAAAATGGATGACGGAAGAAACTCTGAAAATTGCCCAGAAACGCAGAGAAGCTAAAGCCATAGGAGAAAGAAAGACAATCGCAGAACTCAACAGAGATTTCCAACGTGCAGCAAGACAGGACAATGAAAAGTACTACAATGACACTTGCAAGGAAATAGAAGCAGAAACTATTAGAGGGAGAACAAGATCGGCTTTCCTAAAGCTAAGAGAGTTAAATAAAAAGTTCCAGCCTCGAATTGGAATGTTACAAGATGCTCAAGGTTCTATGTTGAATGATGCTGAGAAGATCAAGAAAAGGTGGAAGGAATATACAGAGTTTTTATATGATAAAGATCAAGTGGACCAACAGCCGTTTCAACCTGTACCTTATGATCGGGAACCATTGATGATGAAAGAAGAAGTTGAAGCAGCATTGAAAGCCTTATCAAAGAACAAAGCAACAGGCATTGATAGCATTCCCATAGAAGTATTGCAGCAATCTGATGCAGCTGTTACCGTACTCACAAGGCTCTGCCAAGAAATATGGAAGACAACATCATGGCCAACTGACTGGAAAAGATCTGTGTTTATACCAATACTAAAGAAAGGTGATCCAACTGACTGTGGAAATTATCGCACAATCGCTTTGATCCCACATGCCAGCAAGATTCTACTGAAGATTATTCAAAAGAGACTACAACCATACCTGGAACAAGAACTACCTGAAGTGCAAGCAGGGTTCAGGAAAGGGCGAGGAACGAGAGACATCATTGCAGATGTGAGATGGATCCTTGAAAAGACTAAAGAATACTAAAAGGATATCTATTTGTGCTTTATCGACTATAGCAAGGCTTTTGACTGTGTAAACCATGAGAAACTCTGGACCACATTAAGAAGCATGGGTATATCAGAACACCTGATCGTTCTCTTGCGCAATCTGTACATTGATCAAGAAGCAGCAGTTCGAACAGAACAAGGAGAAACAGAATGGTTTAAAATAAGCAAAGGTGTAAGACAAGGCTGCATACCTTCCCCCTACCTGCTTAATTTATATGCAGAACAAATCATCAGAGAAGCAGGATTGTATGAAGACAACAGAGGTGTGAAGATTGGTGGAAGACTCATCAACAACCTTCGCTATGCTGATGATACCACATTACTGGCTGAAAGTGAAGATGATCTGAAACATTTGCTTCTCACAATCAAAGAACATAGTCTCAAAATGAGCCTGCACCTTAATGTAAAGAAGACAAAGATCATGACAACTGGCATAATCAACAGATTCATCGTTGAAGGAGAAGAAATTGAAATTGTGAACAACTTTAACCTACTTGGATCAACTATCAATAAAGAAGCAACAAGTAGTCAAGAAATCAGACGACGCATTGCTCTTGGCAGAATGGCTATGAAAGACCTAGATAAGATTCTCAAGAGCAGGGATGTCTCTCTCCATACAAAGATTTGACTTGTTCAAGCCATGGTATTTTCAATAACATCATATGGATGTGAAAGCTGGACAGTGAAAAAGACAGATAGGAAGAAAATTGATGCCTTTGAATTATGGTGTTGGCGGCGAATACTGTGTATACCATGGACTGCCCGAAGAACAAACCAGTCGGTACTAGAGGAGATCAAACCTAAGCTTTCTTTAGAAGCTCAGATGACAAGACTTCGACTTTCATACTTTGGACACATCATGCGAAGAGAGAAATCATTAGAGAAAGACATTATGCTTGGCAAGATAGAAGGTCAACGCAAAAGAGGAAGGCCAGCAATGAGATGGATCAATACAATAACAGCAGCTACGGGTACCAGTCTGTCAACAATGAGCCGCCTGACTGAAGACCGAACACAATTTAGGATAGCTATCCAGAGGGTCACCATGAGTCGACTCCGACTCGACGGCACTTAACAACAACAACAACCAGATTGCTGCATTCATGAAAACATAACCCTACTGGATTCTCCTCATTTCATATTCAATTTCACTTTCCCTTTATCTATTAATTCCTCTGGAAAATCCTCAGTCACAACTTCCTGCTGGCAGGGTCCTTCCTGGGTTGCATCTTTCTTTTTAACCAGGCTGGATTGTCTTATCTATTGGTTGGTTGGATCCTCCTCTGGATCTGTTTGCCCTTTCTTTATATTCTTTAGTGTCTGGAGACTTCATCCTCCCTATTCTTAGAATCTCCTCCCCCAGAGCCCTTTGCCTGTTGGGAACTATAATTTTATTTATTTATTTATTTAGCTGTGTTTATATACCACCTTTCACCAAATCAAGGTGGTTTATTCACAATGATTCTCCCTTCTACCTTTTCTGAAGGTCTCCTCCCTGTTCTTTTCCTTGAGGGAATATGGATTCTATCACATACCTCCTCCTGTGTCCTTGAGTCTCTGTCTCTATTATGGCTACATTTTTTTTTAATTGAAAATTTTTTCAAACTGTGTAAATACTATCAAGAAATCCAGAAATGCAAAATCAAAAAATACTCAGCCACATATAAAAGAAATAACACAAATTACTTATTCCAGGCAGTTTTCTGCATTACTGCTTTTGCTTTCCACTTTCCTTCGTCTATCTTCTTAATTTTTTTTAAATGGCCCAGAGGTATGTGAGTGGTGATTTACAGTCCAGAAAAGGGGAGCGTATCTTGGAAGCAAACAAGTTTTTAAGGACTGCCTGCCTGAAGGCAGTATCCTGCTGGAAAGTTTGGTCCAGACAGTAATGTTTCATGAAGGTATGAATGGAGTTCCAAGTAGCTGCCTTTTAAAATTTCTTACAGAAGTAGCTAGCTGCCTTTTTTTAAATTCTTGCAGAAATGCTGTTGATTAGGAAAATCATCTTCCATGTAAAGTTTTTTAAAGAAGCTAAATCTAAAAGTTCAAAAGGACTGTCCATAAGCTGAGAGAGAACAATATTTTAAGTCCCAAATAGGAGATAGGGGTTTCATAGGTGGTCTGGTATTCCTGACATCTCATGAATCTGGAGACTAAAGGATGGGAAAATAGAGATTTTCTGTTTGGTTGTGCTAGACAAAGATTGCCACTAAGTGGATTCATATGGACACCATCTTGAGGTCTGATTTGGAGAGATGGCATAAGTAAGAGATGGAGTAAGCAAAAGCATGTGTTCTGCATTTGGGTACAAGCCCATTTGCCAATCTTTTCCATTTACTCTGATAGGCTTTACATGTTGACAGCTTCCTGCAAGCCGTAATGATGTTCTTCAAGTCTATGCCATTCAATTTCCACACTGTCAGGGAAGGGCTGCAAAGATTCAGATGAATGAGACTCTGCTGCTGGTCCAGGAGAGTGGGATTTTGACCCAGGGGTATGGGTGTCACTCAGCATAGGGAAAGAAGCCTGAGTAACCAGATCTGTCATAGATATTGAGGAGCAACAAAGATGATTTGTGCCTTGTCTGCTCAAATTTTGTGTAGATTCACTAAATTGTGTAGATTCAACAAGACATCCTTCTTCTCAGACATCCCTTCAACATACCGCCATCAACTATCATCCTCACTACAGATGCCTCCACTATTGGTTCGGGTGCTCATCTTCCAAAGGTGTCCATGCAAGACTGAAGGAATAGTTATGCGCATATTCTACACATCAATTTTCTAGAACTATGAGATATTTATAAGATGTTCAAGGCTTGTATTCCATGGAATTGCAAAGGCATATGGAATAGAATTGTGTTCATTTTGCATTTTGCTCCATTGCAAATAAGTCTATTCCAGATGTTCCCCATTCCTGAAAAAGAAATTTAGCAGCTTTGAGATCCAGAGACAATTCATGGGGATCTAGTGAGTGTGCCAGTTGGTCTTCTTGATTTGAAGAGTCATTTTCAAGGAGTATGCCAAATGCCAGATCTTTGTTGCTTCTAGGCACAAGGGAAGAGATACATATCCCCTTGTTAGTTGAGGTAGAATATTGCAACTTGGTTGTCTGTTCTGACCATGGCTGTGTATTTCTAAAGTCATAGTTTGAAGGCTTGAACATCTTTTTTTTTATTGATATTTTTAAATTTTGCAACTATAACACAAAAACAGAAGTCAGTACAAAACCACCAAAAGAAACTACAAGTCCAAACCTAGCTTTCTATGCATCTTCCCTCCCTCCGGGGCCTTGCAAGCCCAGCCAGGCAGCTATCTAATTTTACATTGGCATATTATGCTGTCTATATAAGCCAGCATCTACTCCCGATTGTGACAAAAATAAGAAACGTGAGAAAAAAAAAAGAAGAAAGAAAGGAAAGAAGAGAAGAGAGAAAGGTACGTATCAATCAGAAGCAGTATTCGCATACAGATTCAAAGCAGTATTCGCATACAGATTCAAAGCAAAGTATTGTTTTGGAGAACTACCTTTAAGGCTAGAGATTTTGTCCTGCACTTTTTCATATTTGCTATACAGACACACTTGATTCCACCATATTTGCCAGTTTAGCTTCATAGGGTCTTTCCAGTTGGATAAAATTGCTTTTATGGCTATCGTGATCATGAAGTTTAAAATGGGAATTTCCTCTAGGGATCTCAAAACAATTATGCGCCAAGACAGGGGGAAAGAGAAATGTAATACTTTTTGAATTCTAGCCCAAACAGGAGCCCAAAAGACTTGAATGTAGGGGCAATCCAAAAACATGTGTCGCAAGGTACCCAATTCCTTCTGGCACGTCCAGCATCTAGAAGTCCCCTCTTTATTCCATTTAGCCAGCTTGATCGGGGTGATGAATGCCCGGTGTGCAAAGAAGTACATCGATTGAGTTAGAGCAGCAGATCTTGATGTTCGGATGAGCGAACCCCAAAGGGAGTTCCATGTTTGTTGTGATAGTTTTACTCTGATTTCTTTTTCACATATCCTAAGCAGACCCTTTCCTAGGGACAAGGAATGAACCCAAAAATAATCATATAGGCTTGAAATACTTCCTTTTTTGGAGCTGATCTCCATCATAATTTTGTCCAATCCCCATGATTGGGAAAACTTGCAGGGCTTCCTCTTCAGGCCACCAATACAGTGCCTATGTTGAAGCCACTGAAAATAACATGAGGAAGGTAGACCGAACTCTTTTTGTAAGGAATTAAATGACTTCCAGGAAACTCCTACTATCAGTTGCCCCACCATCCAGATACCACATCTTTGCCAATTTGCCCAAGCAAAGGAAGCTTTATTTATTTTAAATAGAGGATTATGCCATATAGGCAACTGGAGCGAAGGGGGGTTATCCTTTTTAATAATAGGAAGGAGACAATGAAAAGCCTTTTGTGTGGATACAATTATGTGGCCTACTCTGACGGGATCAGGACGTTTCATCCCGATAAGAATTTTGGCTGGACAAGGGTAGACCAGGCGCTCTTCTAGTTCCAACCATGTGGGCTTCTGCATAAGTGTCTCTCCCACTGACCACAAAGCACCTTGCTTAAGAGAGCGGCAAGGTGATACCAATAGAAGTCCTGAAAATGTATCACCCCTTCGTTTTTGCAGGCTTTTAACTTCTTCATTACAAACCTACGTGTTTTCCCATTCCAAAGGAAGGAGCTTATGATGCGTTCCAAGGTTTTATAGACAGACATTGGAAGTAAAATGGGCAACATTCCTAGTATGTAATTCAGTTTCGGCATCAGAACCATCTTTATGGTTTCCAGATGCCCCCACCAAGTAAGGTGCAAAGGGGACCATTTCAAGGTGAAGGACCGTGCTGTATCTTGTAACTTTTCCACATTTATTCATAATGTTTCGTCCAAAGGAGCACAATATTGGACACCCAAATATTTTACTGTGGTAGACTCCCATTGAAAAGAAAAATCTTATACCATTGTACCGTTGGCTCACCGATTAATAGGAAAAGCTACTGATTTCATCCAGTTAACTTTATATCCTGAAAGCTTAGAGTATTGCTTGATTAGCTGTAAGAGAGGAGAAATTGAGGATGGACAGAGAAAAAGTAGAAGATCATCAGCATAGGCTGACAGTTTGACTTGAAGGTCCGCCACAGTTATACCCTTGATTTCATCTGATTGTCTAATGAGCAATGCCAGAGGTTCCAGTGCTAGGTTGAATAGCAAATGTGACATCGGACACACCTGGCGAGTACCTCTACACAAGGAGAAGGGTAGCGAGAGTTCTCCATTAGCAAAAAACCTTGCCGTGGGGTTGGCATACAGCACCTGTATCATATCTACAAAGCATCTTGGGAAGCCAAACCACTCCAGCATCTGAAACATGAAAGACCATTCTAACCTGTCGAAAGCTTTTTCAACATCCAAAGACAAGCCAACGTATGAAGTGTCCAGGTGTTCTGCTACTTCTAACAAATTACATAATAACCGAGAATTGTCCGCCGTGGATCTGTCAGCGATGAAACAACATTGATCTGTGTGTATTAGCGACTGCAGCACCTTAGTAAGACGGGTGGCCAGGACATTAGAGTACAGTTTATAATTCGCATTCAGGAGCGAAATGAGTCTATAGTTGCTTACCAATTCTGGATCCTTTCCTGGCTTTTCCAGTACCACTATCATTGCATTGGCTAAAGATCCAATGTTACTGCCCTGTTCCTGCAAATGTTGACAGTAGATTAACATATAAGGGAGAAGGTCCTTTGAAAAGGTCAGGTAAAATTCTGATGGTATTCTGTCCGGACCCGCAGCTTTCCCACTTTTCATTCTTCTTTGGGCTTCCTTCAACTCCACTAGCACAATACGTTTGGAGAGAGAGGTTGCTTGCTCGGCCTCCAGTTTAGGGTGAGCAATCTGACTCAAATTTTTTTACCATCAGAGTCATCACAGAATACTTTAATATTATATAGTTGCATGTAGAATTTACAAAAGGCTTCCCCGATTTCCTTGTTATTATTCAGCAGACCGTGTTGCTCATCTATTATAGAGATAATATGAGTATTATCGTGTCTTGACTTTAATCTTGAAGCCAATAGCTTACCCGCCTTGTTTATCTCCGTATGATACTGTGCTTGTTGAACAAACATATTTTGTTCCACCTCTCGGTTGAGTATTGTATTATACTGATATCGTAACTTTTGTAAATATGTTAATGCCCTAGAATTGAATTGCCTTTGCAATATTCTCTCTCCTGCCCTAATCTGCTGGTCTAGAGTTTTAAGCTTATTTTTTGCATTTCTATCCGCAGCAATAGTGAAGCTAGTTATGGTCACTTTTATTGAAGCCTTGAAGGCTTCCTACCATGCCCAAATGGGTGTGTCCCTTTGAGAGTTAATGTTGAAATATTCTCTTATAGCTTGTTGAATTTGTAGCTTAAAGGATTCATGTGCTAGCAATGATCTTGCGAAAGACCAGGGTTGTTGCTTCTTAAGATCCTCCAGAAGGCCAAGTTCCATCAAAATCGCTGCATGATTCGATATGTGTGTGCTTAAGATGTCTGCACCTTTAACTTCTTGAACTAGTATTCCAGAGACCAGAAAAAAGTCTATCCGGGAATGGGAGCCATGGGGATGAGAAAAAAAAGTATAATCATTTTCAGGGGGGTGCTATAGCCTCCAAATGTCTACCATACCTATGTCAGCCATAATAGATTCCAATACCACCAGAGCTCTACTTCTTCTACTCAGCCTATTAGGTTTGCAGTCAATTAGTGGATCCAGGACCATATTAAAATCTCCTCCAAGAATAATTAGAAGGGAGGAGTCTACTTGGATCACTTCTGCCAGGGACTGAAAAAATTTTGGATAGTCACAATTTGGAGCATTTACACTGATTATAATGACATGTTTTTTTCTCCACTACCATATGCACTTTAGCCCACCTGCCTTCGAGATCTGCCCGCTCAGAGATAAACTGAGCATTAAACCTCTTGCTGACTAAAATTGCCACACCATTCTTCTTCCCAATGGCAGGGGCATGCGCAGCCAGACAAAATTTTCCAAGAGCAAGTTTCATGGTCTCCTTAGTAGATAAATGGGTTTCTTGCAGCATTATTATATCTGCTTTTTGTTTCTGACAGTATATTATAATATTTTTCCGCTTAGCAGGATGATTAATGCCCATTACATTCAAGGACAATATTTTAAGGGGGTTCATGATAGATCTGAATTTTAAGATTTAAATAGATTTTTACGGACTGCTTTAGATTCCCCTTTTGATAAGTACCACAAACAAAAAACATAACCAATATAGGCTTGCAAGGCACCAGCCCTACCCCACTAACATAGTAACATAGTAAATGATGGCATATAAAGACCAGTGTGGTCCATCTAGTCTGCCCAGCAATATAGGCAGGAGTAGGTGCATCCCTTCCCATGTCTTTTAGGGAGTAGGTGTACCCCTACCCATGTCTTTGCTTAATGGTGCACCCACCAGGAGCAGGTGCACCCCTCCCCATATCTTTGTTTCTTTGTTTAGGGGTGAGACAGCATGAAATCAAGATGGCCGTTGTGTGACCTGATTTCTTGTCAGGAGCTACCGACAACCCTAAATTCCTCAGTATGTATTTCAGAAGCTCACCAAACATTATTCCTTATTTATAAGCAATTTTTCACCCACTTACAGGAAATAAGACAGTATTAAAGCATTTTTTCATGCAATTATCATGACACAGAAAGCATGTCCCCACATTAAAGATCTAAACAGACATTTTTATGTAGCTTACTATATAAAGCAAGCCTATTCCTCCTTCCTTATCTACCTCATCACTAAGAAAACTACAAAGAGTACAGATAATTAACTGCTACAGTTGCTCCCCAAATTAGACAAAACAAAAACAAACCAGAGGCTATCTTCTCTATAGCGTTTAAGAAAGCTTCCTACATAACAATATAATTACAATTATCTTAACACATCTGAGAGTCCTTCCGATGGAAAGTCCGAGGAGGGGGCCACGGAGCTTGTTCCCATACCTTCGCCTCCGCTGAAACCTTGTTAATAGGTATTATTATGAGAGACTCCAACACAAACCATTCCCTTAAGATCACAGCTCCTTCCAGTGTCCCCTCGCAAAAGGAAACTTATAACTTTAATATTTGCTCCAAGCCCGTATAGGAGGCTGATATAAAACCATCATTGCATCCTTAGGGACTCTTGATCTTCAATAAACTGCAACGCCGCTGCGGGATCCTCGAAGGATTTAGAGTTATTGTCCAATGTTACCTTAAGATGAGAGGGATAGAAGAGTCCATAGCGTGGCTGAAATTTCTGCAGACGTGGTCTCAACTCCAAAAATTGTTTCCTTTTTACTACCGTTGCTTTGCAAAAATCAGGAAAAAATGAAATATTATGTCCTTCAAATGTCAACGAGGACTGCGCCTTAGCAGCTGCCATTATTTGCATTACTTGCTGATATCTCAATAGACAGAAAATTATCAGCCTTGGCCTCCAGTTGTGCGGGCCTACTTGCGCCGGGACTCTATGGGCTCTTTCAATTTCCAACGAGCCAGAAATATTTAACCGCAGCAACTTAGGAAGAATTTTCTCCAGAAATGCACCTACATCGGGGCCTTCAGCACCCTCCGTTATACCAACTAGCTTTATGTTGTTGCGTCTGGATCTATTGCTAAGATTTTCCAGGTTCAGTTCGAGTCGCTCTATCTTTTTAAATGCCTTATTGAGCTGCTTTAGCTGCTCCTCATGAGCTACAAGGGCTACATCCATTTTGTCCATTCGGCCCGTGAGCCCCTCCATTTGAGTCTTCATGTCTTGTATGTCTGATTGCATCTGGACCAGGGTTTCCCCGTTCATGATTACAAGAGCTCTAACCGCCCAAATTTCCCCTAATATCTCTCTTGTTGTTTCCTCCGGTTCTCGTACAGCAGCCATCTTAAGTGGGGAGAGGGGGGTCTGACTACATGTTTAGATTCCGCATTTGCACCAGCCGTGAAGTCCAACTTCGTAGGTTTGCCACTTGACATGCCATCTATTTATCAGGGTGAGGGCTCAGAAGTACAAGGGAGTCAAATCTCATTGTGTGTAGCGCGGGATTCTTGTTGGGTCCAGAGGAGCTCTGCTCCTCTGCAGCCATCTTGCCTCAGCACTCAGGCTTGAACATCTTATAAACATCTCATGGTTCTAGAAAATTGATGTGCAGGGTATGCTGTTCCTTCAACCTTGCATGGACACCTTCAGAAGATGAGCACCCATACCAATAGTGGAGGCATCTGTAATGAGGATGATAGTTGATGGTGGTATGCTGAAGGGATGTCTGACAAGAAGGATGTCTTGTTGCATCTATCAAATTTAGTGAATCTTTGACTGACCAAATTAAAGGTATCTTCTTTTATAGGAACTGATTGTGCTGATTCCAATGAGTTTTAGGTGCCACTGCAGTGGTCTCATGTGCAGTCTTGTCAGAGGTAACAACTGTACAGCTGCCATCATATGTCCTAGCAGTATGAGTATAAGTCGAGCCTAGCATTGCTCTTTGATGACTTTGTGAGGTCAGATGCATTATTATGGCTGTTCTTTCTTTCGGAAGGTAAGTCTTCCCTTTCACTATGTTGATGTGAGCTCCTATAAATACATCGGTTTGAGAGCTAAATTTTCCATGTTGATCAGGAAACCTAAGGTTTCAAATAGGTAAATGGTTTAAAGTTCCGTTGCTTTTTGTCTGAAAGACATAATGGCCAGCCTTGCGCAAGTGGGCAGCTGCTACTAGAAGGCACATTGTAAATACTCTGGGAGACAATGACAGGCCAAAGGGAAGTATCTTGTATTGACAATGTTGGTTGTGGAATGTAAATTGTAGATACTTTCTGTGACTCCTGTGTATAGGTATGTGAGAATATGCATCCTTCAAATCCAGGGAAGCTAGCCAATCACTGCATTCTGTTAAAGGAAAGATTGTTGCTAGAGAGTTCATTTTTAATATTCTCTCTTTACATATAGGTTCAAATCGCAAACCACCAGTCTTCTTCAAGACAAGAAAGAATCTTGAATAAAATCTTTGACCTCTTTGCATGGCAGGAACTACCTTGATTGCCCTATTATAAAGAAGTGCCTGGATCTTGTTTAGTAAGGGGAGGAATTGTTTAAAAATGTATTTTGATGCCTTGTTTGACAATGGAAAGAAACCAACAGTACAAGGTAATATTTAGCTAATTGTTCCTGAACTGAAGGATCCTGCCATCTACTGAAGGGTGGTCAAAATTGAGGATTCAGCTTCTCTATGGAGGATGTGGGGGTGGGTTGCTGTTTGCCCTCACTTGAGCACTAGCGCTGGGTGTATGTTTGAGTTGTGACATGCTGAGGAAGAGGTCTTGAGTAAAGTTGATACCTCCTTCTCAGGTATAATTGCTGAAAATATTGATAGTGGTAAGGTGTGCGGTAAGAATGTGGTTGATTTCAATGGGTGGTTGAAGAGTTTTATGGTGCTACAGAAATCTCTTTCATTGCTGAGCTGTTTTCCTTGATTTGGGACACTGTTTCTTTTATCTTTGACACAAAGAGACTGCCTTCTAGACAGGTTGTATCAGCAATCATCATGAAGATCCTTTCTCAGATCTTAAGCCTTAATCCAAGCTGTTACTGTAACTGTTATGGCTGAACCTGCTGCTCTAGATGTGGTTTCATATGTGTTACAAATTGAGCTAATAAAATGCTAAATTGATTCTTGTGATTAAGATGTAGTGATTCTTGTTGTATATCTAGATACTCGAGGAGGCCTTGATGGTAGTGTAGTATTTGAAGCTGGTGTCATCATTGTATAAAGAAAATCTCCCTTTATAAATAAAGTGTCCCACATAAGGACACTTTATTTAATACCTCTCTTTTCTACATGTAAAGAATTTCAAGGTGGTCCCCTTCCTCTATTTTGTGTCCCATTTCTTATATTTCCTGTCCTAGTATCTTTTGTTTAAAGGGATCTATCCTTACCCCATTAGGAAATTTTTTTAATGTTAGGTGTATTTTACCACCCTCTTTTGTCTTTTCCCTTACTAGGCCTGGACAATTTTAGGTTTTGGGGTAAGGTACCCCCTACATATTTCTCAAAAGATTTTCAGCCTGATTCCTTCTCTATATCCATATAGAATTAGATATAGATCATGGCCTCTCATACACAAAGCCCCGCATAACTATGTACCTCACTAGAAACATAGAAACATAGAAATATGATGACAGAAAAAGACCACATGGCCTATCTAGTCTGTCCTTCCATATCAACAACTACAACACTCCCCTTTTTACCTTTAGAGATCCTCTGTGTTTGTCCCATGCTTTTTTGAATTCAGTTACTGTCCTCATCTCTACCACCTCCACTGGGAGACTATTCCATGGATCCACCACTCTTTCCGAAAAGAAATATTTCCGCATATCACTCCTGAATCTATCTCCCTTCACCCTCATCCCATGTCCTCTCATAGCAGAACTTGCTTTCAATTGAAAGAGGCTCTCTCCCTGAACATTTATGCCACGGAGGTATTTAAACATCTCAATCATATCACCGTTATCCCGCCTTTCCTCTAAGGTGTACATATTAAGATCCTTCAGTCTGTCCTCATATGCCTTATAATGAAGACCACTAATCATTTTAGTAGCCACCCTCTGCACCGACTCCATCCTGTTCACATCCTTTTGAAGGTGCGGTCTCCAGAATTGCACACTATGCTCCAAATGAGGTCGCACCAAAGACTTATAGAGAGGCATTATCACCTCCTTTTTTCTGCTAGCCATTCCTCTCTGTATGCACCCAAGCATCCTTCTAGCTTTTGCCGTCACCTTTTCTACCTGTTTAGCTATTTTAAGATCATCAGATACAACCACGCCTAGGTCCCTCTCTTCTTTAGTGGACAAAAGTACTTCACCCCCTATACTATATTGCTCCCTTGGATTGCTGCAGCCCAAATGCATGTCCTTACATTTTTTAACATTAAATCCCAGCTGCCAAATTCTAGACCATTCTTCAAGCTTAGCTAGATCCCTCCTCATGTTATCTACACCTTCCTGGGTGTCTACTCTATTGCAGATTTTGGTATCATCCGCAAAGAGGCAAACCTTACCCGACAGTCCCTCTGCTATATCACTAACAAAGCTGTTAAAAAGAATCGGACCAAGGACAGATCCCTGGGGCACACCACTGGTAACATCCTTCTCCTCAGAGTGAGCTCCATTTACTTGTACTCTTTGTCGCCTCCCACCCAACCAATTTCTAACCCAAGCAGTAACTTTAGGGTCCATCCCTAGGGTGCTCAGTTTGTTTATAAGTTGCCTGTGAGGGACAGTGTCAAAGGCTTTACTGAAATCTAAATACACCACATCTGGAGCTCTCCCTCGGTCCAACTCCCTGGTCACTCAGTCAAAGAAATCAATCAGATTTGTCTGACAAGACCTGCCTCTGGTGAATCCATGCTGCCTCGCATCCTGTAATCCACTGGACTCCACTACCTTTCTTCTGTGATTATCCCTTACGTACCTCAGCACTGTCTCTGGTCACTCCACGACAACTGACAGGTTCTCCCCTCTCCTCACGCAAAATATGATTCCAAATTGTGCATTTTTCTATGTCACCCATGCCCTTTGGAACTGCCTCCCCTCCCATTTGCATCTGGAACCTTCCTTTCCCAAGTTTAAAACCCTCCTCAAAACCCACTTATTCATACAGGCACTTGGTGTAGATGTCATCTAGAGCAGGACAGAACAAGTAACCATGTCATGTCCATGTTGATTACCTGTCTCTGACTCTTCGCCCTATCACCTCCCCCTGCTCTCCTTCTTCTTTTCTGTTGCACAAAGGAATTATTTTTCCTTCTGTCTTTATGTGTTACAACTGATTTATTTTTACAATTATGAACCACTCTATTTGGCTAGCCAAGGGTGGTATATCAAGCCTCAATAACAATAAATAATAATAAACAATGATATGGAGCCTTGATGGCTCACCCAAACCTTCATTCATTAGGGAAGATCAAGTATTGTTCCAAGACTATTGCTGCCAGTATTTCCTATTTTGTTTTCTGAACTTGCCAGATCTTCATTGCAAACACATTGCAAGCAGATCTACCCACAGCAAAAGGTTGCTATCACCCTGCTATAAGAAGTCTTGGAAAAGCAAGAAAAGTGTCAACAACCAAGCCAGAAATGTATCAACTCTCAGAAGAACAAGCGAAAGGCACTCAGGCCTGGTTAAATCAGCAAATGTTCGAAAGAACTCCAGGAGGAAACTCTTATAGAAGATAGTCCAATCCAGGGATGCTGGGGCTGAAAGAAGAAAAGAGGGCTTGTGGAGGACTGGCATTGGCTAAAATTATGGGTAATGATGACACAGAAACATTCCTGGTCACTTTTGAGCAAATGGCTGAGATGGTAGGATGGCTCCAGAATAGCACTATAACTGTATGGTGAGACACTGGCTGCTTATAAGATGTTAGGACCTGATCAAGTGAGAGATAACAAGGTAATAAAAACAGTCATGGGGCATTATGCTGTGTCTTCCCTTCACAGTTTAACTTCTTGGAAAGTCACCTGCTTGGCTGTAACACTGAGGGAAATGTTGGCTTCGTTGTGTTTTCAGGTACTGCTGAGCTGGCAGTTGTGCCATCATAAATCAGGTGACCCCAGGATCTTTAAATCTCAACAGTCTTATTTTATTTATTTGTAGTATTTAGCTCACACCTTTCCAGGGAAGATCATGGTGAGTTACATTCAGGTACAGAATGCATTGAAGGACTACCAAGAGGGACTGCTACTGTTGAGAAGAAATCTGCACTTGTAAGTATTTACCTCTTGGGAAATTCTCTAAATCTTTGGGAAAAACAAATTCTTTGGGTTAAAGCTGATAGAATCTATTTATTTCCAAGTCAGTATTTTTGTTAGTTCAGTTAGGGCTTACTATAACAAGCCAGCTTTCATTTAAATAAATCAGAGTACAGCTTAGTAGAGAAAATAGAATAGGTAAATATTCTTGGAGTATAAAGAATTAAATTGTTTCTAGAAGCCTTTAAAAAGAAGCATTCAAGTGAGGAGGCAAGAGAAATGTGAAATTGTTTTAAATAGGTGTTAAAGCCTAGTGACAGATCAAAGAGGCAATTTATAAGGTTTCCTCTATCAAACTAAGGGCAGTATGAATCACCTAGGAAATTGTTAAGAGAGATTGTCTTAGAAGCACAGGTATAAATAGGTCAACCAGACCTCTGTGATTTTCAGTCTTGAACGACTACCAAGAGAGGCTGCTATTGCTGGGAAAAAATTCTGCACTTTAAGTATTTACCTGCTGGGAATTCTCTGATAGAATCTGTCTATTTTAAAATTCATTGTTGTTGTGATGTCAGTTTGGGCATACTAAAAAAAGCCAACTTGAATTAAATGAAAGTCAGTTAGAGTTTACTATTACAAGTCAGCTTTCAGTTAGTGTTTCCTTCCTTCCCACCCATTCTGGTTCCCACCCACCCAAGACATAATCCTAGATTTATAACCCCCTAATCCAGTTAAGGGGTAAGGAGTAAGCTTAATTTTAGTTTAACTAATTATCTTAATCAGCAATTTATTAGGCCTTAGGAGTAGATTAATTAAGTCCTTGCAGTTCACTTTGAGGTGAAGACTAAAGTCCCTTATACTTAATTGTATTGCTTCAAGTATCCCTATTCCCTTAGCAACTTTAAACAACTGAACAACTTTAAATAGCTAAAATAAATATTTAAATCTTATGATCCAGGCAACACTCCAGCAGATCCAGTATTTTGCACTGAGTGTTACATATATGATTTTCTCCTAGTTGGTGAGAGGTCTTATGTGTGCGCTAGGTGCAAACAGTTCTTTAATCTCAGGGAACGAGTCTAATCTCTGGAGGCTAGAGTAGCTGACTTGGAGCAGCTGAGGCAGGCAGAAAGATATATAGATGAGATCTACAGGGATTTAGTAGAGAATTCCTCCTCCACTCTGGCAGTATTTCTGCTGCCATGTAGGAGAGAGGTCACATGGAAGGAGAGTATCATCTTTGTGTGGCAGGAAGAGATCCCATAGCTAAGATATGTCCTCCAAGTGATGTAATACCCTCTTGAGCCAAGAACGTGTCTCCAGTGTCATGAGCTCATGAGGGAAGGGTTAGAACAGGCATTATAGTTGGTGATTCAATCATCAGGCATGTAGATAGCTGGGTGACTGGTGGATGAGAGGATGAGAGGATCGCCTGGCAACATGACTGCCTAGTGTGAAGGTAGTGGACCTCACATGCCAGGTAGATAAGGTTTTAGATAGTGCTGGGGAGGAGCCTGCTTCTTGGTACATATTAGTATCAATGGCATAGGAAACTGAGGGAGGGAGGTTTTGGAAGCTAAATTTAGGCTTTTAGGTAGAAAGTTGAAATCCATAACGTCCAGGGTAGCATTTTCTGAAATGTACCCATTCCATGCACGGGACCCAAGAGGTAGGCAGAGCTTAAGAAACTCAATGCAGAGATGAGACAAAGGTGCAAGGAAAAAGGTTTTGGATTTGTTAGGAACTGGGTAACATTTGGGTGAAGGGGAGTGAAGCTTTCTGAAAGGATGGGCTATACCTTAACCGGGATAGAACCAGGCTGCTGGCATTAACCTACAAAAGGAGATAGAACAGCTTTTAAACTAGAACATGGGAGAAAGCCATCAGTCACCCAAGAGCATATGGTTCAGAATGATGTATCTTTGAAGGTGTGGGGATACTAGCAAAACAGGGAAGTTAGAACATCCCGATAGAGAGGTTACAATAAAGGTAAAAGTAATCCAGGTGCTTTTAAGTAAAAATAAGACCGAGTTGAAAGATTCTAAATTATCCCTGTCATCCAATAGCCAGACTATTAATATGAACAAAAAAACCAACTTCAAAATGCCTGTATGCAAATTCTAGAAGTTTAAAAAATAAGATAAAAGAGTTAGATTAAGATTTAAATATATAGCACTGAATGAAAAGTTATATATAATTGGCATTTCAGAAACCTGGTAGAAGGGAGGATAACCGATGGGAAAGTGTGATACAAGGCTACAAACTATACCACAATGACAGGGTAGATCACATAGGTGGAGGGATGGCACTATATGTTAAGGAACACTTTGAGTCAAACAGGATAAAGGTTTTGCAGGAAATAAAATATACTGTAGAATCTTTATGGACAGAAATTCCATGTGAAAAGGGGAAGAGAATAGCCCTGAGGGTTCACTACTGTCTGCCTGGCCAGAATGAATAGACAGATGATGAAGGGAAGCTTTCAAAGTTTACAACACAGTAATTATGGGAGATTTTAATTACCCCAGTATTGATTGGGTCAATGTTACATCAGGCCATGGTAGGGAGATAAAGTTTCTAGATGAAATAAATAACTGCTTCATGGAGCAGCTGGTTCAGGAACCAACACAAGAAGAAGCTATTTTAGATCTAGATCTTAGTGGAACACAGGATCTACTGTAGTGTGAGAGGTAGACGTGTTAGGGCCACTTGGCAATAGCGATCATAACATGATCACCTTTTATTTAATAAATGGAGGGAGTATAACAAGGAAATTTACTATGCTAACATTTAGTCTTCAAAAAAGAGACTATGATAAAATGAGGAGAATGGTTAAGAAAAAAACTAAAAGGAGCAACTGCAAAGGTTAAGAGTTTACATCAGGCCTGGGTATTATTTAAATATGCTAAGCATCTTGGAAGCCCAGACTAGTTGAATTCCATGATTTAGAAAAGGGGGAAGGAAGGTTGAACGACAGCCAACATGGCTTAAAGGTGAGGTCAAAGAGGCTGTTATAGCTAAAAGAAAATCCTTCAGAAAATGGATAAAAAGCCAACTGATGAAAACATGAAACAACATAAGTACTGGCAAGTTAAATGCAAGGCATTGATAAGGCAGGCAAAGAGAATTTGAAAAGAATCTTGCCATGGAAGCAAAAGCTTATAATAAATATTTTTTCAAGAACATTGGTAGCAAACCATCTGTGAAAGAGCCAGCTGGACCATTAAATAATAGAGTAACAGGGCTATTAAGAGGGGACAAGGCCATAGCAGAGAAACGGAATTAATTCTTTTCTCCAGTCTTTACTAAGGAAGATGTAGGAAACTTACACATGACAGAAATGATATTCAAAGGTGATGTATCAGAGGAATTGAAACAAATCTCAATAAATCGAGAATATGTAATATAGCTATTTAATAAAGAACAGCAAATCACCTGGGTCAGATGGTGCTGAAAGAACTGAAATATGACATTGCAGACCTACTTGTAGTAATTTGTGAACTATCATTAAAAACATCCACAGTATCTTAAGATTGGAGAGTGGCCAATGTAATGCCAATTTTTAAAAAGAGTTCCAGTGGTGATCCAGGAAACTACAGATCGATGAGTTTGATATCTGTACTGGGAAAAATTAAAAAGTCATGGAATAGGAGAAAGTGTACTATTGTGGTTTAGAAACTGGTTAAAAGATAGAAAACAAAGAGTAGGACTAAATGGACAATTTTCTCAAAGGAGAAAGGTAAATTGTGGAGTACCCCAGGGATCTGTGCTGGGTGCACTGCTTTTTAACATATTTATAAGTGACCTGAAAATGGGAATAAAAAGTGAGATGATCAAATTCGCAGATGACACAAAACTATTCAAAGTTGATAAAGCACAAGAGGATTGTAAAAAATGGCAAGAGGACATTGAAAAATTGGGGGACTAGGCATCCAAATGGCAGATGAAATGTAATGTAGACAAGTGCAGAGTTACGCACTAAGGGAAGAACAACCCACACTATGGTTACACAATACAAAGTTCCACATTAGGAATCACCACTCTCCTTCAGAAAGTAGAAAGATTAGGGGACATGGAATGAACCTACTATGTGACACATTTAAGACTAATTGGAGAAAATATTTTTTCACTTAGCACATAATCAAACTCTGGAATTCATTACTGGAGGATGTAGTAAAAGCTGTTCGTGTAGCTGGGTTCAAAACAGATTTGGACGAGTTCCTGGAGGAAAAGTCCATAAACCATTATTAAAGAGGACTGAGAAAATCCACTGCTTACCCCTGAAACAAGCAGTATGGCATGTGTATACCTTTGGGAACCCGACAAGTACTTAAGACTTGGAATGACCACTATTGGAAACAGGATACTGGGCTTGATGGACCCTTGGTCTGACCCAGTATGGCATTTCTTATGTTCTTATGGCACTGCTATGTTGTTGGTAGGAGTTGTGCTGTGTTCCACCCTTCACAGTTTGTCTTCTTGGAGTGTTACCGGCTAGCTGTAACATTGAGGGAAACACTGGTTTCACCATGTTTCCCAGTAATCCTGAGGTGGTGGTTGCACTGTCCACTTTGTGCTTTCTTTTTTTTTCTTTTGATGACCAGTAATTAATGATTCAAATCTCTTATCATAGCTCAATTGCTCATAGGATACAGCTTTCCCTCAGTGGTTTGCTATAATACATACATAAAAATATTCTTATCACAATACTAACATCTTGTAAACCAAACACAGACAAGGATATTATTAATATTAACATTAGTGTACATAGACACCATGAGGTCTTGCTAGTCAGCTGAATAAACACATCGCCCTTGACCTCCTCTTCACCATTTCAGTTTATGGGACTTATGGACCAAAGCAGGTAGCCAACTAAAGTATTGTTCTTTGTAGTAGATTGGTTATTGAGATCTCAGGACAAGATATCTTTAGCCCATCGGTCCGAAAAGCAGACTATCAGGACCTCCTGTGTCCATGGGAAATAGTGTTAATATAAATTACATCCTCAGATATATTTGGATTTACAAGATGTTTGCATTGCAGTAAGTGTTTATTTTTATGAATGCATTACAGCAAATCGCTGAGGGTTTGTCCCAGATGATCAGTATATAAAATGAGTTCATGCTACAAAAGCTATGATAACAAATTTGAATCGTTAATTATTGGTCGCCAAAAGGAAAAAAAATACAGTACTGTATGATTTATAAAAAGCAAAAAGAAAACTTGACAAATAGTAAACATTTCACATCTTGTTCACAAATGTCATTGTTAGCAATGTGGCCACATCAGTGGTATACATTGGCTTCATCAAGGTTGGTCTTAGAGAGGTACAGAGCCAGGGGTCACACAGCATCGCTATATGAGGCCCTTAGTTAACGGAAAGGTGGGGTGCTAGCGTGAGTTGATAGCTGAGGGAGGAGTGCCAGCACAAGATCCTTATTGGAGAGGGTACTGGCATGAGCAATGCTTGCCACCTTTGGGCTCCACTGCTACACATAGGTTATCAGATTGTACAAACTGCTTGTAGAGACTGCTTGAATTTTGCAACTGAGAGCAGAAGCACCATCCAGTTTCCTATCAGAAACTGTCACCCTTGTATAGGATAAGGACTGGTGTTTTCCAGAGTGTTTGGAGGTTCCTCCTTGCCATTCAATTTGGGATGAGAAGGCATTCTCTGGAGAAGGAAAAGTCAACTCTGTATAAAAAATCATCAACCCAAAGCATTTTCTGTCTTTGGACCCCATTGAACAATGCATATCTAAGTGTGTGTTTGCCCTTAGGGGCAAGTGACTTTGGCACCCAGCCAAGGTACTTTATCCATTTATGAGAGAGATCTGCATCATCCATCCTAACCAGCAGAAAAAAACAAAGGAACTTGGAGCCACTGCACAAGTGCAGATAGTGCTCAGTCTGATGTTGTGGATTCCTGCAGAGACCTGCAATGAAACTCAGCGGATGAAGAAACCCAACACCAATTAAGAAGGAGCCACAAACTAGCTAAGTGAAGGGAAGTGAGTCCTTACGGTACAGGGGAACTCCTACTGCCACTGCTACTACTACTACTATCATTTATATAGTGCTAGAAGGGATACGCAGTGCTCTACAGATACATATAATGATGGCCCCTGCTCATCAGAGCTTACAATCTAATTAAGACAGCCAAGACAAAAGATAAGAATAAGAGTAGAATAGGGAAGGGTAAGGAGACATAAGGAAAAGGGGTCAGGATATAATAGCAGCCTCAAAGAGGTGAGCCTTTAGCATGGATTTGAAAAGGGACAGAGATGAAGCTTGACATACAGACTCAGGTAGTTTATTCCAGGCATAAGGAGCAGCAAAGTGAAAGGATTGAAGTCTGGAGTTGGCAGAGAAGAAGAGGGCAAAGAGAAAAGCGAGACAGTAGAAGAGCGGAGTTCATGACAAGGGGTATAGGGAGAGAGGAGAGAGGAAAGATAGTGAGGAACAGAAGAATTAATGCATTTATAGTTCAAAAGGAGAAATTTGAATTGGATATGGAAATGGAAGGGAAGCCAATGAAGTGATTTGAGAAGAGGGGCTATATGAGTATATTGAGGCTGTCGAAAGATTAGTCATGCAGCAGAGTTCTAAACAGATTGAAGGGGAGAGAGGTGACTCAGAGGGAGACCAGCAAGAAGAAGGTTGCAATAGTCAAGAGGGGAGGTAATTAGAGAGTGGACAAGTGTTTTAATAGTGTGTTCTAAAAGGGAGGGACAAATTGTGTTAATGTTACAGAGAAAGAAACGACAGGTTTTAGCTATCTGCTGGCAGGGCCGGCCCGTCCATTGAGCAAGAATGTTCTTTGCACAGGGCCCCGCGTTTCAGGGGGCCCCGCGCAAAGAACATTCTGCTTTTTTTTAAAAAATTATATTAAAAAAAAAAAAGCTGGCTCTGGCTGCTGCCGCGGCCTCCGCGACAAAATGGAGTGTCCCGCTGGGCCCCCTCTCCTCGCTGAGCCTCTCTGCAAGGGCTTTCAGATTCGCGAAGGGAGAGTGTCTCCCTCGCGTCTCTGTTAAGCCCGCAGGGGCTAATGGTAAATTTCCCATCTGCCCCTTTAGACGCGAGGGGCTGATGGGAAATTTCCCATTAGCCCCTGCGGGCTTAACAGAGACGCGAGGGAGACACTCTCCCTTCGCGAATCTGAAAGCCCTTGCAGAGAGGCTCAGCGAGGAGAGGGGGGCCCCGCGGGACACTCAATTCTGCGGCTGCCGCGGCGGCGGCAGCAGCAGCAGCCAGAGCCAGGTTTTGTTTTAATTTTAAATTTGCCATAAGCCGATATGGGGGGGGGGGGTGTTAAGACTGGGGCTGGGCTGGGCTGTTAAGACTGGGGCTGGGCTGGGCTGGGCTGGGGGGGGTGTTAAGATGGCTGGGCTGGGCTGGGCTGGGGGGGTGTTAAGACTGGGGCTGGGTTGGGCTGGGCTGGGGGGGTGTTAAGACTGGTGCTGGGCTGGGCTGGGCTGGGGGGGTGTTAAGACTGGTGCTGGGCTGGGCTGGGCTGGGCTGGGGGGGTGTTAAGACTGGTGCTGGGCTGGGCTGGGCTGGGCTGGGGGGGGTGTTAAGACTGGTGCTGGCTGGGCTGGGCTGGGGGGGTGTTAAGACTGGTGCTGGGCTGGGCTGTGCTGGGGTGGTGTTAAGACTGGTGCTGGGCTGGGCTGGGCTGGGCTGCGGGGGTGTTTAGACTGGTGCTGGGCTGGGCTGGACTGGGTTGGGGGGTGTTAAGACTGGTAATGGGCTGGGCTGGGCTGGGCTGGGGGGGTGTTAAGACTGGGGCTGGGCTGGGCTGGGCTGGGGGGTGTTAAGACTGGTAATGGGCTGGGCTGGGCTGGGGGGGTGTTAAGACTGGTAATGGGCTGGGCTGGGCTGGGTGGTTTGTTAAGACTGGTAATGGGCTGGGGGGGTGTTAAGACTGGTAATGGGCTGGGCTGGGTTGGGGGGGGTGTTAAGACTGGTAATGGGCTGCGGGGGGGGGGGTTTAAGACTGGTAATGGGCTGCCGGGGGGGGGGTTAAGACTGGTAATGGGCTGTGGGCTGATGGGGGCTGTCTGGAAATAGGGTGATGGGGGGTTAAGACTGGTAATGGGCTGCGCGGGTATACACGAAATTGGCGGGGGGGGGAAAGGACTGGAAATGGGCTGTGAGCTGTTGGGGGGGTTAGGACTGGTAATGGGCTGTGGGCTGATGGGGGCTGTCTGGAAATAGGGTGATGGGGGGTTAGGACTGGTAATGGGCTAGGGGGGGGTAGGACGGGTAATGGGCTAGGGGGGGTTAAGACTGGTAATGGGCTGTGGGCTGATGGGGGCTGTCTGGAAATGGGGTGATGGGGGGTTAGGACTGGTAATGGGCTGGGGGGGGGGTTAAGACTGGTAATGGGGGGGGGCTAGGACAGGAAATGTGCTGATGGGGAGGGGTTAGGACTGGTAATGGGCTGTGAGCTGTTGGGGGGGTTAGGACTGGTAATGGGCTAGGGGGGGTTAAGACTGGTAATGGGCTGTGGGCTGATGGGGGCTGTTTGGAAATGGGGTGATGGGGGGTTAGGGCTGGTACTAGGCTGGGGGGGGTTAAGACAGGTAATGGGCTGTGGGCTGATGGGGGCTGTCTGGAAATGGGGTGATGGGGGGTTAGGACTGGTAATGGGCTATGGGGGGGGGCTAGGACAGGACATGGGCTGATGGGGAGGGGGTTAGGACTTGAGGTGGGCTGATGTGGTTAGGACTGGTAATGGGCTGTGGGCTGATGGGGGGGGTTAGGACTGGCAGTGGACTATGGGGGGCTGACTGGAAATGGCTGATGCGGTTAAGACTGGAAGTGGGCTGATGGGGGGTTAGGACTGGTAATGGGTTATAGGGGGGGCTTAAACTGAAAATGGGGTGATGGGGGGTTAGGACTGGAAGTGGGTTGATGGGGGTCTAGGACTGGTACTGGAAATGGGCTGTTGGGGGGAGCTAAGATTGGAAATGGGCTGTGGTGGGGGCTTGAATTGAAATGGACTCATGGAGGGGCTAGAACTGGAAGTAGGCTCATGGGGGGGCTTGGACTGGAATTGGGCTGAGTGGAGGGGAGCTAGGATTTGACATGGGCTGATGGTGGGGCTAGGAAATGACTAGAAATGGGCTGATGGGGGGCTAGGATTGGAAATGAGCTGATGAAGGGACTCAGACTGAAAATGGATGGGGGAGCTAGGACCGGAAATGGGTTGATGGGGGGTAGGACTGGAAATGGGCTGATGCAGGGACTAGAAGGGAATGGATGCTGGGTGAGACTGGAACTAGAACGGAGCTGATGTTGGGGGAGGATTAGAATGGGATGGGGCTGGGAGAGTAAAATGGAGAGGGGAAAAATATTTTGTGTGGGAGGGATGAAAAATCTACAATTGGCCGGTTATTGGGAGAGTAAGTGGGGATTGAGGATGGAGGGGTAAAATTTGTGTGGATGAAATAGGAATGAGGAAAGAGCAAAAGGAGAACGATTAGTATGTTAAAGCAGATGTAGAGAGAGAGAATGGAAAAAAAAAACTAGAAGAGAGAAGAAAGAACAAATGGACAGCAGACGATGGAGAGTTAGCAGAAAACATGAAGAAACCAGAAGAAAGTGGCTGGAGCAATTGCAACTGAAAAAAAATGCACAAAAGGTAGAAAGATATCTCTTTATTTTGAATTTATTAACTGGAATATGAAAGCTCTGGGAAATGTGCATCATTAACGTCTGCGCTTTGTTTGGTACAAGAGGAAATTAATTTATAGTTTTATTTCTACAGTGTTGTACATTCCAAGTTTGACTTTTGGGGTTCCCAGTTTAATTATTGCCTTCCTGTTTCTAAATTGTGATTCCTTGTTTGATGATGGTCTATGTTCTGCATGTGTAACTGAGCTGAGGTATTCTGTTTATGTAATTCCTATTTGACATTGCCACTTGTTCTCTTTCCCCAGTATTCTCTGAAATGTATTGGTTTAATATTTGCAGTGTTGCCTTTTGATAGGTAGGGTATGGTGCTTTGTGAGTCCTGGTAATGCTGTCAGGATATGGCGGGTTTGCTATGGGTTCTAAATGCAACCCAATAAATATTTGATTCCCCTATCTACCTACTAAAGAACTACACCCATACCCCAAAAGAAAAGTATTTTTTTGTCGGATCGCTCACCATGACAAGAAACATTTCATGTCTCGAAGTGAGCCCTCCTTTTTAATCAATTTAAAAGACCGGATACCTCGGTCATAATTAGACAGAACAACACCAGTTGCCGTCAATTATTACTCCACTCATAGCAACAGGAGGAAACAAATCCCTGGGCTGATTCTGTGTAGGCTAAAATCTGACGAAATATTTCTCAACGTCATTGAATGCCCAACCTCAAACAGCAACAAGGAAACAAATCACTTAGCTGATTCTCCCCATAGAGCAACTTTCATTCACAGTCCATGCTTCAAGGGGCCAGCTCATAGAAGACATCCCCGGCAGGATTCTCGCAACACTGACAGTGTTTCAAGCCACTTCACAGCTCTTACAGCTCTTCCTCAGCGTCTGAGGAAGAGCTGTAAGAGCTGTGAAGCGGCTTGAAACACTGTCAGTGTTGCGAGAATCCTGCCGGGGATGTCTTCTATGAGCTGGCCCCTTGAAGCATGGACTGTGAATGAAAGTTGCTCTATGGGGAGAATCAGCTAAGTGATTTGTTTCCTTGTTGCTGTTTGAGGTTGGGCATTCAATGACGTTGTGGAGTATTTCGTCAGATTTTAGCCTACACAGAATCAGCCCAGGGATTTGTTTTCTCCTGTTGCTATGAGTGGAGTAATAATTGACGGCAACTGGTGTTGTTCTGTCTAATTATGACCGAGGTATCCGGTCTTTTAAATTGATTAAAAAGGAGGGCTCACTTCGAGACATGAAATGTTTCTTGTCATGGTGAGCGATCCGACAAAAAAATACTTTTCTTTTGGGGTATGGGTGTAGTTCTTTAGTAGGTAGATAGGGGAATCAAATATTTATTGAGTTTATGGGGTTGGTTCCCAGGGGTGTTTATTTATTAAGGATGGGTTCTAAATGGGCAGCGTTTGTAGTAGTTCCTAATGTGCCTGGCGGTTGGCACTGGATTATAGTAAAGTAGAAATCTTTTAGTCTTTCTTTATCCATACCCTCATTAAGAGACATGTTTACTAAAAGTTAGTGTATGGTAACATTATGCAAATATTTATGCAAATAAGGCCACTTATGCAAATGAGGCCCCGCACCGAGTCTCCGCACATGGCCCCGCACCCCCCTTGGGCCGCCCCTGTCTGCTGGATATGTGAAGAGAAGGAGAGGGAGGAGTCTAAGATGACCCCAAGGTTACAGGCTGAGGAAAGAGAAGTAGAAGAATGTTATCTACAGAGACAAAGAAGGAAGGGGGGAAGCGGATTGAGGGGGAAAATAAGGAGTTTGGTTTCAGCCTTATTTAATTTCAAATGGCAGTGAGACATCCAGGAGGCGATCAGACAGGCTGGCAGAGATGCAGGCCTGGAGTGTTAGAGAAATATCAGGTGCAAAAAGATAGATCTAAGAAATCATCGTCATAAAAATGATACTGAAATCCATGGAAGGATATGAGAGCATCAAGGGACTGGATGTAGCAAAAGAAAAGGAGAGGGCCCAGAACAGACCCTTGGGGAACACCAACTAAGAGAGGGATAGCAGTAGAGGAGGAATCAAGAGAAAACACTCAGAGTGATGGGAGAGGCAAGAAGAGAACCAGTACAGCACAGAGCCCCTAAAACCAAATGAGGACAATGTGTCAAGGAGAAAGTGGTGGTCACCAGTGTCAAAAGCAGCAGAAAGGTCAAGAAGGATGAGGATAGAGTAAAGGCCCTTGGATTTAGCCAGAAACAAGTGCTGAAGACTTTGGCAAGTGCTGTCTCAGTAGAATGTAAGGGATGAAAGCCAGATAGTAATGGATCCAGCAGGGTTTGAGAGGAAAGAAATTCAAGACAACAGCAGAGGACTGCATGCTCTAGAAGTTTCGAAATGAAGGGAAGAATAGAAATGGGTTGATAATTAGAAGGACAACTAGAGTCAAGTGAAGGTTTACTGAGAAGAGGTATGACTACAGCATGTTTGAAGGCTGCAGGGACAGTAGCAGTGGAGAGAGAGAGGTTGAGAATATGTGAGATAGAAGGGATGACAGAGGAGGAATTGGAGTTAAGGAGACAGGTGGGGACAGGATCAGAACAGCAAGTAGTAAGTTTAGAGGAGGAAAGAAGATGAGACGTTTCCTCATCAAAGATCATAGAAAAGGATGAAAGGGTAACAGAGATTGAGGGAAAAAGTTGGTATTGAGGTGAGAGAGGAGAACTAAAGGCAAACAACCCTAAGCCCAATCATTTTGTTAATAGTGGAGAGGGAGAAAAGATGAAGTCAGTGAATATAGAAAGCTGCTTATACATCCTAACTCAGAGTGCAGATAGTGGAAGGAATGGGGTAAATTATTCCTCTATATTACAGGAAGAAACTTCTTTACTGTATTACAGTTATCCCATAAGAGTGTAAGTTGTTAAAAATTAAACTTGTTTATCAGTGACCCTAAGTTTAGGGCCTGCACTCAAATTATTTAGAAGGGTGAAAGAGTGTGTCAATGTGCCAAAACCTTGATTAGATGCTGCTACATAGTGTTGAATCTCTTTTCAAGTCTGAACCATGATTCTAAACTGCCAATGAGCTCAGAGAAACTCAGGCTAATAGCTGTCTGGACTGCAGTGCTTCCTTGTTGTGCCTAGCAGTTGCGCAGCGTCTTCTTGCACCTCACAGAAAGGGGGGTTACAAATATATTGCAGCTAATATGATTACATATACGCAGTTCTGCTGGCATGCACTACAGCTATGTAAGTATATAATATATGTGTATATCTGTAGCTGCTGCCACCATGTTGTGTGTGTGTGTGTATGTATGTATATAACACTTCCATTGTTACATAAGAGAGGACATGCATAGTGCAAGTAGTGCTGTCGCCTACAGCTAGCAGATGCATTCATCTAGTGCTGGTTTGGTGTTAGAAATTAGCTGCACCAGGCCTGCCTTTGTCAGTGCCTGCCAACTACTGCTATCACCACTCCCCATGTATGTAACACATGCGTAGTAGTGTTGTATTGATTGATTTTTTTATATGTGTTCCGAGATAGCATGTGTGGTATCCTAATACGCTAGCAGATAAGTTAGTGCATGCAGTGGGCAATGCTAATGTAGTGTGCAAATTACAAAGTCTAGATAAATACAGTACTTAAGCCTGCCCGTCTGCTGCTGTCACCGACTGTGCTTTGCTTGTGACTGTTATAAATTAGGAGGATACTCATCCTCTGACACTCAGTGGTGTGGCAGGTGCAGAAATGCAGCAGCAGCATGCTTGTCTTTATCTAAGCAAAGAACCCTCCCTGACTGACCAGGTCTTCACAAAGCCCAGTTACCATCCAGAACCTTTCCTCTCAGTTAAGGTTCTGAGCAGCGGTCTCACATCACAACCACTGACGGTGCTGACTTTTTGAAAACCTGACAATTTCGGCAAAGCTTTTCAAAGTTTCATGTCTCTTTAGTTCTGACGCTACTCTTTGGAAATTTGCTGCTGACAGAGTCTTCAGCTGCCATGTGGCACAGAGATAAAAAGAGACATTATTTCCCACATGAGCATTTGGAATAAAACTGGTTGTTTAACACAGTTCCTAAATTTTAAACCATGTAATAGTCATACTGCCATCTGACATCCCCAAAACAGATCGGCCTTACCCATCCTCTTCCCTTGGTAGTGCCAGGTCCAGAGACTTCTACAACCTAGCCATCCAATATTCTAAAGGACTGATATGAAAAAGCCGCAGTAGTCTGCCACCACACATATATCCCCCGGATATTCAGCTCCAATATCTAGATAGTGACTGCCACTGAATTTCTGGGTTGCACGACCACTTTCTGGATAAGTGCCGACATTGTACGAGGGCAGCAATCTTGTCTGGATAACAATTTAAGGCCTGCTTTTCAAGTGGCCATATCTATCTAGATAAGTATGGCTGAAAATCACTGCTATTCAGATAAGGTTGGCACTTATCCAGACAGTGGCTTCACCACTAGCTCCACCCACGCACCGCCCTGGGAAAGTCCATAGAGATATTTAGCAGCAGTATCCTGATAGTGCTGCAGAATATCGCTCTATCGCCTTTACCCAAATAGCCCCCTGTTGACTATCTGGATAAAGGCTTTGAAAAATAACCCCCACATTTTCAGAAGTTGCGTACAGCTGCCAAAGCTGAGAAAGAGCACTCACTCTCCAGACAAAGTCAGACTTCCTGCATCCCCCTCCCACACACTCAACAAACCCCTAGCAAGTTTAAACCGCACATTCAACCTAAAATCCCCCGTGTGGCACAACAAAAGCTTGCTAGCACAGTTTATTCTTTGATCTTAACATACAAAAATCGAGCAAGTTCTATTATTATAAAGAAGATCACATTTAAGCAACAACCAATTTGGGATTTCTCATGCAAAGAGACACTGAGCAAGCAATTGCTTTTCCAGAGACAGGAGTTACTGGAATGTGGCACATGGCTGTCTTATCTGATGTGGAGTCTCTTGAAGATTTTTGCTACCCCCATGGAGCTCCTCATTGCATCAGTCACACTGTATAATCAGAAGAACTGTAGGAAGGGTAAAATATAACTCAAAGTTGCTGTGCCTGCTGCCTCCTTAGATATTATGAGACTCCTATTTCTCCCCTCTGACTTTTCTAGTCTCTTCACTGGCACCATGCTCAGTCATTGGGAACCTCAATAACACAAGCAGCTGTTATCTTTATAATGCTGCCTCAGTAGAGTGGTCACTAGTTCTGGATGTTATGCCTCTTGTTTTGCTGCAATTACCAAATTCTTTTCTTTTTAGACCTTTTTCTTTCCTCTCTCACCACTGACACAGATTGAGCACAAGCCTCATTTGGAAAATAAGGCAGACAAAAGATGAACATACAGATCAGGAGTGAGGTTTAACAGCAGAATATTGCAAAGTATCAAGTAGAGAGTCGTGTAGACTCTAACAAAGAAGAGCCAGACTTTTTCTGATTCTGATTCTTAGTGATGGAGTAGGAATTCTTATAGCGAGGATTCAAACCAATGAGAAGCAGTACTGAAAACAATGAGAGAGGACATCTTGTTTAAATAGTAGTTAATAAAGGAGAAAGCAAATGACCATTTTGCCAGGAAATGATAAGACAGTCCACACGGTGAGCCCGAAGATTTTGGCAGAGTGCAACAGGTGAAAAGTAGATAGACAGGTATTGATTTGAACCACATATCCATCTAACATTGGTCAAATGGATAGAGATCAATCATACTTCTTTTTCATCTCATATGGCCAGTGAAATCAAAAGTTGAATAAATGTGCAAATTAGAATATGATTTTGATGAATAGTTCTATGGAGAAGTATTGTTTGCTATTTGGGCTCATAAAAGGCAATTTTATATATCTATTTTTCATGCAAAAAACACTCTTTCCATATCGTCCTGCTGGACCAGTTCAGACAAGTGGGTTGTGTTCCCCTACCAGCAGATTAGTGGAGACAAAGATACAATGAAAAGCCTAGGTTTCAATGGCATCACTCCCATGCCTCCAACCGCCTCAGCCCTAGAGGTTTCCTCAATATTTCTTTGTCTCCAACGGATGGTGGATGGATTTTCTCCTCTCTAAAAAACATTCTGAGGAAAAGATTGATTAAACACTCATGATTAATGATTAATGGGCTTCATTATAAAGCATATGAGGACAGACTTAAGGATCTTAATATGTACACCTTAGAGGAAAGGCGGGATAGAGGTGATATGATTGAGATGTTTAAATACCTCCGTGGCATAAATGTTCAGGGAGAGAGCCTCTTTCAATTGAAAGCAAGTTCTGCTACAAGGGGATATGGGATGAGGGTGAAGGGAGATAGATTCAGGAGTGATATGCGGAAATATTTCTTTGCAGAAAGAGTAGTGGATCCATGGAATAGTCTCCCAGTGGAGGTGGTAGAGATGAGGACAGTAACTGAATTCAAAAAAGCATGGGACCAACACAGAGGATCTCTAAAGGTAAAAAGTGGACTGTTGTAGTTGTTGTTATGGAAGGACAGACTAGATAGGCCATGTGGTCTTTTTCTGTCATCATGTTTCTATGTTTCATGAATGACTACCTTGAGGGTGACTCTCTCACTTGAGCGTGATGTGGGAGGCTCCACTAGACTCCAGTCTTTTCAGTAGTCATAGGAGGAGGGAAAATTGGTTCAGCTTCATGCCCTTATCATGACAAGAGCCTGATGAGCAACCAGGATTTGGAAGGATCTGGAAGGGTCCAGCAGCCTCACACAACATCAACGTTCCCTCCCTCCTCCACTATTCCCCACTGCTCTTGCCCAAAGATTACAGAAGGCTCTCAGAGGGATCTGCCTGCCAGCCACCTTAAACACAGTGCTGCAAAAGCCAGTAAAACAGTATCAGGGGAGTAGAACTGTACTCAGCATGGATCCTCTGCCTGGGGCTCTTATGGGGTGAGTATCAAGGCTTGACCTCGTCAGTGTCCTTTTTGGGGGCAGGTGGGGATTTCTTGCTGCTTTCTGCATGCACTAGTAGCGTTTTCTCCTATTGTGTGCCTGGAGGTTACATGGCTTGTTCGCATGTTCTACCCAAGCGACTCAAATGCGCATTCTTACTCTAGCGCTTGTTATGCACATTGCAGTAAAAGCACAATTAACGCTGTGACCTTAGCGCACGCTGTTGTGATACTTGTCTTTACTTTCTTATGTCGTCTTCCAGGAATCATTGCTTGGCCTGTGACAAGCGTGGTGCCTCATCTCCGACTTCTGGACTCTGCTCTTCTTGCATGGCCATTTCTTAGTTGTCTCTGGAGGGATTGCTCCCCCTCTCTGTGCTGGGGGATGCAGTTAGTCTGACCTTGCCTGGCTAAGGGCAGGAGGTGACGGATGGTACTGTGAGTAAGGATAACCAGCCGGCTGGAGGTTCTGGCAACCATGCAGGATTGATGGTGACTATGTCCCCTAGTGTAGGGGGTCATTTCCACAAGGAGAGCTTCCAGAGTCCGGATTGTCCTCCCAGAAATTATTTTCCTTTTTACAACAGGCCTGGTCATTCTGACATGGAAATTCAGATCTTGCGGCCTCTGGGTTCCCCCGAGCACAGTCTTGGGAGGGACAGGCTGAGAGTGGAAGTCCTGTTTGAATGCCTCTAGCTAAGAATCCCCAGCAAAGGGTGCCCCTTGGGATGGGGATTAGTTGGGATCTGTCCAAGATCTGGACTGTGACTTGGATTCAGAAGTCTGTTGTGGATGAAGAAGTACTGTTGCCTTCAGAGGATTGTGAGGAGGTCGATGTTATCTGCCTGTTCCAGAAGGAGGAACTGGAAGAATTGATTCAAAGGGTGTTTAGCTTGATGGATGCTCTAGGCATGGAACAGGAACCGAAGATGCATCCACTCCTGCAAGGGGCCCACAAATCCACTACTGTCTTCCCATTCCCAGAGGTGCTCAAGCGCCTGTTCCAGTCAGAGTGGGATTCCCCCTGACTCCCCGCCTGAGGGACTAAGTGTGTATAAGAAGATGCACATTCTCCTGGAGAAGGAGTGTGTTGTGTGGTTTGATATTTCCAAGATTTATTTATTTATTTACATTCTCTTATATATCGCACTATTCTGCATCAGTGCAGTTTACATTGAACAAACTGAAATTACATTGAACAGGGCACTATAACTTGGAGATAACTATTTTTACAGGGAACATGGGCTATGGAGGGTTAAGTGGCTTGCCCAAGACCACAAGGAGCACCTGTGGGACTAGAAACCCCAGTCCTTCTGGCCCAAGGTTACTGTCCTCTAGTGGGAATTGAATCCCGACCTTCCGGCCTGAAGTACCTTGCCCCAACCACTAGGCCACTCCTCCACTCCATGGATGGATGCGCAGGTCCTGGAGAAGGAGTGTGTTGTGTGGTTTGATATTTCCAAGATGGATGCGCAGTTACCAGCTGAACCACCATTCCTGTGGAAGGTGGATTGGACCCAAAGGATACTCTGGTCTGAAAGGTGGATTCATGTTAAAGAACCAGTTCACTGCAGCAACTGCTATTCTTCAGTTGCAGTAAGTACAGGCCTGATATCTTGAGCCCTGCTCCAGTGGATTCATTCTCTTCCACCATATGATTCTATCCCTCTTTTAGTGTCTACTATGACTTTCCTTTCTGATACCATGTACAGCCTGGCATGTCTAGTAGCCAGGGACTGTGCCCTATCAACAGTGACACAGCATTGGTTGATTCTCATATGGGGCAGCGGACTCATCTTCCAAAGCCCAGTTGCCCATCTGGCCTTAGAGGGACTCTTCTCTTAGATCCGATTTAGAGAAGCTGGTGAAGTATCTGGATGAGACGGCATCTTACTGCCTTCCATAGGACAGGTCCAAGGGGCCTGTGAAGTGGGCAGGAGCCCCTTTTCCGTCAGTCTCTGCCTGCTCCTTGCAGGACTCCTGTCACTGCTGGCCTGGAAAGCCTTTATTCCCTTCTGCTTATGGACTTTGGGCTCATTCTCAGTACTTTTGTGGAGTGCTTATACTCAGTCCCATCCAGAGTAGGACCCTCCTGGGCTGCACAATGACAGTTTGGGGGCCCATTCCTTGATTCCCCCTGATTGGGGGCAGGCTTTGCCTCTTCCTTCAGGAATGAGTCAGGGTCACCAAGGATTGCTGGGTGCTAATCCCCATTCAGTATGGCTATGTCCTAGAATACAAGAGTCGATCCTGACTGCTTTCATCTTCTCCCCATGTTTGTCTGCGAACAGCAAGGATGTGGATCCCCTTCAACAAGTTGCCTCTCCTGAAGGCAGTGGGGTCCATTTCCCCAGATGATCAGGACAAAGCAGGTTTTGTGGTGCTGACACAGTAAGAGCATTCCAGCCCATTATGGACCTCAAGTATGTCAACAAGCACTTGCGCATCTGTGCTTCTGGATGGAAACTTTGCGAGCCGTGATTCAAGTGGTGCGCTGAAGGAAGTTCCTGGCATCTCTACATATGGACAAGACATAATTCAATATCCTGATCTGGGGGATCAGCAAAGTATCTGTGTTTTGCCATGCTTCACTCTCACCTTCAGATCATTGCCCTCCCATTTGGACTCTCCACTGCCCCAAGGACATTCTCCAAGGTCATGGTGTTGGTGGCTGGGGCGTTATGGCGCCAAGGGATTTGTGTGCACCCATATCTGGACTACTGCCTCATCCAAGCCCATTCTCTCTCAGAGGCATCTCAGGTAGCTCCCCGAGTGGTATCCTTTCTGATAAGCCTCAGCTGGTTATCATTTGGGAAAAGAGCCAGTTGTTGCATTCCCAGTTGTGTGAGAGTATGTTGTGATATTTGAGTATGCAGTGTCATCCTGCCAGAGAGAAATAGTCAAAGACTGTAGGATTGCCTCGCACTGTTCTGTTCACAGCAGGCTCCTAAAGTCCGGGATTATCTTCAACTCTTTGGACTGATGGCGGTGACAATCAAAATGGTGCCATGGGCATATGCTGTTGTACGGCCGCTCCAATGGTCCTTGCTGCCTCAGTGGTCCCCGAGTTCTCAGAGGTATGAGTTCAGGTTCCTTCTCCCAATGATGGTGATGGCCAGCCTGCGGTGGTGGCGGCAGCCCAGTCTTCTGAGGAAGACCATACCGTAGGATGATTGTTCATCAACCCTTGTGTCAATGGATGTCAGTCAGGCTGGGTAGCCCATTACCAAGGCAAGGGCCATTAGGTTGACTCTTCTCTGTTTCCAGCCTGGGGTCAAAGGCCAGGTGGTTTGAGTGTTCTTGGACAACACCATGATGGCGGCTTATGTCAATCAGTAAGGCAGTACAAGGAGTGCCGGGGTGGTCCAGGAAATTTATTTATTTATTTATTCATTTATTTTAACTTTTTTTTTTATATACCGTCTTTCTACAATTCAGGACGGTTTACATGGAACTCAATATGTAACAGTGTGGATACAGCTGTTGTACATAGGACCAGAACTTGCTTCCTATTTGCCTGAGTAGTTTCTCGGCTTTGGGGTGGCTACTGTGGAAACGGATCTTCTCATCTGGCACTGTCTGGTTCCAGGAGAGAGGGAGTGGAGTCAGGAGGTGTTTATGTTGTTTCTGTGCCTCTGGGGTCACCCAGAGAGGGATCCACTCCAGTGCCAAAGTGTGTTGCTTCTTCAGTCACTGCACGAAGATGGGGTCTGAGGGCATCAGTGCCCTGGCTCAACTTTGACCAGCTATCATTAAACAAAAAATCTCAGTGCTAAATTATATTCAATATGGGGGTTATTCTGTGCCACAAATAGCAGGGATTTGGGATGTCCATCCCTGCTATTCGTGCCTTCTCCCGGCCTCAACTAACTTCACCATCAATTATGTGGGGAAGTTAGACAGGAGTGGGGATGGGGCAGCTCACGGATGGAGACTGGGCGGTCACTGGCCCTGGACATAGAGGGCTGATTCTAATGTCGGCCCTGTATGTCCAGAGCTGGCGACATGTGCCGGGAAGTTATTCCACCTCCGAGGTGGAATAACTTCCCTGGACGCTTTTCTGGACATCCGGTGCGTGGATGGGGCAGGGGAAGCTGGAGGTCATGGGGAAGGGGAAGCCGAAGCCAGACCCTGGCCTTAGGAAGACAGATTGGAGTTCGAGCTGTGGGGAATAAGCATTTTTTTCTCTGGCGGCAGGCATCGTGGCTCTTCAATGGAGCTGCAGTGTCATGGCTCCATTGAAGAGCCTTGACTAAGTTAGCCAGGGACAGTCCTGCACATGCAGGCCAGACTGAATCGCAGTCCCGGCCTGCACGTGCAGGACTGTTTGCGATTCTGATCCTGTGGGCTAGACATTCCCCGCAGGATCAGAATCGTGGTCCCCTCTGTACGTCCGATTCAGACCGGACATATAGAGAGGATCTATATCCGGGACGGAATCGGGCCCTAACAGAATTACCAATTATTATTTCTAGGAGAAAATATAAAAAGAGGAGAAAAGACCGCAGTAAACTTGCTTTTCCCTCTGTGAGGCAGTTATTTCATGCTTGAAGGAGAATATGGTATACATCCAAGGGTGTTGAAAGAACTGAAATATGAGATTGCAGACCTGCTATTAGTAATCTGTGAACTATCATTAAAATCATCTCTAATACCTGAAGAATGGAGGATCGCCAATGTAACACCAATTTTTAAAAAGGGTTCCAGGGGTGATCCGGGAAACTACAGACCGGTGAGCCTCACGTCAGTACCGGGAAAAATGGTAGAAACCATCATAAAGAATAAAATTACTCAGCATGTAGATAGTCATGGCCTAATGGGAGACAGCCAACATGGCTTTAGACAAGGAAGATCTTGACTTACTAATCTGTTATGTTTTTTTGAAAGTGTGAATAAACAGGTGGACAAAGGTGAGTCGGTTGATATAGTGTATCTGGACTTTCAGAAAGCCTTTGACAAGGTCCCTCATCAGAGACTTTTGGCAAAACTAAAGAGTCATCGGATAGGAGGCAGTGTAGTACTGTGGATCAGGAACTGGTTAAAAGATAGAAAGCAGAGGGTTGGGCTAAATGGCCAATTTTCCCAATGGAGAAAGGTGAATAGTGGTGTACCCCAGGGATCTGTGCTGGGTCCGCTGCTCTTTGACATATTCATAAATGACCTAGAAAGTGGAATAAAGAGTGAGGTTATCAAATTTGCAGATGACAAAAAACTATTTAAAGTTGTTAAAACTCAAGAGGATTGTGGAAAATTGCAAGAGGATCTTGATAAATTGGAAGACTGGGCATCAAAATGGCAGATGAAATTTAATGTGGACAAGTGCAAAGTTATGCACCTAGGGAAGAATAACCCAAACTATGGTTACACAATGCAAGGTTCCACATTAGGAACCACCACCCAGAAAAATATTTAGGCGTCATTGTGGATAACATGTTAAAACCCTCCGCCCAGTGTGCAGCGGCGGCCAAGAGAGCAAATAGAATGCTAGCTATCATAAGGAAAGGAATGGAAAATAAAGCAAAAGATATTATAATGCCTCTATACCGTTCCATGGTGAGACCGCACCTTGAATATTGTGTGCAATTCTGGTCACCGTATCTTAAAAAGGATATAGCGTTGTTAGAAAAGGTTCAGAGAAGAGCCACAAAAATGGTAAAGGGGATGGAAGGATACTCCTATGAAGAAAGGCTAAAAAGGTTAGGGCTCTTTAACCTGGAAAAGAGACGGCTGAGGGGAGATATGATAGAAGTCTATAAATTAATGAACGGAGTGAAACAGGTAAACATAGATCGATTGTTTACGTTATCAGAATATAGAAAAACTAGGGGACATACAATGAAGCTACAGGGTAAACTATTTAAGACTAATAAAAGAAAATATTTTTTCACTCAACGTGTAATCAAACTCTGGAATTTGTTACCGGAGGATGTAATAAAGGCTGTTAGTGTAGCTGGGTTTAAAAAAGGTTTGGACAAGTTCCTGGAGGAAAGGTCCATAAACCATTATTAAGAAGGGACCCAGGATATCAATGCTTGACCCAGTACAAGCATTGCGGAACCTGTGTCTTTTGGGGAAACTGCTAGGTACGTATCACCTAGATTGGCCACTGTTGGAAAAAGGATACTGGGCTTGATGGACCTTGGTCTGACCCAGTATGGCATATCTTATGTTCTTATGTTAATCACTGCCATATACCATCACTGATCTAAAAAACTCTTTTTTTCCATTTTTATTTTCAATAACTTATTCACACATTCACCAGTAAGAACTGCACAATGTCTACCAATCCTACTATATCGCATATATGTCTCTCACAGCATGCTATTAACTCTCAGTGGCAGCATACCGACCTACATGCAGAGCCAGTGTCACTGCCTACACAACTCTGCCGGTCAGCCTAGCACAGAAACCCAAACCAACTGCAATGGTCCGCATTATAAGGTCTATAGCATTTTCTTCATCCCTAAAAGAGAAACAAACTAAAGTCAGAATAAATCAGTTAATGTTCATAAAGATGTCCAAAACTGTTACTTAGTTTAGGAAGTATCTCCCAAAAAAACATTTTGTTGACAATTGCCCCAAGCTTGACCAAGTCAGCCTGCTGTATGTGTTTCCTCTGTGACTCCTGGTGGGGCATGTGATTTGGTATGTGGAGCACCACCCTAGAAGGATTATTCTGGCAGTACCAGATTGGCCGATGAGAGCATGATTCGGAGATCTGATACAGCTCCTGCAAGCACCACCTCTTCGTTTGCCTCTATCTTGGGGCCAATTGTGTCAGGGGTTGTTTGTCCTGGAGGATCCAGCTCCCTTCTTGCTTACAGTTTGGTTCCTTTAAGGAGATGGTTAGCATGTACAGGCTACTCTCCTGTGGTGGTTTTCCATTCTGCTCAGAGCTTGGAGGAGGTCAACCAACATGGCATAAGTGCAAATTTGGTACCTTGAGCGCTAATGTGGTGCATGACAACTGGCTCCTGAGATTGCCAAAGTCTCGGTTGGTCTTTTCTGAAGGACAGTCTGAAGAAGAGCCTTTTCTCTTAGCTCTCTGAGGGTTTAGGTGGCTGCTTTAGCCTGTTTCAGAAGACCATTGGCTGGTAAGTCGCCAGTCTTACATCTGGATGTTTCGCGCCTTTATAAGAGAGTTCGGCATCTGCATCCTCTCTCTCCATTCAGTGATCCCTCCCTGGGATCTGTGTCTGGTGCTTGGGGCCCTGATGTCAGAGCCCTTGAGCCATTGAAGCATGCTACTCTGAAGAATTTGATGATCAAGAAGGTCTTCTTGGTTGCAATTTGTTCTGCAAGGAGGATTCTGAGCTGTTGGCTATATTTTGCCAAGATCCTTATCTATCTTTTTCTGAGGAGGCCATTTCCATTCAGCCTGTGTCTTCCTTCTTCCCTGAAGTGATTTCTTCCTTTCATGTGAACCAAGAGATTTTCCTGCCCTCCTTCTCTAAGGAGCATGGTGGGGGAATGGTCAGGATCTTCTCCTTGTGGATGTCCGGAGGGTGTCTGGTCTAGCAGGACTCAAGGAAAGGACATTATCTGATAAATGTAAAATGTCACCTTGATGTGTGTAAAAGGCCTCATATAACATTAGGTTACTCCAAAAGGTATGCGTAGTGCAAGCCGGCACATACTTCTACTACTGCTACTACTAATACTGAACATTTGTTTAGTGCTGTAAGATATACACAGCGCTGCACAGACACATATATTGTGGATAAGGTCATCGCCATCCACTAGGCAGACTAGGGGGCCATCCCAGTGGGCAGTATGGTGACACTCCACCATACTTTAAAGCGGTGACAGAGCAAGCCACTTTGGTGCTGCAATGAGCCTTGAAGCACCTGTGCATGTTTGCACACTCATGGACTGCTGCTCTTGCTCCCTCACTGACTGGAAGTTTGTGTCAGAGGGGGCAGGAGCAGTAGGCCATGAGTGCACTCATATGCATGGGTGCTCCAAGACCAGCAGCGGCACCAAAATGGCTTCTTCTGCTGCTGCTTTGAAGAATGGCAGTTGTGATACCACCACCCCCAGATGAAGGAGAAGGGAAGGTAAGGCGGATATGATGGATGTTGGAGGAAGGATGGCAGGACCTAGGCTGCCCCGGTGCGGTTGGTGGGTGAGACTGCCTCGGGTGGTAGAAACCCTTGGTAAAGTAAGCATTCTCAATAGAGGACTTTGGTTAGAGCATGGGTAGAGTAAAAAATTATGCATGTATTTAATAAATTTATGTCCCTATGTACATAAAGTTCATGATAACATTCACATCTGCTCTCAAAAAGACATCAAGTCTGTGCATTGAATGCAGGCACAATTTCTGTAGGATTGGTGCTAGTATTTTATAAAGACACATATGTGCTTTATAAAATAGACTAAAAATAGGTGCCTTCTATCCCCATTAACCTAGGTACTTTGTTATAAAATATCCCCATATTTCCAGATGTAGTTCAATGTCTTTTTATTGTCTATGTTTTAGATGCTGTTTTTATTATATAGCATTGTATTATTTATAATGTTCATGTATTTTATTGTTATAGATATTTTATACCTACCTAGAGCTATTATGAAGGGGTGGAGAGAAATCAAATAAATAAATAAATAACATGTTTTAATATTGTTTGAACTGTTCTTTTATACCATGCTTATGGTAAGACAATGGCTCTCGTGCCATTCCATTCCTGGTTTTGCTAATCTGAAGGCTGGCAGCAGCAGAATCAACTAAAGTCAATAAGAACATAAGAACATAAGATATGCCATACTGGGTCAGACCAAGGTCCATCAAGCCCAGTATCCTGTTTCCAACAGTGGCCAATCTAGGTCATACGTACCTAGCAGTATCCCCAAGAGACACAGGTTCCACCATGCTTGTATTGGGTCAAGAATTGATATCCTCAGTCCCTTTTTAATAATGGTTTATGGACCTTTCCTCCAGGAACTTGTCCAAACCTTTTTTAAACCCAGCTACACTAACAGCCTTTACTACATCCTCTGGTAACAAATTACAGAGTTTGATTGCACGTTGAGTGAAAAAATATTTTCTCTTATTTGTCTTAAATAGTTTGCCCTGTAGCTTCATTACATGCCCCCTAGTCTTTCTATATTCTGATAGCGTAAACAATTGATCTATGTTTACCTGTTCCACTCTATTCATTAATTTTTAGACCTCTATCATATCTTCCCTCAGCCGTCTCTTTTCCAGGTTGAAGAGCCCTAACCTTTGTAGCCTCTCTTCATAGGAGAAGCCTTCCATCCCCTTTACCATTTTGGTGGCTCTTCTCTGTACCTTTTCTAATAACGCTATATCCTTTTTAAGATACGGCGACCAGAATTGCACACAATATTCAAGGTGCGGTTGTACCATGGAACAATACAGAGGCATTATAATATACTTTGTTTTATTTTCCATTCCTTTCTTTATGATACCTAGCATTCTATTGCTTTCTTGGCCGCCGCTGCACACTGGGCGGAGGGTTGTAACATGTTATCCATGATGACGTCTAAATCTTTTTCCTGGGTGGTGGTTCCCAATGTGGAACCTTGCATCGTGTAACCATAGTGTGCATTGTTCTTTCCTAGGTGCATAACTTTGCACTTGTCCACATTAAATTTCATCTGCCATTTGGATGCCCAGTCTTCCAATTTATCCAGATCCTCCTGCAGTTTTCCGCAATCCCCTTGGGTTTTAACAACTTTAAACAGTTTTGTTTCATCTGCAAATTTGATAACCTCACTCGTTATTCCCTTTTCCATGTCAATTATGAATATGTAATACATAAATTCATTACATCTCCACCAACATTTCAGTCTAACTATATAGAAATTCTTCTGAAGATGATCTAACTTTCATAAAAACAAGAGTGAGTTTATGCAGTAAAATTTTCCATTGGGTACAGACTAGAATCTGGGGATTTACAATGGGCTGTAGTGAGGTGTTATATTTATTTTATTTTATTCCATTCTTAGTAAGATTTTCCAGTTTCTACCACTCAGACTGTCAGCTTTCTCTACATCTTTTTATATCTGCTGGTTATATACTGTAACTTGATAGTATCCTTCACCACTATCACCCACCAACTTCGCCAAAATAAATACTGCAAGGGATAAAAATGCTATGACTGAATAAACAAAAATATATGAAGAGGGAAAAGGAACCATCAGAATTGAACAATGAGTAGCTCACTGAAGATATCAGCTTCGTTGTGTGCTTATTGCTCCCTTATCAATCAAAAGTTCACTTTACTTACTTTTATAGGTCTGTTTTTTTCTTTTTTATGCATATCATAAACATTTTTGTATCTGTTTATTTTATAAACATTTTCCAATTTTGACAAAACTTCACACTGACCCTTCACTTACACATGAATTTTGGCCACATCAATCACTCAGTATTTTAAATACTTGCAGCTGCCTGCTTCGTTCCATGAACCGAAATTGATCTGTACTTATGTAGTTCGAATAATATGAGGTATATGCTTGCATTTCAGTTCATATAGGTAATTTCACAGCAATCTGTCCAAGTGATCCGCACAGCAGCACTTTTGATAACAGACACACAAGGGAAAATTACAAAGGCATCCAGAATCAGCTCTTTGCATACCAGGATATAGCTGAACTGAGTGGTATCTAGCACCCAGCAATCTGTGGTAACCTGGCCCATTTCTGAAAGAAAAGGCAAAGCCTTCCTCAAACCAGAGGAACAATGGAATAGGCCTCAAAACCTTCATTGCATATGCCAGGAGGGTTTTCTTCTTGAAGAGGATGAGTCCCTTGGCTCATGCGTCCCATGAATGGACAGAGAACAAGCCTGAAGCCCAGAAGCAGAGGGGAAGAAAAATGTTCCAGGTCAGTAATGATGAGAGTCCCGAGACTTCCAGGAATCCAGTCAGCATGTCCTTGGTGGATGGGAAAGGGCATCAGCCAATTTCATGGGGCCCTTGGACCTGTCTTCCTAGATCCTTCACCAGCTTCTCCAAATCAGCTCCAAACAGAAACTTTCCCTTAAAGACAGTTGTGCCATTCAAGCTTTGGAAGATGTGTCCGCTTCCTATGCCAGAGTCAAATCCAATGTTGTGACACCATCAGAGCACCATCTGTGGCCCCCAAAAGTACCAGGTCATACATGACATCAGAAAGGAAGGCCGTTGTTGTTGTTAAGTGCAGTAAAGTCGGTGTCGACTCATGGCAATCCTCTGGATAGTTGTTCTAAACTGTGTTCGGTCTTCAGTCAGGTGGCTCACTGTTGACCAAGTGCCACCCATAGCTGCTGTTATTGTATCGATCCATCTCATTACTGGCCTTCCTCTTTTGTGTTGACCTTCTACCTTCCCAGGTATGATGTGTCCAAAGTATGAAAGTCAAAGTCTTGTCATCTGAGCCTCTAAGGAAAGCTTAGGTTTCATCTCCTCTAGTACTGACTGGTTTGTTCTTCAGGCAGTACATGGGATACACAGTATTCATCGCCAGCACCATAATTCAAAGATATCGACTTTCTTCCTGTCTATCTTTTTCACTGTCCAACTTTCACATCCATATGATGTTATTGAAAATGCCATAGCGTGAACAAGTCAAATCTTTGTATGGAGAGAGACATCTCTGCTTTTGAGAAACTTGTCTAGGTCTTTCATAGCCAATCTGCCAAGAGCAATGCGTCATCTGATTTCTTGACTGTTATTTCTTTCTTTAATATGTAAGACATCTTTGCAGCTTCTGACTCTCATTTCATGCACAGCTACATCAACGGTCAGACGTCCCAAGGACTTTGATCCAACCACATCATAAATGCTGGCTTTACTCGGAAATCTCTTCAGCTCCTCCCCAGTAGCCAGTTGAGTACCTTCCAACCTGAGAGTCTCATCTTTCAGCCCTATAGTGCTATTTGTTTTGTTCTGACTATCCTTTAGGTTTTCATGGCAAGATACAAAAGTAGATTGCCAGGCCTTTCTTCCATGCAGGTAATTTTAGTCTTGTTGCCGTTGTCACAGAAATGTGATCCTCCACTGCCAATGCCATCCCATTCTGCTGATGCCCAGCTGGGTGGTTTTTCTTGGTCTGGTACCTCAGCTGAAACCTGTCCATCTTGGGAGACTCTGGCAGTAGTTAAGCTACCAATAGCTTAGCCCTCAGCATCACTGATGCACAGCACGACAAGCTGCAAACCAAGTGAGGGAAGTAAGGTCATAGCCGTCTCCAAAAGAGTGGTAGTATCATCCAGTGGAAGAGACTGAATCCACTGGAGCAGCACTTGAGACGTCAGGCTGGTACATACTGACAGCTGTGGAATAGCAATTGCCATGGCGAAACCGGCTCCTCAACCATGAATCCACCTTAAAGTCCAAAAAAATCCTTTAAGGCCAATCTGCTTTCCACAGGACCCACCGTAACCTGCACATTCACCTTGGAAATGCCAAACCACTCAAAGCAGTCTTCCTCTGGGAAAGTGGAGATCTTCTTACACACTCTTAACCCTTTAGGTAGGGAGTCAGGATAGTCCCACTCCAACTGGATCATATCCTTTATCATAACTTGAAACAAAAAGATAGTAGTGTATTTTTGCACCCCTTGAAGGCGTGGCTGTATGTTCGGCTTCTGCTCCATGCTGGAAGCATCCATCAAGTTCAAGGCAGATAAGACCCTGGCAGTCAACTCCTCCTTCTGGAATAGGCAGATCACACAGGCCTCCTCACAATTTTCTGATGGCAAGAGTACTTCTACATGCATGTCAGAGCCCAGTACCTAGCCATTTGAATCCAAGTCACAGTGAAAATTTTGGACAGCTCTCAGCTGTTCCCCATCTCCAGGAGGCTCTGCATGCTGGGGCCGCTTAATCAAAGGCAATCAAACAGGGCTTCCATGTCCACCTGTCCCCATAAGAGACTGTGTCCAGGGGCACCCAGAGACCACAGGGTCTGAATTTCCAACCAGAAGGACCAAGCCTGCTACAAAAAACAAAGAATTCTGGGGAGGACAATCCAGAGTCCAGAAGCTCTCCTCTCGGAAATGACTCCCCAACACCAGGGGGGCACAGCCACCACAGATCTACTAGAGGATGATGAGCAGCTCACAGCCAGTCATTGGATCCTACAGCCGGCTGGATGTCCTTATCCATCATGCCATCTGTCACCTCCTGCCCTGAGGCAGGCAAGGCCTGACTAATCATATCCCCTGGCTGAAAGAGGGGGAGCAGGCCTTCCAGGGATGAGTCAAAAACTGCCATGCAAGAGCAGAGTCCAGAATCCAGAGATGAGGCACCTCACTTGCCACAGGTCAAACAATGTTTCCTGGAAGAAGACATAGAGAGTTAAAGCAAGTATCACAACAGCTCACGCTAAGGCTGTGGCAGCCTGAAGGCACATGGTAACTGTGCTTTCTTTGCAGTATGCATTGACTGTGCTTTAATTGTGATACATGTTAACTGTGCTTTTACTGCAATGCGCGTGTTGTTGCATTTTCATCCACAAAAGAAGATGCAAGACAACTTTGTAAAAGTAGAAAATGTGGGTATTTTTAAATATCTATTAACAAAATATTTACAAATGAACTATTTACACGGGGGGGGGTAAAAGAATGTTTCTTTTAATTACAATATCCATTAACATGAACAAACTATTTACATGGGGGGAGGGGAGCAGTGGCAAAACAAGCCAGGGGGAAGAGGATCATTGAAAGGGGGCGGTAAGCACTGGGCAATATACTCAACGTCCTCAATGAGGTGGTTGAGCATATTGCCCATGATGACTAACTGTCCCCAGATGTCTTCCAGCATGCTGTGGATCCCCTCCTGTGCCACAATAGCTGGTTGCAGCACAGAAGGGGATGACACAACATGCAGGGGCACCTTTAGATCCTGTTCCTCCTGGATTGTTGGGGCAGGGGGACTATAAAATATAACAGCCAGCCATGGGAGTGGGGTGGGGTTGGGTAGGGGTGAGGACATATGTGACAACCTGTGGCCAGGGTGAAGAAGGAAAATCAAGGATGAGGGGTGGCCAAGGGAAATGAAGGATAGGGGATTGGGAAGGGAAATCAAGGGCAGTGACATGTGGTTCAGCCGGTGGGTTGGGGCACAGGGATTGGGACTTGGGGAGGATCAGCAAGCGGGGTTGGGACACAGGAAGGTTTGACAAGGGGGTTGAGACACAGGGAGATTCAGCAAGGGGGGGGGGGTTGAAAAACAGGGAGGTTCAGCATGGGGAGTTCAGCATGGAGAGGTTCAACATGGGGGAAGGGGAGTGTGGCTGCAGCCACCAGCCCATGGCTGTGGGTGCAGAAGGCGTGGGGGACCCGGATCATCTTTGTCCTCATCTCTGCTGGACTCTGCCAAAAGAAAAGAAAAGCACATGCATTCAGGCAAAGCAGTGTGTGCAAAGTAAAACTGTACCATGCACAAAAGCTCCCAACTAATGATGCTTACCTGTTGAGATCTCCCACATGTATTGCATCCACTGAAGGAAGTGTGGATTCCTCCACAGCTCACAGGCCTTCTTCTTGAGGTCCTCAGTCTGAAAGACAAGAAGAATATAACATTTCTATCAGCAGCAGCATATGCACGGCCACACCCAAAAATAAACCACAGCCCCAAAAAAACAATAAACCACTGCATTGCTCCCCCAAAAGAGAAGCACCACTGCACTCACTTCTCGCATGAATACTGCCTCTTCTTTAAAGGCGTGGCAGAGCCTCCACCATACCCGCCTCATCAAATGGAGTTGGGCCTCTTCTCTGACCTTTGGAAGAGGCGCTTCTCATTGACAGCAGCAGCTCAATTTCATTCCAGGGTAAGTTTGGTTTACTCCTGGGATTCGGTGCTGCTGGCACACCTCCTGCATCCCCTCCTGGATGTGCACCTGCGTCAGCCATTTTTTTGGTTCCACATTCACGCACACGGAACATATGTATGCACGCATGCCATACATGCGCACTGGCTCGTCTGCGTCCAACTGGACGCCTGGTTCCACGTGTATATAAGGGTGCATGAACAGGGGACCAGACGACAAAGCATATGTATTAAGCAAAGTGGTGCTTCATTTCTATATCTCGATTAGGATGGATTGAGACAGATATGTGGCAATTAAACTCATTTATTTTATTTATTTATTTATTTTATTTATTTATTTTCATTTCTTATATACCGCACTATTTGCGATCAGCGCGGTTTACATAAAACAAGAAGGTAACCGACAATGAACAAAAGTCAGGTCATTACATTGAACAGGAACAAGTAACTTGGAAAACAGGGTAAACTATATACATATGCATAACCATGAAAGGGTAACTATATACATGTCAGAGGGAGTTATTGGGTATTGGACATGCTTAGTGGCTGGGGTTCGGGCAGTAAGTGAGATGCTTGATAAAGAGGAAATGTTTTAAGGCCTTTCTGAACTGGCTCAGGTTAGGGATCGCTCTGATTTATCATGTCAAATGGCTCCTGATACAATCACAGATCAGATTTAGCGGTGGGGAGATTGGTTGTCTTAACCTTTAATGTAAGTGGGATGTCTCTAGCTATTGTTCATAAGATTTGTCTTATACATCCCTCTACCTGCACTCCCATTGCTGCAGTTTATTTATTTATTTATTTATTACAATCTCTTATATACCGCACTATTCGACATCAGCGCAGTTTACATTAAACAAAAAGACCAGAACAACAAGCTGTTCTGTTTTTACAGAGAACAGGTGTACAAACTAGGATAACATAGGGGAACTATTTACATGTACTATCTACATACAGGCGTCATGGCAAAGCTCAATGATCTCGGATATTGCACCGAGAAAGTTGATGAGGCTATCTAGTAAGGATGGTGTAGCTACTTTCATTGGTGGCGTTAGCTAGGTGTATTGCTGACTGGGTAGTACTTGAGGAACAGGTGATATTTGAGTGCCTTCCTAGTGGTTGGGGCAAGGTACTTCAGGCCGGAAGGTCGGGGGTTCAAATCCCACTAGAGGACAGCAACCTTGGGCCGGAAGGACTGGGGTTTCTAGTCCCACAGGTGCTCCTTGTGGTCTTGGGCAAGCCACTTAACTCTCCATAGCCCATGTTCCCTGTAAAATAGTTATCTCCAAGTTATAATGCCCTGCTCAATGTAATTTCAGTTTGTTCAATGTAAACCGCACTGACGCAGAATAGCGCGGTATATAAGAGAATATAAATGAATAAAATGAATGAATGAACGTTCGATGGTAGAGCATTCCAGCATCTTGGGGTGCAAAATCTGAATGCCCTGTTTGCCATTGTCAGGGTGCATTTAGTTAAAGCCTTCAGAATTGTTAGTGTGTTTATTGATGTAGGTCTTCTGGATCTGTTAGGTGGAACGGCGTGAATGAGCTCTGTTAGTGAGGAGGATGCAAGACCATTGATGGCCTTGAAGGTCAGTAGTAAGGTCTTGAAAACAAGCCTTCCATGTATGGGGAGCCAGTGGAGCTGCTTCAGGATAGGCGTCACATGGTCGTTCCTAGAGGCTCCATGAAGGACCCTCGCTGCGGCATTCATGACGAGTTGCAGCGGGTTCAGGGTAGACTGTAGGAGGCCTTGTAAGATAGCGTTAGCATAGTCGAAGTGAGGTAAGATTAGTGCTTGGTATATTGTCCGGAAGTCCTCTGGATCTAGTAAGGAGCACAGATGCCTGAGTGTTCGGATCTTGAAGTAGATTGCTCTTACTATGTTACCTATGTGCACCTTCATATCAAGACGTTGGTCCAAAGTGACCCCAAGGTATCGTTTTGTGGATTTTGTTTGAAGATCTGCTTCCTTAACTCTTACATGGGGTGGCGGAATGAAATTGTGGTCTCTCGTGATGAAGAGCACCTCCATTTTCTTGTGTTGAATAAGGAGGTTTTGAGATTGGAGCCATTCGGAAACTGAGTCAAAGCATTTGCCCACGTGTCTGATATATATGGATGCCTGCTTTTATATTTGCTTTTCTGCATTGTTCGTGTTTAATAGGGGGTGGCGGTACTTGATATTTGCTTGGATTCCTTGCTTTGTATAAGGCTAAAACCTCACCTCTTCATGATCCACTTAGTTTCCTTAACATTACCAGTCATGCTGCCCCCCCCCTCCACCACACCATACCAGAAGCAAAAACAGAGGTCAGTAACACCCACCTCAACAACAAGTAGGCATAACAAGAAATGCTAATACAAAATGCAAAAGTCATGAATAATAGTCTTCTTCATATCTGATTACCCCTTCGTGCATCATGCCAAGCAGGGGCATGGATGTAAAGTTCCGGTAGCACATCAGGAGCTATTTCACATGGCATTCCGTGTTTCAGGGCTATGCTGTACAGCATGCAGCAAACTGCAACAGTGTCCCCAACCTTTTCAGGTGCATATTGCAATGCCCCCCCCCCCCCCAGAATAGTCCAGACAACAGAAGTGATGCTTAGGGACCCCAAAGATGCACTCTATCACACACTATGTAGCAATGTGTGCCTCATTGTAGCGCATCTCCACAAGTGTGCTCGGAGAAAGCAAAGGAGTCATCAACCAGGACTTACGCCATATCCAGCATTACCTATGTATTAATAAGAAAGAAAACAGCTTGACAATGGAACAATATACAACAGTATAACAGTATAAATAATGGATTATTTAATATGCAAAAAATGTACTGCTGTCTCCCCTCCCCCCCTCCCCCAAAGTTTCAATATGCCTATCCAACACTTACCCAGGAACCACCTTTCACCATATTTTCCTTCTTCAAAGTTATGGCCAAGTGCCGAATTAAAGTGGATAAAGGAATCATGACAGCTGCCCTGGAGCTTGGAGACCACATTCAGGATCTTCATGTGCGCGTCACTTGGACATTAATTGAGTGGAAGATTTTCCTGTTCCAGAATGCCATTTCTCTGCTGTGGGAGGTGTTAGGGCTAAATGGGTGCAGTCTAGTGCTCTGATCATGTTTGGTAGTCTAGCAATATTAAAAAAAGTCAGTGCAACAACATTCTGGAATGATCCAGTGCCCAAAAAATGTAAGGTGGCAAGTAGCTTCACCAGTCCTGGTATGGCTTGCCCATGAGCAGTGGCTGGATCAATATCATCTTTAATGTCCTCATACAACGACAAGATAGCTTGTCTACATACATGGTAGTTACGCACCACATACCTGCCTGGGAGTCCATCCAATATTGCCCGGTTTCTGAATAGATGCCATCTGTGGGGCCTCACAATGATGATGGGTGCAGAATGTACTCCTCATGCTCCTCTCTCAGGTCTCTGTTGTTCTCCCTTCTTTATCTGGTTCTTGCAAGCAGCAGAATGGCAAGAAGATGACCAGCAAAAGATATCTCATCTTCAGATCTGGCACTGACAAGAAGAGTATAATATATATGCAGACAGAACATGCTGAAAGTGAACGCTCAGATGCACAAGCCGATGACTACAGACTGCTGAAGCACTCCACCACGCGGAGAATGATGGAGGGATGTGCTAGAGTTCAACGTCACCCCTGACCAAGCATACAAATAATGATGCTCACAAAGTTTACGCCTGATTACCTAATCTTTGACAGGTTTCTCTGCATTGGGCACAGACCTCATTAACATGTTACTTGAATACGCCCAACTCATTTAAATATACACGATGTAACGTGTGTGCAGTTTTTCCAGACTTCTTACGTACGTGTTCAAATCTTTTCTACATTTGGCATGCAGATTTGAGAGCATTAAATACGTGTTATATACACGTAAACACACGTCCAAGCTGGCGTTAGCTTTTTGCATTGAGCTGTTAGATTGTATGTTCTGTGTGAATAGGGAAATACTTACTGTACCTGAATTTAACTTACCTTAAACTTCTGAGAAAGGCATGAAAGAATTCTGATTCCCTAAAAAAGATATGGGGTTGAGTATACACACATATGGAATATTGCAGCAGATAAGGATAATAAAGCCACTCTGATCTGCCCATCCTCACCTCCTTTTCAGCATTTCCAACCCTTCCCCTTCCGCAGAGAACTTCTGTAATTGTCCCATACCTTTTTGATTTCTGACTGCTCTCAGCTCCACCCCCTCTATTCAGAAGCCATTCCATGAATCCTCCACTCCATTTGTGAACAAAAATGTTCTTAGCTTACTCCTAAGCCTCTCCCTTTTGTTTAAAGTAGCTAAACAGGTAGAAAAGGCAACAGCAAAAGCTAGAAGGATGCTTGGGTGCATACGGAGAGGAATGGCTAGCAGAAAAAAGGAGGTGATAATGCCTCTGTATAAGTCTTTGGTGCGACCTCATTTGGAGAATAGTGTGCAATTCTGGAGACCGCACCTTCAAAAGGATGTGAACAGGATGGAGTCGGTGCAGAGGGTGGCTACTAAAATGATTAGTGGTCTTCATTATAAAGCATATGAGGACAGACTTAAGGATCTTAATATGTACACCTTAGAGGAAAGGTGGGATAGAGGTGATATGATTGAGATGTTTAAATACCTCCATGGCATAAATGTTCAGGGAGAGAGCCTCTTTCAATTGAAAGCAAGTTCTGCTATGAGGGGACATGGGATGAGGGTGAAGGGAGATAGATTCAGGAGTGATATGCGGAAATATTTCTTTACGGAAAGAGTAGTGGATCCATGGAATAGTCTCCCAGTGGAGGTGGTAGAGATGAGGACAGAAACTGAATTCAAAAAAGCATGGGACAAACACAGAATATCTCTAAAGGGAAAAAAGGGGACTGTTGTAGTTGTTGATATGGAAGGACAGACTAGATAGGCCATGTGGTCTTTTTCTGTCGTCATATTTCTATGTTTCTGTATTTCTATGTTCTCATTCTATGACCCCTCTTGCCTCTACAGAAAGAACATACCAAGTAGAGTAAAGTATCATGTTTCCAAAACACCCACTGTGGGCATGTTGCCATGGTATTTTTAGGTGCATTTTGCATAAGCAATAGCACTTACTGGAGAAGCTGAATTCTTTTTTGTTTTTTTCTATCTGTACACATACACAAGCACAAACCAACTTATTCACTTAGGAGCGATAAAGTTAAGGAGGCTTCCATAAACGTACGGCGTGTCTGCTGGTGAAGACCCCAACCTCCATCGGCAGAAGAGTCCACCAGGCCTTGGCTGTGGTGAAGATGATGTCTGCCCCACATTGAGGACCCTATCCCCAACTGGCTGAAGAGTGCACCAGACTACAGCTGTGGCAAAGATGATGTCTGCCCACCCTTGAAGATCCCATCCTCTGTTAAGAGTGCCTGCCCATCGTCCACCAGAAGTGTGCACACTCACACACACACAAACACACCCACCCACCCACCCAGCTCCTCACTCCCCTATGCATTCTATCACACCCACACATACCCATACCCATACACTCAGTTCCCCACTCCCCCCATGCATGCTGTCATACACACTCACTCCCAGCTCCTCTTTCCCCCACACATGCTATCACACAGACACACCAAACCACTCACTCTGCTCAATGCACACACACATGCAACACCTCACCCCCACACATGCATATGCACACATCCAGCCTTCACTTCCCACATGCACATGCACAGACTCAGCAGTGTTCTCCACACCCTATCCACCCCACACTCTATACTCTGAAGTATGCACAGAGACATGTACACATAGCCTCTCACCCTACAACACCCCACCTAGAACCTCTCACATATGTGGGCATGCAAATCCTTACCCCTCCCCACCCACCACATGTTTGCACACACAAACACCCCCAGCCTTCATCCCATCCCCATTCTCTTATACATGTACACACACACCACGAGCTCTTCACGCTATTCCTCACCCTCTTATGCATGCGCACACGCACTCAGATCCTGTCAACCCAGCCACTCCAGGCCACCACACATCCTCTGACACATGCAGACCCAGCCCCTCATCCTTGTTCATCCCACCCCACTGTCTCATACATTTTTACCCACATATACTCAGCCGCTCACGCCACCGCCATGGCGTAGTTTGACTGCTTCATTTGGGGAGAGCAAAGTTTAGGGTTACATATTTGTATATTCATTATGGTTTTCTTAAAACAAACACTAGATGGATAGGAAGTCAATATATCAAAGAAGGAGCAGAGGTTCTCATCCAGTGGCCTTGCCAAAAAAAGGAAATCAACTTATTTCCATGCTGTATAATTAAAATGCAGCAAAAATTGAACTCTAAGATTTAAAAAATACTGACACCTATAAATATACATTCTGCAAAACATAATGAAGAAGTAAGGTACTCACATGCCAAGGGACAAAAAGAAAAAAGAAATCCACGGTGCAGTTTCTAACACCAAAACATATATTTTTTAAGTACCTTCAAGTTAATGCTGATTCCTGGCAAAGCAGTAGCCCCTGATTTTCTTAGCAAGAAATGACAAGAAGTAGATAGCCAGGCCTTTTCTTCTGAGAGTAAAGTGATTTTCCCAAGGTGCCAGTGGGAATTAAACACTGATATCTTAGGTAAGAGGCTGTTGCTCCAACCACTAGGCTATTCCTCCATGTCAAAATATAGATCTATAACTAATTTTATTTTGGCATTGGTAACTGCACTATGGTTCTCTCTTTTTCTTTTTGAACATCTATTTTGCTTCCAACAAAAACCCTCCTCCAACAGTAGTTGCAGAGAAGAACTAGGACACTTCATCACAGAACCCAACATACAAGAAAAAAAATCTGATTAAGGTGTCATCTAATTAACAGCCTCTCCAATACCAGGCAGATTGTGAACTAACACAAAATCCTACAAAAGTTACTGAAGACCTATAATGCAAATCTTAAGCGATGGGACCGAATGGGATACACCCTAGAATACTGAGGGAACTCGAGGATGTTCTAGCAGCTCCACTGACTGACCTTTTCAATGCCTCCTTGGAGTTGGAAGTGGTGCCAAAGGACTGGAGAGAGGCACATGTGGTCCCTTTACACAAAAGCCGAAGTAAGGATGTGGTTGAAAACTACAGGTCAGTTAGTTTAACTGGTGGTGAGTAAATTACTGGAAGCGCTGCTGAAAGAGAAAATAGTGATGTTTCTGGAGTCCCGCAGAGTATAGGATCCAAGGCAGCATGGATTCACCAAATACAAGTCTTGTCAGACAAATCTGATTGATTTCTTTGACTGGATAACCAGGGAGTTGGACTAAAGGAGAGCCCTAGATGTGATGTATTTAGATTTCAGTAAAGCATTTGACACTGTTCCTCACAGGCAACTTAGAAGCAAACTGAGCACCCTAGGGCTGGACCTTAAAATTACTGCTTGGGTTAGAAATTGGTTAAATGGGAGGCGACAAAGGGTACAGGTAAATGGAGCTCACACTGAGGAGAAGAAGGTTACCAGTGGTGTGCCCCAGGGATCTGTCCTTGGTCCGATTCTATTATATCTTTGTTAGTAATATAGCGAAAGGGCTGTCGGGTAAGGTTTGCCTCTTTGCGGATGATACCAAACTCTGAAATAGAATAGACACCCAGGAAGGTGTAGATAACATGAGGAGGGATCTAGCTAAGCTTGAAGAATGGTCTAGAATTTGCCAGCTGGGATTTAATGTTAAAAAATTCAAGGTCATGCATTTGGGCTGCAGCAATACAAGGGAGCAATATAGTATAGGGGGTGAAGTACTTTTGTCCACTAAAAGAAGAGTGGGACCTCGGTGTGGTTGTGTCTGATGATCTTAAAGTAGCTAAATAGGTAGAAAAGGCGACAGCAAAAGCTAGAAGGATGCTTGGGTGCATAGGTAGAGGAATGGCCAGCAGAAGAAAGTCATAGTGCCTCTGTCTAAGTCTTTGGTGCGGCCTTATTTGGAGTATTGTGTGCAATTCTGGAGACCGCACCTTCAAAAGGACATAAACAGGCCGAAGTCAGTACAGAGGCTGGCTACTAAAATGGTTAGTGGTCTTCATTATAAAGCATATGAGGACAGACTTAAGGATCTTAATATGTACACCTTAGAGGAAAGGCGGAATGGAGGTGATATGATTGAGATATTTAAATACCTCCGTGGCATAAATGCAAAGGAGGAGAGCCTCTTTCGATTGAAAGCAAGCTGTGCTACAAGGGGACATGGGATGAGGGTGAAAAGGGATAGATTCAGGAGTGATATGTGGAAATATTTTTTTATGGAAATAGTAGTGGATCTGTGGCATAGTCTCCCAGTGGAGGTGATAGAGATGAGGACAGTATCTGAATTCAAAGAAGCATTGGACAAACACAGAGGATCTCTAAAGGAAAAAGGGAGACTGTTGTAGTGATTGATATGGAAGGACAGACTAGATAGGCCATGTGGTCTTTTTCTGTCACCATGTTTCTATGTTTCATAACAACACCAGCTCTAAAATTAACACAATAAAAAAACATAGCAACATCATGGCAGAAGACCGTATGGCCTATCTAGTCTGCTCTTCCATATCAAGTACTACAATAGTCCCCCTTTTAGCTTTAGAGATCCTCTGTGTTTTATCCCATGCTTTCTTGAATTCAGATACTGTCATCGTCTTTACTACCTCCACTGGGAGACTATTTCATGCATCTACCACTCTTTCCATAAAGAAATATTTCAAAATATTACTCCTGAGTCTATCCCCTTTCATCTTCATCCTATGTCCCCTCATAGCAGAACTTTCTTTCAATCGAAGGAGACTCTCCTCTTGTGCATTTATGCCACAGAGGTTTTTAAACACCTCTATCATATCTCCTGTATCCTGCCTTTCCTCTAATGTATACATATTAAGATCTTTAAGTCTGTCCCCATATGCTTTATAACAAAAACCTTTAACCATTTTAGTAGCCACGCTCTGCACTGACTCCATCCTGTTTATATCTTTTTGAAGGTGTGGTCTCCAGAATTGTCTGGAGTTGCATCTAAGTTTAGACCTGCTCCAGGCACAGATAGACATCTGAAAAGAGTTTATATAGGTTGAAATATATCCAGAGAAGAAAGCACTCCATCAACCCCAGTACTCAATACTATTTCAATGATAGCAGCAGTGGGCTTTGAACCTTGGCTTCCTTGTCCACTACTCTAATCCTTAAGCTACTCCTAGACATCCAGGTTTGGACATGCTATTCTGGGCATGTCTATGTAGACACCCCCACATATGTCCATAGTGGACATGCCCATGTTTGTGAAATCATACAGTATCTGCACCTGTACGTGCCTGCTTTATTTTTCATATGTTCTGGCTTAGACACCCCTGATTGTACTTGGACATCCCCTCTAACATTCCCCTCTATGGAGGTCTTTGTGACATGCAGATAGCAGGGTTGGATGTCCAGTTGTACATCCAACCCCTATTTAGGCCCGGCATGCCATTCTGGCTCCAACACTCCCCGCATGTACAGAGGGTTTGTGCATTGAAGCATTTCACCAGTGGGGAAAATCCGGATTCTCGATCGTGAATGGGGTGAAGAGTAGGACATCGTCCGCGTAGATAAGGCATGATATGTTGAATGAACGGATTATTTCACATATGGGTTGCATGTAAATGTTGAATAGGAGAGCGGAGAGTGAGGAGCCCTGGGGAACACTGTGTTCTTGTTGGAAAGGCTTGGAAGTTGTGGAGTCTGTTCGCACCTGCTGCCATCTGTCCATGAGATAGGATTTGCACCAACTCCAGGCTGTTCTGTTAATTCCCTTATCTTGGAGCCGTATTAGGAGTTGTTTAACAAATTCATAAATGGAGAAAGAAGTGTTGAGTGAGTTGGTCAAATTTGCAGTTTACATCAAATTATTCAAAGTCATTAAAATAGCAGAGGACTGTGAGGATATACAGAGGGGTCTTAAGATAGTAGGAATCTGGGCATCTAAATGAAAGATGAACTTTAATGTGAACTAGTACAAAGCGATGAACTTAAGGAAAAATAATCCACCTACATGTACAAAATGCTGTGATGTAAGTTAAGAATCACCAGTCAAGAAAGATATTTTGGGATCACTGTGGACAATATGAGGGTCATTCTGCACCATGAATAGCGGGGATGTATGTCCTGCCTGGGTTTACATCCCCACTATTCATCCCCCTGCCGCTTCTGGTGCAAAGGCTCCCCGTACAAACAGCATTGTTGTATGGGGAGCCTTGGACGGGGGCAGGAGGGGGCAGTCTGGAGACAGAACAAGGGTGGGGCATGGGCATGCTGTGACCCCGGACATACAGTGCTGATTCTGAGGTCGGCCCTGTATGTCTGGGCTTCGCCACATAGACAGGGGACTTATTCCACCTCGGAGAACCGCAGCACTGGGCAAGGACAAAATGGTGAGGGGGGACAGGGTGTACTTCGCAGCCCGACACTGGCCATGGGAGGCTGGATCGGGGGGTCAGGCTGCCAGGAAAGAGCAATTTGGGTTGGTAACTGGGGACCGCATCTCCGTAATGGAGCCGCAGTGCCATGGCAACAAGATGCCTTGGCATTGCTGCTCCATTACACAGCCTGGCTGAGTTAATCCAGAATCTGCTGGGCATGTGACTCATCAGAATCGGGGCCTGGCCTGCACATCCAGGCTGGTAGACCTGATTATGATCCCACAGGCATGTCTAGCCCCCACAGAATCAGAATAGGGTGCTACTGCTGTACGCTCAGATTCTAAGGACTGCACAGGGGCTGGACAACCAGACTATAAATGGCCCCTATCTTAATAGTTTTGGCCCAGTGTGCTGCAGCTTCCAAAATAATCAAATACAATCCTTGGGATTATTTAAAAAGCAATGGTGAACAAAACGGAACATATGATTATGCCTCTCTATAGGTCCATGGCATGACTGTACCTTGTCTATTCTGAGTAGTTCTGATTGCTCCATCTCAAAAAAGGATATAGTAGATCTAGGAAGGATTCAAAGAAGTATGACATAAAAGAGAAAGAGGATGGAGCATCTCCCTTATGAGGAAAGGCTAACCAGGTTAGGGCTCTGCAGTTTGGAAAAGAGACAGGGTATTCAAAGCTAGACAATAGATTTTGACAGCCAAGGTGGGTGTGAGGATATGAACAGGACTGGCCCCTAGGCGCTCGAGGAAGACCTTAAGCCTTACACACACCCTTGGCTGTCAAAATCTATTGTTTAGCTTTGAATACATTGATCTTTGCTGCCTCCCAGAAGTTGTTTCCCTAGGTGACCATCTAGTTTGCCTAAAGTTTGGCCCGCCCTGGATATGAAATAAGTTTATAAAATCAGGAATGGCTTAGAACAGTTTAATTGAGAACACTTGTCTAAACTTTAAAATAGCGCTATAGCAAGAGGACACTCCAGGAAACTGATGACCTATAGAAGGAAAAATCGTAGAAAATATTTTTTCAAACATTACATAATTAAGATGTGCAATTTGTTGCTAGAAGGCATGAAACCAACATAGTGGCATTCAAAAGAATTTTGAGCAAGGTCTTATAAATAAAGTTCATTTTTGAAAGTATCCAGGGAAACTTCGAAAAGCCATTGCTTATCCCTTGAAGTGAGCTACGAGAAATAGATCTACTTTATGGGATCTTGCAGGTACTTGTGGCCTGGACCGGCCACTATTGGAAACAGGATGCTTGGCCTTGGTCAGACTCAGCCTGACTTTTATTATCTGCACACATTTATACATATATGTAGAGACAATTGAAAAAGGGATTTTCCACCAACAAATAGGTGTTTACCCATATAGAAGGACCCTTTGAAAATTGTGTTCTCGCCTTCATGGATAAAAAGACAAGTTGTTTTCATAGTACAAGTTCTTTTCCACACAGCAAAAAGAAATATTGCTCGGTGGCAGGACAAAAAAAGTAAGCATCAGAATTTCATTTTTCAAACCGCATGCCTGCTTTGTTGCTGATTTAACCCTCATGCTCTGCCTATGAAAATTATATGGGGTAAGGGATCCCATTGCACAGTCTGTCCATCTGATTTTTAAAAGGAATTCCCCTTTCAAAATAAACTAGTGAGACTGCATCTTTTCCATAGGATCAAAAAAGTATCTTCACAATATATTTTACTTCCAGAAAAAAAAAAAGCTATGCCATCCTGCTGTTTTGATCAGTTCACACCCGTATTCAAGCAAAGTCCTAGGGTGATTCCAGTGCCCAGATAATGACTTTTTTCGTAACAGACTTCTGTTTCTCAGGTCTCTGTCCTATTTATCCTTTCTCATTTAGATTTCAAAAGTGAGTACTTCTGTTAATCGTATTCCTTTTCTCATCAGATTGACCTGTGGATGCGAAGGAAATGCAATCTTCGCACTAGTGTGCAGGAATCCATCATTCTCATGCATTTGCCTGCAAATGTCTTTCCATTTTGTTCCTGGTGGCATTGATTGCGCAGTTTCTAGATATTTCTGAGGTTGTTCTTTGTTCTTGGGGAAGAGGATAACAACAATGGAATATGCAAAATATGTTTCAAGAAAGGATAGCAGCTAGAATCCAAGAATGAATGAGGAGCAAGAGAGAACAGAATGCAAATGTTTCTCTAATGTTAACGAGGTAGAAGCTCTAGCTACCATTGCCTCGGAAGAAAAGGCTTGACAATCTACTTCCGGTCATACCTTGCCAAGAAAGCCCAGGGGGCTGCTGCGTCATCAGGAGTCAGCACTGACTTGACGGCACTTTAAAAAAAGAGGTGACAGCCCCAGCAACTACTGTGAAATAAGAGTGAGAACTAAAACATGATAAATAGCCACAGAGGGAAGAAGCCCACTGTTTGTACCTGAAAATAGCTCCTCCAGAAGCATTGGCTTCCAATCTCTGAATGTCAGCATTAGTTTATTTACAAGAAACCCGCCTCACGATGCAAGAATCATTGAAATTGTAAACAGGTCCCTATATGCACATAATATCCGCCCCAGCAGTGAGAAAAAAGGGGGGAGTGTCCAACTTAATATGGAATACTCTGACACCAACACTCCTAGCCACAAGGATAGACCATGGAGGCAGATGGGCTAAAGAAGAGATCCAAATAGGGTCAATGCAATACACACTAGCCACAGTCTATGCCCCAAATCAAGATGAACCAGGTTTCTTTGCAAAATTCACCCAGGAGCTTATAGAATCAGCTGATACTAATAATATCATCTTGGGAGGTGATTTAAATTTAATTCTAGATCCATTACTAGACCGAAACCCCTACAGAGCATAACTTAAAAACCGATCTTGTGCCCTTCTTCAATCGAGCATTGAATCCATGGGGCTAGTTGATCCCTGGCGACTTCAACATCCCAACTCCAGAGATTATACTTTTTATTCATTACCACATAAAACCCATATCCATATTGATTTCTTTTTGATCTCTAAAAAACTACTTCCTAATGTAGCATCAAGAGTTTGACAGTAGCAGATCATGCCACTATCACATTGTTGATTGATAACGGTTCCTCTGAGCAATCGCAGCAAACATGGACATTTCATAGAAAACTATTGCCAGATAAACACTTTATTGCACAGACGCGGATAGCCATTCAAAATTATTTTGCAGATAATAAACTAGAGGATACCGCACTGTGAGCCTGGTGGGCGACAATGTGAACATATATTAATACCTACTCAATACAAGCCAACAGACAGCGCAAAATGGAAATACAGGAAAGCGAGGTTCCTTACCTGTAACAGGGGTTCTCCGTAGACAGCAGGATAAATCATCCACACCTGGTGATGCCCACTGGGCGGCGCCATAGATACGGAAGTGCTCTTCAGAGCTCAGAAAGGCGAATCTTTCTGAGCATGCCCAGGTAGCCCACCTCACTGGCCCTCCCCTAGCCCGGCCAGTGTGTTCCTAGCTAGGCTTTCCGGCTAGGGTGCGAGCGAGCTTGGGCTGACCTCCTCCAGGGGAGGTGGGTGGGATTGTGTGACTGACTTATCCTGCTGTCCACGGAGAACCCCTGTTACAGGTAAGTAATCTTGCTTACTCCATGGACTATCAGGATTGTGTCAGCCACACCTGGTGCCTCCCCAGATGCACAGGTGCGTGCTGAGGTGAAGGAGGGAAGCATGAGAACAGAAGGCTATGGAGAGATTAAGTCAGGGCAATAAGTTTAATGATAATCGCCATGCGGTAGTACAGTGCTGCGCACGGCGGAGGCCATCGAGGGAAACAAGGTGCATATTAGTGCAACCCATCCAGCAGTGCAATAATATGCAGTAACATAGTGCAATAACAGTGCAACAATCAGCAATAAATAGTGTAATAATATGCAGTAACATAGTGCAACACGAACAGTGCAGATACAAGGTGAAATAGTGACAGTGCAGTAACATAATGCAGTTTTCAGTAGTGTAATACACAGTGCAACATACAGCAGTTATGACCAGGTACCATGTCAGGTTATGCCCTTTCCATGAAAGGTGCTCCGGTCTGGTGAGATGGAACCACGGGCGATGGTGCGGTCGTGGTTCCCTCCAACACGGTGGCGAGGACGGCTCTGCCCAGGGCGCAGTCCTCCTGAGACCTGAGGTCGAGGCAGTAGTGTTTTTGGAACGTGTGTGGTGAGAACCATGTGGCCGCTTTGCAGACGTCGACCAGCAGGACAGAGCGCAGGTTGGCAATGGAGGTGGCCAACACTCTGAGCTGGTGTGGGCCCACTCTTGACTGCGCCTGGGTGCCGGTTGGGTTGAGGCAGTAGAAGATGCAGGTAACCACCCAGTGGGAAAGTGTCCTTTTCGTGACGGGCTTTCCAGGCCCATCTGGGTCAAAGGACATGAACAGTTGCTCGCCCTTCCAGATGGGCTGCATTCTGTAAAGGTAGATCAGGAGACCCGGAGACAGTCCAAGGTGTGCAAGTGCCACTCTTTGGCCGATGAATGGGGCTCTGGAAAAAAGGAGGGGAGCTCGATGGACTGATTGACATGGAAGGCAGATGGTACCTTGGGTATGAATCTAGGGTTGGTCCTCAGGGACTCGCGGTCCTGATGCAGCTGCGTATATGGAGGGTGTGCCACCAGCGCTGGTCCTCCAGTCTTCATGTCAGCAGACTGGAGTGTCTCGAAGGGTTCCTGGGTTAGGCGATGGAGGACAGTGTTGAGGTCCCAGGGCGGAACCGGAGGCCTGACCAGGGGTTTTAGGTTTGTCAGCCCTTTCATGAAACGTGTGGTCAGGGGCAGTGCCGCAATAGAGCTGGCTCCGTCTGTCGGGCATGGAAAGCTGCTATCGCTGAGAGGTGGATCCAGATGGACTGGGTTTTAAGGCCGAGATTGGAGAGAGACCTGAGGTATTGTAGGACGTTGGCGACTGGACACGTGGCGACTGGATCTAAGCCACACCAGATGCTGAACCTCTTCCATTTGAGACCATAGGACTTTCTGGTGGATGGTCTCCTGGCCACCAGGACCACATCCTTTACCTCTACCGGTAGTTGGAGCGCCGAGAGATTCAACTGTTCAACCTCCAGGCAGTGAGCGCGAGGGCTTTGAGGTTGGGATACCTCGTGTTGCTCGCGTTCTGTGTTAGCAGGTCCGGTCTGAGAGGCAGGTGTTTCAGGGCCCTGTGGGCCAAGCGTAGCAAGAGTGAAAACCACATCTGATGTGGCCAGTGAGGAACCACAAGGATGGCGTGCGCCTTGTCCTGAACAATTCGCTGAAATGTTGCTGGGATGACGGTGGTCGGTGGGAAGGCATGCACCAGAGACCACTCCCCCAGCACATGTCGAATGCATCCGCTGCTAACCTCTCAATTGATGGGTGTCTTGAGCAGAACAGGGGGCACTTGGCATTCTGTTCCGTGGCAAAGAGGTCGACGTCTGGAGTTCCCCACTGCTGGAAGAGGCTGTCAGTGATCTCCGGGAGGAGAGTCCATTCGTGGGGCTGCAACTGTCTGCTCAGTTTGTCCGCCAGGGTGTTCAGATCTCCCAGGAGATAGGAAGCATGCAGCCTGCACTTGTTTTCCAAGGCCAGTGACCATATCGTCAGCTCCTCCTTGCAGAGGGAGCATGACCCGGTTCCTCCTTGTTTGTTGATGTAGAACATGGCCACCTGGTTGTCTGTCTGGATGAGGACAGATTTGTCCCACAGGTGTGGTAGAAACATCCAGAGAGTGTATCTGATAGCCCTCAGTTTGAGAAGGTTGATGTGCAATTGTCTCTCCCGTGGCGACCATGCCCCTTGGGTGCTGAACTGTAGGAGGTGCACGCCCCAACCGGTGTTGGATGCGTCCTTGGTGAGAATCACCTGGTGTTCATGTTGGTGGATGTCCTTGCCTCCTGAGAGGTTCGTTGGTACCGTCCACCAGTGTAGCTGTGCTATGACTTGAGGAGTCATCGGGATGCGGGTGGAGAGGGGCTGAGAGTGTTGGTTCCAGTGGGTGTGGAGATGCCACTGGAGCATGCGCATTTTCAACCTTGCCACAGGGAGAACTGAGGTCGTGGCCACCATGTGGCCCAGAAGGCGTAGTATGGACCACGCTGAGGAGTTCTATGCTGCATCTGAGTTGGATGCCAGAGAGGTGATGGCAAGCAGTCTGCGGTCTGGGAGGTAGGCTTTCGAATCCTGGGTGTCGATTACCGCTCCTATGAATTCCAGCCTCTGGGAAGGCATAAGGTGTGATTTGTCGTAGTTGATGACAAAGCCCAATGTGGAAATCAGGGCCGTGGTTCTCTGCAGGTACTCTTGCAGCTCCAGAGCCGAGGGTGCTATGAGGAGCCAGTCGTCCAGGTAGGGAAAGATGGCGATGTTTTGTTTGTGGAGGTGTGCTGCTGCAATGGCCACGCACTTTGTGAAGATGCGTGGTGCTGGCGACAGCCTGAAGGGAAGGACTCTGTATTGGTAGTGTTGTCCCAGCACGTGGAAGCAGAGGTACTTCCTGTGTGATTTGTGAATGCGAATGTGTGTGTAGGCTTCCTGTAGATCCAGGGAAACCATCCAGTCACCGGCTTGAATCAGAGGGAGGATGGAGTTGAGACTTCTTCAGCCTGCACAGATCTAAGATGGGGCGTACTCTGCCCGATCTCTTGGGAATGAGGAAGTATCTGGAGTAGAATCCAGAGTTGATCTTGGTTGATGGCACCTCCTCTATAGCATGGGAGGTCAGCAGGTGCATCAGCTCTGCGGCCATGGCCAGTTGCAGGTGGGGAGGGGTCTCGCAGATCAGTTTGTTGCACTGGCAAGGTGGTACAAAGAACCATATGCGGTATCCCTCTCAAATGATGCGTAGGACCCAGGAATCCGAGGTGATCTTCTCCCATTCCTGTAGAAATCGCGTCAGGCACCCCCCAATCTGGGTTTGTGCCTGCAATTGCCTGTCAAAAGGAGGGGACACCTTTCTTTGTTGGTGCGTTGTTCTTCTTTTGCTTACATTCCCTCTGGGACTGGCGTTGGTGAGAGGGTCCATGGTAAGAGTTGATCTTGTATCTGGGACCTTGCCATTTTCAGTTAGAAGGATATCTTTTGTTGGAACTGTAGTAAGGTTTCCGTTGATAGTTGGCTTTTTGGATGCCACTGTTGCATTCAAAGCCGTCCTCCGCCAAGGTTTGCAGTGTAGTGCAGTGCTCCTTCAGGTCATTTACTGTGTCTGTGACTTTTTCTCCAAAGAGCGACGCACCCGTACAGGGTGCATCTGCAATCCTGTCATGGGTGTCATCGCGCAGTCTGGACGCTCTTAGCCATGCCCACCACCTGGCGGAGATTGCCATGCCTGCGGTCCTCACCGACGTGTCGAAGGTGTCAAAGGCTGTACTTGCCAGATGTTTGTTGCATTCAGTCATATCTGCAAGAGCGTTAGAGATCGATGCCTGTGACTCCTTAGGGAGGGATGTGATGGCATTTTTGATGCTTGCCATACAGGCGTCCTGTAAGAGGATGTGTTGGAACTGGTGTGCCACAATCCTCATGCTGAGCATGGCTCCTTGGAAGACCTTCTTCCCGATGTCGTCGAGGAGCTTGTGGTCACGACCAGTTGGTTGTTGGCATGAATGCGCAAGGATTTGACCCTCTTGAGAGCTGAGGACACAACAATAGATTGGTGTGTCAGTTGGGGGTTTTGTGAACCCTGGTATAGGTTGTACTTGGTACTTGGCATCAAGTCTTCTGGAGAATGGGCGGCCAGAAGCAGGGGTCTGCCACAGTCTCAAGTGGTTGTCCCCATAGTGTTCGATGTATTGGCAGTGCGAACAAGGGTTTAGGAGTTGCGAGGTACTTCAGAACCTCTGGTACTGGCTCATCCGTATTGTCGGGTGCCATCAGGACCAAAGTGGTAGCTACTTTCCTCAGGAACTTGGGGTATGTAAGGTCCTCCGGAGGCGGCAGATGGCCTTCCGGTTCAGGGGAGTGTCTGTTCCCTGAGGTGGTATGTTCGTTGGATGCAGATCCCACAATGGCAGCTTCAATGTCGTGCTCCTCCGTGGTGCTATCCGGGGACGGATTGTCCGGGGATCGCGGAGTCGGCGTGGAAGGCTGGGCGAAATCCAGTAAGCCTCATGCAGGGGATCCAGAGTAAGATCTGGTAGTCAAGATCGCTGAAGGTAGTGGAGCCATAGAAGTACTTTTGTCCACTAAAGAAGAGCGGGACCTAGGCATGGTTGTGTCTGATGATCTTAAAGTAACTAAACAGGTAGAAAAGGCGATGGCAAAAGCTAGAAGGATGCTTGGGTGCATACGGAGAGGAATGGCTAGCAGAAAAAAGGAGGTGATAATGCCTCTGTATAAGTCTTTGATGCAACCTCATTTGGAGTATAGTGTGCAATTCTGGAGACCACACCTTCAAAAGGATGTGAACAGGATGGAGTCGGTGCAGAGGGTGGCTACTAAAATGATTAGTGGTCTTCATTATAAAGCATATGAGGACAGACTGAAGGATCTTAATATGTACACCTTAGAGGAAAGGCGGGATAGAGGTGATTGCGTGATTGGAGGCAAGGTAATCTTTTAATGTGTGCCCTCTTGACTTCCAGGCCCTTGGAGACATCCTGCGCAATGAGTGCAGTCTTCCACGTTGTGGTCGGGTCCCAAGCAGCGCACACAGATGTCGTGGGTGTCTGTGCTGCTCATTTTCTCTTGCAGTGTGGGCATTTTTTGAAGCCAGGTTTAGGCTTTGTTGATCTTGATGTGATCTTGATTAGATTGCAAAGAGCAGAGTCCATTTTGCTGGCAAGGCGGAAGGAAACACACTGGCCAGGCTAGGGGCGGGCCGGTGAGATGGGCTACCTGGGCATGTTCAGAAAGGTTCTGGAGAGCACTTCCATATCTATGGCGCCACCCGGAGGACATTACCAAGTGTGGGTGACGCAATCCTGCTAGTCCATGGAGAACTGGATACCCAAATAAAGGCAGGAAAAGGTCTCTTAGTGAGAGGGAGTGACCTCATTATACTAACATGTCTTCAAAAACTACGCTATCAATATAATAAGATTCTCAATGGAGAAGCCCAACAACAACTTTGCACACAACAAAGCCGATATTATCATGAAAACAATAGGACAGGTCGACTACTTGAGAACTCACTAAAAACAAAAAAATACACAGCACGAATAGATTCACTTCAAAATGAGAATGGTGCTAACCAAAGACGAACCTATACTGGAGAGATGCAGGCAATTATATAGTGCTTTATATCAGTCAGAGATAACTTGGAGTCAATCCGTATTCTCTAACCTGGCTGCAGGAATATAGAAGCCAGTACTTGCAAAATCACAATCACAATCATTGGAGACAAATATCAAAAGTAAAGAAATACAGACAGCCATTACACAACTAGTGATCGGCAAAGCATCAGGCCCGGATGGGCTTCCATTAGAATTTTATAGACAGTTCCAAACAGAGCTACTCTATCCATTGCAAACATACTATAATGGCTTAGGCAAAGAGCCACTAAGGGTAGGGGCACTTGCGGAGGCCATTATTGTGATCCATCCCAAACCGGATCATGAAAAACAAAAGATAGAAAACTATAGACCAATATCTCTCTTAAATATAGATTACAAAATCTATGCCAAAATACTAGCCATGAGACTAATTGGAATGCTTCCTATCTTAATCCATTCAGACCAATGTGGCTTTATGCCAGAGAGATCCACGTCGGATAATGGATACCTACTAGCACAAGTGATAATTCTGGTACAAGAATCAGAATACCCTATCACTGGTCTTGCGCTAGATGCAGAAAAGGCCTTAAGTGTTAAAATGGTTTGGTCTGGGAGAGGAATTCATTAATAGAGACCGTTTTCTATATGAGGCCCCCCTTTGTACATATATTAGCAAACTTCTCAATGTCTGCCCCTTTTTGGCTACATTGGGGAACAAGGCAGGGATGTCCCCTCTCCCCACTACTTTTTAACCTAGCCCTAGATCCAATAGCACTAGCAATCCGTCAATCTAAAGACATACGGGGAATAGAAGTATTGGAACAGTCATTAAAATATCAGCCTATTCAGATGACCTCCTCCTATTTGTTCAACCATGCTCAATTACTGCTATACTAACAATACTAGAGAAATATTCCACTATATCAGGATCTAAAATAAATCTTATCAAAACAATTGTGATACCATTAAATAAGCATGTTCAACCCACACTCCTACAAGAGCTACCATTCCAATATACAGACTCCTCTTTTAAATATCTGGAAGTGATGTATTGGCCTACAATGCGAGAAACAATGCAGCAAAACATGATTATCTGCAAAAAAACGTATACACACACGCACACTAACAAATGGTCTCTCCTATTTCTCACATGGTGGGGCCCATTGGAAACCATTAAAATGATAATGGTTCCTAAGATAAACTATATTCTTAGTATGATTCCACTCCTCTTCCTATATTCCTTCTATAAATCACTAGAGAAACTACTGACAATCTTTTTATGGTGTGGGAAACTTCCCCGAATAGCTACCTGGAAACTCAGTCTCCCCAAAAACAAGGATGGGGTCCATTTTCCTGACTTCTACTGGACCCACATTGTCTCATTGGCAAAGCAGGGGATGGCATGGATCAAAGGAGAACCGGAGGAAGAAACCCCTAGGTGGACTCAATTAGAGAAGGCACTGGTCTTTCCGATTCCAATGCCGCTACTGTTAGGTATGACTTGGACCTCATATCAGATTATTCAGGCTACACAGAAAGCACTCCAAAGAAAGTGAACCAAATAAAGAATGCCAAAAAATTTGTGGAAGGAATGTCCATATGGAACCACACATCTTTAAAAATAAACAACACATCTATTAGCTGGCAATTATGGCAAAGACATGGTATCTGGACACTGGGACAACTGATAGATCATAATGAATATAAATCCTTCAATATGCTACAAGAATTTGGCCTACCAGATAAATGTCTATACCAATGGTATCAGCTGAGACACTGTCTGAGCAAAGCTGGATTTTTCCCTTCACATCTTCAGCAAGGATGGCCACTGCGACAAACGATGCAAGAGCTACAGAACTCTAAAGGACTAATATCTAAATTCATTGCCATCCTCTGAGCAGGGAACACTCTTAAATGCACGGGAACAGAGGGGCTATGGGCTGAGGAGGTGGGAACCCAATAAATACAAAGGTGTGGGAACTGTTTTGTGGATCACAGATTAGAATTACACATGTGGCTTCGTTCACCCAAACCCTATACTTAACTCCTCTGACAGTATCAAAATGGAAACCTCAGACTGGTAGCAAGTGCTGGTCATGTCTCTCTTATATAGGAACCTTATCCCATATGATTTTCTACTGACCCCACGTCAAAATATACTGGCTAGGGACAGGTTATCTGAATATGCAAAATACAGGAAACACTTATTGTACAATTGTATACAAATTTCTAGCTGGGATATCCTCACTAGAAAAAGAAGATCACCAAATACTTGACCTAATGTTCAGTTTGACCTTCCATTATTGTGATTCAACCAATAAATTGGTCACTTTCAGAGTGAAAAATGTCAAAATGTTTTATAAATACACTCCACATATACCAAACCTTACTATGATTGATTCATAGATATGGATCTTATGTAATCATCAATTTAAATGTGAACGGGAGATCTCAGACATATCAGGGATGCCTCAGATTTTGTTGCTTTGAACAGTTTCTCTGTATAAGTTAAGTTTGCACATGATCTGATTTTTTGCCTAAAAAATTGCTGATAAGGGAGGTCATTGATGCAATAGGGCAATTTTGAGTGGGCATTTTAATGCCTAAATTATGCCTGATATGTCTGAGACCTCCCGTTCACATTTAAATTGATGATTACATAAGATCCATATCTATGAATCAATCATAGTAAGGTTTGGTATATGTGGAGTGTATTTATAGAAACTAATGATCAGTTTGGCATTGAAAATGATAGTTATACACTGAAAGACTTCACTATGTTATCAACGGATCATTGGTGGAACTTATTATATCCAATATTCAACTGCTAACCAGATATTGAAAACCTGCTAAAGTTAGGACAGCTATTCAGTTGACATAACTTTACCCAGTTCAGGTATCTGGTTAGTGGCTAAATATCGCTCAACTGGATGGTGACCATCACTGCCCTGATCTATCCTCAGACTTCCCCGGTTTTAACTGGACACTTTTTTGGTGGTCTGTGGGGATATTCAGCAGCACAAACTGGTTAGTTCCTCTGAATATTGCACTGACCACATTTTAACTGGTTAGCAAGTCTGCTAACCAGCTAAAACACTTTGAAAATGCCCCCTTACAATCGTAAACAATAGTACAAATACAATAAAATACAGTAATAAAATCTCCAACATAAAACAGCAGTAAAATTCTACAACTGCTTAGATACCCAAGATAAAATACGATGCCTCTCCAACACTCACCAACCTTCTAGATCACTACTAAAAGGTCTTAGTGAACTAAACAAAAACCATGCACTCCTCCTTGACATGTAACTCACAGGGAGTGCCTTTCACCATACAGAAGCCAGTACTAAAAATGTTTTTCCCCTTATTTAAGAGAATCAAAACAGGTACAATAAAGGCACACTTAAAAGTTACTCAATGTGCAACTACAAGGCCAGGCAGGAATATAGTTAACCACCTTTACCTGTAGGTGAACTGGGCCCTGACCTGAATGAAGCCTAAACACAAGTGAAAAGCTTTGAAATTGTATCCTAAATGACACCAAAAGCCAGCAAAGATGCCTCAACATTGGGAATAGATGGTTATGAACCTTCAAATCACTGATGATCCATACAGCCATATTCTACATTAACTGCAAGTAGTGCATTGCTGTTTGGAAAATCCCTATTAGAATACCACCGTAATTGTCCTAGTATGATATAACCCAAGAACGAGCCAATGTCTGTAAATCAATGGAAGATAAATAAGGGCACAACTGCCAAATCACTCTTAAGTATCTAAAAGAACTCTGCACAGTCTTAGAGATATGATCTTTAAATCTCAGCTTTGAACTGAGCCAAACACTCAAATCCCATGCTAAAAAACAAATCAGAATCTGAGATTCTGCTACTGTCCCACACTGGAAGCTCATAAATAAACTGAGCAGGTTAAGAGTGGGGCCAAAGGTGGTAAATTGGATTAGTAACTTGTTGAAATATCAAGTGTAGAGAGATAGATCTGAGAGTCATCAGCATAAAAATGGTACTGAATTCACTTTAGAAGGCCATTCCTCTAGAAGGATATAGATAGAGTGAAGGTAGTCCAGAGAAAGACTACCACAGTGGTGCAGGCTCTACACCAACAGTCCTATGAGATAAGATTTAAGGCTTTAAATATGTATACCAATGGCATGGCTAGGACTGAATGCACTCTGGGCAAAGAAATTTAGATGGGCGCCTATAACACTATGTTGTCCAAGGTAGTAGGGGCCAGGTTGCCCCCTTCAGAAATCTGCTCGTGGAGTGGGAGAAATGGTATGAGTAAACTGAGAGAGTGTCTGGAGGAGGCAATGTGAGGGTGGATATTGAAGTGTGTGGTGTGTGAGTGGGTCAGCCAAGAACAAGTATGATGTCAGGGGTAGAAAGGATGTATGGGGGATGTGCAGGGGGTATCTGGATATCTGCTATGGATGAGATTCTGAGGTGGGGACTTCTGTATTTAAAAGTACAGTGGAGGTATGATTTGTGTGGGAGTATGCACACATGGGAGATATCAGTTGTAGTCCAGATATCGGGGGCAGTGTGTTGCAGGGGGTATCTGAGGAAGATGAATGTGTATGTCAAGGATCAAGGAGAAGTGTGTCAGATGCATAGTGAGGGGGTAAGTAGGGGAGGTATGGGTAAGTGGCACTGAAGGGAGATGTCTAAGGTGTGTGCAATTGAGAGTACAGAGGAGCAAGACAAGAGGTATCAGGTACAAAGCAAGGGTGTTAGTGGGTGGGGTCTGGGGCAGTGGCATGGGGCGTTATCTGAGACGGATGTCTAATGATAGTGTTGTTGGTGCAGTAGAGGGTTCAGAGGAACAGCCTCCTCTCTCCCATTCTCCATCCACAGATAAGGCCTGCATCAGAGATTAAGTCCCCCCCCCCCCCCATCAAAGATAAAGCCAGTCAGGTGCACCAGAAGATCAGTGCAAACATACATCCTTCTGGGAGTGTTGCTGTAGTACCTCTGATCTTCTTCCTCCTTCCAGCCAAGAAAGCAAAGAAATGGAGAACAAAATCAAGGATATTATGTTGCCTCTGTATTGCTCACTACTGAACCTTGAATACTGTGTGCAACTGTACTTGCCATATCTATAAAAAGGATATAATGGAATTAGAAAAGGCACAGAGAAGAGCGAGCAAAATGATAAAAGGGATGGAAGGATACCCCTACAAGGAAATGCTTAAAAGGTTAGGAATCTTCAACTTGGAAAAGAGATGACTGAGGGGGATATGATAGAGGTCTATAAAATAAGTGGACCAAGTACACATAGAAAGACCAGAGGACGTGCAATGAAGGTACAATGTAGCACTTTTAAGACTAATTGGAGAAAATATTTCTTACTACTACTGCTGTTCATTTATATAGTGCTACAGGGCATATACAGCACTGTACAGGTACATGTGAACAATGGTCCCTGCTTTTGAGAGCTTACAATCTAGTAAAGATAGACAAGATAGTTCAGAGACAAATACAAGATCACATTGATTCCAATGCACCACTGGATCCATGCCAGCATGGATTTAGAGAATCTCACGGGGTTGAGACCCTTCTTACCACACTCTTCAGCAGCATAATATCAGGCATCGACAATACCCGCCAAGGCTTTGTCCTTGTCTTCCTTGACATCGCGGCAGCGTTTGATTCCGTTAGCCATGAGCGCCTCCTAGAACGCCTCAAAGAAAAAGGAATCTCCGGTAAAGCACTCGAGTGGTGCAGGTCCTACCTCTCGGACAGATGGCAGCAAGTAAGATCCAGAAACACATCATCAGAACCATTCCACCAAAGCCGAGGTGTCCCACAAGGATCCTCCCTCTCCGCCTTACTATTCAATATATACATGCAACCTCTCTGCAACCTGATCCGGTCTTTCAACATCAACTGCATGATATACGCAGATGATGTGCTATTATACACACCTTTTGCAACAGAAAACCCAGACCTCGAACCAATAACATGCTGCATAAACGAAATATCCAATTGGCTACAATCCCAAAACCTCCGGATTCAACACAAGACGGAGGTGATGTTCATTACAAGGAACCGTAACTTCACTGCCCCGACAGTACTGAAAGTGAAGGAAGCAGACCTCCAGACCAAATCAGCGATCAGATACCTCGGCATCACACTAGACCAGAACCTAAATATGCAGGCTCATATAAGTAACACTGTAAGGGCAGTATATCATAAAATTAGATCCCTTAGATACCTAAGATCTCTGCTGGAGCCAGATGATTTCAGGACTATCTATCAGGCACTAATTATCCCGCATTTCGATTATGCAAATGCAATACTTCAAGGTCTCCCCCAAACCACCCTAAACCCACTGCAAATGGCAATGAACACCGCAGCAAGAGTACTGCACGGAGCATCCAGGAAAGACCATGTCACACCTATAATGAAACAACTCCATTGGCTCCCGATTCAAGGTAGAATTACATTCAAGACCTTGCTGCTCACCTTCAAAGCCACCAAAGGTCTCTCGTCAACTTCACTAACTGAGCTAATCCAGATGACACCCCACAACAGAGACAGAAGGTCAGTAGCTCAAAACACCTTGATAGTCCCAAGATCTATAACTCAATGCACCAAGTCAACATCCAGCAGGACTTTCAAACTTTATGCACCAGTGATCTGGAATAACCTCCCTCACAACATCAGATCAATCCCGGACATATTCCAATTCAGGAAGGCCGTGAAACACTACCTCTTCCTCATACATTACCCTGAAACCAATAGAAACTCAGCACCATTTGCCGAAACCACCCAAATCACCACTGTCTAAAACCATACAAACACATGATCAGCCTACAAATTGTATATATTGTATATATTGTGGTTGTACATAGTTACCCTGTTAGCCAAGTTGAATATCCTGTTCATATGTAAACACAAAGTACTATTGGAAATGTGTATGTTCACTGTTTATTGTAAACCGCGCTGATGCTGAATAGCGCGGTATAAAAGAGACTTTAAATAAATAAATAAATAAATAAAACAGCTGAGGACAAGGATATATCTAGGGAATGGTAAGGAGAAACACATAGGAGACTAAGCAGATCAGGATCTAAAAGCACCACAAAGAGGTGGGGTTTTTTAGCGTGGATTTGAAAAGGGCCAGAGATCGAGCCTGACAAACAAACTCAGATAGTTTGTTCCAAGCATAAGGAGCAGCAAGGTGAAAGGATTGAAGTCTGGAGTTGGTAGTGGAAGAAAAGTACACAGTCAGAAGCAATCCGCCAGAAAAGCGGCGTTCACAAGGAGGGGTATAGAGAGAGACAAGAGAGGAAAGGTAGTAAGGAGCAACAGAATGAGGGCATTTATAAGTCAATAGGAGAAGTTTGAACTGGATACAGAAACATATGAGGAGCCAATGAAGCGACTTGAGAAAAGGGGTTATATAAGCATATTGGGGCTGGCGAAAGATTAGTCGCACAGTTGAGTTTTGAACAGATTGAAGGGAGACCAGCAAGGAGGAGGTTGAAATAGTCTAGATGGGAAGTGACTAAAGAGTGGATAAGCATCTTAGTACTGTGTTTAGAAAGGAAGGGGCAAATTTTGCTGATGTTATAGAAAAAGAAATGACAGATTTTAGCTATCAGTTGGATATGTGTGGAGAAGGAGAGAGGAGTCAAAGATGACCCCAAGGTTGTAAGCCGAGGAAACAGGGAGTAGTAGAGCATTATTTACAGAGATTGAGAAAGGAGGAAGGGGGGTGGTGGGTTTTGGGGGGAAAATAAGAAGCTCGGTTTTGGCCATGTTCAATTTCAAATAGCTATGAGACATCTAGGTAGCAATGTCAGATAGGCAGGCAGAGATCCGGGCCTGGATTGCCGGAGAGATATCAGGTATAGAGAGGTAGATCTGAGAGTCATCATCATAAAAATGGTACTGAAAATCAAGGGAGATGAGTGAACCAAGGGACTAGGTATAGAGAGAGAAAAGGAATGGGCCCTTGGGATTCACCAACTGAGAGTGGAAGAGAAGTAGAGGAGGATCCAACAGAACAAACACTTAAAGTGCAATGGCAGAAATAAGAAGAGAACCAGGATAGCACAGAGCCCTTAAAGCCAAGTGAGGACAAGGTGTCGAGGAGAAGGTGGTGGTCAACAGTATCAAAAGCAGCAGATAAGTCAAGAAGGATGAGGATTGAGTAAAGGACCTTGGAGTTTGCCAAGAACAGGTTGTTGGGGACCTTGGTAAGAGCCCTTTCAGTTAAATGTAAAGGATCCAGTGGATCCAGAAGGGCTTGAGAGGAGACAAAATCAAAGCAACAGAGGTGAACTGCATGTTCAAGTAGTTTAGAAATGAAGGGGAGAAGGGAAATGAATTGATAATTAGGACAGGTAGGGTCTAGTGAAGGTTTCTTGAGGAGAGGTATGACCACAGCATGCTTGAAGGCTGCAGGGACAGTTGACTCTGAAATTTGTTACTGGAGGATGTAGTAAAAGCTGGTAGTGTAGCTGGGTTTAAAAGATATTCGGGCAAGTTTCTGGAGGAAAAGTCCATAAACTACTATTAAGTGGACTGGGAAAATCCACTGCTTCCCTCTGGGATAAGCAGCATGGAATCCATCTATCTTTTGGAAACCTGAAGGTACTTGTGGCCTGGAATTGTCACTGTTGGAAATAGCATATTGGGTTCGATGAGCCTTTGGTCTGATCCAGTAAGGCATATCTTATGTCTTTATCTCCCTTGCATCCCTGATGGAGTCGGGTAGTAGCAAAAGCCCTTAAGCATGCCTTCTTTCTCTTTGCCATGCAGATCCAAGTCTTGTGGTAGGAGCTGTAAGATCTTATTGTGATAATAGACTCTGCGCCAGAGAGAGAAAGGTTGCACTTAAGCTACTGCCTGGCTCCATTGAGGGTGGGGGTGAATCATGGGAGGAAGAAGAGAATCAAAAGCAGCACATCAGCAAGATCTTATTGTGATAATAGACTCTGCGCCACAGAGAGAAAGGTTGCACTTAAGCTACTGCCTGGCTCCACTGAGGGTGGGGGTGAATCATGGGAGGAAGAAAAGAATCAAAAGCAGCACATCAGCACTTCCTGAAGTAAGTACAGTATCCTGGCAATATCAGAATAACACCTCAAATGTTGATCTAACGAGTTCCTCTCAATGACAAGCGATCCCTTCTGCTGTGCTGCCCCTGGTTTTGCTGGACTAGCCACTGAAGTATACCATAGCGGAGACGAGAGAGAAAGGGCTATGGTAGGGCCATTTAAATAACTCAGAGACCTTACCCTGAAAGAACCAGGGAGGGTGGTTGTGAAACTACATGAGCACCTCGGATTTTTTTATTATTTGCCATTCAGAACCTAGGGTTAGTGTATGAGTGAAGGTTGTGAGGATAAGCAGCTCAGACACTGGGGAGTGAAGATGATAGAAGCAGGAAGAAATCTGGGGTACCAGTCCCTTGGCAAGCACACATGGGTGATGCACAGCAATTTGTCCTGAAAATATTCAGTTTCACTAATTATGATGCCAAGGGGACCAACCTGAGGTAATGATCGCAGGCCATTAATCACACACGAGAGAAACAGATACCAGAGGATTTTTGGAAAATTATTTGCATTGACCTATAGTCTAATGCAAAAAGAAGGGAAAGAAAATAATATGAGTAAAAAAAAAGCACCTTTCCCTGCATGAAAACTGGATTTAAACTAAGGTGACATGATTCAGCACTGTCTTTACAATATGCATTGAAAGCATACCAACAAGAAAAACTAAAATCCTCTTAGGTCAAGTAGCCAGATTACAAATTACTATAAGGAGGACTGTGAGGAGGATAAAACTGAGAGCCTCTATGCAAGCTTTAGTTTTTCATAGCTGCAGAGTATGGAAATGCAATTCCAATCTGTGCCTTTGAGTCAATGCTAACTCCTGGCGACCCAGCACCTCCAGAATATGGAAAATGAGCAGAAATCGACAGTTTAGATCTCAGTTTTCCACTGCATTCCTCAGGGTCGAAGATTCTATAGGGGATTTAGTGGAAAGAATTCATGCGTTTAGTCTGCAGCAGGCAGATGAATTGAGAGAAGCTAATTTGGTTCCCTCAGTGTTCCACAGGCAAATGATTTTTTTCACCATTCCTTTCCATTCTACGGGCTAGATTTGCAAACCAGTGTTAATGCTTTAGTGCACATTACTGCACTGTAACATGCGTCATTGTTATTTAACATGCTATTTAACAAGATGTGTGGAGGAGCAGCCTAGTAACCAGGAGACCAGGGTTCAACTCCCACTGGCATTACATGTGACCTTGGGCAAGTCAATGGAGCATCCCTCCATCCATTGCCTCAGCAGCTGGGTCACCAGGAGTCAGAATTGACTTCACGGCATACACTATTTAACAAGCTCCAGTACTGCCAATGAGGCCGAGTCGCCACTAACTTGTATTACAAAGCAATAGTATGCATCGAAATGCATTAATGCAGATTAGTAAATCTAGCGGCAAAACTAATTCAGTCTTTTGGGGTGAAATATTTGTTTTATATCTCCACTTTAGAAAACTTAGCAGATTATATAGAAGACTGAAGGTGATGGTAAATGGAGCTCACTCGGAGGAAGGGAAGGTGATTAGCGGGGTGCCCCAGGGTTCGGTCCTGGGCCCGGCACTGTTCAATGTATTTGTGAGTGATATTGCTGAAAGACTGAATGGAAAGGTCTGTCTTTTTGCAGATGACACGAAAATTTGCAACAGAGTGGACTCCCCCGAGGGAGTCCTTAACATAAGAAAAGATCTACAAAAGCTGGAAGAATGGTCAAATGCTTTGCAATTAAGATTTAATGCAAAGAAGTGCAGAGTCATGCACTTAGGTAGCAGAAACCCAAGAGAAATGTACACGATAAGGGTCAAGAGGTTGGTGTGCACGGATCAGGAGAAAGACCTTGGTGTGATTATTTCTGTAGATCTCAAGGTGTCAAAACAGTGCAACAAGGCGGTGGCAAAAGCCAGGAGGATGTTGGGCTGCATACGAAGGGGAATTACCAGCAAAAAGAAAGAGGTTCTAATACCACTGTATAAGTCACTGGTGAGGCCTCACTTGGAATACTGTGTTCAGTTTTGGAGACTGTATCTTGGAAAGGATGTAAAAAGAATGGAATCTGTTCAGAGGAAGGCGAACAAAATGATTTGGAGCCTGCGTCAGAAGCCTTATGAGAAGAGACTTGAAGACCTAAATATGTACACTTTGGAGAAGAGGAGGGATAGGGGAGATATGATTCAGACCTTTAAATACTTAAGGAGAAATAATGAACAAACAAACCTCTTCCAAAGACGGGGAAGCTGTAAAACGAGAGGGCATAACATGAAGCTGCAAGGTGGAAAATTGAAAGGCAATATCAGGAAATACTTTTTCATTGAGAGGGTGGTGAATGCTTGTAATGCCCTCCCGATGGAGGTGGTGGGGGCAAGTACGGTGACAGATTTCAAAATGGCATGGGACAGACACAACAGATCCATTTATAGCAACAGAATAAAATCAAAATAAACTGAACCATCTAACTTCTCAACAAATAGGGGTGTCCTGCATGGAGCGGTGGGTTCAGGGCCGGCCCGTCCATTGAGCAAGAATGTTTTTTGCACAGGGCCCTGCGTTTCAGGGGGCCCCGCGCAAAGAACATTCTGCTTAAAAGTAAATTTTACATTTATTTTTTTAAAAGCTGTCTGCTGCCGGCCTGCCGCTGCCACCGTGGCAGATTCGAGTGTCCCGCGGGGCCCCCCCCCCTGCCCGGCAGAGCCTCCCCTCCCTGCATCAGCTCCCTCTCCGCAGTCGAAACCAGCTTTCAGAGCGCGAAGGGAGAGTTTCCCTTTCGCGGCTCTGTTAAGACCGCAGGGGCTGATGGGAACTTTCCCATCAGCACCCGCGGGCTTAACAGAGCCGCGAGGGAGAAACTCTCCCTTCGCGCTCTGAAAGCCAGTTTCGACTGCGGAGAGGGAGCTGATGCAGGGAGGGCAGGCTCTGCCAGGCAGGAGGGGCCCGCGGGACACTCGAATCTGCTGCAGCGGCAGCGGCAGGCCAGCAGCAGACAGCTTTTTTATTATTTTAAATTTTCCCTAGGCTGGGGGGGGAGAAGTGGGGGGGTTAGGGCTGGAAATGGGCTAATGGGGTTAAGACTGGAAGGTGGCTGATGGGTGGTTAGGACTGGTAATGGGCTATGGGGGGGCTAAGTCTGGAAATGGGCTGATGGGATTAGGGCTGGAAGTGGGCTGATGGGGATTAGGACTGGTAATGGGCTATGGGGCGCTTAAACTGAAAATTGGGTGATGGGGTTAGGACGAAATGGGTTGATTGGATTAGGACTGGGAGTGGGCTGATGGGGGGTTAGGACTGGTAATGGGCTATGGGGGGCCTTAGACTTAAAATTGGGTGATGGGGGTTAGGACTGGAAATGGGCTGATGGGATTAGGACTGGGAGTGGGCTGATGGGGGTTTAGGGCAGGTAATAGGCTATGGGAGGGCTAGGACTGGTAATGGGTTGGGGGGTTGCTAGGACTGGAAATGGGCTGAGTGGAAGCGAAGGCTTGAACTGCAAATAGCTGATGGGGACGGGGGCTTGGAATGGAAATGGGCTGAGGGGTAGGGGGTCCTTGAACTGCAAATAGCTGATGGGGAGGGGGCTTGGAATGGAAATGGGCTGAGTGGAAGGGGAGCTTGAACTGCAAATAGCTGATGGGGAGGGGGATTGGAATGGAAATGGGCTGTGAGGGGAGGGAGCTAGGACAGGAAATGGGCTGATGAAGGGGCTAGGATAGGACTGGGAATTGGGTGTTGGGGGGAGCTAAGATTGGAAATGGGCTGTGGTGGGGGCTTGAATTGAAATGGATTCATGAAGGGGCTGGAACTGGAAGTAGGCTCATGGGGGGCTTGGATTGGAAATGGGCTGAGTGGAGGGGAGCTAGGATTTGACATGGGCTGATGGTGGGGCTAGGAAAGGACTAGAAATGGGGTGATGGGAGGCTGGTATTGGAAATGAGCTGATGGAGGGACTCGGATAGGACTGGAAATGGATGGGGGTGCTAGGACTGGAAATGGGCTGATTGGGGGGGCTAGGACTGGAAATGGGCTGATGCAGGGACTAGAAGGGAGCGGATACTGGGTGGGGCTAGAACTAGAAAGGAGCTGATGTTGGGGGAGATTAGAATGGGATGGGGCTGGGAGAGTGAAATGGAGAGGGGAAAAATATTTTGTGTGGGAGGGAAGAAAAATCTACAATTGCTGGGTATTGGGAGAGTAAATGGGGATTGAGGATGGAGGGGTAAAATATGAGTGGATGAAAAAGGAATGAGGAAAGAGTAAAAGGAGAAAGATTAACATGTTAAAGCAGATGTAAGAGAATGGAAAAAAACTAGAAGAGAGAAGAAAGGCCAAATGGACAGCAGACGATGGAGAGTTAGCAGAAGACACAAAGAAACCAGAAGAAAGTGTCTGGAGAAATTGCAACTGAAAAAAAATGCACAAAAGGTACAAAGGTATCTTCTTATTTTGAATTTATTAACTGGAATATGACAGCTCTGGGAAATGTGCACCATTAACGCCTGTGCTTTGTTTAGTACAAGAGGAAATTAATTTATAGTTTTATTTCTACATTGTTGTTCTACATTCCAAGCTTGGCTTTTTAGGGTTCCCAGTTTAATTATTGTCTTCCTGTTTCTAAATTCTGATTCCTTGTTTGGTGATGGTCTGTGTTCTGCACGTGTAACTGAGCTGAGGTATTCTGTTTATGTAATTCCTATTTGACATTGCCACTTGTTCTCTTTCCCCAGTAGGTCATGTATTGTTTTCTGAAATGTATTGGTTTAATATTTGCAGTGTTGCCTTTTGATAGGTTGGGTATGGTGCTTTGTGAGTCCTGGTAGTGCTGTTATGATACGGCGGGTTTGCTATGGGTTCTAAATGGGCAGTGTTTGTAGTAGATCCTAATGTGCCTGGTGGTTGCCATTGGATTATAGTAATATAGAAATCTTTTAGTCTTTCTTTATCCATACAGTCATTAAGAGGCATGTTTACTAAAAGTTAGTGTATGGTAACATTATGCAAATATTTATGCAAATGAAGCCCTTATGCAAATGAGGCCCCGTGTTGAGTCTCCGCACATGGCCCCGCACCCCCCTTGGGCCGCCCCAGGGTGGGTTCACCCCTAAACAAAGACATGGGGAGGGGTGGCCTGAGGGGCTGCCTGCACAGAGTGGCACCTACTCCTACCATCTTACTCCGGCCTACTTACTGGGCAGACTAGATGGACCATACTGGTCTTTATCTGCCGTCATTTACTATGTTATGTTACTATGTTACTATATCAGAATGCTATTGTTTTTTACAGAATATGTTATGGTTGAATTTGTCAAAATTTGAAGTAATCTGATTTGATAATGACAAGTAGTAAAAACGTAATCAATCATATGAGGAACTGGAGTGAAGGAGTAAACTAGCATTAGAGAAGCAGGTTGAGGAATAGATTTATTTATTTATTTACATTCTCTTATATACCGCACTATTCGGCATCAGCGCGGTTCACATAGAACAAAAAGTCTCAGTACAATAACAAGCATGAGATTACAGATAACAAGGGAAGGAACTTGGATAACAAGGGAAACTATTTACAGTCTATTTACAGATGTAAATAAGTCAGGATTCAAATCCTGCTTCTCACACTGAATCTCCCTTTGACCTTGGCCAAGTCACTTCACCATCTATTGACTCAGGCACAGCTTAGATTGTAAGTCAACTTGGAAGGGAAATAACTCGTGTACCTAAATGTCACTCTCATCTTGCGCTCAGATTTGAAAAAGACAAGTGCAAAATCTAAATCCAAGAGCACTGATGACAAATTTACTGTGATTCCCAAGATTAAGTATATTCATAAAACCTGCATTATGAATCTTTGGCTTTTCCTATGGCCTTTTATAAAATTACCCCATGGTATACGCTGGCAAGACAGGGTATATTATAAGAGTACATATGCCACATGTAGGACTACCCAAGAATGGAGTTTGGATAGAGTAGGGGTGGAGTTGCCATATACACATATATTTTATATACATTTGAATCCATGGGTAGACTGCATGTGCCTATTTACACCTATATCGATATTTACATGCTACAGGAATTGGTTCTGGGGGCCTGTTTTATAAACGTATGAAGCTGTCTATGTTTTTATTTATAAAATAGGTTTGGGTTTTTTTGTTTTTTAACATCTTTATTTATATTTTCCAACAAAATACAAAAGAAAGAAAACTAAATTACAATAAATCAAAATACAAAATATTTCTCTGTAATAAGAAACAAGAAAAGAAAATGCTATTTAGCCCACCCACCCTATCCCTCCCCCCATCATGCGATCATCAGGGGCTATAGAAACAAAACAGCTGAAGGCCTACCAGGCCTACCAGGCCTACAAGGGCTATAGAAGATCACCACTCCACTACATAAGAAGCAAAAGGATTTGACTAATAACCCCTTATTATATCTCATATTGTGCTTTAGTGGTATAATTCTGTAGGGGTTTCCACTTAAGAATAGTGGAGGGTGTGAGGGTTCTACCACACCGTGGCATTTGTTCATACTTGCAGCATAAGCACAAACGGTTCCACCATTCATGCCAATTAAGCTCTGCTGTATGTTTTCAATTAGAAATAACGAGATGTAGGGCCACTCCCAGCATAAAGTCAAGGAGAAACTGACAATCCCTCTGTAACGATGAGATGTCAATTGCTGATCGAAAAATGACCACAGACCAGGAGAGAGTGGCCCAGAATCCCAGCACCTCTTGAATTCGATTCCATATTGAAACCCAGTAAGACTGAATGTTAGGGCAATTATATACCACATGTCTCAAAGTGCCGACATCTCCCCGACAAGACCAACACTCATTCCCAGCTGCCTTATCCCATTTAGCAACCTTTATTGGAGTAAAGTGTTCTCTGTGCGCAAAGAAGTACAAAGCTTGTGAAACAGAGGCAGACTGAGAAACCCTATTTGTCTTACTACAGAATTTTGTCCAAGTGTCCGGAGAGAGGACTTCCCCACTGTCATGTTCCCATATTCTTTGAACACCAATGGCCTGAGAGCTATTATTCTGAGCCAAAAGTTTATAATATTGAGAAGCCACCCCAGAGGTAATATATACTGAACTTAACTTAATCATCAACCCCTATTCGTCAGACAATGAAGTAATATCCAACTGGGATTGTTCTAAACAATGCCTCAGCTGAATCCACTGAAAGTATAGGGAATAAGGCAAATCAAATTAACTTTCCAAAGTGGGAAAAGGTTTCCACTTACCATCCAATATTAATTGGCCAACGTTCCAAATGCCCTTGCTAAACCATTTTTGCTATGCGAATGAGCTTTGATTAATTTTAAAAAAGGGACTATGCCAGATGGGTATTAATTTTGATAAGCAATCCTCCTTAGGAATTCACTTGCTAACTGCTGAAAAGCCTTCTGAGTGTCCTATATGATTCTATGAGACTTCAACCTCTTAATAGACACCATGCCAGGAAGAAGATTCAAGGGGAGAGGAGTACTTAATCTCTCTTCTAGCTCAAGCCATATTGGGCGTATGCCTATGGCCCCCTTCACCCATCGTGATCCTTGTTTTAGCAAAAAAGCACAGTGATAGGCCTGAAAGTCAGGGAAATTCACCCCCTCCTCTTTTATAGATTTGAGTTTCCTAAGAGCAATTCTAGGTGGTTTATTTTTCCATAGAAATTGAACCAGAATCCTTTCAATTTGCTGATACACCTTACTTGTAAGAAACACTGGTAGCATTTCTAATATATAATTCACTTTAGGAGTGATAGTCATTTTTATAGCTTCAAGACGACCCCACCAAGAAATATAGACCGGCGACCACTTTGCTGTTATATTACGAACTGTAGTTAGGATCTCTTCTTCATTGTACTATAGGGTTACACTAAATGGGAAGCAATAGTGAACTCACCATCTTAGGCTCCCATACAAAGGGAAACTCCTCCATATCCATCCTACATACTCTTGAGTTCAAGGAGAAGGCGACTTTGACCAATTAATTTTATAGCCAGATAATCCTGAATATTTATCTATCAATTCTAAAATGACCAGTATGGAGCTAGATGTGGTGAAAAGCTGTAGATCATCCACATATGCAGATACTTTAATTTCCATGCCAACAATAGAAACACCCTTAACCGCGAGGCTTTGCCTTATCAGTAAAGCCAAAGGTTCCAAGGCCTGACTGAAGAGAATGGGAGAAAGGGGACAACCCTGACGGGCACCCCGCCCTTGAAGAAGCTCTCTAGACTGAGTCGCATTCACAGAAATTTTTGCACTCGGTCTCGCATTCATAAGTTTAATTAGATTGCAGAAACCCTCACCAAATCCAAACCACTTCAGAACAGAAAACAGGAAAGGCCATTCTAACCGATCAAACGCTTTCTCTGCGTCTAATGAGAGTCCCACAAGAGGGTCTTCTGTTTCCTCCATGCCTTCCAAAACATGAGAAAGCACTCTGGCATTATCGGCTGTAGAGTGTCCCTCAGTAAAGTCACATTGGTCCGGGTAGATCAAAGAAGGGATCAGTTTGGAGAGACGACCAGCTACAATGGTCGCAAAGATTTTATAGTCTACATTTAACAACAAGATTGGCAGATAATTACTAACTAACTGAGGGACCCTCCCAGGTTTTTCTAGAACAACAATGTTTGCAGAGGCAAACACTCCAGTCTGTGCCACATTGTCTAGAAGAAGTCTATAATATTGTTGAAGGTATGGCCCTAAATTTTTGGAAAAGGCTTTATAGAATTCAGCTGGTAGACCGTCTGATCTGGTAGCCTTGCCAGCTTGTGTAGAATCACTAGCCTGGATAATTTCCATGACCATTATCTGCTTGTCCAATCCCGCAGCAGTTTCTTGATCTAAAACCGGCCTTTGGATATTATTTAACAAACTATCAAACTCCACAAATAAATCTATTTCTGGGGAGTATAACTGAGCATAGAATATGCAAAAGGTCTCTGCAATGTCAGGATCCTTGAGAATCAATTGTTGCACCTGTGGATCCCTTAAAACTGTAATGCGTGAAGATTCCTTACAACTCTTTAACGAGTTAGCTAGCAGCCATCCAGCTCTATTACCCTCCCAGTAATATCGTCCTTTCTGCCCTTGAATATTTGGTGAGGCCTCAGTGGTCAAAATTGAATTATATCTAAATCTAAGGTGCTGCAGTCTTATCAAAATGTTAGGATCAGATCTCTGGCATAAGATACATCTCCCGCTTTAATCTGCTTGTCTAGTGCATGTAGTTCTGCTTTACGCTGTTTAGCCTGCTTTATAGCAAAACTAGTAATGGTGGCTAGTATACTAGCCATAAAGCCTTCCCACCACGCCCACCCTGAGGAGTCTTGCGGTAGATTGAATTGAAAATGCTCCTCTATAGCCACCAGGATGATCTCCCGAAGTTCCTGACTGGCTAGAAGAGTCCTATCAAATTGCCAGCGTGAGTGAGGTTGATAGCTTGTTGAGTCAAATAGGGCGAAAGAGATTGTGGAATGATCAGAGATGTGAGCTGCATGAATAGTAGACTCACTAATTCTAGAGCAAAGTCCTTTGGAGACAAGGAAGAAGTCTATACGTGATAACGAGTTATGAGGAGGAAAAAAGAAAGTGAATTCTTAGTCTGTAGGGTGTTGCAACCGCCAAATGTCTATCAGGCCCAATTCCTGCATTAGAGATACAAGAATTGGGTAAGCCTTGGGAACCCTAATGGTTCTCACTGGACTCCTATCCACCAATGGGTTTAGCACAAGGTTGAAGTCTCCTCCCACTATAGTCGGATATCTGGACACCTCCTGCGCCAAGGCCGCAATGGAGCAAAAAAAAAAACCATAGGACAATCAATGTTAGGAGCATAAATATTAATTAAGGCCAGTTCAGTAGATCCAATTTTAATGACAGCCATTGTCCACTGCCCATCGGTATCAGACTTAGTTTGAATAATCATGCGGGATAAAGCTTTCCTTACCAAAATGGCTACCCTGTTTTTCTTATGCTGGGCAGCTGAAAAAGCCACTAGAGAAAAGGGATTTGCATCCAGTTTTAAAGACTCCTTTACCTTCAAATTTGTCTCCTGCAACAGTAAGATGTCAGCACTTTCTTTCTTGCCATACAGAAGAATCTTTTTCCTCTTAATGGGATTGCTAATGCCCTTAACATCCAATGAAACTATCTTAAAGGAAGACATACTGATAATATAGCTCAAATTGACAGTCAAATGTTTCAAAAACATACCAAATTGTAGCATATAGTTTTACATTGTAGAACAACATTTTAAGCGCCCTCAGAGTGTTAGCTGCACTTATAGCCCAAAAAAGAAAACCCAAAAAAAGGAGATACAATTTAGCACTGGCCCCACACATGATCGCTCACAATAAAAACACATAATTCTGAAAAACATAATCCCAAAAACACCATACCAAACCAGGGAGGCTATATAACACACAAAATTAGCGGGTGAGCCCACCAGGACAAGACAGACACAGAGGGCAAAATGACCAGGAACATTCCCACTTCCTTGCCACTTAAAATTTCGCACTTTGCCTACCTCCCACAATAAGATAAATGACAATGTACTAAAAACCCTAACCACCAGATCTGCGTGGCAGGGCAGCCCTCATCAAATCAGTTTATGACCTAAGAGACCCAGCCTAATGAATAAGGGCCACCCACTCCTCCAAGCCCCACGACTCTCTCACCACCATAGACAGCACAAACAACACAAAACACAAAAGAAGAAAGAGAGAGAGAGAACAGGAAAACATCTTGACCAGGGTAGTACCCTGGAGTTCCTTCAAAGAAAACAAAACGAATGTCCCAGTATAAAGCAATACTGCATGATTAAATGTCGCTTCTGCTTGGATAAATCTCCTTTACACAACCTCAGACCAGTCAAACACCATGATAGCAAACACCGTGGAACTGCACCAAATAAAGCTGCAAAGTGAATTCCACCACATCACCGCTGCCTCCTTATCTTCCAGAAATGCATATAACTCTCCTGGATCATTAAATGTCTTGGTCTGGTTATGCAGTGTGACTCTCATGTGGGCAGGATAGAGCAGCCCAAAACAGGCCTGCAGCTGTAACAAGCGTAGACGCAGCACCAGAAAACTCTTTCTCCTATCCACCGTCGCCTTCGCGAAGTCCGTGAAAAACAGGAGTTTATGTCCCTGGTATTCCAAAGTTGAAAGTGCTCTGGCAGCTCCCATTATTTGCGCTACTTGCTGAAAGCATAGAACTTTCAAGATGATTGGACCTGGATGCTTGCCCGCGACCATGGACTGAGTAGTCACTCGATGGACGCACTCGATTTTGAATGGCATAACAAACTGCAATTTCAACACACCCGGAATCATGGCCTGCAAAAAGGACACCCTATCAGGACCCTCTGCTCCCTCAGGTACTCCTAGTATTCTTATGTTGTTCCTCCGTGAGAGGTTATTGCCATCTTCCACCTCTCTTTGTAGTGAACATATCAGCTTGGCCTGCTTCTCAACAGCCTTGAGCCTTTCCCCATGTGATGCCACAACATTCTCTACCTTCTCCAAATGAGCCGTAATTGACTCCATAGAAGTTCTCAAAGGGGTATGTTTACTAAACCGGGCTAACGGTTAACCCGGGCTATCTGCAACTAGGTCCCATTGAATAATATGGGACCTAGGGGCAGATAGCCCGGGTTAACCATTAGCCCGGTTTAGTAAACATACCCCAAAGCGTTGATATCTTCCTGCATTGCACATAGTGACTCTCTGTTAGATTTGACCAGGTCTTTGACTGCCTGAATCTCAGCCAGGAGCTCCGGCAAAGTCTTAGGACAGTCTCAGATGACCGCCGTCTTGTGAGGAGAGAGAGGTTCTGTTTTGGTTCTCTTTGCGCTGACGTTTTGAGATACTTGTTAATCCAGCCACATCGGTTTGGGGCCTGACATATCCAGGATCAAATAATATCCAAGTAGGCAGGAACTATTTAATTAAAGACAGCAGAAGTCAGGATTCTTGCCAATTGCCCTCCGCAGCTCAGCTGTTACATGTCCATCTTGACCAGTAACAAGGCTCCACCTCCCCCCCCCCCTATAAAATAGGTTTAAAATACTTTCCTTCTTGGACTTCTTATGTATGCATCCCCTAAGGGGGTAATTTTGTAAATGACTTTTAGCATATAGAATTGTCCTTATAAAATTGCTCCAGCATAAGCAAACATAAAAAAGCAGCCTGGAATTAGAAAGACCGGGTTGAAATCACACTGACACTCCTTGTGGCCTTGGACAAGCCACTTAACCCTCCATTGCCTTGGGTACAAACCTAGATTTTAAGTCTTCTGGGGACAAAGAAATATCTACAGTACCTGATCGTAGCTTGCCTTGAACTACTACTGGAAAGGAGTGAGCCAAATATATAAACCATTTATAAATTATTTATAAACCATTTTTACACCTAAAACAGTTTTATGCCCCACTTCTAATCCAGTGCAATAAATGTGAAGAGGGGTGCTACAAGCCAAAAAGGGAGTACATGCATCAATCCCTATAAACATACCATAAACTACTATAGAAAAGAACTGAATGGCAGCTCAGTAGACGAGCACTTTTCAAAGTCATTAACTGGATGGGAACATCTGAAGGAAGCAGAAAAAATGGTGTGAGAAATTGAAAGGAGATATTTTAAGGGCAATGAACCTTTTTGTTAGGAAAGTATATAAAAGTAAGAAGAAGAGGAGGCTGCTAAGGTTTCAAAGGGTATGGAAAGCTGAAAAGGTATGGAAAAAGAGGTTAGCCTTCATAAACTATAAGAAATTACAAAAAAACGAAGACAAATTACAATATCTGGAGAGCTGGTAAAGTAGCCAGAAAAGCAAAGATGTTAATGGAAGGAAAATATCCAATACAGAAAACTTAGATGGAAGGCTTTTAAGTATGTTATTGACAGGAGGAAGTGCAAAAGCGGCATTGTGAGACTCAAGGGTGAAGGGGAAGGATATATGTTGATGGGGATAAAGCAGTTGCTTAACAAATATGTCTGTTCTATGCTTACAGATGAAGAGCTGGGAATGGGACCTCAGAAAACAAACACAAAAAGGAACAGAGTGAGGTAAACCTTGAACAATTTTCAGAAAACTGTTCATGGATAACACAATGGGGCCGGATGGGATTCATCGGAAGACACTGAAGGAACTAAAAGAAGTACTGGCAGCTCTGACTGGCATTTTCTATGCTTCTTTAGAATTGGGAGTGATCCTGGAAGACTGGAGATGAGTAGATATGGTTCCTGTCCACAAAAGTGGAAGTAAGGAAAAGATTAGTAACCGCAGATGAGTTAGTCGGACTTCTGTGATGAAAACATTAATGGAAATGCTGCTAAAGCAGAAGATGGTGCACTTTCTGGAATCCAAGAAGTTACAGGAACCAAGGCAGCATGGCTTTATTAGAGGCAGGTCTTCTCAGACAAATCTGATTGATTCTTTGACTGGTTGACCAGAAAATTAGGTCAAGAGAAAGCAGATTTTAGCAAGGCCTTTGACACCATTCCACATCAGTGACTTATAAATAAACTGAGTGGCCTTGTGATGGGTTCTAAAGTGCCAGACTTTTTAGAAACTGGTTGAGAGGGATGCGACAGACAGTAGTAATAAATGGAGTTCACTCTGAATATAGGGGCATTACCAATGGGGTACCAGAGGGATCGGTCCTTGATCCTGTTTGTTTTAACATTTTTGTAAGTGATAATATGGAAGGTATATCGGGAAAGGAATGCTCCATGGATGATACCAAAATCTGCAACAGGCAGGGCCACAGCAAGGAGATGAGGCACCCTAAGCAAACCTCATCCCTTGTGCCTCTTCCCTATGTGGCTCCTCCCTTCCCCTCATGGCACTCATTGCCACCGCTGCCATCTGTCTCTGGGACTGACAGCAGTGACAATAGCCAGAAACAACCCTGTGGAGCTTACCTTCAAACTTCCATGCTGTGGGGCTGTTTGCTTCTGCTGCTCTCCAATGCCCGATGCCAGTTTCCCATACAAACAGGAAGTCAGCATTGAGAGTCGGAGAGAAGGGAAAGCAAACAGCCACGCAGCACCGGATCTTGAAGGTAAACTCTGCGGGGCTGTTTGCAGCTATCACCATTGCTGTCGGTCCCAGAGAGGCATGACAACGGAAGCAATGGGAGCCCCTGGAGGCCCGGCACTCTAGTTGACCATCTAGTTCGCCTAATGGTAGCACCAGCCCTGGCAACACAGTAAACACCTAGAAGATATGGATAACATGAGGAAGGATCTAACCAAGCTTGCAGAAATAACTGATAATTTGACAGCTAAGATTTAATGCTAAAAAGTGCAAAGTTGTGTATTTGGGCTCTAAAAGCCCAAGAGAGTGGTACAATATAGAGGGTAAAGTATTTTAGTGCTCAAAAGAAATGTGGGACCTGGGATGATCATATAGGAGGATCTTAAAATGGCTAAACAGGTAGAAAAGGTGACAGCAAAAGCCAAAAGGATGCATGAGGGCATAGAGAGAGTAAAAGCCGGAATGATAAAGGAGTTGATAATGCCTTTGTAAAAGTTTTTAATGAGACTTTATTTGGAGTACAAAATCTGGAGATTGCAATTTCAAAAGGATATAAACAGGATAGAGGCAGTACAGAAGGTGGCTGCTAAAATGGTCAGTGGTCTTCATCATAAGGCAAATAGGGATAAACTTAAAGATCTCAATACTTTGGAAGAAAGATGGGAGAGGGAACATATGTGACATGAATGCATAAGAGGCAGGCCCTCTTTCAGTTGAAAGGAAGCTCAGGAATGAGAGGTCATTCGTTGAAGGTGAAAGGAGACAGTCTCAGGAGTAATCTGAGGGAATATTTCTTTTCAGAAATGGCACTGACTACGTGGAATAGTCTCTCAGGGGAGGTGGTAGAGATGACAACTGTAACTGATTTTAATCTACACCGCCTTTTCTCAGCCCTCTTTAATCCTCTTTTTATGCTTCCAACCCAATCGGAATACCAAGGAGCTTTATGGGCCCTAACTGAAGTCATTGTCTGAACGGGGATAACTTTCAATTATTCAATGTAATTTCAAGTTGTTGATTCAGCAACAGAACGTACTGAATAACATTCTGAGTGAGTAAATCAGCTGACATCTTCAACCATGCAGTTGCAAAGGCGTGCAGATGTACTGTACATGCTTCTGACTCCTCATAACTCAAGGCTGTATATTGCCCTTTACTTTGTCACTACTTAAGTAAAGGACAATAGATGGTGGTTAGATACAGGAACCAGTAAAATAATCATTACCTGTAAGTGTGGGGACAGAAACTGACCAGGGGAAGAAATTAAATCTAACCAATAGCCCTTCTCATGAGTGGAACCTTGTACAGGCTGAGAATGTTCAAGGGATTCCAGAATCTCAAGACAATTTGTATGTACTGGTAAAGGAGATGGTCATCCAATAGCAACATTAAAATCCCCCATTATAAAATACTTACACAAATGTACATCTGAGGTATATACGAATTCCCACAATTGTTGAGGATCAACAGGGGAATTAGTGGGGCAGTAAACCAATTACATTCCCCAACCCCAGAAAGAATGAAGCAGCACTTCACAACCTGAAACAAACTCAATATGAACCCACAAGAAAGGAATTCTGTTATAATGATCGCCAAAACTCCTCCCCCTCCCTCCCCCCCCCCCCCACACATCCAGAGAACTGTGAACATGATTTAGTTTTCAAATTTGCAGGACATAGTTGATTCAAAACCATAGTGTCACTCAGTAATCCATGTCTTGGTAATACAAGAAAACATCATATTGTTCACCTGAAACCAGGTCGAAGAGCATCTCACCTCTTAAATTTAACAGAATGAGCATCAATCAAATGCATCTTTATGAGTTTGAATACCTGTGGCCACCTGTGCTTAAAATGGGGCACTGGAACCATTTTGGAAAGTTAGCAAGAGCAGTCATTTAAAACAAGAGGGTGTAATCCTGACTAATGTCCTAATCCAGTTACTACAGGGAGAGAAAACATACCATAATTGCCAAACAGATGCTCAGATAAAGCAGACTCAGCCCAAAACAAGACCACCCAAATGTGCATCCAAATAAGCTTATGAAAAGGCACACAAATGGGCAGGATCTGCCCCTTTGGCTTGCCCCCTTCGGCACGACAGTTGAGGCGAAACTCCTCAGTAAGGTGTGTGATTGTTAAGTGTGGATCTGCTGACATCATCATTTTGTGTTGCACTTCTTAGGGTGGATTCAGCAGTCACGGAGGAATCTCCCATAAGCAGGTTAAAGCACCATAAAGCAATACAGAAAATAATCAGTCACTTCTCCTCAGCAGGGCGTTGGGATTAAATAAGATGGAAAATTATAAAGAACTCTTTTGATTTTGTATCTTAATTTATTGGTTCAATAGTGCTCACCTAGTAACACTCAATATTGTTTAGAAATGCAAGCTGCTGAGATAGACTCTCTAGGAAACTATTGGAGTTGAGACAACTTTGTCTTCATAAGAATCACTCACGTCATAACAGGATTAATATTTCAAATTTCCAATAGCCTTGCCTCTATTGCATAAGGGAAATCCCAAACCAGAGAAAGAAGAAAGAAATTAAATCAGGATTCAGTCAGAGTTAAAGACCACTGTATTCTTGCAGATATTAAGGGTAAGTATTAAAGAATCTTCTGCCCAGCGAAACCTCAGAGTTGGCAAAAAATTCCACAACCATTCATGAAGATGTAAAATTCAAATGGTGTTTGTTATCATAAATACAGACTTGCCAAGTTACCCAGTTCCAGGGAGTGAGATTTTTAGCCAGTTCTGGTTTTAAACTTACATTGCAATGCAGTATGGGATTTGTAGAACTTGATTTTACTCATTGGAAACACTTCTCATGAATGCGTGTGTCAGAAATCCAGGACTGGTTTAAATCTCACTCCTGGAGCTGGGTAACTTGGCAGCACTGTAAATATGCTGTGGCTAAAATAAGTTATCTGTTAAAATTACTCTTGAAGTAAACCCAGCAAAACTAGATATAGCTGAACATTTAAAATTCCAGCAAATAGAGGTATTTATTTATGTAAATAGGGGGTTTTTTATACCACCTTATCTTATATTCAAAATGCTTTATATTACAACATGAACCAGGAAATGTACAGTGAACAGGGGAAGTAAGGTAGATTGTTTACAATAAGCAAGAAGAAACATTTGCTATGGGGGTCATTTTGGAAGCCCTATTCATACTTTGGACATCTGAAAATGCCAGCCACTGAGGTGATGTTAGCTGCACCCACGATGTCTGCGAAACATGCAATTAGCACATGCTGCCAACGCTCACGGTAACCACTTGTTGCAGGCATGCCTGCACTCCTCCCACACCCCCGCCCAGAATGCAGATAGTGCAGGGAATTTTCCACGCAGCCCATGTTTTCCCCATGTTATCGCCATGTTGACAGCTATTGTCCTTTGGCAGACATACCCCTTAAGGTATTTTAAAAAGCAATCCATAAATACAGTAAGGAGAACAAATTATTTCCATGTCTGTTATGGTTAAGCATTTAGCATAGCATGCCTTGCAATTCACAAAGGCACTGAATACACAGGTAGTCAGCGCCGTCCTTGGAAATAAGTCAGAGTTATGAGGAAGTAATTTGAAACTAGGAACAGGAGCTCTATAAAAGGCAAATATGTTTCATAAAACTGATCTATTTAATCAGTTATATACCACACCCATCCAAAGACGTCAAGGGAGTTTACATAATTCAGAATACAAATAATTAAAATAAATAAAAATAAAATTCTGATAATATAGCCACTAAAAATAACAAAATAAAACAGAAAGACCACAAATTACAACAATCAAAAACATAAAGAAGGAACAGTTGCAATTCTGAAAAGAAGAAAAGAGGAACAAAAGGAAGGGCAAATTGATTCTGGATATACTGACTGCCAAAGCTCTCGTCCTACTGAGGCGGAGCCAGCGCGGACCCAGCATGGAGGTGTAAGAGTTCCTCTCCCAGGCCCCAGACACTAAATCCTGTCTTTCCCCGAATACTGCATCCCTCCAAGGGGCAACCTTTTGCCGCGGAAGTGTCGGAAGATGGCTGGGAGCAAACAGACCCGTTTGGACTTCACTCCCCCCGCGACTACGGGGTCTAAAAGATCCAAAACGGATCCTCTCTCGCCGAACAAAATGGCGCAGCAGCAGGAAGCGTCGGAAGGGATGCAGGAGTTATTGAAGGAGGTTAGAGCCATCCACAGCCGCGTAGATTCTAACGGGGAGTCGCTAGTGGAACTCCAATCGGACCTGAAGGAGTTGAGTACACAGCTGCAGTCCCTATCTATCAGGGTGGACAAGATGGAATCCTCAATGGCTAGTCATGATGAACAATTGCAGAGACTTTCCCCTGCTATTCGTAAGCTGTGTTGGCTTGAGAATTTGGAGGACATGAGCAATAGGGCCAGGCGCAACAACATACGTATTGTCGGAGTAAGGGAGGGTGTGGAAGGTGGTAACACAATTCAATTTCTGGAGAGTTTCATCCCAAAGCTTTTGAACATTGAGTTTCTCGCCCACTTAAATTGAACGGGCGCATCGCATCCCGACCTCCCCAACTTGAACGGTAAGCGCCCACGGCCATTAATACTGTGTCTGCTGCGACACCAACACGTGCTTCAGATTTTCACCGCTGCCAAGGCGTGGCAGCCTTTACAACATGAGGGGCAATGTGTGTATTTTTACGCTGATTTCTGTAAGCACACGGTCGAGAAAAGGAGGCAATTTCTGGCTCTGCGGCCCAGATTACAACGTTTGCAAGCGCGGTATGGCTTGTTCAGCCCAGCGAAGTTCAAGGTCACCTTGAACAATGCTACCAAGTCGTTTGATGACCCTGGCGCCTTGCAGCATTTTGTCGAGGAGCAAGAGGCTCTGATGATGCAACTAAATTAAGCACCTTCTGGACTATTGTTGAAGGCTGAGGTTGCTGTGTATGGAGATCTGTCCCGGTGTGCCTGCGTCTGGTGTTTTCATCGCAGTGCGCGCAGCACCACAGATGCGGCTAATTAGCTTTCCAGTCCTCACTCCTGTGAATGGTGGTATGGCATGGGGAAGCATGTCTAGTAAAGACTATCTGTTTGGACTCGTTATCAATCTGGAAGAGCTGCTTGATAGCGCTGCTAAACTTCCTGTCATATGTTTCGGTTTTGTATGGTGGGTGGTGGGGAATAAGTGAAGTGAGGGTAATTAGGGGCCTGGGCTGCCCTATGCTTTAATAGTGGTCCTGCTGTCTGACCCTTTGTGTGTTTGGTTTTATGTTGGGTGGGGGTTGGGGTCGGCTCTCTGGAGATCTCCAGTGATGTGGGTAATTGTTTTTTTTCTTTCACCGAGCTTCTCTGCATTATAACTTCCTGGTGGGATGGTTAAAGGGTTGAGGATTGTCTCTCTAAATGTGAAGGGAATCAAGTCCCCGATAAAACGTAAGAAAATTTTAGTCTACTGTAAACGACAACATGCTGATTTTATTTTTTTGCAGGAAACGTATCTCTCTCCACAAGAGACGGTAAAATTAGAGGATAAATATTACAGATTGGTGGGATCTTCCCCGGTGCTTGATAAGAAAAATGGGGTTGCGACTTTGATGAGGTCCTCCCTGGGTTCTCAGCTTATGAGTACGAGCCAGGATGCATGCGGGAGGTGGGCGTATTCTCAGTTAATGGTGGGTAAAGTACTGCTGTCTCTTCTAAATGTTTATGGACCTAATAGTGACGATCCTGAATTCTTTCGTGCTTTAAGTGGGGTTGTCCAGAAGGATAGTGGGGCCCATGTAATTATGGGGGGAGACTTCAATTTCGTAAGGGACCCTTTGGTCGATAGGAAACCCGGGAGGGTGGAGCGTCCCCTTAGAGCGAGTATAGCGCTCACTGCCCTGATGAATGCGTGTGGCCTGGTGGATATCTGGAGGTTGCTTCACCCGGGAGAGAAAGACTTTTCCTTTTTTTCTCCAATGCATCAATCTTCTTCGCGCATAGATTTTTTCCTGATTTCTAAACCACTGGTATCTGGCAGTTGTGAAGCAAGTATTTTAAGCCGGACGGTCTCAGATCATGCAGCCATAACGCTGAATGTGGAGGTTGCTGAGTTGGAGAGACCTGATCGGGCTTGGTCTTTCAACAGGGCGTGGCTGGCGGAGCCATCTTTTCAGGAGGAAGTGCGGGCTGCTATTGCCTCCTATTTCGCTAGCAATAAGGTTGGTGACACAGCCAGCTGGGCCTGGTGGGAGGCCTGTAAGGCATCACTTCGAGCTGCGATTACTAGTTATAGTATCAAAGAGTCTAAAAAGCAGAAGGCCCGGTTACAGGCCTTAGATATGCAAATCAGGGCAGGTGAAAGATTGTGGATACAACATAAGGAACCTGGAATTCTGACTAGACTGCAACGGCTAAGGTTTCAATACAATGAAGTGCTTAGCTCCGATGTGGAGCATTTACTATTAAAACAATTGGCTAGGTTTCATGTTGAGCGGAACAAAGCTGGTAAATTGTTGGCGAGTAGGGTAGGGCGTAAGCAAGCTTGGTCAAGAATCGTCTCCATTCTCACTAATAGTCTCGAGCGCTTAACGGATAGTGATCAGATTGTGGGTGAATTTTCTAAATTTTATAGTCAGTTGTACGCCTCGGAGTTGAAGACGGGTGCAATGGATTTTTCCGGTTTTGTTGAGAACTTGACACACCCTATCTTAGGGGAGTCCTTAGCTCATCAGCGGGGCAAATCCTTTTCACAAGATGAACTTGTCTCGGCAATTAAGGCTGCTTCATCCGGGAAAGTGGCGGGGCCGGATGGGATCCCCTCTGAATTTTATAAGGTTTTTAGTAACGAGCTGGCCCCTTATTTATTGGTATATTTTGCAGAGCTAGAGAAGGTTCAGGCTCGGACTGGTAATATTTCTGAGGCTACTATCACGGTTCTTGAAAAGCCGGGCAAGGATTCCAGCCAAGTGGCAAATTATAGACCCATATCTCTTTTAAATGCAGATTATAAAATCTATGCAAGTATATTAGCGAAGAGACTATCAGCAGTTATTGGGGAGCTGGTCCATCCGGACCAGTGCGGGTTCGTCCCTGGGAGATCCACCGTGGACAACGGCCGCCTCCTCTGCAACCTGCTGGAGAAGGCAGTGACGGACAGTAGTCCGTACGTAGCACTTTCCCTTGACGCAGAGAAAGCCTTCGATCGATTAGAATGGCCTTTTCTGTTTTTTGTCCTGAAAAGGTTCGGATTAGGAGATGGTTTTGTTAATAAGGTAAAAGTGTTATACGCTAACACATCTGCTCGCATCTATGCGAACGGCATACTGTCCCGCTCCTTTTCCCTCCATAGAGGTACTAGGCAAGGTTGTCCACTCTCCCCCCTGCTGTTTAATCTAGCCTTGGAACCATTGGCCATTGCCATTCGACAGAATAAAGATATAAGGGGTGTAGCTGTGGGGGATTTACAAGTAAAGATTTCTGCCTATGCCGATGATATACTTCTGTTTACCCAGCCTTCCGAGATCCGGCATGTATTGGCCTTGATCGAAGGCTACTCCAGTGTTTCTGGCTACCATTAATTGGTCCAAATCGGTGGCATTCCCACTAAATTGTTACCCCTCCGCAGTAGAGATGATGCCTTTCCCCTTTAAGTGGGTGACGGATAGTATTAAATATCTGGGAACGTGGTATAACGTATCTGTAGACGCCATGATTCATAAGAATGGTGAGGAGTTATTGCAACTAATACGGCAGAAGTCTTCCGCTTGGTCACCCCTTCAATTGTCCTGGTGGGGCCGGTTGGAAGTAATTAAAATGTCTCTAGCCCCCAAGATTAACTATGTACTCAGCATGATGCCTTTTACGCTGCCCTCTACACTTTATAAGAAACTCGAGAAAAACCTTATACAATTTCTGTGGAAGGGTCGCTCGCCACGGATAGCCACTAAAAAACTAAAGGCCCCCAAGGAGAAGGGGGGGTTCATTTCCCTGATTTTCAGGGCTATCACCAGGCCTTTCTTTTAAAACAGGGGGCGCGGTGGTTGGCACTTGGGGAGCATGACCCTCGACCTACCTGGATCGAGGTGGAGGCTCGAATGGCCGCTCCTTATCCCCTGACGCATTTGCTAGGATCTATGCATCCAGAGTGGATGCTTGTTGGGGGAGTGATTCGGTCTACGCAGGCTGCTTTTTTAAGCCTGGCTCGCTTACTTGCTGCGGACGATCTGCCTTCTTACCAACTTCCGCTATGGTGGAATCCGCAGTTCCGAATCCGTGGCAAAATGTTTTCATGGAAGAAATGGCAAGAGTGTGGCATATGGACGTTAGGCCAGCTGGTAGCGAATGGATGGAAAGATTTTGGCGCACTTCAAAGGATGTTCTCCCTGCCAGATTCCAGTTTTTTTAAATGGGTGCAGCCAATGTTCCCTCTAATTTTCTGTAGGCTGTGTGCGCATAAAATATCAGCTGTGTGCAGCTTTTGAAGGAAGGTTAAATTTTTGTGCGCCACATAACGACACTCGGAGTTATATACTTTAAAATTTGACTACATGTCAGAATACAGTATGTACACCACATTGATTTTAATCAAATTAAATGAAAATAGACGATTACTAAATGAAGCGGGAAATTTCTAGTAATTACAATCATAACTTTTAAATTTTAAGACATTTGTGTTGTTTTCTATCAGAATCAGAGCCGTAATTTTTGTGCGCTCTATTGTAAAGTATGTGCGCTCGCTCGGCGAGGTGTGTGCGCGCGCACACGTGCACAGCTTAGAGGGAACAGTGGGTGCAGCTTAAGCACTGCGTAGACGCCTCTAATATTAGAGTGACCGCATTGGTTCCGGAAGGGATATTATTGAAGGGGCTGAAAGATATTTCGGAACAGCCGGGAGTTACCTCTAAACTTTATGCCTTGTGGAGAGATTATGCTTCCGATAAATTGTTGGGGCTGACATGGGTGTGGGAGTCTGACTTATCTCGTCAGATCCCCTTCCCCTATTGGAAAATTCTATGGGGCCCAATTACTAGAGTGTCTCGGTCAGCCGCAATCACACAATCTTTATTTTTTTTTCTGCATAGGGCGTTTATTACACCGGCGAAATTAGCCAAATGGGATAAGGGTGCCACGGGCCTGTGCTGGTCCTGCCAGTAGGCGGCTGGCACCTTCTTCCATATGTTTTTTGACTGCCCTTTAGTGTAGAGGTTTTGGCGGCACGTGTGGGCTAAAATGCTTAACATTTTAAACCTTCCCATGGATATGACAAGGAGATGATCCTTTTCCGATCATTAGCGGTTCATGAGGGCAGGATGAATGATGAAAGCTTCTTGTTGAATTATATGTTTGCCATTGCCATCAAGACGATTCTGGAGCATTGGAAAAATTTCCAGAATTTGAGCTTGGGGAAATGGTGGCACCTGGTTTGTTACTATTCTACGCTTGAAAAAACTTATAGCAAACTTCACCAGCCTGAGAGCGGGGACCTAAATTTTAAACGGTGGTCCTTACTGGATCGATACATTGCCCGCTCTCAGGTTGGATATGGGAATGGTACTGATGGTCTATCTTAACCCTCCACAGTTCTAGGATGAGGGAGAGTGACGGAGGTTGGTGAAGGAGTAGTTTATCAGCTCTTCCAGCGAGCCGGGGGATGGGGGGGTGAAGGGACTCATTTGATGTTGGACCTTATTTTAGTTATTCTTATGTTGGAATCTTTCTTTTGTTTTGTTAGTTGTATGGTGATGTAACTGTTTTGGTTTGTTGTATGATTTTGAAAAATTGAAATAAAGGATTTAAAAAAAAAAAAAAAAAAAGCTCTCGTCCTACGAATCATTTATATTCATTCAATTAGATGGGCCCATATCTTACTCCTTTGACTGGGTGATGAAATGGGGCATAAACATAGGAAATGGAATGGGGTGGGTCACAAGGGCTCTGGCCTCACCAATATTTTGCTCAATACAGTATCGGCAACTAGAAAACTTGAAGGTGATTGGTTCAAGGCGTTGATGCCGCAAATCTTAAGCTTTATACCCCCTGCTGTCAAAATCTATTATTTAGCTTTGAATGTCCTGCTCTTTGCCGACACCTCTCCCCCACCCCCACCCCCCAGATGTTGCTGCTCTAGGCTACTCCCTAATTTTCCTAATAGTTGGGCCAGCCCTGGGAAAGAGATTGGTTTGTTTAGCCCTTCCAAGCGAAAAGGTGTTCTGCTGCCCCTGAGCATTAATACAAAATCGTCAAGTGATTTTCAGAAGTCTTTGCTCTTTGCTCTCTGTATTACCATACCATTGTGACTTTACCCAGTAAACATACTAAAATGCAATAAAATAAATAGCAACCTTTAATTAATAAATATTAAAAAATCTTTTCAAACATGGCAGACCAAGAACAACCTCTCTTTTTATTTAATTTGTATAATAATAATTCTATAATGATGTTTTATGAATGTTATTTAGTATTGATGAAAGGACCATTGGTGAAGCACAATTCTTTGCATGCTTTCACAACCATCATCCAGTCCCAAATGTATTATTCAAAATCAAATAAGGATCCATTTTTCTTCTTTATTATAAAACTTTTTTTTTAAAAAGAGCTTATTCTGTAAAGGAAGGGGGCAACTATTAGGCATCCTGTACATAGATCATTGTGCCGTGGCGCAATGGTGTGCCTTAGGAAAGTTCTTGGTGTTCCTTCATGGTGACAGACAGTGACATGGTCAGGCATGGGTTCATTAGTATTACCCCATCTCTAATGAACAGTACCCCAGAGAACAGAGGTAGCAGGTAGAGAACAGGAGGGCAGAGGAAGCCTGGAGTAGACAGAAAAAAAGGAGCTACTTTGCTCCCTGATATGACCCTGTCATTCATGGACTGGAGGGATGTGACTGGAGCAGGCTCTGCATAACAAAGGAGAACCGTCCCCCCACCCCCTTCTCCAGCCCCTTTTTCTTCTGTGCCATAGCTAGAAAAAGCACTACAGTTTCAGTTTACTGCTCACGATGTGTAACACTGTGATCAAATAGCTGTTTGACTCGTAAATTTGAGGCCCTGGAACACAATTAACATCTGAGATTAAACATATCTCCTACACTGAATTTACATATCAGGATTAATCAGATTGTGCTTTAATATTGTTCTTGTACATAAGTAATACTTTTATATGCAGGACATACTTGCGGTTTTTGAATTCGGGCCAAAAATATTTTGTGGTATCGTTTAGGTATGCTTTTAAGTATAGTTTGAGACTAGATTACTACAATTTTCCATGGAAACAGTCCATTTAACTCCCCCATTCAAACTGAACTGTTTGTTTAGTAATAGCACTACGGAGAACAAGTGTCCCAGATTCACCCGCTAGAAATCAATCCCCCTCCTTTCCTCCCAGGGTAGAATGAGGGCAGCACTTCTTTCCTGTGTGCATATTTCGCCAGCTGCAATCTGATATTTGAGTGAATGACATCACATGTTTGCACATCAGACTGAAGCCAGCAGAATGAGTTGCACGCAGGTAAAAGGTGCTGTTTTCCTTCTATCAGCGGGAGAGACTGGGAAAAAGTATCATGCAAAATTGAGTGTGGTATGCCACAAAGATTGAACAAACTTAAAGAGTGTGGCTCAAAATAAAAAAGTTTGAACAACACTGCTGTAGACTTCCCACAACGATTCTTCTGAAACCCTGAAGCTTCCAGTTGGCTAAGCAGATAGAGAAATGCCCAATATGGTCCGCGTTTTGAGGATATAAACTTTCCTCTAATTCAAAGGTGGAAGAATATCCATACCATGTCTTTACTGTATGTACATCTCTTGGCTTTATTGTCGGAATCAGGAAGGAGACCAGCTGCTCAATTCTACCTTCACAACTTGGAAAAGCCGTTGTCTCTAAAAACCAGAAATGACCTCAGAGGGATTTAAATCTTGCAAAGAAATAAAGAACCAATAAAAACATAACTGTTTTCATACCAATTTATTAGATTAATGATTGCTGCTCAGCTTCAGCATCTAGCCCCTTAGGAGCCACAATACCCAATTTATAAATCCAAAACTGTTCACAAAAAATTAGCAGAGATTCAATAGTACCTCTTCTCAGTTCTATAGATACTTGTTCCATTATTCTCCATTTTAAATCATCCAACATATGACTGTGCTGCAAATAATGCTCTACAACTGGAGCTTGCAAAGTGCTGGTCTGGATCTGACTCCTGTGTTTACTCAGGCATGCTTTAATCATAAGGAGGCCCAATTAATATATACCAAAGCACATGAACAGTTTAACATATACACAACATATGACGGCCCACAAGTGTTATTAGCTACTGTATAATTGGGAAAACATATCCATCCATAGGCAATGCCAACTCAATCTCTGTCACAACTTGGGGGGGGGGGGGGAGTCAAAGTGCCAATATGGCAATGGTGGAATGATTGTGCATCCAAAATAGCAGAATTTAACAAAGGTCTCACTACTTTGTCATGAATATTTTTCCCCCGCTTACAGGCAATCACGGGAGATGCTTGAAAAATAGCGTGCAGAGACAGCACGTGCCATTGTTTCTATTTAATGTTTGCTACCCCCTTGCCTTACATGTGTGAGATAAAACATGTCAACCAATCTCCATCTGCTTTTTTCTTATAATTCAGTAATAGACCACAGTCAACAAAAAGGCTCCTCTTGTAGGCAGATTTGAACGTCTACATAGGATACTTTCACTCTCAGAAGTGCTTGATCAGATCCAGTGCCTGTGTTTTGTACTCTTCGGTGGAGAGACAGACCCGGCACAATCGCAAAATCTGCCCAATTGGTAAGTTACATTTCAAATGTCTCGGAAGATGTATCCTGCTTGAGCAGGTTATATGCCAAACTAAATGAAATGAAAGAATTATTTTGATCAAATTATTTTCTAAATAAGGTAGTAGACAACTCAGAACTGTTCTTACAAATTAATATTTATAAAAAAAAAATCTGTGTCATACAGTACCACATTAAAAAACATTTACAGATCTTCTTCAGTAGCCTTTCTAATAAAAAGGATATCATCAATAGACTTGGTATCATTTAAGCATATATTGATGTAAACTTGAATGATGTAAATAACGCTGTTCAAAGTTGGATACATACAAATTGTTACTGGGGGTGCCATGATAGCCCCCATAGCTGTTCCATGCAAATAGAAGCCACTATTAAAATAGAGATAATTCATGCATAACACTATTTCTGTCAATAAAAAAATGAGGCGAGTAACCTATATGGTCAACTTCTCAGTTCTAAAAATTCAGAAATTATACCCAAGGCAATGTGCTGGGGTATATTTGTGCACAACACATCAACATCAAGAGTAACTAATAACATCTCTGAAATAAGACCATTCTTTAAGAATGTAAGCTGAATCGTGAACATAAGATGACTGTTCTACAAACTCTTTCAGGAAAATATCCACAAAAAGACAGTCTCTTATAAAATACCCACCAATGTTGGCGTGCATATACACACTTTGCTGATAGGCATAGCCAGGGGCACAGTCTGAGTGGGGTATGTAAGTACACACATTGATTATAAAATACCTTCATTTACTTACGTACCTGCGTACCTTACATGCATTCATTTGCACCTGTTATAGAATAGATGTAAATGTCCATGTCTGCTTTAAAGGCATGATCCCTGTCACTTAGCCTAGTATTTTAAAAAGACAAAGAGGCACCTGCTTATGCTAGGTACCTAGTTATACAATTGCTCTCTTAGAGTCCTGAGACGGAAGGGAGGTCTGAGAATCCAGAATAAATGCTTAATGATTTTTTTTATTTTATTTTAGTTAGCTCGTACCTTTTCAGTAATAGCTTAAGACAAGTTATATCTAAGTATGCTAGCTATTTCCCTCTCCCCAGAGGGCTTACAGTCTAAGGGTCCCTTTTCCTAAAATGTGCTAAGTAGCTAATGTGCATTTTATGGTGTGGCAACTGTGCACAAGGGCCCACAGCAATGCTTATCATGTGAGGTTAACAGCTACCATGCAGACTAACTGCAGATCATGCATTTGGGTGGGAAATGGGTGGATTAGGAGTGGAGAGTGGACATAGAGAGCACATTGCAGTTACCACAGGAGAATATATCATGCACTAACTTGCAATGTCGCAATTAGCACAGGTGCACTGCATGCCACCTCAATGGGTGGCATTAGGTGCAACAGCGGTAATTGTGATATATATTAGTGTATGTGTTCCCAAAGTAACTGCCGAGAACATGCTGGCCATGCCCTCAGCAGTTACTGTGGAAGCTCCGCACATAATGTGCATTAGCTTTAGTGCTAAACATGCGTACAAAAACCCCTACCTGTAGCAATGGAAGGTTTAGTGACTTGTCCAATGTAATAAGGAGTATCAGTGAGATTCTGAACCCTGGCTTCTCTGGTTCTCAGACCATGGCTTTAACCACTGCATGCTCATCCACGCCTGGCTTGAGTCCACGGCTAATTTCAGTGTGTTTTGAGGCAGTAGCAGACCGTGTGGTACAGCCAATTTGCTACCTACATTAATGGCTGATAACAGAGGTTGAAATGGCCAAAGGCCACTGTCCTTCTGTGTCAAGGCATTCAGATTCCTCTCTAGGCCAGCCCCTTGTTTCCCCGATCACATCCTCTTGCACTGCTCTTTGAAGATTCTTACTGACACAAAAGATGGATTGTTTTAAACACACACGTGTCATTTTTCTTCTCTCTAGGACCACTCCATTTACCTTTTACCTCTTTACCTGGAGGTTCTAGAGCTCCCACTGCTTTCCTTTCTACTGAAAAGCAAAACCCATGTGCCAGACTTACTTATATACTTTGAAAATCATCAGGAGTAGTCAAGAGGAAATAAGAATTTAGCGTGCTCAATTTAGCATTCTCATTTTATTTACTTTGCCTTCAATAAGTAGAGCACACTACATAGTCAATACATTTTCAGGATTCCATATATAAAACAGGAGGCATTATTTCTGATACTTTTTACCACAGGGACCCTACATTTTCTTGCAATACTCAGTAAGGGCTGAAGTTACTAAGATGTGCTACTGTTAACGCTCATCTGGGGGAGGGGGGGCTTCATTTCAAGCAGGCAATTCTGTGACTTTTGCTACAAGTTCTCTGCCCCAGAGTTCTTTGAAAAGGAACTAATTTTGTTGCGTAACATTTTTTACTGCTTAAAGTTACTGGCTTATTTCTTGTAGCTGTTTTCAGAAGGGGAAGTTCCTGTTCTAGGCAAGGCTTATTGTTTTGCTGCTGGATTGCTTTTTTTCTTTCCTCTAGCTTTTAAGTTTAAAGCAGAATGAAGGTAGCAAAGATTCTTTGATGGCACTGAACTGCTGAATTGTTAGATCCCCCTCCTCCACCACAGCTCTGGCTCCCATGCATCGCAGTGGGGAATCTTGCTATATAACCTAGATCCTTCTACAGCAGTCACCCCTGTTACTACTTCTATATATGTCCAGATGGACAGCCAAATCCAGGATTGGAACTGATTCAATATGAAAGGTGCCTGCAGGTTGAATGCCTCAGGAAAAACATTGAAGAACTGAGAGAGAAAGTGGTGAGGCTAAGAAGCATCTGTGACAATGAGAGGTAAAGTATATTGATGAAATGCTTCTAGATCTCCAGCAGAAGGGGAAAGATATAAAAAGATGACAGGAGGATACAATTCACCAGAGCCTGCAAACTCAAAATTTCAACTTCTCTAGAACAGAGGAACCCGTCAGCAAATCTGGAAGTGGAAGAGATGACAACATCCCTGGAACAGGAGGTCTCAGAGCTCAAAACCCCCAAATCAGTAGGATCAGCAACCACTAGGATGTGAAGGGTAGTGGTTAGTGACTCCCTTCCGAGGGGTACAGAGGCATCCATCTGCCATCCAGCCATGATGTCCTGAGAAGTGGATGCTCGGTACGCTCCAACAAAAAAAGTTTTTTCTACCTTGTTAGGGGACTTTATCAGTGAACCTGTTTTTCATGATTTATTTCCTTCACTGAAAAGGGGTTGATTTAATTGGAGTTGACAAGGTTGGCATAGTATTCTCACTTTCTACTTCGGATTTCTCTGTTGTTTGTCTTGAGTTGTTCAATGTAGATATTTTGGAGGAGAGGGTCTTTTGAATTTCTCCATTTCCTTTCCAGGTGGTGTAAGCTGCTTTTCTGTTTCTGTAGGTATGTGGAAAACCATGAGGCACTGTTGCGGTGAGTTGATGTTTTTTCTTTGGTGGTGCAAGTGCTGTTGTGGATAGTGCATCATTCCAGATTCTTATCATTTGGGTGAGGTCTGAATTTGCTGCTGTGATGAGGTCCAGTTGTGGGGTGATTGCCTTGATGAAGTGTTCACTGTTGAATTCTCTGAACCTCCGGGTCATGCGCAGTCTGTCATTCGGTGTAACTTGCTGGGGTGTGGTATGGATTAAGAAAATAATGGTGACGTGATCCAACCAAGGGACAGGGAAAATTGTTTGAGGAGGTTGTTGGGGATAGGAGAAAAGAACTGATGGTATGAATGCTAGTCCAGTACATTTCCTTTCTTGTGAGTTGGTTCATTGATGATTTGTGTGTATCCAAGAGTGTTCCACGAAGGCGTCTGATTGTGATGTGGGAGAGGATGCCAGGTTAAGGTCTCCTAAAATTACTAGGGGTTGGTGCTTGTCTGGAGTGGAGCATGTGGTTTTGAGTAAGGTGGTGTGGTCTACAGTATCCCCATAGAGGGTGCGGTATGCTAAGCAGAGTGCGATATATCTGTTTGTTATGTATAGAATGTTCATTCTTTAGCAGAACTGGAGTTGGAGATGCTGAATGTTAGATTCTCTTTTGCAATTATGCAGACTCCTCCACCTCTGCAGGTGGAGTGGTTTGATGTAAATATTGTGTGCGAAGGAGGACATAGTTGGTTTAGTAGGACCGAATCAGTGTTGGTGAATCAAGTTTCCATGATGAATAGTATGTCTACGTTGTGTTCATCTATGAAGTCAGCTGAGGTTTGAATTTTATTTCTTGCTGAGCGAGTGCTGATGAGAGCACATCATATGAGGAGCATTGTGTTGTTCTGGTGATATGTTTTCACTGTATTATTTGTCATCTGTGGTATTCTTTTTAGACCACAGTGGTGTTTTTGATATTGAGGACTAGCTTCTATTGTCAGAGCATATATATAGGGCATCTGTAGCTGGCAATTATAGGTATTTGGCTACCATTGCTTGATCTAATGCTGCTGTGAGGTGGGTGATTGTCCATGTGAGTAGTAGGTATATCAGTATGGTGGAAGCGTATTCCTGTTTTAGCGATGCCATGTTGACGTTTTCAGTGGTATCTGTCGTCGGCTTGCTTTTAGGTGCAGCTATATATTGCTAGTAGTTCTTGCAATTGGAATTCTTCACTGAGTCTGTCAGTATCTAAGGATTGTGCTGTGCAATTGTGGTGTTCTGTGCTGGAGTGGAGGGGTACTTACTTTCTTGTAGCTGTCTTGAGAAGAAGACTTCTGAGGGAAGATTTGTGCACGGATCCAGCTGGTACAGGTCTTGCAGAGTGCACTATGGTGTTGTGAGTGTTTTGACTGTGCTGTTGGCTGTTCAAGCATTCTGTCCTGCAGGTGTGACTAGGTCACCGATCCTGGATGTACAGGGAAGCTTTTCCATCTCAGAGGTGGAATAACTTCCCCGTACAAGTCGTCGGCCCTGGACATACAGGGCTGACATTAGAATTGGCCCTTTATATCCAAGGCCGGTGACTGCCCACTGCCTGCCCAGACTCCGTCCCGACCCGCCCCTTCCGCACCCCTGTCTAACATCCCCGCACAACCAGCGGGGAGGTTAGAGGTGGCGGGGTAGACATGAATAATGGGTATGGATGTCCCCACTATTCGTGGCACAGAATAACCCCCTTTGCATTTCAAAGTCCAGCTGGCTCCTGATTGGATGCAGTGCGGTAAGTGGGGGAGCTCCTGCTCTCATCCGCAGGTCCCGGCTCTCTTCTTCGTGCCTCTGGAGAGGCTTTGTGTTTCAAATTTTAATGTCAATGAACAATTTTGTTAGGAAAGTAAATAAAAGTAAGAGGAAAAGTAGGCCACTATGGTTTCAAAAGAAGTAGCTGAAAAGGTAAGGAAAAAGAGTGTAGCTTTCATAAACTAAAAGAGCTTACAGAAAGAAGACAAACAACTGTATCTGGAGAAGATAAGAGAAACTAGTAAAGTAGTCAGGAAAGCAAAGATGCAAAAGGAAGAAAAAAACTGCCAATAGAGTAAAACATGAAGACAAGGAGAAAGTACAAAGATTGCACTGTGAGGCTCAAGGGTGAAGGGGAGGCATATGTAGAGGTTGATGAGAATAAAGCATAATAGCTTAACAAATATTTCTCTTCTGTGTTCACAAAGGACCAGGAATGGGACCCCAGAAAACAAGCACAAATAGGAATGAAAACGAGGTAGAAGTTGAACTATTTTCAGAAGACTATGTTCATGAGGAGCTAACTAAACTAAAAGTGGACAAAGTGATGAGCCAGATGGGATTCATCCATGGATATTGAAAGAAATTAGGAAAGTATTGGTGGCTCCACTGGCTGACCTTCTCAATGCTTCTTTAGAGTCGTGAGTGATCCCAGAGGACTGGAAATGGGTGAATATGGTTCCTGTCTACAACAGCGCTGGCTCAATGGCTTCTGCTGCCGCAGGTAGAATCTCAAGATGCGCCGCCACCCCCTTCCCCCCATGCTGTGCTGCACTGTGCCATGCTGAGACATTCCACTGATATTGGGGGGAGGGAGGTGGGCGGTGGCAGTGGTGGCAGTGTCAGTATTTTCAACCCGGCGGGTTTGTGCCACCAATTTGTTACTACTACTACTATTAATCATTTATATAGTGCTACAAGACGTATGCAGCGCTTTACAGACATATATAAAAGATGACCCCTGCTCGTAAGAGCTTACAATCTAATCAAGACAGACAATGCAACAACCAAGAGCAAGGGATACAAACAGGGAAAGGTAAGGAGACACAAGGAAAATAAGGGATCAGGATCCAAAAAACAGCTTCAAAGAGGTGAGCCTTCAGCATGGATTTGAAAAGGAGAAGAGATGAAACCTGATGTACAAACTCAGGCAGTTTATTCCAGGCATAAAGAGCAGCAAGGTGAAAGGATCAAAGTCTGGAAATGGCAGTGAAAGAAAAAGGCACAGAGAGAAGTAGGCCAGAGGAAGAGCAGAGCTCATGAGGAGAGGTGTAGAGAGAGAGAAGAGAGGAGAGAGGAGATGTAGTGAGCAGCAGTAGAATGATTGCATTTAGAAATCTGAAGGAGAAGTTTGAATTAGATATGGAAATGGAAGGGGAGCCAATGACTTGAGAAGAGGGGTTATATGAGAATATGAGAATATGAGGGCTGGTGGAAGGATGGTAGAGGAAAGAAATGTATCTGAATTTGAGAAAGCATAGGCCAGATACAGAGGATCTCTGAGGGAGAGGAACGGATTGTAGAACATTAGTTCTCATGGACAGGAAGACTGACTAGACTATATGGGGCCCAATATACATTTGCAACGGCTATGCGCCTCTAAGACACATAGCCATCACCACCGAACATTCACCCCAATCTGGGGCCATATCCAGCCACCAGCATTGAATATCCTGGGTCGCTCCACAGATACACATGGCACAAAAGCTAACCGTGAAGCAGCGATATTGAGACACTGCCCAGTTAGCTCCAGCGGTGAAAGTTAGGACAACTTTTGCTGTGCCTAACATTTGCTGCTGAGGATAATCGGGCAGTGGCTGAATATCGCCACTGCACAGTTATCCCTTGGTATGCTTACGGAACATCCCCAACGTGCCCTGATACTAAGCAGTTAGTATCAGGGCGTATAGCAGCATTACTCGTGGATATTCAGCAGCACTAACCATATTAGTGTCGCTGAATATCCCACTTTGGGGCATTTACATGGTTTACAGCTTTGTAAGCCATGTAAATACCTCTGAATATCAGGCCCATTATCTTTATTTGCCATTGTTTTTTATGTTTCTATGCGCTGTTTACAGATATTATTAGTAACTGAGTCCCACTGAGTAAATTGGGACCTACTTTCAAATAGCGCATGTTGCATTAGAATAACATACGTTAAAGGTAGCACATGTTAGCAACTCTAGCCCTAAGTGACTTTTTAAGATGCCTATTAAATTTTATCTCCAGGAACAAGCAGGAATGTAGTCTTCACATATGGGTATCATCGGTACCGACGCACCCTGCGCGGGAACGCTCCCCAGCGTCCAATTAGAAAGCTTTTGGGAGCATCCCACAGAGCCTGCGTGCTACTTTCCCGCCTTTCCCAACTGCCTCTCTCCAGTTCTTCATTTTCCACGGAGTCAGCAGGTCGTTGTTCCTGTCACCGCAGAAAATTTTTCCTTCTTCTTCTTTTTTGTGATTCTGTCTGCTTTCCTCAACGCTACACCGGTACCGCCGGTTCTTCTTTCTTTCTTTTAGAAAAAAATATATATATTTAGTTCTTTTTTTCCAATTTTTTCTCCTTCAGGTGCACGCGCCATTTTGGGCCTTAGGCCCAAAATTTCCTCCATTATGGAAAAACCCGCTTCGGGTATCAAGAAGAGCACCAAGTTTGGCGGTACCATATCCGTCACCGACACCCATGAGTGGTGTCTTAAATGTTTAGGTCCTGACCATTCCACCTCGGAGTGTATGGCTTGTGCCATGATGTCCAAGAGGGGTCGACAAAACCGGGCTGCTAAGCTTAGCACCCTTTTTCCCTCCGATGCACCCTCTGTGGCATCGACGTCTTCCAGGGCTTCGTCTTCCTCCCATGGATCTCAGGGAACTAAACATAAGTCCAGCCGGTCCTCAAAGGGTAGATCTCCTTCTAAGCATTGAGATGCCCCTAGCGTTGCCCTTGAGGGTTCTGCACCAGTAAAATTGCCCCGGCGGGAGGCTTTGGCTTCCAAAGCATTATCGGGGCTCCAGGATGTTCTCGAGGCCTCAACCTCGGCAGAACTACTGGTGCCATGCTCTGGGGTACCGGCTGTTTTCTCCGGTACAGATACCCAGGCATCGGCAGCGTCGATAGACCAGAGGTTTCTGGCTATTGAACGCAGTCTGGCAGCTCTCCTTGCGGCATCGATGCCCTCAGAACCACATCAGACAGTTAAACTGGTTCCGGCATTGGCTCCGGTGCCGGCATCGGTACTGGTACCGATAGCATCGGCATCAACATCGGTGTCTGTATTGCCAGCACCCAGTCAAGCCATGCCCTCTGGTACCGATACACCGGTACTGATTCCCCCCGGTACCGACTTTGCTCGGTACGGGTATCATGCTCTACAAGAGCATCCGGACAGAAGGTACTTTGAATCCTCAGAGGACTCTGAGGATTCTGACAGTTCTGTTGATACCGGGATACTTCTCCCCGAGGAGCCTTCCTCTCCCAAACGGAGGATGTCTCCTCCAGAAGATATCTCCTTTCAGGATTTTATCAGGGAGGTGGCTCGAGGTCTGTCCATTACTGTGGCTCCTGAGACAGAGCCCAGGGCAAAGGAGTTGGAGATTCTGCAATATCCCAAAGCTCCTAAAGAGGCAGCTACCTTGCCTATCCATGAGATCTTACATGATCTCATGTTAAGAATGTGGGAAACCCCCCTGACCACCTCACCTCACTCCCGTCGACTGGATACCACGTATCAGGTTCCTCCCTGTCCTGGTTTCCAGAAGACACAGTTGCCTCACCACTCTATTGTAGTGGAGTCAGCTATGAGAAGGATCAGGAGTGCAAAGAGGCACGCCTCTAATCCTCCAGGACGTGAGTGTAGAACTTTGGATGCCTTTGGACGTCGTACCTTCCAGGCTTCCATGCTTTCTACCAGGATCAGTTCCTATATTTTATATATGGGAATGTTCCTTAAGGAAGTCACAGGGGATTTAGAAGTTTTGAGCCCTCTTCTTCCTGAAGATAAGAGGCAGGATTTTCTCACACTGGTTAAACATGCCAAGGATGTTTCTAAATTTGTCAATTGTGCAGCTTTTGACTGTTTTGAGTGCATAAGCAGAACCTCTGCCATTGCTATAGGTGCACGTAGAATTGCCTGGTTCCAGGCATCCGATTTGGAGCTCTGGGTGCAGGACAAACTGGGCAATATTCCTTCTACAGGTGAGAATCTATTCGGCAAAAATTGGCAAGAAAAGGCCAATGAGTTGGATGCTGATAACTCCACTTTGGATAGGTTATCCAAAGCCACAGCTGATCCTGCAAGAAAGAAATCTTTCAAAAAACCATTCTTTTCCAAAAGGAAGAGGTTTTATCCCTCTTATCAGCAGGGGCATTCTGCAGGTCAGCCTGTCCGGAAGAGTCAGCAACCACCTAAACAAAGGAAAGCAAAGACTGCTAAGCCTCAGCTGTCTCAGCAGTCTCAGCCTCCACAAGGCCTTTGACTTCCATCTAGAGAACTTGGCCTTCCTGGCCCTCAGTGGACCAGAGCCTTCCACCATTCCAGGAAGGTTGTGCCACTTTGCCCCCAGATGGGGGCAAATAACAGCAGAACATTGGACTCTTTCCATTATAAGAGAGGGGTACAAGCTTCACTTCCTCTGCTTGCCCCCTCCTACAATGGTAAGACAGTTCAATTCTCAGACCTCTCTCATCAAACTGTTAGATCAAGAGGTCACTATGCTTCTTGCCCAAGGGGCAATAGAAGAGGTACCCATTCTTCAACAGGGTACAGGGTTTTACTCCCCCTATTTCCTTATCCCAAAGAAAACAGGACACAGACCCATTTTGGATCTCAGAGAATTGAACAAATTCCTAGTCAAGGAGAAATTCAAGATGATTTCTCTGAGAACCCTGCTGCCATACCTTCAGAGTCAGGATTGGCTTTGTTCTCTAGATCTTAAGGATGCGTACACTCATGTTCTCATCCATCCAACTCACAGAAAATTCCTTCGGTTCCTTTTTCAAGGAAAGCACTACCAATACAGGGTGCTTCCTTTTGGCCTGACCTCAGCACCAAGGGTGTTCATGAAATGCATGGCTATGGTAGCAACATTTCTTCGCACTCTAGGAATATTTGTCTTCCCCTACTTAGACGACTGGCTCATTCAAGCCCCATCAGAGTCAGAGGCCAGGACTTCTCTATCTTGCACAATGCATATCCTTCAGTATTTGGGTCTGGTCATAAACATCCTAAAATCCAGTCTAACTCCCACTCAGTCTCTAGAGTTCATAGGAGCTTTGCTGGATACCAGAAAAGCAAGGGCCTATCTCCCCCAGGCCCATTGCCTTCGCATGGTGCAGTTAGCTTCTCAAGCAGTGCTGAAGCCTCATCTCACTGCTCGAGAAATGTTACAACTACTAGGCCAAATGGCTTCTACCGTGCATGTGGTCCCTTATGCTCGCCTCCATATGAGAGCAACCCAGTGGACTTTATCCACTCAATGGAACCAGGCATCAGGATGCCTGTCAGACAAAATAGCAAACACAAATCGCCTTATTTTGTCCCTCCAATGGTGACAGTCCACTCAAAACCTGTTGCTGGGGTCCCCATTTCAACAACCTTCACCCCCAAGCAACTCTCACAACAGATGCTTCACCAGTGGGTTGGGGAGCTCATCTGCAAAACCTCTCCACCCAAGGCACCTGGACTCCACAGCAGACTCATCTACACATCAATCTTCTGGAGCTCAGAGCAATCTTCCTTGCTAGTCGAGTGTTCCACACTCTGCTCAGCTACAAGACAGTCCTCATTCACACGGACAATCAAGTAGCCATGTTCTATGTGAACAAGCAGGGTGGAACAGGCTCTCTGTCGCTTTGCATGAAGCTTTGCGACTATGGGCCCTCTCCAGAGAGCATCAGATTCATCTCCTAGCAGTATATCTTCCAGGTATCCAAATCTCTTGGGCAGACAGACTCAGTCGAGTTCTGCTTCCACACGAATGGTCTCTACATGCAGACCAGGTGGCCAAGATTTTTAAAATTTGGGGAACACCGGACATAGACCTCTTTGCAAGTTCGTTGAATGCCATACTTCCCCGGTTCTGTTCCAGAATTCCGGCTCAGGGCTCTCAGGCCAGGGATGCTTTCCTCCTTTATTGGGGGCAAGACTTCCTTTATGCCTTTCCACCCATCCCCCTGATTCCCAAAACCCTGTTCAAGCTTCAGAGAGACAGAGGCCGTATGATTCTCATAGCTCCACATTGGCCACGGCAAGTGTGGTACCCTCTGCTTCTACATCTCTCTCAAGCTCCCTCTCTGGAGTTAGGGTCTTCTCCAGATCTCCTGTCTTAGGAGGAGGGAATGTTATGGCATCCCAATCCCCAATCGCTTCATCTCAGGGCTTGGTTGCTGAAGGCCTAGATCTTCAAGATCTTAACCTTCCTCAGCAGGTAAAGGATATCCTTTATGCTTCTAGAAAACCTTCCACAAGACACTCTTATGCTTTTAAGTGGAAAAGGTTTACCATATGGTGCTCGCAAAAGGGTCGTAACCCCCTTGCGATACCACTGGAATCATTACTGGAGTATCTCCTTCATTTATCCAATGCAGGACTTAAAACTAACTAAGTAAGAGTCCATTTAAGTGCTATTGTGGCTTCTTTCAAGCCTTTAAATGGACAACCTATTTCCTTCCATCCTCTTATAGCAAGATTTATGAGAGGCCTTCTACTAACTAAGTCTCCCATTAGGCCACCACTGGTGGCATGGGACTTAAACCTGGTTCTTGGCCAGCTTATGAAGCCACCTTTTGAACCCTTGGCTACTACCTCATTGAAATTCCTTTCTTGGAAAGTTATCTTTCTAATTGCAATCACATCAGCACGTCGCATTAGTGAGTTGCAAGCACTAGTGGCTGATCCTCCTTATACAAGGTTCCATCATGACAAGGTAGTCCTTAGGACTCATCCACACTTTATGCCAAAGGTGTTCTCCCCTTTTCATCTTAACCAAGCGGTCTACCTGCCTGTATTTTTTCCAAGGCCTCATGCATCAAATGCAGAAAGGAATCTTCATACTTTGGACTGTAAAAGAGCTTTGGCCTTTTACTTGCAAAGAACACAGCAACATAGAAATTCCTCTCAACTCTTTGCTGCTTTTGATCCTTCTCATTTGGGACTTCCAGTCTCCAAGAGAACACTGTCCAACTGGATTGCACAGTGTATTTCCTTTGCCTATCAAAGTAAGAATCTTCCTCTGGAGGGCCATGTCATAGCTCACAATGTGAGAGCCATGGCAGCGTCAATGGCTCATCTGCACTCTGTGTCTATCAACAACATCTGTCGAGCAGCCACTTGGGCCTCGGTTCATACCTTCACCGCCCATTACTGCTTGGACAAGGACTCCCGCCGGGATGCCTTGTTTGGTCAAGCTGTTCTCCAAAACCTGTTCCATACCTAATCAACTCCTACCCGCCATCCCTGGTTGGATGCCAGAGATCCATGGGGGGAAGTGGAGCCCTAGTTCAGGGACACACAACTTCTGGGGTCTCTCCCTGGCATCTAAAGCTAGGGAGTCCCCATATGTGAAGACTACATTCCTGCTTGTTCCTGGAGATAGCATAGTTACTCACCTGTAACAGGTGATCTCCGGGAACAGCAGGAATTTAGTCTTCACAACCCACCCACCTCCCCTAGGAGTTCTATCTCTCTATCTATCTCTTTCTCTTTTCCTCTTTCTCTCTTTGTCTCAGCTGTAAACTCAACTGGAGAGAGGCAGTTGGGAAAGTCGGGAAGGCAGCACGCAGGCCCTGTGAGATGCTCCCAAAAGCTTTCTAATTGGACTCTGCGAAGCGTTCCTGCACAGGCTCCATCGGTATCGATGATACCCATATGTGAAGACTAAATTCCTGCTGTTCCCGGAGATCACCTGTTAAATGTGAGTAACTATGCTTTGCTAGCTTATTTTCGGAGGTGCTCTGTGTGGCAAAAAAGATAAAGAGTGGTAAAAAGTAAGTTGATGCATTGTACTGTGAGAAGAGGTATATTATTCATGTTCAGTGGGCATTTTATTCTGAAAATAAAACAAACACAACGGAAAAATAAAGAAAATAAAACTTTAAGGAGAATTCAGGCTGTTGGGATAAAATTAATTCACCAAAGGTTTTGCTGTAATATTAAAACAGCAATTTTTGCAAAAGTACAGGGAGTAAAATGTTAGAAAAGTAATTTAATAAATATAAATATTTTGACAGAAAAAATACTCAAACAAAATCAGTATAAACCAGTGTAAGTCATAAATCATCTGCAATTATTTCTTACATCATTTACCAAACTGTGTTAGCTGTTTAATGCGGGAATTACTGTGCACTAACGGTGTGGGCCTGTGCTAACAGTTGATACAGTGTGTGAACAGCACAAACAAATGTCCATATTAAAGAGCTAATGCAGAAAACACCTTTTTGTGGTGGAGAAAGTCAGGGAATGAGTGGGAACTGCACCTTACGGTCAATACCTTGATTGTTACCATGCTTTAGCTATTGTCGAGGCAAGAAACACAGAGCAGTTAACCTGCCTCAAGAGCTAGCTGTGTTGCATTTTATTTCCATTACATGCTATTTATCATGCAGCTCATGCTAAGAAAAGTTTGCTAACATACAGTATGATATCTGCATGGCAGCTCTCCCAAAGGTTCTGGGAATGCCTCCGATAGTTAATGCAGAGATTTTGCAATGAAAGGAGCATGTTTAATTAAAAGGGTGCTAGTAGCACACGGTTAGGCCGTGAAACTAATGTGGAGACACATGCCAACTTCAGGGGATGTGTGCGTCTGTCCCCTTGCTGTTGATGAGACACCATGGAACCCAGCATGAGGCTGCACCTAACCCCATTCACTAAGTTGGCATTAGGTACACCCATGTTAACCACAACAATCACAGTTAGTGTGTACCCATAACTCCTGTACTAACCACAATACCACGATGCTCCAACAATGCCCAAAGTATGCCTCGATTCACCCTGTCTCTACCCAATAGCATGTTAACTTATCAGCGTGGGAGTTTTAGTGCTGAGCCCTGTGCTTTTACCACAGTGTGCTCACCATGCTCTATACCCCATGCTGACAGCCCCATGTTAACCATGCCACAAAGTGCATTAATTTGGGCTATTATCATCTCCTTTAACAAATACGGGCCCATATGTATTGTACCTTTGAATATTTCCACAAGATGGGATGATAAAATGTGAAGACACATTTTGCAGTGAACGCAGAATTGCAATCTGGGACATCCAAGCCAGAACGTCTGATAAAAAGGCAGGCACGTGCAAGTTCAGACACAATTTCACACATGTGGAGGTGCCCGATATGGACATCTATGGGGATGTCTACATAGACATCCCCAGAATAGTATTACAGAAGGGGGACATCTAGCAGCCTAATGGTTAGAGTAGTGGGCTAGGACCAGGGTGGCCAGGACTGAGATTCCACTGCTGCTCCTTGTGATCTTGACCAAGTCAGTTAACTCTCTATCTCCTCTACATCCTCTGGATGGTTAATCATTCCTGGAGCATGTCTAAATGTGGATGGGGTCGCAGGCATCCCCAATATTTCTGAAATCGAGGGGGATGTCTATGTCCATTGCACCTCACCAGACATGCCTCCGCTATGCCCCCTGCCCACTTGGATGGCTCCACACCGGAGATGTCCTTAAAAGTCATCTGTAAAATGACTACAGGGACGTCTCCATGATTTGAATGCTTAAAAGCCTTTAAAATGACCCCCATATGCTACAAAAGTAATATAAAATATTTTGTTCATATGATAGGGGAGTGTTCAAAAGCTCAAGGCTTTGTTCTCATCAGCCATAAGCCAGCTGGTTATAGTAACAGATATTTAAATACAGTTATCTATAGAAATCTGCATATTGCATTCATTTCGATGGAGAATGCTTCTTCAGTCCTCAAAAAAAAAAATCTATTACACCTGACACTGGTTACTCACACGAAAATGTGCTGCAGTCATATGGAAGAGTGAGGATGGGCCTTCCCAATCCAGATGGTGGCAGAAATTTATTGCAATTTTATCCTGCAAGAAATGCTGATATAAAATTAAAGAGAAAATTAATATGTTCCATAAAATGCTAGATTCTGCAATCAAGCATACAAATGATGTTTATTGCTTCAGCTATGTCCACTGCAGAGTTGCTAGGTTTCCCTCTTTAGGGAAAGGTATCTCTTTCTCATTCATATTTAGCAGCATTTTTTTCATTGCCTTCTTACAATAAGCAACTTTGTCTCCAGTGTACTTGAGTGGGAAATGAAAACAACAAATGATAAGAATTTTCATTTAAATTGTATCTGTCATTTCTTCGTATTTATTTTATTTAGGAAGCAGTTATTTGCAAAACATATTTTCATATCCATAGCCAGCATCTCCTTTATTACTCATCATACAAAAAAAAGAATATTTAAATTCTGGTGCCCTCTTAATAACAGTAAAACAAACTCCCTTCACTACCTGGCAATTTGTGAAGTAATGTAAAATCCTGGAAAAAACGCAGGGGCCAATTCTCAGCCTTTAGATAGTGACCGGTACTGAATATTTGGATAATGTGGTGACCTTTTGCTGTCCTAACTCTATGCAGATAGTTATCCAGATAGCAAACTGAAAACCCCTGCTATCAGGATAATTCTCCATCCCATCTTTGTTCTGCCCATGGAACATTCCAGCACTATGCGGCTACTGCCAAGGTGGTCTTTAAGATATCCAGCGGCACTCTACGGATACTGCCACTAAATATCATCAGATATCCTCGGCCAGCGGCAGGTGCTGCTCTTCGGATAAGTGCCTTAGAATATTTACTGCACCGTTAGCATATGCAAGAGAGCTTATTCCAAATCAGCACTGACACCCAGAATTAAGCTGCTGCATCCCGGCCTGCACAAAGGCAGCAGTGCAGATAATGAAAGGCGCTTGACTTTTTTCAGTCAAAGTTGAGAAAAAAACATAGTACTGAAATGGTTCTTTTATGTTAGGTGGATTTGCTTTTGCCAGATTTGGATAAGAGTAAGACGTTTGTGGTGTTGGCATTGGATATCACAACTGTAGTCAATACCTCGAGTCAAACTGTTCTTTGGGATGTGATGGTCAGGTTCTGAGCTGTTTTTGCTCTTTTCAGTCTGTAAACTATCAAGAACTAGTAACGGCAAGAAGGGCCTCTGCTTGCTTTGAAATGCCTTTTGTGATACTTCAGGGCTCATCGCTAATGTCAGTATAATTTAACAGCACCCTGCAACTGTTGGTGCAATGTCATCAGTGGGAATAATTTTCTGAATTTATGCAGATGATAGGCAACTGTTGGCTTCCATACAGGATGTCAATGAAGGTACGCCATTGCTATTGAAGCAGGCAGTTGATTCAGTGAGGCAATGGTTACATAGACTGATTTTGAATTTGAAAAATAAAACAGAAATGGTGTTACTTTTGAGATGGCCATCTCCTGAGCAATGGAATGAGTGGGAGTTAGATAATTCTATATTTCTACTTAGCAGTGGGCTAAAAAATTTGGGGGTTGCTTTTGTCCTTCCATTTCAGGTCTTGGTAATGCAAGCCATTGAGTCAATGCTGGGTTTTCCTGGCAACGTACAACTGGAAGAAGATTGCCAGGTCTTTCTTCTGAGGCAATAGAGGATAAAGTGGCTTGCCTAAGGCCACAAGGAGTACCAGCACTGGTCCTTTGGTCACCAAGCTGCTGTTCACCACTAGGCTACTCCTGTACTCCTTTTAAAACGTTTATTTTCATTTTCAGCAAGAAAACATATGAACAAACCATAACATCAAACAATACATAACCCAAGAAAACCCCTCCCCCCATCCCCCCACCCACCCACTCATCCAGGACAAACACAGCGAATAGGGTAAATGCAATTCAGGCCTCGTTACCGATCCCGGCAGGCGACATGGGTCTCAATCTTTGTACTATAATGACGTACCCGAACATTTAGCCCTATTAACATAGTTAGATAACATTTGCCATTTACGCTGTGAAAGCGAACTATGCAGGTGCATGTGCAGAACTGTAGGTGTTGGTGAAGGGGCTTATTGGGTGTTGGAGAAGTGAGTCAGAAACAATGGATGAGGACACAGGAAACACAAGAGAGAAGCTAAATATCTCCATAGCATAAATGCACAGGAGGAGAACCTCTTTCTACTGAAAGCAAACGGGACATAGGATGAGGGTGAAAGGAGACTCAGAAGTAACACGCAGAAATATTTCTTTATGGAAAGAATGGTAGATGCGTGGAATAGTCTCCCAGTGGAGGTAGCAGAAGAGGACAGTATCTGAATTCAAAAAAGCATGAGACAAACACAGAGGATCTCTAAAGAAAAAGAGGGGACTATTGTAGTAGTTGAGAGAAAGAGCAGACTAGATAGGCCATGTGGTCTTTCTCTGCCATCATGTTTCTAGGTTTCATGCCCATGACTTGCCATGCTTTGGGTGTTTTTTCATTGTGCAGGTGGAAGAGTAATTTGTGAGGAGTTCAACATTTTCAATCATTTAAAAAAGCTAGTGATAATATATTAAGGTAGTCATGCTCAAACTGGTCCTCAGCACTGCCCCCCCCCCCCATTCAAATGTCCAGGATATATCTAATAAGCATGCATGAGATATTTGTATGCATTGGATGCAATGCCGGTGTATTCATTAGAGGTAGGTAGTGGGGACTACTGAATCTGGTTTGAAAACTACTGCATTAAGGACTGAATTCTACCAGAAATCTTTGGAATGACCTGTTGCTTTGTTTCATCAGAAGAAGCAGTTCTAATCCTGGTGTTTCCCCATTGTGATTTTGCAATAGCATGCAAAATTATGAGATATTCAAACAATTTTAAGGGAATTTTTTGGAAGCCCTATTTATCTTTTAAATGTGGATGTGGCAGCAAAAAAAGACCCCATGGAAGCCACATCCCCATGGAAATCATGATTTTGGAAAGGCTGTGATTTCCACATTTTTGTGCCAGGTATGTCATTATTTGTACTTTTTCCAGGAGACGTTACAGGGGCATTTGGGGGCTTGACTGGTGCTGGTGTTTGAATGTCTTTGACACTTTTCACATAGGCCAGCAACATGCAGGTTAGAATTTCTGAATGTACCAGTTTACACCTGCTATAAGTTCCAAATTCAGAAGAAAAGGCTACTTCCGGTGATACATTGCCAAGAAATCCCAGAGGTAGCTCGGTCGCTATGAGTCAACAATGACTTGATGGCACTTAAAAAAATAATAATAAGTCCCAAATTAGCACCTGCTTTACTTGTCTCTTGGGAAAACTTGTGGCACTGGTGACCAGAGGAGCTCCACTTGTGATTCCTTGGCTTGCTTGACATCTGTGTCCACATAAGTGTGTTTTGGGAGATCTTTTGTTTCCCTGGCTCCTTTTCTATGCCTCTTTCAAACCTTTATTACACCCCCCCCCCCCATTCATAGACCCCTGTACAGTCTTTCTACCTGAACCCAACCTCCCCCCCCCCCCCACACACACACACACACACTCAGCTGTGCTCATTCCAACATCCCAGTGTCTCTTACCCTAGTCTGGGGTGTTCTCCAGCTGCTTAGTGAATTTGTCTGTGTGTGTGTGTGTCTGAGGGGCATTTTATTAAACTGGGCTAACAGTTAGCGCAGGCTATTTGTAATATGGCACCTAGTTACAAACAGCCCTTGCTAACCATTACCCCAGCTTGGTAAACATGCTCCTAACTGTTCTTTGCAGTATCTGTTTGTGTGGTTTCATGCTGCATGTATGTATGTGTGTATCTCTATTTCGGTGTGTAAGTATAGGAATGAGGTCATTTCTGTCAGTGTGGGTAGAAGGAATCACTGGGGTATGGGTGCAAGGAGTCATTGGGTATGGGTGGAGGGAGCCAAGAGCTATGGGTGACCTGAGCAGATGATTTGAGCAAGCAGCATGAGGCCCAAGGAAGCATCTATATCAGAGGGTATTCAGACCAAAGACCAAATATCTAGACCTCACAGATGAGTAATGCCTCACCTGATTCCACTTTAACAAGGCAGCCATCCTTCATCTCCCAGCTCCTTTGCTGCACAACACAGAGGGGGCAGTCTATGCCCATCCAACTCAAGGTCGCCAGGGCCCTTACCTTCTTTGCCACTTTCAATTTCCTGTCTGTGTTGACCATCACAGTGTGTATCAGCCAGTCAGCCATCGCACTGGGCATCTTACATTTCTCATCCACACCACAGCAAAATAGCCTTCTTTCACATGGTGCAGCAGAGGCAGATAACCATGATCCTGTTCTTTGAGGTGGCCAGATTCACATCTTTCTTAGTTGTTATTGATTGCACATGTGGTCATCAGGCTCCATGAGAAAAGGGGCTTTCTAATGCAACAGAAAGGCATTCCACTCACTCAATGTGTAGGTAGTCTAGAATGCACAGGGGGAGATCCAGTAACTGATGTGTTTCCAAGGTTCCCAGGCTCCTGCCGTGACTCATATATCCTGATATAGTAACATAACATAGCAACATAGTATATGATGGCAGGTAAAGGCCATCATGGTCCATCCAGTCTGCCCAGCAAGGTGGCAAGAGTAGCTGCACCTGCGGCTCTGTGCAGGTCACCACTCCCCATGCCTTTGTTTAGGGGTGTACTTACCGCTCCCTGCAAGTCACCCCTATTTGTTGAAATAGCAGAGACAGTTAAGGTTATTTTGATTTTATCCTGTTGCGTGAAAGGGATCCACTATGTCTGTCCCATGCCATTTTGAATTCTGTCACTGTATTTGCCCCCACCACTTCCAATGGGAAGGCATTCCAAGCTTCCACATCTAGAAGAGATTTAAGAGCAGACAAATCACTGATGGATAGCTGCTAGGTAAGTCCTGCACCAGCCCCCTCTGCCATACACGTGCTATAAAGTCTCAGTGGTCCCTGGCAGCAACAATTAGAAAACAGAGTACAGAGTTGAAATGTCTGACCATCACAGCTAATGCCATGGCTTTTGGGTCTAATCTGTTCCAGTCATCTCTACCTACACAGGAGATAGAGGCTACCATCTAAGGATGTGGCTTCTAACCCCCCATTGTCACACTCCTCACAGATGCAGAGGAGCAGTAAAAGGAAAGGAAATTGAATTTGGCTCATGCCTTTTCTCAGAGGTTCAAGGCAAGTTACATTCAGGTACAATAGGCATTTTTCTGTCCCCAGAGAACTTACAATCTAAGTGTCTAACTGACGTAATGGAAGGTCAGGGTACTTGTCCAAGATCACAAGCAGCAGTAGGATTCAGATCTTAGCTTACCTGGTTTAGTCCACTGCTGTAACCATTAGGCTACTCCTCCACAGCCATTCCTGCTCCATCATTGAGTGGACCTTTGGCCTGCTCAAGAGCCATTTGTAGTACCTAGATCTATCTGGTGAGGAACTCCTCTACAGCCGAACTAAGGTCTGTCAAATATTTATGGCCTGCTGCACGCTGCACAATTTAGCAATTAGGCAACAACAACCTTTGCCTGAAGGAATAGAAGTGGCAGATCCAGACACAGAGGATGATGGAAAAGGCCCTAGGCAGAATGACATAGCCCATCCACACCAGCTTGGTGTAACTGGATGAAACGAGCTAATACACAGGCATTTCTTGCAAAGGTAGGTGCACTACAGTATTATACATAATAAAAATCTACACATGTGAGTTTCCCAACCACTAAAACCAGCATCATCTCTCCAACCCTGCATCTGTCTCCCATGCTTAACTCAGCCCCATCCTCTCCCTATCCCCATCACTAGCCTAGTGCCTCTCTCCCCCCCACCACCACCCTCCCCCATTACCATCCTTCTGCCCTTCCCACCTACACCTCTCAGGGTACACAGAGAAGGAAGGTATGATTTTTCTTACTATATCCCCTCCCCCACCCCTTGCCATTCTGCCTTTTCCCACCCACCTGCTGATCCTGATTGTGCTGAATTGTGTGCTGGATGATCTCACTGCTCTCAGATGAACTCTCTGAGACATGGAATGGGGGAAATCTGAAAGCATTCCACCCTTCCAGAAAGCACAGGTCCCAAAATTTGGGAGGAGGGTAGTGTTTTATGCTGCTCAGATGTTCTTGAGGCCATTGAGGTGGAGAAATATGGAGATGGCCTCTTCTTCAGCATGGCTGGTGTAAGCTGAAAGTCTGGTTGCGTTAATGGTGCTGAGGCAGGTGGCTGCACAGCTGGAAGGGCCATGGTATGATGTCAGCTGCAGAGCCTACACCTTGGCTAGCAGAGCCTCTCATAGGTCCAGCTGTCTCTCTTGCAATGCCACCCCCTCTTCGCCCAAGTACTGTCAGCTCTCACTGATAGCTACCAATTTTTTCTGCAGCTCCATCTTCTTGTGCTAGTCAGATGTTTACTCACTGTGCTAAAAACATAGTATGCGCATTCCACCCAAGATATCCTTTCTTGTCCAGATGTATATAATGTGTGACTAAGGATGGCATTCATATTACTGCCCATGCATCATATAGCACCAGCACTGCCTATGCCTACTCAAGCCCACAGTTATAGTAAGTCCCTCCATGTGAAGGAGCAGATAGCTATGCCATCCCATGCCACACACACTACATGTCCGCAGCAAGTAAAATGTTCCCTAGTGTACATTCGAGTGAGTGCAGCCAACCCAGAGTGGGGGAGGAGGCCTATCAACATATCCAATTACTGTTCATGCACCTAAGAACATGCAGTGAAGGTAGACAGGCATGGTTGCCAGTGCCACACCTCTGGGCTTATGATCACTCTGCAGAAGGACATTCAAGTGGGGAAACTGCACTTGGACAAAAGAAAGGTGAATAGTGGAGTACCCCAGGGGTCTCTGCTAGACCTGCTGCTTTTTGATATATTTATAAATGACCTGGAAATGGAAATAACAAGTGAGGTGATCAAATCTGCAGATATCACAAAATTATTCAAAATTATTAAAATAGAGGATTGTGAAAAATTGCAAAAGGATATTGATAAATTGGAAGACTGAACATCCAAATGGCAGATGGAATTTAATATGGACAAGTGAAAAGTTATACACTTAGGGAAGAACAACCCAAACTACGGTTACACAATACAAGGTTCCACATTAGGAACTACCACCCAGGAAAAGGATCTAGGCATCATCATGGATAATACATTGAAATCCTCTGCCCAATGTACAGCGGAGGCCAAGAAGGCAAATAGAATGCTTAGAATCATAAGGAAAGAAATGGAGAATAAAACAATGGATATTATAATTCCCCTGTATCGTTCCATGCTGCAACCACACCTTGAATATTGTCTGCAAGTCTGGTTGCCGTATCTTAAAAAGGATATGGCAGAATGAGAAAATGTACAGAGAACAGCTACCAAAATAGTAAAGGGGATGGAAGGATACCCTTACAAGGAAAGGTTTAAAATGTTAGGGCTCTTAAACTTGGAAAAGAGACAGCTGAGGGGAGATATGATAGAAGTCTATAAAATAATAAATGGAGTGGAACGAGTAGACATAAATCTATTGCTTACTCCTGCAAAAAGTAGAAAGACTAAGAACATGCAATGAAGCTACATTGTAGCCCATATAAGAATAATAGGAGAAAATATTTTTTCACTCACCACGTAATCAAACTCTGGAATTTATTACCAGAGTATGTAGTAAAAGCTGTTAATATAGCTGTGTTTAAAAAAGATTTGGATAATTTCCTGGAGTAAAAGTCCATAAACTAAATAGAACCAGGGAAATCCACTGCTTACCCATGGGACAAGCAACATAGAATCTGTATACCTTTTGGTAACCTGACAGATAGTTGTGACCTGGTTTGGCCACTGTTAGAACAGGATACTGGGCTTGATGCACCTTAGTCTGACCCAGTATGGCATACTTATGTTCTTAAAAGGGTGGTGATATGCTTGGCACAGAGCATAGGAACAAAGGGCACATACAGTACATCTGTCAGATGGGAATAGTGCTTTCTAACTCCCATAGCAGATGGTGTGGAGAGTGTCCTATGTGTCCTACCAAGCCCCTTTCTATTTCAGTTACTCTGCTCTTGTTGGTTGGAGGGTGCTGACTAGGGAAAACCCTGACCATTGGTGAGTATCAATATGATGAACTACATTTGCACAAACACAGCCACATGTAGAGGACATTGGAAGTGTAGCAGCCACACCAGTGCAGTATTACTGGTTTTAGGAGGTAAGAGTATACCACAGCATGGCATTACAACACTTTTTTAAATAGTGCCCACCTCTCTTGCCAAATGTACCACTAGAAAGGCATGACACATTCACTTCCACCAATGGTGAAGACAGTGAGGATAAGGTGATTGGTGTCTGCATGTCCCTACTTTAGGCCTAAGTGCAGAAGAGGTCTCAACAATAAGTGGCAGAGCATGCAGGGAAAAGTGGGAAAAGAATGTAAGATGTTCTAGAGACACCTACTATTGTCATGTAGGGCTCTGGAGGTGTCTAGCTCTTCCACTCTTCTCTCAGACTTCTTGTCCACGGTGTCCAGCATCTGGTACTGAGGTGTTTAGTCAGGGCCATTGACTGGCCGTCATAACCGGTCTTATTGGCCTTCTTCTTAGTTTTTCTTCTGAACTCTCACCATTTCCTTTTCGGGTCCTCCACATCTCTATTGTGATGGTAGATAGCACTGACTCTTTGGCATATGTCAAGCCAAATCATTTGTTTCTGGTATGCAAAGATGCAGCACCAGCATGGTCTAGATTAGAAGAATATGCTGATGCTTCAGCATTTTCCTCAGAAGTAATTCAACTTCCCCTTGGCAGACATTTTCTTCGGAAAAGCTCCCTGTGCTTTGTTACCATGAGCAGCATGAAATCACAGCTTCTCTAAAATGGGCTGCTACACATATGATGTCAGTTTTATGCACATGTAATAGGGGTGGCTCTTCCACATCAGTGTTTTACATGTGTTTCTTACTGAAAAAAACATACAGCTGGACACACGTATGGGGATATACACTGGTAACAGTCATTTTACAAGAGGCTAAATCCGTGTATCTTACCTGTATGTGGCTGATTGCAAAATTTATTGCTCATAAATGCTAAGTGTGGTGAGACCTTCACTGCCCAAGTTGGTCACCATTTATTTGTAATAATTCATTGAAAAGTACTACTCCATTCCTAATCGCACATGTAGGAGGAGATCGCTCTGCTCAGTATGAGCTAGTCCTTCACCTGAATGGGTCTTACTGCTTGTAAATACAGGGATCTGCTTCCTTCCCAAGGAGGAAGGTGGGATGTTTGTGAGATAGATCTGTGTGCTCCTTTGCTGGAAAATATATTCTCATTCTGCTTTGGTTTGTCTTTTTTCCCTCCTGCAGATGGTGCTTAATGCGAAAAAGAAATCCAAGACACCATCATGAATATAAACACTTCCACATTACCAAAGGATCCACGTCCAGCTTTCTGGATAAAAGCCCTACGGACCGAGCTTAGTCCTTTCCTTGCCAAACTAATAGGAACCTCATTCCAGACTGGGACCTTCCCCCTCAGGCTAAAGCAAACATCTATCAGACCGCTGCTGAAAAATAATAAACTGGACCCCGCGAAGATGGATTCATATAGACCCATCTCCAGCATCCCATTGCTAGCTAAAATCATGGAAAAAATAGCCCAACGTCAACTGAACCACCACATAGAGAACATCGCTCCCTTTGACTCCTGTCAACATGGATTTAGGGAGTTTCATGGTGTCAAAACCTTGTTAACAACTCTATTCAGCACCCTGATGCTAGGTCTCGATGACATCAGACAAGGCTTTGCTCTTGTCTTCCTGGACATTGCTGCTGCTTTTGATTCCGTCAACCACGAACTACTCCTGCTCCTTCTTACTGAGAAGGGAATACATGGGAATGCACTTGCATGGTGTGCCTCATACCTGAACGACAGATGGCAGCACATTCGTTCCCGCTCCTCCACATCCACTCCATTCCCTCAAACTAAGGGTGTCCCACAGGGATCTTCTCTCTCAGCCCTATTCTTTAAGGTTTATATGCAACCTATTTGTAACATCATCAAGTCCTTCAACATCAACTGTCTAATCTATGCTGACGGTGTCCTTATGTTTACTCCAATATCCACAGAACACCCAGACCTATCTACCTTGTCCACATGCTTTGATGCAGTCACCGATTGGTTACAATCACAGAAGCTAAGAATAAATCTTAAAAAGACGGACGTTCTCTTCATCAGCAGACATTCACCCGCCTTCATCTCTTAAGGTACGCGATGCAGAGCTCCCTACTAAGACATCAATACGATACCTCGGTGTAATCCTTGACCAACAGCTAGACCTAAACGCCCACATAAGCAACATGGTAAAAGCGATTTACCATAAAGTCCGAATGTTACGTAACATGAAACATCTTCTGGAAACAAAAGACTTCCGAACAGTATTTCAAGCACTTGTGATGCCTCACTTCGACTTTGCCAACTGCATACTGCATGGTCTCCCAAAGAGCGCACTGCACCCTTTGCAAATTGCAATGAATACCGCAGCAAGAACCCTATATGGAGCAGCTAGAAGAGATCATATTACTCCTATCCTAAAAGCACTACACTGGCTTCCGGTTCACTGTAGGATTACCTTTAAAATATTAACTATGACATTCAAAGCCAACAACAAGTGTACATCCAGCTCCCTCTCTGAGCTGATCCAGAGCACTCCCCCCAACAGAATGAGAAGATCTGCCGCCACCAACACCTTACGACTCCCAAAGGCATTCACTAAATGCTCCAAAGCCACAGGGAACCGTGCTTTCGCACTTTATGCCCCCTCCTGCTGGAGCACTCTACCTGCAAACATTCCTGCAATAAACAGCCTCTCCCAGTTCAGGAGAGTGCTGAAACACCACCTGTTTCTTCAGTACTTCTCCAACGCAGATGACATTACATAACCAACCACACGTCATAATGCCTTCCTCCTCCTCTATTAATCCCCCTCCCTGCTGTCTCAGGATATTGTTGAGCTATCTCCTAGCCTGCAACATGCAAATGTGTATGCTAGCTATTTCACACGTTGTGTTCTTTATGAATAAAGCCTAGTTAGGTGCTGCACCTACTGTTAACAATCTGTATATAGTTACCACTCTATATAGTTTACCTGTTCACCAAGTTATTCTCCCTGTTTTAATGTAAGTGCAATGTGGTTCTTCCTCATTGCACAATTTTTGTTTCCTGTGAACCGCGCTGATGGTAAATAGTGTGGTATAGAAAAACTATAAAACAAATAAATAAATAAATAAAAATAAATGCAAAGGAAGAGAAGTCCTCAAGGGAGGGATGGGATGGTGGGATGAGGAAGAGTTCTAACATACGTTCAGTGTTGTAAATTCATTTTAACTTGTACTTGATGTCTGTTTGGTGTGGCTCCACTGCAACTGCATCCTTAATAAAGATGTCACCTACAATTACATTTGGGAGCAAGCTTTACTTCTTTATATGTGCTTGTGAGGTGGGATTTCATCTACAATATGTGATGGTGAAGCACTTGGCTCATCATGTGTTAACATGTCCCATCAGAGGCAGCAGCACTTTTCCTGCCACAATAGGGCAGTAGAAAATGTATATAGATGGGGGAACCACAATCAGGCCACATGCAGGCATGTTTAGGCCTACATGGATCCCATTCTATATAGGGCTTTTTTGTGCTCCTACAGCCCTATCTTCTGGAGACATAATGTGCCACATCTGACACTTTGTATATGCTTATGTAGGTATAGATATGCTTTCATTATAACCCATGTTGCTGACATGTGCGAGAGCTCACAGGGTATTTCATCCCCTGAACTCTCTAGTGTATGATGGAAGACATCTGGAGGCCAGGAGGCATAGAACTGTTAGAAAGAGACAGTATGAGTAACTAGGTCACCCAGACTGAGTATAACATTAAGGTTGCTCAATGTGTTCAAGGGCTGATGTAGCAGGAGTTCTTGAAATGTCTTGGGATGGGTGTAACTTTGTTACCATATTCATGCGGAGCATCAGTAGAAGGTTAGGAGTGTAATCAATGTTGACAACTAGTCACAGTGAATACAGGCCTCTCCAGAGGTACCTTGGAAGCCAAATGGCCACCAGTGTATTAAAATCCCTAGAAATCCCTAGTGTATTAAAAACCACGATTAACAATTGAATAATGTAAATATTTAACTAATGTAAATAGTTACAACATTTGCATAATTATATATTCCATGTTACTTGTTGTTGTTTACGAAAAGTTAATTGTACGTAGTTTGAAAAAAAAACAAGATGTTCCATGTAAAACCATGTTCATTATGTTAATTGTAAACTGTTCATTGTGTTACTTGTAAACCGCCTTTGATCTTGGGAAAAAGCGGTATAGAAGAAAAGCATAAATAAAAAAATAAATAAAAATAAATGTGGGGTGTCTCTAGAGATGTGACGCACACATCCCAATTGTGATGATGTTGCTGTACGTGAATAGCAAAAGTAGTCTCTTTTCTGGGATGAGGTTTGAATATAAATGAAGCACCTCAATCACTTTATAATTGCAAATTCACTGATTGAATACAAAATGATGTGGATGGTCTCCTGTAATGAGTCCATAGCTGCTAAGATGTTTCTGGGCATGGTCCCAAAACACAAGGGGTAAGCAACGGGTGGAGGATAGTTAGCTAATTAAAGTGCCAACTATTTGGAAATCAGAAGCCACCAGAGAGCAGGTATACCTAAAAGATAGAAATTTTTATTGCTGGGTGCTACCAGCATTTATGTACACAATTCCCCATATTGCATTATAAAATCTCTGAATAGTTAATATTAGCCAAAGGCCTATTATACCTTCCCCCTCTCTCAATTAGCAATAGCATATATATATATCAGCAGCTGATTCATGGCCATTAGCATAGCACCATGAGGTCCATGGAATGTGAGACCTCACCAAAGCCCTGTTAAACCTCCTGGCTCCAGGATGACAGGTGCAATAGGACTTTGAGGTCCTCAGATTCCATGGGATCCTCATGGGGACCCAGCCTTGTCCAGCAAAGAGGCAGACTGGACAGGCTGATTCACCACAACCTCTTGCAGAGCACCAGCCTACCCACTTGCCTCATTCCTACCCTCACTCTCTAGGTCCCTAACCTCCCTACCCCTCTACAACTTTCCACAACTTTCCACAACTCTCTCCCAACCCTCCCCACACCCTTCACATTCTAAACCTCCACCTTCTCATCCCTTTCTATCTCTAAAACTTCCTTATCCCCATCCCCTCCACCTCTACCTTCCCTTCCCTAACCTCTTCCCCCTTGGTATGGGGATCTTCCATGGCAGGCCACACCCTCTCTGGCCCTGATAGCGGTCTTTGCCCAGTAGGACTTTCTTAGGGGGGGGGGGGGAATCCCTGGCCATCCGATACTCCTGCTGCCTTCCCTCCATGGAGTGAAGGGATGGTGGTTCCTCCTTCTCATCATAAGAGTCCACTATTTCAGGGAGTCTTCTTCCTCAGTGGTGCCGGCCACCAAAGTGGTTTCTACCTCTGAAAATGAGACATTGCTCTGATGCTCCCCTCCTCTGTGGTAGTGCTTTGCTCATCAGGGAAATTGGATCAGGGTGGGATTGCAGCTGCTGGTGGTGGTGGTGGTACTGCTGCTGCTGCTGCCAAACAGGACTTGTTTTGTGCTATGATGCACATTGATGGATTACAGTCAGCTACCCATGACAGATCATTCCTCCATGAGTTTATTAGGCAATCCTACCTCTTTCCTTATGGACCCTGCCCTGGAAATCTGTGTCCTGCTGATAAAAATCTTGGAACAACAGTGCTGATGTTCTGCAAACTTGGTAGAGGGGATGATGTAACACTAGGGCAACACTGACAATGTATGTTTGAGGTGTTAAGGGACTTCACCTGCATATTGCTATGTACTCTGTAGTGTTACTATATCAATAACTGTGTGTTATTGTGATTTTCAGCAGTACATGGCACATGTACTTCCTGCAGCTGTTTAGAAATTGTGCTGTACCGCTGGCCAATATGTAAGTGAAATGCACCGTCACAACCTAACACTTGTCTGGACGGGGCAACCACTGCTTTTTGTACCCTCAGTCAACTGATATGTGTTGTCTTGAGAGGTGGTACATGATGAGTCCATTGTTGGTGTAGCCACCTGCCATCAGAAGGCTTACAAGTGATGAGGTCTAGACATGTGGCAGGTGACAGACATTTTGGCATGTGCTGTCCTCCTATATTTCTAAATCTAGTACTCTCACCATCCAGTTTCTCTCTTTCCCTGTAGCCCATTTCAGGGTGACCTCTTCCTTGCCTCTGGCCTTCCTTGCTGTCATTACCTGAATACTGGGATGCCTAGTCAAAATTTTATGTGTCAAATATGTGTGCATATATAGTCCAAAGCCATTTCACTGACCACTTTTTTTTAGGAGATAATGGGCATTAATGGTTTAACTGCAAGGATGCCAATAATGTTGACCACAACTGTACTGCTGTTGGCCATGGAATACCTATCAAACTCTTTCCACTGTCTTGTCTCCTAATATATATTTTTTGGATTTCTGCTCCTCCACCCTGGTGACATCATGCGCATTTGGATTAGGGGCAAAGGAATGCTACTGATTTGATGTCTGTGCAGAAGGATCAGAAGGCAAAAAAAAGTCTTCCCATACGTCCTAGAAATTTTACAGCAGTATAAAAGGCAAGGGGAATACCTCTTGAGTTAGGGATTTGGTTAAATATACATTTTAAGATGCCAAGAAATAATTCATATCTAACATGGGAGGTACTCTCAGCTTTTAGGGAATCGACAGCCATAAAACCTTGTTCAATAGTGAAAAAAAACAGCCAATTATTTTCACTCACTTTCGGTTTACTGAAGCCCTGTGCTTGGTTTAAGAATAGGTCTTATTTTGTGTTTCATAAGCTACAGTATGTGTTAGGAAACCTATTCTAGCAATAAATGCGAGCCACCTGAGAATTATAACAGGTTTGCCAGCTAAAGAAGTAAAGCCTCTGTTCACCCGTGGCCAACTGAGTTTCATTTTGAGCTATTATTAATGCATTGCAAAGCTTAGTTTCATACCAATTTGAAATCATACATCTGAGAAATCCCAGTACATCTGTAGTCAATGCTTTGTTTCTCTATGTGGCCCTTTGCAATTACTTGAATGTGCAAATATAATTTAGCTCTAGTAAAATTCAATCAGTCACCCCAAGCACAATAAAGACCATATCTAGGAGGGGGAAAAAAACAGAAAGTGTTTCCTTGTAAATGGCACAAGGGAGTTGTAAAGGTTTCTAAAACAAATTTATTAGAATATTTAAATTCAAGTTGTGATAGGGAATTCAGCTGGATAAGTAAGTTGCTAGACGGAAATCTAGTCAGAGCAAGGAGATATTTCTCTAAGCTACAACTTCATTCACAATGATTGTTTTTCTGTACCACAAGAAAACTGCAGGAAACGTAAGCACTGGAAGTTGAAGCCCAAACTAGTTGGCAAATTAATTTTAATTGATACGATATCTGAGTGGGTCGAGAGTGGGGAGAGGGCGGGGCAGCAATAAGTGTTGCATGCTGGGGCTGAAGATGTTTGCTGAAGACTGGAGCACGATCTGTCTTGCCCCTTTTCATAAATACATTTTAGCAGAGATCTTGGAGAAGTAACAGTAAGAATTTTGCCTGGTGTACAGGCTGCCAGCACTTTACATACAGATCCCATCTCAGTGCTCTGCCCTTGTGCTTTGTTTTCCTGCAGCACATCCTGGAGAAAGTTGGCCCATGATGTGCAGCCCAAATAAACAGGAAACTGATCCTTGGCCACAGCTTAGGGAAAGATTGTTCTCATCTTGTTAGTTGGTTTATGATTTTCCTTTTATGTCAGCAAATAAAGGTGCAGTAATGGTTGTTACTGAGTCATATGGTATACCGCTTTACAACCGTCTTATAGAGCAGTAAAAGCAAGATTCTATCAACTTCCATTCGCCAGTGTCTTGAGGCTGTTGTTTTCTCCTTTGATCAAATCCTCAGGGTCTTTTTCTTTTTTTGCTTTTTTGTTATTTGTCGTACTGTATTTCATCTTATGATTTAATAATTTCTTTGGGAATAAATGGTGTATATCTTTTGTTATGGCCACGGCATGTGTTTTTCAAAATCTTACTCCCTGAATCTGCTCTTGATCTGTTCGTGCTGTATTCATCCTTTATTGTCAGTGTGATGCTTGTATGAGATTCTGTGGCTGATAAGCACAAGAGCTTTCCCAGTTTACTTCGGGACTCATTTTCAGCTGTAGCAGCCATTATTTAATGTTAACTACTGGGCCTAGTGCTTTACTTCATACATATATTCAGTGGCATCATCCATTTAAAGAGCACTGTTGAATATATGTCAATATGTGCCTATTCATTTATTTTCCCCTTATTTGGCAGCCTGATCCCTACCAGTGGTACTGCAAGAGGTCATAGGGATCATTTTGGAACCTGGGACCTTCATGAGCAGGAGTGACTCCAGACTACCAAGGATGCCAGTAAGCGCTGGGGAAAGGATTGCACGTGGAGGAGTCTGGCATGGGTGTTATGAGAGGAGTTTCTTGATGCCTGAGTGTGTAGCAGCAAAGCGCAGACAAACCAATGATACCAGGAGTCTGTTCAGAAGGTCCAAATCATTTATTTGTGCACAAGTCTCGAACCAGTCAATTTCAAAATGGCTGAGCCAAGTTTTCAAGCATTACAACAACTTTTATAGACTTCTGTTCCATTCTAGGTATAGAAAAACATTTCATTGGTCCCGGTAACCTCCCGTACCTCCCGTACCTCTTCTATTGGTCCCGGTACTGATAAGTTTATCCAGTTATGTCCCTCCAGTGGGCATGACACCTGCATACCCCCCTTCTAGTCCCAATTACAATGGTCAGTTCATCAACTTGTTACTTTCACACTCTCAAGGCCATAGAACCAATTTGTACGTGCAGAGGAGCTGGGCTCTGCAACTCATCTGTCAGCACTCCCAATTATTTCTTTGCAGATGTACTTTTTCTTATCAGTAACTTTTAAACATGTATTTTCTGTATTTTTCCATCTTTCAATACTGCAGTTCTGCTTACCTAAGCTAATTCAATACTTCTACTGAGTTCTATCTTACAATAGCAGCATATTGGGGGATGTGCAATCCTATATGCCTCTCCACAGGCCTCATTTACAGGTCAAGCTAGCCATGCTGGCCTGCTTATGTTCGGACACTGTGGGTCACAGGCCTGCACCTGCCACATTCCCCCCTTTGATTAATCTCACCCTATTACTTAATAAGGTGTGAGAATTAAATCACTTTCTGAAGAATCACATCCTGATTAAAGGATTTCTACCAGGACTAGCTGTATATAAAGCCATGATTTTTGTTGCGGTCTTCCGCTCTACTGTACTATCAATAGTGTTATGAATGGAACGCATACAACATGGGATTAAACATGGTAATAAGAAGATAACAGCAACAAGGATTAGTACCAATACGATGAAAGTCTTAAATCCTCCCACCCATGAAAAGAGGTTAGCAAACCAATTAGGAAATTTCAATGAGTGCCACGTCTGTACTGGCACATAAGCATGTCTTTGCATATCTTTAGCAATTTCTTCAACTACTTGACCTTTATCATCTATTTTCAAACAGCAATTGGTTAAGTTCAGTTTACCACATACTCCTCCTTCAGCTGCTAACAAATAATCAAGTGCTAAGCGGTTCTGATATATCGCAGTGCGCATCTGTGTACTTTGTCTAGCTAAAAGTGTAAGTGCATGACTAGTCTCATTAGTTATTATCTCAACTACTGCTTGTAAGCGAATAATACGATTGATCATATAAATTGGGGTGCGATAACCATACATACCATCATCATTCCAAGTGGCGGGTCCATAATACTCAATAATTCTTTCTGGTGGCCAATCATCACCTTGCCACTTCTCCCACTTACCTATCTGTAAGGCTTCTCTTTTCTGTCGCAATGCTCTTTTGTGTCGGTGGGTAGTGTATACTGGGTATCCTAATTGTTCTCCATGTTCAGTGTTTAACAGGAAGAAAGAAGGTCTGATGGTTCCTAAGACACATGCTCCTCCCCAGTGTGGCGGGAGTTGTGCATATGCTCGGTTTCCACAGATCCAATATAGGCCAGGTGGGGCTTGCCAGGCTTGGACTTTGGCAAGGTCAGTCCATAAACCAGCAAGTTCAGGAAATCTGGCTAATGGGTTAGGAGGTTCAGGATGTCTAATTCCTGACCACCAAGCTGTCTTTTTGGTCGTGGCATTATAGTACTTCTGGCTAAGACAGACCAGCTGTCCTACCTTTTGGGTGAACTGGGGTCCAGTTCTGGCATAGCAAAGACGTCCAACGATTGAGTGCGCTAACACCCATTCACTGGTAGTCTTGTGTAATTCAGTCTGATTATAAATCATAGAATAATTCAACTCTTGGGCTTCCCATGGCCACTGATCTCCCATTTGGGTTCCGCCACAGAAATAACAATCTGAGATCTTAAGACTAGATACTACTGCTCCGGCTAATTCTAGAAATAAATTCTGCGAGGGGTGAGGGATCTCAAACTTATTCACATGCATGGCTTCATAAAAAGTATTATGAATATGATATTTAGATGACTTGTGGGCTTGGGTATTCAATCTGATATACACAATGGTCCCTGGATCTATTGCTCCTCCAGCAATACGTAAACCAAACTTGTATCCTTGTTTCCATGCATGGGGATTATGTATACGCAAGTGTAAGGGGTTGCAAGCATCTTTCTGACATTTATCATTTGTGGTTGGCTTGGTTAGAGTAGCCATCCGTTTATCTATTTTCTCGTCAGTTATACCAGTGTTCCAGGTAGCATAAAAAACACATCCCCAATACGGGCAATAGTAGTCTGCTGCTGGGGCAGTACTATAGCCTGGTTCCTTTTTACCTGTACACTTTCTCCATCCCGTGGCACCTTCTGGACACATATACTTATGGTCATTTCGATACGCTTTCTCCCATGTACCACAGGTGGAATAACTATCTCTATTAATAGCATTACATGCATCAAAATTCAAAACAGCAGGTTTAGTAATGTCCTTAAGTGGTGGCGTAGCAGCTAATATAGGTCCATCTGCATCCTTCCATCTTATTTCCAACGTGTAATAGGATGGATTCCGATGCGGATTATAGCATGCTTTAATTTTCCCATGAGTGCAAACATTTAGTTTGGTGGTGTTATAGATGCACCGGGTTACTGTCCCCTTGCAGGTATAGTAAGAATGATAAAGCAAAGTCTGAGTTACTTTCAGTCCAATTCTAGTAGAAGTAATGCAGGCAGTGCATGGAGGTAAAGCATGAGTCTGTTCAAAACCTCCAAAGAAGGCAACCAAAGCAAAGCAAAAGTAAAGATGCATGTCGATGTTGATTGGAGTTCTTCTGAATCCTCAACTTGCTGATCTTGATCACGACGGTCTTTTATTCTTCGTCCCGTCTGCTAATGAAGCAATTTAACGGGTGCTGAGTGTTGATTGAAGATCCTCAAGTTGTCCATCACACCTCAACCAACTTGGTAATTTAGTTGGTTTCTGAAGTATGGTTCAATATAGTATCAAAGTAGTGCGCAAAATCGCACGCAGATTGGGTTCGTTGAAACAAAGCTGTTGCTGTATGGAAAACAGCAATCCTCTTCGAAAGACTTGGCTGCTGCAAAGCACTTGTGATGAAGTGTCTAAGCTGCTGGTTGCCGTCTCAAAGTAACTCGCAAGGGTGCATCAAGATGCTGTTCTGCTGTCCACTGCTCAGGTTCAGGATCAGCGGCGGGCTTGACTCTGCTGTGGTGGATCCAGGCGTCGATCTCGGCTACCTTTACTGCAGTTGGGGTAGACAGGATGACGGTGTACGGTCCCTTCCAATGGGGTTCCAGAGATGTCCTCTTCCAATCTTTGATCCACACCGAGGTACCAGGCTGGTAGGGATGCAAGGGTTCCGTCAAGTTGATAGGCAACTGGTCTTGGATCCACGTATGGAGAGTCTGCAGAACAAAACTAAGAGCTAGGAGTTCTTGTCTGGTTATTTCTGAACCAATTTGGGCTAGACTTCCTTTGATTCCCTGCACTATTGGTGGGGGTTTACCATACAAAACTTCAAAAGGGGAAAATCCTGTTGACTTTACAGGAGCTGAGCATATTCTGAATAAAGCTATGGGGAGCACTTGGGGCCACTTCAATTGTGTCTCCTGACAAAGCTTGGACATTTGGGCTTTCAAGGTACGATTCATTCGCTCAACTTTCCCTGAACTCTGGGGTCTGTATGCAGTGTGGAGTTTCCATTGTATCTGCAAGGCTTTTGCTAACTGCTGAGTAACTTGGGAGACAAATGAGGGTCCATTGTCTGACCCTATTATTGCTGGGATTCCAAATCTGGGGACAATCTCTCTCATTAAGACTTTGGTAACTTCTCGGGCTTTCTCAGTTCTGGTTGGGAATGCTTCTACCCACCCAGAGAAAGTACAAACTAATACTAATAGGTAATGATACCCATTGGCTTTTGGCATTTCGGTGAAATCAACTTGGAGGTTGTGCATGGGGGTCACACCTCTTGACTGAACTCGGGGTGCTGTAATAAGGCCTTGCTTGGCATTATTCTTGGCACAAGTTTGACATTGTCGTGCTACTGAAGCTGATATGGTTGTCATCAGAGGGATGTAGAAATGTGGTCTGAGTGCTTTTTCCATGGCACTTTTTCCATAGTGGGTAGCTTCGTGGAAAGCTTTGACAAAGGCTGGTCCTAACAATTCAGGAATTACTATTCTTCCCAGAGGTTGACTGCCCTCATCTGGTGGCAGCTCAATCCATCCGTCTTTCAGTACTCCATTTTCTCTGTTACAGTAGTAATCCATTTCTTTGGTGGTATATCGTGGTGTCCATAAATTCAAGGGTACTGGAAACAATGCTGCTTGCATTGGCATAGCTTGTGGGGCAATTTGTCCTGTCATAGCTGCTTGCCGTGCTGAGGCATCTGAAAATCTATTCCCTCGGGCAACTTCTCCTTTTCCTGCTTGATGTCCTCTGCAATGCATGACAGCTACACGTGTTGGGGCCCATACTGCATCAAGTAACATCAATATTTCGGGACCATATTTGACTGATTTTCCTCCGGATGTGATGAGTCCTCTTTCTTTATAGAGAGCTCCATGGGCATGCAAGGTAGTGAAGGCATATTTGGAATCTGTATATACATTTAGCACAAGTTTTTCTCCTAACAACAATGCTCTGGTAAGTGCTATCAATTCGGCTTTCTGGGCTGATGTGCCTGAGGCTAGGGCTGATGATTCAACTACGTCATGTTGAGTGACGACTGCATATCCGGCACAGCGTCGCCCATCAAGGATGAGACTGCTCCCATCAACATAATAGGTTTGGTCAGGATTGTCTATGGGCACATCTGTCAAGTCAGGTCGGCTGGAGAACACAGTCTCCATGACTTCGATACAGTCATGTTCTGGGAGTTCTTCACTGATGGGTATCAAGGTGGCTGGATTCAGGGCATGGCTCACTTCAAGTTGTATCTGTGGGTTTTCACATAACATGCTCTGGTACTTCAACATTCGGGAATTGGTGAGCCAATAATTTGCTTTCTGTTCCATAAGGGCAAGGACTGCATGTGGCACAGTGACTCGTATGTTCTGTCCTAGTGTGAGTTTGTCTGCTTCACTCACTAGTAGCGCTGTAGCTGCAACTGCTCTCAAGCAAGGTGGCCATCCTTTGGCCACAGGGTCCAATTGTTTCGATAGGTAGGCTACAGGTCGCTCCCAATTTCCCAATTTCTGAGTCAACATGCCTAAGGCATTTCCCTGTGCTTCATGTACAAACAAGTGGAAAGGTTTGTGGACATCTGGTAGTCCAAGTGCTGGTAATGACATCAATTCTTCTTTTAACTTTTGGAAGGCTGTATCCTGCTCAAGTCCCCACTCCAGTGGTGACTTTTCTTCTCCTTTCGTGGCTTCATACAGTGGTTTGGCAATTTGGGCAAAGTTGGGTATCCAGATTCGGCAGTATCCTGCTGCACCCAGAAAGGCTCTGACTTGCTTTCTGGTTGTTGGAGTTGGAATTCTACATACTGCTTCTTTTCTTTCTCTGCCTAATCTTCTGCTTCCTTGGGTGATACGAAAACCCAAGTATTTCACTTCTTTTTGGCATAGCTGTGCTTTGGCTCTGGAAACTTTGTATCCAGCTTCATCTAGTAACTGCAAGAGATCTTTGGTGGCTAGTATACATTCACCTTCTGATACGGCAGCTATCAACAGATCATCCACGTATTGGAGAAGCACTCTCTTTCCCGGGGCTACTGGATAGCTTGAAAGGTCTTGATTCAGTGCAGCACTAAAGATGGTAGGTGAATTCTTGAATCCTTGGGGTAATCTTGTCCAGGTAAGTTGGCCCCCTCTTCCAGAGATGGGGTCCTGCCATTCAAATGCAAACAATATTTGGCTTACAGGGGCTAATCTTATGCAAAAGAATGCATCTTTCAAATCCAGTACAGTGAAATGGGTAGCTTCAGCAGGTATCAGTCCTAGGAGGGTGTAAGGATTGGGTACGACTGGATGTATGGTCTCAGCTGCATCATTTACTCTTCTCAAGTCTTGCACTGGGCGATAATCATCTGTCCCAGGTTTCTTTACTGGCAAAAGTGGAGTGTTCCATGGGGATTGACATACTTTTAGTAGGCCATACTCGAGCAATCTTTGTAGGTGGCGATGAATGCCTTCAATTGCGGCTCTTGGGAGTGGGTACTGTTTGACGTGCACTGGTGTAGCACTAGGCTTGAGGGTTACAATTACTGGAGCTATATGCTTGGCTAGGCCTGGGGGACTGCCTTCTGCCCATACTCCAGGTGGTGCATCGATGTTCTTTATAGTTTGTTCAAAATAGGTATCTTGAATGGAGTCATCAACGTAATACCTCCATTCTTCTTCTCGAGGAACTGTCAGCAGCATTACTCCTGCTGGTTTGGTTTGGGGATTTACTGTCATTTGCATTTCTCCTTGTTCAGAGAAAGATATCTGTGCTTGAAGCTTGGCTAACATATCTCGTCCCAGTAGTGGCACTGGACATTCGGGCATGTAAAGGAATTGATGAGTTACTTGTTGTCCTCCCAGACTGCATATTCGGTTTTGAAGAAAAGACTTTGTGGCTTTGGCACCAGTTGCTCCTATGATGGTGACTGCTTTTGTAGTGAATGGGGCTATCTTTTTGTCTATTACTGAATGTTGTGCTCCAGTATCAACCATAAAGTCCATAATTTGGTCTCCTATTTGTATTCCGACCATAGGCTCCTGGAGACCTAAAGCAAACTTGGAGCCCGGTCTGTCCTAATCCACGTCATTCTCGTCATGGGCTGGTGTGGCCAATGCTTGAATGGCTCCTCCTCTCTCTCGCTGGAATTGTTCTCGATTGGCTCCTCCTCGGCTTCGGGGATAGCTTCGTCTTTCTTCCCGCCACTGATGGCTACTGTCGTCATCATGCTGGGCGTCTTCGAGTTGCGGGCACGTATCTCTCCAATGTCCTTCCTCTCTGCAATAGGCGCATTGGTTCACGCCTAGTCTCTGGGTCCGGCCTCCGCCTTGACCCCGCCCTCTTCCTCTACTCCTTCGACTAGGGACACCTCCCCTTTTCTGTTCCACTATGGCCGCAGCCAAAAAATCAGCTTTCTTCTTCATCTTTCTATCACATTCTCTCTGTCTTTCAGTATCACGATTCACATACACCTTATGAGCGACTTCCAATAACTGTGTTGCATTCATGCCCGCAAACCCTTCTAACTTCTGTAATTTGCGTCTAATGTCTGGTTGAGACTGGTTTACAAAAGCAGAATTCACCATACATAAACTTCCTGGTGCCTCGGGATCATAGGGAGTATACATTCTGTATGCTTCAGTTAATCTCTCATAAAAATCTGCTGGGCTCTCATCTATCCCTTGGATAACTCCTGCAACTTTGGAAAGGTTCATAGCTTTTTGGCCCCCCCTTTCTCAGGCCTTGTAAAAAGCCTTGGCGAAAACGGGCTAGGGCTGTGGATCCTTCATCTGTATTTGGATCCCATTGGGGGTCTTCATTCGGGAATTCTCTCTGAGCTGCTTCCCGACGGTCTATTATATTCTGCCCCTGTGCCGGAGCTACAGGGTTCTCTGCCATCCATTCAATAGCTGCTTTTCTAATTCTTGCTCGCTCTTCTGTCGTGAATAGGGTGGTCAGGAGCTGACGGCAATCTGGCCAAGTGGGCTGGTGAGTTTCCATAATACTAGTTACTAATTTTGTCAGCTCCTGGGGCTTACTAGTATAGGAGGCGTAATGCGACCTCCAATTTAATAAATCAGTTGTAGAGAAAGGGATATACACATAAGTTAGGGGTCCCGCTACCACTTCATCATTATCATTCTTTACGGGCACTCCCGGGACTTGCCGTAAGGGAAACAGTTTGGCTGCCATAGGTGTCTTTTGGGATCTAAGGGTTATCGTCGTTGCCTTTGCAGGAGTCACTTTCTTTTTCTCAACAGGTTTTGCTTTGGGTTTCTCTCTCACTGGCGTGCTAGTGCTAACGCTAGCTTTCTCAATTATTTGTACATTGTCCTCCTCATCTGGGGGATTCTCTCTTTCTCCTTCTTCTATCTCCACTTCTGACTCGCTTTTTATGTCCTCCTCTTCTTTTTCCACTAGTTCTTCCTCTTTTTCTCCTCCGGGAGGGGGATCAGGGGTTGGGTCCCGCCTCGGCTCTGGCCGTCTCTGGGGTTCTGGGGCAGGACGCCGGGCTACTCTTACTGGACCTGGGGTTCGGGGCTGCCTGAGAATTATTTCTGGGGAATCAGGATCTGCCAGGATGGGCTTCTTTCTGGCTTTCTTATCCTGCTCTTTCATTCTAGGCTGTTCCGTTTTCTGTCTAGAATCTGTTTTAGCTAACATTATTCTGCACTGTTCCTCATAACAGCGCTGCGCCCAGGAGGGCGGATCTTCACAAATACTTAACCAAGAATCTATATAGGGGTACTGATCGGGGTGCGCTATCCGCACTCTACGGTGTATTGACTGAATAATCTCTACTTTGAACGTTCCCTCTCGGGGCCAGATGGGGTCTAGATCGGGCCACTCCCTAGTACACAAAATCTGCAGACGGGCTGCTGTCATTTTAATACCATAATCTCCTGAATATCCCTCTTTAAAATGTGCGATCATACATTCTAATGGAGTGTTTCTAGTAGACCCCGCCCCTCCCATTTCGATGTGTGCGCGCAACAACAGACAGAAGGGAAAAGGAGGGCGGACCGTGGGTAAGGGGTCCTCACGGCCCTGGAAACGTATAAGGAGTACAAATAACAAGACAAGACGACAATCGCTTCCCCCTTTTTGCGACCTGAACGCGGTCGCCCGGTCAGGAAATGCGCTACTCAGGGGTCCGCCTTCACTTGGTCCGTGCTGCCAGACCTCTCATTCACACTTCGTTCACACAATCATGCTAGCAACGTATCCCAGAATGCATTCGTTTCTATCTATTCTGACTAGTCTTTTCCAATTTCCCAATTACAAAAAGGATGGGGGTTTCACCCGGCGAATTCCCATGCGGGGTTACTCGGCCCTTCCTTGAGAGTTGATCATGCTCTCTTACCAATTCCCAATATCTCGAGATTACAAATTCCAAAGTTCCAAGTTCCAATGGCAGTACTGCGCTTTCTATTTCTGTCTAGACCCAAAATCAAAACTATACTCACCGGATCCGATCCTCAAACTTCCCAAGCAGGCGCATGAGTTGGACCTCGGACTCCCCTCGCTCGGGTTCGAGGCGTTGACTCCAGCCGGGCTCGTCACCCGCCGAGGTCCGACCAGCTCCCTCCGATACAAGGGACCGGTGGCGCCAGGGAGCAGCCCTCGTCGGAAGGGCGCGATCCCGGCAGGACCAAGCCTATAGAGGCGGAAAGTCGTGGTATATTGCCCTATATACACTTTGATTCCACAACTTCCCGGCCAATGCACCAAGGAATATGTAGCAGCAAAGCGCAGACAAACCAATGATACCAGGAGTCTGTTCAGAAGGTCCAAATCATTTATTTGTGCACAAGTCTCGAACCAGTCAATTTCAAAATGGCTGAGCCAAGTTTTCAAGCATTACAACAACTTTTATAGACTTCTGTTCCATTCTAGGTATAGAAAAACATTTCATTGGTCCCGGTAACCTCCCGTACCTCCCGTACCTCTTCTATTGGTCCCGGTACTGATAAGTTTATCCAGTTATGTCCCTCCAGTGGGCATGACACCTGCATACCCCCCTTCTAGTCCCAATTACAATGGTCAGTTCATCAACTTGTTACTTTCACACTCTCAAGGCCATAGAACCAATTTGTACGTGCAGAGGAGCTGGGCTCTGCAACTCATCTGTCAGCACTCCCAATTATTTCTTTGCAGATGTACTTTTTCTTATCAGTAACTTTTAAACATGTATTTTCTGTATTTTTCCATCTTTCAATACTGCAGTTCTGCTTACCTAAGCTAATTCAATACTTCTACTGAGTTCTATCTTACAATAGCAGCATATTGGGGGATGTGCAATCCTATATGCCTCTCCACAGGCCTCATTTACAGGTCAAGCTAGCCATGCTGGCCTGCTTATGTTCGGACACTGTGGGTCACAGGCCTGCACCTGCCACAAGTGTATTGGGTGGAGAGGATCAAATGTCAGAGTGAGTCGAGAAGGGGATACGATTTTGTGTGGGGGGGGGTGTCAGGTGGAGGATTAGGTGTTGGAGGTGTGATGGGGGTAAGGGGAGTTGTGCTGCTGGCAAAAGGGGATCAGGAAGTGCATGGATATCGGGAGCATTGACTTTGATGCTCCCGTGCACATATGGGATAGAGATGGGGAGATGTCGACATACAGCAATGCCTTCTGAGTTAGAGTGCCTGCCTGCCTGCCTGCCACCAGGATACGTAGTTGGAACTCATTCTGTTGTTTACCTTCCAAGCACTGAGGCTTTTTCTGCAGAACTGTCTGCTACGGAGGTAAGCCCCACCTACTGGATGACATCATCATCATGAGCCCCAGAAGCATATTACAGCAGCACTGTGTCCTGAAGCACCTCGCCTCAGGTGCCCCACTGAAGAGGCACACTCAAGGGGCCTGTCATACCCTTTAGTATGCCCTTTTTGGACAATTTGTGGACTAATTGTTTATCCTTCAACAATTTGGATGTGTGATGAATCATCACTGTACATTAGGTGTTATGTGGCTTTTATCAATATTTATGTTATGTTGGTTTTTCTTCTTATAGAGGATTTGCTTTTGGTAAGATCTTTCTTAGAGTTATGATGGACACTGAAGTATATAGTATTCCAGTTATTATTGGGCAAGAACAAAATGGAGATCTGTGCAATGATTATCGAAAGATAACTGTTTACTAACTTATGCATGTTACCATCCATTCACCAGAATAACATGAATAACAGAGCCTTTGCCTCGTTGCATGTCGCATGTTTAACTGTTAGATCGGAGTCCACGTGACACATGAGTGAGTGAGGACGCTTCTCTGCTCGCTCCGGGGCTGCCTCACAAATTAATCAGTTTAAGCTATCGCTCCCACATCATAGAGCCACAATAAGATGGAGGAAAGGGGTGGAAGAGTGTGGTCTATTCAAAAAGGCAATATTTTCATCATAATGCCCTTATCCGCAAAGAAAGACCGGGAGAGAGTGAACAAGGCCAGAGCGTCGTCTCCAGCAGTCTCTCAGCCGGAGTCGCCTGGAGCAGAAAGTGCAGACTCGGTGACGAAGGATGGGGCGAAACTCCTGGACCCAAAATTTGATCGAAAATTGAAGAAGCTGGAGGAAGCTGGGGAGTTGGTGATGGAAGTGGGGTGCAGAGTAGATGAGCTGGAGCACCGCATGGCCACCATTGAGGATGAGGAGGGACGCCAGGCGAGATAAAGTGCAGCGCAGCAGGTACAGATACAGACTCTACTGGCTAAAGTCGATGATCTAGAGAATAGATCAAGGCGAAACAACTTGAGACTAGTGGGGATCCCGGAGAGCATGTCAGATCAAATGTTGCTGAATGCAGTGGAAACATGGCTACCTAAAGAATTGGGCCTGTGATAAGGAAGCTTATCATAGCTCAGGAAGGAGCTATAGAAAAGGTGAAGTGACTCTGAACAAGCAACCTGTCAGTTCTGGTAGAAATAAGAAAACAGAATTTTCCCATAAAAGACTACCAGTCCCAGAATGCACCAGGTTTCCAACAGCCATTAGAGGAGCTGAAGTGGGGAAACGTGTGTTCAATCAGGAGGGCTATGAGGTAATCCCTAAGCACTCATCTCAAAGGGCAGGGCCTGATTCAGCACAGCTGCGCTGTATTAGGGGGGAGCACTCATCTAAGCAGAATAAGAGTAGAGTTTATTCTACAGATGACCATCTTCATGATCACCTTGGATATCCAGAGAATTGTCCTCAGTATCCTGAGAATCAGCTTGAGTTTGATCATCAGTTTCATCTGAAGGATCATCAGAAGCAGAAGCCAAACCGGACGGACAGAGAGGGAAAGAGACCCTTTGGAAGAAGGAAGAGAAAAGCCTTTGAGAGGTCTAGAAGAGTCCAAAGCAGTACGTATACTGGGAGGTATTCCAAGGGCCAGCATACACCATTGGACTGGGGAAAGCCAGAGGAATGGTGCTGCAGAGCTAGGAATCACCAGAGGCTACCTGTGAGGGAGACGGCTGCACGTGGAAGGGAACCTAAGACCTGTGCCAGAAGGTATGTGAAGAGAGATCCAATGTCCAGGGATCTGGATTGGAAGGCTGGACATAAGAACTGGACTACATACTGGCCAGGCTATATAGAGAGGAACTCTAGCAGCAATGGAAGCTCAGGTATGAACACTGATCTATGCCCTAGCTATAACCTTGAAAGACAGCAGGGAAACAAGTATTCTCCTGAAAATGCTCCATTGAGAGATTCATCTGTGCCAATCCATGATATTGAACCCATGCTTGTTGAACAAGGGGGAATAATAGCAGATGAGGATCCTGTTTATATGGACTGCTCTCTATCTAAACTCCGTTGGTAACTTTCTGTTATAAAGTACAGCAACCATCACAAAGAAATACAAATTTGTTCTTTAATCTACTCAGAAAAGCTCTTGAAGCAGGATTTGACCCACACAGTGGAAGGCAAGCCAGCTAAGGGGTTTCACCTGGTGACTGCTAGCAATTAAGCCTTACCTAATTGCTTGTGAGCTAGGAGAGAATCACTTCTGTATCTATGTGGGAAGTAATCAGAAGTTAACCTGAAAAGAACAGTTTGTTTCTTGCTTTGTGGCTTTTCATTTGTTGTTTTCCTGATTTTGACTTTGTTTTTCCAAGTTAACACTGAAAGCAAGTAACCTAATTTATGTGCTACCAAGCATATCTGTGTTGGGAGAAATAACCCCATAAATAAATATCTTATTGGCTTTACCCAAGAGCACAACTAAATTATTGTCAGCAGCTGTCTCTGGTGTGAATGAACTACATTGCCCACAATACCTTGCAAATCATATAGATATATGCACTTGTCAAGACTGTGAAGATTCTCACCCAGGCAGCCGTCTGACAGGCCTGGAAAACTTGGTGGGGGTCATGAAAGTAGAACGTGTGCATCGCTTGGGAGCAAGGATGGAGGGAAGGCAACGCCCTAGAGTGGTCATCCTGCATATACTCAACTTCCAGCACAAGATGAAGCTGCTTCAGGCATACTGCAAAAAAGGAGAGCTAATCTTGGAGAACCAGCAGATCCTCCTGTTTCAGGACTATTCAGCGGCGGTTGCTGTGAAAAGGAAGGCATTCGCCCCTATTTGTGCTTCGCTATTTAAAAGAAAATTGCGTTTTACACTGGCATACCCGGCAATCCTGCGAGTTAGCAGCCAAGGACAAAGCCACGTGTTCGACACTGTGATAGCGGCAAAGTTTATGGCCGTGTTTGAAAAAGATACAGATGGAGAAGAACTTGTTTGAAAGGTGGTGGAGAGACAGAGCCTGGCTGAGGAAGCAGACTTAAGGAGGGTGGATTATATTTGGATAGAAATAAGGGAGCAGAAGCTTTTCAGCTGTGTTCTTGGATACCCGAATGCAGACGGGACAATATGGTATCTATGAGGTTATGACCTCAGTCGATAGAGACTATGGAATGGATTGGAGAGAAGAAGATGGGACAATGGAGCAGAGGAATGGAGATAGAGGCAGCCCTGCAGCATCCTTCTGGACCACATCTCAGCGCTGAGAGCTGAGAGTAGAAGATGGGACTGATTTTGAGGGAAGGGGAAGGGGGAGGGTGGGGAAGCAAGGGGGAGGAAGGGGGGATTAACATGTATAAGAGAAGGGGGGAGAGTGGATGGGGTTAGCGGGGGGGAGGAGGAAGGGAGGGAGTGACTGTGTTTTGGAAATTGTATTGCTGGATAAGTGTGAAGAGTGTATGGGTACGGAGGCTGCTTATGAGAGTGTGGAGATTTAAGGAACCCAAGGTTGGGGCTGGGCGACCTCGGGTGAGCCAAATGGAATTATTAAATGTTGAGAGAAGGTGCACAGTAAAGGAAGGCAATGGCTGGTGATATACGCATGATAACTTGGAATGTAGGGGGAATAAGTACACCCATTAAATGCACTAAAATACTACAGGCCTTGAAAAGAGAAGGTGCTCAAGTGGCTTTCTTGCAAGAAACGCACTTAAATGAAAAGGAGCATGGATAATTAAAACGGAATTGGGTAGGTCAAGTACATGGGGCGTTTTCGCGTGGGCAGAAAAAGAGAGTAGCGATACTGATAAAAAAGGGTACCCCTGTGGAGATAATAAGTGTGGAGGCAGACCTGCAGGGTCGCTACATATTTATGCATGTGCGGGTGTGTGGGGAAGAAATGATGTTTGGGAACGTGTATGCCCCGAATGTATATGACCATAACTTCGTCAAATGCATTCTCCAAAAAATACTGTGAACACCCAAGATACCCCTAGTATTGGCAGGAGACTTTAATTGTCCCCACGACCCGGAGTTGGACAAAACAGGCCCAAAAAGGCGCGGGGAATGGAGCCATAAATGAGTGGGCTATTTATGTAATATGGGGGGAGTAGTGGATGCTTGGAGAATTTTGCATGAGAATGAAAAAGATTACACACATCTGTCTAGAGTGCACCAGACTTGGTCCAGAATTGACTATTTATTGGTCTCGAAATATCATTTTGGGAGAGTGATTGGGGTGGAGATTGGCCCAATTATAGTATCAGATCATGCAATGGTAAAAATGAATTGGCGAGGGAGAGGTCAGCCGGGTTGTAGATGGTCTTTCCCGAGACATCTATGGAAGGATGAAAATTTTTGGGCATACTTGATCCAGCACTGGGAAGAGTATGAGCAATTTAATGAAGCACCGGTGGGCAAGGCTGCCCTGTACTGGGAAGCCGGGAAACTGGCGATGCATGGACACATCATAGCGTATGTAGCAAGAGAGCGAAAGAGGATAAATGGTACAATCATAAAGATGATACAAGAGCTGCAAGACATTAAAAGAGAGGCCCAGTCTAGTAGGCAGTCTAGTAGGCAGGCATTCAGGGTTATATATACAAGTGCAGCGCCTGTTAAATAAGGTTTTGCAGGAGCGAACGGTCTACTCCATGCAGTACTACAGACACCAGTTCTTTCACTATGGAGATAGATCTGGTAGACTCCTGGCAAGGTTGGTAAGAGAATGGGGCAGCACGAAAGTGGTGTCGGCAGTCAGAGATATAAATGGAGTGAGACAAAGTGAGACGAAAAACATATTGGAGGTATTTAGGTGATTCTATAAGGAATTATATACTCCAGACAAGGAAGATAGAGAAAAGGAGAAGATATGCTTAGACGCCATATCGCTCCCGACCTTGACGGCTGAAGAGTTACTGGAACTTAACAAACCTATCGAGGGAATGGAAATTCAGAGAGTTATCTGGGAGGGGATCCCACATAAGACACCAGGACCCGACGGGTATGGAGTGGAAGTCTATAAAATTTTTGGAGGTGCAGGTGGTGCCGATATTAGCAGCTTTATTTGGGGAAGTGATAGATGTGGGACAGTTCCCGAGGGAAATGCGGACAGCAACTATTTCAGTGATACCCAAGGGGGATAAAGATATGGAGGACCAAGCTTCGTATAGGCCGATATCTCTAATTAATTATGGCATGAAGTTACTCGCCTCAGTACTAGGGAATCGGTTACAGCATATCCTCCCCCAGTTAATAAGATTACACCAATCAGGGCTTGTGAAAGGAAGAGAAGCTTTCTTAAATATAAGTAGAGTACTGTTGGGTATGGAAGCGTGTCTGCGGAGAGAAAGTCCATTGTTGTTAGTGAGCTTAGATGCTGAAAAGGCATTTGACCGAGTGTCATGGGCCTATATGTTTGAAGTGATGCACCGATTTGGGTTTGGGGGGCCCTTTGTTGGGTGGGTTAAGGCCCTTTATGTGGATCCTTTGGTGTGTATTTTAGTAGGGGGTACTTGCTCACAGCCATTTAGCTTAGGAAGAGGCACTCGACAAGGATGCCCCTTGTCTTCCCTTTTGTTTGTCCTTCAACTAGAGCCTTTGTTGTTAACGTTAAGTAGGATGGAAGGGGTGAGAGGCATAGAATGGGGGACGGGGGGATAAAAATAAGTGCCTTTGCTGATATGCTCCTGTGCTTGCAGGACCCCCAGCATTCCTTAGAGGAAGCCCTAAAACAAATTGAATTGTTTGGTTCCTTCTCAGGTTTAAAAATTCATAGAACTAAATCTATGGCTTTGGATGTAGGAGGTGGGGTGAGAGCACAGTGGAAAGGGTGCTTTCCGTTAGTATGGGCGGAAGGCCAAATTCAATATTTGAGTATTCAGATCCCGGAGAATATGGCACAACTTTATGATATTAATATTAAATCACAGATGGCAAAGACAGTAGCGAAGTGGCGAGACCTTCCCATTGCTCTGAAGGGATGAATAGCGTTGTTCAAGATGATGGAGTTGCCCCGATGGGTTTATATATTGTGTAATGTGCCATTATGGATTAAGAGAAGAGACTTGATGATACTGCAAAGTCATACTGGGAGATTTTTATGGAGAGGGCGGAAACCACGTATAGCACTCTTGGTGCCGATGAGAGCAGAGGAGGCAGGTGGGGCGGGGTTTCCATCGCTCCGTGCGTACAATTTGGCATGTTTATTCAGGACTGACTCGAAGGCACACATTGCATTAAGACCGCTGAGAGATTTATTGCTAGGAATGGCGGAGGTGTTGCCAGTGGATTTAGTAGACGAGATGTCAGGGACGGTGCATAGATCTTTCTTATTGCATCAAGTTTATAGTAGGCTTCCGGAGGCGTAGAGAGCATCAGTTTATTTGAGCACCCTTCGGCAAGCCTGGAGCGTTGTGTGTCAGTATAGGAAGCTAAGTTGGAAAGTGACGGATTGCCTCCCTTTAGAGGGGAATGGAGATTTTGGCCCAGGATTGGAGGGAGGGATAGTGAAGAAATGGGCACAACATGGAGTGTCCTATATAGGGCACTTGAGAATGGAAAAGAGGCCAGAGATTGATTCTTTTCAGTCATTAGAGAAGAACTATCAATTAGGATCTCGAGAATTCTATTTTTACTTGCAAGCATTATGTGAGGGATCTGCAGATGAAGGATCCTATGTTCCTTCAGGTAGGAGGCATGCTGGAACTGTTAGATGTGGTTGAAGGGAAAATAACAATGAGAAGATTATGGGAAGAGCTTTCCCCTGGTCTAGATGTAGGAGCGTTAGAAAATTTGGCAAGCAGATGGCAGCGAGATGGCCTATCGAAAATAACAGTGGATATTTTACAGAGAGCGTTTGGAGCTCTGAGGCATATAGCGGAATCTATAAGGCTGCAAGAGATACAATATAAATTTTTATGGAGAGCATATGTTCATGATGTGTGGGCCTTCAAAGCGGGTATAACCTAGACAGATGTGTGTAAATTATGTAAGAGAGACAAAGGAATGTTGACACACCGTTTCTGGGGGTGCCCTCGTATACAAGTGTTTTGGCATGGGATTTGTGCTAAGATGAGTGGTTGGCTGAGGAAACAAGTGGTGCTTTCTCCAGTACTGGGTCCGCTGCTTTTTGACATATTCCCTTTTCCAGGTCATTTATGAATAACTAGTAAGGTTATCAAATTTGCAGATGACACAAAACTATTTAAAGTTGTTAAAACCCAAGGGGATTGCGGAAAACTGCAGGAGGATCTGGATAAATTGGAAGACTGGGCATCCAAATGGCAGAAGAAATTTAATGTGGACAAGTGCAAAGTTATGCACCTAGGAAAGAACAACCCACACTATGGTTACACGATGCAAGGTTCCACATTGGGAACCACCCAGGGAAAACATTTAGGCGTCATCGTGGATAACATGTTAAACCCCTCCGCCCAGTGTGCAGCGGCGGCCAAGAAAGCAAATAGAATGCTAGGATTCATAAGGAAAGGAATGGAAAATTAAACAAAAGATATTATAATGCCTCTGTATCATTCCATGGTACGACTGCCCCTTGAATATTGTGTGCAATTCTGGTCGCCATATCTTTAAAAGGATATAGCGTTATTAGAAAAGGTACAGAGAAGAGCCACCAAAATGGTAAAGGGGATGGAAGGCTACTCCTATGAAGAGAGGCTACAAATGTTAGGGCTCTCCAACCTGGAAAAGAGACGGCTGAGGGGAGATATGATAGAGATCTATAAATTAATGAATGGAGTGGAATAGGTAAACATAGATCAATTGTTTACGCTATTAGAATATAGAAAAACTAGGGGACATGTAATGAAGCTACATGGTAAACTATTTAAGACAAATAAGAGAAAATATTTTTTCACTCAACGTGTAATCAAACTCTGGAATTTGTTACCGGAGGATGTAGTAAAGGCTGTTAGTGTGGCTGGGTTTAAAAAAGGTTTGGACAAGTTCCTGGAGGAAAGGTCCATAAACCATTCTTAAAGAGGACCCAGGAAATCCACTACTTGCCCTAAATGCAAGCACTGTGGAACCTGTGTCTCTTGGGGATACTGCTAGGTACGTATGACGTAGATTGGCCACTGTTAGAAACAGGATACTGGGCTTGATGGACCTTGGTCTGACCCAGTATGGCATATCTTATGTTCTTATGTTCTCCGGAGTGGTGCTTATTTGGGGCGCAAGAGATAGGGGAACCTTTTAAAGGATGTCATCAACAATTATGTGAAAAAGCTTTTATTTTAGCTAAACAATGTATATTAGGTCAATGGGTATTGGAAAGCACCCCAGAGGTCTGGGGAGTGGGGAATGTCTGAATTGAGGGACATGGAAAAAAATCTGCTTATCTGTTGGGAGAAAAGAGAGTAATGCTCCATAAGCGAGTATGGGACCCAATGGTCACCCTCCATCCCAGTGAAAACAATGAAGGAGATCTATAGTAAAGATATAACAGGCATAATAAGTGCACAATATACAAACGTTATACTTTAGTGAATAAGCGAGTTGGGTAGATAGCACCCAGGGGTGGGAAGGGGTGAGAGGTAGGGAAGTATAGATACGCAGTCACTCAGGGGAGGGAGGTACGGGGAGAGGGGAGGGTGGGGGGGGGGCAGGTGGAAAGTAGGGGATATAGAGATAGAGGGGGGAGGGGGACGAGTGGAATTCCAGGTATTGATGTTGATTTGGGAATATGAAGAGGGGACGAATTTAGGCTATATTAATATGTCAGTTACGGGTTAGGTAGGCTCCTGCCTTGCATTATATTCTATTATATGTACGGTGTCCCGTGTGGAGGGTAAGACCACAAGTTGGGGAGACTGTGGGGGGGGAGGGGTGGGGAAGGAGAGAGGGAATGAGGGGGTAAGGTCTAATCATAGTTGCGTAGAATGAGTGTTATAATGGACATAAATTGTTAGAGAATATTACTTAGTTTTTCTTTCTGGTCAAACAACAGTGGTGTATAGTGAATTGTTCAGCTGCTATAACTGAGAATATTTGGTAGTGTTTTAAGAAGAAAATGGAAATGTTTGCTGTAAGACTTATTGCTGCAGTTGAAGTAATAAAAATGAGTTTCATAACTGTTAGATCATGTAAAAACAAAATGGCATTAATAGTTAACCTTCGAACATCTTCTTTTGGTATTTTTGGTCTAACTGAAACTTGGTTAAGCCACTATGATGTTATGTATATTAATGAGTTGCAATTGCCAAATTTTGCTATATTTTTAGTTGGATGAGAAAAAGGTAGGGATGGAGGCATTGCACTATTAGTTCAAGCTACATTGAATTTCTGGATATTTTCCTCTTTTCAAACCGATTGTTCAGAAACTCTGTTAATACCTAATAGTTACTGTGGTGTATGTGTGCTTCACATACCTCCGCATTCTGTAGCTACAGATGTGTTTTTATTCATCGATTGGTTGCTTTGTTTTGATTTTAATTTGGCAAGCGTTGTCATTATGGGTGATTTTAATTTGCACATGGATGACAGTAATCAATGTTCATTATCAGGCAGTTTTATGATATCTATGGAAGCCTTAGGTTTCTAACAAGAGATTACCTTTCCAACTCAGTGTAAAAGTCATGTGAAGCCCAATTCATGAAGGGGCACGTCCCGGCTCTCTGGACGACCCTGAGCAAGACGGGCCGATTTGGACTCAATGCTGTGCTGCAGGAATAAAACATTCCCATGACACACAGAATCGGGCCCAAGGATGTCCCAGAGTGCCCCTTCCAGTGCTGTGGGGACATCCTCCCTGCAGCAGCATATGTGCGGTACACCCCAGGAACCCGATTACCTGCCGCTCTTGACCGACAGGGGCAGCCAGGACCTACATGTGCCCTAGGCTGACCCTAGGAGGGCTGGCAGGCATGATCGGAGCGGGCAGCCTTTGCTTATTCCACCTCCAAGGTGGAATGAGCAGGCTGTCTCCCCATGACCCCGCAGGACGTACAGGGCCAACAATGGAATCGTCCCTGTACATCCTGCCAGCTCAGCCCGCCCCCGCTCTGCCCAGCTCCCTTCTCCTCCTGCCCCCGCCAGCTTTCCCCGTCCTGCAGCTTTAGCCATGCGGGGAGAGCAGAAGGGGGAATAGGCTCCGGACGGCTGGGATGTGCAGCCCCGGAATCTGTGTCTCAGAATCAGGCCCATACTGTGCTTGACTTGATTTTTACTCCATCGTTGGCACAGTGAAAGGGCAGCACTTTCATGGGAAGGGCATTGCCATGGTCAGATCGTATTCTCATATACTTTCAGTTGCAGATTAAACACTTTAAACTTCAACAGTTTAAATCTAAACGACATATTTCACGACATATCCTCTTGCAAGAGGACTTTCAAAAACAATGGCCTCACAGGGAGCAGCAGGTATCAATATAACCATTGCTCAGTTGATTGATATATGGACTATTTCTAGTGGCTGCTCCACTCAAAAAGTCTGAATTGAAAGTAAAATTCGCACCTTGGTTAAATGACACATCATGTGTGATTAAGAAGGAATTACATTGTGCTGAACAGTACTGGCAAGATTATGCAACTGGCAGGGGCAGCCCAAGGGTATCTGCTCCCCAGGCAGAAGCCCCGTCACGCTGCCCCCTCCCTACTGCCACCGTCCCTCCTGCTGCCAGCATCCCCCTGCACCACCCCAAATCCTGTGGCCATGGCAATAGTGGCCCAAATCCATTTTGAGTCACTGCCACTTTCAAAATGGAGTCGAGTCACCCACCAGGGTCTGCCACCCTAGGCAGCTGCCTAGACTGCCTAGTGGATGGGCCAGCCGTGTCAACCAGAGGCACAAAGTCTAGTTATTTGTACATTTTCAGACAGTACAGATCAAAACTTGATAACAGGAAGAAAGAATTTTTACTTGTAAAATAAAGGATGCCGTTTTGAAACCAGTAGAATTATTTATTTATGGCTTATGATCAATAAAGACCCTAAAGTGGCTTACAATTAAAATTCATACAGCATAGAAAACAATATAAAATTAATATAGCAATGCTGGCAGCAGTTTTATTAAAAATGACAAATGCTTTCAAGAAGACAGCAAAATGGCTGAGCTTAAAGGGACTGAAATTAAACTTTTAGAAGACTCGGGTGTTAATACTTTAGGGAAAATAGACTCTTCCCACCCTCAATAACACCGAGGTTAGTGGACATTACATTTAAAGTTCTGACCAAGTAAAATATTTGGATATGATGTTGGTCTCCAAGCTCAGTTTGATACTATTAGTCTGAGCTATAGTCAAGAATTCATTTCACAAGTTGAGGTTACCGCATTGCTTACAGCCTTTCTTCAGTACCGATGACTTTGGAAAGTGTTGTATCAAATGGTACTGCTTAGCCAGGATTATTGTAACAGTATTTATTTTTGGCTCTCAAAATCTATTTTACATGATCTACAGGTAGCGCAGACTTCTGTAGCTCAGCTTGTTTTCCGCAATGGAAGCATATTATTCCCTCCTTGATATTGTTACATTGGTTCCTAGAGCTGCTCAGTTGAAACAAGTGCTTGTTTCAATTTCTAAGGCAATTAGGCTTGGTCTGCCTATTTATTTTACTGCTCCATTGTCTTTTCAACAAGTCAGCTGCAACTTGTGCTCACAATCTCATAAGTTAGTGCAAATTCCATCTGTGAGGATAGCTAAAAAGTCTACTACCAAGAATAGGGCCTGTTTTGTTTTTGGACCACATCTATTGAACTCTTTATCTATGTCATTGCATTTAGAGAGAGAGATGAAAGATTTTAGAAAAAACAGTTCTGTCTGCAGAATTTTATCGTACATATTCGGTTGTACTGTTGTTTTAAATAGGAAGAGAAAGATCCCTGCAATAAGAAGGATTAGATCTGTGTTGTATATCTAACAGTGTATGTATCTGGATTGGGGTGTCAAACTCCAGTCCAGGAGGGCCGCAAACCAGTGCATGAGATATATTTACATGCATTGCCCCCATTGTAAGTACGTACAAATGAAATATTTGCAACATGCATTCTAAAACAACTCTTAACTGAAAAGCACTGAAACAGTAATTTGATAATCTCACGGGAGGCTATTGTGTGTTGCCACATGCATATCTGGGCCTTAATTTATAAAGTGGAATACGCACATATGTTACTTTATAAAATTGGGGTGTGAAGGCACATCTCTTTCTAGCCAAGGCAATCATGCCCAGGGCCGGCCCCAGAGTTGTTTCAAGGTGTTGGCACCTTAGACAAATCTTAAGCCTTATTGCCCACCTCCCCCCTCCCCCCCCCCCCCCCCGGCTGTCAGAATCTATTGTTTAGCTTTGAATGCCCTGCTCTTTGCCACCCCCAGAAGCTTTCACTCTTAGCTACTGTCTAGTTTGCCTAATGGTTGGACTGGCTCTGGTTAAAGCCCACTCTAGAAGAGGCGTACCTCGATTGTTTAGAAACATGCATAAATTATAATTTACATGTATAAACTTAGGCTCTGCCTATGCTCCACTCAATATTTAAAAGGCACCTAAATGTTTGGTGCTGTTTCAAAAGTCTAGGTGCTTGTAGTATCTGATTTTTGATGGCATTATATGCAGAGCAGGATTTAAAAATCCAGCACTACTGATAATGCTATTTATTCGGCAGAGAGTGCGGGCTTATTCCAGGGCAGAGATGCCAAAATGCGTAATTTATACTTCTATACACCAATTTTCAGCGTCTAGATGCCAGAATATACATTTTGTTTAGTTGCCGGAAAAACAGGTATAACCTGAAGCACTTAGCCATATGCAGAGTCTAAACATACAGGTGTCTATTTTCGGTTCCCAAACTATGCACACACTTCATGTACACCAAAGCACTTAGGTTCAGCAGCACTAAGCAAAAGTTTAGCGCTGCTGAATGTTAGCATGAATTGAGACATCTTGTTTAGACATTTCAATTTATGCCCTGAGTCTCCTTTTGAAAAGCAGCCCCGCTATCACAAAAAGTGTACCACCTACACCCTGCTTTTGCCTGATTGTTAAGTAGCATGTGGCTGCTACTGAACATAGTGCACATACACGAAGCTGAGCATACTCAATGATTTTTTCCTCAGGACCCTTTACTTCCTTGATTTAAAACTGCACTACAGAAAACCCAGCACATGGGACTGGTTGTTTCATGTATTTATTTTATTTGTATTTATGATCTTTCTTCTAGATCACAAAATATAACGAGTACAGATCACTGTGTACAAGACATAAATTATAATGTGTTTATTGCTATGTTATTGTAAACTACATTTCCATAAGTTAACAGTTTCAGTATTTTCATCTAAAAGCAATGCCAAATAAGTTTTTAACTCTTCCTAAAATGCATATCATCTGTGTCCACTCGTAAAACCATAATGCAAAGGGATGTGCATGGCCAAATAAAAATGTTTGGCTACTTTTTGTATTTTACAACTTTATCCAGAGTTTTAAGGGGGGGTTATTTTCACTTCTTTTCACACTTTCATTATAAATGCATGCATTGTGTCCATGCTAGAATAGTTTGCACACTCAAATTGATCGTGCATGATTGATCGGGGGTTCAAATTCCACTAGAGGACAGCAACCTTGGGCCGGAAGGACTGGGGTTTCTAGTCCCACAGATGCTCCTTGTGGTCTTGGGCAAGCCACTTAACCCTCCATAGCCCATGTTCCCTGTAAAATAGTTATCTCCAAGTTATAATACCCTGTTCAATGTAATTTCAGTTTGTTCAATGTAAACCGCACTGATGCAGAATAGCGCGGTATATAAGAGAATGCAAATAAATTAATTCATAAGTATATCTGAGTAGAAGCGATTTCAACATGCAAATTTTTTAAGTGCCCAAATCAACCGTATGCACACTAATAAATGCACAAACACCTCACAATGCTCAGAAATTGAGAAGCAGTGATCAAGTCCAATAAACTAAACTAAACCCTAGCACATTATCTAAATTGAGAAAGGTGAATCTCCCCTAGGGGAAGAATAGTTAATAACTCAGCAAACTGTGAGAGCAACGGACAGATTGCAACATAGCAAACTTATGCTATAAAGACCCAGGACCATGGTCCAATCTAGGTTTGTAAATTCTGTTCTAAATGGCACTGAAAGCCAGTGTAGTCGCTGCAACATTGGCAAGACATAATCATATCTTTTAATATTACAAAAGATTTTGTCACTGTATTTTGTAAATGAGTGCTGAAGGGAGGAGCAGAAGAGCCACTGGACCCCTGGAGAGGGGGTAAAAGAGAAAAAAACAGCTAGCTGAATGGCTTTTGCTGATTTCTTGTACTCCTTTTGTGTACGAGCTTTCCTCTTTCCAATGTTGCAGGTCTATAGGTCAGAGGGAGAATGAGTGGTGAGTGTGTACTTCTGTCCATGAGTCTTGCATGTCAGAACATGTAACGAGTGAAGGGAGAGGACAAAGTTGGTGAGAGAATAACATGCAAAAGGGACAAAGTGAATGTGTGCGTGTGCCGAGTGTATGGTGAAGGTGTGGGTAGGTGTAGTGGGGAAAAGGGGTGAAGGGTGGAGCATCAGACGGAAAGTGAACACTATAGGACGGAGGCTTACTATTGCATAGATAGAAGCAGAAAGCGAGGAGATGGCGGTGGGATAGGGAAAGAGGCAGAGCAGTCATGCCAGAGGGATGTAAAAGGAGAAGAATCCCACATAGGCTCGGGATTTCCCATTAAACACTGAAAGAAAGAATAAAGAACACCCGGGGGAGTGAGGAATGAGAAAAAGAAAAGAGGAGATCTAAAGGAGGTAGGCATTCCCATGAATACACAAGCCTTGTCTGTGACGGATGTTGCAGGGGAGGTGGAGATAAAGGAGCAGGAGATGTAAGAGGAAGAGGAGACACAGACTACACCCTGCACTGCACGAGCAGGGGTGTGGCCATATTAACGAAGGAAATGGCCATACTGTAGACATGTTCCTAGAGAATTATAGTCTACTATTTGGGAGAGACTCAACAAGGAAATCCCTAACAGCAAAGAAGCACATATGGAAACAAGTAGCATCAAGAGGGTAATTTTATAAACTCCCATATGGTTAAAGTGTGTTTTAAAGCACCATTGTTAAGCCTCAGGTAGACTCCTACTTGTCTTTATAAAATACTAGTATAAGCAGATTGCTCCTTACCTTATACTTGTTCTATAGCTGGTGTAAATGAAAGCACATGAAGTCCACAAGTATACATATAAATTAAGGTATTTTATAATCAAAGTGTGTGCTTGCTAACTATGTCAACACACGTTCAGACCATGTTCACAGCTACAATATAGGAGTCAGATCCAAGCTGGGACAGTGCTCCTGTAGCTAGGCCTGTGAAGCAAGCCTCAATACAGGTCACAGGCCTGCTTGGGACCCTTGACCACTGTTAGGCCAAAAGAAGAATCAGGGAAAGGATGAGCAGCTGACTTAGCATGAGAAAATTCCGGGAGTAGAGTGATATGGAATGTGGCTGATTTAATTTACATTTCCTAAGAAAACCAGATAGCACAAATGAAACAAAAAAGACGACATGAAGGGGAACCAGGGAGTAAGATTTAATTAGGCACTGGCGTTGGGAAGGTGAGATGGTGTTTCCATGCTAACTTGAACCTTGGGAAATGTAAAAATGTGCCAATATTGTATAGAAAAAAAAGCTGTATATAAACCAGATGCATGAAAAGAAATAATGTTTGTAATATTGCCAGCCTTTCAGAAAAAAACTGTATAAAAACAGACCAGGACAGAGGAAAAGAAGGGGGTTTATTCAGGCCTGCTATGGAGGTGGTAGTGTGCTGAATTGCCCCATTAACCGTTCTCTCCTGTCTATTCCCTATACAGTAGCTACCTTATACCTGTTATGTGTTAGAGAATTTGTGTGTGAAGAATTTATGCTGAGAAAAGGATATCCTGTAATAAAGATTTTGTGAATATTGCTGAGAAATTGGTTTCTATGTACTTCTTCCATGTAAGGTGAGATATTAACTCTTGTAGCCCAGTAGGCCCCTTACAACACCTACCAGCAAAGTATGCACCTTCATGAAAACGTGAGTATTTTGACTCTGGTCGGGATTTTCTAAGAGGTCTCTAACATCATAAACTGCCAACCCGCATGATAAAGACTTTATAAAAATTACCTCCTTTGTGCTATTCACTGGCCGACCTGAAAATTCAATGCCAGGGGCTAGATATGAGGGTGTAGCAGTCTAGTGGTTAGGGCAGCAGCCTGAGACCATAAATACCAGGATTCAAATTACACTGGCACTCCTTTTGACCTTGGGCAAGTCACTTAACTCTCCACTGGCTCAGATACAAGGAAATGCCTGCTGTACCTGATTGTAACTCTCCTTGAACTACTGTAAAGGCATGAACTAAATACTAATAAATACATAAATATGGCTCCAGCATTGAATATCTGTGTTTAGAGTTCAATAGCAGCTAGCTGCTGTTACAGCACTAACTGCTGCCACTAGATATTAGATCCATAGACTGTAAACTACTTTCAGTTTACACATGCAGACATTTATACCTGCTCTCAAGCAGCTGAAATGTCTGTGCCTGGATTCTAGGCACAATCTCAGTTTGAACACCAAGTAGCCACCTATATTGAGGCTATTTTTTAAAGAGACATTGGGGAGCATTTGAGGTGCAAAATTAGCATGAAGGCCAATGCTAATTTTGGGGGTATGTGCATCTGTCCCCCTACTTTTAGCACATTGCTAATGCACTACACCATGCTAACCAGCACACAGGGTGCACTTAACACCACCCATTGAGGTGGCATTAAGTTCACCCCCATTAATGGCAACAGGCATGGTTAGCATTCACCTAAAATGTCCGTGCTAACCGCAATGCATCATTAACACCTATGTACCACCTCTAACATGCTCAGTCCCTGCCCAATCACATGCTCACTGGTGTTGGGGATGGAGGAGGGAATTCCAGTAATTGTGGAAAGGGGATTGGGTGGAAGTGGCTATAGGCATGGTAGGGGAGGTAGGCCATGGATATTGAGAAAGATACCTGTGGAGGCTAATATTGGAATTGGTGTGGATATGGGTAGATATGGAAGGAATAAGGGGTATGGTTTGTGTTAGTGGGGGAGACGCATTGGTAGGGTTCTTAAGCCAGTAGCTTAATATAGAAATTTTGGGAGGTTGTTAGGACATTGGTTGAAGAAATATTGCTTGTTTCAGTGCTAGTTCAGTTCATAACAACGCTGAACATTTGAATTATATTATTCAGGAGGGTGTGTGGGGAATGGTTTATGTGCTGGAAACATGGTTTAAATCTGATGATATGGTTGTGGAGAAGCAACTATGCCCAATGGGTTATTCTTGGTTACAGGTTTGTAGGGAGGTTAAGGGGAGTGAGTGGGTGGGTTTGGCATATAAGTTGGAGTTGGGTCTTATGCAAGTTCCTTTGAGGGTAATTAAGGAGTGTATTTTGGTGTGTTGGCCTATATACCAACAAAAGCCCCATATACCAACAAAAAACCCACTCACATTTTCTGATGGAAGAGTTTTTGTTGTTTGGTTCTTTCACTGAAATTTTCTACTGTGATAGTTTTAAGTAATTTTAATGTTCATTTTGAAAACCCAGTATCATCACATGGGCATCGCTTTGTATTATTTATTTGCTATTTTATTTTGACTGTTTTTTATACCACTTCTCACTGGGGCAAAGCAGGGTAGATTACAACAACAGAGTGTTATAGAGAACAGTGGAACTTATATAAACTATTAGGAATGCAAGACATGTGGTTTAGTCAATATGTTCATTTAGTGTCATTGGTTGGATTTAGTTTTTCTGAAATCCAGCCTGGATCAGGGGACTATGCAGATCTTTCATACATGCCTTAGTGGTGCCATGGCCCTATCATTGAGCTATTCAGTTTCGGGTACATTGGCAGAAGGAGGGAAGGGTGTTCAGAGAGAATTCAAAGAAAATGATAAAGCAACTAGTATATCTTTTGAAAAAATATTTCCAGGAAAATATAGCAGTTTGGGCTAATCAGGCGTTGACTCTTGAGGGTTTGGTGGATAACTGGAATATGATAAATTAGCATCCATGAAAGAAACAATCATGTCCTCTGGGCAAAGTCGGTTGTTTCCATGGTTTATGGTACAATTGAGGTCATTAAAACAGGAGTATAGGCAAATAGAGAGGAAGTGGTGGCTTTCTTGGTTGCTACTAATTGTGCAGCATGGAAGGTAAGGGCCACACTATATAGAACAGAATTGAGAGAGGTGAAATGTGATTATTTCAAAAATTCAGTTCAGAGGTCCTTGAATCAGCCTAAGGAGTTGTTCTACATGGTTTAGACACTATCTAGGAAACAGGTGGTATCTGAGGATACTGGACTAACTTGTGAGGGATTTGCAGGGTATTTTCATGATGAAGTCATTTGACAGAGACAGGCAGTGGGGTATAAAGGTCGCGAGAGTGGTGAGTGATTTGTCAAGGATTGGGGAAGAAAATGTTTTCAATTGTCTGGCTCAGTGGGCTCTTGAACCTAGATGGACAGAGTTTGCTGAGGTTCTTCTGGGGTATTGGAGGAGTTGGCTGAGAAGATGCATGCAACTGGGTGTTTGTTAGACCTCTGACTTATTTCTTGGGTTCAACTAGGGAATGAATTTGTGTCAGAGAGGTTGGCGCAGAATGCCTCCCTGATGGCAAGTGTTCTCCCTGTGGTTTTAAAGAAGATTATAGTAACACCTGTACCAAAGAATGCTGGTGATTTATCTAACTAGGAGAACTATAGGCCTATTTCTAATTTGTGCTTTTTGGATAAACCTGTAGAGCGGTGTTTGACTTTACAGTTATCATGTCTTGAATGAGTATCGGTCTGGTTATTGCCAGTTCTACAGTACTAAAACTTTGTTTGAAGGAAGCAATAATGGAATTTTGCTCCATCTGGATGTTGCGGCAGCTTTTGATACAGTTGAACATAGACTTTTATTAGACTGCTTTATGGGAGTAGGATTAGGTGGGAGGATGCCTCAATTGTTTATGTCTTTTTTGGAGTGTGAAGTTTGGACAGCAGCTGTCTTGTGCTTGGAAGTTGGTGAGTGGGATCCTTCAGGGCTCCATTTTATCGCACATCTGTTTAATGTTTATATGCTACCATTATTTTTACAGATGAGAAATTGGGGGTTGATGATGTTCAAATCTTGATTCCCTTATCTCAGAATGACCATAATCTGCCAGGGACAATTAGAAATGTACGAGTATTAGTGTGTTTCAAGATAGATTTGCTCAAATGCTTTTAAATTTGAATTTGTAGAAGACAGAGATTTTGTAGTTCTCATCTCAAAGGAGTATTGTGGTAATACTTTCTGTGAGGCTGAGGGAGCTTATAGGACTGTGTGCATTTTGACATAGTTTGGTATGTGGCTAGTCATACTTTAGACACATCATATGAAGACAAAGATCATTAGAGAAAATCATAATGCTTGGCACAGTAGAAGGTCAACGCAAAAGAGGAAGGCCAGCAATGAGATGGATCAATACAATAATAGCAGCTATGGGTGCTCTATCAACAATGAGCCGCCTGATTGAAGACCAAACATAGTTTAGGTCAACTATTCAGAGGATCGCCATGAGTCGACACCAACTCAACAGCACTTAACAACAACATGAGCCTGTTCTGCTTACTAAACTTTTGTCAGGTAAAATAGTTAGGGGCCCATCTGAGGGGTCCATTGATAGAGCCTAGAACCTAGAGAAAGTGTGAGAATTAATATTGGAAAGTTGCTAGTTAAAACATTGGTTAGTTTTCTTGCATTGGTATTTACTTTAAAATCATCGATACAGATTCTTCTCTAATGGTGAACTATAGCTATACTGATACGTATTTTTTTCTTTTCTCTATTTTTCTTTGAGTGCTATTCTGAATAAGATTTTATTTTTTAATTAATTGTTAAATTCAAATAATTAAAAAATAAGGTTGTGGTCTTCATGGGGTGGTAACATATATCAGGAAAAGAAGGTTAAAGGATTGAACTTTTTGGTGGATGAGCCTTTAACTCCTAGACACACATGACCCATGCAGTTGTGGTTTATGTTTATGGTTTAGTAGACCTGTTAATGCCGCCTTTCAAAATGAAGCTAAGCAATTTACAAAAAAGGGAGCTCTGCATTTAAAACTTGTAGGAACAGATTCACAAGCTAGTTCTGATCTCCAGAGCACTGAAAGTGGAAGCGCATTGAGTGGATCTATCTGGCTAAGTTTTATTTTTTATTCTTTCTCTTTTCCTTGCTTTTAATAGTTTCTAGATGCTTATACCTTATCTGTCTTTCTAATTAATTGTCCTGTTTTACTTATTGTGCAAAATAACAACAACCCTTTACTTCTTGCCTGTGTTTAATATTGTTACTTTTGAAAATTGCTTACGTCCTACTTAGGTTTCCTTAACCTTAGAGAAACTATTGATGCAATATAGGAATGACTAGTTCTAAAAAAAGAGTTCAATGTTTTAACCTGCTTTGATAAAAGTAGCTTTAAAAGAATATCTTTGGCCTGTATTGCAGTGGCAAGCCTGTGCTCTGATTGTTAACAGTTGCCCAGCAGCTCTGGCTCAAGAAGTCAAACTCATAGTTAACTGCAACTTTTTTATAGGAAACTTTGCCTATCTTCCTCCCTCCCCTTGCCCACCCACCCCAAGGCTGGATTTTCTTAAATAGTTACCCTAAGACTCATAGAGGCCTGTCTACTAATTGTTTTCCCCATAGGCACAAAATGGGAAAAAAACTTTAGTAGACAGACCCCATAATTGCTTATCCTGACTTTAGTGGAAAGCACATCTGTGTTCTTTTTTATTAACAACTGCCCCTTATTTCATACATTGCTCAAAATTACTTTTATTCAGTACAATAGCTGTAGTGCTTTAATCCTCAGGAAAACAATTTGGAGTCTTCGAACTTGTCTTCTCTTAAGCTATCTGCTATGGGAAAAGAATTGATTCAATTGAGGGAAGAATTAGCTGCAATAAAACAAACCTGTTCCAAGATACAACTTGAAAACAATCCGTTACCACTCCCACAAAGAATCCAGCAACCCAAGTTTGAATGGATCACAGTGGGCTCTGGCAGGTTATGACTTGTAACATGGAGCAGGGCCATACCAAGGGCTGTGCGAGAGGTGTGGCCGCACAGGGTGCAAGTACAGAATGGGGCGCTGATCATCACTGAGCTTCAAGGAAGCCCAACAGAAGCGAGTTCCTGCATGCTGATGGGTGGGTGAGGGGATGCCAGGTTCACCAGTATCACAGGGCACATTAATTTATTTATTTAGCTGTATTTATATACCACCTTTCTCCAGGTCAAGGCAATGCTAGCTTGGTACAGTCCTGACATGGAGACACCCACTGTGCCTTGAGATACCCTTGCATAATTCCTCCTATCATTAAAATCATCTCTAATACCTGAGGATTGGAGGATCGCCAATGTAACACCAATTTTTAAAAAGGGTTCGAGGGGTGATCCGGGAAACTACAGACCGGTGAGCCTGACATCAGTACCGGGAAAAATGGTAGAAACCATCATAAAGAATAAAATTACTCAGCATATAGATAGTCATGACCTAATGGGAGACAGCCAACATGGCTTTAGACAAGGAAGATCTTGTCTTACTAATCTGTTATGTTTTTTTGAAGGAGTGAATAAACAGGTGGACAAAGGTGAGTCGGTTGATATTGTGTATCTGGACTTTCAGAAAGCCTTTGACAAGGTCCCTCATGAGAGACTTTTGGCAAAACTAAAGAGTCATGGGATAGGAGGCAGTGTACTACTGTGGATCAGGAACTGGTTAAAAGATAGAAAGCAGAGGGTAGGGCTAAATGGCCAATTTTCCCAATGGAGAAAGGTGAATAGTGGTGTACCCCAGGGATCTGTGCTGGGTCCGCTGCTTTTTGACATATTCATAAATGACCTGGAAAGTGGAATAACGAGTGAGGTTATCAAATTTGCTGATGACACAAAACTATTTAAAGTTGTTAAAACCCAGGAGGATTGTGGAAAATTGCAAGAGGATCTTGATAAATTGGAAGACTGGGCATCAAAATGGCAGATGAAATTTAATGTGGAGAAGTGCAAGGTTATGCACCTAGGGAAGAACAACCCAAACTATGGTTACACGATGCAAGGTTCCACATTAGGAACCACCACCCAAGAAAAAGATTTAGGCGTCCTTGTGGATACCATGTTAAAACCCTCGGCCCAGTGTGCAGCGGCAGCCAAGAGAGCAAATAGAATGCTAGGTATGATAAGGAAAGGAATGGAAAATAAAACAAAAGATATTATAATGCCTCTATATCGTTCCATGGTGAGACCGCACCTTGAATATTGTGTGCAATTCTGGTCGCCATATCTTAAAAAGGATATAGCAATTTTAGAAAAGGTTCAGAGAAGAGCCACCAAAATGGTAAAGGGGATGGAAGGCTACTCCTATGAAGAAAGGCTAAAAAGGTTGGGGCTCTTTAACCTGGAAAAGAGACGGCTGAGGGGAGATATGATAGAAGTCTATAAATTAATGAACGGAGTGGAACGGGTAAACGTAGATCGATTGTTTACCTTATCAGAATATAGAAAGACTAGGGGACATGCAATGAAGCTACAGGGTAAACTATTTAAGACTAATAAAAGAAAATATTTTTTCACTCAACGTGTAATCAAACTCTGGAATTTGTTACCGGAGGATGTAGTAAAGGCTGTTAGTGTAGCTGGGTTTAAAAAAGGTTTGGACAAGTTCCTGGAGGAAAGGTCCATAAACCATTATTAAGAAGGGACCCAGGATATCAATGCTTGAACCAATACAAGCATTGTGGAACCTGTGTCCCTTGGGGAAACTGCTAGGTACGTATGACCTAGATTGGCCACTGTTGGAAACAGAATACTGGGCTTGATGGACCTTGGTCTGACCCAGTATGGCATATCTTATGTTCTTATGTTCTCTGCCTTGGTAAATGAGGATGCCCCGGGATCTAGCTTGCCAGAGCTGGCCGAAAGAAGCCCAGCAGCATGCTCTGCCCAATCAGGGCAGCCTTGGTCACTCATAAAAGGAGCACCATTGGGCGCCAAAGTCAGCGGACCTCACCTCCTCCCTCTGGCCAGCCACAGCTCTCCTGATCGGGATAGAGCTCGCCGGAGCCAGCCAAAACCGGTCCAGCAGCCCAGCAGCATGCTCTGCCCAATCGGGGCAGCCTCAGTCACCCATAAAAGGAGTGCCCTCGGGTGCACCCGCACCTGGCAGGCCCGCACCTGAGGGCCTCGCCAGAGGGCTCTTTGGCATGGCCCTTACGCGGGGTCCTATAGTGAAGATGCTTCCATCCCACACCGGTGAATCCACAGAATGGTCAGGCCCAGAGGAAAACAAAACTGGATGGCCCAAATGATAAACTACACAAAGTAAGCATCCACCTTATAAATTAACTATGTCAGCAAAGTGAATCAAAACAAAACGAGCTCAGCAAAGAGGTTATATATCGGTGCTAACCAATGTGAGGCAGCCCGAAGAGACCTATTTAAACCCTGTAAAACTACATACCATACAACCTGTTAGATCTAGCTACCAATTGTCCATATGGTACAAGGTAGTGATACAATAGCAGTTTTAGCTAGACAGACTTAACTACTGCAATGTTCTGTTGGTGCATAAGTTGTAATCCTTAAAACGTATCCAGTTTTATTTGCCTGCAATGCTCTGATGATATGTAAATTGTAATCCTGTATGACATATCCACTGTATTGCTATAAGGTCCAAAGTAGACACACAAGACCAGTATTAGACAGACGGAATTTCTGATGTAATGACCTAATGGTTCATAAATAGCCCTCCAAAACCTGATTATACCCACTAGAGTACCTACGGTATACATCTGCTAGAACCTTCATATTGCCAGAAGGCCCCTAACCAACTTAACTCACCTAAAAATGGCACCCTCCCTACTAGCCTTCACTTGCTGCTACCTCCTCGCCAACCTATTCTACAGTATCCTTGCCCTCCCCACCACCCACAAACCCATCCCAATCCTTCATGGCATAGGTAAGAGATGTTCTGGGGGCCCCTGCCGACCATCCACAGAAACCAAGCACAACCTACATCCACACTTACTATACCTATCCCTTCAACATACCATGAAGGCCCAGGTAGAGAAGCACCGAAATCCCTGCAACCTGAGATGTGCCCCTATAAACGCACGCTCGGTCTGCAGGAAATGGCCAGCCATCTCTGACCTTATAACCAACCACAACCTAGACATACTACTAGTCACAGAATCATGGCTGTCCGACTCAGACTCAATCCTCCTCAACCAACTCATCCCTCCTGACTTCTCAATCCACACATGCCACAGAGCTAATCGCAGAGGCAGAGGTGCCTTCATAGTAGTGAAGATGGAGCTCCAATTTCAGCTGCTCTCCTCCAATAGTACAAGCAATCTGGAGTCAATCACCATAACCAACAGACGCTCCACCATCAGTCTAATCTACAGATCCCTGTCTTCCTCCCCAAATGACCTATCGACCATAATCAACCTCACCTGCAACCCCAAGAACCCACACATACCAAAATGGGTAATGGGTGACTTTAACCTGCCAGCTCTCCAAGGCACCCATTCCAAAGCTTTCCTCGAAACACTCAACGAGTTGGGCTACAAAAAGGTAATCAAAGCCCCCACCCACACAAAAGGAAACATACTAGACCTGGTCTTCGCTCCAATACCTGCCATAAGCCCAAGCTACAACCTCGATATATCCATCACTCCAGTACCATGGTCCGACCACAGCCTAATTAAATTTCAGATGCCCATACGTAAAGATCACAACTCCCCTTGCAAGATAGACGAGGCTCCCTCAGCACCCACAAGACAATCCGGCTCTTTGATAAAGAAGAGATCAGCAACAAAGTCCTACCAGACCTCAACCTGGCCTCACCCAACCTCGATGAAATGATATCCACCTGGAACAACAGCCTAGGTTCCGTCGCACATCTACCTGCCTCAAATAAGCCAACAAAAAGAAGAAAAACTGCGCAATGGTACTCCGCAGAAATATGAGCCTCACTACTCCACCTCAGGAAGCTCAAAAGATGATAGCGGCGCTCACAATACACAGACGACCTGGCAGCCTACACCTCCCACTTAAAAGTACACCGAGAAGCAATCTCAAGGAAAATGAAAGAACATCACTCTGAACTCCTTTGACGATCTCTAAATAAACCCCACAACCTTTTCAACATTGTGAAGACCCTGATGAAGGAGGCTTCTCCCTCCCAACCAGGCCTGCTACACCCTCAGGAATTTTCAAACCACCTACAGGCCAAATCCAGCCAAACCAACACCACCATGATTCACATACCAGATCTCAAGCCACACCACCTAACACTGTTGACAGCATTCACCCCTCCTTCTGCAAGAAGCATTGAGGACATCATCACATCCATCAACACCACCACAGTCCCCAACGACCCCTGCCCAGCATTCTGGATAACATCGCTGTGTGCGGAATTCAGCCCATTCCTTACCAAGATCATGGACCTATCTTTTTCAACAGGGGCGTTCCCACTGACTGTAAAACAAACATCCATCTGGCCCCTTCTCAAAAACAACAAACTAGACCCCAAAAAGGCAGAATCTCTAGTATATCCCTCTAGTATCTCCCAATCTCTAGTATCCCCCTCTAGTATCCTCCAATCTCTAGTATCCCCCTGCTGGCCAAGATAATATAGAAGGCCGTGCAACGCCAAATCCAACACCACATTGAGACCACTGCCCCTCTCGACCCATGTCAGCACGGCTTCAGAGAATCCCATGGCATTGAGACACTCCTTATCACTGTACTCAATACCTTAATCACAGGGATTGATAACATCAGACAAGGATACACGCTAATCTTCATGGACATTGCCGCCGCATTCGACTCAGTCAACCACGAGCTGCTCCTGGCACGTCTCCAAAAGAAGGGAATCCATGGTTCAGCCTTGAGTTGGTGCAAGTCATACCTGACAGACAGATGGCAGCAGGTAAGAACAGGCTCCACGACCTCTGAGCCTTTTCAACAAATGCAGGGGGTCCCCCAAGGTTCATCATTCTCAGCCCTCCTCGTCAATATATACATGCAGCCCATTTTCTCAATCGTCCGCTCCTTCAATATCTCCTGCCTGGTGTAAGCTGCCGATGTACTACTTTTCACACCATTCTCAATCAACCAGCCTGATTTCTCGATATTAACAAAATGCTTTGATGCTGTCACAGACTGGCTCCACACGCAGAGCCTCAGGATTCATTTTAACAAAACAGATGTCCTTTCATCACCAGGAATCACTCTTTCACCCCTCCCACTTCAATAAGAGTAAGAGATGCTGAGCTCCCAAGCAAGCTCACCATCCGCTATTTGGGTATCCCACTAGACCAGCAGCTCAACATGAAAGCACACATTCTGCACGGACTCCCCAAGAACACTCTGAACCCCCTGCAACTAGCAATGAATGCCGCTGCCCGCATCCTGCACGGAGCCTCCAGAAGGGACCACATAACCCCAATCCTGAAACACCTCCACTGGCTTCCAATCCACTGCAGGCTCACCTTCAAAGTATTACTACTGACCTTCAAGGCCATCAACAAACAATCCTCCACCTCTCTCACAGACCTCATCCTCCCCACCCCTCCAACCAGGTCCAGAAGGGCATTCGCTGCAAACACACTCGTAATCCCCAGTGCAATAACAAAAAGCTCCCTGGCAGCAAAGAGCAGAGCCTTTGTATTTTATACACCTACACTCTGGAATGCCCTCCCAACCACCATCCGAGCTATTACCGACCTCGCCCAATTCAGGAAGGCACTAAAGCACCATCTTTTTCTCCTACATTACTCCCAGTCCAGTGAAACATCACAACCCAACATACCCTCCACCTATCACAACGACACCACCAGCACACTCATGTCATGCTGACACAACCACAATCAGAAATACTACTGTACAAACCTGTAAATAGTTATCTGAAATGAATATAGTTTCAGAGCATGTCATGACCCCACAACCACACCTGTGGCATACCTGTGGCACAACAGTTCCGTTGTATATAGTAACCCCCATTAAACCCAAGTTATAATACCTGTTCTCTGTAATGTACATTGCATGTTCCGTCGCATTGTACAAATTGATGTTACCTGTAAACCGCGCTGATTTTAAAGAGCGCGGTATAGAAATAATTTTAAATAAATAAAAAATAAAATATGGAAACTGAGCTGGTCTTAGACAAGAAGGATGACACACAGCGTATTAGAAAAGCCCCAGATGTTGTCAAAATATTTCAACACCAGTCAATAGATCCTTCCACACTAACATAACAGGACCTCCACAAAAGCTACAGCCTACAGAGATTAGCTGTGTATATCATACAATAGGCAGAAACTATAGGCAAAATATATTTATAAACATTCAAGGAACCATCAGAAAGGAGCCTGACAATAGAGCTACTCCTAAGAGGTGTGCTCTTGTTTAAATGCTCCCCAGTTTCTATCATCACTTCCTTACCACACCTAATACCAAATTGTACTTGCATAAGCCTTTTAATTTCAAGGTTTTTAAAGAAAAAACACCATACAATTTGCACCACGTTTCTGGTTTATATCATGTTTCTGGTTTGCACCACGTTTCTTCAGAATCAGAATGAGCAAAACAATAAGAAAACCACTACTAGCAACTTCAGCATTCAAAATCATTCGGATATACTTAGAGCCATTTAAACAAAAGCACACAGCTCGTTGCATGTCCATGACTCATCTTAGTTGTTGTGCATGGGACCATCTCTACTCATATCCGCAGAACAACAGCCACTGCAGGGAGCTCAACTGCTACTTGCACCCGACCTGCCCACAGGTTTTGCCATCTGCATCAGTAGTTGGTGGGAAAACAGGAACAATGGCAGTGCCAAATGGCACAGTCAAATTCCTTAGTGGCACTCCAATAAGTAAGTGGCAATGGCTTTTAAATATGCTGGGTTCATTCCATAGCAACATCAATTAAAACATGGTGACATCAGCAGAGTCCTCAATCCAAACTTTATTGAGCTGGCCGGGATCTTCAGACCGCAAGAATACAAACCAGATTTTATTATTATTATTATTATTATTTAACACTTATAAAGAACCACTAAGCATACACAGCCCTGTACAAACATAGAAAAGCTTACAATCTAGCAAATAGACAAGCAATACAGTACAAGCAACAGCTAGAGGAAAGGGAGGAAACAGGAGCTGAAAGCAGCCACAAAAAGGTAAGACTTTAGCATGGATTTGAATAGGGAGAGATAAGATGCTTGATGCAGGGGTAAAGGAAGTTTGTTTGAGGCATAAGGAGCAGAAACGAGCAAAGTCTGGAGTTAGCAGAGGAGTAAAAGGGTAAAGAGAGAAGGAGACCAGAGGAGGAGCGAAGTTCACGAGGGGGGAGGAGTGTAAGGAGAGAGGAGGGAAGAGAGGTAGTGGGGGCAGAAGAATGAATACATTTGTACGTTAAAAGAAGTTTATAATGGAAACAGAAGCAGAAGGGGAGCCAGTGAAGTGACTTCAGAAGAGGGGTAAATATAGGAATAGCAGGGTTGATGGATGATTAAATGTGCAGCAGAGTTTTGAATAGATTGAAGAGGAGAAAGATGGCACTGAGGGAGCCTGGCAAGAAGAAGGTTCCAGTAGTCAAGACAAGAAGTAACTAGAGAATGAACCAAAACTTTAGTGGTGTTTTAAGAGTGGAAAGGGCGAATTTAGATTGTTAGTACAGTCACAAAAGAAAGTAAAGGTTCTGAAAATGATGTTGTTATCCATTCGGGAACAAATGATCTGTCTAGAAAGAGTACCTCTGCAGTGCAAAGACTTACAAATTTTGTGAGATAGCCTTAAACCCATTCTTAACACAATATAATTCTCAGAAGTTCTATCTATTATGGTAAGGGGAAAAAGAGGTTACATCACATAATCAGCTTTAATGCATGGCTCCAAACCAGGGCTGGCCCGTCCATTCTGCGAGAATGTTGTTAGCACGGGGACCCGCGCTTCAGGGGGCCCCACGCCAACAACATCTCACATTCAGCACTGGCAGGCAGGGCAGCTTTAGAGGAAGCCGGAGAGGCCCCGGCTTACCTCTGACAGCTGCCAAAGTGAAGAGCGCCTTTTTTCTTCACTTTGGCAGCTGTATTGTACTATAGGGCACTGGCGCCCCGAAGTCAAAGGGGACTTCCTGTTTCCCAGCACTCAGTGCGCCACTGTGGCCTATACTACAATACAGCTGCTGAAGTGAAGAAAAAAGTTGCTCTTCACTTCGGCGGCTATCAGAGGTGAACCAGGGCCTCTCTGGCTCCCTCTAAAGCCTATTAGACAGCCATGGGGTTCTTCGGGCGGGGGGGCTAAGACTGGAAATAGCTGATGGGGAGCGGGGCTTGGACTGGCAATGGACTGAGCAGGGGGGCTTCAACTGGAAATTGGCTGAGTGGGGGGGAGCTAGGACTGGAAATGGGCTAAGTGGAGGGGGGGGGCTTGGACTGGAAATGGGCTGAGTGGGGGGAGCTTGGACTGGAAATGGGCTGAGTGGGGCAAGCTAGGACTGGAAATGGGCTGATGGAGGGGCTAGGATAGGACAGGAACTGGAATTGGGCTGATGGGGGGCTTGGATTAGAAATGGACTGATGGAGGGGCTAGGATAGGACAAGAAATGGGCTGATGGGGGCTAGGACTGGAAATGGGCTGATGTGAGGGGATGGGAGAATGGGACTAGAAGGAAGCGGATGCTGGGTGGGGCTGGAACTAGAAGGGAGCTGATGTTGGGGAGGACTAGAATGGGATGGGGCTGGGGGAGTGAGGATGGAGAGAGGAAAAAATATTTTGTGTGGGAGTGAAGAAAAATCTACAATTGGTCGGGTATTAGGAGAGTAAGTGGGAGTTGAGGATGGAGGGGTAAAATTAGAGTGGATGAAAAAGGAATAAAGAAAGAAATGGGGAAAAAGAAAAGGAGAAAGATCAGTATGTTAAAGCAGATATAGAGAGAGAATGGAAAAGAATAGGAGAGAGAAAAAAGGACAAATGGACAGCAGACAATGGAGAGTTAGCAGAAGATACAAAGAAACCAGAAGAAAGTGACTGGAACAATTGCAACTGAAAAATGAAATGCACAAACAACAAAAGGTAGAAAAATACTTTTTTATTTTGAATTTATTAACTGGAATATGTCAGCTCTGGGAAATGTGCATTGTTAACGTCTGTGTTTTGTTCAGTACAAGAGGAAATTAATTTTTAGTTTTATTTATCCAGTGTTGTACATTCCAAGTTTGGCTTTTAGGGATCCCAGTTTAATTATTGTCTTCCTATTTCTAAATTGTGATCCCTTGTTCTTTGTTTGGTGATGGTCTATGTTCTGCATGTGTAACCAAGCTGAGGTATTCTGTTTATGTAGTTTCTATTTGACAGAGCCACTTGTAGGAGATGTATTGGTATTCTCTGAGATATATTGGTTTAATATTTTCAGTGTTGCCTTTTGATAGGGTATGGTGCTTTGTGAATCCTGGTAGTGCTGTTATGATACGGTGGGTTTGCTATGGGCTCTAAATGTCAAAATATTATCACCCTTTAATCCCTAAAGAGAATACCTAACTTAAATAACACAGGTACACTAAAAAAAATTTTTTTTAAACTGCCTCTAATGTTTCGATTGATTTTTACGTTTTTTGGTGCGCTGAATCCAAATCTGGTAACCAATTTTCTCCATCATGTACAGATTTTTTGCTACATTGGGTTAGCAGTTTGAGGTGAACGTTTCAGATTGAGTGCGATCGAGATAAAAGTTTTTTGGATGAATTCTTTATACTAATTGTTTAGTAGTTATTCAAATAAGAATAAAGAAAATTGTAACAAGGCAGCACATAAGAATAGAGTAATGTCAACAAAACACACTGTGATGGTAGCAAAATTGTCTGCACTTAAAACAGCCACATACATGTGCACAAACATTGAGCATATAAGAGCGAGGTTAGACACAAAGCAAAGCAAAGAAATGTGCAAAAAATGTTGTACAGGTATGTATGTAAGAATAGAAAACGCAAACCGCACCATTGCAATACATGAAGACAAACACCCGATGGTGTGAAAATAAAATTCTAATAAATGAGATCCGACACTGTGGTAATAACTAGCAAATTTTTATTTCAAAGTTTAGTAAAAACACGATATTTGTCAACACAGTTTAGATTTTAAAGTCATTCTTGGGTCAATCAATCTCCTGGTGGGCCCGTTTCTTCTTCCCCCGAATGCTTCTCTTGGTGCGCTGCTTGGCGTATTTTTCATCTGGGGTTTCCCGCAGCAGCAACCAGCAGAAATCAGCCATCATAGTGGTGTTCCATCTTCCTTGGTACCTTCTCTCTGCGTCCTTGATGTCCTGGTGAAACCTTTCACCTTGTTCTTCACTGTACGCCCCCAAGTTTTCGGGAAAGTAGTTCACATGGGAGTGCAAGAAATGGACTTTCAGGCTCATGTTACAGCCTTGTTCTTTGAAGGCATTGAGCATCCTGGCAACAATATCCTGATAGTTCTCATCCCGCCTGTTCCCCAAGAATTTGAGAACAACATCCTTGAAGGAATCCCAGGCTTCTTTTTCCTTCTCAGACATCGTTTCAGCGAATGCTCCATCTGAAATGAGTTTCCTTATATCAGGGCCAACAAACACTCCTTCCTTTAGCTTTGCTTCAGAAAGTCGGGGGAACTTTGAGCAAAGGTACCGAAAGCACTCACCATCTTTTGGAAAGGACTTGATGAATTGCTTAATGAGACCCAACTTAATGTGGAGAGGTGGTAATAGAATTTTATCACGAGGTACCAAGCTCTCATGAAGAACATTTTTCTCACCGGGTCTCAAATACTCCCGAATTGGCCAGTCTTTTTTCCCCCAGTGTAGGTCGCGGGCCCGGCTATCCCACAAGCAAAGGAAGCAGGGATATTTGGTGAAACCGGATTGCTGCCCTAATAGCATGGATAGAATTTTAAAGTCTCCACAAATCATCCACTTATGCTCATCATAACGAATCTTCTGAAGAATCAGGGCCAAATTCTCGTATTTTTCTTGGAGAATAACAGAGTGAGCAATAGGAACTGAAGCGAATGTGTTGCCATTATGAAGAAGAACACCTTTTATGCTGTCTTTTGACGAATCAATGAACAGCCGCCATTCAGCAGGATCATACTTGAGTTTAAACTTTTCCATCACTCCGTATATATCGTTGCAAAATACCAAATCTTCCTCTTTGCTGAAATACTTCAAAAATTGTGTCTCGCGGTTGCGATACCAATAAAAAGTTGTTCCTGGTGACAATAGATTTTTCTGTTTAAGCCGAGAACCTAGCAGTTGGGCAGCATCTTTTGGGAGTCCTAAATCCCGGACTAAATCATTCAATTCAGCTTGAGAGAAAAGTTCAGGTTTCGGATCTGGTTCAGTTTCAAACTCGGAAGTACTGGACTCATCGGGAAAAGCCATCTGATGAGTCTCATCATGATCAGAACCGTCCACACAAATATGATCCAAAGATTTTGGTGGTTCAGGCACAGGTACTTCGTTGCTATGAGGCATAGGCCTAATTGCTGAGGAAAGGTTGGGGTAACTTATTACGTTCTTATTTTTTAAGTTGTATCCCTTCACAATGCAAGAGCAAAAATAGCAGTCACTGCTGTGGTCTCTTTGTTCACGCCACATCATAGGTATTCTGAAACGAAATGCTTGTTTTTTTACCTTTCATCAATAAGCGTAGATCTTCCTCACATGTCTTGCACACTTTGTGAGGAGCCCACGGTTTGTCTTGATCGCCTAACTTCAAACCGAAATAGGCGAAATATACTTTTTTAATAAATGCAGAAATGTTCCTCTGCCGCTTTTTCACGGTATATTCCCCACAAATAAAACAAAAACTGTCCGGAGAGTTGACGCAACCTCTGGCTCTGTGAGCCATCACAAATACACAGCACTGCAAACTACAACTGTAGTGAACCACTTTGGAATAAAGCTGGATTACGACTGAGCAAACAAAAGGTAATAATGAACTTGCAAGAAACTGAAATTTGACAGGAACGTTCATGTCGCAACCACCGTGTTTGAGCGAGCGAGCGAATGAGGCGAGGCGAACAGGAAAGAACATGCGCCAGCGCGAGTACTGGATTTAGCCCCCCGCCTCCCAATTGTCCTGTTAATGTATAAAATGAATACAAAACACTCTAAAATATCATGAGGGAGTGTTTCTAGTTAGTTAACCATTACAACCTCTATTTTGGGCCAAGAAAATAAACTGCAGTCGGCTAAAAAGAAATTATGTGAACATTCCTTATATGGGTAAGAAATCTAATTTTGCAAGAAAACGTGACGTGATGGAACATTTTGGCTATTTTTCCTGGATTCAGCACCCCAAAATCTATAGGAATCAGTTGCAAAACTGGAGGCAGTGTTTTGGTAGTGTACCTGTGTAATTTTTGTCGGAGTAAGGCGAGGGAAGGCAATATTTAGACTGCCACCAACCAGTCGACACACTCCTTTTTTTCAGTTTTAGTTCAGGTTAAAACACAACTCTCAAAAAAAAAAAAAAAAGGCTTTGATGTTCTCATTCTTTTAATTGTGGCTTTTGCATTGTTTTTCTTGTTTATGTACTCTGTATGTAGCATATATGGCTATAGCTTGTTGTAACTCTGTGCAGCCTTTCAATAAAAAAAAACAAAACATAACTCTCAAAAACTGTATATGGCACTTAGCTTTGTAGGTTATTAAACCGCCAAAAATGCAATGTCCATGTAGACAAATCTAGCATCACGGCACTCCTTCTCTATAGCCAAGCCAGCTTAATAGCACGACGTGCACGTTTTGGGGTCTCCTTTCCTGTGTCAAGTGCTAGTTCTCCCGCTGTGGCCAACTGCCGTCAGACGCTGAAATTTAAACCGCCATCATTCCCCATAGAAAACCGCTTCTTATTGGCTGTATTTCAAAATCACTCAAACCAGAACGCCAATGGAGAAGGAAGAATCCATCAAATTAAGGGAACCCCTATCTCCAATTGGGATGACCTCAAAATAATCTGACCCAATCGATCTCCTTATTTAACCCAAATGGGTGGACCGATTTCAATCTGTGAATCCAACATTGTTCCCGTAGCTGCAATTTCTCCAAACGGTCCCCCCCTCGAGGGTCCGAGGGCACATGATCAATGATTGATGGGTTCTTCCTTCTCCATTGGCATTCTGGTTTGAGTGATTTTGAAATACAGCCAATAAGAAGCGGTTTTCTATGGGGAATGATGGCGGTTTAAATTTTAGTTGGCCACAGCGGGAGAACTAGCACTTGACACAGGGAAGGAGACCCCGAAACGTGCACGTCGTGCTATTAAGCTGGCTTGGCTATAGAGAAGGAGTGCCGTGATGCTAGATTTGTCTACATGGACATTGCATTTTTGGCAGTTTAATAACCTACAAAACTAAGTGCCATATACAGTTTTTGAGAGTTGTGTTTTAACCTGAACTAAAACTGAAACAAAGGAGTGTGTCGACTGGTTGGGGGCAGTCTAAATATTGCCTTCCCTCGCTTTACTCTGACAAAAATTATTTAAGTTAGGTATTCTCTTTAGGGATTAAAGGGTGATAATATATTGAGGTTTATTGTATCACCTTGGGTTGGGGATTTGGTGAATGGGTTCTAAATGGGCAATGTTTGTAGTACTTCCTAACATGCATGGCAGTTGGCACTGGAGTATAGTAATGTAGAAATCTGGTAGTCTTTCTTTATCCATACACTCGTTAAGAGACATGTTTACTAAAACTTAGTGCATGTTAACATTATGCAAATATTTATGCAAATGAGGCCCCGCAATGAGTCTCTGCACATGGCCCCTCATCCCCCATGGGCCACCCCTGGTCCAAACCTGATGTAAACATGAATGTTTTAGATATATAGGCAGCTGGGGCAACAGATGGAACAAGAAGCTATACTGGGGAGGGGTGACCTGCATGGAGTGCAAGGCACACTTACTCTTGCTACCTTGCAGGACAGACTAGATGGACCATGCTGGTCTTTATCTGCCATCATGAAAAAGTCAATGGCCAATCTACTGATAATGCACCAAATATGAATACAAAATTACAAACAGAAAACTACTACTACTTGGAGATTCCATCATTAGAGGCACCAACTTGGGAATACAGTTCAAAGGAGAGAAGATGGTCAAATGCCTCCCAGGCTCTTCAGCCAGCAGGAATACGGACCAAATTGTTGGTATAGTTCGTGCAGAAAAAGAGCACTCCAAAATTGACCCTGTCATCCACTTGTGTACAAATGACCTGGCTAGAAACAGTGCCTCTGCAGATCAAAGGTATTTCCAGACTCTGGGAGAGAAACTCAAGACCATTGTTAACACTGGTAGCATTCTCAGAGGTTCTACCTGTCTTGGAAGGGGCAGAAAGGCTGCATCGCATAATCAGCTTTAAAAGATGGCTCCAAGCCTGGTGCAAACAAGAAGGATTTAGATATATAGTCGAATGGGGAAACAGATGGATCAACAAGAGACTATACTGTGCTGATGGACTACATCTCTCTGTCACAGGGAAAAGGATCCTAAGTGAAAACGTCAAGCAGTATGTGGACAGACATTGAAACTAGAGAAAAGGGGTGATGGATGGAGAAGGACAAGTTTAGGACGTCACTCCCAGCAAAAGCAATATGACATTGGAAACAGCCACACTTTTAAATCACATATCAATGGCAAGTGGGAAGTGGCGCATAGAACAAAATCCATGCAAAATACAGGCAAACCAATCAACAAATGCTGGAAAGTAATGAGCACAAATGCCAACAAAGTTCCTGACCTGGAAGCCCTAATGGTGGAAATGGACTTGGACATTGTGGCCATTACAGAAACATGGTTTAACAAGTCACAAAAATGGGATATAGTCATAGCTGGCTATAATTTATTTAGGAGAAATAGAGAAGGCAGAAAAGGAGGAGGAGTAGCCCTATGTGTCAAAAGCAATGTTAAAGCCGCTGAAATGCAGAGGACATGGGGAAAAGAAGAAGCCCTGTGGATTGTGTTGGAGAGAGGAGATGGCACTATCATCCATGCTGGTGTAATCTACAGGCCTCCAACTCAAACCGAAGAAATGGATAGAGACTTGATTATTGATATTGCAAAGGTAGCCATAGAGGAGGAAGTGATTATATTGGGTGACTTTAATTTACCCAATGTGGACTGGAGTATTCCTTTTGCAAATCTGTAAAAAAGTAAAATAATTGTGGATGCCTTCCAAGAAGCATTGCTTAGACAAATGATGATGGAACCGACTAGGAAAATTTGATGCTGGATTTAGTACTCAGCAACGGAGAAAATGTTTTGAATGTCTGGGTGGGTGCCCATGTGAGCAGCAGTGATCATCACATGGTGTGGTTTGAGATAAAAGCAAGGCAGAGTCCCCTCACAGCAAGCTCAAAATCCTAGACTTCAAAAACGTTTCAGGAAGATGGCCAAGTGCCCGAAGGAGGAGTTGGCAGGGTGGGAGGAGGTAAGGGAAGTGGAATTGCAGTGGACTAAGCTAAAGGAGGCAATTAAAGGGGCAAGGGGGAAGTGATCATATTGGTGACTTTAATCTCCCCGATGTGGATTGGAGTATTCCTTCTGCAAATCTGGAAAGAAGTAAAACAATTGTGGATGCCTTCCAAGATGTATTGCTTAGACAAATGATGATGGATCTGACAAGGGAAAGTTTGATGCTGGATTTAGTACTCACCAACGGAGAAGGCGTGGGTGCCCATATGAGCAGCAGTGAACATCACACGGTGCGGTCTGAGATAAAAAAAAAATGAGGCAGAGTCCAATAACAGCAAGCTCAAAGTCTTAGACTTCAAAAAGTGGCAAACTACAGGCTAGTAACCCTTACCTCGGTGGTGGGAAAATTAATGGAGGCGCTCCTGAAAGAGCGAATAGTGGACTTCCTCGAAACTAATAGGTTGCATGATCCGAGTCAACATGGTTTTTACCAAAGGACGATCATGCCAAACAAATCTGATTGAGTTCTTTGATTGGGTGACCAAAACCTAGATCAAGGGTATGCAATGGATGTGATCTACCTAGATTTTAGCAATGCCATGAATACTGTTCCTCATAGGAGGCTTATCAACAAACTGACCTGCCTGGGGATGGGTCCCAAGGTGGTGAACTGGATCAGAAATCGGTTGACTGACAGATGACAGAAGGTGATGGTAAATGGAACTCACTCGGATGAAAGGAAGGTGATTAGTGGTGTGCCCCAGAGATCGGTCCTGGAGCCGGTACTGTTCAATGTATTTGTGAGTGATAATGCTGAAGAACTGAATGGAAAAGTCTGTCTTTTTGCAGATGACACGAAAATTTGCAACTGCGTGGACTCCCCTGAGGGAGTGGATAACATGAGGAAAAATCTGTAAAAACTGGAAGTATGGTCTAATGCTTGGCAGTTAAGGTTTAATGTGAAGAAGTATAGTATCATGTACTTGGGATGCAGAAATCCAAGGGAACTGTATGAGATAGGGGGCAATAGGTTAGTGTGCACAGACCAGGAGAAGGACCTCGGAGTGATTGTTTCTGAGTGGCAAAACAGAAGGACAAGGCGGTGGCCAAAGCTAGAAGGATGCTTTTGCATACAGAGAGGAATTACCAGGAGAAAGGAAGCAATACCAATGCCACTGTACAAGTCGCTGGTGAGGCCTTACTTGGAATATTGTGTTCAGTTTTGGAGACCATATCTCACAAAGGATATAAAAAGATGGAAATGGTTCAGAGGAAGGCAACCAAAATGATTTGGAGCCTGTCCCAGAAGACGCCCTCGAGTATGGAGCAGACAGAACTTAAAGATCCCAAATTACCCATGTCTACCAATAGCCAAATTAATAGGAATAAAATACAGTCTCTAAAATGCTTGTATGCAAATGCTAGAAGTCTACAAAACAAGATGGGAGAGTTAGAATATATAGCACTAAACGAGAGGTTAGATATGATTGGAATATCAGAGACATGGTGGAAGGAGGACAACCAGTGGGACACTGTGATACCTGGGTACAAACTATATCGAAATGATAGAGCTGATCAAATTGGTGGAGGGGTTGCGCTCTATGTTAGAGAGGGCATTGAATCAGAAAGGATTAAAGTTTTGCAAGAAACAAAATTTGCTGTAGAATCTCTATGGATTGAAATTCCATGTAAAAAGGGGAAGGCGATGGCAGTGGGGGTGTACTATCGTCCGCCTGGCCAGAATGAACAAATGGATGATGAAATGCTCAAAGAAATCAAGGAAGCTAGCAAAAGTTACAGTGCAGTAATAATAATGGGTGATTTCAATTACCCCGGCATCGACTGGGTCAGTGTCACAACAGGACATGCTAGGGAGATAAAGTTCCTAGATGAAATAAATGACTGCTTCTTGGAGCAGCTGGTTCATGAACCGACCAGAGGGGAAGCAATATTAGACCTAGTCCTTAGTGGAACACCAGATGTAGTGCAAGAGATAAGGGTGTTGGGGCCACTTGGCAATAGTGATCATAGCATGATCGCCTTTGATTTAATTAGTGGAGGAGGGATAGTAAGGAAATCCACAGTACTACCCTTTAACTTTCGAAAGGGAGACTATGATAGAATGAGGAAAACAGTTAAGAAAAAACTAAAAGGAGCAGTTGCAAAGGTTAAAGACGTACATCAAGCTTGGGTGTTGTTGAAAAATACTATCTTGGAAGCCCAGACCAGCTGTATTCCACGCTTTAAGAAAAGTGGAAGGAAGTCTAAAAAATTGCCAGCATGGTTTAAAGCTGAGGTCAGAGAGGCTGTTGTTGCCAAAAAAGCATCTTTCAAGAAATGGAAAAAAGAGCCAAATGATGAAACCTGGAAACAGCACAAGCACTGGCAAGTCAAATGCAAGGCATTGATAAGGCAGGCAAAGAGAGAATTTGAGAAGAAGCTTGCTGCGGAAGCAAAAACGCGAAATAAAGACCTTTTCAAGTACATTCGTAACAAAAAACCCGTGAGAGAGTCAGTTGGTCCATTAGATGATAAAGGGGTTAAAGGAGCACTAAGAGGCGACAAGGCGATAGCGGAGAGACTGAATGAATTCTTTGCTTCGGTCTTTACTGAGGAAGATGTAGGGATGTTACCCACGACTGAAGTGGTATTTAAAGGTGTGGAAGAATTGAAGGAAATATCGATACATCGGGAAGATGTCTTACAACTATTAGATAAACTGAAGAGTAGCAAATCACCTGGGCCGGATGGTATACATCCAAGGGTGTTGAAAGAACTGAAATTTGAGATTGCAGACCTGCTATCAGTAATCTGTGAACTATCATTAAAATCATCTCTAATACCTGAGGATTGGAGGATCGCCAATGTAACACCAATTTTTAAAAAGGGTTCGAGGGGTGATCCGGGAAACTACAGACCGGTGAGCCTGACATCAGTACCGGGAAAAATGGTAGAAACCATCATAAAGAATAAAATTACTCAGCATATAGATAGTCATGACCTAATGGGAGACAGCCAACATGGCTTTAGACAAGGAAGATCTTGTCTTACTAATCTGTTATGTTTTTTGAAGGAGTGAATAAACAGGTGGACAAAGGTGAGTCGGTTGATATTGTGTATCTGGACTTTCAGAAAGCCTTTGACAAGGTCCCTCATGAGAGACTTTTGGCAAAACTAAAGAGTCATGGGATAGGAGGCAGTGTACTACTGTGGATCAGGAACTGGTTAAAAGATAGAAAGCAGAGGGTAGGGCTAAATGGCCAATTTTCCCAATGGAGAAAGGTGAATAGTGGTGTACCCCAGGGATCTGTGCTGGGTCCGCTGCTTTTTGACATATTCATAAATGACCTGGAAAGTGGAATAACGAGTGAGGTTATCAAATTTGCTGATGACACAAAACTATTTAAAGTTGTTAAAACCCAGGAGGATTGTGGAAAATTGCAAGAGGATCTTGATAAATTGGAAGACTGGGCATCAAAATGGCAGATGAAATTTAATGTGGAGAAGTGCAAGGTTATGCACCTAGGGAAGAACAACCCAAACTATGGTTACACGATGCAAGGTTCCACATTAGGAACCACCACCCAAGAAAAAGATTTAGGCGTCCTTGTGGATACCATGTTAAAACCCTCGGCCCAGTGTGCAGCGGCGGCCAAGAGAGCAAATAGAATGCTAGGTATGATAAGGAAAGGAATGGAAAATAAAACAAAAGATATTATAATGCCTCTATATCGTTCCATGGTGAGACCGCACCTTGAATATTGTGTGCAATTCTGGTCGCCGTATCTTAAAAAGGATATAGCGATTTTAGAAAAGGTTCAGAGAAGAGCCACCAAAATGGTAAAGGGGATGGAAGGCTACTCCTATGAAGAAAGGCTAAAAAGGTTGGGGCTCTTTAACCTGGAAAAGAGACGGCTGAGGGGAGATATGATAGAAGTCTATAAATTAATGAACGGAGTGGAACGGGTAAACGTAGATCGATTGTTTACCTTATCAGAATATAGAAAGACTAGGGGACATGCAATGAAGCTACAGGGTAAACTATTTAAGACTAATAAAAGAAAATATTTTTTCACTCAACGTGTAATCAAACTCTGGAATTTGTTACCGGAGGATGTAGTAAAGGCTGTTAGTGTAGCTAGGTTTAAAAAAGGTTTGGACAAGTTCCTGGAGGAAAGGTCCATAAACCATTATTAAGAAGGGACCCAGGATATCAATGCTTGAACCAATACAAGCATTGTGGAACCTGTGTCCCTTGGGGAAACTGCTAGGTACGTATGACCTAGATTGGCCACTGTTGGAAACAGAATACTGGGCTTGATGGACCTTGGTCTGACCCAGTATGGCATATCTTATGTTCTTATGTTATGTTCTTATGAGACTCCAAGACCTAATTATGTATACTCTAGAGGAGAGGAGGAACAGGGGAGATATGATACAGACCTTTAAATACTTAAGGAGTATTAATGAACAAAGAAACTTTTTTCAAAGACAAGGAAGCTGCAATACTAAAAGGCTTAACACGAAGCTGCAAGGGGTAAACTGAAAGGCAACATCAGGAAATACTTTTTCACTGAAAGGGTGGTGGATGCTTGGAATGCCTTCTCGATGGAAGTGGTGGGGCAAATACATTTACAGAATTCAAAATGATATGGGACAGACACAGTGGATCCCTTTATAGAAACAGGATAAAATCTAAATAAACTTAACTGTCTCTGATATCTTAACAAGTAGAGGTGACCTGCACTGAACGGAGGGTATACCCCTAAACAAAGGCATGGGGAGGGGTGACCTGCACGGAGCGGCGGGGGGCTCCTACTCTTGTCAAGGCCATGATCAGGTGGCAGGGCTCCCCCTGCAATAATCGCCTTGCCGGTGCCGATCCCACCATGCTGTCCTCTGACGTTGGGGGGACTTATTCCACCTCTGAGATGGAATAAGTCCCTTTTCTAAGAAGGCAACCCCAGATATACAGAGCCGTGACCACAATCGGCCCTGTATGTCTGGGGTCAGTCCCGCCTTTGCCCCACCCTCAGTCCTCCTTCAGCCCTCCCCTTCCTGGCCCCATCCAGACCTCCCTGCACAATGCAATGTACATGCGGGGAGCCTGGTGTTCACAATTCGCTCCCTGTGAACAGCAGGGGTTGGACGTCCAAACCGGATGTCCACCCCTGCTATTTTCAGTTTGCAGTGACCCCCTTAAAGAGTATTAATGAACAAACAAACCTTTTTCAAAGACAGGGTAGCTGTAGAACTAGGGGACATTAAATGAAGCTGCAAGAAGGTAAACTTAAAAGCAACATCAGGAAATACTTTTTCATTGAAAGGGTAATGGATGCCTGGAATGCCCTGCCAAAGGAGATGGTGGAAGCAAAAACAGTGACAAATTTCAAAAAGAAATGGGACAGACACAGAGGATCTCTGTATTGCAAGAGGATGAAATCAAAGAAAACATAAATAACTTCATAAATAGAGGGGGAGTAACCTGCACAGAGTGGCAGGTGCAGCTCTACAGCTCTAGCTACTTTACTGGGCTGGTCTTTATTTGCTGTCATTTACTATGTTACTATTCTAGGTATTCTGAGGGATGGGAACTGGAGCAGACAAGCAATGAATTCATCCTGCCATACACACTACAAACGAATAACCCATATATTCACATAACAGTCAGACAAGAGAGCCTACAAGGAGGAAGACTACATCAGACAGTGCCTCAGCCAACCTCAATAAATTATCCCATTGACGTCTGGGGAGGAAGAGGAATCTGACAGTCCTAGGTCAGGACGGTATCATCATCTGATGAAACCATATCTGCAAGCACTCAAAGGTTTTGGAATAACAATGGCACAGTGATAGAGCCCATGAGGGTTCTAAGAAAAGAGTTCCAGATTGAAACCACAATATAAAACCTCATGCCAAGATGCTCACACAAGCTGTGGGGCGCGGGGGAATAGAAGAAGGCCTAATCACTAATCAAAAATAGTATGTAAACCTCTTCTACACAAAAGCTGCCCATCTTGTAAAGCTGTGATGAAATACACTGGAGCAGAGTAATGTAAAAATCATATTATTTTTTTCTGTGTGAGAGTCACGGGGTATAAGACCTGTGTGCTGTTAAAAGTACCTGAGAGAAACCCTAGTAATACCAGCTATAGCCATATTCCTGAGAAACTGCTAATATATTTCAGTGGTAGGCAGCTGTTTCTGATTTGTATTTTTTAGGTTTTTGAAGATTAAAACCAGGAATTGCACTTTGAGGAACTTTGCCAAGGTAAAATACCCCTCTAGCACATTTACATAAATCTAATAAAAGATGCGATCTGATAATCAACTGCCAGGAAGCTATTTCATAGAAAGTTGTCTCCAGTCCCAAACATATGAGGGGCTGCACGGGCAGCAGAAGAGATTTGCTACAACGTATTAATTTCATGAGATTGTACGGGGTTTCTCATCACAGCACATGGCAAGAAAATGAAGGTTTCAACAAATGGCGTGCTAAAAGGAATGAGGGACAAAATGTGATAGGTTGTATGACTTGCAATCTTTTCACATCCTCCTCAAGGTGGGCACTGTGTATAAAATCCATAAAGAAAAATTAACCGAGAAATTACGCAGGCAAACAGTAATGTGTGTCCATGTTTAAGATAACTTTGAGTTGCCGCTGAGTGTCCTTTTTCACCAGTAAAAGAGCATTTCATGTGCTCAGTTGCTCAAATTTGCAGAAGGTGAACATTTTAGGGATATATATTTTGGTGCTGTGCATTGCGAGTTAAGAATACAGCTCTTGTTCCTGTTAATGAGTTGCATTTTCAGCAAAGAGCTATGAGAGAGGGAAATGTATTTCATATCCTGAGTGTGCAATTTTTCTAACCACCTTTAGCTGGCAACAGCCAAAGCCATACAATAATATGCAGGATTGAAAATAGAGATCTGAGTAAGATTAATAAGGAAAGAAAATGGGCCTTGTTTAATAAAGAAAATACACAATTAGTGGAGAAATAGTCTAGAGCTCAGAGCAACAGCCTAATACCCAAAAAATCAGGGTTCAGTTCCCACTGGCACACCTTGTGACCTTCGGCAAGTCGCTTTACCCTTCATTGCCTCAGAAGAAAAGGTCTGGCAATCTACTTCTGGTCACATCTTGCCAAGAAAGCCCAGAGGCTGTGGGGTTGCCAGGAGTCAGCCAATGGCCTAAAAATTTACCCGTTTCCGCAGCTTGCATTGCAAGATCAGACCCAAGGCCAAGGGGAGGAGCACAAAAGCAAAGGTTGACTCAGGGTGCTACAGCCCCTTGATCCATCCCTGGGTCTCTATAGGTTAGCTCATCCTTGATCAAGTAAGAAAGGCCATTCTCCAATGCTGCCACCAGGGCCTCATTATTCCAGCCTGTCTCTACTGAGACAATGGTGAACTCCACTTTGTATTGGCCCTTTATATGGGTCCCCTGTTTCATACAGAAGAGCATTCATTTAATATTCTTGATGCATAGCAATTGATCGATTATATTTATAGCCTAATCTGTCTTGCATAAGAATTTAGAATTATTGTATATGTGTTTTGTTTTACAGGTTATGGGATTCACTAGCTTGTAAAATCCTGTTTGATTGTTTTGTTTTATATTATTTGGAATCATTATGTATGTTTCATTGGAGTCTTCTGAGGACCTTAAATCCTGTAAATGTTTTTAAAATAAATATCTTCTATTGTCTCATCATAGTTGGACTCTCACAGTCTTCCTAATCTGGCCTAATAATAACAGGACACATGTATAAAGAAAGAGACAAAGAATATAAACATTATCCATAATCATGGCATCACTAATATAAGCACATTTCATCAACATATTTAGGAATCTTACAACTACTCTTGAATAAAGCAAAGCAGAAGAAAAGCTGCTTATTGACCTATTCCAGAAAAGAGATTTTAAGCTAGCCTTGGATTTGTGACATCCTCATCCTGGTGTGTTATCGAACCTGCATCACTAATTTCTATGGATAGAATCAGGGCTTTGGGCTAGAAGTTCAAATCAGAGCTGGTCAATGTCTCTCTCCTGGAACTGGGTAACGTAACGGCTATACAGAAGTGTCAACTAGGCAATATCGGCGCCCCACCTGACCAGTCGTTGATACACAGACTAAGCTGTTCAATAACCACAGCAGAAAGTGCTTCACAAAAGTCTACAACAATGAAAATGAGGGGCCTAAGGTGAAGTGATATGTGTGAAATTCCACTCTATAGAGTGGATGAGACCAATTGTGGGCCTGCATTAGTACAGTATGGCTATGCTCACCGTCCTCTTATCACTTACATTCAGGGCTTAATCTGTAGACAAAAAAAGAAGAAATGGAACTGTGGGCGGAGCCAGAAGTGACCTATGGGGGCAGGGCCAAGACCAGAACTGGATGTTTTTGCATACAGTGCTTGTTTGTGCCCAATTTTTCATTTTGATGCTTTATTGTTTTATATTTCATCAGCCAAACTATATATTGACCCCTGATGCAGACATAATTGCCGAAACTTGGCCAAGTCGGGTCTTCAAGTGTATTAACAGAAGACCTTTTTCTGTGGCCGTGGTCTCTCCTGCTCCTTCCTTTGGCATTTAGCAATTTAAACAGCCCAATATTATCTGTATATTTTTTGAAAATACACACTTAGCCTAATTAAGTGTTTGCCAGCAAATGCATAATTGCCTTTGAATAGGGCATAATTCTTCATTTGTCTGATAGGGCATAAATATTCATTCATATGGGACACTCCCATCAGATGCAGAGCAGAAGTAGGGTTTTCACTTTACAACTCAACATACAAAAAAAGATTCTATTCAAATTCTTGTCTAACATCAGTGACAATGCCATCAACTCCCTCCACTGCCAAACATTGTGCGTCATAACACAAAACCCTGCAAATGGATACTTAACACCAGAACCAAGTCGAAGAACTTAACCTGCCCCATTACTACCTATGAAAAAAACAGCACTGCAAATATTCCAGAACACACACGCTGAACTACTAGAGATTCCTGCAAAGAACCAACATGTTAACAGAATCCCTCACCTTGACTGCACATGGAAAACACAGACCATCATCTATTAAAGAATAAAACTACAAATTAGAAAAAAAATATGCAGACAAAAATTGAAATAGAAAACCCCTAAAGCAGACATTGAGCTGTGGAACACTGAAAAAAGAAACAAAAATGCATTTCCTTCTCTACCGAAATGCAGATTTACAAAACTGAGAGTTCATTCTCTAAAAACTGCAACACTTGTACCTTTGTTGTCTGATTGCTTTATTTTTTTAGTTGGATTGGTCTTAATCTCTCCTTTCCACTTCCTCTTGTTGGTTTTCTTCTAAGTCCTTTTCCAGAATGGCATTTCCATTTTCTGTTTCTTCACACTCCCTGTCTTTGTTCTTTCCTTCCTTACATCTCTTTCCGACACGGATCCTCACAATGAAAAACTGGGAACAAACAAGTACTGTATGCAAAAACATCCAGTCCTGGTCCTGGCCCCACCCCCCACTGGTCTTTTTTTCTCTGTTTCTCTCATCTGATGTTGTCTTAACTATAGATTCATTCCGTTCTTCCCTCTCCCTTCTTTAATCTTCAATCTTCCTCTTTCCACCTTCTTTTCAGCTTTCCATTTCCCAAACTTACTTCCCTAGTCCTTCTATTCCCCACCTGTCTCATTTCTTCACCAGCCTCCTATGTCCCCCTCTTTCACCCACTTTCTAGTCCCCATTTCCTCTTTCTGTATGCACCTCCTCCCCAACCTTTTGCCTCTCTTCCACTAATCAGCCCCAGCTCATTCCCTAGCACACATCCTCTCTCTGCCTGCAGGCCCTTTGTTATGCCTTCCCCCCAATCCAGGTTTCCATTTCCACGTTCACCTCCCCCACTTCTACTGTCTCTCTCACCACCTTCAAGGAAGATCTGCCCCTTCCTGTGGCTCCTACCCATTCATTAGCCCTCTGTCCTGTTCAGCCATCCCCGATCCCTCCTCAAACCTTCCAAGACCCTTCAGACTTTCTTCCCTCCCCATATCTTTGAATTTGGTCTCACAGCCCTACTTACTCCCCTCAGCCAATCACCTTTTCCCCACTGCCCTCCTAATCTCTGGTCAATTTCTTAATTACCAGACTCCCAAATATCCCTCCAGTTAACTCCAAGTCCTTACTCTTCCACCCTACCCAGTCCATGATTCCTCACTTACAATCCCACCCAAGCCCTGAGTCCCCACTTATACACCCAATATATACTACTACTATTAATCATTTGTATAGTGCTACAAGGCTTATATAGATGTAAGACACAGTTTCTGCTCATCAGAGCTTAAAATCTAACCAAGACAAAACATGTGGAGCTTGATTCCATAATGTGCACATCTGGGTCCCGGGCACATACAAATCAAATACAGGTCCGATTTAAATCCATTTCAGCAACTGGGGCAGTAGACACAGATGCATCCCCATAATTGGGGCGAAGACGTTTCAAGAGATGCACGTCTAATGTGTGCCCATGTTAGACATCTGGCCTGTGTGTGTTACTCAGCCATCTAAACCATGCCTGCGTATATACGATGATGCCTGTGTGAGCACGGTATCAGTGTGGACATCCGTCCACGCATGCTGCTAAAAATGGATCCACCCATGCGTCTATCCATGTGTGCTGCTAAAAATGGATACACCTGCAATAGGAAACAGAGTAGAGTGGACTCCCCCTTCCACCTGCACAAACCCCTCATCACACATAGCAACATGGCCATAAGACTGCCCAACTTCAGTGAGACAGAAACCAGACTCCTGGTCACCATGGTGTTGCAGAAGGAGGAGATGCTCCTGCCCACCGATCACAGGAGACCAGCCCAGGCAGCAGTACCCAGGGGCTGGGACAGGATCAGGACCACCCTCGCTTGGTAAGTACATGAAACACAGACACACATGGGAAGAGATGTAAGCAGGCAAGCAGCATTAGGACACATGCATAGACCGAAACCGGCAAGCACACAGTGAGGGAGAGAGGGAAGAAATGTGAAGGAACTGTCATGTGTAGGATGCATGCCTGGGATCTGCAACAGCCTGGCATGTACCCAGGACAGCTGCAGCAGTGATCAATGCACCCTTTCAGAATAGGATGCATGGTGGCACATAATGTGCACACTGATTGAGTTGCTATAGTGGATACAGTGTAGTCTATAGCAGAACAAAGTTATACCACACATGTCATATATATATAGAAAGCAGCAAAACACAGACATCGCAAAATCCTGTGCACGGTGCATAATGCTGGCTAACAGAGGAAATAAAATGCAAGGTAAGAACAATAAAGGAATGTGATCAATGAATATGCAGGTTCTAGGTATAACATCAGCATATAGCCACCATATTGTCACTGTTTGCCACTGTCACCTAGACTGTGGCAAACACATAAGAAATCTCCCTTCATAACATCAATCTGACATTAACCAACCTATAATGCCATGTGAAATCACATGGCCAAAAGGAGTACCCTTGGAAAATGATCCTTGTTCCCTTAGCCAGTGTCCCTAACCATTAGGCCAGCCCTCCACACTAGCATAAACTCTGTAGTTATTGCTGTCCCAGATGCCCTCCACCAAAACACATAGGGGTATGTTTACTAAACTGCGTTAGTGCGATTCGCGGTAGGAGCCGCGGTAGAGACAGAAATCCCAAATAAGGACATGGGCGGTACATCGTTACCGAGAACGCGCTGAGAACGCGCGTTACAAGGCGCCATAAATGAACGAGCGCTACAGGGCACGTTACCAAGCGTTAATCTTAAGAAGGCGCGCAGGCATACAAGCACAGCAACAGAGCTGTAGCACAATGGTTACAACACTGACTGATGGTACAGGGGTCATGGGTTCAATTCCCCAGTGGGCCTAATGTATAAGGCTGGCTGAGGCAGCACCTTTTACATTTAAGTAGTGATTGTTGAGGCATTTGACGTGTATTTTAATTAGTGCTGCCAGCAAACACACCCTCACGGTGGCATAACCTAAGGTGCCGCATAAGGCACCCCATAACGCACTCCATAGGGCGCATTATAAAGTGTACTGTCCGCCAAGGCACCCTATAATGTCCCCTATAGGACACCTTATAAGGCTGTGAACATGGCCCTGGCTGGCTGCAGAAGAACTGCACGGCACCACACAAACTGTCTGCTGTGGTTACCAGGATAGGGTTAACCCACCCGTACCCATGATGCACTGCACATGCAAATCAGCAGACGAGAGATGGGCACAAGATTGGGTATGCACCCCCACAGCACCTCGGCCTGGTAGGGGCAACAGACCGTGTGTGGCACTGCCACAGAGTAGCCACAGACAGTCACATTGTGCAGGTACTGTGCCCACCCTGACGTTGAGGTGGGGCGCCCAGCACCAGGTCCACAGCACCTTTCATGGCTGAAATATGCCATGCTGCAGGTCCCCATCAATGTGTGATAGGTAGTTCCGTTAGACACACCTAGGATACATCTGTGTCCTGCTGTATGTCTCGGTCATGTCTAGTCCTTATGGGCAATGATGCACCCAGAATAGTGCATATCCTGTGTTGGTGCCATGGTTACCTGGTGAAGGGGGGGGGGGTGTATGGACCCATAGGCAGATTATGTACCACCACACAACCCACCCTCTGGGGCTCAGGGTGGGAAACAGGATCACCCACCAATAGATCCACAGTCTACCTCCCTGCAATGGTAGCAGTAGAGGGGACCATCAACCCCAGTCCTGCTGGGGAACAGACAGAGCGGTACACATCCATAACGCAATAGCAGACAGACGGTAAGCCTGGAAATGCTCAGCTGCCCCCCCCCCCCCCATTATCTGACATTCTCAAGCAGCAAGCCTCCAGCCGCTGCACCCTGCAAGGTGTTCCAGCAAGACACATACTAGCTGCAGACAGTCTGCCAGCTAGTCCATAGTGCATGGTCCTGGAGGAGATGCATGTACCCAGAACTGGGATGTCAGCATACACACCAAGCAGATAAGTCAGTGATTGGGCCCCAAAAGAAAACCCATAAATATCACATGAGAGAAATGCTACATAGCACTATGGGGGAACCTAGCCATGCCATGGTCAATGCTCAGTCAGGGTGAGAGTGACCTCCCAGCAGGACATGCTATGGCCACCCTGTCCGTGCATGTGGTACCGGGCACTACAATGTCTGAGCCATTGCCCTATGCCCTGTGCAGATGCGGCCAGGCCAGGCCACCCTATCCAGGCTATTCCCACAGCACCTTGCTCCTCATTATGCACATTGGCAGGCCAATACTGGCAACAGTGCTAGCAGTGTGGGCTGTGGAGGGTGTTGGCAGCCACCACACACTGGATAGACAGACACACACTCCCCACACCTATGCCAGTATTGTGCAACTATAGAGGTGTTGGGCAGCCCAGGCCACCACACCAGTCCTGGGCACAGTGCAGGCATGGCTATGGTACGCAATACTGTAGGAGTCACTCCCCAGGTTGGTAAACACTGTCAGACACAAGACCTGTAGCACACTCCACAGACATCAGAAAGGTTGCTATGATGCAGCTCACTCAGAAAATTGTATTTAACCTAGGAATTGCTATCTGCCAGTAATCATAGCAACCTTTTGATAGATGTGTACCATATTCCCAGGTTTAGGGTGGCATTACTAAGGTATGCAAGTGGTAGTATTGGGAGATGCACGCAGAGCCCAAAGTCCTGCCTCTCCAGGAGGCTTTGGATAATGGGGCCTGTGGGTGCGGGTGTGTCTGCCCCTGTTGGCTGCTGCTTTACGGTAGAGGTTCCCAACTCCAGTCCTGCGGTGCCAAACACTGTTCGGGTTTTCATGCTGTCCCTCATGAATATGCATGAGATACATCTGCATACCATGGGGTGGCGCATAGAAATGCAGCACAGGCATCTTTATCAGAGGCAGCATGGAACCGGAATGGTGTTTGGCCCTCCAGGACTGCATTTGGGAGACTCTGCTCTAGGTAATGTGCATGTTTATGGTGTCCGTGCTCTCTAGGATAAAATTTAGGTGTCTTGGGCATGTTTACGTCATCTGCAATAAAGGTGCTGTCTGTATTAGCACATTGTAGTAGTGGGTAAAATATGGGGACTGGGTTGGCAGGGACCAGAGTTGGGACCTGAACCTGTGATCCTCTGCTTCTGAATACACTGGTTTTGTGCAATGCACCACCTTGTTGTCACAGAGTCAGTACATTCCTTGGTGATGCCATGACTGTTCATCAGACAGGGCCCGTCTGTTGCAGTACACGGCACCCACCTACACAGGGCTAGGCCACGGTCTGCTCTGGGCAGCTGCCACTGCCCCCTCCACCACCAGTATCCCTCAGCCACTATGCTGACATGCCCTTCTGCTTGTGGTGCTGGTGGTGCGCAGTCTCAGGCCATCCAGTGTGCAGGTAGGCGGCTGCCTATGGTGCGAGTTCTGGGGTAGGGGTGCCTGCATAGACGTCCACGCTCCCCCCCCCAGCCCCGCCTGCCAATGTTCGGTGCCCTTGGGGGTAGCTGTTGGGTACTATCCCCTGTGACACTGTGGGAAACACAGTCGTGCCCATGTTGGGCCTTCAGCAGTTGCTGTCTGGCTGCTCTGCTGTTTCAGCATTCGTATGGGCCAGCTAGGCATCACCCTAGTCTGCACTGTGGCCCAGCTGCACCACAGCATGTGCCGCCTGCGGCCCTCTGTATCCCCTTTCCCGGCATCTATCCAGTTTCCGTTCCAACATGCCCGCCCTGATGTTGCGGGACATGTGCATGTCATAGGAACCCTGTCCGATGGAGTGGAAAACCCTGAGCAGCGCTATTTCACTGTGGGCTCATTCACCTTGTATGGGGACGGAGTGTAGACCCTTCCACGATTTATATCTTTTCTATGGAGCTTTCTCAGGGGGGGGTTGATGTTTCTCATTAATGCCACTATTGGCCAGCTTGGTTATGTTTTTTTTCCAGTTTGTTGGGGTCATTTTCAGTGTTTCTGTGCTCTTTTGTTCTGTGCACATGTATCACACTTATCACTCCTTTAGGTTTCTCTGCCTAGGCTGTACATTGCTGACACTGAACTGGTTTCTCTCCCCTGTAATGTGCATTTAACGGCAGGTTTTCATTTGCGTTGGGATTTAGCTCTTCAGATCAGCGCGTTAGTGTGAAGGGAGCCTCTCCCCGCCCACTCTCTGCCCACTGACCCCTTCTCTCCTCCCTCTCTCCACCTTCTGCGGTGTTTTACCGCGCCGTGGAGCTTTACGATAGTTAACGTTACATTATGTGCGTTATTTACCATTACCGCAGTTTAGTAAACATACCCCATAGAGTGCCACAAGGTTAGGTATGAAGAAGCAATAACCACATGCAAAAGAGGATGGAATCATTTTCCACAAAGCAAAGACACTACAAGGAAAGGTACCCTCAACCCAGAAAGCAGATGGCAGAGGGGAGACATGATACAGCAGCAGAAAGTAAGAACTAGGTCAATGTACAGCAAACTACCATGGTGTGATATAATTAGCAAGTTCATTCAACCACTTGGTGACCCAGCAGCCCTATGTTGTCTATAAATGGCATGACCTGATCAAGGAACACCTGTGGGAATCAAATTCAGAACACATTGGCGCTAAGTAATAGCTGCAACCACTATGCTACAACTGCAGCACATGAGCAAGCAGCATCATAAATCTGAAACATCAGAGGACTGACAATGAGTCCACATGCAAATCTATCATTGACAAATAAGAGAACAGATATTTTCAGTCACGGTGTCAACCAAATAGGGAATCATTTTGTAATAGCTGTCAGTGTATCAGGGGTGAGAACTGGTATTGCTAAGTAGCTGTTGGAAAGGGGCAGAATACATGACAAAAGGGAGTGGGGAAACCCACTGCCCACACTGTGACAAGCATGTGAATCTGCCAGGGACATGTTACCCTGACTGACCACATGTGGAAACCGGATACTGGGCCTGTTGCACCCTGGTCTGTCCTGTATGACATGTCACATGTACCTCTGGCAGGTCATATCTCTACCCTCCCCACAGATGATTCCACATCATGCAGGACTCAGAAGCATATAGGGTATGGTTCTGCACCATCCGCAGGACCAGGCTCCGACTCATCAGACACATCTGGCAACAGCTTCTACAGGAGTAAGATGAGTGTTGCTGCAGAGACCTATTTCACCTGAGAGGCTAACATGCACCCTCCACAGAGGCCAACTAGTACAACGACTACCACCTATGCTTTCAATATGGTCCGTTAGCAATTTTGCATGGTCCACACTGAGATCTCAGGCACAGATATTGGGCAGCTGGGGTGACAAAGTAATCAATAAAAACATCATAGATGCAATGGGGGCCTGATTGCATCAACTAACACATATGAAGTGCATAAGATAGAGAGGAGTGTAAACATAACCTAGCAACTATGAAGAGCTGCCATGCCTTGTCAGTGAGGGAGTATGACCCACTGATAATGTTATGATGTGTGGAGATGCCATTTGCCAAGAACACCACATAGAAATGTGGACAGATGCAAGCATGTAGCCTCCAAGGAGGCAGATACACACAGATATTGTGTAGTTAAGGAAGTGATGTTGTTCACAATTATCATGCATTGGAGGCAGAGGATCAAACGAAGCCACTCACGTGCCATGAGAAGGGCAGACTCAGGAACAGGATGTGGCCCAGAGCTAGAGCAAAGTGCAGTATTCCAAGCCTAGTCAATGCAGGCCAGATTATGACCACTAGTATGAGTGGCCTGCTTGTGCCAACTCTCAGATCCCACCGCACTAGGCAACTGCCTACATAGACAATGCAGGCCACGTGTCCACTGCACAAGAGGGCCACTCTCCCAATAACAACATGCTCATGTGGCCCAAGGAGGGAAGGGAGAAAGACAAAGATGCTGCACCCACACATGCCACCAGGAAGTGTTGTCACCAAATGAAATGCACACCCAGAATCAAATGGCCCCACAGATAGTGTGATATCCAACTATTAATGAGGGACACCACATGACAGACTGGTTCCAAACATATCCCACCCAGAAGTATCACACACAAGTGAGCAGTAGCACATGATGAAGTATTTGCCTGAGCCACATGCAATGCCAGAGCCAACCATGCACATCACACCCACCATAGGCTCTGTTGGCTACAGTAGCAGCCAGTCTGTCTTGGCATATGATTGTTATCTCTGTTCCAATGTTAGGAGGCATCACAGATGTGTAAGCTGCAGTCCATGAAAGCCCCAAACAGACAGCCATGTACACAGCATCTCACATATGAGACGGAAGGTAGTCACTCCTAATGTGTGGAATGGCTCCCAGGTCCAAAAATCTATTGGCTGTCCTGTATTCTATGCACCCACATCAATATCAGTCTAAGCATTTTACATAGTCTCCCATTATTGCAAAGCATCAAGAAACAGCTACATTTATAGCCTTCTGTCTCGTGAGGCCATGGAGGGGTAAGGGACCTGGTGAACCCCACAAGGGCAGCTAGTGGGACTTGAGCTTGTGCTGCTGTGTGCTCATGTCAGTGCTCAAGCCATCAAGCCACTGCTCCACTTCCAGCTATCCTCATAATGTGCTGCTATACAGCAAGCACATAGACCATGAGCTGCTTTTAAATCCACATCTTTGTCTCAGATCAATAGCTGTGCCTGAGTCGGGTGCTGATACAGGAGGTGACCTCTGCGCCTCAACACCAATGAGCCCAAGTACCAGAAGTGGCAGCAGCAGCACAACCAGCCACCCGAGCCACACCCCTGGCAGCCCTATTGTGCTCTCTAACCCCAACTCTTCAGAGGACCATGATGAGGAAGAAGAGGGAGCGTCATCTGTGGCACAGGTGTCCAGATCCACTGAAGTGGAGGGGTTAGAGAGCAGAATGCATAAGGGACCCAGTCCCCATGAACAGATGGGGGAGCCTGCACTGGAGGGGGTGGTCCAGGACCACTATGAGGCCTTGGAAGAGGGGGATACCCAGAAAGAAATGTTCTGGACCCTGCACATGGAGCTCCTAGAGGAGGGGGAGTGCCATGGGGTTGTGAGTGCAGAGGGGGAGGATGCCGTGGTGCTCTTGGGGAAGGCACCTGGTAGGGGGAGGAGGCTGTGGTGTTGCTGGGGGAAGGAAGTAGGGAGAGAGAGGATGCAGTAGTGGACCAGGGGGATGGGAACTGGGAGGGGGAGGAGGTAATGGTGTTGATGGGGGATGGGAGTAGGGACAGGGAAGTGGCTGAGATGGTGCTGGGTGATGTGAGTGAGGAGGGGGAAAATGCTGGCACCAGGCAGCCACTATATGCCTCCCCCCCCCCCCCTCAGCTGGGTGCATCATGAGGAGGCACCAGGAGATCCTGCTGTTTTCAATGCAGCAGGGTTTCTCTGACCTGCGCAGGCCACTGGACCGCCTCATCATGCACCATGAGGGCCTGTGAGGAGATGTGTGTGGCCTCAGAGAGGAGTTGCATTGCCTCTCCTAACCACACACCTCCCCCCCCCCCCCAATCCCCTCCTCGTCCCTCCAGCTGGATGGACAGAAAGGCAATAATGCAGCCGGCTGTACTGCCCAATGGGGGTTTGGATCCCAGTGTCTGCAGTTCCTGGCTTATGGAAAGTAACAGAGGAAGGACTGCGTGCATTGTGCTACAGTGTGTAATACATGTTTAGTAATGAATAAATGTCTTTGTTTGCAGTCAACTGGCTGCGTCACCACATATCTATGGAACATTCATTTGCAACTACTCAGTCAGTATGTTACTGTGATGGGTGGGGATTGTAACTGAAAATTGGTATTGTACAACAAACAGGGACAATGATGTCCAGTAAAGGTAGCAGGCACATGTTGAGGGCCACATGGAGTGTCTGTTGGTTATCAAGCCAGTGATCCCACCATTAGACCACTTCTCCAGAACCTGGCTGCTGTTATCTTTCACTGTCATGTGGGAGCACTGCAGCTATTGCAGTTCTGGGCAGGGACTGAACAATAACAGCCACTGGATGGCTCAGAGCAAAGTGGGCTACTGTGTGCCACTGACATGAGAAGCAAGGACCCACCCAATCCCTCCCATGGGCAAAATGCATATCTGGGATGGTAAATTTTGAACACATGTGTCTGTGGGTGCCACTCTGACATGTGCCCATGTGCCACTCTCCCATGTGCCTGTCTCCCATGTGCCCATGTGCCACTCTCCCATGTGCCTGTCTCAAGCATACCCCTTTGCATTCTTTGAACTTTAATTATAGAACCCCACACAAAGCGACTATTAGGTTTTCTGGTGGGCTTTGATAGTGCCTACAACCAACGTGTCCTGAGTGCTTCTAGCCACCCCCTGAAGAAACCTTATATAGGTGAAACGCATGAAAGCGCGAGTGAGAGCGTTGGGGATATGGCGATGGCCAAGCACTGTTTCTCAAGCAAAGCACTGCCTTCAAAGTTAAGTTAAGCTAACCACTCTTCTAATACAAATTGAGATAAGCCTTTTTGGTTTAAGTCGTCAATAGTTCTAATTTAAAGAGTTGGTGTATGCCTTATCCAGAGTGACTGATTACTAAAGGTCATTGATGCAATAAGGGCTGTGACCAGTCAAATGCTATAGACTGGGTTTTGTTTGCCCGTGAAGTCTGAGACCTAATAGTCGCTTTGTGTGGGGTTCTATAATTAAAGTTCAAAGAATTAATAGTTTTCATATAAACAAACCAGTTTAGGTGATACTTTTGCACTTTCGAGTTATATATACGGAGTTGAGTTTTTGATTGACAAAGTTATTGCTCTGTGACAAGCTCACCACTACTATATCAGAGTAGAAAATGGTCTATGTAAACCACATGGACTGTTGGAAATGAGATATATAGGAAAGATCTGAGAAATATAACATGGCAGTAAACATATGTGGGCACATAGACTCAGGTTTTACCACCACACCACTCCCACCAGCCATGGACCCTGGCTGGTATCAGACAAAGTGTAAGCAATGGTTATATGCTCTGTGAAACACTACCACACCCACATCAGGGTTCCCATGTATCATGTGCCGTACCTGTCCCTTCCTGCTACTGGCTCACAGCTTCAGGGCATTGTGTCTGATCTGTTGTGGGTATGCACCTGTTTGCCTGGGAACAGTCTCTAGGACCCTGTAACACAATATATCACTGAACACACATGCAGCATGTCATGCATGTGTAGCATGAGTCTGCCAGCTGCACATTGGGAGTTAGTCTGGTGGCATGTTTGTTTAGGGCCCTCACTCCATGGCAAGGGCACCTATGGACATATACATGACTCACTCTAGCTGCCTAAATGGCCTTAAGCCTGTCCTGCCGAATGTCTGTTGTTTGTAAAGCCATCTGTAGGTCCCTACACATGCTAGCTGTGTCCCAGGGCTGGCTGCCCACTTATAGCCTGCCATGTGGCTGTGAGCCCTTGGATAAGTGGGTACAGTCAGGGGAGGAGTAGAACTCAGTGACTACTAACCCGGTAGCTATACATCAGTGATCTCATCATTCTCAAAGTGGCTGTGAATCCCAGACTCTCCAAGTATGTAGACATGACATGAACCTGGGCATCGAGCCACCATGTCAGTTATCTCCCCCTGGGCATTGTAAACAACTTGCATATTCATTGAGTGATATGATTTGCGGTTGTGGTACATGGACTCAGTCTGTCATGGGGACCTGAGAGCCACATGGGTGCAGTCAATGGTGCCCAGCACTGACGGGAACCCAGCAACCTCATGGAAGCCCTACATCATCTGGTACCTCAGCTGCATTGTGTACAGGAAGCTGATGTAGTGGGGAAGGTGCATCACAAAAGCTGTAAGGAACTGTGTAAGGCACTGGAGACTGCAGGCTGGCACAAACTTCCAGCAGCTACCAGCACAGACTGGGAAGACCCAGTTCCTAGGAAGGTCAGTGCTGTCGTCACCCTCACATGTATGGCAGGGCTTGTTCTCTGTGAGTGATGTGGGCTAGGTGTGGATCCAACCCGCAACAAAGGTCATGTACAGCTGCCCAATCAAAATGGAACCTGTGCACACAGATGTCATCTGTCATGTCCTTATAATGGCTTATAATGAGTACCCTAGGATTTATTTATTTATGTGATTTTTATACCACCATATCAAGAATCATAGTGGTTTACATAAAACAACTGAATTACACTGAACAAAGGATAAGGCTGTGACCTAACTGCCCTCCTCCATTCCCTGTCAACTCCATGCAGCAGGGCCAGAACAAACCATGAGCACATGCCCTGCATGATTAGCAGTTGGCCAAGATGTCTCCATACACACATATAAAGCTGAATGTGCAGCTGTAGCACTAATAGTAACTCACTGTCACATATCCGAGTGGTGTACGCTAACGTTTCCACAGCGGCATAAATATCCCCACTTCTGTGCAAATGTCCACGCTGACCCTGCGGAATTGCCCGCCTCTGATTTGCAACATTAATACTGCATAGACTGGGATGGCTACAGCATACCTGCTGCCTCTCACCATATGGTACATTTTGGATCTTGTGCTAGGACATACACTGATATGGCCCCCAAGATAACAACTAGGAAGTGCAACTTCCCTGATGGGGAGGTGAAGATGATGCTCAAGGAAATCCTGGCCCATCTGAAAATATTCATGGGAAGAAAGGGGAGCCATGTGGGGGCTTATGAAAAACAATGCCAGTGACTGGCCATCTGCTACCGACTGAATGCCATATACCATAACAATAGAGATATTGAGGACATCTCTCTCTCTCTCTCCCACCTGATCTCCGTGCCATAACCGACCTAACCCAGTTCAGAAAAGCCCTTAAATTGCACCTTTTCATCAAATACTACCCCACATGAACCGTAACATAACAACCTCACCCTAGCACATTCCACAATATCCCTCTTGTCCCAAGCACCCCTGCTAATTCTATGTAAATAGTTTGAGCATGTTATCTAGCTAATAGATTATATACTCCATGTAAATAGTTATCCCATGTTATCCAAGTTGATACTCCTGTTATATGTAATACCAAACAGCCTGTTGTTCTGGTTTCTTTCTGTTATTTGTAAACCGCGCTGATGTCAAAGAGTGCGGTATATAAGAAATTGAAATAAAAATAAAAATAAAAAAAATAAAAATAAAAAAATCAAGAGGAAGTGGTGGCAAGTGCATCTTGACACAGTGAAGAAGGCAAAAATGGTGGGGCCAGATGGCCAGGTGCCCACCCTGAGTGAGTTGAAGCAGAGGGCCCTTGAAACCCTTGATCCTGCCACCCTGGAGAGTGTGGGCTACCTTGACACATCACACACCTTAGAAGTGCCTGGTAAGTAGCATCTAGAAGTCTCCACCCTCTCAGCCAGTCTTTGTGTCACCAACCATGTCAGCTGGTCCCGATACACAGCCTTCCACCCACACCATCTGATTGGTGCTCCACAGCCTTGTCCTGGCACTTTCCAAAAATGGTATGTTGGTATCTTTTTAGGGGTAGCATGGGCTGGTCTTCAACAGCCCCAGCAGAGCAGATTTTGATATCTGTATGGCTTCCATCTTCCCAGCTATGTCCAACTACCAGCAGTGCCACCTACCAACTAACACATTGCTTGTGCTGGCATGGCTCTGGAGAACAAGCTATGTGAGGTTCTAACATGATCACAGCACAGATATCCTGGGCCATGCCACCTACCCATAGGCTTGCCGCAACAGCTAGGGTGTACAGAGGTGGCCATTTGGTATGCTGGGGCATTGGTGGTTGGGGGCAATGTATTTTAAGCTAGGAGACCATGGTTCAAATCCCACTAGTACCCCAAGTGACCTTGGGTGGGTCACTTATGCCTCCACAGTCTTTTATCGGACCCTGGAATCATTTGTCAGGTTCCTGGAAACTGTGAATTTGCTGGTCAGAATGTAATCCATGAACAGATACATGTATAAGTGTTGGAACAAACTGTTGTGCGCTCCCTGACATTACATACCCCTTCCCCGCAATTCTTGATTGCAATGGTGCAACAGCAGCAGTGGAGGCATGGTACGTGACCTGTCAATGCAGATATGCAACTCTCCTTGGGTTCAGCAGTGACTGTGCAGAGAGGTGTGCCCCATGGCCTGTTGGCAGAGTGCAGCCCCATGACACCCATTAGTCAGTGCATGTAGACCTCAGGTACAAATGGGACACATAAGCGCCCTCCAGGCCTTGGCAAGTACTCTACACTTGTGAGGTATGCATATGGACACTGCACAGGTGGCCAGTCACCAATGGGTGGACTGTGAGCACTGGGAATGTGTGGGGGTCTGCTGCATTTGTTTTTTTGTGCTTCAGTCCTGCACACAGCATGTGTGTTCAGTGGGGTGCTTAATACGTAGGTAGATGGGATAGCTACATAGAAACACAGAAACATGACAGCAGAAAAAGACCACATGGTCTATCTAGTCTGCTCTTCCATATCAACCACTACAACAGTCCCCTTTATCCCTTTAGAGATCCTCTGGGGCTGTGTAGCAATGTCGATACCATGTTGTGATGGTCATATCCCAAATGTGGTCTACGTGCCAATGTGGACTACGGTGTCCATCTCGTAGATGGAACAATGACATTTAATTTAATTTAATTTATTTGTTTAAACTTATTTCTGTACTGCCCTTCTATAATCCAAAGGCTTTACAATTAACAAACATGTAATAGGGCTTTGATCACCATGCTGTTTTACAGAGAACTAGAACAGTAACAATGGCAACATAGCAGGCAGGTCAGACCTAGTCACTAACAGGATTGCTTGGTGTCTTCACAGGTGGTGCAGCAGTGGTACAGGATCCAGGGAGTGCCCTCGCTGATGCCCCATCAAAGGACCATGCAACACCAGCCACCTTTGCTGCAGAGGTGTCAGCAAATGGCCAAGGGGAGGGCCCCCATGCTGGTGAAGTCCAGGCCACTCAGCTGCCTGCATCTGGGGAAGGTGTGGGGGACAACACAGAGCTGAAGTTGCCTGACCCTGTGAGACAGGACGACCAGGCTGGATCCAGCCAGGAAGCCCACACCAGTATGCATGCATTGTGGCAACTAATTGAATGCTCAGAGAGGATCCTCCCCTTCCTGGAGCCCCGGCAGGGATGGGAACAGTCAAAACCTGAGATAATGCAAAACACCGCAACAGAATTGAATTTAAAGGCCAGGACACTGAGGGAAATGTGGCCATGCTCTCACGGCTGCGTCACATCCAGTGGGTGGGACCAGTCACAGGAGAGCAGGAGGCAGAGGATGGGTACCTTATGCTATCTCCAAACTGGCCACATAATATTTCCCCACATCCACATGTTGATCAGCAACAGTATGGCAAATACCAAGGACAGACCCACCAGGGAGCAACCCAAATGTGGTTAACAGGATACATGTTGGAAAATTAGGAAGAACCAACCTGGACACAGATTGATCAGTCATTGTGGATACAATGCACCTAGTAACTGAAGAGTAGTAGACAACATATTTAATACTAACAAAAGTCCCCACATATATATCCAATTTTATATTATCAACAACATCATATAACAAATATACAAATTTATCAAAAACACAATAGATACTGTGCTCTACACTAATTAAAGTGGGGACTTTTGTTAGTATTAAATTGTGTATTAAGTGATTATATGTAATTTTGTATTATATTGTATGATTTTGATTTGAGAAACTTTTAGAGTACTAAGAAGCTTCATGTAATAATTTAATAAATTACAAATATATGAGAAATTTGGAAAAATACACATTAGTGAGTGAACTATTTTTATTATATGTATTTACATATTGCAAGTGTATAAGTATGTTCATTGCATTTATTTAAGGGATTTTTTGCATTGTGTATTTTGGATATGTGTCAGAACATACCATGCATCACATAGTACGTGGCATTAGGAACTGGCCCGAGTGATTCCTGCCCCACAAAATGTACATTATGGGCATGCATTAGTGCTATACTCACCTTTGAATACCCTTATTCTGAGGGTCCCTTAATCACTGGGCAACATTGAAATTGTTACTGACTTTAAAAGGCCCTCGTTTTGAAGATATTGCATGTAGTTCATTTTTTACATTTCACCGTGTAAATTTATCCAGTAGGACATCAACAACATCCCAAATAAGCCTTGAATGATGTAATATTGCATCACATTGCATAATACCAGCATGCACACATCATCCAGATTTGATTGCATCATTTTCTGATGCAATGCAATACTACTGCCAGACAGCTGCTGAAGCCATCTGATGTCAGCAGTGTACTATACGCAGTCGGAAAGGAAAGTAATCTGGTATTCTGTTCCGATATTGAAAGCCTCATGAATGCCTTAAAAATCACTCATGACCCACAAGACTGGAGACTATTTATAGACTCTTCAAAACTGAGTCTGAAGGCTGTGCTTTTGAAAAATGGAAACCGTCTTCCATCTATTCCAGTAGCACATGCCGTCCACATGAAAGAGACATATGATAACTTCAAGCATCTACTTACTTCCATTAACTATAACAAGTACAGCTGGCACCTCTGTGGTGACTTGAAGGTAGTTGCCCTTTTAATGGGACTGCAGTAGGGATATATAAAATACATGTTTCTTATGTGAGTGGGATAGCCGAGCAAGGGATTGGTACTACTTGTGGAAAGAATGGAATCGCAGACAAAATGTAGCAGTTGTAGAGAAGAATATCCAGCACCCAGCTCTGGTTGAGGCTCACAAAATCCTGCTACCACCCCTTCACATCAAACTAGGTTTGATGAAAAACTTTGTGAAAGCCGTGGACCGCACTTTGCCAGATTTCCAATACCTGCATGAAAAATTCCCTCAACAAAGCAAAGATTAAAGAGGGAGTTTTTGTGGGTCCTCAGATTCGAGAGCTCTTCAAAGATGACCGGTTCAACAACTTGCTGCAGGGTGATGCGAAACAAGCGTGGAATGCTTTTTGCCTAGTGTCAACAAACTTTCTCGGGAATGTTAGGGCAGAAAACTACAAGGAACTAGTAGAAGACATGCTGATGCAGTATCAGAAACTTGGCTGAAATATGTCTCTAAAAATCCATTTCCTTGATTCCCATCTCGATTTCTTTCCTGACAACTGTGGTATGGTTAGTGATGAACAGGGCGAATGTTTTCACCAGGATATCGCAATGATGGAGCAAAGATACCAGGGAAAATGGTCCACTACAATGCTGGCTGACTACTGCTAGACACTCCCCAGAGAAGCTCCCGAACAGCTGTACAAGAGACAGGCGAAAAAATCTAAGAAGTAGTCTATGACTTGTTTTTTTACAGGTATTAACCGAAGGCCTATTATATTTACTATTGACATGCATTTCATGATGTAAGCATTAATTCTTGTAGATTACAAAAAAACTATAGCCAACTTCGCAATTTCACTGTCATATTTGTGTTCAGCATATAAAAATTGATAAGAAGAAATGACTATTTTTATTTCAGTAACATGACTTTTGTAAAAATTTGTTGACCAGTGAATTATTAACTGGGATATGTTTTGATATTTAGCTATGGAGAACCCTCTCTGAGTTTGACTTCCCATTCACACTGGCACCTGATGATGCTGTGCTCTGCCATACAGTCCAGATAATGGCCAGGCTTTCATGCCCCCCCCCCCTGAATTGCAGATGAACACACCAGATCCCCCCATGCACTCCTCAAACCACACATTCTGTCACAAACACATGATTCTGCCACAAAGATACCCTGAACCTATGCATAACAGCTATGACATGACAAACTAGCATGGGGTACCAGAACTACAAATATGATATCTGTTTGTCTCCCAGACAGGAATCCTCTCCCCACTCATACCCATACTATCTTTACATCAGCAGTCCCATTTCTCAGGACATGGGGATTGTCTGGGTATCCTAGATTGGTTCCTTTAGTACAGACAGCACATTTCAGCCTAGCCACAATACACACTATTGCTCTTCCTATTATTTCTGTTAGGGTGTTTATTGATGTTTCCATACCTAAAACATCCCCTCACCTCTGCTACCTGTTCCTTACCACTGCATCTTGTGTTTCTCTAGACTGCTGTACCACCAGTTCAGCACATACTTGGCATGACCGTTCTTCAACATGGAACACATTGCAGAGCAGAGCAGAAGTTTTTCTAAGTCCTGCCCTTCTTCCACATTTCAGCAGGAAGAAGGTCCAGGAAACACTTGCTATGTACAAGGGCCTTTCCTGAATACACTTTATACGTCTCCGCAGTTGACCATGTCCCATTCCACCCCTTCTGGGAACGTTCTGCGATCCCCATGCTAGTGCCATGTATGTGCATCACAGCTGTGTTTCAGAATACAGTCAGGGACGGATTCAGCAGATACACATCCCCGCCGCACATACAAACCTCTTATTCGTGTTCTGGAATTACCTCCATAGTGAAACTGGGAACTAGAGTATAGTAAGATACGCATAAGTGGTGGACGAGATAGTGAGGAGCATCAGGATCCAAAAGCGGCTTCAAAGAGGTGGGTTTTTAGCCTGGATTTGAATAGGGCTAGACAAGGAGCCCGACACACAAACTCAGGTAGTTTGTTCCAGGCATATGGAGCAGCAAGGTGGAACGAGCGAAGTTTGGAGCTGGCAGTGACAGAGAAGGGCACAGATAAAAGGGATCTGCCAGAGGAGCAGAGTTCCTGAGGAGGGGTGTAGAGTGAGGTAAGAGAGGAAAGGTAGTGAGGAGCCGCAGAATGAATGCACTTTAGGTCAGTAAGAGAAATTTGAACTGCATGCGGAAATTGATAGGGGGCCAGTGAAGTTACTTGAGAAGAGGAATTACATGAGCATAGTGACAATGGCGGAAGATAAGCCATGCAGTTCAGTTTTGAACAGATTGAAGGGGAGAGAGATGATTCAGAGAGACCAGCGAGGTGCAGGTTACAACAGTCAAGGCAGGAGGTGACTAGTGAGTGAATAAGGGTCTTAGTAGGGTGAGTAGAAAGGAAGGGACACATTTTGCTGATGTTATAGAGGAAAAAGCATCAGGTTTTAGCCATCTGTTGGATGAGCCCAGAGAAAGAGAGACTAGAGCTAAATATGACCCCCAGCATATGTTAAAAGTCTTTCTTCTGTTTCTCGCCCAATCTCAAAGTCACCTAAGCCCAAATCTCTGTTCTCCCACATTCCCATGTCCCCAGTGCCCACCCATCTACCTCATTCTCCAGTACACATTAACCCTTCCTTTTCTCTTCCTTACACAGAATCTGATCTTATACCCCTCCCTTTCCACTTTTCTCTGGTTATGACTTTGCTTCTTCCACAGCCCCCACAATATCTGTCCTCCTCTCCTTTCTCACTCCCCCAGCATCTCCTTCATTTTCACACCCTGACCCCAACATTTGCCAACATTAACCTCCTTTCAGTACCAGGCCCCCAACACTAAAATTATCCCCCTCCAAGCACCAGTCCCTCCTCTAGCAAAAGCCCATTTCCAATCCTCCCCTCCCCCGTCTCAGTATCAGCCCATTTCCAGTCCCAGTCCCCCCAAGCCCCAGTATCAGCCCATTTCTAGTTCCCATTTCCCCCCTGCCCCAGTATCAGCCCATTTCTATATTTCCATCCATGCCTAGCCCAGTATCAGCCCATTTCTATATCTCCAGTACCCTCCAGCCCCAATATCAGCCCATTTCCATTCACAGCCCACCTCTGAGCATTAGCCCTCTTTCAGTCCCAGTCCTCTCCAGTCTCCACCACCATCAGCCCTTTTCCAGTGTCCCAGCCCCTCTCTCATCATACATCAGTCCATCAGCTCTCCATCTGACCTTCTACCCTCACATGCCCCCAGTCAGCTATCTCCTCTCTTCCCCTTCCTGCAGCCACCATGGGAGCATTTTTGTTTGCTTCTGCGGCTGTGCTGCACTGAAGCAGCCTGGCTCATGGCATTTTTATTAAAGCACTTCCTGTCAAGACAGGAAATGCTTATTTTTCCTTTAATAAAAATGCCTTGGGTGGGCTGCTTTTATGCTCCCACTGTTGTTTTAAACATTAATACATCTGCTGCATTTCGGCACTTCTTGAGCTGAGAAGTGATTTATGCAGCCACAGCCATATTAATGCTTAACACAGCTGCTGGAGCATTTTCATTTACTGCCACAGCTATGCTGTAATGAATCAGCCTTGCCCGCAGCATTTTTATTAAAGCTAAAAATGCTGCAGGCCGGGCTGCTTTAGTACAGCACAGCCGCAGGAGCAAATGAAAATGCTCCCGTGGCCACACAATTTTCTTTCTGGACTCAAGAAGTGCTGGAACACCATTCCACACCAATCCGGCACAAATTAAGTCCTGCTTACATGGAAATGGAGGGAACCATGCAGATTTATTTTAATAAATACTGTGGTTCCACCAACTAGTGTGCTAGCAGTGAATGGTGTGGAATCATGATATCCTCTGCCATTGAAAATACTCATTTAGAGAGCACAGTGGATGGTGGGTAGGAAAGGAAATTCTGCACAACCTTGGTGAGGTCTGACCAGACTGTGGCTTATGTGTCCAGTATGCCAATGAGTCTGTGGCCATGGCCTCAATGGGCTCTACAGGAGATCATGTCACTGAAATTCATGTTTGTGTCTCAGGTACTGCAGAACAGTGCTGATCTCTGCAGCTTACTGCTGTTGCTCTGGCCTGTGTTAACAGATCCTGTTCTGTGGTGCCATAGGGGAGTGGTAGATACTGTAACGTTAAGGAAGGAATGAGTGGACAAGAGAGTTCTGCTCATTCTGAGTGTATTGCCTGAATCCCAATCACTTCTCTTTCTCTGGCACTCTCTTTCCTCTACTTTAACCACCAACTTATCCCTCCAGTACATCCAATTGCTAGAATGAAGAGTGATCCTCACTTTTACCTATGAATCTCACAAGATGGCTAGTATGTAAGTATCTTTCTAGATGAGGGTTCCAACCTATTTTATATTTCCAACTGCAAGGAATCCACCAGCACCACCATCTCTGGTTCCAATCCTTCTTGTTACAGGATACCCTCTGGGGGACATTTTCAGCCACAGCAGTCAGCACTCTAAAAGGGTCTGGCTATCGCCAGTTTAAGTATAATGTGAATGGGAACATCAAGGTAGCATGCTCTGGGTACTTGCTGTTGGATGATGTTCGAGTTGAGGAGATCCTGCAGTTTGGGAGTACAGCCTAGCCGACATATCTGAGGATGGCTCCTGGCAACCATCTCCACAGAGGCCCCTTCGGAGGTATTTAAACTGGCCCGGAGTTCACTTGTTGGAACATCAAGACAGCTCACTCTGGGTACTTGCTGTTGGGTGACGCTCGTGTTGAGGAGGTCCTGCAGTTTGGGAGTGCAGCCTAGCTGACATCTTCATGGACGGTTCCTGGTGACATCATCTGCACAGAGGCCCCTTCAGAGGTATTTAACCCAGCACAGAGGCCCTTGTGCTGTGGCATGCCCAAAGGGGCAGGTCACGCCCTTTTTGCACTCCTTCTGCGCAATGCCGGAGCAGCATTGGCATTTTGCTGGAGTTCTTCTTCACCACATAAGTTAATGCGTTTCCTTTGTTTTGTATATTTTCATCAAGGGGAAGCGGAAGGCAAAGAACCTACCCATCTATTCCAGTGTTGCCTGTTGATAGGATAGTTGACCCCTTGGATAGGCACTTTGCTGCTACAGCTAACCTGCAACTTTCCACTGAGGGTTTCTCTCTCAGCCCAATGGAATGGACTCCTCCACCTAACCTGTTATTGTCTTGCACTGCTCTTTCTGATTCGTCTCTGGCATTATTACCTACCCCTCCTGCCAAGTGTCCTCTGCTGAAGCCAGTTATTTTGCCGGAGGGAATGCAGAAGATTGAGGATCCGTCTCAGGAAGTAACCTTGAAATATTTATGCTTGTCAGTTTCTAACACTGATTTGAAACTGTCTTCTACGGTTTCATCTTTATGTGACTTTATTCAGGAGACAAACCAGACATTTCAGGAAATGGACAATAGTTCTTGTTCTTTTTTTTTATTATTATTCTCAGTTGGAGAACTTTTTTGTCTGATAAGAAGGTGTTGTATGCCCAGTAATAGTGAGGGTTTCTTCCTCAGCCCCTAATTTTCTGAATATGAGTATAATGTTTTATTGTGCCCTGATTTTCCCTAGATGAGGACCATTACATTTTGCTTATTTTTTGAGTGGAATTATAACTTGTATATTTCTCTTGATTATGTATTTCTCTTGTCTTCTATTTGATTATGTATTATATGTGAAACTTTAATTTAAAAAAAAGTTATATAACCCGGATATTCAATGCCAGGGCCCTGTCTAGCCACCAGCATTGAAAATATGGATTGGCTGGAACGCCTATTTGCAATCCAGTCAGTGGTAATATTCAGCCGCTGGCTAAATTACAAAACCAGCTAAAGTTAGGTCAGACATTCAAACTGTCCTAACTATAGCAGGTTTGGGTTAACTGGCCAGTGACTGAAAATCGCTGCTGAACAGCTAACCCCCAGTACCACCTCCGCTCCAACTCCCAGAATGCCCTGATGCCTTAGTGGCTAGCTTCAAAGCATTCGGTAGATTTAGGAGGGGACATTCAGTAGCACAAAACAGCTATGTGTCACTGAATATCCCGCTCACTGGGATTAATGCTGTTAATCTTTTGGAATATGCCCCACTGACTTTGGCTCCAGGATATTCATGAGACTAACCTCACTTAAGATGGCCTTGTTTAAACTAAGATCCCGCATAGCATTCTTAAAGATCTTCCAGATTTCTATCACCTGAATCATGTGTTTCCAATTCTTATGCCACAGGAATATTTAACACCACTCTCAGTTTCCAGTGACAGCTCATGGAGGACTGCCTGGTTCCCCTTTGCTAGTCAGGATTCCTAGCACCCAAAGCACGTCACTGTACATTTATAGCACCACCATTGTTGAATGTGGCAAGCACAGAGCTTACTGTTTATAATGAGGTAAGATGTCTAGGAGTGATTATTGATCGGAATTTGACTGTTTAGTCATATGTGAAGAGTGTTATTAAAAAAGCTTATTATAGAAGGAAGGTGCTGCATAGGCTGTGTCCATTATTGTCTGATGCAAATTTCCATACTGTTTTGCAGGCATTAGTGTTGCCCCTATTTGATTACAGTAATCTTATTTACCAAGATTTGCCTGCTTATACAATTAAGGGGATCAGATGGTGTAAAATACGGGCACTTGGTTGATGACCAAGCAACTGAGGTCTGCCCTATCGCCCCTATGAAACAACTTTATTGGCTTTGAATTGTGGTTAGGGTGAAAATTAAAGTATTAATTGTTACTTTAAAGGTTAAGGAGGTCATTCTGAAATGCAGGTTGCAAGCCTCATGGACCCTATTTCCCCTCCTGCCCTCCCCACATGTCCCATGCTTTAAGACAGGGAGAGCCGGTGGGGGGCAGGAGGGAGCAGGGTCTGGGCAGAGTGGGGGCAGGGGCAGGGGCGGGCCAGCCCAGCAGCAAGCACAGGGCCAATTCAGAACACAGCCCTGTATGTACTGGCAGACCCGTAGGGACACACTGCTTATACCACCTCAGAGATGGTATAAGCAGCAAAAACCTGGTGATCGGATCCAGGGACCCCCCCCCCAGGGCTGGGGCTAGGTGCGGAGGGTCCTCACTGCCCGATCCAAGCCATGGCAGGCCATCGATGGGTAGGGCGATGGGGAAATGGGGGGGCCGGAGCTGTGGATGTTGGGGCACCTGCGGAGAGGACATCCCCACAGGCAGCAGGGGCACGCCGGGCTGTCCTCTGGCCTGATTCTGGCTACCGCAGAAACGTTTGGTTCCCACAGACCTGAATTGGGTTCTAACAGTCCCATCTTCCTCGAGGATGTCCAGATGGCCCGAACATCCCCCTCAATGACTCGGGCTCAAAGTGTGGGATTATGGCCAGTGGTGTCTAATTAATGCTCCAGTAGTTCATTGCCCTCTGCCCAATGCAAGTTTGCTCACAAAATACCTATTTTATTTCTGTCTTGAATAAATACAGAACTAAGTTTACCCATAGTAAAGCTTTTTCACTATATGCCCCAAGTTTGTTGAATTCTTTACCCGATGAGTTATAGGCTAGTAGGAATCTGCTCGGATTCTAAAAGGGACTAAAACATCCTTTTGGCTAATGTTTTAGTAATGAATTGTAAATTTTTTATACTTTGTTACTATTGTATTTGATTATTTATGTTGTTTGTAACCTGCTTAGATATCGTTTGTGATTGAGCAGGATATGCATTTGTGAAATAAAGAAAATCAATCAATCAATCAAACTGACAAACTCAAGAGCAATGAGTCACCAGGACTGGATAGTATTCACTCTAGAATCCTGAAATCCTGAACATGGAACTGCTAACCTGTTACTAGCAATCGGTAGCCTATCATTCAAAGTAGTCACGATACCTGAGTATTGGAGGGTGACCAGTATCATGACAATTTTTAAAAAGTGCTCCAAATTTGATCTGGAAAATATAGAGGGTGATCTTGATGTTGGTGCCAGGCAAAATAGTAGAAGCTACACTGAAAAATGAATAAATAGTTTAGATAGGCGGATAGCAGACTCACTATCACTGCTATCCATATAGATGGCTGTAATGTCAACATTCTGCCCGGGCACTGAGTAGTCAACAAACAATATTAAATCCCTGGACACAATTATACTTAATAAAGGAGAAAAAAGGACCTCTGTGTGTCTGCCAAACTTTATATTATAATAATATCTGGCAACAAAAGCAACATCATTGATCCTGGAAACAAAACTCCTTTATATTATATCAGTTGTATCAGTTATTTATTAAAATTTTCCTTCAACAAAGTATTAAACATTATCCAAAATTGCTTTTCATTTTTTCATTGTTTTCATTATTTCCATTGAACTTATAGAATAGATAAAAGAGAAATCCTCATTCCCACCTACAGTCGAACATTAATGGACTTATCTGAATAATGGCGAACAACCCAAAGCTGCCCGATAAAGGCCTCTGTTTTGCTGAAATTCAAAGCTGCTTCAGGGCTTCTAACAAAGTCCATTTCTCTCAGCGTTCAGAACAAGCTGTTGCTCTTCTCAGTTACAACGCCATTCTGGTATCTTTCTTCAGATCAAGCTCTCTGCATTAAAGCCCAGTTTAAAAACTCTCAGTATCCAATCCTGCTCCGCCACTTCATCCCAAGATCCCCTGATGTCACTTATAGCTGCAGCCAATCACTATAATCAAACCAACTGCTCATGCATCAATCAAATTATTGACAAAAGGCTTTCCACTGTCTGGATAGTGCCAGGATGGTTTGTACGGATGAATTTTCAATGGCACAGTCCTGAGAGTACTGTTGAAACATCACAGATAAAGCACTTATATGTTTAGTGGTCACCCATTTATTTGTAAGTGCTTTTAACTATTTGCCCAATTCAGCATATCAAAAAGGCTGTTCTGAATTAAACCACTTAGCTATCGGGACAGTGAAGTGAATATCACTCTACTCTTCGAGTGGTTGCAGCTGCCTGTTTCTAAATATATTCAGTTTTGTGCTTTTACGGATAACAACTCTAAATATATGTAAAGTATTTAAATGCCATGGTTAGCGTTTTAAAAAAATGATGAATACAGGGTTTAAATATTGTCTCAAAAATTATTGACCATTTAAATAAACGCAGCTTAAATGGGAATGAATCAGCATGGATTCAGCAAAGGCAAGTCTTGCCTTCCAATATTAGAGTTTTTGAAATTGTATAGAAACAAGTGCTGAGCTGATATAGTGTATTTGGGTTTTCAGAAGTCCTTCATGAGAGACTATTTGTGAAACTAAAGAGTCATGGGATTGAATGCCGTGCCCTTTTGTGGACTGCAAACCAGCTAAAAGACAGGAAACAAAGAAAAGAACTAAACGACCAATTATCCATATGGAAAAGGATTAGTAGTTGAATGCCCAAAGGGTCTATACCTGTGCTGTTTAACATATTCATAACACATTCAAAAGATAGGAATAATGAGTGAGGTGATCAAATTTACAGGTGACAAAATAATTCAAAGTTATTAAAACAGCGGAGGAATGAAAGGATTTACAGAAGGATCTTGTAAGTCTAGGAGACTGGGCATATAAATGGCAGATGAAATTTAATGTGGACAACTGCAAAGTGATGAACATAGGGAAAAATAATCCAAATTACAGGTAAAAAATGTTGGGCTCTGAGTTAGGAGTCACCAGTCAAGAAAGATCTTGGCATCATTTTGGATAATACATTGAAATTTTCAGCTCAGTGTGCCTGCTAAAAAAAAATATAATGTTAGGGATTATTTGAAAAGAGATGGAGAACAAACCTGGAGAAGAAGAGTATCATTATGCCTCCGTATAGGACGCTGGAATGACTGTACCTTGTGTATAGTGTGTAGTTCTGGTTACCCCATCTCAGAAAGTATGCTATAACAGAACTAGAATAGGTTCAGAGAAGGGTGACGGCAATGATAAAGGGGATGGATTACCTCTCTTATGAAGCTAAACAGGTTATGGTTCTTCATCTTGGAGAAAAGACAACTGACATGACAGAGGTTTATAAAAACATAAGTGGGATGGAAGGGTTAAATAGGGAATGACTCTTTAGCCTTTTCAAACAAAACAAATATAAGAGGACATGCCATGAAACTAGACCAACAGACTGAAAACAAATTACAGAATTTTTTTCATGCAGCACATAATTAAGATATGGAAGCTGTTGATAGAAGATAAGGTTAAAGCAACTAATATAGTGAAAACTTCTGGTTATGTGCAAGTATAGATGGGGAGACTTTTCCTTACCTGTTTTTAGGGGTCCTGAGGGGCCCTACTTCACTGGACACAATGATTATGTTTATTATAAAACTTGACATACCACTTTTCAAACCGGTAACAAAGCAGTTTAATTTATAGAAAGGAAAGGAACTACAAATTAAATAGCAAAGGACAGCAAATAAGAGGAGAGTGCAAGGAAAAGCACAGAGAATAGGAAGCACATTGGGTTTTGCCCAGTCTCCATTCAAAAGGATCTCACCATAAGAGCTGGTCAAGCGTTAAATGCCGAACAAAAGAGGTGCACTTTTATCCCAGCTTTACATTTCTTACAGGAAGGCAAGGAGTTCCATCAAGATGGTGCGATTGTGGATTCAAGTCTTGCATGGGAAATGGGAGAGACAGTTAGAAGGCCTTCATCTACTGAACATAATGAGTGATGAGACACGTGAGGAATGAGCAAGTAAAATGGTTTATCTGACTTTAACGCTTTGTAAGTTAAAAACAGCATTTTGTAGATCTACAGTCTCATCTTTATGTCAGTTTATGCAGGTGACTGCGGATAAGTTGCAGGATTTGCATACTAGAGTTGATTCTTTGGGCCAGTCCTTGGCCCGGGCTGACTCCAAGGTGCAGCCTATGTCTTCATTAAATTTGGTAGAGCTTAAGGATCTTTTTGGTGTGTACAATAGGTATCCAGGTCTTGGAACCTTTGGTTCTTAAATTTTCCATGTTCTAATTTTCTTTCTCCTCAGATTCTTTTGGTTAAATATTTTACTGACATTTTAAAAATTTCTGATTCAATTGATATAGTCCAGACTTTTTATATGCTCATGAGATCCGGAGTGACCTCTACTGCTGAAGGGTTGGATGAGCTCCGTCCCTCAGCCAGCCAAAACTTGACGGCTTTTTTAGAGAACACAAAGGATTTAGTTACTAAACGAAAACCTCTTTTGATGACTTTCCCCTCTGATCTAAAGTAATGTGGGCTTCACTATCTCTATTTCCTTTTGTTGTAGTTTTTCTTTCTGTTTTATTAATGGCCTTATAATTGATAGTTTTCTTTTATTTAATTGGAAGGTTAAATTTCAAAAATCTGATAAATAAAATATTTTTAAAAAAGCAGATTTTTGTAGTGGATATAGGGGTATGTTTACTAATCGGCGATAGCGGCTTCCATACAATATCGGAGCCGTGGCCCCATTGACTTCAATGTAAACATACCCCATAGTAAAGTATCAGAAGTCAGTGGTCATTGAAAAATAAAATAGTGACCTGCTCCAATCTCTGAGCATTGTTTAGGAGACAGCGGGCTGTTATTGGAGCAAATTGTAAATGCTGAGGAATTTAGGTCAGAGTAGACAAAATTGCAGTAGTCCAGCCATGAGGTAACAGTACCATGAATGGTAGTATGTTGATCAGCTTGGGCTAGTTAGGGGTGTAGGGTGCAGAAGTGACATAAAGCATTAAAGGCAAATTTCAGAGTGGCTGAAATTTGAGCTTGGAAGGATAATTCCCAACCTATGATAACACCTAAGTATTCAACTAGAGGAATCGAGGTACCCCTCTTAGCAGGGAAATGGAAGGGTAAAAGGGTTTGCCAGTAGTCTCGGTATCAGATGTGTTTTAGCATTTACTCTGAAATGGTTATTTGATAGAAAGAAATAGACTGCATCAATCACTAGTGGTAGTACCATGAGACTGCTAGAGGTGAAGGCTGCCATATTGGAAGTCTTGTCAGCCAGGGCAGGAATGGAGGGGGAATGCTTTTTCCACAATGTCTGCTAGACAACGGGAATTGATCTTGAAGACCCGGTGGGCTCAGGGAGGGAGGTGGTGGGTCTGGGGTAGGCAGGGGCGGCCCAAGGGGGGTGCGGGGCCATCTGCGGAGACTCGGTGCGGGGCCTCATTTGCATAAGGGGCCTCATTTGCATAAATATTTGCATAATGTTACCATACACTAACTTTTAGTAAACATGCCTCTTAATGAGTGTATGAATAAAGAAAGACTAAAAGACTTCTACATTACTATAATCCAGTGCCAACCGCCAGACACATTAGGAACTACTACAAACACTGCCCATTTAGAACCCATAGCAAACCCGCCGTATCCTAACAGCACTACCAGGACTCACAAAGAACCATACTCTACCTATCAAAAGGCAACACTGCAAATATTAAACCAATACATTTCAGAGAATAACAATACATGACCTACTGGGGAAAGAGAACAAGTGGCAATGTCAAATAGGAATTACATAAACAGAATACCTCAGCTCAGTTACACATGCAGAACATAGACCATCACCAAACAAGGAATCACAATTTAGAAACAGGAAGACAATAATTAAACTGGGAATCCCAAAAGCCAAACTTGGAATGTACAACACTGTAGAAATAAAACTATACATTAATTTGCTCTTGTACTAAACAAAGCACAGACGTTAATGATGCACATTTCCCAGAGCTGACATATTCCAATTAATAAATTCAAAATAAAGAGATATTTTTTTATCTTTTGTGCATTTTTTTTTCAGCTGCAATTGCTCCAGTCACTTTCTTCTGGTTTCTTTGTGTCTTCCGCTAACTCTCCATCGTCTGCTGTCCATTTGTCTTTTCTTCTCTCTTCTAGTTTTTTTCCATTCTCTCTCTACATCTGCTTTAACATACTAATCTTTCTCCTTTTGCTCTTTCCTCATTCCTATTTCATCTACTCAAATTTTACCCCTCCATTCTCAATCCCCACTTACTCTCCCAATATCCGACCAATTGTAGATTTGTCTTCCCTCCCACACAAAATATTTTTTCCCTCTCCATTTCACTCTCCCAGCTCCATCCCATTCTAATCCTCCCCCAACATCAGCTCCATTCTAGTTCCAGTCCCACCCAGCATCCGCTCCCATCTAGTCCCCGCATCAGCCCATTTCCAGTCCTAGCCCCCCATAAGCCCATTTCCAGTCCTATCCTAGACCCACCATCAGCCTATTTCCAGTCCTAGCTCCCCCATCTATTTCCAGTCCCATCCGAGTCCCTCCATCAGCTCATTTCCAATCCCAGTCCCCCATGAGCCCATCAGCCCATGTCAAATCCTAGCTCCCCTCCACTCAGCCCATTTCCAATCCAAGCCCCCCATGAGCCTACTTCCAGTTCTAGCCCCTTCATGAGTCCATTTCAATCCAAACCCCCACCACAGCCCATTTCCAATCTTAGCACCCCCCAACAGCCAATTTCCAGTCCTATTCTAGCCCCTCCATCAGCCCATTTCAAGTTCTAGCCCCACGCCAATTCACCCATTTCCAGTCCTAGCTTCCTCCCCCTCACAACCTGTTAACAGAGCCGCGAGAAGGGAAACTCCCGCGGCTCTGAAAAGAAGCCCGCGTTCGGGGATGACGCTAGCCTACGATGCAGGGACTGGGCGGCTCTGCCGGGCAGGGGGGAGGCTCTGCCGGGCAGGAGGGGGGCCCCGCGGCGGCACTCTTGATGCTGCCGCGGCAGAAGCAGCTGGGGTTTTTTTTGTTGTTTTTTTAAATTTGGGATGAAGAATGTTTTTTGCGCGGGGCCCCCTGAAACGCGGGGCCCTGTGCAAAAAACATTCTTGCTCAATGGACGGGCCGGCCCTGGGGGTAGGCTCTCTAGTGCAGATGCTCTTGCCTGACTGGTCGAGACTTTGATTATACATTGCATGACCATTCCAAAGGAGGGAAGATTGAGAATGGGAAGTGTTCTTCAGCAGAGGGATAAAGATCAAAGGGTTTGTGATCACTAGGGTGGGCAATGCTCACAGAGGAGAAGCTCGGAAGGGGTTGAGGTAAGAGGAGGATCAGCTGGGGGTCTAAGGCAAGGGGGGGTTGATATGTGATAAATTTGCCCTGAGGATGGTGGTGGAGTGCCGCCGCAGATGCGCTTCACTTTAGTACAGGACAGCAGCCTTACTACCAGACTGCTGGTAGCACAGCTGCACTTAACGCCACCTCTTGAATTGGAGCTAAATGCAGCTGTGCTATCAGCAATTGTGACAGCTAGAACATAGTGCCATCCTGCATGTCAGCTACCATCAGCAGATATGCCCAGTCTCCATGTCTCCCTACTGTTTTTTGCTGGCCATAACAGCCACCTTTCAAATGCTTTTCATACCTTGGAGCATGTACAGACATAGACATGTCCACCAGCAGTTATAAATATGCGGCATCATTCTAAAATCGGATATAAACATGGATCTTTTACAGGCCATCCAGGACACGCCTCCAATATACCCATGCAACATGAACATGATCGTTCCAAACACATACAAATTCAGGCTTTTATAAACTTGCTCTTGGGATGCAGATGTGATTGGCACATCTGAATAGTGCTTCTAAAATGATCCCCATAATTAAACAGTACATAACATAAGAACATAAGATATGCCATACTGGGTCAGACCAAGGTCCATCAAGCCCAGTATTCTGTTTCCAACAGTGGCCAATCTAGGTCATATCTACCTAGCAGTTTCCCCAAGAGACACAAGTTCCACAATGCTTGTACTGGGTCAAGCATTGATATCTTCGGTCACTTCTTAATAATGGTTTATGGACCTTTCCTCCAGGAACTTGTCCAAACCTTTTTTAAACCCAGCTACACTAACAGCCTTTACTACATCCTCCGGTAACAAATTCCAGAGTTTGATTACACGTTGAGTAAAAAATATTTTCTTTTATTAGTCTTAAATAGTTTACCCTGTAGCTTCATTGCATGTCCCCTAGTCTTTCTATATTCTGATAAGGTAAACAATCGATCTACGTTTACCCGTTCCACTCCGTTCATTAATTTATAGACTTCTATCATATCTCCCCTCAGCCGTCTCTTTTGCAGGTTAAAGAGCCCTAACCTTTTTAGCCTTTCTTCATAGGAGTATCCTTCCATCCCCTTTACCATTTTGGTGGCTCTTCTCTGTACCTTTTCTAAAATCGCTATATCCTTTTTAAGATACGGCGACCAGAATTGCACACATTATTCAAGGTGCGGTCTCACCATGGAACAATATAGAGGCATTATAATATCTTTTGTTTTATTTTCCATTCCTTTCCTTATCATACCTAGCATTCTATTTGCTCTCTTGGTCGCCGCTGCACACTGGGCCGAGGGTTTTAACATGGTATCCACAATGACGCCTAAATCTTTTTCCTGGGTGGTGGTTCCTAATGTGGAACCTTGCATCGTGTAACCATAGTTTGGGTTGTTCTTCCCTAGGTGCATAACCTTGCACTTGTCCACATTAAATTTCATCTGCCATTTTGACGCCCAGTCTTCTAATTTATCAAGATCCTCTTGCAATTTTTCACAATCCTCTTGGGTTTTAACAACTTTAAATAGTTTTGTGTCATCTGCAAATTTGATAACCTCACTCGTTATTCCACTTTCCAGGTCATTTATGAATATGTCAAAAAGCAGCAGACCCAGCACAGATCCCTGGGGTACACCACTATTCACCTTTCTCCATTGGAAAAATTGGCCATTTAGCCCTACCCTCTGCTTTCTATCTTTTAACCAGTTCCTGATCCACAATAGTACACTGCCTCCTATCCCATGACTCTTTAGTTTTGCCAAAAGTCTCTGATGAGGGACCTTGTCAAAGGCTTTCTGGAAGTCCAGATACACAATATCAACCGACTCACCTTTGTCCACCTGTTTATTCACTCCTTCAAAAAAACATAACAGATTAGTAAGACAAGATCTTCCTTGTCTAAAGCCATGTTGGCTGTCTCCCATTAGGCTGTGATTATCTACATGCTGAGTAATTTTATTCTTTATGATGGTTTCTACCATTTTTCCCGGTACTGACGTCAGGCTCACCGGTCTGTAGTTTCCCGGATCACCCCTGGAACCCTTTTTAAAAATTGGTGTTACATTGGCGATCCTCCAATCTTCAGGTATTAGAGATGATTTTAATGATAGTTCACAGATTACTGATAGCAGTTCTGCAATCTCATATTTCAGTTCTTTCAACACCCTTGGATGTATACCATCTGGCCCAGGTGATTTGCTACTCTTCAGTTTATCTAATATTTGTAAGACATCTTCCCGATGTATCGATATTTCCTTCAATTCTTCCACACCTTTAAATACCACTTCAGTCATGGGTAACATCCCTACATCTTCCTCAGTAAAGACCGAAGCAAAGAATTCATTCAGTCTCTCCGCTATCGCCTTGTCGCCTCTTAGTGCTCCTTTAACCCCTTTATCATCTAATGGACCAACTGACTCTCTCACAGGTTTTTTGCTACAAATGTACTTGAAAAGGTCTTTATTTCGTGTTTTTGCTTCTGCAGCAAGCTTCTTCTCAAATTCTCTCTTTGCCTGCCTTATCAATGCCTTGCATTTGACTTGCCATTGCTTGTGCTGTTTCCAGGTTTTGTCGTTTGGCTCTTTTTTCCATTTCCTGAAAGATGATTTTTTGGCAACAACCGCCTCTCTGACCTCACCTTTAAACCATGCTGGCAGTTTTTTGGACTTCCTTCCACTTTTCTTAAAGCGTGGAATACAGCTGGTCTGGGCTTCCAAGATAGTATTTTTCAACAACACCCAAGCTTGATGTACGTCTTTAACCTTCGCAACTGCTCCTTTTAGTTTTTTCTTAACTGTTTTCCTCATTTTATCATTGTCTCCCTTTCGAAAGTTAAAAGGTAGTACTGTGGATTTCCTTACTATCCCTCCTCCACTAATTAAATCAAAGGCGATCATGCTATGATCACTATTGCCAAGTGGCCCCAACACCCTTATCTCTTGCACTAGATCTGGTGTTCCACTAAGGACTAGGTCTAATATGGCTTCCCCTCTGGTCGGTTCATGAACCAGCTGCTCCAAGAAACAGTCATTTATTTCATCTAGGAACTTTATCTCCCTAGCATGTCCTGACGTGACACTGACCCAGTCGATACCGGGGTAATTGAAATCACCCATTATTATTACTACGCTGTAACTTTTGTTAGCTTCCTTGATTTCTTTGAGCATTTCATCATCCATTTGGTCATTCTGGCCAGGTGCTCGATAGTACATCCCCACTGCCATTGCCTTCCCCCTTTTATATGGAATTTCAATCCATATAGATTCTACAGCAGATTTTGTTTCCTGCAAAACTTTAATCCTTTCTGAGTCAATGCCCTCTCTAACATAGAGAGCAACCCCTCCACCAATTTGATCAGCTCTATCATTACGATATAGTTTGTACCCAGGTATCACAGTGTCCCACTGGTTGTCCTCCTTCCACCATGTCTCTGATATTCCAATCATATCTAACCTTTCATTTAGTGCTATATATTCTAACTCTCCCATCTTATTCTTAAGATTTCTAGCATTTGCATACAAGCATTTTAGAGAATGTATTTTATTCATGTTAATTTGGCTATTGTTAGACATGGGTAAATTGGGATCTTTAAGTTCTGTCTGGTAATAGTTGTAGAAGCAATTTATATTGGAAATAGTAATTTTTAGTGCCATTTATTGTATCTACTGCTATTAAATATGTGACTTGGTCTCCTGCTTTTTCTTTCATTGGGCTTCCAGTATGGAATAGTCTTCCTTTAGCAATATGTCTCAAGTAGAATTTTTTGATGCTTTGAAAGATGGAGAAAACCTATTTGTTTAGTTGTGCATTTTATGCTGTTTAATTATTGTATTGGTATATTGTATTCCATGTGTTTTATGTTGTTATTATGATTGTTATTGTATTAGCCACCTAACAGGTCATTTATAGCTATAACAAAATGAAATAAAATCAATCATGTATACACACATGAGCATGCATATTTCTTCCAAATCTGGTCCAACGTATCTGATCACCTGCAAAGAAACACTGGCACACAGACAACCATAAACAACATTTTTAAAAATGTTGGGCCCGATATTCATCTGAGCAGACTATGTGCTGTTACGGTGCATAGCCCTGCCCACTGACCCCTAACCCTGGCAATGGCATTGAATATACGGGTTTGGACCACAGAGGAAACCATCACAGAACCTAACCGGGTAGCGGCGATATTACATTGCTACCCGGTTTGCATCCATGGCTAAAACTAGACAAGCCAAAAGTGGGCCTCGTTTTAGCCACGGATTGCTAACTGGATAGCAGTGCAATATCACCGCTACCTGATTAGCAGCAGTCTCCACCTCAGCTCTGCCCCGGAATGCCCTCAACATACCCCGATGCTAACTGGATAGCATCGGGGCACGTAGGGGAGTTGGAAGGGGATATTCAATGGCATTAACAGTGTAAGTACCGCTGAATATCCCCCATTAATGGCTTTTACATGGTTTACTGATCTGTAAACCGTGTAAATGCCTTTCGAAAATCGGGTCTGCCCAGTCTAACATCATTCATGGTCCTTGCTCACAGGCTCTGTCGTTCTTAATTTGACCTCTATACAGTGATTCCAGGCAGTACCATTAAACCCTTGTGGCTTTCAACGGAGTCACCTGTATGTGCAGTCCAAAACTAGTGCATTTGAATGTGCAAATTTAAAAAGCATAGCCATTCCACCCCCCCCCCCTCTATCCCCCAATTGGGGTTGATGTAACACATTTTAACCAACTGGTAGTAATTTCTGTATATAAGACCCTTCTACCTCTGGCAACCAAGTTTCAGTAATTTGTAAAACATCTGATTGATTATCTACTATTATCTCATGTATCAAAGGAATTTAGATAATTATTGAGCAAGCATTTACAAATCAACAATTCAATTTAACCTCAGCATTATGCAACCTCTCTTTTCATCTCCCCTATATCTAATCTCACAGGCTCAAATCCTTCACGAAGCTCTCTACATCAAGACTCACTCTTTAGGCTTCAACCCATAGCTTCCCCTCACCCCAATCATGAAAATAACAGATCCCATAAATATCAAAAACACAAAGCAACTCTCCTAATACCCCCTTCTTATTGTTTTTTGACACTGTTAAAACGTGAGCAGAATTGGCCCTGTACATCCTAGTGCCAGTCCCGCCCACGCTCCTCCCACTTTCCGCCCCATGCCGCCCTCATCCCTCACAGCATGCACAGCGGCTCTGTACCTGCAGGGGTGATGGGAGGCAGCATACGGCAAAGGTGGATGGCGGGGCTGAACGTCCCTTATTGAATTGGGGCCATAGTATTATACTATTTTTCTTGTAACTATTTTAAAATAATTTTAAAAAAAAGAACTGCTCAATATTCATGAATTTTGATCCAAAACATTCTGATCTTCTTCTCGCTGCACTGGACAGGGGCAAAAAGATCTCATGTCATCCATGAATACCTCCTTAAGTCCCTACTTAGGCATCGTTTTTCAGTAGCCTTTCCCCATATGGACTGTGTATTGCAGCACCAGGGACCTAATGGTTGTGTGTGTATGCGTGTAGAAGTGAAAACTTCTCCTTACCTCATTTTTTGGACTCTAAGGGGCAGGGGAAGATTTCTCTTCAATCCCCTAGTTCATCGAACATACAGCCACTGTCTTTTACCATTTCTTTCAGGGTATACAGCAACCTGAATGAATCCACTGTGCATTCCAGAAGGCAGTATATAATAAAAATATATATTTTACTGTGCCAATAAAAATGATGAACAAAGCATATCTTTTACTTTCACAGACATTAGCCAGAAAAAAAGCATTAAAAAAATACAAAAAATGATTATTCCATCCTCTTATTTCTCTTCTCCTCTTGCCTCTTTGTATCCTCCTTCAGGACTCCTCCTGTGGCTTCCTTTGACAAGATTCCTTTTCTTATATACACTGACTCTTGGGGTAGCTAATGGGTCATCTTTTGAAGTGGTACAGTATGTTGCATCATTTGAGGAAACAATACAATTTTGAGTAGTTTAAAGGGAGGCTACTAATTCTAGACAGGGGACTTCATCCTGCCTTGCAAGAAGCAGCAACAGGAAAGCTAAGGAAAAGAGGGAATCTATTTCCCAAGCTGAGTCCCCATCCTCTTAACCCAGTGAGGTGTCAGACAAGCAGCCCTGATACCTGTATAAGCAAGGCATTATAGAGTAGTTGCTGTGATGGTCGGCATCACAATCCTAGGGCAAGAGGCAGGCAGCATCAAGAAGATAACTGCCCTGGGATGACCAGTGCCTCCAGGCCCCAAGTACAAGTGCACTCTTAGTAGACAGGTGATCCCCAGCCTGAATCATTAGTGCCATTTCCAGCTGCAGTTATAACTGGCTAAGTAAAAGGATAGCAGCCATACAAATCCGTATGTTTTGGAAATGTGTGTTATCTTAACACATGCAACCAAATCTAAAAAACACGCAACATGGCACAAAACTTAATCATACAATATACTTGCTTACATTATCTCAGTAAATATGATACAAATTTGCCATTTTGAAAAACAATTCTGATTAACCAAATCTAGATGACCAAAATTAGTTTGAGTTCCTACACAGTATATACCCTTTGTTTTGGGGGCAATTGATTGCTTATTGAGTAAGTCAGCCCATTCACATTTGTGATTCTCAGAATTACTAGAAACAGCGGGTCAACATTCAAAATCTTTGTCAAGGTAACTTTGCAGGCCAATGGACAAGCCTTTATGTTTTAAATTCTGCTCCCTTCACAATAAATTTACTGCACAAAATATTATCACAGCCAAAGAAGCAGCACTGAAGGCATTCTGGGGCACAGTTAGAGTTTAGCTAGACATTGCTGATTATAATCAGCACTGGCTGGCTAAACTAAGATACCTCTGGCCATGTACAACACCTGTCCTAAACGTAACCTGTTATCTTTGTCAGTGGACTTTATCTGGCATTATTATTCATGGCTGGGAACATCGGGTTGCTAACACTCTGCTCAATGCTTCCACTCACGATCTTAAAGGGGGCTACTCCCTTTCAAAACAGCTCTGACCCCCCTCCACCATGACCATTCGAGACTCTCCAGACTGCCATCCAAGCTCTCCTCCCTGACAAAGTCCACCCATCTGAAGCCCCCCTCATAGAAACCCCCCAGGCTTACCTCAAGCCATCATTGATGGTCCAGAATAAGGGGACAGGAGCTATTGCCAATCATACCCGCCCTTCCCGACCCTGTTCCAATAGGTACCACCACTAGCGTTAAAGCTATCATATAAATGCAGCATCAGCCCCTATGAGCATAAAGCCAAAAGCACGAAGGAGACTCAACGCCCCATGGTACTCACATGATATAAGAGAGGCAAAGCGCACTCTCCGAAGACTGGAGAGAAAATGGAGGCGGAACAAATCACATCACTCCTTGACTCTATATAGAGCTAAACTACTGGAATATAACAATCTGATAAATGAGCGCAAACTACATCATCACACCAGTCTAATCATGAAATCTGTAAACAAACCACAAGAGCTATTCAACATTGTCCAGAAGCTCACTAGGGATACCTCACAGCATTGTACCAATCAACTAGACCCACAGGAATTTGCTGACTATATGAGAGCGAAAAACCCAACCCAGACAGGCTCCATCACACTACAAATTGATGACCATGAAATGAAAGAGCAACAGAAGACATGGGAGGATTTCAGCATAACCGTCAGAATATAAAGTAGAGGACATAATACACGGGCTCAACACAACCTCACCATCAGACCCTTGCCCAGTGGTTTGGATAAAAGTCACAAGAAGCCAGCTATCCCAGCACATTCATAAAATTGTTAAAGATTCACTCCAACAAGGACACATGCCATAGTCCCTCAAGCATGCCATGATACAACCAATATTTAAAAGCAATAACCTAAATCCATCTGAACCAAAATCATACCGTCCCATCTCCAGTTTACCGTTCCTAGCAAAAATAGTGGAAAAGGCAGTGCAAAATCAACTGCAGGATCACATTGACATGAATGCCCCACTGGACATTCATCAGTATGGATTTAAACCCCGGCATGGTGTAGAAACGCTACTCACATCTCTCTTTGACAACCTCATAAGAGGTATAGATAATATAGAGAATGAATTCCTGCTGGTATTTATAGATATATCGGCAGCCTTTGACACAGTGTCCCATGCTAGACTGCTACAGTGCCTACAACAGATAGGATTGCGCAAGAACACTCTGAAATGGTTCACATTGTACCTCGAAGCTCGAACACAGCAAGTCAAATGCACACAAAATAAGCCATTGCGGTTCCCCGCAACACAAGGAATACCTCAGGGATCTGCCCTGTCATCTATGCTCTTTAATATTTACATCCAACCCATATGCAACATCATCAGATAACACAAACTTCACTATCACATATATGCCGATGACATCATGGTGTATGCTCCAATCAACCTACTAGCACTTAACACTACAACAATAACTAAATGCCTTGAGGACATGAATGTCTGGCTCACAGACAATAACCTGACAGTCAACTATGATAAGACTGAGGCAATGTTCGTCACCAGGAACCTTACTTTCATTCCGCCACGGAATATCAGCATTCTAAACAAACTCATAATAGTCAAAGATGAAGTTAGGTACTTGAGCATCACATTGGACAGAACTCTGAACCTGAAATCTCTTATAGCCAAAACCGCAAACAAGGCCTATCAACGTTTGAGGACCATATGCAAGATCAAGCCACTACTCCACCAGGACCACTTCTGCACAGTGTGCCAAGCACTCATTACACCCCTGCTTGATTACGGTAATTCTTTATATCAAAGCCTCCCCCAGCAAACCTTACAACCACTCCAAATGGTGCAAAACACCACAGCACACATCATCACTGACACACCGAGATCAGAACACATCACCCCTATCTTACAGCAACTACACTGGCTCCCAATGGTAGCCAGAGCAAAATTTAAAATAACCATGATCATTTTCAAGATCATCCACCATCTGTCAGCAGATGCTCTGCACGAAATCGTAACAAGAAACATCAGTGATAGACCAAGAAGGAATAACTATGACAACATGATCAGCACACCTTCAGGATATCACAAGATTAAGCAAAATACGTCAAGAAGAGCTCCATCATTAATGGCTTCTACACTATGGAACTCCCTCCCAACGTGCCTAAGGGAATTAGAGGACATCACAGACTTCCACAAGGCTCTTAAAACCCTGCTATTCACAGAAACCTACAAGCAGATAGACAACAGTCCCCACCAGATACACAACAGCCCATGCCCAAGCGGGACTGCAACGTAAACTCCCCTGCAAAATCAATACCTAATCAACCTAACTAAACTCACGACACCATTATGATAAACGTAACCCTCAAATTGTGTTGTATTAATGTTGTTAAATACCCTCATGTTAAATGTTGTAAAGTACCCAAATGTTAAATGTAACCCAATTGTGATGTTATGTAACCACTTTGGTTATAGGATAAGGTGATATACAAGTCTGTCTAAATAAATAAATAAGTGGTGGGATTGGTAATGTTTGTATTGTAACATGACAAAAGTACTGGGGAGCTGGATTCTCTGTGGAGTGTTAGTCTGTGTACATAAGATATGCCATACTGGGTCAGACCAAGGTCCATCAAGCCCAGTATCCTGTTTCCAACAGTGGCTAATCTAGGTCACAAGTACCTAGAAGTCTCCCCAAAAGACATAGGTTCCTTAATGCTTATATTGGATCAAGCAGTGATATCCTGGGTCCCTTTTAATAATGGTTTATGGATCTTTCCTCCAGGAACTTGTCCAAACCTTTTTTAAACCCAGCTACACTAACAGCTTTTACTATATCCTCCGGTAACAAATTCCAGAGTTTGATTACACGATGAGTGAAAAAATATTTTCTCTCATTAGTCTTAAATAATTTACCCTGTATCTTCATTGCATGTACCCTAGTCTTTTTATATTCTGATGACGTAAACAATTGATCTACGTTTACCCGTTTCACTCCATTCATTAATTTATAGACCTTTATCATATCTCCCCTCAGCCGTCTCTTTTCCAGGTTAAAGAGCCCTAACCTTTTTAGCCTCTCTTCATAGGAGTATCCTTTACCATTTTGGTGGCTCTTCTTTGTACCTTTTCTAATAACGCTATACCCTTTTTAAGATACAGCGACCAGAATTGCACACAATATTCAAGGTGTGGTCGCACCATGGAACGATACAGAGGCATTATAATATCCTTTGTTTTATTCTCCATTCCTTTCCTTATGATACCTAGCATTCTATTTGCTCTCTTGGCCGCTGCTGCACACTGGTTTTATTTTGTTTTTATTTCATATTGTAAATTGTTCTGATGTGTATTCATTTTATAATGTATCTTATGATGTGTTTTAAATATCACAAATTGCATTGAACAGTAATTTTACTGAGCATGCAGTATATAGGTGATACAATGAAATCAAATATCTACAGCTCTGGATACAATGATGTGCTTCAAAGAACTTCAGAGAAACTCAAATGCAGAACACTGCAGCATGCCGTTGCTACACCGGGAATAATTGGAATCTTATCTCCAATATCATCCTGTCACATATTTTGCTATCAAGGCTACTGAGTGTCCTGTATTCTTTATCAGAAGAACCACCCTGTGTACCGTGAAAGCCCGGTTACAGTACGTTGACAAGTGTGACAGCACCAGCACTCTGAGGCTTATATCTTTCATCACCTTTTATCTCCAGAGACCTCTTTTTTGTCTGCCATCCTCCAGGTGTTTGCAGAATACTGCACTCTAGGTGAACTAATCTGCTTTCTGAGCCTGCTCTTCATGAGGACTTAGGCTGATCAACATCTTCATGTTCTCTTTGGTATACATGGTGTGCGATTGTGCTTCTAGGGCCAATCAACCACAGCAATAACACAGTCCTAGACAGCAAAAACAGATACCCAGCTTTTACCTCCCACATTCCAATACTTCAACAGAGAATGTAATATGTGTACATACACATCTGGCTACACCCACTCACGAAATAATATTCAATATGCTACTGCACACAAACTTTCAAAAGCACAATCTAATTTGGGGGGGGGATGGGAAAAGAGTCTTGTGTCGTTTGTGAGCCTTCTTAGAGGTCTTAATACTTTCAAAAATCATGTTAATGACAGCCTAAACCACTGTGTAATCAAAACAGCAGCTACCGAATGGGAGTGAATCAAAAACGAACGCTGCAGTACCTCTGAATTCTTTCTTCGTTTCATGATATTATTATATACTGTCATGGTCTCTTCTCCATTTGCCACTAGTTTCTTCCCTCTCACCCGCTTCAGTGTGGCAGTGACTGCCGGGAGTTTTATTCCAGCTGGCTTAACACCTACTGAATGTCAAATCACAGCTTCTTTTCAAGTCTGTGTGATGTGTGATCGTTGGTTCTGAAATAAAAAAGCTCTTTCTAGTCTTACTCCTCACTAAATAACACAGTAGTATCGTGTGGTACTGGGTTTTCCGTCGCAGAAAAACTGCTCCACGGTGATGCTTTGCTACAGAAAATGCTGCAGTGGTACAAAACGAATATTACTAACAATATTTTGTCTATATTTCTTGACACTTTTATGCATGCGGTTTGTGTTACTAACATTAAATTGGATATTGTAACAACAAATCCATTTGCAGCAAAAGGGGTATATTACCTAGCATGCCAATATTTGTCACACCATCATTTTGGGACTTATGCACTAAAGCTTTGTGTTCACACTGAGGACATTTATCCTGCATCTGGATTAGCAGGCTGTGAACTAAGACCCTAGCATGCACACTAAATCAGAGTGAGAGAATGCATGTAAATGAGAGAGCATTGTATGCAAGTGGGGCTACAGTGAGAACATGGTAAATTTTACGATACGCACTCCTGTATGCATTAACCCATGCATTCCAAACAGGCTAAAATTTGACACCTGGCCTGCGCTCAGTATTCATTTTTCAGCATGCACATTATGTAAGTGTCTGCTTTAGCTGTGAGCCCTTGTCTTAGAGAAGACATTGCAAAGGTTTACTCAAAGACCTTTAAGCTATAAGGCATCTTCCTCCACTTTCTTCGGGAAATAAAAAGATACCAGTAGCTATTGTTTCTGAAATCTTGCAACATACATCCATATTTAATTGCACCTTAAAAATTGGCTTTTGGACAAAAGGGTGATGCATGATAACTGGTATTCTGTGTAGAAGGCACAATGGTTTTACTTTGTGAAATGTTTCTAGATGGCTTAGTTTTGCATATACCACTTAACAAATGGGCATACATTGAAGATACATTAACGCATTTCGAAAATCCCCAAAATCATCATTTTGCAATGAACTGTAAAACTAGAGGGCATAACATGAAGCTGCAAGAGGGTAATTGAAAGGCAATGTCAGGGAATACTTTTTCACTGAAAGGATGGTGGATGCTTGGGATGCCCTCCTGATGGAAGTGTTGGGGGCAAATACAGTGACAGAATTCAAAATGGCATGTGACAGACACAGTGGATCCCTTTACAGCAACAGGATAAAATCAGAATAAACTTAACTAATTTCTCAACATACAGGGGTGTCCTACACGGAACGGTAGGTTCACCCCTAAAACAAAGACATGGGGAGGGGTGGCCTGCATGGAGCGGCAGGTACACCTACTCTTGCCATCTTACTGGGCAGACTAGATGGACCATACTGGTCTTTATCTGGTGTAATTTACTATGTTACTATGAACCACCTCTATACACCAAGGTATCTTTATCTTTATTATAAAACTTTTTATACCGCCTAAACCAAAAAGGCATACAGCGGTGTACAATAAAACAAAGGCTACTGAAGAAACAGAAAGGAACGCCAGTTATTCACAAAAGAGACAGCAAAGGATAGAATAAGGAAATCAGAGAAACAGACCAATCAACTGTGGGCAGGGAGGGAAGGGATATCAAAGGCGGTACAGAAGAGGTGAGTCTTGAGAGAAGCCTTGAAAGTGCTAAAGGATGATTCCAGACGTAAAGCTAAGGGGAGAGAATTCCAAAGGCGGGGGCCGAGAAAGAAAAAAGCAGAAGAACGCGTTGATTCAAGACGAGCCCTGGAAGGAGGTGGAAGAAAAAGACGGTTAGCGTGAATCGACCGAAGTGTTCTAGAGGGACAGTGAAAGTGAACCAAGTCAGAGAGATAAAGAGGAACGCCAGTGTGCAAAGCCCTGTGAACAAAAATCAGAACTTTATATTGAATACGGAAAGGGATAGGCAGCCAGTGTAAGCGAATAAGAAGAGGAGTGATATGAGATGAACGAGAGGAGTTGGTCAGAAGACGAGCAGCGGTATGGTGGACCAGTTGAAGATGACGAAGCTGAGAAAGGTATGTTAGGCATGATGTCAGCTCTCAAATTTACAGCTAGTACTAATTTTAATACTTGCATTATGCCAAAGAGACCCTTCTTCTGGAGTCCTTAAAGTGTAATTTGCACAGGCAACATACACTTGGAAGTTTTATTTAATCAAATCAGTTCTGCTCAATACGATTGAGACAATTTCTGTATATTTCTGCAGTATGTTTTTGGTCTCTGCATATTCTTTTCTTTCTTCATATTCTTTTTAGTTTTATATTCCACCTTTTCTAAACATTACTAATGGAAAGCACATAACAAAAAGTCAAGACAATACAAACAAACATGGAAACCCATTTACAACAAGACTTCTACCCAATTAATGCCTAAATAGCAAACTTAAAATGCCTATGCACAAATAGCTCTAATTCTCCCCTCCAGCAAGAGCCCATCCCACCTCATAATATCCACATCCCCCCATAAAACATTTTATAATTCAAAACTGACAAATAGCAGATCATAATATTGATTCAAAATGGCATGGGACAGACACAGTGGATCCCTTTACAACAACAGGATAAAATCAAAATAAACGGAACCATCTAATTTCTCAACAAATAGGGGTGTTCCACATGGAGTGGTGGGTTCACCCCTAAACAAAGACATGGGGAGGGGTGGCCTGCACAGAGTGGCAGGTGCATCTATTCCTGCCATCTTACTGGGCAGACTAGATGGACCATGCTGGTCTTTATCTGCCATCATTTATTATGTTGCTATGATCCCCATATGATCAGTGATGCTCAGATTACATATTACATCATGCATCTTCTAATGCGCCAAAGAACAAAGGCTTCAAGGCATGATGAAATAATTGCTAATCTAATAGATTTGCCACAATTCATCAATACCAGACATCATTCCAGCAATGAGGGGGAGGCTATGCAGTCTTTTGCAGTGAGTGCCACATGTATGATTATATCCCAGCTGGTGAATTCAGTGCAAAGAGCTCTTAGCACACAAGGAAAGAGCCCAATCTCTAGAGGCTGGGGTAGTAGACTTGGAGAAACTGAGGCCAGCAAAGAGAAGATTTTCAGGGACATAGTAGAGAAGTTCCACTTCCAGTCTGATAGCCTTGGTGTGGCAGGAAGTGATACTATAGTCAGGGCCTGCCCTCTCACACCGTAGATGTGTCTCCAGTGGCATATGCACAGGAGCGGAAAGATAGGACAGCCATTATAATTGGCAGTTAAATCATTAGACATTCAGCTTGCTGAGTGGCTGGTGAATGTGAGGATCGCTTGGCAATGTGCTTGCGAAGGTGGCAGGCCTCATGTGTCACCCAAATAACATCTCAGACAGTGCTGGTGAGGAGCTGTCTCTATTGGTGCATGTGGGAACCAATGACATAAGAAAATGTGGGAGGAAGGTTCTAGATGCCAAATTTTGGCTTTTAGATAGAAAGTTTAAATTCAGAACTTCCGGGGTAGCAATCTCAGAAATGCTCCCTGTTCCATGTGCAGGACCCAAGAGGCAGGCAGAGCTCTGAAGTCTCAATGTATGGATGAGATGATGGTGCAGGGATGAGGGATTTAGATTTGTTAGGAACTGGACAACATACTGAAGAAGAGGAAACATTTTCTGAAAAGATGGGTTTCAAAATAGCCAGGGTGGAACCAGGCTGCTGGTGCTAACATTGAAAAAGCAGATAGAGCAGCTTTTAAACTAGAATCTGCCGGAAAGTCATTGCATGGTTCAGAGTAAGGTATCTACCGTATTAAGGATACTAATAAAACAGGGAAGTTAGGAATCTGCAAGAAAGGCAAAAGTAGCCCAGGTGCCTTGGTACAGAGCAGACAGAGCTCTAGGGCTACTAGATTATCCCTAATCAGGTTATATAGCTAAACATAATTTGAAATGTCTGTTTACAAATGCTAGAAGTCTAAGAAAATAAGATGGGAGAGTTAGAATACACAGCACCACATGAAGAGGAAGAAGTAGATATAATTAGCATCCCTGAGATCCGGTGGAAGGAGGATAAATAACAGTGTGATGCAAAATGCAATGTATGTCTTTGAGTCAATGCTGACTCCTTGCAGCCCGGCAGGTCTTGGGTTTTCTTTGCAGCGTGACTGGAAGTAGATTAGCAGGCCTTTCCTCTAATGCAATGGAGGGTTACGTGATTTGCCCAAGATCACAAGGAGCACCATTTGGAACTGAATCCTGGTCTTTTGGTTACCAAACCACTAGGCTAATCCTCCACTCTAACAGTATGATACCAGGGTATAAATTATATCACAAAGACAGGGTAGATCAAATTGGTGGGGGGGGGGGGGGATGGCACTATATGTTAAAGAGAGCATTGAGTCCAACAGAATAAAAGTTCCTCAGAAAACAGAATGCACCATGGAATTATAAACAGAAATTCTGTGTGCAAAGGAAAAGAAGAGTGGTGGGGTTATATTGCATCCACTTGGCCAGAAAGGACCGATGATGAAATGTTAACAGAAATTAGGGAAGCTAACACAGTTGGCAACACAATAAAAATGGGTGATTTCAGTTAACTGGATAAATGTCACATCAGGTACATGATAGAGAGGTAAAGTTCCTAGATGAAATAAATGATTGCTTGATGGAGCAACTGGTTCTGGAACTGACAGGAGGGGGAGCTATTTTAGGTCTAGCCGTTAGTGGAATCACTTCACAATAGTGATCATAATATGATCATATTTGCCTAAATAAGTGGAGTGAGGACATTAAGGAAGTTTACTGTGCTAGCATTTAACTTTCAAAAGGGAGAAAAATAGTTCAAAAAAAGGCTAAAAAGATCAGCTGCAAAGTTTTAAAGAAGGTATGAACGATGTTCAAAATTACCATCTTGGTAGGCCTGATGTATTCCAGCTATTAAGAAAGGCAGAAGAAAGGCCAAAGGACAGGTATCGTGGATAGAAGGTGAGGTGAAAGAGACTATCATAGCCAGAAGAAAATCTTTCAAAAATAGAAAAAAGGATACAAATGAAGAAAACAGCATGAGTATTGACAAGCATTTTATTTATTTACATTTTCTTATATACCATGCTATTCTGCATCAGTGTGGTTTACATTAAACAAACTGAAATTACATTGAACAGGGTATTATAACTTGGAGATAACTATTTAACAGGGAACATGGGCTATGGAGGGTTAAGTGGCTTGTCCAAGACCACAAGGAGCACCTGTGGGACTAGAAACCCCAGTCCTTCCAGCTCAAGGTTGCTGTCCTCTAGTGGGATTTGAACTCCTGACCTTCTGGCCTGATGTACCTTGCCCCAACCACTAGGCTACTCCTCCACTCCAAGTAAGATGTAAAGCATTGATTGAGAAGGCAGAAAGAAGTTTGTCATAGATGCTGAAACTTTTTTTTATACCACTTTATCATGGTTTATATTGTAACTTAAACTTGACAATGTATATTAAACAGGGACATTGATAACTTGGATTCTTCTGAGACAATAGAGGTTAAGTGACTTGCCCAAGGCGTGCTACTGACAATTGAACCCTGGTCTACTTGGATCCCAAAGCTAGTGCTCTAACCATTAGACTACTCCTCCAAGTTGTAAACTTTTTCAGGTACAGCAAGAAGCCTGTCAGCTTCTTGCTGTATGAGAGAGATTTGCATACACTGCTGTATGAGAGAGCTTTGCATACACTGCCTCCATTATATGCAAATGTCTCCCATGCATATTCATTGTGGTTATCCTGAAAACCCGACTAGCTAGGTGGTTCCCGAGGACAGGGTTGAGAACCCATGATCTATGGCATCTGAAAATTGGTGGTTGGACAATGTTTTAAGAAGGGTTCCAGGGGTGATCCTGGAAACTACAGACCAATGAGCCTGATGTGAGTGCTGGGTAAAATGGAAGAAACCAATATAAAGAACACAGTTACTGAACATATACATCAACATAGTTTAATGGGACAAACTCGAAATGGATTTAGCCAAGAGAAGTCTTGCCTCACCAATCTGCCACATTCTATTTAGGCATGAATAAGCATGTCAATAACATTGAACTGGCCGACATAGTACTGTATATATGGATTTTCAGAATGCAATTGACAAAGTACCTTATGAAAGACTCTTGAAGAAATTAAAAAGCCATGGAATAGGAGCCAATGTCCTATTGTGGATTGGGAACTAGTTAAAAGATAGAAAACGCAAACTAGTGCTAAATGGTGAATTTTCTCAATTAGGAAGGTGAATAGTGGAGTACTCCAGAGATCTGTACTGGATTTCATGATTTTTAACAGTTTTCAGTCAGGCAGATAATTTTTGATAGAAAGATACCCATAGCTGTTTTTATTGTACCGATCCATTGTATTAATGGTTTTCCTCTTTTGTTTTGACCTTCAATCTTGCCAAACATGATGTTTTTTTCTAATGATCTTTCTTTTTGCATGATGTTTCCAAAGTATGAAAGTTGAAGTCTTGTCATTTGAGCTTCTAAGGAAAGCTTAAATTTGATCTCCTCTGCTCGTAGTACCTGTCTTTATTCTTCACTGTACAGCTTTTGCATCCATATGACTTTATGGAAAATAGCATGTCTTGGACAAGTCAAATCCTTGTATGCAGAGATATATCTCTGCTCTTGAAAATCTTGTCTAGATCCTTCATAACTGTTCTACAAAGAGCAATGCATCATTAAATTTATTGTCTGCTTTTCATTTGATTATTGACCCAAGCAGTTTAAAGTTGTCTAATATTTATATTTCTTCTCCATCAAGAAAGAAAGCATTGGTTTTGCCAATTGTCAGGATCTTTGCCTTCTTCCCAATAAAGTGCAGTGAAATATGAACATAAGATATGCCATACTGGGTCAGACCAAGGTCCATCAAGCCCAGTATTCTGTTTCCAACAGTGGCCAATCTAGGTCATATGTACCTAGCAGTTTCCCCAAGGGACACAGGTTCCACAATGCTTGTATTGGTTCAAGCATTGATATCCTGGGTCCCTTCTTAATAATGGTTTATGGACCTTTCCTCCAGGAACTTGTCCAAACCTTTTTTAAACCCAGCTACACTAACAGCCTTTACTACATCCTCTGGTAACAAATTCCAGAGCTTGATTACACGTTGAGTGAAAAAATATTTTCTTTTATTAGTCTTAAATAGTTTACCCTGTAGCTTCATTGCATGTCCCCTAGTCTTTCTATATTCTGATAAGGTAAACAATCGATCTACGCTTACCCGTTCCACTCCGTTCATTAATTTATAGACTTCTATCATATCTCCCCTCAGCCATCTCTTTTCCAGGTTAAAGAGCCCTAACCTTTTTAGCCTTTCTTCATAGGAGTATCCTTCCATCCCTTTAACCATTTTGGTGGCTCTTCTCTGAACCTTTTCTAAAATCGCTATATCCTTTTTAAGATACGGCGACCAGAATTGCACACAATATTCAAGGTGCGGTCTCACCATGGAACGATATAGAGGCATTATAATATCTTTTGTTTTATTTTCCATTCCTTTTCTTATCATACCTAGCATTCTATTTGCTCTCTTGGCCGCCGCTGCACACTGGGCCGAGGGATTTAACATGGTATCCACAATGACGCCTAAATCTTTTTCCTGGGTGGTGGTTCCTAATGTGGAACCTTGCATCGTGTAACCATAGTTTGGGTTGTTCTTCCCTAGGTGCATAACCTTGCACTTGTCCACATTAAATTTCATCTGCCATTTTGATGCCCCGTCTTCCAATTTATCAAGATCCTCTTGCAATTTTCCACAATCCTCTTGGGTTTTAACAACTTTAAATAGCTTTGTGTCATCTGCAAATTTGATAACCTCACTCGTTATTCCACTTTCCAGGTCATTTATGAATATGTCAAAAAGCAGCGGACCCAGCACAGATCCCTGGGGTACACCACTATTCACCTTTCTCCATTGGGAAAATTGGCCATTTAGCCCTACCCTCTGCTTTCTATCTTTTAACCAGTTCCTGATCCACAATAGTACACTGCCTCCTATCCCATGACTCTTTAGTTTTGCCAAAAGTCTCTCATGAGAGACTTTGTCAAAGGCTTTCTGAAAGTCCAGATACACTATATCAACCGACTCACCTTTGTCCACCTGTTTATTCACACCTTCAAAAAAACATAACAGATTAGTAAGACAAGATCTTCCTTGTCTAAAGCCATGTTGGCTGTCTCCCATTAGGTCATGACTATCTACATGCTGAGTAATTTTGTTCTTTATGATGGTTTCTACCATTTTTCTCGGTACTGATGTCAGGCTCACCAGTCTGTAGTTTCCCGGATCACCCCTGGAAGCCTTTTTAAAAATTGGTGTTACATTGGCGATCCTCCAATCTTCAGGTATTAGAGATGATTTTAATGATAGTTCACAGATTACTAATAGCAGGTCTGCTATCTCATATTTCAGTTCTTTCAACACCCTTGGATGTATACCATCCAGCCCAGGTGATTTGCTACTCTTCAGTTTATCTAATAGTTGTAATACATCTTCCCGATTATCGATATTTCTTTCAATTCTTCCGCACCTTTAAATACCACTTCAGTCATGGGTAACATCCCTACATCTTCCTCAGTAAAGACTGAAGCAAAGAATTCATTCAATCTCTCCGCTTTCGCCTTGTTGCCTCTTAGCGCTCCTTTAACCTCTTTATCATCTAATGGACCAACTGACTCTCTCACAGGTTTTTTGCTATGAATGTACTTGAAAAGGTCTTTACTTCGCGTTTTTGCTTCCGCAGCAAGCTTCTTCTCAAATTCTCCCTTTGCCTGCCTTATTAATGCCTTGCATTTGACTTGCCAGTGCTTGTGCTGTTTCCAGTTTTCGTCGTTTGTCTCTTTTTTCCATTTCTTGAAAGATGCTTTTTTGGCAACAACAGCCTCTCTGACCTCACCTTTAAACCATGCTGGCAGTTTTTTGGACTTCCTTCCACTTTTCTTAAAGCGTGGAATACAGCTGGTCTGGGCTTCCAAGATAGTATTTTTCAACAACGGCCAAGCCTGATGTACGTCTTTAACCTTTGCAACTGCTCCTTTTAGTTTTTTCTTAACTGTTTTCCTCATTTTATCATAGTCTCCCTTTCGAAAGTTAAAAGGTAGTACTGTGGATTTCCTTACCATCCCTCCTCCACTAATTAAATGAAAGGTGATCATGCTATCATCACTATTGCCAAGTGGCCACAACACCCTTATCTCTTGCACTAGATCTGGTGTTCCACTAAGGACTAGGTCTAATATGGCTTCCCCTCTGGTCGGTTCATGAACCAGCTGCTCCAAGAAGCAGTCATTTATTTCATCTAGGAACTTTATCTCCCTAGCATGTCCTGACGTGACACTGACCCAGTCGATACCGGGGTAGTTGAAATCACCCATTATTATTACTGCGCTGTAACTTTTGTTAGCTTCCTTGATTTCTTTGAACATTTCATCATCCATTTGGTCATTCTGGCCAGGCGCTCGGTAGTACACCCCCACTGCCATTGCCTTCCCCCTTTTACATGGACTTTCAATCCATATAGATTCTACAGCAGATTTTGTTTCCTGCAAAACTTTAATCCTTTCTGACTCAATGCCCTCTCTAACATAGAGAGCATCCCCTCCACCAATTTGATCAGCTCTATCATTATGATATAGTTTGTACCCAGGTATCACAGTGTCCCACTGGTTGTCCTCCTTCCACCATGTCTCTGATATTCCAATCATATCTAACCTTTCATTTAGTGCTATATATTCTAACTCTCCCATCTTATTTTTTTAGACTTCTAGCATTTGCATACAAGCATTTTAGAGAATGTATTTTATTTGTATTAATTTGGCTATTGTTAGACATGGGAAATTTGGGATCTTTAAGCTCTGTCTGCTCCATACTTGAGGGCATTTGGGCTACTTTACTCTTTTGTGGAACCTCTCTGCTTTTGGTAGTATCCTTCAAAGATACATTCTTCCGAACCATCTGCTCTTGGGCGACTGTCAGCTTTCCCCTAATATCTAGTTTAAAAGCTGCTCTATCCCCTTTTTAAAGGTTAATGCCAGCAGCCTGGTTCCATCCCGGTTAAGGTGAAGCCCATCCCTTCGGAAGAGCCCCTCCTTTCCCCAGAATGTTCCCCAGTTCCTTGGGGAGCATGATATCATCAGCATAACTAAGGCTGTTGATGAGTCTTCCACCAATCTTCACACATCGGTTGTGCTCATACAATCCTGCTTCTTTGATAATTTGTTCTTCATAAAGTTATGGAGAAACCATTCTGTGTCTCCTTGTTCCCTTCAAATCCTTTGAATTGTAACATTTTGATCAATGTAAGTTGGTGCATAAGAACTATCAGAAGTTCTGTTGCACTTATGCTTCTTAATGTAGCTCAGAGGTTTTCATGATTTACACAAAGTCCTTGCCATAGTCAAAAAAATGCATACAGCTATCCTTTTGGTATTCTTCTCTCGTTTCAAGAATCCATCTCACATCCGTGATGATATCTCTTCTTCCTCACCCTTTCCTGAACCTTGCTTGCATTTCAAGCAATTTTCGTTCCAAGTATGATTCCACTGGATGATCTTGAATAGAATCTTGCTGTTGTGTGGTATAAAACTGATTGTGTGATAATTTCCACAGTCAGCAAGATCACTTTTCTTCAGTATTGATATGAGCACAGATCGTTTCCAGTCAGTCAGCCAGCCATAATGTTGTCTTCCAAATTTCCTTGAAGAGTCATGTAAGTGTTGTAACTGCTGAATCTGATTGCTGTAATACTTCAGTAGGAATACCATCAATGACCAGTGTTTTGTTCTTTGATAATACTGCTTCCACTTCTTCTTTCATCACCAAGAGTTCCTGATCAAAAGGTACAGGTTGAAAAAGCTGTTGATATACTTGATCTTTATGGTATAATGACTCTGTGTATTCTTTCTACCTTATCTTGATCTTCTTAGCATCATTCATCAAGGATCTTTGAGCGTCTTTTAGAATTCCATTTTGTGGCTAGAATTTTCTCTTTAACTCTCAAAGCTTTAGGAAAGTTGATCTGGTTCTTCCTTTAAGAATTTCTGATTATGTTTTCTTATATGAATCATTGAAGTACTTCTCTTTGTCTCATCTTGCAGCACATTGGAAATTTCTGTTAAGTTTTCTGATTACCTTTCTTTCTACCCTGCTTTTAGCTTTTTTATGTTTCTGAGCAGTTTTCAGGGTTTCTTTAGTCATCCATTTTGGCTGTTTTTGCTTTTTCACCTTTGGCAGAGACTTTTCACTTTCTTCGATCACAGCTTTCTTAATGCCATCCCGTAACTCTTTTGGTGCTCTGACATTTGCATCCAAAGCAGCAAATTTAATTTCACAGGCAGTCTTTAAATTCTGGTGGTATATTTTCAAGATCATACTTTGCTAAATTCATTAGTAGCATGTCTTTTTCAGCTTTATCTTAAGTATGCATATTACTAGCTGGCAATCTGCACCACAGTTAGCTTATCCGTCGTTAACTTCCACAGATGTAGTTAATTTAATTTTGTATAATCCACTTGTTGAAGACCATGTGTACAGTCACTACTTGTGTTGCTGGAAGAAGGTGCTTGAGATGAATAGATTGTTGGTCTTGGAGAATTCTATCAGGCTTTTTCCACTTTTGTTTGCTGCCAAACACATTGAAGGCTGACTTGGACATACAAAGGAGATTGCAATTCTGATCCTGTGGGGCATGTCTAACCCCGCAGGATCAGAATCGTGAACAGCACTGTACGTGCAGGCCGGGACTGTGATTCAGTCCCGGCCTGCACATACAAATCTAGCCCAGCTAACTCAGCCAGGGCTTTTAAATGGAACTGCGGCGCCACATCGTCCCATTGCCATGGCACCGCGGATCCATTTAAAAGCCACAATGTCGGCAACTTTCCACAAAGTTAATTCCCCACAGCCCAGCTCCCGATCCAGCCTCCTAAGGCCAGGGTCGGGCTGCAGGGGATTAACTTTGTCCCCCCCCCAGCCCCTTCCATGCCCTAAATTGGTAGAAAAAAAACATCCAGGGAGGTTATTCCACCCCGGGAGTGGAATAATTTCCCTGGCCAATTCGCCGGCCCTTGACATACAGGGCTGACATTAGAATTGGCCCTGTACATCCAGGGCCAACAACTGCCCACTGCCTGCCCACTCTCTGCCCACGGGCCGCCTCTTCCCTGCCCCCAACTATCTTCCCCGCACAACCAGCGGGGATGTTTTTCAGGGGCTTGCAGCCGCATGAATAGCAGGGATGGACATCCCTTTAGGACATCCATCCCCACTATTCGTGGTTCGGAATAACCCCCATATTTTACAATTACTTTGTCATCTTCTTTGTTCCCAGTCTTTGCATTCCAGTCACCCAGAGCTGTTAGGAATTAAAGAATAGCCTAGTGGTTTGAGCACTAACTTGAAAACCAAACAAGCAGGGTTCAATTCCTACTAGAGCTTCTTGAGGTCTTGTCCAGGCCACTTAACTCTCCATTGCCTCAAAAATCCAAGTTATCAACATCCCTGTTTAATGAATGTCACCAATTTTAAGTTACAATGTAAACCGCTTTGATTAAAAAATTATAAAGTGGTATAAAACACCTACTAAATAAATCAGTATATTATATTCACATGTTTTGTCAATTTCAGCTTATCCTTGTTAATAGAAATGATCCACTTCATCTTCTGCTGCACCTGTTGTTGGTGCATATACCTGAATAATAGTTATGTTGATGGACATTTCTTGAAGATATCTATAAATTAAGCATTCATTGATTGCACTTTATTTCATTACAGTTCTTTCAATTTTTTTCTTATAAATTCAACACCACTCCTTTGGTTTTCATTTCCTACATAGTATAACATTTGATCATCAGATTTAAAGTACCTGATGCCAGTCCATCTGAGTTTGCCGGTATCCAAAAGATCGAGTTGTATATGTTCCATTTTGTTCATGACCACCTCCAACTTCCCTTAGTTCATGCTTCATATATTCCATATCCCAACATGTAAGACATTTTTGCAGCTTCTGACTCTCATTTCATGCACTGCTACATCGGCAGTCAGATATCCTGAAGGCTTTGTTCCAACTGCATCATAAATGCTTGCTTTACTCTGAAGAGTTTTGAGCACCTCCTGAATAGTCCATTGAGTGCTTTATGACCTTCCGGCACTATATCACAATTTGTTTTGTTGAGACTATCCACTGGATTTTCATGACAAGATATAGAAGTAGATTGCCAGGCCTTTTTTCCACACAGGTTATGCCAGTGTTGTTACTATTGTCACAGAAATGTGATCCTCCGCCACCACTAGAAAAGAAAGCATCAAGATTCCACCCAATTCGGTATTCAATCCAGACATCTCTTTTTATCTGCCACATGGTTACAAGGCGGGGTCTGATAAGTCTCTGGCCTTGTAACAAAACAGAAAGCTACAGACACACTTCTGTTCCGGTGGTTCGAAACTGCAGAGAAATCATTCAAACCACCGGAACTGAAGTGTGTCCGTAGCTTTCTGTTTCGTTACAAGGCCAGAGACTTATCAGCCCCCCTCGTAAATTCCATGAAAAGAGCATTGATTTTACTAGAACCAAGAGAATCTATCTAATCCAAAACTAATCAATAGTTTTAAAATTCAAAATTTCTCCTAATAGAGGAGAGATTTTTTGATCTGGAGGTTCATCATAGTTTTCTTCAATTTTCAGTGGTACATCCACATGTGAACCCATAATTAACTTATGCTCAGAATTTTAAAATTATTTGGACAGTATCCAGCAATTGAAATTGCTGAATGACCTGATACTATCTATAAATTAGAAGCCAGGTGAGGGACAGGATGAGAGCACCCCTAAAAATTATGCAGCTAACAATGATATTCACCTACTAAACAAATAATTTATCCATTTACTTTAGGCCTGCTGAATGTGAGCCCAGTTGGACTCCAACTAGGCAGCAAGTTCAGTTTTAATTGGCGATGATATTTATCTTTCAAGGTGAAGCACTTAGTAATAAACTGCATTGATTATGGGATTGTACTTGTCTTATTTTATGTGTTTATTTCAACTTTTCTTTTTATATTGCTTTTGAATATAAGAACATAAGATATGCCATACTGGGTCAAACCAAGGTCCATCAAGTCCAATATCCTATTTCCAAGAGTGACCAATCTAGGTCACAAGTACCTAGCAGCTTCCCCAAAAGACACAGGTTCCACAATGCTTGTATTGGGGCAAGCAGTGCATTTCCCGGGTCCACTTTAATAATGGTTTGTGGACCTATCCTCCAGGAACTTATCCAAACCTTTTTTAAACCCAACTACACTAACAGCTTTTACTATATCCTCTAGGAATGAATTCCAGAGTTTGATTACGCTTTGAGTGAAAAAAATATTTTCTCTTATTAGTTTTAAATAGGTTACACTTTAGCTTCATTGCATGTCCCCTAGTCTTTCTACATTTTGATGTCGTAAACAATCTATGTTTCCCCGTTCCACTCCATTCATTAATTTATAGACCTCTATCATATCTCCCCTCAGCCATCTCTTTTCCAGATTGATGAGCCCTAACCTTTTTAGCCTCTCCTCATAGGGGTATCCTTCCATCCCCTTTACCATTTTTGTGGCTCTTCTCTGTTGTTGCAACATGCTATCCATGATGATTCCTAAATCTTTTTCCTGGTTGGTGGTTCCTAATGTGGAACCTTGCATAGTGTAACAATAGTTTGGGTTGTTCTTTACTAGCTGCATAACTTTGCACTTGTCCACATTAAATTTCATCTGCGATTTGAACAGCCAGTCTTCCAATTTATCAAGATTCTCTTGCCATTTTTCACAATACTCTTGGGTTTGAACAACTTTGAATAATTTTGTGTCATCTGCAAATTTGATTACCTCACTCATTATTCTAATTTCCAGGTCATATATGAATATGTTAAAAAGCAGTGGACCCAGCATAGATCCCTATTCACCTTTCTCCACTAGGAAAATTGACTCTGCTTTCTATCTTTTAACCAGTTCCTGATCCACAATAGTACACTGCCTTTTATCCCATGACTTTTTAATTTCGCCAGAAATCTCTCATGAGGGACCTTGTCAAAGGCTTTCTGAAAATCCAGATACAATATATATCAACCGACTTACTTTTGTCTACCTTTTTATTCACACCTTCAAAAAAACATAACAGATTAGTAAAACAAGATCTTCCTTGGATAAAGCCATGTTGGCTGTCTCCCATTAAGCCATGACTATCTACATGTTCAGTAATTTTGTTCTTTACAATGGTTTCTACCCGGTACTGATGGCAGTTTCACCGGTCTGTAGTTTCCCGGATCGCCCCTGGAACCCTTTTTAAAAATTGCCATTACATTGGCCACCCTCCAATCTTCAAGTATTACAGATGATTTTAATGATAGCTCACAAATTACTAATAGTGGGTCTGCAATCTTATATTTCAGTTCTTTCAACACCTTTGGATGTATACCATCCAGCCCAGGTGATTTGCTGTAATACATCTTCCCGGTGTATCAATATTTCTTTCAATTCTTCTACGGCATCACCTTTAAATCCATTTCAGTCATGGCTAACATCCCTACATCTTCCTCAGTAAAGACTGAAGCAAAGAATTCATTCAGTCTCTCCACTATGGCCTTTCCCCTCTTAGTACCCCTCTACCATCTAATAGTCCAACTGACTCTCTCACATGCATTTTGCTAAGAATGTACTTGAAAAAGTTTTTATTATGCATTTTTGCTTCCACAGCAAGCTTTTTTTCAAATTCTCTCTTTGCCTGCCTTACCAATGCTTGCATCTAACTTGCCAGTGCTTATGTTTTTTCCATTTTTCATCATTTCGCTCCTTTTTGCATTTCCTGAAAGACGCTTTTTTGGCAACAACAGTCTCTCTGACCTCACCTTTAAACCATTGTTAATGGCTATATTGGTGATGTGTGTGTTGGACATTTTGGTGCCAGTTGGAATCGTGACCTGAGCACTCTTTGGGTAGGGCACTCCCTTGAGGAAGCCTTTTCAGCAAAATGCTCTGGCGGCCTGTGTGGCATTGGGTGTGCTTCCTTTTAACTGTGTGTCTGCCAAATGTTATGTTTGGTTAAATAGAGATAGCGATGTCCTCACCATCCAGATAAGTGCCCTCTTGGCTATATGTTATTGTGATGTTTTGAGAGTTCAAGATTTGTATTTTGATAATTTGATTGTGAAAAATAAGAAAAAGATTAAAAAAGAAGGATAATTTTAAGAAAGAAGGGTATTTTAAGGGCTGGAAGGAGTTTTTTAGAGCCTGTGATGTTTTGGGAGGTATGCTTCGTGTGGTTGAAGATTAATTTACATTACCTCATTTGATTCTGAAGGTCTTTTCTCCTTTCCTGCACATACGTTTCATCAGCACCCGATGTGAGTTTTGATATATTGGTGGTCATTGTATACATTTTTTGTTTTGTCATTTTATCATTCACTCTGGAATTGACCAGTTTTTGGTTGTCAGCTGTTTTATGGACAAAGAATTATGATTTTTTCAGATGTCTCTAAAGATAAGCAGAGGCATCAGAAGCAGCTTTTGTTCTTAAGACCGGGTGTTTTGGAATTGGGGGCTACTTTTTACTTAAGGTTCCATGTAAGTGTATAGTAGTGTATAGGTCACAAAGATTTATCTGTTGTTAACCTGCAGATCTCTCTGTGTTTATTAATTCTAGAGTTCCTATCACTTCTTCCCCCTCCATCAGGGACGGTAGGAATATTTGATCACGCGTAGTATTAGTGAGCAGCCTTGGACCTTCCGCAGTTTTCTTGGTTTTCCTAGTTTATTTCCTGATATTACTTAGAGGGACTCCTCCAGCCCCTTTACATATTTTGTATTACTTTATGTATCCCCTCAGTGTGGACTGCAGGTTATAATACCCTTTATTGTATGACATTGTTTTTATTCTGTATATTGTTCTTGGTGTTATATCCTTTTCTGTACAAGCTTGTTCTTGATCTTATATTTCTATATATCAATAAAAAAGAAGCTGCTCTATCTCCTTTTTAAAGGTTAATGCCAGCAGCCTTGTTCCATCTTGGTTAAGGTGGAACCCATCCCTTTGGAAAAGCCCCTCCTTTCCCCAGAATGTTGCCCAGTTCCTAACAAATCCAAAATCCTCTTCCTTGCACCATCGTCTCATCCACACATTGAGACTCCGAAGCTCTGTCTGCCTTTTGGGTCCTGTGCATAGAACAGGAAGCATTTTGAAGAATGCTACCTTGGAAGTTCTGGATTTCAACTTCCTACCTAAAAGCCTAAATTTGGCCTCCAGAACATCCCTACCACACTTTCCTATGTCAATGGTACCAAGATATACAAAAACCGCAGACTCCTCCCCAGGACTATCTAAGACTTTGTCTAGGTGGCACGTGATGTCCACTACCTTCGCACCAGGCAGGTATCTTCCCAAGCGATCCTCACATCCACCAGCCATCCAGCTATCTACATGCCTAATGATTGAATAAGCAACTGTAATGGCTGTACTAACCTTTCCGTCATGGGCGCATGTATATTTTATAAAATTATAAACAGCTTTGTGGTTTTAAGGAAAAGGTAGACAATATAATGCAATGTATTAACTAATTAAGAATCCTGTGTGCTAAAGATTTTTTCTCTTTGTGGGATTGATTTCATAAAGAGCTGAGTAAAGATAGGCGCATGTTCTTTGGGCAGTTGCTATTCTGTAAGTATGTACGGAAGTCGGATCACGTACTTTCGTTGTGGGCATGCACAGGGGTAGAGTTTGGGCAGAGTGTAGAGAGAGTGCAAATTTATGTGTATAAATTATAAAATACTATAACTTAGGTGTGTGTTTCTGAAATCTATGTGAGTGCTCGCACCTAGTTTATGTGTATCTTTACCTTAGTTACATCCTTGTTTTATAAAGTACGTGTGTACTTCACTTTTTTTTAAAAAGGCCCCAGATACACACGTGGTGAGGTGAGTTCACTCCATGGGAGTATATAGTTACCCTCATGGAGGGTAATTTTAGAAACTCCCATGCATTTAATTTGCATGGAAGCCTATTTTATAAAGTGAAGTAGTCATGCACTTTACTTTATAAAATACAGGCATAAAGGTGAATCTCAGTCTAGATGTGGTGGTTACACCTGCTCTAGAGCAGATGCAAATGTCTATGTTTATATTCATGCTTATTAAAATTCTTAATAAACCGCAATTAGAGGAGACATCACAGCGGTTTACAAAGTCAATATGACAAGTTAAAATAATAAAATAAAATGAAGGGACTGTAGAAGTATAGAGCAAGCTTAAAAATTAAACTACAGCTAGATTATTCAGAAACACATGTAAGTACTGTGATAAGGAAGCTTATCATAGCTCAGGAAGGAGCTATAGAAAAGGTGAAGTGACTCTGAACAAGCAATCTGTCAGTTCTGGTAGAAATAAGAAAACAGAATTTTGCCATAAAAGACTACCAGTCCCAGAATGCACCAGGTTTCCAACAGCCATTAGAGGAGCTGAAGTGGGGAAACGTGTGTTCAATCAGGAGGGCTATGAGGTAATCCCCAAGTACTCATCTCAAAGGGCAGGGCTTGATTCAGCACAGCTGCGCTGTGTTAGGGAGGAGCACTCATCTAGGCAGAATAAGAGTAGAGTTTATTCTACAGATGACCATCTTCATGATCACCTTGGATATCCAGAGAATTGTCCTCAGTATCCTGAGAATCAGCTTGAGTTTGATGATCAGTTTCATCTGAAGGATCATCAGAAGCAGAAGCCAAACTGGACGGACAGAGAGGGAAAGAGACCCTCTGGAAGAAAGAGGAGAAAAGCCTTTGAGAGGTCTAGAAGAGTCCAAAGCAGTACGTATACTGGGAGGTATTCCAAGGGCCAGCATACACCATTGGACTGGGGAAAGCCAGAGGAATGGTGCTGCAGAGCTAGGAATCTCCAGATGCTACCTGTGAGGGAGACGGCTGCACGTGAAAGGGACCCTAAGGCCCGTGCCAGAAGGTATGTGAAAAGAGATCCAGTATCCAGGGATAGGGATTGGAAGGCTGGACATAAGAACTGGACTACATACTGGCCAGGCTATATAGAGAGGAACTCTAGCAGCAATGGAAGCTCAGGTATGAACACTGATCTATGCCCTAGCTATAACCTTGAAAGACAGCAGGGAAACAAGTATTCTCCTGAAAATGCTCCATTGAGAGATTCATCTGTGCCAATCCATGATATTGAACCCATGCTTGTTGAACAAGGGGGAATAATAGCAGATGAGGATCCTGTTTATATGGACTGCTCTCTATCTAAACTCCGTTGGTAACTTTCTGTTATAAAGTACAGCAACCATCACAAAGAAATACAAATTTGTTCTTTAATCTACTCAGAAAAGCTCCTGAAGCAGGATTTGACCCACACAGTAGAAAGCAAGCCAGCTAAAGGGGTTTCAGCTGGATAACTGCTAGCAATTAAGCCTTACCTAATTGCTTGTGAGCTAGGAGAGAATCACTTCGGTATCTGTGTGGGAAGTAATCTGAAGTTAATCTGAAAAGAACAGTTTGTTTCTTGCTTTGTGGCTTTTCATTTGTTGTTTTCCTGATCTTGACTTTGTTTTTCCAAGTTAACACTGAAAGCAAGTTACCTAATTTATGTGCTACCAAGCATATCTGTGTTGGGAGAAATAACCCCATAAATAAATATCTTATTGGCTTTACCCAAGAGCACAACTAAATTATTGTCAGCAGCTGTGTCTGGTGTGAATGAACTACATTGCCCACAATACCTTGCAAATCATATAGAAATATGCACTTGCCAAGAGTGTGAAGATTCTCACCCAGGCAGCCGTCTGACAGTACATACAATAGGAATTTTGCATGCACTTACACAATACCAACCACCTAAAGCGCAGTCGTAAGTACCCATTCACATGCGCAGACCCTCTAAAATAGGGACCTATGCATATAGCTAGCATGTATCTTTCCACGTGTCCCTTATAAAATACTGTATGTCTAAGGAAAAATGCTTAGGGGTCATTTTCAGCCAGCACGGTCACCAGCTTAAGTGAAACACCAACACCGAAATTGAATTTGATCTGTATATTCAGTAGCACTATCTGTAAAGGTAGCATTGCTGGATATCTGTACTTGCTGGTACTTTCCTTTTAATTTAGGTCTAAATGAATAGCAGGCTTAAACTAAATGGATAGTGCTGGCACCGGCCAAGTCAACCATTTTTCTCCACTCAGTTTATATGAGTTTTTATAGTGATCGTATGTCTTTAAGAATGAAGAATGAAGGATGCATGATGCTTTCACACTCCGCTCTTCTTTTTCTACAGTTTTAGAGACACTAAAAACACAGTGCTGAAGCCAGCTTCCCGTAAGACTCCATGACAGCTTCAGGTCACTCTCCTTTTGTTCTCGGTGTTCCAAACGCTTGCAGTGGGACTGTCTTCAAAATAGTTTCTCGCTTTCTGTCTCTAGGAATTTTCCCCAAGCTTATAGATGGTTTATTTCTTAATAATGGTAATCACATTTCTCATGAACTCTTATAGCAATGTTTAACATTAGATGGAAAAAAGGACATGGTTTAGAGTTTCAGCATGGCAAGATCATCATATTGTACTTTTCATACCAAAATAAAATATTGGATGGCCTTTTCGGCTTCCAAAAAGTCTGACATCTTTCTAGGATTTGATGAAAAGTGGTTTAGTAAGGTGTCCAATAATCTGAGATAATAAGTAAAGCTTTTCTGGATGGCAATCAACCTATAAAAACAGTATATACAGTTCCTGATGGTTTCAACCAGTCCCTTCCAGAAATATTTTTTGTAAACAGCCATAGGTTTGGAAGCATGCTCTCCCGCAGCTGGCATCATGCAATGATCTCTGTCTAGTCCAACTTTTATACCACAGTTCTTACATCACCATAGAAAGCAAAGTGTGATTTTTCAAGTTTTTAGGTTTGCATTTCAATACTGAAAATTTTAACTGCAAAATTCAAGAATTTAAAGATAACAGATAACAACTATTATTTCTTATGTCCTTTATATTAGATATATGCAGGTACAGCAGCAATACAGCCACTAGGAGGTATCCAAGATGGTGACTATGAGGTAGCAGTAACTAGGACACTTCCTTTTTCCTCTTCAAATTTACTTTTTTGGTAGTTAAGTAGAAGGGTAAGATGAGAGTCTTCCCTTGAAGCCCCATACTGTTCCCATCGCTAAAGCAATAGATTCATTTGGGGAGCATCAGGGGCTCCAGGATGTCAGATCTGATATGCAGATCCTGATTGAATTTCCACCAGAGACAGGAGGACTTGCATTGTCTCCCAGGTTGGAGACTTCTTTAAGCCCAGAGTCGCTGTCCAGTATAACTACAGATATCGCTGCCTCAGCTGAGCAGGTGCATCCTGAAGACATTGCCATCCCACTGGTGCATGAGGGGGAAATCAGAGTAGGAGTCTAGGAAGCATATTTTCCATGCAGGGCCGGCCCGTCCATTGAGCAAGAATGTTTTTTGCACAGGGCCCCGCGTTTCAGGGGGCCCCGGGCAAAAAACATTCTTCATTGCACAAGTAGAAAAAAAAACCAAACCGGCTGCTGCTGCCACTGCCAATGTGGCAGCAGCAGAATCAAATGCCCCGTCGCGGGGCCCCGCCTGCCCGGCAGAGCCTCCCTTCACCATCAGCTCCCGAGTCCCTCCCAATGCGCGGGCTTTCAGAGCCGCGAGAGCTTCTCTGACCTCTCGCGGCTCTGTTAATCCCACCGGGGCTGATGAGAAATCCCATCAGCCCCGGTGAGATTAACAGAGCCGCAAGAAGAAAGGGAAACTCTCGCGGCTCTGAAAGACTGCGCATTGGGAGGGACTCGGGAGCTGATGGTGAAGGGAGGCTCTGCCTGGCAGGCGGGGCCCCGCGATGGGACATTTGATTCTGCCGCTGCCACAGCGGCAGCAGCAGCCGGTTTGGTTTTTTTTAATCTATCAGGGCTGATGGGGGGAGGGGGGTTAGGACTGGTAATGGGCTTTGGGGGAGGTTAGGACTGGTAATGGGCTATGGGGGGGTTAAGACTGGAAGTGGGCTGATGGGGGGGTTAGGACTGGAAAGGGGCTGAGGGGGGGTTCGGATGTAATGTGCAATGGGGGGCTCAGACTGGAAATGGGCTGATGGGGGGGTAGGACTGGTAATGGGCTATAGGGGGGTAAGGACTGGAAATGTGCTGATGGGGGGTTTAGAACTGCTAATGGGCTATGGGGTGCTAAGACTGGAAATGGGCTGATGGGGGGTTAGGACTAGTAATGGGCTATGGGGGGGGTTAGGACTAGTAATGGGCTATGGGGGGGCTAGGACTGGAAATGGGCTAATGGGGGGTTAGGACTGGAATGGACTGTGGGGAGGCTAAGACTGGAAATGGGCTGATGGGGGTTAGGACTGGTAATGGGCTATGGGGGGGCTAAGACTGAAAATGGGGTGTTGGGGGGCTTAGGACTGGAAGTGGGCTGATGGGGGCTTAGGACTGGTAATGGGCTATGGGGGGCTTAGGATTGGTAATGGGCTGGGGAGGCTAGGACTGGTAATGGGCTGGGGGGTGGCTAGGACTGGAAATGGGCTGAGTGGAAGGAGGGCTTGAACTGCAAATAGCTGTAAGGGGAGGGAGCTAGGACTGGAAATGGGCTGAGTGAGGGGAGGCTAGGACAGGAAATGGGCTGATCGAGGGCTAGGATAGGACGGGAAATGGGCTGTTGGGGGGGCTTGGATTGAAATGGACTCATGGAGGGGCTAGAACTGGAAGGAGGCCCATGGGGGCTTGGACTGGAAATGGGCTGAGTGGAGGGGAGCTAGGATTTGACATGGGCTGATGATGGTGGGGCTAGGAAAGGACTAGAAATGGGCTGATGGGGGGCTGGGATTGGAAATGAACTGATGGAGGGACTCGGATGGGGGAGCTAGGACTTGAAATGGGCTGATGGGGGTTAGGACTGGTAATGGGCTATGGGGGGGCTAAGACAAAATGGGGTGATGGGGGGCTTAGGACTGGAAGTGGGCTGATGGGCTTAGGACTGGTAATGGGTTATGGGGGGCTTAGGACTGGTAATGGGTTATGGGGGCTTAGGACTGGTAATGGGCTATGGGGGGGCTAGGACTGGTAATGGGCTGTGGGGGTGGCTAGGACTGGAAATGGGCTGAGTGGAAGGAGGGCTTGAACTGCAAATAGCTGATGGGGACGGGGGTTTGGAATGGAAATGGGCTGAGTGGAAGGAAGGCTTGAACTACAAATAGCTGATGGGGACGGGGGCTTGGAATGGAAATGGGCTGTGAGGGGAGGGAGCTAGGACTGGAAATGGGCTGAGTGAGGGGGGCTAGGACAGGAAATGGGCTGATGGAGGGCTAGGATAGGACTGGAAATAGGCTGTTGGGGGGGCTTGGATTGAAATGGACTCATGGAGGGGCTAGAACTGGAAGTAGGCTCCTGGGGGGCTTGGATTGGAAATGGGCTGAGTGGAGGGGAGCTAGGATTTGACATGGGCTGATGGTGGGGCTAGGAAAGGACTAGAAATGGGCTGATGGGGGGCTGGGATTGGAAATGAGCTGATGGAGGGACTCGGATGGGGGAGCTAGGACTGGAAATGGGCTGATGCGGGAACTAGAAGGGAGCGGATGCTGGGTGGGGCTGGAACTAGAAGGGAGCTGATGTTGGGGGAGGATTAGAATGGGATAGAGCTGGAAGAGTGAAATGGAGAGGGAAAAAATATTTTGTGTGGGAGGGAAGACAAATCTACAATTGGCCGGATATTGGGAGAGTAAGTGGGGATTGAGGATAGCGGGGTAAAATTTGAGTGGATGAAATAGGAATGAGGAAAGAGCAAAAGGAGAAAGATTAGTATGTTAAAGCAGATGTAGAGAGAGAATGGAAAAATACTAGAAGAGAGAAGAAAGGACAAATGGACAGCAGACGATGGAGAGTTAGCAGAAGACATGAAGAAACCAGAAGAAAGTGTCTGGAGCAATTGCAACTGAAAAAAAAATGCACAAAAGGTAGAAAAATATCTCTTTATTGAATTTATTAACTGAAATATGCCAGCTCTGGGAAATGCCAAAAATAGAAAAATCACTCCAATATTAACAAACGTGTCTTCTAACTGCAAAAAGTAGTGTAGTTTTCTTTAAACAAATAAATCAGGTCTCAGCATATCAGGGCACAGGTGAATACACAACCATTTTACAGGCCGTCTGCACCAAACATAAGCCCAGTAACATCAATGACCCGATGAGCGGCAACTGGCGTACTGGGGATGCAGCTGGCGTTTTTGTGATTCTCCTGCCTGATTTACAAGCTAAGTGCTGTCATTTTCTGTTCGTAGAATACGAGGTGTGGAGTACGCCAGTTGCCACTCATCGGGTCATTGATGTTACTGGGCTTATGTTTGGTGCAGACGGCCTGTAAAATGGTTGTGTATTCACCTGTGCCCTGATATGCTGAGACCTGATTTATTTGTTTAAAGAAAACTACACTACTTTTTGCAGTTAGAAGACACGTTTGTTAATATTGGAGTGATTTTTCTATTTTTGGCATCTTTCACTCCGTGAACCTTGACCGACTACATTTTGGTTTACCAGCTCTGGGAAATGTGCATCATTAACGTCTGCGCTTTGTTTAGTACAAGAGGAAATTAATTTATAGTTTTATTTCTACAGTGTTGTTGGGCTTTTTTGGTTCCCAGTTTAATTATTGTCTTCCTGTTTCTAAATTGTGATTCCTTGTTTGGTGACGGTCTATGTTCTGCACGTGTAACTGAGCTGAGGTATTCTGTTTATGTAATTCCTATTTGACATTGGCACTTGTTCTCTTCTCCAGGACCAAGCAGGAAGTCAGTCCTCACATATGGGTGACGTCAGCGCCGACGGAGCCCCCGCGGAGCAATTTTCCCCAGCTTTCAAAGAAAGCCTTTGGGAATTGCAGCGCGCATGCGCGGTCGCCTTCCCGCCCAAGGGTGCCATCTTAGCCAGTTTTTCTCTTTTTTCACTTCGGTTCGACGCCGGTCGTTTTCCTGCCCGGACTCGCGACGCCGTTGCGAGTCCTTCTCTTATTTTTCGGTTTTTCTGATTTTGGTCAGTTTCGTTTTCGGTTTTTTCGCTGGCAGCCCGGTCCTTTGACCTTGCAGGGGCCCTTTTTCCCCCGATGGCTGCCAGTGGTTTCAAGCGGTGTGGTCAGTGTGACAGAAATATGTCACTCACTGACACACACGATAATTGCCTCCGCTGCCTGGGCCCGGATCATGAAGAACTGATCTGTGGAGCCTGTGGCAAAATGTCCTCCAAAGCGTTGAGGAGTCGGCGGCACCAGCGGGATAGAATCTTCGCTGACCCCGGCCGTACCCGGACCTCGTCGGAGGCCTCAGCATCCAGAGGCTCCAGCTCTGACCATTGCCGAAGCTCCTCCGACAGGGGTTCTCCCTCCGGGGACCATCGACGGAAGGCAAAACCCACGAGGGCGGTGTAGGTGGACGCTCCTGGATCCGCGAGGGCCAGGTCGCATAGCCCCGATAGCCATCCCGGGTCTTTGGAAGCACCTCCCGAAGCGACCTCGCCTGGAGTCGGAGTTGCCTGCTCGGGTAAGTCCTGTAGTCCTTCTGGACTCGCCTCCGAGATGTCCGACGTCGGGCCCGACGCCGTCGGGGCCCGAGTTGGGGACTGCTGGGTCACCTGAGGTCGGACTCAGGTTGACGGCCTTGGAGAGCAGACTATCTGCCTTCATGGACCAGCAGCGGGCACTGATCGCTAGCCTTGCTGGCGCCACTGCCCCGACCGCCGGGACGTCGACGTCTAAGTCGACCCCGGAGACCGAGCCGATCCTCGAGTCCATGCGAACTCGAGTCGATCCTCGGTCGAGGTCACCCTCGGCCTCCCGTTCGGGACCGAGGTCGTCGCCGCCGACTCCCTTGGCGTCGGGGCGGCCGACGCCTCCGCCTGCCCGAGCCGACCCCACCGATTCCTCCTCGGAGTCGGCCTGGGAGTCTGAAGAGGAAGAGTCACCTGATTCGTTTCAGACTCGGTGTGTCCCCTCGGACTCACCTGAGTCCGAACCTCGGAAGCAGTCCCCTCCGGAGGATGCCCGGTTCTCGGACTTCGTCAGGGATATGGCCAAGGCTTTGGCCTTCCCTGCGGATCCCGAGGAGGAGCCTCGAGCCGAAGAGCTCGACGCCCTTCAGTACGACTCTCCCGCCCGGGAGCACTTTACTGTACCGGTTCCTCCCATGCTGGAACGACTACTCTTCCGCATGTGGGAGAGTCCGGCCTCGTCGCCGGTATTAAGCAAGCGGGTCGATTCCATCTATCGAGTCCGCAAGAGTCCTGGCTTCCAAAAAGCACAGCTGCCACACCATTCCATGGTAGTGGAATCGGCCATGCATAGGCTTAAGAGCCAAAAGATGCACTCCTCGGTGCCTCCTGGCAGGGAGGCCCGTAACCTGGATGGCCTTGGTAAGAAGTGTTTCCAGGGCTCTATGCTGGCTTGTCGTGTCCAGACCTACCCGCTATACATGGGCATGTATCTCCGAGACCTGGCTAAAGAGCTAGCCGGATTCTCCGCTGGACTGTCCGAGGAACCTTTGCGGAGGTTCCTGGCCTTGACAACTGGTATTCGGGAATGCTCCAAATTCATGTCCCGAGCAGCCTATGATGGCTTTGAAGCATCGGCTCGAGTAGCCGCAGCTGGCATCGGTGCCCGCCGACAGGCTTGCCTTCAGTCGTCTGACCTTGAACCCTGGGTGCAGGACAAGTTGGTCGATGTCCCCTGCAGAGGTGAGAACCTCTTTGGCAAGCCCATGGCTGAAAAGGCTGCACAAATCGAGACGGAGACTCTCACCAGGACTAGGCTTTCTAGGAAGACCTCCGCCCCTTCCCAGAAAAAGAAGGGCTCGGGAAAGAAGTCCTTTTACCCGAGAAAGGCGGCTGCCTATAAACACTACCCTCAATATCAGGCCTCCACAGCTCCCCCACAGGGCCAGCAGGCCAAGGGACGGGGTAACGGGTCCCGTAGGCAGCAAGCCCCCAAGCCTGCACCACCAGCCCCTGCTCAGCAGGGTGGGGGTTTTTGACTTCCTCAGCATAGCCTCTCCCCCTCAGCTGGCTCCTCCCAGCACCGGAGGCCGGCTGGTTCACTTCGCCCACAGGTGGTCCAACATCACTTCAGATGCCTGGGTGCTTCAAGTCGTGAGAGAAGGATATCTTCTCCACTTCCATCAGGTCCCTCCCTCTTATTTTCCGGGAGAACCTCCTCGACTCCCTCTGCACAGGGACTTACTCCTTCAGGAGTTAGCAAGTCTTCTTCAGGAACAGGCTGTGGAACCGGTGCCCCACCACCTGAGAGGTCAGGGCTTTTATTCCAGGTATTTCCTAATACCAAAAAGGACAGGAGGCCTCAGACCCATCCTGGACTTGCGCAACCTCAACAAGTTCCTCGTGCGGGAAAAGTCCAAGATGCTTACCCTTGGAATCCTTCTGCCCTACCTCCAGCAGGGAGATTGGCTATGCTCCTTAGATCTAAAGGATGCCTACACGCACATCCTCATCCACCCAAGCCACCGCCAATACCTAAGGTTTGTGGTGGCAGGAAATCATTACCAGTACAGAGTACTGCCCTTTGGCCTATCCTCCGCACCGCGAGTCTTCACAAAATGTCTCACGGTGGTGGCGGCCTATCTCCGGCTTCACGGCCTCTATGTCTTTCCGTACCTCGACGACTGGCTCATCAGAGCATCGTCCTCTCCGGCAGTCACCAATGCCACACACTGCACGGTGACTCTTCTGCAGTACTTGGGCTTTGTCATAAACTTCGCAAAGTCCACTTTGCTCCCCTCACAGGATCTCGAGTTCATCGGCGCAAGACTGCACACTCCTCAGGCACGAGCTTTCCTGCCTCTCGACAGGGCTCAACGGCTCATGGACCTAGCCGGCCGTTTTCGCAGGCAGTCCCTGGTCTCCGCCAGGCGCTTCCTGAGACTACTCGGCCATATGGCTTCCACCGTCCACGTGACCCCCAATGCTCGCCTGAATATGCGGCCTGCTCAATGGTGCCTTCGCAAGCAGTGGCGACAAGCCACCGGTGGACTAGCCGACTTAGTGCGCATCTCCGGGCCGCTGGCCTCTTCCCTACAGTGGTGGCTTCATCGGCCGAACCTCGTGCTCGGAATGCCGTTTCAGTCGCCTCAGCCGGCTCAAGTGCTGACGACCGATGCTTCCCTCCTGGGTTGGGGAGCACATTGCCAGGGGGCATGTACTCAAGGTCTCTGGACCGCGTGGGAGTCTGCTCAACAGATCAACTTCCTGGAGCTCAGAGCAATCCGTCTGGCGCTCAAGGCTTTCTCCCACCTGACTTCTCACCGGTCCGTCCTTGTCCAGACGGACAATCAAGTTGCCATGTTCTACGTGAACAAGCAGGGGGGCACGGGCTCCTTCCTTCTCTGCCGAGAAGCTCAGAAGCTCTGCTCTTGGGCCGTCAGTCACGGCATTCTTCTCAAGGCAGTTTATCTCCCAGGCCAAGAGAATTGCCTGGCGGACAAACTCAGCAGGATACTCCAGCCGCACGAGTGGCGTCTGGATCCCTTGGTAGTTCAGAAACTTTTTCTGAAGTGGGGCCTCCCCACGATGGATCTCTTTGCCAGTCCTCTCAACCGGCAACTTCCTCGCTTCTGCTCTCGTCAGCCACATCCCCTTCGGGTAGCGGCAGATGCTTTTCTACTCTCATGGTCGGAAAGCCTTCTCTATGCTTTTCCTCCCATCCCACTAGTCTCTCGAACTCTATTCAAGGTTCTCCAGGACAAAGCTTCCATGATCCTGGTGGCTCCTCGCTGGCCCAGACAGCCGTGGTTTCCACTCCTGTTGCAATTAGCGGTAGAGGATCCGTTCCCTCTGGGGTTTCAACCGGATCTCCTAACATAGGATCAGGGGTCTCTGCTACACCCCAACCTCAGATCTCTCAATCTAATGGCCTGGCAGCTGAAAGGGTAGTCCTTGCTCCCCTTCTCCTGCCGGCAGAGGTGGAAGAGGTCGTCCTAGCTTCTCGGCGACCTTCTACCCGCAAATGCTATGCCCTTAAATGGCGTCGCTTTTCCGTTTGGTGTGTACAGCGGTCTCAGGATCCCTTCTCCTGCTCGGTGTCGGTGATCTTGCAGTACCTGCTCTACCTCTCTAATCTGGGACTTAAGTCCAACTCCGTCAAAGTCCACCTCAGTGCTCTTTCAGCACACCATGTGCCAGTGGACGGCAGACCTCTTTCCAGCGACCATCTCGTAGCACGGTTTCTCCGAGGTCTCCTTCTACTTAAACCACCTCTGCGCCCGCCAGCACCTGACTGGGATCTGAATGTGGTTTTACAGCGGATCACCTGTCCGCCTTTTGAACCGATGGCTACCTGTTCTCTGCATTTTCTTTCATGGAAAACCTTATTCCTGATAGCCCTCACTTCCGCTAGACGCGTAAGTGAATTGCAGGCCCTCGTGTCTGATCCCCCTTTCACTCAGTTCTACAAAAATAGGGTAGTCCTACGGACTCACCCAAAATTTCTTCCAAAAGTTGTCTCCCCTTTTCACATCAATCAGGAGGTGGTACTTCCAACCTTCTTTCCCAGGCCTCACTCCAGCCGAGCTGAAAGGGTCCTGCATACCCTGGACTGTAGAAGGGCATTGAACTTCTACCTTGACCGTACGCGGGAGCACCGTAAAGCTGCTCAGCTTTTTGTGTCTTTTGACCCCAATAAATTGGGGCTCCCGGTCTCCAAGCGTACTCTGTCCATCTGGGTTGCTGACTGTATCGCTTGGGCTTATGGGGCAGCCGGACTCTCCTTAGAAAGTCGAGTCATGGCTCATTGTGTTCGGGCGAAGGCTACGTCAGTGGCTTACCTCTGCTCTGTTCCGCTGGCAGACATCTGCCGGGCCGCTACTTGGTCTTCGAGCCAGACTTTTGCGGTCCATTACTGTCTCGAGAGGGAGTCCCGCAGGGACAGTGCTTTCGGACAGGCAGTCCTCCGAAATCTCTTCGAGGTTTGAGCAACTCCTACCCTCCATCCCGGATGGGGGCTACCGGTGGGTGATAATTCAGTGAAGATTCCTTCCTTCTGTGCCGCTGAGCTAGAGGGAGCTCATTTTTGTGCTTAGGGTCTCCGGTAGCCTTAAGCTTGGGAGTCCCATATGTGAGGACTGACTTCCTGCTTGGTCCTGGAGAAAGCGTAGTTACTCACCTGTAACAGGTGTTCTCCAGGAGCAGCAGGAATCAGTCCTCACAACCCTCCCTCCTCCCCGTGGAGTTGCAATCATCTGCTTAAGTTTTTTTGCAAATTTTTATGCTGTCTTTTAGCTATGTCATCAGACTGGCTAAGATGGCACCCTTGGGCGGGAAGGCGACCGCGCATGCGCGCTGCAATTCCCAAAGGCTTTCTTTGAAAGCTGGGGAAAATTGCTCCGCGGGGGCTCCGTCGGCGCCGACGTCACCCATATGTGAGGACTGATTCCTGCTGCTCCTGGAGAACACCTGTTACAGGTGAGTAACTACGCTTTCTCCCAGTAGGTCATGTATTGTTGTTCTCTGAAATGTATTGGTTTAATATTTGCAGTGTTGCCTTTTGATAGGTAGGGTCTTGTGCTTTGTGAGTCCTGGTAGTGCTGTTATGATACGCCGGGTTTGCTATGGTTTCTAAATGGGCAGTGTTTGTAGTAGTTCCTAATGTGCCTGGCAGTTGTCACTGGATTATAGTAATGTAGAAATCTTTTATTCTTTCTTTATCCATACACTCATTAAGAGGCATGTTTACTAAAAGTTAGTGTATGGTAACATTATGCAAATATGTATGCAAATGAGGTACATTATGCAAATGAGGACCCGCACCGAGTCTCCGCACATGGCCCCGCACCCCCCTTGGGCCGCCCCTGTTTCCATGTGAGACGGCTGGGTCTAGTAGCACACTTCTGGGGGATCAAAATAAGGGTCATGAGTTTTACTTCCCTAGGTTGGTGTGGGATTGTCTTGGAAACCTTTGCTACAGACAGCAGCTGGAAACTTGGAGGGAACATCAGGTCAGCTGGAGGCTTTTTTACTCCCAATTTCAGGTAACTTTGTAGTGGCCAGAGCAATTTTCTTTGGAATCGATATGGCAAACAGTCCCGAAGCTGGGATAGGCATTGCTTCCTCAGGTGAATAGGATGGCTGCAAACATTCAGGACTGCATGGATGAAAGTTAAAGTAATGAAGCTGAAATAATAGAGATTGATGAATCTAACACTACTACAGCTCAGACACAAGAAGCCACCTTTGGGAAAGATAATATGACTCTCAAGATTTTGCAATTTATATTTAATGAATTTTCCCTGTCTTCCCCTAATATCAACTACAGAATTCTTCAAGTGATATTTAAAGGACGTGCTACAGATTTCAGCTGACATCATGACCCCAGAATCCAAGATTTATTTTTTACCTTTAGCAAAGAAAAGGCAGTTAGAGTCTCAGGCTGGGGGATTATCAGTGAATGTTCTGGATTTAATTGGCCTTTTGGGAAACATCTGACTCGGACTCTGAGCTAACTATTCCCATAAAGCTGGTTCTGTCCTTGGCCTTGAGTTCTGATTGGGATTGGCTTCTTCAAACATTTTTCAGAATTTTGAACTGTAAGGTTGACATTACCAAAGAAATTCGAAGGAGGTGGAGGGATTTTCCTCCTTTTTAGATCTGGGGCTCTCCAACTGGGGGCTTTATTTTTTTGTAAAATATCCATGTAAATGTAATATTAAGTAGAGTAGATAGGCAGCTTCCAAGATGGTGGACTGAGGGGATCGTTGTGCGGCAGCGTCTTTTTCCTCATGGGTAAAAGAAAGTCAAAAGGGGTTAAGAAACCCTCGCTTGCCCCTGCAGCCTCATCTACCTTACCTCATCAAGTGGTCAGTCCGCTTGATCAATTTTTGGCGCTGCGGCAGCAGTCGGGAGTGCCGGCGGTTCAGAGCCCTTGGAACCTTTTGGCGGAGTTTGGTAGCTCGGCGGGAGGCTCTGGGCCAGACATCTCACCGCCGGAGCAGTGGCGTCCTCCCAAGGAACCTTTACTGGTGGTGAGCTCGGCGCAGCTGGCAGAAGCATCTCCCCCTGGTGTGGAGGGGGGTGTTGAGAGCAGAGGGTTGGCTGCACTGGGAAGTGGTGGTCACGCTGCTTCATCTCCCTCCAGTGTTTCCCGGGTTCCTATAACAGCTAGGAGGTCTTCTGGCAGGCTGGCTGATGCCTTGCCTGCTTCTGGTGCTTCGGTTGTGGAGCGGCGACTCATGGAGGCTGGCACGGAAGAAGTTCAGAATCAGCTAATTTTCTCCTTTGAAAGACCTGCTGAGTTTACTTTGGAGTCCATATGTTCCGCGATTGTGAAACTTGGGGAACTTTTTGCGCCTCCGGTTGCCACTTTATCTACTCAGCTTCAGTCTCATACTGTCCTTCTACAGCAACCAACTTTGGAAATTTCTTCTGTTTAGACGACTGTGTCTGATCTCCAGAAGAAAGTTTCTTGGGTTGAGAATGCTATTTTCTCATATCAGAAGGATGTTTTGGCTATGCATTCAAGGATTGAAACGTTGGAGAATTCATCAAGTTATTTAAACCTTTGTCTTGTAAATTTTCCTAAGTCTCAGTGTATTAGTGCAACAGAAATGTTCAAAAAATATTTGGTTGAAGTGGTAGGAGTTCCAAATGAATCCCATCTCCCTATGGTGAAACACTATTATCTCCCAATAAGGAAAAAGGTGGCGGGTGGTGGGATTATTCCGGGTGTGGATCAAGTTGATTCTTTAGATGTTTCTGCTATTCTAGAAGGTTCTTTAACTGATTCTGTTTTTCCTTCCACCTTAATTGTAACCTTTGCTCTCTCTTCGGATAGAGATTGTTTTTTCCGAATGTTCTTTCGGAAACGCAATATAGCATTTCAAGGGTTAACTGTTCGTGTCTTCCCAGATCTATCTATGGAGACTCAGAAACGCAGGAAAGAATTTTTGCTTCTTCGTCCAGGTGTTCTCTTGTTTGGGGGTCAGTTTTTCCTGAAGTTTCCTTGTAAATGTATGATTAAGCTGAATTCCGTTTCATATTTTTTTTTTTAATCCATCTCAGTTGCTAGCTTTTATTAGTGCTCACCACTTCTCCGAGGCTACTGAGGTTCCACTGCAGTAGGTCTTTGGCCTGACTGTCTTCCCTCAATTGTTTTCCTTCAGGTTTCAATATAATGTGTGTTTGGAAGTCTCCCTCTAATTGTGGGCTATAGTAGGGTCAGTATATGCAAACTTTATGGTAAATTGTTTTTTGTAAATTATAGTTGTATTTCAACTTGTTTTCCTTTCTGTACCCTAATTTCCATTTCAAGTATTGTTGCTTGGAATTATTGTAAAATGATAAATATAAATTTAAAAAAAAGTAGAGTAGATCTGTCAAGAATTTAACATTCACAATTATCTTCATTTATTGCTACAAAGAGGAAATGAGATTGTCAGCAATATGACATCAATTGATATAATCCCCACTGAATATTTTTTAGTTCTAGGTGTAGATGCCATTCATAAGTCTCCTTTTCCTATATTTTGGGGGATTTTCTCTTTTTTAATATTCCGTTTGGATTCCTCCTTTTGAGGAGTTGAGTATACATAGTTGTGTTTATGATTTACCATTTGTTGGATTCTTAAATGTATTTTTCAGACTGTGTTTACTTTCTGTACCAGATTTGTTTGCTTGGTTAATAATGATAAATTCTATGAATAAAAAATAAGATATATGCAGGTAAAGTTAACAGATGTGAAGTGGCATTTTAGAAAAAGCATCCAAGTGCAATCTGGGACGTCATGGGCAGAATATGCAAATGCTGAGGATGTCCATGTTTCAGCCCAGTTCTAGAAACATAGGGCTCGATATTCAGTGGTGGCAGCTAGCATGATTAGAGTGCCTAGACCTCGCCGCTGAATGCTGAACCTGGATATTCAAAGCCATATCCGGCCACCGGCATTGAATATTCAAGTCAGCCATGAAATTGAGCTGCTGTCTGGTTAGCTCCCAAGGGTAAAGATAGGCCAGCTTTTACTGCATCTATCTTTAACCAAGGGTTGCTAACCAGGCAGCAGCTCAATATCACCACTAACCGGTTAGCATCAGAATGCCCCCGGAATGCCCCGATTCTAAGAGGTTGGCATCAGGGCATATAGCAACGGTACCCGAGGATATTCAGCAGCCCTAACCATGTTATCCCACTTAGAGGCATTTACATGGGATAAACCATGTAAATGCCTTTGAATATTAAGCCCCTAGATGCCATCAACGTGAACACCCATGCCAGCATTTCCATAGACATCCCCACTATGAAACCATAGGGCAGGAACGTCCATCTCAAACAAGATTGCATTGGTGTGCAAAAATGGATACATGATCCTCATTCCCTGGCAGTGTTTGTCATCAACATGGACATTATAGGGGAAATGACTGTACCTCCTTCTCCGCACCCTCCACGTGTCTGGCTGAGAAAATAACCACTTTTTCAATGTCTATTCATGCCTGGAGCAGGTATAAATTGTGATGTAGCTCAGGATGTCCAGGGTATTACTGACATTGTGTGATGATGTCCACAGAACCGGCTTCTAAAATGCCTCCATGCTTTGGACATCTCTATGCCTGTTTTCAGATATCCAAAGCACAAATAGGGCTCTAAAATAACCCCTGTATTGTAAATGGGAATTCAATATCTACTGCATAATTTTTTTTTCAGGCCTGGAATATCATGGCTTCCTTAAATACTCTAATGTCATATTTAATGTTTTAATCATTCTTCTAGGGAACCATGCAATAAACACAAATCTAGTTTTTATTTTTTAATGGACCTTCCTGGTTTAATATTAGTATATATATATATATTTGTGTGTTTCTCCTGTGCTTTTTAATTATTAATTTTGGTGCTCATGAAGAAAGTCAAGCTGATCAGCACTGGAAGCCAAGATCTTCTATTCCTACACAGTACAGCTACAGCACAAACTAATGCAGTGCAAGCTTCTACCAATGTGATCACCTCACCTCTGAAGTGACCTTCTAAGGTCTAGATATTAATGGATATCAAGGACAATTTCTATGATGGAGTCAACTTTCCACTAGGTAGAAACCCCAAACCACCAGCTTATCTCATAAAAGCTTCTGGAAGACTGTCAGATGGGAATGAGCTTTTGTAAAATCCCACCCAGTTTTGAATGACGAAAATGAGCTATTCAGTCCCATTGGAATATTTAATATAATCCTCTTTTAAAATATTACATAACTGATATATACTAATACCATGCAAAACTTCCTGTCATGGTTGGAAAATCTTACTTTGGGAGATTTTCTGCATATTCATACAGCAAAGATATGGTGTTTGAAAAATGCGCATATTTAGCATTGCTATTTGCATAAGCGGTGTCGTGAATACGCATGGAGAGCACTTGTCTCTAGCAGCTATATGTACAGGGGCTCTATTCAGACACTATGAGGCCTAGGTTAAGCATCTTTCATTTTAAAAAAGTAGACACCTACTTGTCTTTATAAAATACTAGCATAAGTGGCAGAAAACTTGCCTTAACTTGAGACGTTCATGTTTACACCTGCCCTACAGCTGCTGTAAATGTCCACACCTATTATTTTCAAGGACATGTGTAAATTAGAGTGAGTTCAATAATTAGCCCACAGTGGTCAGTGGATGTAAAGTGCCTGGATGTTGCCACAGGCAAATGTGAAACCGGATGTTCAGTACTGGATGCTGGATATCCTCCGGCACAGAATATCTTACTTCAGCGCCAACCTCCCCTGCTATCCTGTCGGCAGCAATATTCAGCAGCTATATAGATAGCAAAACTGCATAAAGTTAGGACAGCTATTGATATGCCCTAACTTTATGCAGCTACCTATCAGGTCAGTGGGCTGAAAATCACTGTAACCAGATAAGTGCCAGGACCACCTCAACCCTGCCCATGGACCGTCCTGGCACTATGCATATGGTGCAAAGGCAATTGGTGGCATTGGTTGGTTAGTGCCACTGAATATTGGGCTCAGAAGGGTTTAGCTGATTAGCAGATCCTGCTATTTTTAATTTTGCACCCTTAAGTTTCAACATGTAAACCGCTTGGATATTACTTTTGATTTGTGGTATATCAGATGAATAAATGTGAAACGTGTGTTTTATAATCTAAGCATGTACTTTTTCACCATGCCCAAGCTCTGTCCAAACTCCACCCATACACATGCCTACTAGCAAAGTATGTGCGATGAAGCAATGCACACACTTTTACACTGGTCAGAAGTTTATAACTAATGCACATGTATGGCCACGTGCATGCATTAATGACTAAAATAACACCCAATTAGGTGTACACTTGTTGCCTAAAAGTATATATCCCCTTATAAAATTACCAACTATGGGGAGATTCTGTTGCGAGAATAGCAGGATTGGACATATGGGCTGGACATCCAACCCACGTTCAGTACCCAAACCCGATTCTGTCGCCAATACATTCACATGTATACAGCATTAGTGCAGACAGTGCTGGACATGGGTGGGAAGGGGCAGTGCTGGGGAAGAGCGGGCGTGGGGGGGGGGCCAGCTGCTGGAACGTACAGGGCTGATTCAAGTCAGCTCACTGTATATTCCCTGGCACCTGGCTGCACATCTGGCTTATTCCACCCCGACAGTGGAATAAGCCCCGGAGTCCCCCCGCACGAGCGCCACACACCCCTGCACATCATGCCGCTGGCCACGCTGTGTCCCTGCAGCCATGATCCGTGCCATAGGGGCCACTGGAGCAGCCTGGACAGTGGTTGCAGGGGCCGAAGTGCAGCATGACTCGTTGCCATGGTGCACGGATGCCGCTGCTCCCTCGCTCCAGCAATGGAATCCTAGCCTGGGGATGGGCAGCTCTCCCTATATCGATCTTATCAGCATACGGGCAGCGCCCGGACGTGCATCTCCCCATTCCACCGTCATAGGTATGTCCAGGCCCCATGGCGGTGGAATCGGGAATATGGCACATCTACGCGCTGGGTAGGCAGGGCGGCCAGCCTGCGGGAAGCTGAATCGGCTTCCACATGTATACCTAAGTGGTATAAATTAGGACTACTTTTTTTCTCTCCTAAATTAAACCACATAAATACATGGATAACAGCTGAATATCACCAACTATCCTTATAGCTGTGTGAAATGCCATGACTCTGTTCTGGCACTATATAGCTAATGCTGGAGTGGTTAGAGGAAATGTTTAGCTGCACCATCCATATAATGTGGCTGAAAATTCACAGATAAGGGATGTATGTGTTTAAGGGCTGCCGGGAAACGTATAAGTTCCTTTGAATATTGGACCTTGTGTGTGTGTTTATATCGATCTATCTGCAAATAGATAGATAGATAGATAGATAGATAGATAGATAGATAGATAGATAGATAGATAGTAATGTGTGTGCGTATGCATGCATATGTGCTATGTATGTACCGGGAATTATCTATGCATAAAGAAATTTAAGAAGAATTTTTCCAGAGCAATTGAAGCCCATCTCCTGAACAATGACGACAGCTCCTCATTTTCGACAACAATAGAGGGCACGTAGGAGTCAGCTCATTAGAATATCTGTGGCTCCTTTCTGTTCTCTCTGCATTAAGCCCCCATAATGTCAGTTGTCACTTATTAATGACAATTAACTAGTAATCAGCAGTGAGACTCTTCGAGGTGGTCCGCGCCTGACAGGTGAAGAATAAGAACACTGCGGAGTGCCATGCAGTGACATGGAACCTTCAAGGGAGCACGGCATTTCCATAAATGATTTCAGAAAGAAATTCTCTTTTACATACTCTCTTCTAAAGCTTTAGTATCTTTAACCCTAAAAGGACTACGAAGGTATTCCAGCTGTCCTTCTGCCTTTTGCTCCTTGTACTATCACATCAGATCTACTGAAAGCAAGTAGCACTATTGCCAGAGAAGACTCCCATCTGTCTAGTGTCGCTATGAATGTCAGGCAGACAGAGTCCAGTGTGTGCTGATCCCTGTACTGAAGTGCATAATTGCTTCTTCTAAAATGGTGTCCATCAGCTGAAAAACATACGAGAACCACCGAGAACACTGAACCTCTAATTCACAAAACCGCAAAACGCCTGATTCCTCGCTTAATCATCTGCACCACCCCCAACCACTGCTTCATGTATTCAACTGGTGGAACAGGTATGAATGGCCCACTGTACTGCGGCATCATTGCTTTCTAATGAGTAAGGAAATATCAAGAACTGTCAACTCAAGGTTCCCACCTTTTTCACGCTACTGACCTTCTACATTTCTTCCAGCCACCCCAGATCTTCACTCTCTTTCACTGTTCACATTGCAGAGTCCTAATATCCATTTGTCATTGTACTAATTATCAATGTTCATTTATACTGCTAGCCTCGGGCCCTTTTTCCTCGCTGCAACATTAACCACAGTCCTCACAACTGAATATAGAGATTTAGACTCACATAGAAGTAATCCCATAATTTAATTTTTTTTTTTAAGCAGGGGTCCCAAAATTCCAGTTCTTTCTTAATACAGTAGCTCTTTCTATGTGGTGGAAGGGCGCTGAGCTACTACGGATGTGCATTGCAAATAGTTTGATTCGGTTCATCTTTGGACTATGAATTATTTGGATCATGTATGTCTATTAAAGTCAATGGGGAAAGCAATTTTGCTCTCTTAGAGGGAAATGTTATTAACTCCCGTACAGTTCATGTGCGTTGCTATGCGCATATTCGAGGACTAATTTATGAAGTGAAGTATGTGCGTACTTTATCTTTATAAAATATGAGCATAAAGATGCACCTCAATCTAGACATAAATGCCTGCACCTAGCTTTTTCATAAATGTGCATAAATTCTAATATTTTAGAATGGGAGGAGGGCATAGTCAGCAGTGGGGGCCAGCATGATTAAAGTGGCTGGCCATTGCCACTTTAAACTATCCTTGGATATTCAAGGCCGAGGCTATATCCAGCCAGAGACAAAGAATACCCTGCATGCCTTGACATCATTTTTGCTATCCAGTCAACAGTAACATTGGCTGGATAGCTAAACCGGTTTGGGTTAGCTGTTTTATTTTATCCTAACTTTAGCTGGTTTGGATTAACTGGTTAGCAGCTCAGTATCGTTGCTGACTGGTTAACCCTTGGTGCCATCCCCACTCGGCCCCCCCCCCTCAGAATGCCCCAATGCTAAGCAGTTAGTGCCAGGGCATTCAGCTGGGCTAAGAGGGGATGTTCAGCAGCAGAAACTGGGTATGTGCCGCTGAATATCCTGCTCAGTGGGATTAGTGTGGTTAGCAAGACTCCTAACTACGTTAGTCCCTTTGAATATCCCCCCCCCATGTCCCCCTATACCTACACTCTGCCCAAGCTTCATCCTTGTGCAGACCCAAACTGAAAGTACAAGTGGTAGGACTTACATGCATGCCTACAGAATGGCGACTGCAAATGTGTCCATTCACGTGCATAAATCCTTTAGAGTAGGGACTTCTTTATTTATTTATTTAAACAGTTTTATATACGACCTTATCCTTCAATCAAAGTAGTTTACAGTGTAACTTGGGCGGATACATTTATATAGGACTAGGTAAAACAGGGGGCAGGTAGTATTATATACATATATACAAACTATTTACAGTTAATTCGGTTGTAAGCAATGTATCCGCTGAACATAGTAGTTTATGTTATATGACAATGGTACTCTGTGAACAGGAAGGTCTTGAGTGTCTTGCGCAAATCCTTGATGTCTCCCAGGGCTCTCATTCCTTCCGGAAGGGAGTTCCATAGTGTGGGTGCCATGAGTGAAGGCGCTCTTCTGGATGTGACGTGATTGGTCCTTTGATATCCTGCGGGTGTGACAAGCATGTTTGCCTTGTTGCTTCTCCTGGGTCTTATGCTGGAGTCTCTGATTATTAATTTCTGAAGAACATTTGCTGAACAGTGGTGAATGATTTTAAATATGTTTAGGGCTGCTTTAAACCTTGCCCGGGCATGGATCGGCTGCCAGTGTAGCTGTTGGAGTATAGGTGTGATGTGCTTGTTTCTTGTAGTGACTGTGATGATTCGTGCTGCTGAATTCTGCATGAGTTGGAAGGGATGGATGGTCTGCTTAGGGAGACCTTGGTATACTGAATTACCGTAATCCAGTATAGGGGTGATAATGGCCTGTCACACTGAGCGGAAGTGATCCTGACTTAGGACTAGTTTGTCTTCTAATGAGTTTTAATTTGTGGTATGCTTTTGCAGCTGTTTTGTTGATGTGCGCCTGGAGGTTGAGGTTCTTGTCTAGGGTAATGCTCAGGTATCTCACTTTGTCTTTTACAGTTATTGTATTGTGTAGGATGTTGATTGTGGTGGATTGAAAGTAGTGCTTCTAGAGATGAACAATGCTTCTGTCTTGTTGTAGTTCACTGATAGGTTGTCAGGAGGTCACGTCTTCAAGGCATTTAGTTATAGGTGTTAGGTCAGGTGTGCATAGGTTGATTGGTGTATAAACCATGATATCATCTGCATATATGTGGTAGTACTTCTTGTGTCGTTTAATGATGTTGCAGATGGGCTGTATGTATATGTTAAAGGGGACTGCGGAGAGTGCAGATCCTTTCCCCACACCCCTTATATCAGCCCCTAAGAGTGGGACTTTCTATCCATATTTAATCAAACTAGTTTAAAACTTGCTGGTAGGTATCTCCTACAAAGGCAACAGCACTCCAAAACTTTAAGAGTGGCTTGAAGACCCGATGGAACCAAAAGAGGTGCAAAGGGCGTTGACAATGGCATGAAAACTTCAAGCCACCATCACAGGGGAAACAGAACATAAAGAATGAAATGAAGACCACGAGCACATGGAGAGGATCGAGAAGCACTCACCTTGGCAGGAGCAACTCTTTTTCCACCTGAATCGCAGCTTATCCCTTCAGCCCATTGCTGCATGGCACTGAAGGACAATACACCCTGTGGGTCTCATAGGGTAACTAGTAAGTAAACGTCTGCTTTGGTGAGGAGTTTCAACCTATTTTCCACTTGCACATTCAACGTATATACCAGCACAAACACCTCTAATGTCAATCCTTCTTGCTGGCAAAAAAACCTTCCAACTCTGCCTCCAGAATAGTCACTGCTGGGATGACAGCACCCTGAGTGGCCCTTCTTAAACACCGTTCCTCTTTGGTCTCCTTGTAGGGCTTCAGGACTTGGATGACTTGAGTCATATTTGTTCAAACTTGATACCCCAGGTGGATTTTTTTTTTTTTTTGTAATTTATATTTTTTATTGATTTTTCAACATGTCCAAACAACCAGAAATTATTCACAATCTTCCAACTTTAGTCATACATCATTGTCTCCATACCCTTTCCCCCCTCCCACCTATTGCAATTGTCCTTGGCAGCGGGCTATTTATTATTCGCCATAGTACATCTGTTTATAACATCACATCCATCTATCTGCTTTCAGTCCCTCAGTGGACTGTATCTCATTTACTTATAACATCGCATCAGTCTGTCTGGATTAACTCCCTCTGACAATTCTCCCAAATTATCCCCCCTGTCCCAGCATCCCTCACCCATCCCCTTCCGCTCCCTCCCTCTCCCCCTTCCTCCCCATTCTCTCCTCAGCAGCCTCATTGCTCTAAACTCTTAAACCCCTTAGGACTTTCGGTATACCCTCCTTCCTTCATTCCTCATACCAGTGCCATGTTTCTTTATAGGCTTGCTTGTTATGATGCCTGTATGCCGCCACCGCACTGAGGCTCCAGTTTACATATTACATCCCCTACTGATGGGATGTCTTCTTGCTTCCACCACACTAATAATGTCAAGCGTGTTGTTACCACACAGTAACCAAGAAAGGTATCCAAGGCTCTATTTCCGCCTCCTTCCACTTCATAAAGTGCCACCATTCCGGGCTCTAATTTGATCTGTTCTTTGGTGATATCCTGATACAACCCCTCAACTGCCTCCATAAACCTTTTACCTTGGGGCAGCTCCATAGCAGGTGTAGCAAATCACCCTGTCCGCCACACCCTTTCCAACATTCACTGGACCCATTTTTATAGATGGCCTGTATTTTAACCAGCTTCCAAAACATACGCAAGCGTGTTTTTAAACTGTTCTCTAAGAAAGGAATCCCTAGTGCAAGCTTTTGGCCTCATTCATAAATTTACTTCCACCTTCCTTCATTCCATGGGCCCGGTATCTCCTCTTCCCAACTCTTCTGGCTTACTAGTATATCTCCTTGCTTTGCACTCAACATCCGGTATAAAATAGATAGATCTTTTTGTGTGTCTTTCTTCTCCATCAATTCTTCACAGGGTGTAGATTTGGCCCGTAAATCTAATCTAATCTCTTTTTGTTGCAGGAAGTACCAGATCTATACTTAGGCATAATAATCAGTCCCCTTCAAGGCATATTTTTCCCTAAGCACATCAAATGTCTTAACTGTTCCCTCTTGATCTACTAATTGTCCTACTCCTACCAGTCCTTTATTAGCCCATTCCTTAAATATCCCTCCCTCCCGACCCAGGTGGAACCCTCCTAATCCTTGTATAAATACTCATTTGAACACACACTTCATGTCCAGTAGGAGTTTCCACCACTTATTCCAAATTTAGAGGATCAATTTCTTTTGGGGGTTATCTAAAGCCTCCCCTTGGAGTGGAGGAGTAGCCTAGTGGTTGGGGCAAGGTACTTCAGGCCGGAAGGTCGGGGGTTCAAATCCCACTAGAGGACAGCAACCTTGGGCCAGAAGGATTGGGGTTTCTAGTCCCACAGGTGCTCCTTGTGGTCTTGGGCAAGCAACCTAACCCTCCATAGCCTATGTTCCCTGTAAAATAGTTATCTCCAAGTTATAATGCCCTGTTCGATGTAATTTCAGTTTGTTCAATGTAAACCGCACTGATGCAGAATAGCGCAGTATATAAGAGAATGTAAATAAATAAATAAATTTAGTCCCCCCACTAGAGTCCCATATCAATGACTCTAATTCATATTGTGCTCCCTTCTCCATTTGCACCCACTGTGGAATGTCTCCCACCTCCCTCCACGCAAACAAGGCTCGTAATTGAGCCACCACGTAGTAGAAGGTTGTACTCCTAGTCCCCCTTCCCTTCTTCTCTCATACATTGTTTGGCGTGCCACCCTAGGAACTTTCCCTTCCCATTTGAATGTCATTATCATGTTTTGGAGTTTCTTTATTACTCCTCTAAGAACCACACAGGGCAAAGATGAAAACAAAAATAGAATCCTTGGAAGGACATTCATCTTGATTGTAGCTATGTGCCTCAACAAAGATAAATGAATCCCTGAACAAAGATAAATGAATCCTCGCCTTAGGTTTTTCACCAGCAGCACATAGTTCCATTCTTGAAGATTCCCAAGCGTGCCTCCAATTGAATTCCCAAATATCGAAAAGTTTTCTGTACTCAAATGGGAAACTACTCCTCAAGCGATCCTCCAATTCCAGAGGTATATTAAAGCTGAGTATCTAAGTCTTGCTCATATTTATTTTATACCCCGCTACCTCGCTGTATCTGCTGATCGTTCTTATCAAAATTAACAAAGTGGTGGGGGGCGGAGCCTGATGTCCAGCGGGATGGTCGCATAACGCTGAGGCTCCCGAGAGGCCTACTCAGAATCCTGAATTAACACCGTACATACCTGGAACTTCTACTCTGATCTTGCCGGGGCACATTGGTGAGATGGCGGGGACCAAACCCACGCGCCTGGAATTTGGATCTCCAGCGGCTTCTCACGGCAAACGTTCCAAAACTGAACCCCCGTCCCCGCAGAAGGGGCTGGCCTTGCGCGAGGGCCCCGAAATGCAGCAGGAAATCCTCGCAGAGATTAGAGGGGTCAAGGACCTCGTGCAGTCAAACGGTTGAAGCACTCCGAGCGCTGCGGGAAGATCTTGGTGTGCTGCAGGGCAAGCTAGAGGGGCTTTCTTCGCGTCAGGACAAAATGGAGAGCATATTGGACTCCCATGCGGCCCGGTTGTCCAAACTCGACAAAGTTGAACGCCAGGTGCGGGCCTTGCAGAAAGAAGTGGAAGATGGCAATAATAGAGCGCGCCGCAACAATATACGACTCGTGGGCATACCGGAGGGAGCGGAATCGGGAGACATGAAAGAGTTTTTATGCAAAATCCTCCCTTCCCTGCTCCAAATCACCTTTACCAAAGATTTGGAGATCGATCGCGCTCATCGTGTACCCACAAGCATAACGCTCACCAGGAAGACCCCGCGGCCTATCATTTTTCGACTTTTGAGATATCAACACGTGGAGCAAATTCTAAGTGCCTCTCGGGCAAAGGGCCATATGGAGTTTGAGAGCCACAAGATCTCCTTCTATCCTGACTTAGCTAAACCCACGGTCGACCGCCGAAAGCGCTTTCTGGAATTCCGGCCGAGGCTTCAACAACTACAAGCACGCTATGGCCTGATGTACCCGGCCAAGCTCCGAGTCACGCTTCACAATCAGACAAGAACATTTGAGGACCCTGATCTACTAGCGGAGTTTTTGGATTCCAAAGAAGCCGACTTGATGCGCTGACTTCCAGAATACTCCTGCAAGTATTCTCATATCCGCTGTACCTGCCATATTGGATCTGCCGCAGCCCAGCAAAGAGTCAGGCGAGGGCAGTTTGTTTGTCTTACTTTTGATGATATCTGTGACCCGACTCCATCTACCCACAGTAGCCTCGATGAGCATCAGAGACAGTGTTAATTATGGACTCTGGTGTTTCTTTTCTTTTTTCATGTCTTTCTATTTCCTCTCTAGGGCCTCCTCCCGCAGACATATGGTCGCCATATTCTTTGGGGGTTTTGCTTCTTCTCTAAGATACTTTGGTACATACTTTTCAATATGGGGTGTATTAGCCAGCATACTCGGTGATTATGTCATTGTTGCACAGATTCTGATTATGTTATATGTTTTCAAGCGCCCTTACCTAAAATGTCTATTACCGATTGATGGCACCATGTAAGATTTTCTCATTGAACGTAAAAGGAATCAATAATCCGATAAAACGGAAGAAAATCCTAAGCTACCTAAGTCAGGAAGCTGCGGATCTGATTTTTCTCCAAGAAACGCATTTAAATTCGAAGGAAACTCTTAAACTCAATATTAAACCTTACATGGTGGCCACCTATTCCCCAGCCGTTTCTAAGAAATGTGGGGTTGCCATACTGGTTAGGAAATCTTTGCAGGCTACTATTATTGCGACTAGCTCAGATACAGAAGGTAGATGGTCCAGAGTTCACCTTAAGATAGGTAGCCTTGAAGTTACATGTATATGCCTTTACGCTCCTAATGTGGATGACCCTGCCTTTTTTGCTACCATTGCTCAGGTTGCGCAGGCCTCTGCTAATACTTCATTGATAATTGGGGGGGATTTCAATCTAGTCCTTGATCCCCTGATTGACAAACAGCCGCCTAGGACAAGTGGTGGTCCCCCCAAGAGTCATACCACGCTTACCTCCCTGATCAAAGATCTTGCTTTAGTTGATCTATGGAGGTTACTACACCCCAATGAGCTTGACTTCACCTTCTTCTCTTCCCCTCACAAATCCCAGTCTCGCATAGACTTCTTTCTAATATCAAAACTGTTAGTTCCTCAGGTGGACACTGCAAAGATTCACTCCCAACATATTTCAGATCATGCTGCTATTTCCTTTCAATTACACACTACTGCACCCCAAGGGAATTCGGGGGCCTGGTTCTTTGATAGAGCCCTGTTAACTCAGCCAGAGTTCCAGTTAGAAATTCGAGCAGCCATACAGGATTACTTCCGTTTTAATCTACCCCAGGATACTGCGAATTGGGCTTGGTGGGAGGGCTTCAAAGCGGCCATTCGAGCAACGATCACTAGCTATCAAATCCGCCTGCGGAAACAACGCAAACAGCAGCTACTCATACTAGACCAACAAATAAAAGCAGGCGAACGAGTTCTAAATTCACGTACTGATCCATGTATATTAATTCGATTACAGCGTCTCCGTTTTCAATATAATTCAATCCTCTCAACTGCAGCTTCTAAGAGTATTGAGCTTCAACGAGGGACATATTATCGTGAAAATAACCGAGCCGGTCGACTCTTAGCCAACGCCTTGAAAGGTCAAAAAGAAGCCAAACGCGTAGCGGCCCTTCGAGCCCCACAGGGAGGGAGCATAGTGACCACAGACTCCGACATTGTAGAACTCTTTCGGGATTTCTATACCCGCCTATATCAATCTGAATGTGAGTTCTCGTCAGAGACATTCGAGCGATTGCTTTCTGGCATTCAGCGGCCGACCCTCTCTGAAGATGATAGGGATGCGATGGATGAACCCTTCTCTACTTCAGAGATCCAATCTGCCCTAAAACGAACAGCCTCGGGCCGTGCCGTAGGGCCCGATGGTCTCCCGACTGAATTCTACAGAACGTTCAGTGCAGATTTAGTTCCCTATTTAAAACTCTATTTTTACTGCCCTTGCGGTAGATACATCCTCTTTGGGATCCTTTTCTGCAGCTAATGTGGTAGTATTTGAGAAAGAAGGCAGAGACCCGCTGCTAACCGCCAACTACCGTCCAATCTCCCTACTTAATGCCGATTATAAGATCTTCGCAACGATCTTGGCCACCCGGCTATCTGACAGGATGGCCACCCTAATCCACCCCGACCAATGCGGTTTTATACCCGGCAGATCAACTGCTGACAATGCTCGGACCTTGTGCCATGTGCTATCCAGTGCTGCCAATCTAGATCATCCATGGGTGGGTCTTTCCCTAGATGCCGAGAAAGCCTTTGATCACCTAGAATGGCCCTTCTTATTTGCAGTTCTCCGATGGTATGGCTTTGGGGAGGGCTTCCTCCGATATCTCCAAGTCATGTATACTCAACCCGTCGCCAGTATTTGTGGAAATGCCATCAAGTCTCAGCCATTTAATCTCCAAAGAGGCACGCGTCAAGGTTGCCCCCTATCACCAATGCTCTTTGATCTAGCTCTCGAACCCCCAGCCCTCCTTATTAGACAGTCCGCGCGTATTCGAGGTGTCCCTTTCAGTCATAGGGAGATTAAACTCTCTGCATATGCAGATGACCTTATGCTTTTCGTATCCCTCGATTCGGTTCCAGCTGTCTTGGATCTGATTGACGGATACTCACAATTATCGGGCTATAAAATTTAACTGGACCAAATCTGTAGCATTCCCACTGAACCGCTGGGTACATGAGGCTGATATGCAGGCCTTTCCCTTCCTTTGGCAATCCCGCATGGTGAAGTATCTCGGGGTCCATTACTGTTCTCCCTTAGAAGACACTATCAGTTTTAATGCCAAAGAGGTAGTCTCCAAAGTCCGTGAGCTCACAAATCGTTGGTCTCCCTTATCTCTTACATGGTGGGGCCGCCTAGAAACTGTGAAAATGATGATAGTCCCCAAAGTGAACTACATTTTAGAAATGCTGCCATGCTTACTCCCGCTACATACTTACAAAGATATTGAGGGCCTTCTCGTCCGTTATCTCTGGCAGGGCAAGCCACCAAGGATAGCTAAACAAAAACTACAGTCTGCAAAGGAAAGAGGGGGTACCAGATTTCCTGATTTTCTTAGATATCATCAAGCCTTCCTACTTAAGCAAGGTGCCCGATGGCTAGATGCCTCAACAGACAGCAGACCAGTTTGGCTTGACATAGAAGAGGAGCTTAGTAGCCCAATTCCGCTGACCCATCTCCCCGGTATGTCCTATCAAGTAGACACCCGCCATCCACCAATGATTGTCGATACTCCTGCGGCCTTTAAACACTCTCATTCTATCACTGGGCCCGAACGAATGTCCTCAGGACGGACTCCCGCTATGGAATAACCCAGAATTCAAGTCCTAAATAGAACGATAGCATGGAAACCCTGGTACTCAAGGGGGATCTGGACACCCCAACAGCTTTTCTCTGCAGCTCGTTGGAAAACCTTTTCTGATTTACAAAAGGAATTTGCGTTACCAGCGAAACACTACTTTCAATTGATGCAGCTTCAACACTGCCTCAAAAGTGCTCAAATCATGCCGCCCTCTGCCCCTACTGAGGATGGGCTATTAGAGATAGTTCACTCTATTAGTAGTACACATGGGGTAGCCTCTAACTTTTATAAAATATTATGTCAGGGTACAGACACGGCCACTTTTAGAGCCCAACAAGCCTGGGAGCGCGAACTGCAAACCACTTTAACTCCTGTGCAATGGAGCGTTTTCTGGAGCAAAGTAGTGCGGGTTTCCCGGTCTGCCTCTGTTACCCAAACTCTCTTTTTTTTTTTGCACACAGATGCTCTTATACCCCAGGAAAAATAGCCAAATGGAACACAACTGCTGGGGACCAGCGTTGGTCTTGCCATACTGCTGTGGGAACCTTCGCTCATGTTATTTATGAATGTCCTCAACTACAGGTTTATTGGAGGCGGGTTTGGGGCTGTATTCAATTTATCTTACACCTTCACGAGCCTCTCTCTTGGAAGATCGTGGGACTCCGCTCTGTGGCGGAGGTCCCCTCTCTTCCTAAGAAGGGTCGCTTTCTCCTTGATTTCATGCTGGGTATAGCCATATGCTTAATCACGAGGAATTGGAAGGATAGCTCTCGACTTACTGTCAATGAATGGTGGAACCTCGTCTGCTTATATAGTAAATATGAGCAGATACCTCGGAGAGCTATTCCCCATGCCCAAACTCACTCTCGCTTGTCTAAATGGCAGATGCTTAATGATTATGTACAATCTGCTCATTGTTCCAACATGCCTGTCTAATGTGCACTCATCATGTTTCAGTTCACCGTTAGGTTTTGTAACACAATAATGTAAGTACACGCCCGCTTCGGGAATGATTAGTTTTCTAGAGAAGAAGCAGGGGGGAGGGGGGTGGCAGGGGTTTACTTTGGTGTATGTATTACACTTTATGTATCTGTCTTTTAGCTGTATGTCTTCCTTTTCCTTTGTTGTTATAAAACGAAAATAAAGCATTCAAAAAAAAAAAAAAAAATTAACAAAGTGGTAAAGGGCTGGCTAAGCGTAAAGATGATATTGTCTGTGAATAGGGCTATTTTGGCCTCTTGCCTCCATACCCCCCCCCCCCTTATATATGGCTACCTTCTAATATATTCAGCTAGTGGCTCTATCACCAAAGCAAATAAAAGTGAGGATAGTGGGCATCCCTGGCGCACCCCTCTCCGTAATATAAAACTATCTGAGTATCCTCCATTCACTCTGATATGGGTTCTTTGGTGAGCATATAGTGCTCTAATCCATCTCAAAAAGTTTTCTCCTAAACCCACTTGCTCTAAAACCTGGAACATAAACTTCCATTCAACTCGGTCAAATGCTTTCTCAGTGTCAATCATGACAAACACTGCTTTTTCCCCGGAACTTTGCAGTTTCCACATAATGTCTAAGATTTTCCATATATTGTCCCCTGCTTGTCAACCTTTTATAAATCCTGTATGGTCTTTGTGCACCAGTTTAGGCATAGCACCTCAAAGGCGAGTTGCTAATACTTTTGCTAACAATTTAGCATCAAGGTTGATTAGGGGGATGGGTTTGTAAGATACACAATCACTACTATCCTTACCGGGTTTAGATAGGACTGTGATACCTGCTTCTTCCATGGTCTTTGGAATCTGATCCCCCCGAAGTATCCCATTGAAGACCTTAGTTGTATCAGAATTACTTGCTCTTGCATCTGGCGATAGAATTTGGCTGTAAGGCCATCAAGCCCAGGTGCTTTACCAATCTTAAGGGTCGAAATGGCTGCTTGAACTTACCCCTCACTAATATCCCTCCTTTGTCTCTCCTCCTTCTCCACTGTTAATCTCTGAATTTTACACTCCTTCAGGAATTTGGTTCCTTTCTCTTCTCCATGTACTTCACTTTTATACAAGCTTTCATAATAATCTCTGAACACTTTGCTGATTTCAGACGTTTGATGTACCAGTTCCCCTTGTTGGTTCCAAATTCCCCCTATATGGGCTTTCTGTTTCCTTGCCTTCAGCCGGCTGGCCAAGATTTTTCCAGCTCTATTTCCCCCTTCAAAATGAGTTTGCTTTAGCACTGTTAACTCATGTGCAATTGTTTTTTCCCTCAGTCTGCTCAATTCTCCCCACTGCTGAATAAGTTTGGCTATTATTAGTGGGTCCCGATCACTCAGTGTCTCCTTTCTAGCTCCTCTATTCTATCCAGAAACTGCCTTTCTGATTTACCCCTCTCTCTCTTTACCTGGGCTGCTATACTTATCAAATGCCCTCTAGTTACAGCTTTCAGCCCATCCCACACTGCGACTAAAGTCACCTCCCTGTTCAGACTAAAATGGAGATATTCCTGTATGGTATAGCGTATTTTATTCACATGTGTCTCCTCTTCCTGCCCTACCCTCAAATATGTTTCCTGCACACACAAAACATCTGCATTGAGTGTCTTTCCCTCCCTCTCCAGTAGACGTTGCTTGTGCCATGTTTGCAGTCCTTTTGTATTTGATGTGGCCACCATTAATTGCAATCTTTCTTTTTTCCCACTATCCTGTTTTCCTTTCTCTCCTTGGTCATTCCTACCCAAACTCCCCTTCTACCTCCCACCCTGCGCTCCCCCTTGTCCACCTTCTCCTCCTCCCCCCCCCCCACACACATTTCCCCATCTCCCCTCCACCTCTTTTTGCAGAGGCTAAATCAGTGAAACCACCCAACACTCAAAAGAAAACCAGTGTAAAATACTTTTTTTGTCGGAATGGCCAGCACAGTATAAACAGGAAGAACACCTGCTACCACTGCGGCCCGTCCTTTTAATCAATTTAAATGTCCATTTAAAACCGCTATTAGCAAAATTAGCTGGTACTTAGCTTTGAATCTTTTTGGCTTTGATTTAGGGCTGACGGTTCTATCTTACAGAGGTCTCACCTGAAGCAGGGGGTTGCTGAATGTACCCCCGAAACGTGGCACGTCGTGTTGAATTGACCTACTGCTACAAAATAGTTACAACAGTATCCTACGGATGTTTATACCGTCATCACAGCCTGAGATGCTTTTCAAAGCTAAGTACCAGCTAATTTTGCTAATAGCGGTTTTAAATGGACATTTAAATTGATTAAAAGGACGGGCCGCAGTGGTAGCAGGTGTTCTTCCTGTTTATACTGTGCCGGCCATTCCGACAAAAAAAGGATTTTACACTGGTTTTCTTTTGAGTGTTGGGTGGTTTCACTATTTAGTATAAGCTCATTTTGGAAGGTTTAGTTGTTTTCGAGGCTAAATCAGAGCAGAGTGCCCTCCGCCTTTCCTGATCCTCCTCACCCCCTACTTCTCCCCCCCCCCACTCTACCCTCCTTGCAGTACACTCTCTCTATCCCCTTACCACCCTATCCTTTTCTCACTTTATCATTTTGTGATATCTTATTACTATAATACTTTAATATTTTACCACTTTAATGCATCCTGTGCAATTTTTAACTTAGAAACTTGGGCCTATGCCCCTATTAACCAGAACACAAACATTCAATTAAACTTTCTAACATTTCATTTTGCTGTCAGCAGCAAAGCTGCACAGCCCTCTCAAGGTCTGATGAGTCTTCATGCTCTCATCAGCCCCATAGACCCTTGCACAGTCTGTTCCTTTCCAGTGCATCTATCTTACCATCTGCCTGATTCAGAGCTTTACCCCCTTCTGATATGTTAGTCGAGTTCTTGATAGTCTTTCACGTGTCTCTGAGTCTCCCATATATTGCTCTGGTAGCTTTCTATGTCCTTCATCTCGGACCCTTCGCTCACACTCCTGGCATGCAGCAGCCTCCTGCTGATGTAGACTGGCTTCTTTCAATGTTTCCAATGCCTCCGCAATCTTCCCTTTTTTGCTGCTATGCGCTCCTTAAGTTAGAACATAAGAACATAAATATGCCATACTGGGTCAGACCAAGGTCCATCAAGCCCAGTATTCTGTTTCCAACAGTGGCCAATCTAGGTCATATGTACCTAGCCGTTTCCCCAAGGGACACAGGTTTCACAATGCTTGTATTGGTTCAAGCATTGATATCCTGGGTCCCTTCTTAATAATGGTTTATGGAGCTTTCCTCCAGGAACTTGTCCAAACCTTTTTTAAACCCAGCTACACTAACAGCCTTTACTACATCCTCCGGTAACAAATTCAAGAGCTTGATTACACGTTGAGTGAAAAAATATTTTCTTTTATTAGTCTTAAATAGTTTACCCTGTAGCTTCATTGCATGTCCCCTAGTCTTTCTATATTCTGATAAGGTAAACAATCGATCGACGTTTACCCATTCCACTCCGTTCATTAATTTATAGACTTCTATCATATCTCCCCTCTGCCGTCTCTTTTCCAGGTTAAAGAGCCCTAACCTTTTTAGCCTTTCATCCTTCCATCCCCTTTACCATTTTGGTGGCTCTTCTCTGAACCTTTTCTAAAATCGCTATATCCTTTTTAAGATACGGCGACCAGAATTGCACACAATATTCAAGGTGTGGTCTCACCATGGAACGATATAGAGGCATTATAATATCTTTTGTTTTATTTTCCATTCCTTTCCTTATCATACCTAGCATTCTATTTGCTCTCTTGGCCGCTGCTGCACACTGGGTCGAGGGTTTCAACATGGTATCCATAATGACGCCTAAATCTTTTTCCTGGGTGGTAGTTCCTAATGTGGAACCTTGCATCGTGTAACCATAGTTTGGGTTGTTCTTCCCTAGGTGCATAACCTTGCACTTGACCACATTAAATTTCATCTGCCATTTTGGTGCCCAGTCTTCCAATTTATCAAGATCCTCTTGCAAGTTTCCACAATCCTCTTGGGTTTTAACAACTTTAAATAGTTTTGTGTCATCTGCAAATTTGATAACCTCACTCGTTATTCCACTTTCCAGGTCATTTATGAATACGTCAAAAAGCAGCGGACCCAGCACAGATCCCTGGGGTACACCACTATTCACCTTTCTCCATTGGGAAAATTGGCCATTTAGCCCTACCCTCTGCTTTCTATCTTTTAACCAGTTCCTGATCCACAATAGTACACTGCCTCCTATCCCATGACTCTTTAGTTTTGCCAAAAGTCTCTCATGAGGGACCTTGTCAAAGGCTTTCTGAAAGTCCAGATACACAATATCAACTGACTCACCTTTGTCCACCTGATTATTCACTCCTTCAAAAAACATAACAGCTTAGTAAGACAAGATCTTCCTTGTCTAAAGCCATGTTGGCTGTCTCCCATTAGGTCATGACTATCAACATGCTGAGTAATTTTACTCTTTATGATGGTTTCTACCATTTTTCCCGGTACTGACGTCAGGCTCACCGGTCTGTAGTTTCCCGGATCACCCCTGGAACCCTTTTTAAAAATTGGTGTTACATTGACGATCCTCCAATCTTCAGGTATTAGAGATGATTTTAATGATAGTTCACAGATTACTAATAGCAGGTCTGCAATCTCATATTTCAGTTCTTTCAACACCCTTGGATGTATACCATCCGGCCAGGTGATTTGCTACTCTTCAGTTTATCTAATAGTTGTAATACATCTTCCCGATGTATCGATATTTCCTTCAATTCTTCCGCACCTTTAAATACCACTTCAGTCATGGGTAACATCCCTACATCTTCCTCAGTAAAGACCGAAGCAAAGAATTCATTCAGTCTCTCCGCTATCGCCTTGTCGCCTCTTAGTGCTCCTTTAACCCCTTTATCATCTAATGGACCAACTGACTCTCTCACAGGTTTTTTGTTACGAATGTACTTGAAAAGGTCTTTACTTTGCGTTTTTGCTTCCGCAGCAAGCTTCTTCTCAAATTCTCCCTTTGCCTGCCTTATCAATGCCTTGCATTTGACTTGCGAGTGCTTGTGCTGTTTCCAGGTTTTTGTCGTTTTATTTATTTATTTATTTACATTCTTTTATATACCGCGCTATTCTGCATCAGTGCGGTTTACATTGAACAAACTGAAATTGCCCAAGACCACAAGGAGCACCTGTGGGACTAGAAACCCCAGTCCTTCCAGTCCAAGGTTGCTGTCCTCTAGTGGGATTTGAACCCCCAACCTTCCGGCCTGAAGTACCTTGCCCCAACCACTAGGCCACTCCTCCACTCCTTTAGCTCTTTTTTCCATTTCCTGAAAGATGCTTTTTTGGCAACAACAGCCTCTCTGACCTCACCTTTAAACCATGCTGGCAGTTTTTTGGACTTCCTTCCACTTTTCTTAAAGCGTGGAATACAGCTGGTCTGGGCTTCCAAGATAGTATTTTTCAACAACAGCCAAGACTGATGTACGCCTTTAACCTTTGCAACTGCTCCTTTTAGTTTTTTCTTAACTGTTTCCTCATTTTATCATAGTCTCCCTTTTGAAAGTTAAAAGGTAGTACTGTGGATTTCCTTACTATCCCTCCTCCACTAATTAAATCAAAGGCAATCATGCTATGATCACTATTGCCAAGTGGCCCAAATAACCTTATCTCTTGCACTAGATCTGGTGTTCCACTAAGGACTAGGTCTAATATGGCTTCCCCTCTGGTCGGTTCATGAACCAGCTGCTCCAAGAAGCAGTCATTTATGTCATCTAGGAACTTTATCTCCCTAGCATGTCCTGACGTGACACTGACCCAGTCGATACCGGGGTAGTTGAAATCACCCATTATTATTACTGCGCTGTAACTTTTGTTAGCTTCCTTGATTTCTTTGAACATTTCATCATCCATTTGGTCATTCTGGCCAGGCGGTTGATTGTACACCCCCACTGCCATCGCCTTCCCCCTTTTACATGGAATTTCAATCCATATAGATTCTACAGCAGATTTTGTTTCCTGCAAAACTTTAATCCTTTCTAACTCAATGCCCTCTCTAACATAGAGAGCAACCCCTCCACCAATTTGATCAGCTCTATCATTACGATATAGTTTGTACCCAGGTATCACAGTGTCCCACTGGTTGTCCTCCTTCCACCATGTCTCTGATATTCCAATCATATCTAACCTTTCATTTAGTGCTATATATTCTAACTCTCCCATCTTATTTTTTAGACTTCTAGCGTTTGCATACAAGCATTTTAGAGAATGTATTTTATTCATATTAATTTGGCTATTGTTAGACATGGGTAATTTGGGATCTTTAAGCTCTGTCTGCTCCATACTTGAGGGCATTTGGGCTAGTTTACTCTTTTGTGGAACCTCTCTGCTTTTGGTAGCATCCTTCAAAGATACATTCTTCCGAACCATCCGCTCTTGGGCGACTGTCGGCTTTCCCCTAATGTCTAGTTTAAAAGCTGCTCTATCTCCTTTTTAAAGGTTAATGCCAGCAGCCTGGTTCCATCCCGGTTAAGGTGAAGCTCATCCCTTCGGAAGAGCCCCTCCTTTCCCCAGAATGTTCCCCAGTTCCTAACAAATCCAAAACCCTCATCTCTGCACCATTGTCTCATCCACGCATTGAGACTCCGGAGCTCTGCCTGCCTTTTGGGTCCTGCGCGTGGAACAGGAAGCATTTCGGAGAACGCTACCCTGGAAGTTCTGGATTTCAATTTCCTACATAAAAGCCTAAATTTAGCCTCCAGAACCTCCCTACCACATTTTCTTATGTCATTGGTACTGACATGTACCAAGACAGCAGACTCCTCCCCAGCACTATCTAAGACCTTATCTAGGTGGCGCGTGAGGTCAGCTACCTTCGCACCAGGCAGGTATGTTACCAGGCGATCCTCACGTCCACCAGCCACCCAGCTATCTACATGCCTAATGATCGAATCACCAACTATAACGGCTGTCCTAACCCTTCCCTCATGGGCACATGGCCCTGGAGAAACTTCCTCGGTGCGAGAGGGTTTTACATCACCTGTAGGACAGGTCCTAGTTACAGGATCACTTCCTGCCACACCAGGGTGATGCTCTCCTGTCACGTGACCTCTCTCCTCCATGGCAACAGGGATGCTGCCAGACTGGAGGTGGGACTTCAGGACTATATCCCTGTAGGTCTCGTCTATGTACCTCTCCGTCTGTCTTATGCTTTCCAAGTTTGATACTTTAGCCTCTAGAGAACGGACTCGTTCCCTGAGAGCAAAGAGCTCCTTGCACCTAGTGCACACGTAAGACCTCTCGCCAACTGGGAGAAAATCGTACATGTGACACTCAATGCAAAAGACTGGAAAGCCCCCATCCCACTGCTAGACTGCTGTCTGCATCTTAGTTTTAAGTTTGTGTTTAGATCTAAGTTCTTTACTTACTAAGGGTTGCTATGGATATTTATACTAATAAAACTGTACCTAATACGTGTAATATACCTTGTTCACCTGAAGCTTAACTAATCTCAGGTCCTTAGTGTATGATTTATTTGGGTAGCGAGCTTCACCTGAGAGCACCTCCTGCCTTTTAGGATGTGTAAGTACCTATAAAGCTACAATTATCCCAGGGGTGGGTGGGTGCTGCTGCTAAGCTCTAACTTATTATGAAATTTAAACTACAAGCTCTCTGCTGGGTTCTAAATTTAACCAGAAAGCTCTCTTCTGTGTTTTAAATTTAAGCTAAAAGTACTTTGCTGATGCTAGGCCCTGAGTGACTATTAAATTTAAACTACAAGCTCTCTGCTGGGTATGAAATGTAACCAGAAAGTTCTCCTCTGTGTTTTAAAACTAAAAGTACTTTTCTGATGCTAGGCCCTGAGTGACTATTAAATGTAAACTACAAGCTCTCTGCTGGGTTCCAACTGTAACCAGAATGCTCTCTTCTGTGTTTTAAATTTAAACTAAAAGTACTTTGCTGTTACTAGGCCCTGAGTGACTATTAAATTTAAACTACAAGCTCTCTGCTGGGTATGAAATGTAACCAGAAAGTTCTCCTCTGTGTTTTAAATTTAAACTTAAACTGCTGCTACTAGGCCCTGACTGGTTTAACAAAAAATAGTGGGTTCACAGATTAATTAGCTTTAATTCAAAGAATTCCTTTTAGAAAATTACCAGAAGTATATACTCACAGTTGCAGATCTCTCTCCAGAAGTAACAGTCCCTTTTTCTAGTCCTTCAAGTGGTCTTGTTTCTACAAATGGTGCAGCATGGTCAGCTTAGCATAGAAAATAAAATAGAGTAAATAGATCTGAGTAGAAAGAAAGAAATTTATTTCTAGAGAGCTTTTCATTTAAATCAAAACAAAGTATAGCTTAACATAGAAAGTAAAATAGAGTAAATAATCTTTGAGTAGAAAGAAAGAAATTTGTTTCTAGAGACCTTTACAAGGAGGCCTTCTAGTTAGGAAGCAAAAGATCTGTGAAGTTGTCTTAAATAGGTGTTAAAGTCAAAGTGACAGATTAAAGGTGCAATTTGAAAGGCCCCCTGTATCAAACCAAGGGTCGTGTGATTCATCCAGTAAATTGTTAAGATGTTACCTTAGAAGCACACGTCAGGGCACTGTGTAGCAAGCCAGCTTTTATTGTCTTCTTTCCCTCCCACCCACCACAGGCATAATCTTAGCATTATAGGCTCTTAAATATCTTAAAAGGAAGAAGATGGTCAAATTCACTTTCAGGTTCAGTTGGATAACCTCATCAGGAATAGATTAATTAAGGACATGAAATAAATTAATCTTGCGGCGAACAAAATACATTAAACATATTAGGTATAGTTGTATTAGTACAAGTATCCCTAGCAAACCTAAGTAAGTAAACAACTTAAATAGCTAAACAAAACCTTAAAACTAAGATGTGGACAGCAGTCCAGCAGTGAGATGGGGTTATCCAGTCTTCTGCATTCCATTCCATGTATGACTTTCTCCCAGTTGGTGAGGGGCATTATGTGTGCATTAGGTGCAAGGAGCTTTTTGCTCTCAGGGAATGAGTCTGATCTCTGGAGGCATGAGTAGCAGACTCGGAGGACCTAAGGAAGACAGAGAGGTATATAGACGAGACCCACAGGGACATAGTACTAAAGTCCTACCTCCAGTCTGGCAGCCTCCCTGTTATCATGGAGAAGTCACATGACAGGACAGCATCATCCTGGTGTGGCAGGAAGTGATCCTGTAGCTAGAACCTGACCTCCAGGTGATGTAAAACCCTCTCACACTGAGTAGGTTTCTTCAGAGCCATATGTCCAAGAGGGAAGGGTTAGGACAGCCATTATAGTTTGTGATTCAATCATTAGGCATGTAGATAGTTAGGTATCTGGTGGCCATGAGGACAACCTAGTAACATGCCAGTCTGGTGTGAAGGTAGCAGACCTCACGTGCCTCCTAGACAAAGTTTTAGCGCTTGGGAGGAGTCTGCTGTCTTGGTAGATGTTGGTACCAATGACATACGAAAGTGTGGAAGGGAGGCTCTGGAGGCCAAATTTAGGCCTTTAGGTAGGAAGCTGAAATCCAAAACTTCCAGGGTAGCATTCTCCGAAATGCTTCCTGTTTCACAGGTAGGACCCAAAAGGCAGGCAGAGCTCTGGAGTCTCAATGCATGGTTTAGACGATGGTGCAAGAAAGAGGATTTTGGATTTGTTAGGAACTGGGCAACATTCTGGGGAAATGAGGGGCATTTCAGAAGGGATGGGCTCCAGCTTAAGCCAGATGGAACCCAGCTGCTGGCATTAACCTTTAAAAAGGAGATGGAGCAGCTTTTAAACTAGATAATAGGGGAAAGCCAGCAGTCGCACAAGAGCACATGGTTCAGAGGGATGTATCCTTGAAGGATACTAGCAAAAGAGGGAAGTTAGGGCAACCCAGCAGAGAGGTTCCTATAAAGATAAAAGTAACCCATATGTCCTTAAGTACAGAGCAGACAGAGCTGAAAGATTCCAAATTACCCCTATTGATAACCAGATTAATATGAATAAAATACAACCTCTAAAATGCCTGCATGCAAATGCTAGAAGTCTAAAAGATAAGATGGGAGAGTTGGAATACATAGTACTAAATGAGAGGTTAGATATGATTGGTATCTCAGAGACTTGGTGGAAGGAGGACAACAAATGGGATACTGAAATACCAGGGTACAAACTATATCGCAATGATAGAGTAAAACAAATTGGTAGAGGGGTTGAGCTCTATGTTAGAGAGCACATTGAGTCACAAGGGATTAAAATTTTGCAGGAAACAAAATACACTGTAGAATCTCTATTCCATGTCAAAAGGGGAACACAATGGCAGTTGGGGTGTATTACTGACCGCCTGGACAGAATGAACAAATGGATGATGAAATGCTAAAAGAAATCAGGAAAGCTAACAAAAGTTACAATACGGTAATAATAATGGGTGATTTCAATTAAATTGGTATCGACTGGGTCAGTGTCATGGCAGGAAATGCTAGGATGATAAAGTTTCTAGATAAAAAAATGACTGCTTCTTGGAGCAGCAGATTCATGAACCAACAAGAGGGGAAGCTATTTTGGACCTAGTACTTTGCAGAACAGAGGATCTGTTGCAAGGTATAAGTGTGTTAGAGCCATTTGGCAATAGTGATCATAGCATGATCACATTTGATTTAATAAATGGAGGAAAAATGGCAAGGAAATCCATCCTTTAACTTTCAAAAGGGAGACTATGATGTTGATATTAAGTGCCATTGAGTCAGTGTCGACTCCTGGCGACCTTCTGGATAGTTGAGCTAAACATTGTTTAGTCTTCAGCCAAGTGATTCATTATTGATAAAGTGGTATCCATAGTTTCTGTTATTGTATCGATCCATCTCATTGCCAATCTTCCTCTTTTACGGTGACCTTCTACCTTGCCAAATATTATGTCTTTCTCCAATGATCTTTCTCTTCATATGATATGTCCAAACTATGAAATTTGAAGTCTTGTAATCTGAGCTTCTAAGGAAAGCTTAGTTTTGATCTCCTCTAGTACTGACTGGTTTGTTCTTCGGGCAGTCTACAATATATACAGTATTCATCACCAGCACCATAATTCAAAGATATCAATTTTCTTCCTCTCTATATTTTTCACTGTCCAACTTTCGCATCCATATGACTTTATTGAAAATACCATGGCCTGGACAAGTTGAATCTTTGTATGGCAAGAGACATCTCTGCTCTTGAGGATCTTGTCTAGGTCCTTCATAGCCATTCTACCAATAGCAATATATCGTCAGATTTCTTGACTACTAGTCCTTTCTTTATTGATTGCTGATCCAAGTAAGTTAAAGCTGTCAACTATTTCAATTTCTTCTCCATCAATGATGAACTTATTGATTTTGCCAGTTGTCAGGATCTTTGTCTTCTTAATAGGAAAAAACTAAAAGGAGCAGCTGCAAAGGTTAAAGATTTACATCAAGCATTGGTGTTGTTTAAAAATACTATCTTGGAAGCCCAGGCCAGATATATTCCATGCCTTAAGAAAAAAAGAAGGAAGGCCAAAAAACTGCCAGCATTGTTTAAAGGTGAGGTCAGAGAGGTTGATGTCAAAAAAGCATCTTTCAGGAAATGGAAAAAGGAACCAAATGACAAAAACTGGAAACAACATAAGCACTGGCAAGATAGATGCAAGGAATGGAAAAGGCAGGCAAAGAGATAATTTGAAAAAAAAAGCTTGCCATGGAAGCAAAAACATATAATAAAAGCTTTTTCAAGAATATTTATAAACAAAAACCTGTGAGAGAGTCAGTTGACTGTTGGATGATAGAGGGGTAAAAGAGACACTAAGAGGGGACAAGGCCATAGTGGAGAGACTAAATGAATTCTTTGCTTCAGTCTTTACCGAGGAGATGTAGGGAAGTTACAAATGTCTGAAATGATATTTAAAGGTGATGCACTGGAAGACTTGAAAGAAATATTGATAAACTGGGAAGATGTATTACAGCTATTTGATAAATAAAAAGCAGCAAATCACCTGGACTAGATTATATACATCAGAGGGTGTTGAAAGAACTGGAATATGAGATTGCAGACCTACTATTAGTAATCTGTGAACTATCATTAAAATCAACTATAGTACCTGAAGATTAACGAATGACTAATATAACGCCTATTTTTAAAAATGGTTCAAGGGAAACTACAGACCAGAGAGCCTGATGTCAGTACCGGGCAAAAGGCTAGAAGCCATTATAAAGAACAAAATTACTGAATATGTAGATAGTCATGGTTTAATGGGAAAAATCCAACATGGATTTAGGCAAAAGTGAGCCAGTTGATATAGTGTATTTGAATTTTCAGAAAGCCTTTGACAAGGTCCCTCATGAAAGTCTCTTGGAAAAATTAAAAAGTTATGGGATAGGAGGTAGTGTACTACTGTGGATCAGGAAGTGGTTAAGATAGAAAGCAGAGAATAGGGCTAAATGGCCAATTTTCTCAATTGAAAGGAGAAAGGTGAATAATGGAGTACCCCTGTTCTGGGTCCTCTGCTTTTTATCATAATCTTAGATGATCTGGAAATGGGAATAACGAATGCAGATGACCACAAAACTATTCAAAGTTGTTAAAACCCAAGAGGATTGTGACAAATTGCCAGAGAACCTTGAGAAATTGAAAGACTGGACGTTCAAATGGCAGATGAAATTTAATGTGGACAAGTGCAAAGTTATGCACTTAGGAAAGAACAACCCCAACTATGGTCACACGATGTCAGGTTCTATATTAGGAACTGCCACACAGGAAAAAGATTTAGGCATCATCATGGATAACGCGTTGAAACCCTTCACCGAGTATGCAGTGGTGACCAAGAAAGCAAATACAATGCTAGGAATCAAAAGGAAAGGAATGGAGAATAAAACAAAGGATATTATAATATCTCTGTATCATTCCATGGTGTGACCGCACCTTGAATAATTTTGGGCAATACTGGTCGACGTATCTTAAAAAGAATATAGCGGAATTAGAAACAGTTCAGAGAAGAGACAACAAATTGGTAAAGGGGTTGGAAGGATACCCCTATGAGGAAAGGCTTAAAAGGTTAGGGCTCTGCAACTTGCAAAAGAAATGGCTTAGGGGAGATATGATAGAGGTCTATAAATTAATGAATGGAGTAGAATGAGTAAACATAGATCAGTTGTTTTACGCCATCAAAAAGTAGAAAGACTAGGGGACATGCGATGAAGCTACAATATAACCTATTTAAGACTTGAGAAAATATTTTTTCACTCAATACATTATTAAACTCTGGAATTCGTTACAGAAGGATGTATTAAAAGCTGTTAGTGTAGTTAGGTTTGGACAAGTTATTAAAGAGTTCCTGGGAAATCCACTGTTTGCCCCAGGACAAGCATTCTGGAACCTGTGTGTCTTTTTGGAAACCTGCTAGGTACTTGTGTCCTGGATTGGCCACAGTTGGAAACAGGATACTGGGCTTGATGGACCTTGGTCTGACCCATTATGGCATATCCCATGTTCTTATCTTTGGAAGTCAAATCATTAGCTTTCCTCTACTACTGCCCTTACAGCAGTACATGAGGTTTGCAGTACACAGATCCTCAAGCTGCTTTGAGTGACTTCATCTCTGCTTCCATGTGGGTGGCTGCTGCTGTAACTGGGACTTGGGCTGAGGGCATATCAGAAGACGAATGGCCATACTCACTGCTACTTACTGTACCTATAGGGTGCTCTTGGCCAGGGCTGTATCATTTCCTACTTCCTCAGCACAAAGTTTGCTAAGGCAGCTATGATACTTTCAATATCTGATGATTCTGATGGAAATCCCTTACATGAAAATTCATCATATTCTGTCTCTGCCAAATATCGATTGAAATTCTTCTCAACAGAGAACAGAGTGTGCCTGCTGCTGTACCTGAATGTAACTTGCCTTGAATCAATGTTGAAAGGGTATGAGCTAAATCTAAAATCCCTCAACTACTGGTATCCTGACCCCTTCCCCCCTCCCCCCAACCCCCCAGCCTGCAGTACCTCTGACTTCTTTGGCCCTTCTATGGGAGTAGACAAATGCTCTTTAGCATACATAACTTCATGACTGTAAGTTTTGATTATGTTTATTGCATGATTTTTAATTCTGGCAAAGTGCCTTCACCTATTTGATGTTTGGACTTTGTGGATCACTGATAGAATCCTGGTAAGTCTTTGCAGTCCAATGAAGATAAGTATTTTGGAATAAATTGTACCTGCTTTCAAACTCATATGATTTGGATATAGATGCATGAAATACAATCATTAATTCCACATATATTAGTTTGTGATGCTGTGAGCAGTCTAAATGATTTGCTGTGAATTTATACATGTCTTCAATCAGCTGGTGATGCTTATGCTGCACTGGGATAGTTCTGAGATTTCCTTTCAAATTTGCACAGTTGGTCCAGAGTTGGGGAACTTTTTCCTTTTATTGTGTGTTTTGGTCACCTTCCAATGCTAGCTTCTAGAGTTTTTAAAGGTGTCAAAGTCAGCTTTTCCTCCAGTCTCAAAAATTTACTGTTTACCTCAGGCTAGCAAGCGTGTGGATTCTGAGAGTCTTTGTCAGAGTGACCCCTTGATAACCTTGAACTAACCAATTTCCTAGGACAGTCTGGAGAAGAGACCATTACACCTTCAACAATGATAGATTCCTTGGCTTTGGACTCAGAAATACACTGTTAAGGTCGCCGGCCTCAGACGTACAGGGCCGACATTGGAATTGACCCTTTACATCCGGGGCGACCGTCAGCCCACTGCCTGCCCTAATGGCACCCCCGCTCCGCCCCTTTCCTGCCCCGTCTAACTGCCCCGTACAATTTGTGGGGAAGTTAATCGGGGTCAGAAGGGGGGGTCTGAATGGTGGGGATGGACGTCCCAACAGGACATCCATCCCCGCTTTTCGTGCCTCAGAATGACCCTGAATGGGAAAAGCTCCTTTAAAAAGAGACATTTAAAAAGAGAGTGGCATCACTCAGGGTGCTCCTTGAGTAAATGCCATTCAAGCCTTCTAAAATGATCCACTAAATGGCTTTTATTTGATTTTCTGGGACTTTCCCTAAATATATTTGCTCCATTTCAGGAGTAAGCTCAGTCATCCTCCATTTCGCCTGTATAACTTTTGCTTAGAGCACTGAGGTGGAATTATGCTACTCCATTATTACATTCACGTTATTGGCTTCCTATAGCCGCCAGAGTAGAATTTAAATTGCTGTGTAACTTTTAAAACTTTATACAGACTATCTCCAGAATATATGTCTTCTTATTTACAGCTTTGTCCAACAACCAATACTGCTCGTTCTATATCTGCAACCTCTGAATTCAGATTAACAGGGATGAGCTAAAAATCATTCCAAAGTGTTGCTCCTGGCCTATGGAATAACCTCCTGTTAGAATTATGTAATGAGAGAACTTATTTGAGGTTTTGGAAATCCTTAAAAATGTGCTTATAACGTAAAATGTTTTTATATTAATGATTGATTAGGATCATAATACCTTGGGATGACTTGCATTAGGCTGGTAAATGATTCACTGTTATTGCGAATTGTAAACCACCCTTAGCTATTGGTATGGACAGGATAGAAAAAAATCTGATTAAATTAAATTAAGAGAGAAAAAAAAGTATTTTGCTTTTGATTTTCTTTTGCTATGAAGGAAAACCATGGGGCCAACTCATTTCATGCTATTTCCCTGCATTCTATCCCTATTTGAATGGAGATAGAAATCACAGAAAAAAATGACACATAAACACTATTTGAAGCAATTTCTGGTTATTTTGAGGAGGTAGTGCCACAGTGGAAAACATCATGGCACTTTGTCTAGTAAAAAAAGGATTTGCTGGCCCTGCCTATTGCATCTACATCTCAACATACTGTCCATGTGTCAACCCCTTCCCCCATCTCCCTCATTCATGCCCCTTTCTCATAATAGATCAACATGCTCTCTAACTTCAAAAGTAGTATCTCCTTGCTATAACTTCCTGATCTACTTCCTCAGACCTCAGATCAAACGTCCTGCTGACAGACTTGACAGATACCAGACATACAGTAGAAACTGGCATGTGTAATACCGAGGGGAAAAAATGTAAATATTTACCTGAGGGTCTCATGGAGCTTGGAGGCTCTGGGCTGCAATGACAGGCTGCTGCATTGAAGAGGGGCATAACAGCAATGTAGCCATGGCCATGATGGTTTTTTATTTAAAGAAGGAGTGATGGGACCACAATTTTGAACAGTGTTGGGCCACATTAGAAAGAAAAGAAACATAGAAATATGATGACAGAAAAAGACCACATGGCCTATCTAGTCTGTCCTTCCATATCAACAACTACAACAGTCCCCTTAAGGCAAAAGAACATAAGAAATGCCTTACTGGGTCCGTCCAAGGTCCATCAAGCCCAGTATCCTGTTTCCAAAAGTGGCCAATCCAGGTCACAAGCACTTTGCAGGTTCCCAAAAGGCACACAGGTTCCACAATGCTCATCCTGGGGTAAGCAGTGAATGTCCTGGGTCCTCTTTAATAATGGTTTATAGACCTTTTCTCTAGGAACTTGTCCAGACCTTTTTTAAACCCGGCTACACTAACAGCTTTTACTATATCCTCCGGTAACAAATTCCAGAGTTTGATTACAGGTTGAGTGCTGGGGGAGCTCTAGGGCTGCCTTTGGCAGGCATCTGTAACTGCAGCCTGCATCAGGAACAAGCCATGGGAGAAAGACCTGGACTCCTAGCAGCATTCGGGGAAAGACACAGCACAAGAAGCAATAGAGAGCAAGGGCTGGCCCTGGGCCTGACATCGGAGCCATGGGACCTGGAGATTTCACCACAGGAGAGGTCAGGAGAGAAGTGACATCAAGTCCCCAGGATGCAGGTGCTGATGAGTGCTCTTGAGCCACATCGGAGATGAGAGCAGGACAGAAAGGGGACCAGGATGCAAGCTGTGCTAGACTGCAGTAATTTAAAGGGATCACAGTCCAGAAAATTAAAGGGAGCTGACCAGTCTTTCTCAGATGTGGGGAGGGGGGGGGGAGGGAGCAGAGAGGCACAGTAGCAATGAGAGACTGTCATCCAGGCAGCCTAAATGTTTACATTTAAAGAGACAACAGCATTTATATAGAAAATAAATGAGAGTCCATTTTAGACTTTCTCACATGGGATGTAGACCAGAATACAAGCAGATACAGAAAGAGAGGGAGCTAAGGAGGGAAACATAGTAAACCTGGCGGCCAAATGGGACAGTGCTGGCAGCAGCAGTCAGAGAGAGTGCCGGGACAAAGGAACAAATGTTTTAGAAAAGAGTATATCCAGCTGCATTGCTACAGGAAGCCACAGAGGTTGTTGGGGGTGAGGGATCACACAAGGAATCATTTCTTGAGTGCTATTAGGTGACTATGAATTAAACCACCCAAGTAATGGAAATGTTGAATTGGATAATACGTTTCATTAGAAAATATTCAAAGATACCAAAACTCCAAGTTGAGCAGTTTAGAACAATATGGTAGATCCCCAAGCCAAAAGAGAAGCTAAAGTACAAAGCTGCAATGGAAGAAGCATGGTAACATCATGGCAACCACCAGATGGAAGAAGGAAAGCAATGCTTTTTCTATTAATGATTGCAGTAGATGTTTACAACAGAGATCACCAGGGATTGCAATGGCATTAGACCTGTTTCTGAGTGCTGAGGGTCCGTCATTGGAGTGCTGTGAAAAAGTACAGAAAGGCTGTTACTAAGAGGAAGGTATGCATGAATGAATGGTATTGATTAGTTAGAGTGACCTATGACATTTTTGTAACATTTTAATCCTAGAGGAGAGTGACTGGGGATTGTTGACAGTGAAAGCTGTATCATATAAAATCCGGAAGTGATGACTGACTTCAAGCAGCCTTGCTTAAGCATATTAGGAAGATCAGCTGAAAATTTGGAGTCCTCTCTAAGAGATACCAGCCTTCTGTGGGAGGCTGTTCAGTAAGGCCTAGACCATGGTTTGACTTCAGCAGTGCTTAAAGATAAGAAAGTCCTATACTAAAAAATCTGAGAAGTAAGTTTGATGGGAATGCAAGATTCTGATGAGTAAGAGTGGTGAGTGAATGAAAAGGAAGATGCCCCTTCTGAATATATAGTGAACTCAAAATAAGTAAAAGCAATTATCCTTTGATTTTATTTTGAGACAGTATAGGAACTTGGTAGGCCTGAAGAGGCTGTGGGTGAATTAGAGTAAAATAAAATGGTCCGAGTAGCTTCTTGTTAGGGCTCTGCTCTATTGATATTTTTTGAAATTAGGCCATAGGGATCCATCAGTGGAGGAAAAGAAAGCCAGAATACTCCATAGAGAACCTGAGGATTGAGGAGTCGGTTGACACAATACCGGACTGCGACGATGAAAATAGAGCTTTGAACAATCTACTGTAGGTGTGCACCAACCACCCATTGAAGTGGCATTCAATGTACCTGTGCTAAATGCAACATTGATGAGGAACACATATTACCAACTCCTTCGCTAATCACAACGTGCAACTATGCCCACTCTATCCTACCACACCAATTTCCCTTCTCATTTCAGACTAAGCAGATAGCATGGATTAACCACGTACTGTCTGTTCTGCATTCACACTCCACATGCTCGTTAACAGCACAGCTTGGTAAACATGTCCCATAGAATTACATATAGGGGGTCATGCAGAGATGCGAATAGCAGGGATGGATGTCCAGCTTGGACGTCCAACCCCCACTATTCTCAGGGACCCCATTCTGTATCCAAAGCTCCCTGCACGTACAAGGCCTCTGTGCAGGGAGCTCTGGACGGGGGTGGGAGGGAGTAGCAACAGGGCAGGGACTGGGCAGAGCAAGGGCGGGGTGCACAACCCGGACATACAGGGCTGATTCAGCTCACAGCCCTGTACGTCCAAGGGCAGAAGGGCAGACGTGAGACTTATTCCACCTCGGAGGTGGAATAAGTCCCATCGCCAGAGGGTATCAGCCTGGGCAGACCCGCAACAACAAGGGAGCAGCAGCAGGAGGACCCCTGCCACCCGATCCTGGCCGTGGTTGCTCCTGCAGAGGACTGAGTGGCAGAGAAAGAAGAGTGGCACTAGTGACGGGGTGCTTGTGTTCTTGCTGGGCGTCCCGGTGCCATGGTGATGGGATGCCACGGGACGGGCGCTCCAGCAGGACTGTACAGGGAGGTAAGTCAACATCCGCACTGTGGAATCAGGACACAGCCGGCTCATCTATTTGCCCGATTCTGCACCCGTGGGAATGTCTAGCTCCCGAGGGTGCAGAATCGGATACACATTCATCCAGATCTATCTTTGCACGGGCCAACGGCCCAAATGTGCCCTGCTTGGAATGGGGCTCCACGTGCATACTTATCTGATTCCTCAATGTAGTAGAGTGTGCTGGTTCTGCAAGAGAAAAGAATTTAAAGAGAACATAATGCAGCAATGCTTCTTGTAAACAGAAGATAAAATATAACGAAGTAACGTGAACGTGAACTAATTATAGATACTTATCTGATGTTAGATGGCTTACAGTGATGAAATGCAAACATAAGAAAATAAGAACATAAGAAATGTCATACTGGGTCAAACCAAGGTCCATCAAGCCCAATATCCTGTTTCCAACAGTAGCGAATCTAGGTCAGAAGTCCCTGACAGGTTCCCAAAAAGGTACAGAGGTTTCACACTACTTTTCCTGGGGTAAGCAGTGGATTTCCTGGATCCTCTTTAATGGTTTATGGACCTTTCCTCCAGGAACTTGTCCAAACCTTTTTTAAACCCAGCTACACTAACAGCCTTTACTACATCCTCCGGTAACAAATTCCAGAGTTTGACTACACGTTGAGTGAAAAAATATTTTCTCTTATTATCTTTATCTTTCTTTATCTTTATGTGCAAGCTTGATATACCGCACCTCAAAAAACATTGATGCGATGTACAAAATACAAAAATAACTATAGAGAGAAACAGAAAGGAACTCCATTAGTTGATAGGAAAGGAAGCCAGTCACACAGTGAATGCAGAGGACGGGGGGAAAGATTGGGAGGGAGAAAGGAACTAACAGTAGCCAATCCAGGTCACCATTTCCTGTCAGGGTCCCCAAAAGATACACTGATTCCATGCTGCTTATCCCAGCAGTAAACAGTGGATTTCCCTGGTCCTCTTTCATAATGGTTTATGGACCTTTCCTCCTGGAACTTGTCCAAACTTTGTTTAAATCCAGCTACACTGGCAGTTTTTACTGCATTCTCTAAATAACAAATTCTAGAGTTAGATTACACATTGAGTGAAAACATTTTCTCTGATTAGTCTTAAATGTGCTATATTATAGCTTCATTCTCTGTCCCCCTAGCCTTTCTAATTTTGAAGGAGTAGACAAATGATCTACATTTACCCATTCCTCTCCATTCATTATTTTATTTTAGACACCTCTAGCATATTTCCCCTCAGCCATCTTTTTTCCAAGTTGAAAAGCCCTAACTTTTTAAACCTTTTCTTATTAAGGTATTCTTCTATCCCCTTTACTATTTGGGTGTCTCTTCTGTGTACCTTTTCTTATTCCAACATAACCTTTTTAAGATACATCAACCAGAATTGCACACAATATTCAAGGTGTGGTCACACCATGGAACAATACAGAGACATTATAATATCCTTTGTTTTATTCTCCATTCCTCTCCTTATGATTCCTAACATTTTATTTGCTTTCTTGGCCATCACTGCACACTGGGAAGAGGGTTTAAACATATTATCCATGATGACACTAGATCCTTTTCCTGGGTGGTGGTTTCTAATATGGAACCTCGCATCATGTAACCACAGTTTGGTTGTTCTTCCCTAAGTGCATAACTTTGCACTTGTCCACATTAAATTTCATCTGCCATTTGGATGCCCAGGCTCGCAATTTTTCAAGGTCTTCTTGCAATCTTTCACAATCCTCTTGTGCTTTAACAATTTCGAATAATTTTGTGTCATCTGCAAATTTGTTCACCTCACTCATTAATCCCATTTCCAGGTCATTTATTATTATGTTGACAAGCAGCAGGCCCAGCACAGATTCCTGGGGTACTTCACTATGCACCTTTCTCCACTGAGAAAATTGGCCATTTAGCCATACTCTCTGTTTTCTATCTTTTAACCAGTTCCTAATACACAATAGTACATTGTCTCCTATCCCATGACTTTTTAATTTACCTAAGTGTCTCTCATGAGGCACTTTGTCAAAGGCTTTCTGAAAATCCATATACAGTATATCAACCAACTCTCCTTTATCTACCTGTTTATTCATACCTTTAAAAAATATATCAGATTAGTGAGACAAGACTTTCCTTGACTAAATCCATGTTGGCTTTCTGCCATTAAACCATGACTACCTACATCTCCTGTAATTGTGTTCTTTATAATGGTTTCTACCATTTTGCCGAGTACTGAAGTCAGCTCACCGGTCTGTAATTTTCCGGATCACCCTTGGAACCCTTTTTAGTGAAAGTCATTTTTATTGAGAATTCCAAAAACAGCATTAGACAAATAGAAAACATATACTTATACATGATATATAATATAATATTAATAGAATAACCAGCCCCAAGGCAAATCAAGAATGAGTAGCCAAGTAGACTATTAAGGTAAGGGAACTTTACAATCAATAGTAAAACAACTGTTTCCCCCCCCCCCCCCCCGATACATTAGCCCTCTCTATAAGGTCTTACAATGTTAAGCACGGAAAGGCTAACTCACTCCAGAAGTAAGGTGCAGTGAACCAGCGAGGAAGATAAAACAAACTCTCATCCTTGCCGGGATCAATCCTCGGGGACCATTCGTCAGCATCCAATCACCACTACACACCCTGTGAAACTACCCCCTCCCTCAACAAACTTAAACCCATACTATATATCTCCCAACCCCCTAGAATCCCCCAATCCCCCCTCCCCTCAGGCCGCACAATTAGTCAGAAAGGGAACACAGGATTTAAGTATTGATTAGAACCCCTTTTGTCTTGGAGGGAAGACAGTCTAGCAAAGGGGCCCACACTAGGAGAAGCCGATCATGGTTCTTTGATCCCAAAAATTTGTCTGTTCTGCATTCCATATCCATGAGATCAAACAGTGCTAATTTCAAAGACCCCACATCTAGTGCAGTCAGTCATCCACTGTCTTAAGATAATCTTCTTAGCTATTAAAAAAACCTTTTCACAAAAGCACAGTTGCACTCTCAAAAGACACCACTCCACCCTAAATTTACCAAATAAACAGGGAGCTGCCAGAGGGGTCAGAGGACAGAACACCCAATCACTCAATTGTGCGCACATGGCTCCTCAAAAATGCCAAATCCCAGGGCATGTCCAGAATCTGTGCACAAAAATTGCCACGATCCCCATGGCGTAAACACTGATCCATTGATCTTAGGTCTGTTTTGCAGGCCCAAGCATCGTATATGTAAGCCTTCCATAAGAATTTGTATTGGAGTTCTTGCAAATAAATGCATTCAGAGATCGATACACAAAGGGAAAATGTCCATCACAAGAACTCCAGGGAGACCTCCTCCAGGCCATCTCTGCACCAGCAGGCTGCCAAACTCGACAAGTCCCGAGTCAAAAAGAGCTCTGTTCGCACCAATCGCATAGAAAGACACCCCTCCAAGGCATCCAACAATTCTACCATGCCACTCACTTGCAACATGGCAGGTTCTATCTACCGTATCAAATGTATATAACGTTGGGCCTGAAGGTAGTAATAGAAATCTTGTGTCGGTAAATGATACCTCCCTTGTCGACCCTGGAAAAAATCCACCTCTACCCCATCTGCCATCCACAAATTCCAAAAATTAATAATCCCACGCTTCATCCAAAGAGTAGGTGTCTCTGCCTGCAGACCAGGGGCAAAGTCCCTATTACCTTTTAGATGGAGAAAGCACAAGTATCTCCAACAGAGACCTTAATGGTGGCATAACACCCTCCAAGCTTGTCGAATTACCCTAAAATACCCAGAGAGGTACCAGGCCACCAGAAGATGACAAGTGGCTGCATGAAGTAGATAAACCCTATAGTATGGAGCAGATAACCAATCAATTAAAGCTAATGATGCATATATGGATGCTCCCTTAAGAATATCACAAAGTGGTCGGAGGAAGCAGATCAAATTATAAAACCGCAAGGATGGTAAATTAAGCCCTCCTGCATGCAAAGGTTTCATAAGTGCCTCAAGATATATCCATGGTCAGCATCCCCTCCACAGAAACTTACTCAGGTGTGCATGTAACTGCTTCCATTCTCTACATGACACCCACACCGGTAGGTGGTGAAGAATATAAACCCAGCGAGGCAACTCCATCATCTTAAAAAGAACCACTCTACCTTTCAAGGAACTAGGCAAACTGCGCCGACTCTGAAGATGTCAACAGTACATTGAAGAAGCGGCTTGATATTACAGTCATAAAGATTCAAAAGATCGGCAGGTAATTGTATACCCAAGTAATGAATTTGGGAATTGGCCCAGACCAAACGAAAGTCTCCCCGCCAGTCTGCATGCACCCTCTCACCCACATCAAGTGCCATCGATTTACCCTGATTGTTTTTCAAACCTGAAAACTGGCCATAGCGCTCAATGTCGGGTAAGGTTTGCTTGTTTGCGGACGATACCAAAATCTGCAATAAAGTAGATACACAGGAAGGAGGGATCTAGCTAAGATTGGTCTAGAATTTGAAAACTGAAATTTAATGCTAAAAAATGCAGGGTCATGCATTTAGGCTGCAAAAATCCAAAGGAGCTGTACAGTGTAGGGGGTGAGGTACTTCTGTCCACAAAAGAAGAGCAAGGCCTTGGCATAATTGTGTCTGACAATCTTAAAGTAGCTAAACAGGTTGAAAAGGTGACTGTGAAAGCCAGAAGGATGCTTTGGTATATAGGGAGAGGAATGGCCAGCAGAGAAAAAGGAGATGATAGTGTCTCTGTATAAGTCTCTGGTGTGACCTCATTTGGAGTATTGTGTGCAATTCTGGAGACCCCACCTTCAAAAGGATATAAGCAGGTTGGAGTTGATGCAGAGGGTGGCTACTAAAATGGTTAGAGGTCTTTGTTATGAAGTATATGAGGACAGACTTAAAAATCTAAATATGTATACTTTAGAGGAAACAATAACCCAAATCAGAAATAAGCAAATAATCCAACAAGAAAGAGAAAACCTGATCTCCAATGGTGAAAAGTTATTTTCTTTTTGTTGGAGCTGCCACGCCAAAAGCAGGCGGAATAAAATCCGTCCTCTTGCAGCGGCTTCTCCTTTTAATACATTTTTAAATAGGTGAGTAAAACTTTAACACTTAGCTTATCTTATCTTTGAGCTTCTTTAAGCTTGGAATCAACAGTGGAATTCACAGACAACGTGTCACATTTCGGGTCTGCCAAATAACGACCCTGCCTCAGGTTGGAAAATTCCCCCAGTCTTAAAGGCTTCAATCGAAAATGGAAACAAAAGAAAAAAAACATTCAACATTTAATAGAACCGGCATCAGATGTCATTGCCAATGAGAGCTAAGGCTTTAAGCCAATCAAAAACTCAAGGCTACTCACCAATCAATCCAAAAAAGGAAAGACCCTACTGAAAAGGGAACCTCCAGTTCTGATTGGGTCAGATTCCATCCTGAAGCAGAATAGAAAAATCTCAATGAGGAAAAACAGACAGCAGTCATAGAATGCTATGCCATTCTAGCATAGCGTTAAGGCCAGCCGGAAAAACAGTATCTAATTTGTATATCCATCGTTGTTCTAATTTTTGTAACTTAAAGACCCGGTTTCCCCCTTTTAGAATAGGGTCTTTCCTTTTTTGGATTGGTTGGTGAGTAGCCTTGAGTTTTAAAGTTTTACTCACCTGTTTAAAAATGTATTAAAAGGAGAAGCCGCAGTGAGAGGATGGATTTTATTCCGCCTGCTTTTGGTGTGGCCGCTCCAACAAAAAGAAAATAACTTTTCACCATTGGAGATCAGGTTTTCTCTTTCTTGTTGGATACATTAGAGGAAAGGCAGGAAGGAGCGATATGATAAAGACCTCTGCGGCATAAATGCACAGGAGGGTCTCTTTCAAGCTCTGCTACGAGGGGACATAGAATGAGAGTGCAAGGGGATAGACTCAGGAGTAATATGCGGAAATATTTCTTTACGGAAAAAGTGGTAGATGCATGGAATAGTCTCTCATTGGAGGTGGTGGACACGAGGACAGTATCTGAATTCAAAAAAGCATGGGACAAACACAGAGGATCTCTAAAGGTAAAAAGGGGACTATTGTAGTTGATATTTTATTTATTTATTTATTTAAAGTCTCTTTTATACCGCGCTATTCAGCATCAGTGCGGTTTACAATAAACAACGAACATACACATTTCCAATAGTACTTTGTGTTTACATATGAACAGGAGAATCAACTTGGAAGGACAGACTAGATAGGCCACGTGGTCTTTTTCTGCCGTCATATTTCTATGTTTCTATGATTTGAAGAGCTGCAGCATATCTAGGTTTTTGTAGACACAGAAGCAAATCATCTGCAAAGACACGTAGTTTGAACTCCTCAGGACCAGGAGTGATCCAGGAAACTATACACCAGTGAGCCTGACATCAGTACTGGGAAAAATGGTAGAAACCATCATAAAGAACAAAATTACTGAACATGTAGATAGTCATGGCTTAATGGGAGACTGCCAAAATAGCTTTAGATAAGGAAGATCTTGTCTTACTAATCTGTTATGTTTTTTTTGAAGATGTGAATAAACAGGTAGACAAAGGTGAGTCAGTTGATATAGTGTATCTGGACTTTCAGAAAGCCTTTGACAAGGTTCCTCATCAGAGACGTTTGGCAAAACTAAAAAGTCATAGGATAGGAGGCAGCATACTATTGTGGATCAGGAACTGGTTAAAAGATAAAAAGCAGAGGGAAGGGCTAAATGGCCAATTTTCACAGTGGAGAAAGGTGAATAGTGGTGTACCCCAGGGATCTGTGCTGGGTCCGCTGCTTTTTAACATATTCATAAATGACCTGGAAATGGGAATAACGAGTGAAGTTATCAAATTTGCAGATGACACAAAACTATTTAAAATTGTTAAAACCCATGAGGATTGTGGAAAATTGCAAGAGGATCTTGATAAATTGGAAGACTGGGCATCCAAATTGCAGATGAAATTTAATGTAGATAAGTGCAAAGTTATGCACCTAGGAAAGAACAACCCAAACTATGGCTATCATGCAAGGTTCTACATTAGGAACCACCACCCAGGAAAAAGATTTAGGCGTCATCGTGGATAACATGTTAAAACCCTCCGCCTAGTGTGCAGTGATGGCCAAGAGAGCAAATAGAATACTAGGGGATATGTTTACTAAACCGTCCTAACGTCGCAGCGGTGGTATTATCGCATGATAAGTGACGTTATCGCATGATAATGTAACATTATCGCGCAATAACGTCACTTATTGCGCGATAACGCAGCGGCGGCATTAAGGCACACTAACGCTGTGAAATCCGGGTCTGAAGGGTGGAGTAAGGCTTCCCAGAGGGCGGAGAGAAGGGGTCAATGGGCAGAGAGTGGGAGGGGAGAGGCTCCAGGCACACTAATGCTGTGAAATCTGGGTCTGAACACTAACACCAGTGAAACCCTCGCGTTAAGGCACATTTGCAGGAAAGAGAAACGATTTCAGTCAGCAATGTGCAGCAAAGGCAGGGAAACCCAGAACAGTGATAGTTGTGATACATTTGCAGGGACCAAAAAGGCAAATAAACATATAAAAGGACCTGAACCACATCTAAAATCCCAATAACCAAGATGGCCAATAGTGATATTAATGATAAACATAAATCAACACTACTGACAAAGCGTATAAATTAAGATATCATGTTTGGAAGGGTCAATGCTCTGTCCCCCTACAAAGTGAATGATCCCACATTGAAATAGCGCTGATCAGGGTTTCTGTTGTTTAGATTGGGCAGGTTTGTTATGGCATGCACACGTGCAGCAACAGCAGAGTGGGCACGTAAGTAATGGCAACTGTACTGATGCTGTAAATGGGATACAAGGGGCTGCAGGCGGCACATGCTGTGGTCCAGCTGGGGCACAGTGCGGGCTAGGCAGATGCCTAGGTGGCACATAGGAATGCCGAAACTGTAAAGCAGCAAGACAGCAACTGACGAGTGTCCAATATGGGCACGAGTGTGTGTCCCACAGTGCCACAGGGGAGATTACCCAGCAGGTACCCCCAAGGGCACATAACATTGGAAGGCGGTGCGGGGGGGGGGGGGAGGGGGAAGCGCCCATGTCCATGTAGGCACCCCTACCCAAGAACCCACACCATAGGCAGATGCCTACCGGCATACTGGATGGCCTGGGACTGCGTACCACAAGCACCACCGGCATAATGGCATGGCAGCATGGTGGCGGAGGGGTGCTGGTGGCGGAGGGGGAAGTGGCATCTGCCCACAGCAGACCATGGCCTAGCCCCATTTAGGTGGGTGCCGTGCAATGCAACAGACAGTCTGTCTGATGAACAGTCATGGTATCCCCAGGGAATGAACTGTCCCTGTGGCAACAGTGTGGTGCAGTACACACAGCCAGTGTGTTCAGGAGCAGAGAGTCACAAGTTCAAGTCCCAGCTGTGGCTCCTGCCAAACCTTTCCCTATATTTTACCCAGTACTAAACCATGTTAATAAAGATGGAACCTTTATTGCAGATAAAATAAACATGCCTGAAACACCTATATTTTACCCTACAGAGCACAGACACCATAAACATGTGCAATCCCTAGAGCAGTTTCCCAACTGCAGTCCTGGAGCACCAAACACCATTCAGGTTTCATGCTGTCCCTAATAAATATGCCTGTGCTGCATTAGTATGCACCGCCCCATTGTATGCAAATATATCTCATGCATATTCATTAGGGACAGCATGAAAACCTGAACAGTGTTTGGCCCACCAGGACCGGAGTTGGGAACCTCTGCCCTAGAGCAGCGGCCAACAGGGGCATAAACACCCACACCCAAAGGCTCCACTATCCAAAGCCTCATGGAGAGTCAGGCTGTTGGGCCCTGCATGCAGCAGAATCTCCCAATACTAGCACTTGCATATCTTAGCAATGCCGCCCTAAACTTGGGAATACGTTACGCATATATCAAAAGGTTGCTATGATTAATGGCAGATATCAATTCCTAAGATAAGCACAATTTGCTGATAGAGCTGCATCATAGCAATCTTTCTGATATCTGTGGAGTGTGTTTCGGTTTTGGTTTCTGACAGTGTTTACCACCCTGGAGAGTGACCTCAACAGTATTGCGTACCATAGCCATGCCTGCACTGTGCCCAGGACTGGTGTGGTGGCCAGGGCTGCCAAACGTCTCTATATTTGCACAATGCTGGCATAGGTGTGGGAGTGTGTGTGTCTGTCTATCCAGTGTGTTGTGGCTGCCTACACCTTACTCAGCCCACACTGCTTGCACTGTTTCCAGTGTTAGCCTGCCAATGTGCATAATGAGGAGCAAGGTACTGTGGGTATGGCCCGGACAGGGTGGCCTGGGCAGGATGCATCTGCACAGGGCATAGGACAATGGCTGGGACATTGTAGTGCCCGGCCACCACCTGCATGGACAGGGTGGCCACAGCATGTCCTGCTGGGAGGTCATTCTCACCCTGACTGAGCAGTGACTACGGCATGGCTAGGTTCCCCCATAATGCCGTGTAGTATTTCTCTCAAGTGATATTTATGGGTTCTCTTTTTTGGGACCCAATCACTGATTTATCTGCTTGGTGTGTGTGCTCACATCCTCTCCAGGAACATGCACTGTGGACTAGCTAGCAGACTGTCTGCAGTTAGTATGTGTATGGCTGGAACACCTTGCAGGATGCAGCAGCTGGAAACTCACTGTGCTTGCTGCTGAAGAATGTCAGATAGTGGTGGGGGACAGCTGAGCATTTCCAGGCCTACTGTCTGTCTGCCATTGCCTTATGGATGTGTACAGATCTGCATTGACTTCCCTGTAGGGTGCCTGTTCCCCAGCAGGATGGGGGTTGATGGTCCCCTCTACTGCCACCATTGCAGGGATGTAGAACGTGGATATGTTGGTTCGAGATCCTGTCCCCCACCCTGAGCCCCAGAGAGTGGGTTGGGTGGTGCTACATAATCCGACTATGGGTCCAAACACCCCCTTCACTTAAATCATGTGACCATGGCACCCACACAGTATATGCACTATTCTGGGAGCATCATAGTCCACAAGGGCTAGACATGACTGGGAAATACGGATGGACACAGGTGTATCCTAGGTGTGTCTGCAAGGACTACCTATCACACACTGGCACTGATTGCAACCTGCAGCATAGCCTATCTCAGCTAAGCCAGGTGCTGTGGACCTGGTGCTGGGCACCCCACCTCGCCCTCAGGGTGAGCACAGTACCCCTACAATGTGTCGGTCTGTAGCTACTCTGTGCCAGTAACACACATGGTTAGTTCCCCCTACCAGACCGAGGTGCTATGGGGTGCATACCCCATCTTGTGATCATCTGTAGACTGCTGATCTGCATGTGCAGTGCATCATGGGTACGGGTGGGTTAACCCTATCCTGGTAACCACAGCAGACAGTTTGTGTGGTGACCTGTAGTCCTTCTGTAGCCAGCCAGGGCTTGGTTAGCAGCTATAGAGATGTAGCCCACTGGCTACTTCACTGATTGTGGAGGTAGAGGTCATGGGTTTGATCCCACAGTGGTGTTATTTGATAGGGCTGTCTGAGACATTTCCTTTTTAAATTTAAATTAGTGCTGCCAGCAAAAACACCCTCACAGTGCTATAACCTTAAGGTGCCTCATAAGGCGCCCTATAAGACACCTTATAAGACGCCCTATAGGGAACATTATAAGATGCATTGGCAGACATTGCACTTTATAATGTGCCGTCTGGAGTGCCTTATAGGGCGCCTTATGCGGCACCTTAGGTTACGGCACTGTGAAGGTGTGTTTGCTGGAAGCACTAATTTAAATTAAAAAAGAAAATGCCTCAGACAGCATTGATTTAAGGTAAAGGGCAATACCTCAGACAACCTTACTCATTAAGCCCACTGGGGGATTGAATTCATGACCCCAGCTTCATCAGTCATTGTATTAACCAGTATGCTACACCTCTGTTGCTGTGTTTGCAGGTCAGCGCGCCTAATTAAGGCTAATGCGCATTAACGTGCCACGGCTCCCTCTATCGCGTGATAATGGACTTTATCGCGCGATAACCCGAAATGCTACCTTAAGACCGGAACGCCCACTACCTTATATGGCATTTGTCACAGTAAGACTGCAACTAACGCCGGTAACATTAAGACGGTTTAATAAACATACCCCAAGGTATCATAGGGAAAGGAATGGAAAATAAAACAAAGGATATTATAATGCCTCTGTATCATTCCATGGTGTGACCGCACCTTGAATATTGTGTGCAATTCTGGTCACCGTATATTAAAAAGTATATACATTATTAGAAAAGGTACACAGAGGAGCCACCAAAATGGTAAAGGGGATGGAAAGATACCCCTATGAAGAGAGGCTAAAAAAGGTTAGGGCTCTTCAACCTGGAAAAGAGATGGCTTAGGGGAGATATGATAGAAGTCTATAAATTAATGAATGGAGTGGAATGCGTAAACGTAGATCAATTGTTTATGTCCTCAGAATATAGAAAGACTAGGGGACATGCAGTGAAGCTACAGGGTAACCTATTTAAGACTAATAAGAGAAAATATTTTTTCACTCAACGTGTAATCAAACTCTGGAATTTGTTACCAGAGGATGTAGCTGTTAGTGTAGCTGGGTTTAAAAAAGGTTTGGACAAGTTCCTGGAAGAAAGGTCCATAAACCAGTATTAAAAGGGACCCGGGATATCACTGCTTGATCCAATGCAAGTATTGTGGAACCTGTGTCTTTTGGCGAAACTGCTAGGTACTTATGACCTAAATTGGCCACTGTTGGAAACAGGATACTGGGCTTGATGGACCTTGGTCTGACCCAGTATGGCATATCTTATGGCATATCTTAGTCAAGCCTTGCACACATGCCACCCACTTCAGAGCTACTAACAGTGGCTCAAGGGATAGCACAAATAAAAGAGGAGACAAGGGACAACCCTGCTGTGAGCCACGTCCCAGATGAATGGTACAGAGAGAGCACTCCTCATGGAAATAGACGCCCTTGGCTTTGTGCACAGAATCTGGATCCAGTGGAAGAACAACCCATCGAAGCCAAAGCTCCGCAATCAAACACCTTTTTGGCATTGAAACTTATGAGTAATAAGGACACATGCTGGTCCAGTCAATACTCCATCCCAAAAAATAGTTTGCTAATGTTAAGGGAGGCCTTACGGCCCTGGACAAATGCCACCTGATGCATTCCCATTAAGCGTGGCAGGATGTGTTTTAATCTACATGCCAAGATCACTGCTAAAACCTTTAAGTTATAGTTGAGTAGTGAAATGGGCCTATACAAAGCAGAGTCTACAGGGTCTTTGCCAGACTTAGGAATAACAGTGATAGCCACACTTGGCATATCTCTGGGCAAGACTCCTTCTTCCAAAATGGAGGTATTATTTACATTCTCTTAGATACTGTGCTATTCTGCATCAGTGTGGTTTACATTGAACAAACTGAAATTACATTAAACAGGGCATTATAACTTGGAGATAACTATTTTACAGGGAACATGGGCTATGGAGGGTTAAGTGGCTTGCCCAAGACCACAAGGAGCACCTGTGGGACTAGAAACCCCAGTCCTTCCAGCCCAAGGTTGCTGTCTTCTAGTGGGGTTTGAACCCCCAACCTTCTGGCCTGAAATATCTTGCCCCAACCACTAGGCCACTCCTCCACTCAACATTTCAACCATAGCCAGAGTCAACTGTAAGGTAAGAATTTTATAATACTCCACACCATACTCATCTGGGTCTGGAGCCTTATGCAAAGCCCCTTCCTTAAGCACTTGTTGAATCTTTCTACCTGAAATTGGGTTATTCAGCAGCACAATCTCCATTGCTGACAAAGTCAGGAGCAGAAGCTCTTTCAGAAACCATTGCCCATCTTCCTGGTCTCCAAATTATGCGGTACGTAACGATTGATAAAATAGTCAAAAGATATCTGCAATCTGGTTCGGATCATTACGCAAAATAACAGAAGAATCTTTAATGGTCAATACAAACCTAGGTCACACCCACCCTCCCCCCCCCCCCCCCCGTCTCTCACTACGCGAGCCAACAGCTTCAACATCTGATTCCCATATTGGAAAAAATGATGTTTATAAAACTGCATAGAGTTCAGGGCACGTTGTTGGAGCAGCACATTGAGAGACACACGCACAGTGGCATGCTTCTGGATCTTCAGAATCTGCTCTCACTGCAGGATACTCTGATCCAGGTGTTTCCATCATCTAGCGACATAGGCTAGAATCACTCCCCTCATGACAGCTTTACTCACCTCCCACAAAAGAATAGAAGATTCCTTATGTTCAGCATTGAGCTGTTCATACTTGGACCACTGCCATCTCAAGTAAACACAAAAATCCTCATCTTCCCACAGATGTCTTTGGAAAGACCATGACCTGGTGGATATATGCTTCTCCGCCCAATCGATCCATACCATCTCATGATCAGAAATGGTGATAGGTTCAATGTCAGATATCACTACTCTCCCAAAGCATCCCATCAAAACTAAGAGATAATCTAGGTGGGACCAAGACCATGTGCTTGAAACAGGTGTGTATAATTTCGTACATTGGGGTGCAAAGCTCACCAAACGTCAAGTAGGCCACCCATCCAACATAAATAGCCTATACCGTTAGACTTCCAGCCTTTGCCTGCTCTGGGTCATGAGGGCAGTTAAAATCCCTGGCCAGAATAATCAGAAGATGTGGATTGCGTGTCACCCGCTGAATTATGCTTTTGACGCAGGTATGGTCATACTCATTAGGAGCATATATATTGCCGAGCAGGAGCTCATCATGAGACATCTTGGCTCAAAGAAAAACAAACCTGCCCTGTGGATCAGCCTCACATCAAGAAATTCCAGTGGGAAGCCTCTCCATACTAAAATGGCCACACCACACTTATATGAATCAGATGAGGCACTATACACCATCGAGACCCAATCATGTGAAAGCTTAGAGTATTCTAAGGCGCTAAGATGTGTTTCCTGAGGCAATATCACATGCACCTCCTTCCACTTAAGGGCCTGTAAAATCTTAGTATGCTTAATGGGTGAATTTATCCTTCCAACATTCCAGGTATTATACATACACTGCGTGACATTTCCCTCCACCCCGAATGATAACTGAATTCAAAAAAGCATGGGACAAACACAGAGGAATTTCTTTACGGAAAAGAGTGGTGGATCCGTGAAATAGTCCCCCCTCCCAGTGGAGGTGGGCTAGAGATGCGAGGACAGTAACTGAATTCACACAAAAGCATGGGACAAACACAGAGGATCTCTAAAGGAAAAAAGGGGACTGTTGTACTTGTTGATATGGAAGGACAGACTAGATAGGCCATGTGGTCTTTTTCTGTCATATTTCTATGTTTCTAAATCCCAGAAGTCCCATAATCACTTAAACCATACAGTACCAACTATCAACAAAAGAAGAAATAGCAAAGTTCCCATTAACAAAAGTTCAGTCAAAGGAAAATGTGACTCTGTATATCTCTGACATAGTCCAGCAAAACAAGACTAGGACTCAGACAGATGAAAGCAGTCAAAGAACTCCAACAAGATCCAGGCGCTGTAGTTACAGTAAGGGCACACATTGAACTGCTTAGGCAGGTACAGTGTCAGGCGCTGTTCACAAATCAGATAAGTACTTACACGCCACACTAAGTTGATCAAAGGAATGGGCTTGGCCCTCATAGTTCATCCAGAGAACTGCCTGGTAAGCTAAGGTAAAGCGGATTTTCCAATGGAAAAGTTCAGCACACAGTGGTGCAAGCTCCTTACATTTAGCAGCAACCAAAGTCAAGTAGTCTTGAAAGAGTAATATTTGCTGATTGTCCAAAGAGAGTTCTCCCTTCTTGCAAAAAGCCTGTAGGAGCTGCACCTTATGCTGAAAGTGCAAGATCTTTGCAATCACAACACATGGCCTTTGGCGTGCTTCAATCTGAGGTCAAAGCCTGTGTGCACATTCAACCTGGATGCGTACCACAAGTGACTCCAAACCAAGTTCTTTTGGTAGTCAAATGTCATTAAGTGAAGGGAGAGATTGGTCTGCCCTTATTCTGGCACTCCAACTAGGCGCAGATTATTCCTATGGGATCTATCCTCAAGGTCATCAATTTTCAATGCTAAGGCCTCTAACTGGGCCTGATACACCTTGAGTTCCTGCACCACCTCATCCACTCTGCAACTGATATCTGTGAGGGATTCACCCATATCCTCCAATTTTTTAATACATAATATGAACAAATTTTGGGTCCAAGAGCCAAACAACCTCTTCAGTCATCTCTTCGGGGGAAGAGTCAGTGCTCTCCACCCCCAGCGATGCAGGCGTTGAAGTTGCGGCTGCCATCTTGCTGTCTCGGCCAGCCCTGTCCCAGTCTTTTTTGTCACTGGAGCCATCACGGCAGGGTACAGGTATGATTTGAATGGCTGAGCTGACTCTACCCTATGTCACAGACCACTTTAGGCAGCACAGTGGGGAAAAGCCGAGCAATGAGCAGACTAGGGTTGCCAACTGGCTCCAGATGCGCCCGACAGGCTTGCTCCAGTCCTGGGTTTACCCCATTGCATGCAGTTACTTGTAGTTTTCCTTTTCTTATGGAGTGCAATGGAGAAATCAGAACTACATATCCCTGCATGCAATGAGGTAAACCCAGGACTGGATCAAACCTGTCGGGCGCATCTGGAGCCAGTTGGCAACCCTAGAGCAGACTAATAGTAGAGACAGGCCCGAAGCGAGCAGAGGAGCATCCTCACTCACTCATTCATGCGTCACGTGATCCTGGAACTCTTTTTAAAAGAGAATTTTTTCTTTTAATCAATATCAAGTCTAAGCATTGCATTTAAACAATAAACTTAATATTTCCTTTTATGAAAGCTTCTTGGTGCGTTCCATCTGATATGGACTCTATCTATAGTTTCCCACTCAGCCACCATTGAACTTCTTAGCAGAGAGGATACCAGCTTAGGAGAGCTTATTCACAGGGAAGCTGCAGTCCCTTCACATGCTGAAGCTAGCCTTCACTCATTGGTTTACTTTGGGTTTACTAAAGAATTTCATTTCTGTGCACTAATATAACTTTCAATGCAACAAGGGTTTCAGCACACAAAATGCCTGTGCTAAGTGGGAAGTAAAGCACTGCCCTAAGCTTAGCACAATGAATATGGAAATGCATGCTAATGAGCTGCATATGGAATTTCTTCTCATGTAGCAGTATGCTAAATTTAACACAATCTTCACTCCTGGAGGTGAAATGAACTTTTCAATATAAAAGTTATCAGAGTTGAAGAGAAGTATTGAGCAGGCCTGATGATTGACAGAAAAAACACAACAAGGCCCTGGTGCCTGGTGTGCCACCACCTCACCCAGAAGCCATGTTTATTTATTTATTTATTTAAATAGGTTTATATACCGCTTTTCTACAAGTCAAAGTGCTGTACATTCGGATACTGTATATATATATTTCCCTTGTCACTGAAGGGTTCGCAATCTATGTCTTTGTACCTGAGGCAAAGGAGGGTTAAGTGGCTTGCCCGCCCAAGTCATAAACACAGCCAAGTGTCCTGATGCACCCCAACTCACCTAGAGACAAGGCCAGGTGCCCTGGTGTACCCCCTCCTAAGCCACAGACATAATCAAGTGCCCTGTTGTGCCCTCATCTCGAGATGGAGCCAGCTGCCCTGGTGTACCTATACCAGAGGAAGGTGCCCTGAAGTGCCTCTCACCCACTCACAGGACCTGATAGGTGTCACTTCTAGGGTTTCCTATCCAGATAGCCCTGGAAGCAACTCCTTAGACCATTGATGCACCCCTAAGTAGGACACAAGGGCAGTAAGCTGCCTTGCCTCAGGTAGCAAATTTTGAGGGGGCAGTAGCAATGGTATAACTGAAGGTGGGCAAAGGTGACCTCAACAGACACAGTACTTCAGTCTAACAATGCTGCCATGCTGACTCCCAATCTTGTTTCTTAATCACCCCATCCATGGTAGGCAGCCGGAGAAGTATAGTCATACCTCCTGCTGCTGCAGGCTAACTCTCACAATATTGAGCAATAGTAATGTAAAAAATCTGAAAGGACTTCAACATCCAAAGTACAGTACGTGAACTAGATAATTTCAGTTCAAGTAGCACTCCATTCATTTTACAGTGACTGGCATCCACTGCAATCAGCAGCACCCATAAAAGCAAGAGCCGTCCAGCTTCTAAGGAGGCAAGCAACACCTCTACCAGTGAGCAGCACAGAGGCTGTCAAAGGACATGTCACTGCACAAAGCTTCCAATCACAGCGGTCCATCATGCAAAAAAAATCTGATGACGACATCAAAAAACAACTTTTTTCAGCCCTGCCTCCATAATTTGGATTACACCATATTATGCCCATATTACAAATTTAAATATAACTCTCCCTGACTGTAATACTTATAACATTGCTTATGTACCCTGTTACCATCCAAGTTCTTCTCCCCTGTTCTGTGTAAAGTTCTTGTTGTTTCATTGTAAACCGCTTTGAATTTAGGATGAGGCACTATAGAAAACTTGTTAAATAAATGAATTAAATAAATAACTAAATACAAAGTCCATCAGTCTAACACCAAACAAGGCAGAATTTGCTGAACAGCAGGAACTGGAAACAAATACAAGCAGAACCAAGACATGAAAAAAACCACCAGCAGTAAGACACAGTAACTGAGCCCCACCCCTTAAGCAGCCTTAGTATTCTTGTTTTCTTTGTCTTCACCAGAACCCTATTTTTGTATTTTTGCTTCATGTCCCACAGGAGAGACCACAGGAAGGGGGTTTCAGAGAGAAACTCCACCCAGGACAGCCCTGGCATAGGAAAGTTTATTTAAAACCTTTAGCCAGGAAAGAAATCAGTGCCCAAGGCTTGCAACCAGGGGCGGCTCAAGGCAATCTGCTGCCTGAGGTGAGGGATGAGATGGCACCCTCTCCACCCTCGTGGGGGGGGGGGGGGTTGCTTTCTCAAAACTCCAGTCAGGGACTGAACCAAACTAAAAAGCTGATTAGATAATATGGAGGAAATGCAAGATGTTTGCACACCAAGGAACTAAAAGAATAAGTGAGAACCACAGCACACTTTATAAAACTAAATTATAACTCATTTTTATTTCGTTATAAACTGAGTTATGGTTCTTGCTTTTTCTTTTTTAATATATATTTTGCATCCACAGAACCCCCTCCCTCAACAGTGGGTCTAGAGCAGAACTAGGACATTCACCCACAGAATACAATATCTTAAAATAAAATCTGATTCTGGTTATCTCACTAACAAATATATTCTCCAGTACCAAGCATATTGGGAACTAATATAAAACCCTACAAAAGTCACCAAAGATCTACAAGGCCAAATCTACCAAACTATACCAGCATAAACTTCCAAAACTCATACAAGGTGCCTACCCAGAAAAAAAGCAGCACTATTAATACTGCAGCAGGCCCTAGAACATCTAACACCTACCGGTAGTTGAAAAGTTGAATAAGGCAGATTACTACAGTACAGATCCCTGCGTACAAATTTCATGTTAACAGAACACACGGCCTTGGTCACACACTCAGAACACAGACTCTCACCAAGTACAGAATAAGTGATCACAACCTAAAGTAAAAATAAAATATTTAGACAACAATTAAACTGAAACCCCAAGAAGCCAGACTCTGCATGCAGTGCAGCACCAGATAAGAGATGCAGTTCCCCATACTGTGTAAACTATAAAGATAGCGCAAAGTCCAATCACTAAATTGAAAATAAAATTCTTTTTTCTACCTTTGTTGTCTGACTGTTTTATTCTCTGGTCATGCCGGTTCTGATCTGAGGCTTCTGCTTTTCTGTCTTCTCTTAGCACTCTTTCTGCCATTTCTTGTCTCTTTTTGTTTTCTTCATTTCCTTCCATCAGCCTATTTCCAGTCCCAGTGCCCCTCTCCATGTGTCAGCTCTCTGCCAGCCTCCTCCCTATTGTCCAGCCACCTACTAGTTGCCCTTGCTTGCAACGTTCTTGCCAAGTTGTGCAGGAGTCTTCTGCCCATGCTGCTGCCAGTGTGTGTGTGTGTGGGGAGGGGGGGGGGGGGTGTTGCACAGATGACAGACTCCCACAAAGCTTGGTGGGAATGTTCCTGCCTTGTCCCCTTCTACTTTTCATGATGATATGGCCTTTCTTCTTGTGGCACTGTCATTCAGTAAAGTTGATGAGGAGGACATGGCTTCTTCCTGTGGGTACATCAAAGAGATGACTATGTTTATTTATTTAGTAGTTTTTAGCTCAAGGTGAGTATGCAGTTTAAGGCAAGCTACAATCATTAAGTGGCTTACCCAAGGGCACAAGGAGTATCAGTGGGATTTGAACACTGACCTCTTGTATCACAGAGCAGTACTCTAACCACTAGGCTATTCCTCCCCACCACTAGGCTGAGGATTTGATTGAGAGAACTTATTCAGAATACTACGTCTGTGCATTAAATTTAGCACTATTTATGTTAATTCGTCATGCTCTTCATACAAGGGATCCTATTATCTTGTTATCTGGCTAACTCCTTATGTACTGCTGAGATCTCTCCACACCGTTCAAGGGAATTTACTTACTATTTCTCCCCCTTCAAAAATCTACCTAGAATGTTCTAGAACAGTAGGGCACTGTTTAAGTCATAAGAACATAAGAAATGCCATACTGCATCAGACCAAGGTCCATCAAGTCCAGTATCCTGTTTCCAACAGTGGCCAATCCAGGTCGCAGGTTCCCAAAAAGGTACACAGGTTCCACAATGATTTCCCAGGTCCTCCTTGATAATGGTTTATGGTCCTTTCCTCCAGGAACTCGTCCAAACCTTTTTTAAACCCAGCTACACTAATGGCTTTTACTACATCCTCTGGTAACGAATTCCAGAGTTTGATTACACATTGAAAAAAAATATTTTCTCTTATTACTCTTAAATGGATTACATTCTAGCTTCATTGCATGTCCTCTAGTCTGGAGTCAACAACCTATCTACGTTTACCCGTTCTACTTCATTCATTAATTCATAGACCTCTATCATATCTCCCCTCAGCTATCTATTTTCCAAGTTGAAAAGCCCTAACCTTTTAAGCCTCTCCTCATAGGGGTATCCTTTCATCTCCTTTATGATTTTGGTGGCTCTTCTCTGTACCTTTTCTAATTCTGCTATATCATTTTTAAAATATGGTGACCAGAATTGCACACAATAGTCAAGGTGCGGTCTCACCATAGCACGATGCAGAGGCTTTATAATATCGTTCTCCATTCCTTTCCTTGTGATTCTTAGCATAGTAATATCAGAGGACAAGATGAAGGTTGGCAGTACCTGGAAAATGAAGTCTACCTATAGATAAAATTCCTTTTGCTCTTGCTAATGCATTTCTTCAAATGTAGTTCACAAAGACTGTCTGCTTCAGCTACCAAATATGATCAGCAGAAATCTTTGCGTTTTAAAATGTAGCTATACCATATAGGGGCATATTTACTAAGGGTAGACCAGGATTAGCATGTGGTTTGGGCACGGTACCAGAACGTAGTGAAGGACCTCATGCTAAAAGCCCCACACTGCTCCTGCTTTGTGTGTTGGGGTGGGGAATGGGCAGGATGGGGGCATTCTCTTGGCAGCGCGGTTAGCGTGGGCATTGTAGCCTGAGCTACCTGCTCTCAGAATAAGTATTGTGGGTGCAATTAAAGCCACCTAATGAGTGGCGTTAATTGCTCCCACTGCCAGCTTACTGCCGTGAAGCTCAGTAAATGCAGGGGAACAGCTGTATCCGCCCCCTGCAGTTAGCATGCAGCCCCCTGCTAGTAACACAGCCTACATTCAGGGTACAGGCACAGGGCTTAGTAAACATGCCCCGTAGTGTGGATATGTATGCTCTTAATTTCCATATAAGGAGTGGAGGAGTAGCCTAGTGGTTAGAACACTGGCTTGATAACCAAACAACCAGGGCTCAATTCCCACTAGTACTCCTTGTGGCCTTGGGCAAGTCACTTAACCTTCCATTGCCTCAGAAGAAAGGCCTGGCAATCTACTTCCAGTGACACTGCCAAGAAAACCCAGGAGCTTCTGGGTTGTCAGGACAGACTCAAAGACACACATTGCATTTTAATTTCCATATCATGAAAGCAATCATTTATTTCTTAAAACCTATTGCAAAAAATGTTTTTTCATCCTGCCCTTTCTCTAGGTAAACAGACTGCGACATGCCTAGTGCATGTGGATCTGTTCCCAGTATTGGGGTATCAGGGATAGAACATAGCCCAATGTACTACCACTCTTCTCCTAACAGTTTGATCATTGGTGAAGGGAATGGTGAAGGCAGGAGAGGCTGGTGGATGAGAGAGGAATCAAGATGGGGGTAGGAATGCGATAAGGGGATGATAAGAGTATCAGCTGGGAGAGAGATGGCTGAGGGGAGATATGATAAATGTCTATAAAATCTTGAGCGCAGTGGAACAGGTAAACACAAACTGGTTGTCTATTCTTTCAAAAAGTACAAAAACCAGGGGATGCTCCACATAGGCCCTGGCCCCCACCAACATTTTTCCCTGCGGGCAGAAAACCTGCATTGAGGCCATGATCATGGCTTTCCCCTGCTGTTCTGCCATGGGGAACCCATCTCCCACAGACAGAAGAAAGCGGCTGCAATCACAGCAGAGACTCCTTCCTTGTGGGCAGAACAGGAGAGGGGGGGGGGGTCTGGGGATTGGGGTGGAACTTGGGATGAAATCAAGGCAGGGACCGGCTGAGTGGACAGTTAAGAGGAGCTGAAGGATGAGAGGGGGTCAGCTGGAAGCTGGGGGGCGTGAGAGAGAAGCTGGAGGCCCTGAGAGCAGGGGGTCTGGGGGGGGGGGAGTATATGAGGGAGAAAGGCAAATGGGAATCTCTGTGCATTTGTGTTTGACAGAGGGAAGGGAAAGCAGGTGAGAAGTAGGTGGCGAAGTAGGTGGCTCAGTGAAAACTGCTCCCACAGGTACAAAGCCCATTTCTAATCTTCCTTATTTTCTAATGTTTCTAAACTTTTTCAATTTTGATAAATATGTCTGTTGTTACATTTTATTCTTGAACTTTGATCTCATTATTACACTGTGTATAATACCACATCACAACAAAAAATAAAGTCTGGTTACATTAGAGAGTATTACATTTCACTCTGATATCTTTATGCCACCTCCCCATATCTACAGCAACAATTTGGCTTAATTACATCACAGAAATACATCCATTTGCTCCTTTTGTTTGCCGATATAAGTAGAATATACCCCCAACAGCTTACCTTAATGGACGACTACTAAGGATTTTTTTAAAGAATTACTGTAAATGAACACTAATTAGTTTCCATATCAGGCTGTGATTTTGTAAAACAGCAGCTGTTCAAAAAATAGAACATTTTAACAATATTTTCATCGCAGTGTTGTGATAGTGAGAACTTGGATTGTAATTTCTCAGAGTCATGGAACTGCCTTCCTGCACTGACATCAGCAGCGCAGCTCCAACCGCCACAAATTGTGCTAAAAAATACAGGAAATGGGACACACGAATATTTATTTATTTATTCATTTTACATTTTAATCAGTTTACAATAACCAAAAAAATAAAGGTCAATCTCGAATACACAAAAAGAAAAATGTGACAAAGAACGTTACAATCCAAATAGACGAAGTCCACATTAAAGGATCCCAGCTGGGAAAAAAATATCTACTAACAGAAACCAGCAGAAGTAACTAAGGCAAAAAGCCCATATTTAGGAGGCAAACCTAATATTATTCACCCTTAGCCACCTCTAACATCCCCTGCTTTTCTGAAATAAAATTTTCCAAATGAGTAACATCAACAAAAATATAGGAAGCACCTTCATAATTGATGATGCATTTACAAGGAAAGCGAAGAAAAACGTAGCACCCAATGTCAAGACCTGAGGCTTCAAAGCTAAAAAAAAACTCTGCCTGAGTTGGTGCTATGAGAAACACTAGGAAAAATATTCACACTATGTCCACAAAATTTGGCAGACTTAAACTTGAAAAAAGCCCTAAGAACACATTGTTTAAGTTATACAGGAATATTTAAACACACATTGTTTTCAAATGGACAGGCTACTATGGTAATTGATTTATGAGGGATGTTTTAGAAGCCCTATTTCTGAGCTGGACATCTGAAAATGGGTATTTAGACATGCAAAGCGTGGTGACATCACTGGAGCCATTTTAGAAGCTGGGTATATAGATGAGCCCAGGGTGAGAACATTCATGTCGCACGGAGGCATGGTCTGGGCGGAGCAAGGGAGATGCACGTCACAGTGAGATTTCAGAACGCTATAAGCACGTCTGGCCCTAGTTAGTGAGACGTCCATGCCTCTACCCGCACTTGACTACAACGAAGGTGAATAAAAGAACTTGTTTCATGGAAGTAACTCTAACAGGGAAAAGAACATAATGTGTTTTCATTGCCATGAGTATTATTTCCTGCCCAAAGAAACCTGCATGTAAATATATGCTCCAAACATATTACTTACCCACTTCTGAGTATCTAAAATGGCAGGTCAGGAGATGCAGTCTCATTGCATAGTCGCCCCCCTTCTGAGCTACCCCTGTCAGCACATCCAAGTACCCGGTTATGAGGCCATGCAATTCGGGGAAGTCTACTTTTGTAAAATGGCCTACACCTATGCATGTACCTGGCCTTGCTATCTGCATGGGGCAAGCTTTCAGGCGAAGAAAAGAAGCTTATAAGAAAAAAACACCCTTCCGATAGTTAAATGTGGTGGAAGTTCCATAATGTTGTGGGGCTGCTTTGCTGCCTCAGGAACTGGAGGCCTGGAACATATTAAAGGAATCATGAAGTCAGAAGACTACCAAGGTACTTTGGAGCGAAATGTGCTACCCAGTGTCAGAAAGCTAGGTCTGGGTCGAAGATCATGGGTCCTTCAATAGGACAATGACCCAAAACATACATCCAAAATTACAAAAGAATGGTTAAAAAGGAACAAATGAACTGTTTAAAATGGCCAGCAATGAGTCCTGATCTCAATCCAATCGAGAATCTTTGGAAAGAGCTGAAATCTGCCATTGGTAAAAGGAATCCTGGAAACATTCATGAGCTGGAACAAATCACAGTTGAAGAGTGAGAGAAACTTCCAACAGACAGATGTATGAAACTTATAGATGGCTATAAGGAATTTTTGGAGGCTGTCATCACTGCCAAGGGTTGTGCAACCAAATACTAGTGAAGAGTGCCATTAATCCTGTCCAGGTTATATTTTGTTTTTTTTTTTCTCAGAAATTACTATGTCTAAGTTGCACAGGCATGTATTTTTTTTTGTTATCTATCTTTGAACATACTATTAAAACATTATGATGACACACAGTTGGAATATTTTCAATTTTTTCTCAAGATATTGTACACAACACAGCTAAAATGCAAGGATGCCAATAATGTTGACAATAACTGTATGTGCCTTCAGAAATCTGTTCACTGCTGCCACTTCCCCAGATTTCTGAATGTTCTGCTCTAGACGTCCCAGATTCTTCTTAGATGTCCCTTCTAAAATCTGAGTTTATAAGATTCATCCAAAAGTGCACAATGGTCACACTCTATAATGCTGGGAAAAGACATAACTTCATTAATCAGCAATCACTGGCAGTAAGGGTTCTACTGAAATGTTAGCAGAACACAACTTTACTATAGTTCTACATATGGTATAGAGCAAACACACAACACTACATTTATTACATAAGTAACATAGAAACAGAGAAAATGATGGCAGATAAAGACCATACGGCCTTTCTAGCCTCGCGATCCGTAAGTTCTGCAATCTCTTCTTCTCCCTCAGAGATTCTCTGTACTTGTCCCATGCATTCTTGAATTCAAATACAGTTCTCATCTCTACCATCTCCACTGGGAGGCTGTTTCATGCAGCCACCACCTCTCAGTAAAGAGCCACCTTTATCCTATGACTCCTTGTTCTACAGCTTCCTTTCAATTGGAAGAGGGCAACCTATTTAAATGCCTCTATCATACTTTCTCTCTCCCACCTTCCCTTCAAAGTGTAAATATTGACATCTTTAAGTCTACCCCCATATGCCTTACAATAAAGACCACTGACCATTTTAGTGGCCACCCTCTGGATCAACCGAAGGTGCGATCTCCAGAATTGTACACAGTACTCCAAATGAGGTCTCACTAGAGACTTATACAAAGGCAATATCACCTCCTATTTCCTGCTGGCCATTCCTCTCCCAATGCACCCAAGCATCCTTCTGGCTTTTGCCATCACCTTTAATATCATCTGCTACAATTATCCTCAGGTCCAGTTCTTCCTCCTGTACTGTACCACTTCCTTGGGTTTTTGAAGTCCAAATGCATAACCTTGCGTTCTTTACCATTAAATCTTAACTGCCAAATTCCTGACCATTCTTCAAGCTTTGCTAGATCCCTTTTCATGCTATCCACACCTTCCAGGGTATCTACCCTGTTACAAATTTTGGTATCATCAGCAAATTGGCATACTTTCCCAACAGACCTTCTGCAATATCTCTTAGAAAAATGTTAAAAAATCAGGACCAAGGACTTACACCTATAACATGCCACTGGCAATGTCCCTGTCTGCAGAGTGAACTCCATTTCCTACTACCCTCTGTCAGCTCCCACTCAACCAGTTTCGAACCTAGTCTGCCACTTTAGGGTCCATCCCAAGGAACCTCAGTTCATTTATAAGTTGACCATGAGGAACGGTGTCAAAGGCCTTGCTGAAATCTAAGTATACCACATCTAGTGCTCTCCTCTAATCCAATTCTCTGGTCACCCAGTCAAAGAAATCAATCAGATTTTTCTGACAAGACCTCCCCTAGTAAAGCCTTGCATTCCAGAAACAGCACCATCCTCTGTTTTAGCAGTGTTTCCATTAATTTACTCACCACAGGGGTCAGAATAACTGGTCTGTAATTACCGTCCTCTTCCTTACTTCCACTTTTGTGGAAAGGAACCACATTTACCTATATCCAGTCCTTTGGGATCACTCTTGACTCTCAAGAAGCATTGAAAAGTTCAGACAGCAGAGCCACTATCATTTTGTCTAATTTTAGTTAAGCTAGCTCTTAATGAATATATTCTTCTCAGTTCTACCTCATTTCCATTCCAATATGTGTTTATTTTATGCGTTCCCATTCCCGATTCTTCATCTGTGAACAAAGAACAGCAAAATTTGTTAATAGGTATGTGCATGGCCAAGATTTTCATTGCATTTGTACAAAATTATTTTGTTTTTTGTCATGATTGCATGCCCACTGCATGCACAAATTGCTTCTAAATTTACGTGAGTACTATCAATATATGCACGCACAAGCAATTTGATATGCTTAAGGGGAGCCTAGCAGCATCATTTATGCCAACATAGATGAGCAGCATCAGATAGCAGTTAGAATGCTTAAATCTTGGGAAACTCTCTGCAACATCTCGGATCTTGGCATCAGACAGACAGCACAACTCCTAGGATATCCTGTTTGGATGGCAGATGGATTCATCTGTACCCCTCAGAAGGGAATGACCCACCACTACTAGCCTTCATAACTAGTGTTTGCTGATCCTACGGCTTTGGGATTTTTTTTAATTCTGATATCTCCTGTTCCTGGAATGTTGTCACCTCTTCTACTTCCAGGGCTGCACACTGGTCCTCAGTTCTAGGGAATGTGAAATCAGGGTGTCGATTCTGCAGGCTCTGGTGATCTATATCTAGCTGTCATATGTAACACAAGCTTAAGGCCTAGTTTCTAGCACTTTAAATGATATGACTTCACTGTAGTCAGCATGTTCTATGACTGAAAACACACTTTTGTGTTTGGATGGTGACAGCACAGGTGTGAAGTATGAGCACCATTGACTGGACCAGCAGAAGGTAAAGGACAGTGGAGATGCATCAGGCCATGTCTTCCTCCTCTGCTACCTGGAGATGCACTGGTACTTTAAATGTGCGACAATATACTTTGCTGAATAATTCAAAGTGCCAGCTGGGTTCCAAGTGGCAGAGGGAGAGAAAATATCCAAAACCTTTAGTATGATGAATTCCCTGCAAACACGTGGTAAATTTTGATGTTAACGGGCATTAACAGTAAAAGTTTGATGCACTTTGGTAAAAATAGACTCCTAAATCTAATAGGTATTATGGTGAGCCAAGGAATGGGGAAGGAGCACTAGACAGTGTGAAGGGCTTTCCTATACCTAGCAGACCTCCACAGAAGGGGATTAAAGCATGCTGATGAGAATTCTGGGAGAAGTAGAAGGGTTACATTTAAGAAGTGAGGGTGAGGTAGCCAAACAAAGTCTGCTGGGTACAGAGTTGAGGCTGAGCCGATGTAAGTCCAAGATGGCTAGAAGGGAAGGGAGCTCCCTGGGAAATAGCATAGTGCACTGCAAAACCAGGCAAGCAATGAGTCTTCCTCCCAGTAGAGCAGAAACAAGCACCTTATCAATGCAAGCTGCTTTGGATTTTAAGAGGTGTTTCAGTTTTGCCTGCTTTCTTTGGACCCATACTTGTTTGTGGGCAGGTGTGCCCCCTTCGTGACTGTCTTAAGCAGATCTAGCCATTCTATGGTGTATCCTCCGTTTTTACCCACTTAGATCCCAATGAAGCCCTTGAAAATGTACACTACAATGCATGAATATATCTTGATGCTTTGCACCAAATTGCCCTCCAGTTAAGTTGAAAATTATTTATAATGCTATAAAGCACAATTGAAGAGGTTTTGAAATGTTTCAAAATTACAACCAGTTTTACTACTTTCTTATCGCAGCCTAAAGATATCATAGCAACAGCCCATTCCTGTGTCTGCCAGGAGATAGACAAGATCCCCACCAAATAAAATTAACTTTAATTGATGGGCCTTACACAGCTGAACCTGAATCCAAACATTATGCCTTCTGCAGATCTTTCACTTCAGTCCTGAAAAGTCTTTGCCTTCTGGGACGCTTTCATTTTCACAGCTATATTTTAATAGCGCACGCTCCGTAATCATATGTTTGTGAAAGTGTATTACAGGAAACTCAGCTTCACAGGGTTATTATACAAAGACCTTGTATTACTGCCATACATGTAATTGTTGTTCTTCCTTGTCACCCTTTGGGCCCAAAGTACATAATCATCTATTAATTGAACTGAAATGTCGAAATGGTTAGCGTCCCTGAAGGAAACAGGTATTTACCAAAGAGGAAAGGAAGGGGAAAAAATTTCAAAGAGACCCTGATCCTCTCTGCTCAAGTAAAAAGAAGATGGAAATCTAGCCGTATCAGACTCATTCCGCTCCTCTGAAATGGTTATAGGAAGCAACGTCGCTTACCTGGCTGTCACTGACACACCGAGCAATGTACTGGAAGGAAAATGCACAGCCTGTAGTTGCTGCCAAGCAGAGAGCTTCAGTGTTGACTTTTTGGGGAGGGATTTTCCCATATACTGTAGCACATGTTAAACAAGAAGACCAGTGCCGAGACCAGCTTTTTCTTTGCCCGGGGCAAATACACAGAAATACACCCTTCCCCCTTAACGTATGAGTTGCTGCTCCAGCACGGTGCTTTCTCCTTTGATGGCAGAGACAGGGCTTTCGCTCTGCCAGCAGCGATTCCAGCAAAGCATCCCCCTCTCTTTCCCCTCCTCTCAGCGTCCCTCTTTCTCTCTTCAGCCGCCTCTTCCCTGCATTCCTCCTTTATCACTCTCTCACTACTTTCCCTACCTTCCCCTCTTTCTTCCTCTCCATTCCTTCTTCAGAGGGCCTTGAAAAATTTGGAGCCTGGGCATCCAAATGGCAGACGAAATTTAATGTGGACAATTGCAAAGTTATGCACTTAGGGAAGAAGAATCCAAACTACAGTTATACGATGCACCCACCCAGGAAAAGGATCTGGGCATCATCGTGGATAACACATTGAAACCCTCCGCCCAGTGCGCAGCGGCGGCCAAGAAAGCAAATAGAATGCTAGGAATCATAAGGAAAGGAATGGAGAATAAAACCAGGGATATTATAATGCCTCTGTATCGCTTCATGGTGTGACCACACCTTGAATATTGTGTGCAAATCTGGTCGCCGTATCTTTAAAAGGATATAGCATAATTTAAAAAGGTACAGAGAAGAGCCACCAAGATAGTAAAGAGATGGAAGGATATGCCTATGAGGAAAGGCTTAAAGGTTTAGAGCTGGTCAACATGTTCCCCAAGGCAGTGGGAAGAGTTTTGGAGGAGTGAGGAGAACTAATGAGCCATGAGAAATGATTTATAAGAGGTTTGAGATGGGTAGCGTTTGAATGTACACCAACATAGCCCCGACCACATGCATCCACTCCTCATGTATTTGTATATAAGTGCGAATATCATTCTGTTATTACAAATGTAAATAGTTAATACTGTTATCCAAGTTGAGCTACCTGATCTCCAGGAACAAGCAGGAATACGTCATCACATATGGGTACGTCGGCACCGACGGAGCCCGCGCGGGAAAGCTCCCCAGCTTTTCAGATTAAAAGCTTTTGGGGCCTCCCACTGCACATGCGCGCTGCCTTCCCGCCTTCCTGACCAGCTCTCGTCAGTTTCTTTTTTTCCGCGGAGCCAGCAGGTCGTGTTCCTGTCACCGCTGAAGAAATTGTTGATTTTATTGTTTTCTTTAGACCGCGTACCTGCCTTCCCCATTCTGAAACCGGTACTGCCGGTCTCTCTTTCTTTCTTTAAAAAAAAAAAATATATATTTTTCTTTTCTTCAGCACAGCTTGGTACTTTGTTAGGCCTTCAGGCCTACACAAATTCTCCTCATGGAGAAGCCAGTCCCTGGTTTTAAAAAGTGTACCAAGTGCAGTGCTGTCATTCCTCTTACAGACACCCATGAATGGTGTCTTAAATGTTTAGGACCTGACCATTCCATACCGGACTGCCCATCCTGCTCCCAGATGTCGAAACGTGGATTGCAGAACCGGGCCAACAAGTTCCATGTGCTGTTTCCTTCAGAAGCATCACAATCATCCAGGTCTTCCTCTCCGGATGGATCTCAGGTAACCAAAACTCCAGTGGGCAAATCCTCTAAAAGCAAATCTCTTTCTAAAGATCGAGAGGCTCTCAATTCTGAGTTCGAGGATTCTGCCCAGGCCAAAAAACCCCGGCGGGAGGCTCCGGCCTCCAAAGCAATCATGGGGTCACAGGTTGACATCGATGGCGCGGCCTCGACAGATCACCTGTTGTACTGCTCTGGGGTACCGGCCCATACCGGTACCGACATCCAGGCAGCAGTGGCGTCTATGGGCAATACTGTCCAAGTCATGCAGCAGGCCATTCTGGCTTTTATCAATGCTGCTACGCCCTCGGTACCGCAGCCAGCGGTACCGGGTCCGGTTCCGGTAATGGCTTCCATACCGGAACCGAGGCCATCGTCTTCCAAACGCAGATCGGTTCCGCATGCCGGATCCGGGCTTTTGCCCGGTACCGATCCCATACCTGGTACGCCCGATGTCGATACCGAACGGTATGCGTATCGTGCGTTGGAAGCACATAGAGGATACTCTGCTTCTTCAGAGGATTTTAACTCCTCTGATGATTCTGATGAGTTCTCCCTTGATCTTCCTGAGGAGCCTTCTTCTCCTAACAGGAGAATGTCTCCACCAGAGGATTTGTCCTTTCAGGACTTCATCATAGAAATGGCTAAAGGTCTTTCTATTGCTTCATCCTCTGAAAAGGAACCCAGATCAAAGAAACTGGATATTTTAGGATACTCTAAGTCTCCTAAAGAGGCAGTCACCCTGCCTATCCATGAAATCCTTCAAGAACACTTGATGGACTTATGGGAGGCTCCTCTAACATTGTCTCCTTCTTCTCGCAGGTTGGACACCATGTACCGTGTCCCCCCTTCTCCTGGTTTCCAAAAAACCCAGTTGCCTCACCATTCTATTGTGGTGAAGTCTGCAATGAAGAAGATAAAGAGTACCAAAAGGCACTCTTCTACTCCTCCAGGGCGAGAATGTAAGACTCTAGACTCTTTTGGCAGGAAAATTTTCCAGGCTACTATGCTTATAGCCAGGATTAATTCCTATAGTCTTTACATGGGCATGTTTCTCAGTGAAATCGCTCTAAAAGTTCGGCATTTTGCCCCCTTTATCCCTGAGGATAAGAGGGAGCAATTCATTTCCTTAGTGAAACACCTTTTGGATATTTCAAAGTTCTCCAACAGGGCAGCTTTTGATTCCTTTGAGGGTGCTGGTAGGGCTTCGGGCATTGCTATAGCAGCCCGACGTCTTGCTTGGCTCCAGGCTTCTGATCTAGAACCTTGGGTCCTAGATGGCTTACGAAATCTGCCCTGTACAGGTGAGAACTTATTTGGTGAGGAGTGGCAAATTAAGGCCACTCAAATGGATGCAGAAAATGCCACCTTAGATAGACTTTCTAAGTCTACCTCCACTCCTGCCAAGAAGAAGTCTTTTAAGAGGCCTTATTACAAGAAGTCCAGATTTTCTACAAATACTGGCCAACAATCCTCTCAGCCTCGTTTTGCTGCTAAACGTCAGCAACCTAAACAGGCAAGGTCAAAGCCTGCGGCGTCTGCTACGCCTCAGCAGGCTCCACCCCCTCAGGGGTTTTGACTTGCCACTAGAGAACTTAACTTTTCTGGCTCTAGAACAACCAGAGCCCCTCACCATACCCGGAAGGTTAGCTCACTTTGCTCCCAGATGGGAGCAAATTACATCAGAGCAATGGACCCTCTCTATCATCAGAGAGGGTTACAAACTCCATTTTTCCGACCTTCCTCCTTATACTATGGTGAGGCAGTTCAATTCTCCCCCATCTCTCCTGGCCCTCTTGGGTCAGGAAGTCTCCTCCCTCCTTGCCCAGGGGGCAATAGAGGAGGTCCCTCTTCTTCAACAGGGGACGGGATTCTACTCCCCTTATTTTCTAATACCAAAGAAGACAGAGGGCTTCAGACCAATTCTGGATCTGAGAGAATTGAACAAATTTCTTTTCAAGGAGAAATTCAAAATGCTTTCTCTGGGCATTCTCCTTCCATACCTTCAGAGTCAGGATTGGCTTTGTTCTCTAGACCTAAAGGATGCGTATACACACATACTCATCCACCCATCCCACAGAAAATACCTTCGATTTCTGTTTCAGGGAAAACATTTCCAGTACAGAGTACTCCCCTTCGGTCTAGCCTCTGCTCCAAGAGTGTTCACCAAATGCATGGCAGTCGTAGCTGCCTTTCTAAGAGGCCTGGGAATTTTCATATTCCCATACCTGGACGACTGGCTCATCCGAGCTCCCTCTCAGTCCCAGGCCCAAATTTCCCTGGACCGCACAAGGCGTCTTCTGCAGTATCTGGGACTGGTAGTAAACCTTCCCAAGTCTCAACTAATCCCTACTCAGTCTCTCGAGTTCATAGGGGCCCAGTTAGACACCATCACTGCAAGGGCCTACCTGCCTCAGGTCAGGGCCCAACGCCTGCTGAGTTTGGCCTCCCAAGCTCAGTCCAGCAGTCATTTGACAGCCCGGGAAATGCTGCGACTTCTGGGCCACATGGCCTCCACGGTACATGTGGTGCCCTACGCTCGTCTGCATATGAGAGCAGCTCAATGGACCTTGGCCACCCAGTGGACTCAAGCATCTGGAGCGCTCTCCGACCAAATACTCACCTCAAGCCGTCTATTTTGGTCCCTCCAATGGTGGACATCCACCAAGAATCTGTTGTTGGGGGCCCCCTTCCAACCTTTGTTGCCCCAAGCAACCCTCACAACAGATGCCTCCCAAACAGGGTGGGGAGCTCATCTTCAGAACCTCTCCACTCAGGGCACTTGGTCTCCACAGGAGGCCACCCTTCATATCAACCTCCTGGAACTGCGAGCGATTTACCTTGCCCTCAAGGTTTTCTATACCCTCCTTGTCAACCTGACTGTCCTAGTTCAGACAGACAATCAGGTAGCCATGTTCTATATAAACAAACAAGGAGGGACAGGCTCTCTGTCGCTTTGCAACGAAGCTCTCAGAATATGGGCCTTCGCCAGAGAGCATCAAATTCACCTTCTTGCAGTGTATCTTCCAGGAGTTCAAAACTCTCGTGCAGACAGACTCAGTCGAGTTCTGCTTCCACACGAATGGTCCCTACATATGGACCAGATACGCAGAATCTTTCAGGAATGGGGGACCCCGGACATAGACCTCTTTGCAAGTCCGTGGAATGCCAAACTTCCCCGGTTCTGTTCCAGAACTCAGTGTCAGGGAGCTCAGGCCCACGATGCCTTCCTCCTGCATTGGGGTCAGGAATTCCTCTATGCCTTTCCACCCATTCCTCTAATATCCAAGACTCTGTTCAAGCTCCAGAGGGATCACGGGACTATGATCCTCATAGCTCCCCGCTGGCCACGCCAGGTGTGGTCCCCTCTACTTCTGCATCTCTCCCAGGGATCCTCCCTGGACCTGGGAGCTGCGCCAGACCTTCTGTCTCAGGAGGAGGGGACTTTGTGGCACCCAAACCCCAAATCCCTACATCTCAGAGCTTGGTTACTGAAGGCCTAAGTCTTCAAGACTTTAATCTTTCTCAACCTGTGACAGATATCCTTCATGCCTCTAGGAAACCTTCCACGAGGCGTTCTTATGCTTTCAAATGGAAACGTTTTTCCATTTGGTGTGCTCAGCAGGGTCTTGACCCTCTAGCACTTCCTTTGAATTCCCTCTTGGACTATCTCCTGCATCTTTCAAATGCAGGCCTTAAGACGAATTCAGTAAGGGTCCATTTGAGTGCTATTGCAGCATCCTTAAAACCTATAAATGGACAACCTGTCTCCTCTCATCCTCTTGTTGCACGTTTCATGAGAGGCCTGACTCTAACTAAACCTCCCATCCGACCTCCTCCGGTAGCATGGGATTTGAACCTAGTTCTAGGTCAGCTTATGAAGCCACCTTTTGAGCCTTTGGACTCTACCTCCTTCAAATTTCTTTCCTGGAAGGTTGTTTTCCTTATTGCAGTCACTTCGGCTCGCCGCATCAGTGAACTGCAGGCTTTAGTGGCTCATCCACCTTATACTAGGTTTCATCATGATAAGGTGGTCCTTAGGACGAATCCCCACTTTATGCCCAAAGTGGTCTCGCCTTTTCATCTTAATCAAGAGGTATATTTACCTGTCTTTTTCCCGGCTCCTCATGCATCCAGTGCAGAGAGGAACCTTCATACTCTGGATTGTAAAAGAGCTCTTGCCTTTTACCTCAACAGGACTCAACCACATCGAAAGTCTTCCCAACTTTTCGTGGCTTTTGATCCTTCTCATTTGGGACTTCCAGTCACCAAGCGTACACTTTCCAATTGGATCGCTCAGTGTATTTCTTTTGCTTACCAGAGTAAGAACATTTCTATGGAGGGCCATGTCACAGCTCACAATGTGAGGGCCATGGCCACTTCTATGGCTCATCTTCACTCTGTGTCCATAGATCAGATCTGTCGAGCAGCCACTTGGGCCTCGGTTCATACCTTCACAGCCCATTACTGCTTGGACAAGGACTCCCGCCGGGATGCCTTGTTTGGTCAGGCTGTCCTCAAACACCTGTTCCATACTTAAACAACTCCTGCCCACCTTCCCTGGATGGATGCCTGAGATCCATGCGAAGATGGTTTACCCTTGGAGGGGGATCTCCCAGGCATCTTAGCTAGGGAGTCCCCATATGTGATGACGTATTCCTGCTTGTTCCTGGAGATAGCACAGTTACTTACCTGTAACAGGTGATCTCTGGGAACAGCAGGAATTAGTCATCACAACCCACCCACCTCCCCTAGGAGTTGTATCTCTATCTATCTATCTTCCTGTCCTCTCTCTCTATTGTCTCAGCTTTAAACTCGAACTGACGAGAGCTGGTCAGGAAGGCGGGAAGGCAGCGCGCATGTGCAGTGGGAGGCCCCAAAAGCTTTTAATCTGAAAAGCTGGGGAGCTTTCCCGCGCGGGCTCCGTCGGTGCCGACGTACCCATATGTGATGACTAATTCCTGCTGTTCCCAGAGATCACCTGTTACAGGTAAGTAACTGTGCTTTATATGTAACACGGTGTTAACCCCCACCGTAAAATACCTCATGTTCTATGTAAACCGCACTGATGTTGAAGAGCGTGGTATATAAGCGATTTAAATAAATAAATAAAATAAAAGTGCAAGGCGGGCTGCACTTCTGAAAGACTGCAAGCTCATCAAAGATGTGCTGAAGAGAAATAAAGGTAAATGATGTTACATTTTACTATTATGTTATTTAAGGGTTAAATTCGAAGTTTTTGGTAATATAAAGTGCCTGGTTGAAAGGCAGGGGGGGAGGGAAATCTTTTTTGTTACATTGTTGCCATGTAATATAGCAGAGAGAGACCTGTCTTGATGCAGTTTGTGAAAGAAGGTTTTTCTCAGGCAATAAGGTTAAAGTAATAGGCTGAAAAATGTTTTAATGTCTTGGCTAAGGAAAATATTTGGATCTTATTAAGATTGCAGCAGAAGGGAATATTAGTTTAGTGTAGGAACACTTTTTCCAAGTGAGTGGAATGTTAGTGATGCTGTAGGAGGAAAGTCGGTTGGTGACTGTTGGTGAGATAATAGGATGTATGTGGGTATGGGTGATGGCCGAGGCCTATAAAAATGGGCATAGAAGAGAGTTTTGAATGTTTTGGGTGAATTAACAGTGAGAGAAAAAAGAGTGATTGATTTTGCGTGGTTGAGAGTTTTTTTGTTTGTTTGTTTAAATGAGGCTTGGTTAGGAAATTTCACTTCACCAGTAGAAAGGAGGGGAAGTGAGAACTAAAAGGGAGGGTAATTCCTCAAATAGTACGGAAGCAGCTGCCCAAGATGAAAGTAAAATGTTTTTTTAATCACTTTTGTACTTAGAAAAATAAAGATCAGGGAATCCAGGTAAGAAAGCCCTGGAGGAGTTTTATCTTCTATCAAAAAGTATGAAGAAAGCGTTTCAAGGAATGAATCCTTTAGCAGTTGAGAAAACTTGTTGGTTTTGGGTCTTTTTTTTTTTTAATCTGAGTTCAAAACTAAAGGCAACATAGGACAGGCTGGAGGTAAGGAGAATTAGGGAGAGGACTTGAACTTTCTTTGAAAGTGTTGCCAAGTCTTCTTTTAAAGTTTGTGAGGGGTCTAATTAAAAGAGGAACAGTGAGTGTATGGTGAGAGTGTGGCAGGCAGGGGGCTCTGACAGTGACTGGTGCATAGTGTGTGGAGGTATTGCTGGGAAGGTGTGATGGAGGAAATGAAGTAGTGATTAGAAGCATGAAGGTGAAAGAAAAGGGTGTGCCAGAGAATTGTGGGTTTGAAAGATTGCATGTGCACTTTGAAGCTAATAACTGAGGGGCAGATTTAAAGAAAATCATTAAGGAGTAGAGTGGAGGAGTGGCCTAGTGGTTGGGGCAAGGTACCTCAGATCAGGGGTTCAAATCCCACTAGAGGACAGCAACCTTGGGCTGGAAGGACTGGGGTTTCTAGTCCCACAGGTGATCCTTGTGGCCTTGGGCAAGCCACTTAACCCTCCATTGCCCATGTTCCCTGTAAAATAATTATCTCCAAGTTATAATGTCCTATTCAATGTAATTTCAGTTTGTTCAATGTAAACTGCCTTGATATCATGAAAGATGGTATATCAGAAATGTTAAATAAATAAATTAAGGGCTTAATAGTCCTGCAAGCTTGCAAATCTTTACCGCCTTGATTGTAGGGTAAGGCAGTATAGAAATACTATTAAATAAATAAATTTAGGGGTATGTTTACTTAACTGCGGTAATGTCACCCTCGTTAGGATCCGTGGTAAAGGTACAGATGCCCATATAAAGGCATGGGTGGTGCATCGTAACAGCAAGCTGTATCAGCTAATGCATGTTACAAGGCGCCTTAGACTAACGCGTGTTACAAGGCGCCTTATTAGGTGCCTTGTAAGGCACCCTATAGAGCTCCTTGGGCTAAGTGCCGTATTAGGCACCCCTGGACAAGGTACCTTAGAAGGCACCCTGGGCTATGGAACCATAGGTTAAGGTGGCCTAACAAGGTTACAATGCCCTAGGTCAGTGTGCCCTAAGGGCTGCAAGGTGCTTCAGGATGACATGCATGACCTGTGAGGCACAGAGACAGATGTAGCCCTAACACTAGATAGAGCACTGAGGAAAGGCAATGAACAGGTGAGTGAAGGAGGGAGAGCTGGGAGCTGCTGGATCTGCTATATCTGCGGGCATCCCATGTGGCTGCCAGTACTGTTGACAAATATGGTGGGGGCAACTGTACCACAGCACAGGGTGTTGGCAATGTAAAGTACTGGAAAGACAGTTGGTGGCAGATGATGGGAATACCTGTCCCCCAGTGGAGGCGGAGGTGGCAGGATAGTTACAATGATGGGTGGACAGAGGAGTGGTGGTGCCATGCAGATCAGGCACAGGTGAGGCAAGCATGAAGAGGCGCAATGCAGGAAAGGGTACCAGCGCAGGACATGGGGTGGCAGCCTGCACAGGAAGACAGGACTCTACACAGCTGACAGACGCAGAAAGATGGACCGAAGGATTGTTGGCAACAGTGGTGAGGGTAATATGGGCTGGCAGCATGGATCTGCAAAGATATGACTGTTACAGGCATGCAAAATATCTGAGTTGGACAGGCATGAAAAGATGGAACAACAAGGAATCAAACCCATGACCACTGTTTAGAATGTCATTGTACTAACCAGTAGGTTATACCTCTATGCAGGGGCGGCCCAAGGGGGGTGCGGGGCCATGTGCGGAGACGTGGGGCCTCATTTGCATAAGTGGCCTTATTTGCATAAATATTTGCATAATGTTACCATACACTAACTTTTAGTAAACATGTCTCTTAATGAGTGTATGGATAAAGAAAGACTAAAAGATTTCTACATTACTATAATCCAGTGCCAACCGCCAGGCACATTAGGAACTACTACAAACGCTGCCCATTTAGAACCCATAGCAAACCCGCCGTATCCTGACAGCATTACCAGGACTCACAAAGCACCATACCCTACCTATCAAAAGGCAACACTGCAAATATTAAACCAATACATTTCAGAGAATACTGGGGAAAGAGAACAAGTGGCAATGTCAAATAGGAATTACATAAATAGAATACCTCTGCTCAGTTACACATGCAGAACATAGACCATCACCAAACAAGGAATCACAATTTAGAAACAGGAAGGCAATAATTAAACTGGGAACCCCAAAAGCCAAACTTGGAATGTACAACAACACTGTAGAAATAAAACTATAAATTAATTTCCTCTTGTACCAAACAAAGCGCAGACGTTAATGATGCACATTTCCCAGAGCTTTCATATTCCAGTTAATAAATTCAAAATAAAGAGATGTCTTTCTACCTTTTGTGCATTTTTTTTCAGTTGCAATTGCTCCAGCCACTTTCTTCTGGTTTCTTCATGTTTTCTGCTAACTGTCCATCGTCTGCTGTCCATTTGTTCTTTCTTCTCTCTTCTAGTTTTTTTTTCCCATTCTCTCTCTCTACATCTGCTTTGACATACTAATATTTCTCCATTTGCTCTTTCCTCATTCCTATTTCATCCACACAAATTTTACCCCTCCATCCTCAATCCCCACTTACTCTCCCAATACCCGGCCAATTGTAGATTTTTCATCCCTCCCACACAAAATATTTTTCCCCTCTCCATTTTACTCTCCCAGCCACATCCCATTCTAATCCTCCCCCAACATCAGCTCCCTTCTAGTTCCAGTCTCACCCAGCATCCATTCCCTTCTAGTCCCTGCATCAGCCCATTTCCAGTCCTAGACCCCATCAACCCATTTCCAGTCCTAGCTCCCCCATCCATTTTCAGTCTGAGTCCCTTCATCAGCTCATTTCCAATCCTAGCCCCCATCAGCCCATTTCTAGTCATTTTCTAGCCCCACCATCAGCCCATGTCAAATCCTAGCTCCCCTCCACTCAGCCCAATTCCAGTCCAAGCCCCCCATGAGCCTACTTCCAGTTCTATCCCCTCCATGAGTCCATTTCAATTCAAGCCCCCACCACAGCCCATTTCCAATCTTAGCTCCCCCCAACAGCCCATTTCCAGTCCTATCCTAGCTGCTCCATCAGCCCATTTTCAGTCCTAGCTCCCTTCCCTCACAGCCCATTTCCATTCCAAGCTCCCTCCCCATCAGCTATTTGCAGTTCAAGCCTCCCCTTCCACTCAGCCCATTTCCAGTCATAGCAACCCCCAACCCATTACCAGTCCTAGCCCCCCATCAACCCACTTCCAGTCCTAACCCCCCATCACCCCATTTTCAGTTTAAGCCCCCCCTATAACCCATTACCAGTCCTAACCCCCCATCAGCCCACTTCCAGTCTTAACCCCATCAGCCCATTTCCAGTCAGACCCCATAGCTCATTGCCAGTCCTAAACCTCCCCATCAGCCCACAGCCCATTACCAGTCCTAACCACATCAGCCCTCCTCAAGTCCTAACCCCTCCCCATCAGCCCATTTCCTGTCCTAGCCCCCCATAGCCCATTATCAGTCCTAACCCCCCCCATAGCCCATTAGCAGTCCTAACCCCCCATCACCTCATTTCCAGACAGCCCCCATCAGCCCACAGCCCATTACCAGTCTTAACCCCCCATAGCCCATTACCAGTCCTAACCCCCCCCAACAGCCCACAGCCCATTACCATGCCTAACCCCTCCCCATCTGCCCTTTTCAGTTCCTAGCCCCCCCCATAGCCCATTTTCATTCCTAACCCCCCATAGCCCATTACCTGTCCTAACCCCCCCCCCATAGCCCATTACCAATCCTAACCCCCCATCGCCCCCTTTCCAGACAGCCCCCATCAGCCCACAGCCCAGTACCAGTCTTAACCCCCCCCCCCAGCCCATTACCAGTCCTAACCCCCACCCCCATCGGCTTATGGCAAAATAAAAAAAAAAAAAAAAGCTGGCTTTGGCTGCTGCTGCTGCCGCCGTCGCGGCAGCGGCAGAATGAAGTGTCCCGCGGGGCCTCCTTTGCTCGCTGAGCCCCTCTGCAAGGGCTTTCAGATTCACGAAGGGAGAGTGTCTCCCTCGCGTCTCTGTTAAGCCCACAGGGGCTAATGGGAAATTTCCCATCTGCCCCTTTAGACGCGAGGGGCTGATGGGAAATTTCCCATTAGCCCCTGCGGGCTTAACAGAGACGCGAGGGAGACACTCTCCCTTCGCGAATCTGAAAGCCCTTGCAGAGGGGCTCAGCGAGCAGAGGAGGCCCCGCGGGACACTTCATTCTGCCGCTGCCGTGGCGGCAGCGGCAGCGGCAGCAGCCAGAGCCAGCTTTTTTTTTTTAATGTAATTTTTAAAAAAGCAGAATGTTCTTTGCGCGGGGCCCCCTGAAACGCGGGGCCCTGTGCAAAAAACATTCTTGCTCAATGGACGGGCCGGCCCTGCCTCTATGACTTGTTGCACAGCAATGGCTGGGTACAGAAGGACTGCAGGTCACTGCACAAACCGTCTGCTCTGTGTGCCAGGATAGTGTAACCCCACCAGCACCCATAATGCAATGCACATGCAGAACAGCGGTCTACAGCTGATCACCAAATGGGGTCTGCACCTCTCCAGTACTGCAGCGTGGTAAGACATACTGACAATGCTTGATACTGGCACAGAGTAGCTACAGACCATGCCATTGTGCAGGTTCTGTGTTCACCCTGAGGGTTAGGATGGGTGCCCAGCACTAGGTCCGCAGTACATGTGATGCTAGAGATAGGTCCTACTGCACATCCCCAGCACTGCCAGTGTGTGCGCCAGGTGTTCCTAGCAGTGCAACCGAAAGTACTTCTGTGTCCATCTGTGTTCCACAGTCATGTGGGGCCAGACACCACCCAGATTAGTGCATATCCAGTGTTAGGGATTGGCTGCCCTGGGCACCTCTTATCAGGGCAGAGGGGTGTCTAGACTTGCATGAGTTGGATATAGTACTGTCTCTACGGGTCAAAGTGGGTATACACTATTTACCCCAAAGGAGCCACAATCACCCATTTTGCAGGTGAGGGAGTGGAGGGACTGGTGCCTGAGCCCTGGCTGTAGGACAAGCAACCACAGTCCTGCTGGTAGTGGACAGCCCTCCAGGGCTGTTGGGCCAGAGACATACCTATGACTGTGGAAGACCAGCAGTAATGCTTAGGATAAACCAGGGAAACCTCAACTGCCCCACACCCCTGTCTGCCATTCACCAGCAGATGGCACAGTCAGACTGCATCTGCAGCACCCTACAAGGTGTTCAAACCATGCACAGACTAACTGCAGACAGATCGCTAGCCAGTCCATAGTACATGTTCACAGGGAAACCCTGTGCACCCAGAAATGGTATGTACAGCATACACACCAAGTAGGTATCTCGGTGATTGGGCCCCAGAACTAGGAACACAAAGATATAACTGAAAATAAACAGTGTTGAGCACTATGTGGGAGCATAGACATGCCATGGTCACTGCTCAGTCAGGGTGAGAGTGACCTCACAGCATGACATGCTGTGGCCACCCTGTCCATGCAGGTGGTGGTCGGGCACTACAGTGTCCCAGCCATTGCCCTACAACCTGTGCAGATGCATTCTGCCAACCCGCCCTGTCCAGGCCATACCCACAATACCTTGCTCCTCATTATGCACATTTGCAGGCTAACGCTGGTAACAGTAGGACATTGTGGGCCCAGAGCGGTGTAGGCAGCCACAAAAGAACTGATAGACATACACACACACCTATTGCAGCATTGTGCAATGATAGGGGTGGTTGGCAATCCTGCTCGCCACACTGGTCCTGATCACAGTGCCGACATTGCTAAACTGTGCAGGGGGTAGTAGTAGTGCTCTGCTGATAACTGTAGCTCCGTGATGGGGCCAACAGCCTGACTCTCTATGAAGCTTTGGATAGTGGAGCCTGTGTGAGTGGGTGTTTTGACTCCTGTTCGATGAGGCTTTGGGGTTTGCACATGTTGATGTTGTATCTGCATTGTAGGGTAAAATGTGGGGAGATGCTCTGTAGGACCCACAGCTGGGATGTGAACCTGTGACCTTCTGCATCTGGACACACTGGCTGTGTGTACTGCACCACACTATTGCCACAGAGGGGGAGTCGTCCCTGGGGCTACCCTTACTTTCCTCAGGCAGACCTTTTCTGTTGCACTGCACACCACATACTGGTACAGGGCATGGCCTAGGTCCACTGCAGGCAGATGGCACTGCTCCCTCCAGCACAAACATACCCCCCCTGCCATGCCGACATGACCATATGCTGTTGGTGCTGGTCATGCGCGGTCCCAGGCCATCCACTGTGCAGGTAGGTGAGTGCCTAGGGAGCGGGGTCTGGGGTGGCGAGGCATACATGGACATCCACGCATCCCTGCCTACCAATGTTATGTCCCTTCCACATGGGGGAGTGATGGCTGGGGGGATGTCAGGCTGGTGCTCTAGCAACTATTGTCTAGGGTGGACTGGGTAGATGTAGGTGGAGTGTGTTGTTACTGCTGACTGTGGACAGGCTAGGGTATGCACCTCAGGTACGGTATACCCAGTTTGGCCTACTGGGTATATATATGTTTCCGACAACGTATGGGCACACCCTGCAATGCCTTACTAGGGGCTGCCGTAAAGTGTGTTCAGTTAGCTGGGTCTATGAACTCTTTGGGACCCATCCTGAGTGTGGTCTATGGACCCTTGTTAGTGTGGTCCCCAGATGTGCACTGCTTGCCATATTACAGGCATAGTGGTACCTGTGTGACTTTTGGGGTACTTGCTGGCTAATGTCCCCTGGATGGGACACTGTGGAACACGGACTACTGCGCGTGTTTGGCCCTGGTCAGCTGCTGTCCTGCTGATTTCCAGTTTCTATGTGCCACCTGGGCGACGGCCTAGTTCACCCTGTGCCCCAGCTGCCCCCACTGCATGTCCCGCCTGCAGTCCCCCTATGCCCCATTTGCACCATCACCATAGTGGCCTGTAATACTTGGCCACAATATTGTTGCTGCAGATGGAGCACTACTATCATTTTTCTCGGGCTCCCTGCCTAGGCTGTACATTGCTGACACTGAATTGGTTTCTCTCTCCTGCAAATGTGCATCTAACGGCAGGTTTTCATTCGTGGTAGGATTCGGCCCTTCAGTTCAGCATGTTAGTGTGCAGGGAGCCTCTCCCCACCCACTCCCTACCCATTGAACCCTGCTCTCCGCCCTCTCTCCTCCATCTGCGGTATATACCGCGCCACGGAACACTTCCGCACGGGTTGTAACGTTACTGGGAGGTAACGTTACGTTACCGCGCTGGAACGTTACGCACCACGTGGTAACGTTACCTAACATGAGATAACGTTACCTAATGTGCGGTCTGTAACGTTACCGCAGTTTAGTAAACATACCCCTTAGTGAGGCTTTTTGGGTGGAGAGATGGGTATAAAGGGGAATTGTATAGAAGTTGGCTATTAAAATGACTTTGCTGAAGAAGAACTTTGGAGTTCCTGGCTGAATCCTGATGTCAGATGACCCTGGTCCCCAACAACTGAAGACAGCTAAAAATAAGTCGCTATCTATGAAATACACCGGGCTCAGTACATAAAAATATTTGAGCTCAACTATTGACTCTCATTATCTTAAACTAAAGGGATTTTTGAATGAGCAAAAAGAAGCATATTTCCTTCAAGAGTTTATTGGAAACATACTTTCCAGGATATAATCGACTTGTAACGACTTTCCTTTAAAAGAATGTAATTCCCAAGTTGTTTTATAAAATATTACAGTTCCTATTCATACACTACTTGTGAGACTAGTATTATTTAGGGGTATGTTTATTAATCGGCGGTAGCAGCTTCCGTGCGATATCGGAGCTGTGGCCCCAATATTGCATGGAAGCTGCTACCGCCGATTAGTAAAACATACTAAACATACCCTTTAGAGTTTAAATAAACATTCATTTCTGCAACATCAACTGATCCAAGGGTCTTTAGCCACACTTAGGGGTATCTTTACTAAACAGCACTAACGTTGCAGCGGCGATGTTATTGCATGATAAGTGACATTATCGCGTGATAATGGCACATTACCGTGCGATAACATCACGTATCGCGCGATAACGTCTCCGGCGGCGTTAAGGTGCACAGAGGGTGGAGTAAGGCTCCCCAGAGGGTGGAGATAAGGGGTCAATGGGTGGAGAGTGGGCGGGGAGAGGCTCCAGGCACACAAACGCTGTGAAATCAGGGTCTGAAAATTAACGCCAGTGAAAACCTTGCGTTAGAGGCACAGTTGCAGGAGAGAGAACCCAGTTCAGTCAGCAATGTACAGCAAAGGCAGGGAGACCCAGATAAGTGATAGGAGTGATACATGTGCAGTAAGAAAACATGCAAAAAACAGAGAGATAATGACCAGAACCAAAATAGAAATACAAAACATCAAGCTGGCCTATAGAAAAAACAATGATAAATGGTAATCAACACTACCCATAAAGAATAAAAAGGAAGATGTCACTTTTGGAAGGGTCAATTCTGATTCCCCCTACAAAGTGAATTCTCCAACATTGATAGTGTTGATGAGGGTTTGCTGTGGTGTATATTGGGCAGCTTGCTTATGTGGCTTTCACATGTGCAGCAACAGCAGAGTGGCCACATAGGAAAGGACACTATGGTGATGGTGTAAATGGGGTACAGGGGGCTGCAGGCGGCACATGCAGTTGGCCAGCTGGGGCACAGTGTGGAATAGGCAGATGCCTACCTGGCACATAGGAATGCAGAAACTGAAAATCAGTAAGACAGCAACTGACCAGGGTCCAACATGCCCACGAGTGTGCATCCCACAGTGTCCCAGGGGACAGTACCCAGCAGGTACCCCCAAGGGCATAGAACATTGGCAGGCAGTGCCAGGGGGAAGTGCTGATGTCCATGTCATCACCCCTACCCCAGATCCCACACTATAGGCAGCCGCCTAGCGGCACACTGGATGGCATGGGACTGTGCACCACCGGCATAAGGGCATGTCAGCATGGTGGTAGAGGAGTGCCGGTGGTGGAGGGGGCAGTGGTAGCTGCCCACAGCAGAGCAAAGCCAAGCCCTGTATAGGTGGGTGGCGTGCAGTGCAACAGAAAAGGTCTGTCTGAGGAACAGTCATGGGATCCCCAGGGAACAACCTGGGTCTCTGGCAACAGTTTGGTGCAGTACACACAGCCAGTGTGCACAAAGGCAGAAGGTCGTAGGTTCATATCCCAGCTGGCACTCCTGCAGACCACGTCCCAATATTTTACCCTACAGAGCACATACACCATAAACATGTCCACTTCCTAGAGCAGAGGTTCCCAACTCCAATCCTGGAGTGCCAAACACCATTCAGGATGTCCCTAATAAATATACATGAGATGCATTGGTATGCAGTGCCCCCATTGTATGCAAATGTATCTCATGCATATTCATTAGGGACAGCCTGAAAACCTGAATCGGCTTGGTCCACCAGGACTGGAGTTGGGAACCTCTTCCCTAGAACATCTGCCAACAGGGCACGAACACCCGCACCCACAGGCTCCACTATCCAAAGCCTCATGGAGAGTCAGGCAGTTGGGCCCTGCGCGGAGCAGCAGCTACCAATACTAGCACCTGCATACCTTAGCAATGCCTGCACTGTGCCCAGGACTGGTGTGGCGGCCAGGGCTGCCAACTACCTCTATCTTTGCACAATGCTGAAATAGGTGTGGGAGTGTGTGTATGTCTACCTAGTGTTTTGTGGCTGCCTACACCTTACTGAGCCCCCAATGCTTGCACTGTCTCCAGTGTTAGCCTGCCAATGTGCATAATGTGCACTGGCTCCAGTGTTAGCCTGCCAATGTGCATAATGAGGAGCAAGGTATTCTGGGTATGGCCCAGACACAGCGGTCTGGGCAGGATGCATCTGCATAGGGCAATGGCCCAACCACCACCTGCACAGACAGGTTAGCCACAGCATGTCATGCTGGGAGGTCACTCTCACCCTGACTGAACAGTGATCATATTTTTGTAATAGCACAACACACTGTGGGCCAAATTTGTATCAGAATGAATTACTTTCTATAACAAAACTTAAACGACTATTCATTCAGCCTGTTATGAGAATATATTGTTTAAAATCTGTTTAATGATGCTGCCCACGTTTCTATAAATCGTCTTTACATCACAGAATGAAAACTTGCGCGGCGTTTTTTGGCAAGTTTTCATTCTGTGATGTAAAGACGATTTATAGAAACGTGGGCAGCATCATTAAACAGATTTTAAACAATATATTCCAATATCCCCTGATGAACCGCTCATAGAGAAACGCGAGGCGCCAGAATTATCAGCATTGGGATACCTGTGATAAAGTCAAGAAACACTAGAAATGCTTGAGGGATAAGCTGCCATATATAACGATACCCCTAAGCTAAGTATTCTTGTGTACTTGACAACTCTTTTTTGATATAATAATATACAAAACAGCAGATCATTGATGTGAACCGGCACACTATTGAAGTTTCGTTAAAACGGGAGTGTGATGCACGAGTTTATCTGAGATCAGCTGGAAAAATTATCTAAAATGTTATAATTCTCATAACAGGCTGAATGAATAGTCGTTTAAGTTTTGTTATATGAACAGTGACCATGGCATGTCTAGGTTCCCCCATAATGCTATACAGTATTTCTCTCAAGTGATATCTATGAGTTTCCTCATCTTGGGGTCAATCACCAACATACTTGCTTGGTGTGTGTGCTCACATCCCTTTTTTGGGTGCATACAGTGCCTTCAGGACCATGTGCTATGTACTAGCTAGCAGGCTGTCTGCAGTTAGCATATATATGGCTGGAACACCTTGCAGGGTGGAGATGGACTGTGCCCTCTGCTGGTGAATATCAGATAGTGGTGGGGGGCAGGTGAGCTTTTCCAGGCCTACTGCCTGTCTGCCAGTGCCCTATGTGATGTATACAGCTCTGCATTGACCGCCCTGTAGTGTGCCTATTCCCCAGCAGGACTTGGGTTGATGGTCCCCTCTACTACCACCATTGCAGAGATGTAGAATGTGGATCTGTTGGTGGGAGATCCTGTCCTCCACCCTGACCCACAGAGGGTGGGTTGGGTGGTGCTACATAATCCACTTTTGGGTCCAAACACCACTCTTCTCTTATAACATGTGACCATGGCAACTGCACAGGATATGCACTATTCTGGGTGCATCATAGTCCTCAAGGGCTAGACGTGACTGGGAAATACAGATGGACACAGGTACGTCTGCAAGGACTACCTATCACACACTGGCACTGATGGGGACCTGCAGCACAGTCTATCTGAGCCATGCCATGTGCTGCGGACCTGGTGCTTGGCGCCCCACCTCACCCTCAGGGTGAGCACAGGAACCGCACAATGTCACGGTCTGTAGCTACTCTGTGCCAGTAACACATATGGTCAGTTCCCCCTACCAGGCCGGGGTGCTATAGAGGCGCATACCCCATCTTGTGATCAGATGTAGGCTGCTGATCTGTATGTGCAGTGCATCATGGGTACGGGTGGGTTTACCCTATCCTGGTAACCACTGCAGACAGTTTGTGTGGTGACCTGCAGTCTTTCTGTAGCCAGACAGCGATGTGTTAGATGCTCTAGAGATGGAGCCCACTGGTTACTTCAATGACTGTGGAGGCAGAGGGCATGGGTTTGATCCCACAGTGGTGTTATTTAATAAGGCTGTCTGAGGCTTTTCCTTTTAATTTAGATCAGTGCTGGCAGCAAAAATACCCTCACAGTGCCATAACCTAAGGTGTCTTGAAGGACTAGAAAGGGGGACTGTTACTTCTGGAGAGAAATCTGCAACTGTGAGTATATACTTCTGGTAATTTTCTAAAAAGAATTCTTTGTATTAAAGCTACTTAATCTGTGAACCAACTGTTTTTTGTTGGATCAGTTAGGGCCTAGTAGCAGCAATTAAAGTTTGAATTTAAAACACAGAAGAGAGCTTTCTGGTTACATTTCATACCCAGCAGAGAGCTTGTAGTTTAAATTTAATAGTCACTCAGGGCCAAGTAACAGCAAAGTACTTTTAGTTTAAATTTAACACACAGAAGAGAGCTTTCTGGTTAAATTTAGTACCCAGCAGAGAGCTTGTAGTTTAAATTTCATAAGAAGTTAGAGCCTAGCAGCAGCTAAGAGCTATAATTTAAATCAAATCAAAATTTAGCTTACCTCAGCAGCACAAGACAGGGTACTGTGTAGCAGCCCTCTTTTAATAAGTGTTATTTCCCTCCCTCCCTCCCCACACCCACCCACCCCTGGGATAATCATAGCTTTATAGGTACTTACACATCTTAAAAGACAGGAGGTGCTTTCAGGTGAAGCTCATTACCCAAATCAGTCATACACTAAGGACCTGAGATTAATTAAGCTTCAGGTGAACAAGGTATATTAAACGTATTAGGTACAGTTTTATTGGTATAAATACCCATAGCAACCCCTAGTAAGTAAGAACTTAAAGATCTAGACACAAACTTAAAACTAAGATGCAGACAGCAGTCCAGCAGTGGGATGGGGGCTTTCCAGTCTTTTGCATTGAGTGTCACATGTATGATTTTCTCCCAGTTGGTGAGAGGTCTTACGTGTGCACTAGGTGTAAGGAGCTCTTTGCTCTCAGGGAACAAGTCCGTTCTCTAGAGGCTAAAGTAGCAGACTTGGAAAACATAAGACAGACAGAGAGGTACACAGACGAGACCTACAGGGATATAGTCCTGAAGTCCCACCTCCAGTCTGGCAGCACCCCTGTTGCCATGGAGGAGAGAGGTCATGTGACTGGAGAGCATCACCCTGGTGTGGCAGGAAGTGATCCTGTAACTAGGACCTGTCCTCCAGGTGATGTAAAACCCTCTCGCACCGAGGAAGTTTCTCCAGGGTCATGTGCCCATGAGGGAAGGGTTAGGACAGCTGTTATAGTTGGTGATTCGATCATTAGGCATGTAGATAGCTGGGTGGCTGGTGGACGTGAGGATCGCCTGGTAACATGCCTGCCTGGTGCGAAGGTAGCGGACCTCACGCGCCACCTAGATAAGTCTTAGATAGTGCTGGGGAGGAGTCTGCTGTCTTGGTACATGTCGGTACCAATGACAAAGGAAAATGTGGTAGGGAAGTTCTGGAGGCAAAATTTAGGCTTTTAGGTAGGAAGTTGAAATCCAGAACTTCCATGGTAGCATTCTCCGAAATGCTTCCTGTTCCATGCGCAGGACCCAAAAGGCAGGCAGAGCTCCGGAGTCTCAATGTGTGGATGAGACAATGGTGCAGAGATGAGGGTTTTGGATTTGTTAGGAACTGGGGAACATTCTGGGGAAAAGAGGGGCTCTTCCGAAGGGATGGGCTTCACCTTAACTGGGATGGAACCAGGCTGCTGGCATTAACCTTTAAAAAGGAGATGGAGCAGCTTTTAAAATAGATATTAGGGGAAAGCCGACAGTCACCCAAGAGCGGATGGTTCGGAAGAATGTATCCTTGAAGGATACTACCAAAAGCAGAGAGGTTCCACAAAAGAGTAAAGTAGCCCAAATGCCCTCAAGTATGGAGCAGACAGAGCTTAAAGATCCCAATTTACCCATGTCTAACAATAGCCAAATTAACATGAATAAAATACATTCTCTAAAATGCTTGTATGCAAATGCTAGAAGTCTAAAGAATAAGATGGGAGAGTTAGAATATATAGCACTAAATGAAAGGTTAGATATGATTGGAATATCAGAGACATGGTGGAAGGAGGACAACCAGTGGGACACTGTGATACCTGGGTACAAACTACATCGTAATGATAGAGTTGATCAAATTGGTGGAGGGGTTGCACTCTATGTTAGAGAGGGCATTGACTCAGAAAGGATTAAAGTTTTGCAGGAAACAAAATCTGCTGTAGAATCTATATGGATTGAAATTCCATATAAAAGGGGGAAGGCAATGGCAGTGGGGGTGTACTATCGAGCACCTGGCCAGAATGACCAAATGGATGATGAAATGCTCAAAAAAATCAAGGAAGCTAACAAAAGTTACAGCGCAGTAATAATAATGGGTGATTTCAATTACCCCAGTATCGACTGGGTCAGTGTCACGTCAGGACATGCTAGGGAGATAAAGTTCCTAGATGAAATAAATGACGGCTTCTTGGAGCAGCTGGTTCATGAACGGGCCAGAGGGGAAGCCATATTAGACCTAGTCCTTAGTGGAACACCAGATCTAGTGGAAGAGATAAGGGTGTTGGGGCCACTTGGCAATAGTGATCATAGCATGATCGCCTTTGATTTAATTAGTGGAGGAGGGATAGTAAGGAAATCCACAGTACTACCTTTTAACTTTCGAAAGGGAGACTATGATAAAATGAGGAAAACAGCTAAGAAAAAACTAAAAGGAGCAGTTGCAAAGGTTAAAGACGTACATCAGGCTTGGCTGTTGTTGAAAAATACTATCTTGGAAGCCCAGACCAGCTGTATTCCACGCTTTAAGAAAAGTGGAAGGAAGTCCAAAAAACTGCCAGCATGGTTTAAAGGTGAGGTCAGAGAGGCTGTTGTTGCCAAAAAGCATCTTTCAGGAAATGGAAAAAAAGAGCCAAACGACGAAACCTGGAAACAGCACAAGCACTGGCAAGTCAAATGCAAGGCATTGATAAGGCAGGCAAAGGGAGAATTTGAGAAGAAGCTTGCTGCGGAAGCAAAAACGTGAAGTAAAGACCTTTTCAAGTACATTCGTAGCAAAAAACCTGTGAGAGAGTCAGTTGGTCCTTTAGATGATAAAGGGGTTAAAGGAGCACTAAGAGGCGACAAGGCGATAGCGGAGAGATTGAATGAATTCTTTGCTTCAGTCTTTACTGAGGAAGATGAAGGAATGTTACCCATGACTGAAGTGGTATTTAAAGGTGCGGAAGAATTGAAGTAAATATCGATACATCGGGAAGATGTATTACAACTATTAGATAAACTGAAGAGAAGCAAATCACCTGGGCCGGATGGTATACATCCAAGGGTGATGAAAGAACTGAAATACGAGATTGCAGACCTGCTATTAGTAATCTGTGAACTAACATTAAAATCATCTCTAATACCTGAAGATTGGAGGATCGCCAATGTAACACCAATTTTTAAAAAGGTTTCCAGGGGTGATCCGGGAAACTACAGACCGGTGAGCCTGACGTCAGTACCGGGAAAAATGGTAGAAACCATCATAAAGAATAAAATTACTAAGCATGTAGATAGTCATGACCTAATGGGAGACAGCCAACATGGCTTTAGACAAGGAAGATCTTGTCTTACTAATCTGTTATGTTTCTTTGAAGGAGTGAATAATCAAGTGGACAAAGGTGAGTCAGTTGATATTGTGTATCTGGACTTTCAGAAAGCCTTTGACAAGGTCCCTCATCAGAGACTTTTGGCAAAACTAAAGAGTCATGGGATAGGAGGCAGTGTACTATTGTGGATCAGGAACTGGTTAAAAGATAGAAAGCAGAGGGTAGGGCTAAATGGCCAATTTTCCCAATGGATAAAGGTGAATAGTGGTGTACCCCAGGGATCTCTGCTGGGTCCGCTGCTTTTTGACATATTCATAAATGACCTGGAAAGTGGAATAACGAGTGAGGTTATCAAATTTGCAGATGACACAAAACTATTTAAAGTTGTTAAAACCCAAGAGGATTGTGGAAAATTGCAAGAGGATCTTGATAAATTGGAAGACTGGGCATCAAAATGGCAGATGAAATTTAATGTGGACAAGTGCAAGGTTATGCACCTAGGGAAGAACAACCCAAACTATGGTTACGCGATGCAAGGTTCCACATTAGGAACTACCACCCAGGAAAAAGATTTAGGCGTCATTATGGATACCATCTTAAAACCCTCGGCCCAGTGTGCAGCAGAGGCCAAGAGAGCAAATAGAATGCTAGGTATGATAAGGAAAGGAATGGAAAATAAAACAAAAGATATTATAATGCCTCTATATCATTCCATGGTGAGACCGCACCTTGGATATTGTGTGCAATTCTGGTCGCCGTATCTTAAAAAGGATATAGCGATTTTAGAAAAGGTTCAGAGAAGAGCCACCAAAATGGTAAAGGGGATGGAAGGATACTCCTATGAAGAAAGGCTAAAAAGATTGGGGCTCTTTAACCTGGAAAAGAGACGGCTGAGGGGAGATATGATAAAAGTCTATAAATTAATGAACGGAGTGGAACGGGTAAACATAGATCGATTGTTTACCTTATCAGAATATAGAAAGACTAGGGGACATGCAATGAAGCTACAGGTAAACTATTTAAGACTAATAAAAGAAAATATTTTTTCACTCAATGTGTAATCAAACTCTGGAATTTGTTACCGGAGGATGTAGTAAAGACTGTTAGTGTAGCTGGGTTTAAAAAAGGTTTGGACAAGTTCCTGGAGGAAAGGTCCATAAACCATTATTAAGAAGGGACCCAGGATATCAATGCTTGAACCAATACAAGCATTGTGGAACCTGTGTCCCTTGGGGAAACTGCTAGGTACGTATGACCTAGATTGGCCACTGTTGGAAACAGAATACTAGGCTTGATGGACCTTGGTCTGACCCAGTATGGCATATCTTATGTTCTTATAAGGCGCCCTATAGGGCACATTATAAGGTGTCTTGGCGGACAGGGCACTTTATAATGTGCCCTATGGAGTGCCTTATAGGGCGCCTTATTGTGGCACCTTAGGTTACGGCACTGTGAGGGTATTTTTGCTGCCAGCACTGATCTAAATTAAAAGGAAATGCCTCAGACAGCCTTCTTACATAAAACCTCTGCAAGATTGAACCCATGACCTCTGCCTCCACAGTCAGTGCTTTAACCAGTGGGCTACATCTTTATAGCTTCTAGCAGTGCGCTGGCATGAACTTAGGGTTAACACACGTTAATGTGCCCCTGCGCCCACTATCGCGCGATACAGATTCTTGCAACCTTGCCGCCGGAAAGCCCACTACCTTATATGGCATTCTTCACATTAACGCTGCAACTAGCGCCGGTAACATTAAGACGGTTTAGTAAACATACCCCTGAGTTTATATTTCTTTCCCCTACTGTGATACCTTCTTTAATATCGGGAAGGTATACCAGAGGGACTTAGTGTTCTCTGAAGGCCTCTCTTTGGGTACGTGTCAGTTCAAGATGACATTCTCTCCATCGTGACATAATTCCATCAAAGGAAAATAGAATTGACACTTCCCAAGTTGGGAGGGGGGGGGGTTCAAATTATGTTCTTATGTAAGTTGCAGTTTGGCTCTTCTGTGATCTGATCTGTGCTCTGTCTGCCCTAGACACATCCCTCACCTCCTCTTTCCCCCAAACTGCCAGAGAGGGGAGAGACTGGAGCAGAAAGCAGAGGAATGTTCTCTGTTGACTGAGATTGGGGCAATGGCCAATACAGTCATTGGGGCTGAGCTCTGTGTGATCCAGCAGTTAACCTCCTGCTAATCATAAGTAAAAGCAACCCTGCTGCTGATATCTCCCTTTGCGGTACCACCCAAGGCAGTCAACTCTTTGGGCCCCCTGTACTCAGTGCTTGCCAATGTAAATATAACTAATTTTCAGTGGAAAGTGGGTAAATCTGAAGTCCTTTTGCAGCGTATGCACAATCCTCCATTCAGCACTCATGAAACAGAACAGTTGTGAAAGGTTGATAAGGCATAGCCTAATGGTTAGGACAGCAGGCTAAAAGCCAGAGAGGCCCGTTTGAATTCCAATAGCACTCTGTGATACTGGGCAAGTCATTTAACCCTTGATTGTCTCAGGTACAAACTTAGGGTCTGATATTCCAAGAGGTTTATCCAGATAGCAGGATCTGCTCCCTAGATAAACCCCACTGAGAGGGACAGTCGGTGACGCTAACTGTGCAGTCCACTGAATCTCCCTTCTGACTCCAATGGCAGAGTCCAGACAGTGCAAGAGCGGTCCGTGGATGGGGCGAGGGCAGGCACAGTTCTTCCGGTTAGTAACTGTTTTCAGTATAGGCTGTCCTAACTTTATGCAAGCTTGCTCTCTGGATAATGGCTGAATAACGCCGTTATCTAGATAGCAATGGCAGCCCACGCCAAACTCAGAACCTGAATATCCTCTGACAATAAATATTCAGTTTCAGTTTAAGCCACCGCAGCCATTTGCTTTAAAATGCTGACCGCTACAGCTGAATATTGCTTTGTTAGATTGTAAAGTCTTATGGGGTCAGGAAAATACCCACTGTACCTGTTTGCAACTTGTCTTGAACTTCTGAGAAAAGCATGAGCTAAATCTAAATCCAACCTAATCCAATAATGGTTTACCTCAGGGAGGGGGTGGGTTGTCGCCAAATGGGCTGGTTTTCTGCATACCATGACAGGAAGGAATGTCCTAAGGTGAGGTGGGTTAGGTATGAACTCAGTCTCTCAAAGAACTTCTAATGCTTGTTTTAATACTTGCATCGGGCCAAAGAAAGCTTCCATTTGTTGATGTGGTGACCAAATAGTAGTGATCATTCTGCACTTGGACAAGTCTAGATCTAACTTCCTCAGTTACTTTCTCATCGTGGTACTCCTAGGCAAAAAGAAAATTCTCCAAACTTCTAGCAGAGTGAGAGCTTTCAGCACAGTGGAAAGCCCTCCACTTGCTAAAAAATGGTCAGCGGAGAATGGCATGCTTGAGTGTGTCTTCTTCACGTAACTGCCAAAATGGGCCTGTGTCTAAAGATGACAAAAGACCTCTACTGTAATAATGCTGTAATCATTTTATACTTCCAGGAAGTAATTTCATGAACTTTTTTCACATGTGAACACTGTTTTAAGCACATAAACGGGTCTCTCATAAAATTACCCCACATGTAAAAATGTGTGTGGTGATAAGAAGGTGACCAGCATGCAGGTATGTTTGGAGTGTACTTTGAGCAGAGTGCAGGTGGAGTCACAAAAGTACAATAAATAAATAAATATGTAGGTTATAAACACACACCTAAGTACCTACTTCATCTACAATTCTGACAGCCTTTGTGAGGCTGTTTTATAAAAGACATATAGGTGCCTGCTTTATAAAGTACTCTCACAAGTTCTGCCTATTTGAGTTCTCAGTCCTGGTGACCTGTTATAAAATTAGCCTCCTAATACTAAATGTCTTCCTGATCTGTTGAGCTTTCAGGAAACTAGTCTGTAAACTCCAAAACATCTCCTGTTGTTGCCATGTGTCTCTCCATCCCTCCTACCTTCTCCTCTGTAATTGCTCCTCTTCTGTTATGTCCAGTCCTGCATTCTATATGAAAGTAATCACTTCGAACACTGCTGTAGACACAGGTGGACTCCTTCCTACTTTATGCATCTAAGCACTATCTTCTAACTAATAAGCTCTACAATTCTTTCCTCTCCCTCAGAGATCCTCTGTACTTGCCTCATGCTGTCTTTAATTCAGATACACTTCTCACCTCCACCACTTTCAATGGGAAATTGTTCCATGCATCCGTTGCTGTTTTCTGAAAAGAAATATTTCCTTAGATTACTCCTGAGTCTATCATTTTTCACCTTCATCCTATGACCCCTTATTCCAGACCTCTTTTCAATTGAAAGAGGTTCTCCTCCTGTGCAATTATACTATGGAGGTTTCTATATGTCTCCTGCCTTTCCTCCACGGTATACATATTAAGATCTTTAAGCCTATCCCCATATGCCTTATGATGAAGACCACTGATCATTTTAATAGTTGCCCTCTGGAATGACTTCATCATGCTCATATCCTTTTGAAAATGTGGTCTCCAGAATTGTACATCCAGTCTCACCAAAGATTTATACAAAAGCACTATCACTTCCTCTTTCCTGCTGGTCATTCCTCTCCGTATGCACCTAAGAATCCTTCTGTATTATACCATCAACTTTTCCAGCTGTTTGGTCACTTTAGTAGCAATAATTTTTATTAACAGTATATATATAAATCCCAAATTATATACAATGAGAACATTTTTACCATAGCAAACCCAGAAAAGATCAAGGAGGCACATAAACATAGGCAGTAGCCAAAAAAACACAAATGACAACAATATCCAAGAGCAAATATAGGAAAAGTCAACATTGTCCTGCCTCTAAAAACCTGCAGAATATACAAGCCCTGTCTCGCCCACCCCTCCAGCACTCCAGGGACTACCTATGGAGAGACTAATACAAGGTAGGAAACAACCAAACAGAACCAATACCCCTTAACACACATAATCAATCTGAGCACCAAACCTTCCCCCCAAAAGCACGCCCTCCCTACCCCCTCCCATCTCCTTCCCATAGCAAGCTATTCATCCTTTCACAAAGATTAGGTCACCCACTTCCTCCACACTTGTACAGCCCATCACTCAACCATACATTCGCCCACCGCACAACACCAGACACTTCCCAAACACCCACTCCAAACATTCTATAATGAACCTGGGGCTTTATCTATCCCCAGAGTCCCCACTCCCACCCTAAATGCTGTATCCTTCACACATGAAGCACTATACCTCTCAGGGCTGGATAGGCCATCTATCACAGACACCCACAGGGTGAAAAAGTGATCATAGGTGGCTGTCCTTTGTATTTTGGCTGACCTCTGCTCCATTTCCAACAACTTATGAAGAGCATTCTCCCACTGTCTCAGCCCGAGGCCACTATCTGCCAGCCACTACTGCAAGATGGCCTTCTTTCCAGCAGAAAACCCTGTTCACAAAGCTGCCTCTGTGCACTCTTAAGACAGCACTACAGGAGGAATTTATCAAACAGGACTCTACCGAGGGGGATCCACCTGACCCTCAAGAACCCCTAACCAGTCACAGATTTGCTTCCAAAATTGCTGTATCTATGGGCAGAACCAAAATCTGTGGGCAAAAGTCCCAGTATCACTCACACACACCCTGAATCTGTCAGACTCCTTAAAATTGGCTTTGTGGACCCACACATAATGTACATAAGCTCTCCACAGAAATTTATACTGGAGTTCCTGTAAATAAACACATTCAGAGAGCAAGGTACATCTAGAAAAAGCACAGCACAGCAGCACAGAGGTGACCTCCTTTAAACCATCCCCCGCCAATGTACCGCTAAAAGTTCCAAATAGCCCAGATCCATAACAAGACACAGTGCCTTTCTGACAACTCACAAAGCAGTCTGCTCTTAAATGAGCATAAAAAAATTCAGAAGACTGCCCCATCGAAAATATTGGGTTCAATTTTGCATAACCCATGAATATAGTGGCATACCTGGAGATAACAGTAAAAATCTGAACGTTCCAACCCAAATCTATTCTGCAAGCCAAGGAAAGAATCCAGCTCCTTCACCCCCCCCCTCCATTTTAAAATCACCAACCTGGGACAGCCCCATAGCAGCCCAATGTCACTGCACAGTGGATTGCGATCCCAGGGGAAAATCAAAGTTACCGACTAGGGGAAGGAGGTCAGTACATTAAGAGTCTTTCAAGCTCCCCTAGGTGCCTGAAAGTAGATGCTCTTATTTCAGACAGCTTGCACCTGCCCAGGCTCAGTGTGTAGCATATAGACCCTACAGCATAGGGCCAACAACCAATCCGAAAGGGGGACTGGTGCACTTACCAGAGTACTATGGATGGTATCTGTCAAATGGTTCAATGGGGCCATGGCTCCGAAATCGCACGGAGTCTGCTACCGCTGTTTAGTAAACATACCCCTAAGTTATAAGTTCATAGGCAAAGCAGATCTAATCTCCTTTCCTCTGCGGCCTTCATTAAAGCTTTGAGGGGAATCCTCGGTCATCCACTCTTCCATAAAAACTTACTGAGATGTTTATCTAGCAGTGCCCGGTTCTTCCTAGTGATGCAGAGTGGAAGATGCCACAGCAATTAAAGCCAGTGTGGCAGCTTCATCATTTAAGTGTCACCCTGCCCTTTAGAGAAATTACACAAATGCTCCATTGTATACTCAAGAAGAGGCTGAACATTGCACTCATATAGCGTAGCAGGATCTGCATGTAATTGGATACCCAAATACTGAAATTGAGAATCTGCCCACAGCAGAGGAAAGTCCCACTGCCAACTGACCCGCATATTCCCCCCCCCCCCCTCACATCCAATGCCACTGACTTACTCAGGTTTATTTTTAGGCCCGAAAACCTCCCATAAGACTCAATAATATGAAGGGCCACTGATAGAGACTCAACCGGGTCCTGCAAACAAAGCACTGAGCTTGATATCATCCTCCCCAAATGCAAATCCTGCACACATTTCTTCATCAACAGGGCCACCAACAGGGATTCCAATGATAACACAAATGATAGAGAGTATAGAGGAAACCCCTGTTGAGTGCCCTTTCCGAGTGTGAAATGATCAGACAGCACTCTCCCACCAAAACAGCAGCCTATGATTCACTGTAAAGCATTTGGATCCAATGGAGAAAAGCTTCCAAAACCCCCAAATCTCCCAAAGCTGCAAAGAAATGGGGCCAAGAGACCCTATCAAATGCCTTTTCGGCATTGAAGCTGACCAGCAGTAGGGCTAGATGGTGCATCACACAATATTCCATCGCTAGCACCAGCTTAGTAATATTCAAAGTTGCCCCTCTGTCCTGGACCAAACCCACCTGATGGTGCCCTATGAGATGCAGTAAGATGGTTTTCAAATTGCCAGCAAGAATAGTGGCCAAGATTTTAACATCATAGTTAAGCAGTGAAATAGGCCTATAGGATGCAGGATCCAAACGATTCTTACCAGGCTTAGGAAGAACAGTAGTCACTGCCCTCTACATATCCCTCAGAAAAATCCCACAACCAGCACTGTGGCATATATCTCTACCATAGCCGGAGCCATCTGTACACTAAGGATTTTGTAAAATTCAACTCCATATCTGTCAGGCCCTGGGGCCTTATGCGCAGTCCCTTCCTTAATGATGCTCCCAACGTATCTGCCTCAGACAACTTGGGGAGCTGCAGCTGACCAAGAAATTGAGTCCCGAATCCGAATACCCGAATCCGAATCCCCGAATCCCGAATCCGCTGTATACAAGGTCTGGTAGAATGTAAGAAAGATCTCTTCAATTTGGCACAGTTCATTACATAGTTGGCCCTCCCCATCTTTAGCCACTGAGACAAAGCGGGGATTCCCCTAATCACGCACCACCCAAGCTAACAATCTCCCTGAACGGTTGCCATATCTATAAAAGTGGTGCTTATAAAATTGCATAGAACATAAGGCCCGTTGCTGTAGTAAATAATTTTAATGTTGTTTGAATGGAAACATAAGTCTGCTGTGTGATCCGCTCTCCCCCCCAGGGTGTTTCACCACATGTCTCTTTTGAGTCTGCAGCGTATTTTCCAATTGTAGGATGCTCTTATGCAAATGCTTTCGCCTCTTCGCCATAACAGTGATAATATTCTCCCTTAATACAGCCTTATTAGTCACAGATATCCTATCCCCTTAATAGTCCAACCCCCACCCCAGGCACTCCCTGAACAGTCCTGTTCTGGATCATGATGGCAATTGAAATCACCTGCCGGGATCATGTGATGCTGCGTTACCCGAGTAACTCAATGCACTATGTTCTTAAAGAAAGCATGATCATATATGTATATATGTACATGTATATAGTTATAATGTTCCATGTACATAGTTTTATACATAGTTGGCTGTTATATCTCATTTGAATTTGGTTCAATGTAAACCGCTTTGACCCAGTGAAAGGCGGTATATAAGCCCTGCTAAATAAATAAATAAAATCATATTCATTTGGGGCATAAACATTACCTATGAAAAAGTCCTCATTGTAGGGTTTAGCCCAAAGGAATACAAAAACCCATTTGGGTCTGCCTCACACTCAGTTATTTCGAGAGGGACACCACACTTCACTAAAATCAACACCCCACCCTTGCAGGAGCCAGAGGATGCACCATATACCACTGAGACCCAGTCCCAATGTAATTTGGCATGCTCCACAGCACTAATAAGTGTTTCCCGCAACAGTGCCACCTGAATTCCCTTCCATTTCAACACTTTATAGGGGAATTGAGGCCGCCAACGTTCCAAGTAATTATTCTAAGCTTAAGTGACATTGCTCCCCTCCCAAAGAACCAAGAAAAGAGTTATGCCCAAACATTCTCCCATGAGCCATCTAGTCTCAGCCCCAGGAGCCACCCATTTCCCAGCCCAGACACTTGCTACAGGAAGTCCACCCACTCTGCCTCACTTTTCCCCCACCTCCCCAGTTGTTCCCCCAAGAAACAACCACTTCACCACTTCCCACCCTCTACATCCATGTTACCTACCATCCGCATATAAAACCCCACCCAGACACACATCCCCACACAAGCAGTATCCATAATATTAATAACAATCCCTCCCCACACAACAATCCCTAATAGGTCCCATGCCTTAAATAGTAAGACTCATCACATCATCTGATGCAATGGAGTTGTCCCAACCCCAACATTGCAATACCAAATCTGCGTAGCTTACTGTCCAGTGGACAGGCACCTCAAAAGGAAACCACTTGTCAAAACGTACAGAGGGCCAGTGCTACAGCATGAAGATAGAAATAAAAATAGCAAAGGTACATAAGCAGTCACACAATAAAGTCCATTCAACCTCTTAAGCAGTTCATCCATAGGAAAAGTCACTTCTCGGTCGAGTGCAATGCACTAGGCAACTGAGCTAGGTACTTCTGAGCCGCATCTGCCTGTTCAAAGGTATGAGCCATGCCCTCATCGCTGACGCGCAGGACAGCTGGGTACATGAATGTGAAGTGAATCTTGAGCTTGAAAAGCTCAGCACAAGTCGGGGCAAGCTTCTTCCTCTTGGCAGCAACCGAAACTGAGTAATTTTGAAAGAGCAATAGGTGTTGATTGTCCAGGCACAAATCACTATTCCGCTGAAAAGCTTACAATATCTGCATTTTGTGCAGAATCACGTGCATCTGACCTGCAAGTGCTTCCAGGCCAAGTTCCTTGAGAAGCCAGTTTTCAATAAGGGAAGGCAAGGAATGATTAGCCCATGTCTCCAGAACCCCAACCAACCGCACATTATTCCTGCAAGAGCAGTTTTCAAGATCATCTACTTTCAAAAGTAAAGTTGCCTGCAATTCCCTCTTGTACCGAACCCTTGGAGTCCTCCAGCATGGTGACCCGTTTTTCATCCTCCTTGACTCTCTGGCCAAACTCAGTCATTGCCTCATCCATATTTTCCAATTTTTTAGCACTTGGTCGAATTTGGGTTCAAGCAGCTTTACCACCTCATGTGCAAGCTCTTTATGGGAGGAAATGACACTTTCCGCACTGGGAGACATAGGTTGAGGTAGCTGCAGCCCTCTTACAATCCCTCCTAATCTTCTCTCTGTCTTTTTTCAGCACCACTCGCATCTCGCTATATCCACCAGCCCTCCATTGCACCATACCAGACAAATGCAGTGCCCGTCTGCTGCAAATCCACTCACAAAATGGGGAGAATTCTCACTGAAAATGGTCCAATTACAGGGAGGCAATCCCGGAGCAAGCAAAGGAGCCTCCAAACTCGCTCATGCCATTACTTCACCCGACCTGCATCTGTTTGGTCGCTTTAAGATCATCCAATATAATCAGCCTCGGCTCCTGCTTTTCTTTCATGCATTGAAGTACTTTACCCCCATATTGTACTTCTTCCTTGTGTTTTTGCAGACAAATGCATAGTCTTGCATTTTTTTGCATAAAATCTTAGCTTCCAAATTCTTGATCATTCTTCAAGCTCTGCTAGATTCCTACTCATTTTATCCACAGTTTCCATGGTGTCTACTCTGTTGCAGATTATGGGATCATCTGTAAAAAGCCAAATCTTTCCCCACAGACCTTCTGCAATATCACTTACAAAAATGTTAAAACGAATGGGATTAAGCACCAAGCCCTGCAGCACACCACTAGTAACGACCCTATCTTCAGAGTGAACTCCATATAAAATCACCTTCTGTTGCCTCCCAGTTTCCTACCCAGTCAGACATTTTAGGGTCCATCCAAAAGGCACTCAGTTTATTTATAAGTCGCCGCTGGCGAATGGTGTCAAAGGTCTTGCTGAAATCTAAGTACACCATATCTAATGCTCTTCCTCAATCCAATTCTCTGCTCACTCAGTCAAAAAAACCCATCAGATTTGTCTGGCAAGACCTACTTCTACTGCTGTTTTAGATCCTGTAATCCCTTGGTTCTAGAAACCACACTATCCTCTGCTTAGTAACATGTCCATTAATTTATCCACCACAGAGGTCAGACTAACCAGCCTGTGTCCCAACCTCTTCCTTATTCCTACTTTTGTGGACAGGAATGACATCTGCCCATCTCCATACCTCCAGAATCATGTTAAAGAAGCATTGAAATGGTCAGATTTGTCTCCAGAAACTTGGCCAAACCTTTTTTAAATCCAACTATGCTACTTTCATTGCATCCTCTGACAATGATTTCCAAAGCTTAAATGTGCATTGAGTGAAAAAATGTTTTCTCTTATTTGTTTTAAATGTACTTCTTTGTAACCTCATGTCATGATGACCCCAATCTTTGTAGTTTGGATTATGTAAAAAATCGATACGCGTTTTCTATTCCACTCCACTCACATTGTATGACCCCTATCATATCTCCCCTTGGCCTTCCCTTCTCCATGCTGAAAACTCTAACCTCTTTAGCCTTTTCTTGTAGGAGAGTTGTCCCATTCCCTTTATCATTTTGGTCACCCTTCTCTGTATCTTTTCTAATTCTGCTACATTTTTTTGAGATGTGGTGACCAAAATTGCATACAGTATTCAAGGTACAGTTGCAGCATCGAGCAATACATAGGCATTTTGATATTCTTTGTTTTATTCTCTATTACTACTACTGCCATCACACACTGAGCTGAAGATTTCATCATACTGCTCACTATGACTCCTAGATCCTTTTCCTGGGTGGAGTCTCTTGCACCTCTCCAAATTAAATTTCAGCTGACATTTGGATACCTAGTCTCTTAGTCTCAAGAGGTCCTCCTGCAATTTTTTACAAGCCATGTATGATTTAACAACCTTGATTAATTTGGTCCCAGTACAGATTCCTGGGGCATTCCACTATTCATCTTCCTCTGTTGAGAAAATTGGTCATTTAACACTACTATCCTTTAACCAGTTTCCAATCCACAATAGGACATTGTCTCCTATCCCATGGCTTTTTAAGTTCCTCGGAAGTCCTTTATGAGGTACTTTGTCAAATGTGTTTTTGGAAATCCAGATACGCTGTATCAACTGCTCACATTTATCCATGTTTATTCACATCTTTAAAGGAACGAAGTAGATTAGTGAGGCAAAATTTCCCTTGGCTAAATCCATGTTGACTTTGTCCCCTTAAACTATGACTAGCTATGTGTTCAGTAATTTTGTTCTTTATAATAGTTTCTACTATTTTGCCTGACACTAACAATGGCTCACTGATCTGTAGTTTCATGGATCACCCCTTAAACCTTTTGTAGAAATTGGCATTATGTTCCCTACCCTCCAATCTTCAGGTATCATCGACAATGTTAATATAGGATACAGATTAATAGCACTCTGGGCTGTATCTTATCTGGTCTAGGTGATTTGCCACTCTTTAGTTTATCAGTTTGGCCTACTATATCTTCTATGTTCACTGAAGTTTGTTTCACTTCCTCTGAAGAAGTTTCTTTGTTCATTAAATACTGAAAGGCAATGTCAGGAAATACTTTTTCACTGAGAGGGTGGTGGATGCTTGGAATGCCCTTGCGATGGAAGTGGTGGGGCAAATACAGTGACAGAATTCAGAATAGCATGGGACAGACACAGTGGAGCCCTTTATAGCAACAAGATAAAATCAAAATAAACATAACTATCTCTTATATCTGAACAAATAGGGGTGACCTACAAGAAGCGGTGGGTACACCCCTAAACAAAGGCATGGAGAGGGGTGACCTGCACGGAGCAGCAGGTGCACCTACTCTTGCCACCTTGCTGGGCAGATTAGATGGACCATACTGGTCTTTATCTGCCGTCATATATTATGTTACTATGAATTGCTTTGTTTCTATTGCCATCCACAAATAGCTATTAACTCTCTCTCTCCCCTCATACACGACTTTCATTCCTTTCCCTGTGCCTCCATGCAGAATATATTTACTCTAGCTCAGAGCAAGAGTACCTCAGGCTGGCCTCTCTTATTTATTTATTTATTTATTTATTTAACAGCTTTTATATACCGCACTTTTGATATCAGCGCGGTTTACATTTTAACAAATTTTGTACTTAAACATAAAACAAATGTTAAGTTTACAGAGAACAGGGAATAAAAACATGGATAACAGGGATTAACAATTAACAGATATTTTCAATTATTTACAATAGGTTCTTAAATGCTCGAGCTCTAAAGGTAGGGTTTGTGAGGCTTGGTCTAGATCAAGTGGTAAGGTTTCGGGAGCTTATTTGACTAGCCGTGATCAATGGTCTGTGTGTGAGGGGGGTCAGTATATTGTGAGAAGTGTTGTAGGAAGAGATGTGTTTTTATGGATTTTCTGAACTGGGACAGGTCTTTTTGTGATCTAATACTAGGTGGAAGCGTGTTCCAGCATCTAGGGGCGAAGGAAGAGAATGCTCTTAAAGTGGTTGTTTGAGTGAGTTTTTTGCTGTCCTTTGGGACTGTTAGCATGTTCTCTGTTACAGAACGTCTAGATCTGGTGTTCTGTGTGTGATGGAGGAGATCAGATAAGGAGGATGATGAGATATGGTGGAATGCTTTGAAGGTCAGGATGAGAGCTTTGTATAAAATCCTGCAAGCTAGTGGGAGCCAGTGGAGGTCAAATAGGATGGGAGTAATATGTTGGCTTTTTGGGGATCCATGAAGAACTCTGGCCGCTGTATTCATGGCCAATTGAAGCGGGTTTAGAGTACTCTTGGGTAGGCCATGAAGAACGATATTTGCATAGTCAAAATGAGGAGTGACTAATGCCTGGAAGGTTGTACGGAAGTCAGATGGTTCAAGCATAGGTCTGAGGTGTCGAAGAGTCCTGATTTTGTAGTAAATGGCTTTTACAGTATTTTTTATGTGATCTTTGAATTCAAGTCGCTGGTCAAGTATAACACCCAGATAACGTATTGAGGTTTTGAGTGGTAGATCAGCATCTCGTGTTCTTAGAGTTGGTGGGGGAGAGAAGTCTTTGTTTCTAGTGACAATCAGGACTTCGGTTTTTTTAAAATTGATTCTGAGGTTTTGTGAGAGTAGCCAATCTGATATCGAGTTGAAGCAGGTGATTAGTGTAGTGTAGTCAGGTTTTAATATATTAATTGGAGTGAATAAGAGCACGTCATCTGCGTAGATAAGACATGATATTCCGAAAGAGCGGGAGATGTTGCAGAGAGGTTGCATATAGATGTTAAATAGAAGGGCTGAAAGGGAGGAACCTTGCGGAACTCCTTGCTTCTGATGAAAAGGTTGAGATGTGGTATCACCAGTCCGTACTTGTTGCCAGCGATCTTCTAGGTAAGATCTGCACCAATTCAGTGCCGTTCCTTGAATTCCTTTTTCGTGGAGCCTGGTGAGTAGTTGGTTGTGGTCAACAGAATCAAAAGCTGCTGCTATGTCTAGGAAGATCATGGCGACTCCATTTCTGATATTGTCTGTTGTATTAATGAGTGTGTTCAATAGGGAAGTTAGGAGGGTTTCGACTCCGTGGGCTTCCCTGAAGCCATGTTGGTTTGGATCTAGTGGGGCCTCGGAATCAATGTGTTGTTGAATTTGTCTGAGAACGACTTTTTCTAGGATCTTGGCTAGTAGAGGAATGCTTGAAATTGGGCGATAGGAGTCTTCCTTTTTCGGATCCAGTTTGTTGTTCTTCAGTAAGGGACGGATGGAGGTGTGCTTGAGAGCTGTTGGAAATATCCCGGATCTAAGGGACTGGTCAGCTAATGCTGATATGTATGGGCTAAGTTGTGTTTTAAGTGATTTGATCCAGAAGGCTGGACATGGATCATTTGGAGCTGTAGTGGCGTTGATGGATGTAATAATTTCTTCAATAGACTTTGGAGTTGGAGATGAGAAATTATTGAGTATGAATTGGACGTTGGAAGGTTGCTTGGTTACATTTGTGGTTGCTTCAGTGATCTTGATTGCCTTGGATTGGATGTAATCAGCATATAGTTGTGGGTGTATATATTCCTGTTGTGGTGAGGGAGGTTCAGTGGTTAGGGATTTTACTATTTGGAAGAGATCTCTTGGTTTGTTGAGGGAACGGCTAAGTAGCTTTGTATGGTGTTCTCTTCTCTTTTCCCAGGTTAGCTGGCGATGGGACTTCAAGTTGGCTAGGTAAATGGACTGGTCATGAGGGTTTAGGGAGTGTCTCCATTTCTTCTCTAGTCTCCTCAGTTGTTGTAGGGAGGTTCGTAACTCTGAGGAGAACCATGGTGCGTTCTTTTTCTTGGTGATAGAAGAGTTGGTAGAGGTTTTATCATGTGTAGTGGTAGGTTGCGCTGATAGTCGAAGAGCATTGTTCCAGTTTGATACAGTGTCATCGATGTTGTTAGGTATAGTGGAGAGTTTTGGCATGGTAAGGGAGGTGATTGTGTCCATGTTGAGAGGTTGGAATCTTGCTGGTTTTGGTGGTGGGTAAGCATCAGGTGACTTGTTTGGAAATTCGGTAGATGGAATGATGAATGAGATAAGTTTGTGATCAGACCAGGGGACTGGGGTTGATAGGGGTTCGGGTTGGTTTATCAGATTCGGGTGTGCTGATGGTGCAAATATGAGGTCAAGGAGATTTCCTTGTTTATGAGTGGATGTTTTTACAATTTGATCGTAGTGTAAGTTAATCATGGCATCAAGGAAGGAGGTGGACACTGAAGGTGGTGTGGAGGCAAGGTTAAAATCTCCAAGGATCCAGTTAGGTTTGTTGATATCCGATGGGTTGATGGCAATATCAATTATGGTTGAGAGATCATCAGCTGGAGCATTTGGGGCTCTGTAGATGAGGTTTATGGTGTTGCTATTATTGGAGATGGATAGCGTATTTGTGTGGTTTGTGGCATTGGTAGATATCACGTGATATTTCAAATCTGTTCTTGCTATTATGCAAACTCCTCCTCCCTTTCTGTTTTCTCTGTTGCAGGTATAGATGGTGTAGTTAGGTGGGGTAAGATGGTTCATTAGGACATTGTCGGTATTAGAAAGCCATGTTTCTGTGATCAGTAGGATGTCTAGTGTGAGGTTTGATATAAGGTCAATGATAGCTGGCCATTTGTTGCGGGCTGAACGTGCGTTAATGAGAGCACACTTGAGATTCTGTGGAGTAGTTCTTGGATTTGGTTTCTTGTTGTTTGTATTTTCAAGAGTTACATATAGACAGTAGTTGTGCCTACTATAGTATATACTTTGTGGATAATTTTGATGGGGTTTCCTATTACGGGTTTGGTGAATAGGTATGGGGTTGATATCAGATGTTAGAGCAGAGGAAATATGTAGTATGCAAGAGAGGATGGAGAGGAGCAGGAGTGGACAAGTAATGGTAGCCATGGTGTAATTCTGGGATGGTAGAGAGGGTGTAGGTGCTTTGACTTGAGTGCTACTGGCCACAGTAATAAGTGAATGTTACTGACCACAGTAATAATTGAGTGCAACAGTATAAAGGAGAGACACTGGCAAATGTGATAAATTGCTACTGTAATGTTGATTGTGTAGCTTTGTGTAGTTGAGCTTATTGTGTTGGTAACATTAGTAGCAAATTTTTAGCAACATTTGTAGGGGGGGGGGGTCTAGCAACAATAGTCTTGGTAAGACCTTAACAATGATATCTAGATGTGTGGGAAGACTGTGATAAATTTAGGAACAGCTACTAGCAACAGAATTTATCTTCTGCCAAAATGCTTCCTATTATTTCCTATGAGAGGCAGCCTATGCCACCTACACTAATTCTTTTTACTCTATTCACTTCCAGTAGCATGGAGTCAGAAAAAGTTGCAGGAAAATGTTGGAGCCATGTCTTGCCATTTAGAAAGAGACAATACCGCAATGGCCGGTGCACTTTGTGCAATCTGATTGTTCCACATCTCTTTTACAATTGGTAGCATTAGTATTACGTTACTTCTGTGTATAAGGATAAGAAATAGAGGTCGTATATAGAACAGAAGTGCTAGGTAACAACTCCTTGGGGCAACAGCTTTTGGGACCAGCCCACCTGAACAACGACTTTATCATCAAGATACTGGCAGGTTGTTCAGAACTACCCAGGAATATTAAGACCTTTGAAATTAAAATGATGAAACACTTCAAACATAAAAGACATAGCAGAGACATGGGCTTTCTCATTTGCTACCAAACATAATTCTCCCCTCTTTCTATATCACCTTCGTATCACTCTGCTAATGCTTTGTATCACTCCTTTTTCTTTCATATCACCATTATAAAGCCATCTCTGATTAGAAATATAGAAACACGATGACAGAAAAAGACCACATGGCCTATCTAGTCTGTCCTTCCATATCAACCACTACAACAGTCCCCTTTTTTCCTTTAGAGATCCTCAGTGTTTGTCCCATGCTTCTTTGAATTCAGATGCGTAATAACATTTGCTCTTTTCTTTGACCTGCTCATTTTATTTTGATCTGAATAAGGGCTACTAGCTCCTGAACACTAGTCAAAGAAAGGTTAGTTCAGTAACAAGTGTAATGCAGTAGCCAGCACAGAACCTATGATAATAGGGGAAAAAGAAGAACTTACCTTGCAGTCACATAAGCAGCAAACACATTCAGGTTACAATGAGCCAAAGAATAGTATAACAAACTTTCCCCACACCAGATATGATGCAGCAGAAAGTCAGAGAGCTAATCAGGTTCACCTGAGCAGGGAAGCACGTACAACGTGCAAGAGACAAGAGGATAAAAGCAGTTGGGGAATCCCAGCAAGGGAGGCAGAAAGTTGGAAGGAAGAGAAGAAGTGGGTGTGGCTGGAGGAGTTACAGATGCCGAGCCAGTGAGAGAGGAGACAGCTGAACCAGAGAGTGCTGGAAGAGCCAGTGCAGGAGTCTCCCAAGCCAGAGGGGGCATCGACCCGAGAAGAGTGACCAAGCAGGTAGAGGGCAGACGTCACGAACAGGAGAGCTTGCTGGATCCAGGAAGCATTGGGTATGCCCCGGTAGCAAGGAGCAGCAGGAGTAAAACCTTTCCAGGAAGTGGCTACAGCCCAGCTCAAACTACTGGGGTTTGGAGCTCTTGGGGAAAGGCACGCTACAGCCCAGACAGAAAGGCCTGGTTAACAGAGGAAGGAGTGGAAGCTATATACCCCAGAGGAAAAGCTAAGTACACCATTTTCTCTAAAGGGCAAGAGGTGGGCCCGGCCAGGAGAACTAAAGCTAACAGTGGGGAAGAGAATCCTTATTGGAGAGAAAGAGGGAACATAAGAGAAGCCCCAAACACAGGTCCCCACGACCCTGTTTATGCAGAGCAGCTTCCTGCTATAGGAACTGTTGCCTCCCAAAGAAAGAGTTGTGTCAATAGCAGCCCTGAAGAGTGTTATCCATTTACAGGTCTGGACTGTGAACAAATGCAGTGGGAAAACACTAGCCAGGAGGTAGAATCCAGTCCCATGGATTGCGCGATATGTCTCTCGGATGAGATAGAATCTCTCTGTTAAAGAAGCAAGCAGAAGCAGTGTTATAGTTGCTTGGAAATGGTTCATCTTTATTTTTGCTGTGAAGAAACAGTTCATTTATGTTATTCTTTATTGCTTATAAAAAAGGAAATCCATAAGGGAAGGGGATAAAGCCCAGTTATTGTTTTTGCCTGACCACACGGCTATAGACTGTTCTTTCAGAAGGCGAACCTGCATCGCACGCCCGAGGCAGGCGCCTAATAGGGGCGGTGTAGAGTCACACAAGGTATCATGTTAATTTTTTGGGGGGGGTTATTGAATTTCTGCACATTCGGGAGAGATAGAAATCTTCAGCATCCTCTATGTGTGCCATAAGCCAATCAGGGCGTCTTTCATCATCGCTTGGGCAGGACTCCACCAAGCCAGACGTTTTCCTACCTCCAAGGGTAACATCACAACATGAAGAGCTGTGAAAGGAAAGGTCAATCTATCCATACCAAGCAAGGTTATCTTTGGAGTGGTAGGTGTGGGGGGGGAGCAGGTTTGGGGCAACAGCCCTGGATCCCATGCTTTGGGCATCCCCCCTCCCCCTCTCCCAGCAGCAATTTCTGTTCCATATGACATAATCCTCCAACCTTCCATGAGGCCCAAGAGAGCAGGGTCTTACCTGCTACTGCCTCCTCTGCCAGTTTTGTCTGATTTCTGAACATATGGACATCAGAAAGACGCCAAGAGAGGAGCCATCAGAAGGTAAAAAGTGCTGGTTGCTCTCCTGTTTCCCCTAGAAGGATTGTATTGCTATGAGAGAATGGGAGGAAAAAAGAGAAAAAAAGTCACTGGGGGGTGGGGGGGGGGGGGAGATGGAGATGAAGAAAAGTGAGAGAAAAGTACCAGTGGATTTGGGGAACATGGCAATAGGAGACATGAAGAGAGCAGTGAGGGAGGGATGAGACAGAAAAACACAAGTAGGGTGGGAGAGAGGTGTTAGGAGGGAGAGAGAGGGGAAAAAGCACCAGTGTGGTAAGTGAATGAGAGAGAGTGGCAGCAGTAGAGTGGGAAGGAGAAGGAAAAGATACAAATTTATTGGAGGAAGGAGAGAGTGAGCCACGTATGCTGTTGAAACTCTTTACTTGCTATACACTGCTTTGGGAGGGTCTTGTTAGGGAAGCACTTTGTCATTTTTTATAAATAATTAAAGGTGGTCCCACATTCACTGATTCACTTCAGGCCCTGTACCCCATTAGGGTCAGCACTGCCAGTAACTACTGAATATACATAGAGAAGGACACAATAGAAATACCTTTAATTATATCTAAAGCACTGGAATCTTCTTTTAGACTCGTAACTAACTAGACTCGTTTACTGGAAAGACAGTTGGAATATGTAGTAGATACACTTATGTATGTAGGACTCTAATGTAAGCAAATCTAACTCATGCATAATCATTGCAGAAACATAGAAACATGACGGCAGAAAAAGACCACATGGCCTATCTAGTCTGTCCTTTCATATCAACTACAATAGTCCCCTTTTTCCATTAAGAGATCTGTATCTGTCCCATGCTTTTTTGAATTCAGATACAGACTCATTCTGTCCTGGACGTAGATCCCCTCTGTATGCCCAGTCTGAGCCGGACATACAGAGGGGATCGCGATTCTGATCCCACGGGGCACATCTAGCCCCGCGGGATCAAAATCACGATCAGTCCTGTACATGCAGGCCGGGACTGCGATTCATGTACAGGACCTTCCCGGCTAACTCAGTCAAGGCTCTTCAATGCAGTTGTGGTGCCATGGCATCATGTTGCCATGGCACTATGGCTCCATTGAAGAGCCGCGATGTCAGCTGCCATAGAAGGGACCTCGCAAGAGACATTATTATATAATTTCAAGAATATAAAATAAATGAAAAAATTGCAGCCAAAATGCAAGCCACTGGCTATTTCAAATGGCAAGGACATACTGTAGCCATATATGCCAACGTAGCAATGGGGACACTGCAAAGCAGGAGGACCTGGCGATACTTTACAGCATGACTCTGGGAGGAAAACGCTAAATGTAAATGGTTGTACCCCATAGGGGTGGTCTTTACACTGAATGGAACTACCCGATGAGCTATCAACTTACAGTAACTGGCACTAGCGATGAAGGAAGCAGGACTGACCTACATCCCAGAAGTTGAGGAACAAAGGAAACAACAGCCGGATAAGATTATCCCATGGAAAAGAGTAGAAAAGAAGGACAAAAAGACCAAGCCTGGGGGCCAAAAGAAACATACAGACAGATGTACAAACTGTTTCATAATGAACAGTATTGCTTGGAGAGACAATTGTATACCAGTTATAGGGGTGAGCAAGGGGGGGGGGGTAGTATGAGAGTTGAGTGATGATGGGAGAGTTGGGGATATAAGGGAGGGAAGGAATAACTAAGGAAGCAGGGACAGAGGGGGAGGAAAGAGGAAACAAAGAAAGAAAGGGAATGAATGAATCAATGGGAAGATATGAGAACGAGTGAAAAGTGAGAAGCCAAATTAAGGGTCAAAATAAATGTATTAAAGTGGGAAGGCAGAGTGGGTACGGGAAGGATGGGGTCACATCAGAGTACAGAGTGGCCAGGTAGTCACTCATGACTGGGGGAGGGGGATAAGGGAAGGAAGCAATGACAAAAGAAGGAAGGGAGGAGATGAAAAGATGGGGAAAGGAAGGGAAGGGAGAATGGAACTTGTGCGGTGGGTAGGAGAAGCGTAAAGGTAAGAAGGGCTAGGAGACCCTGATAATAGGTCTCAAGTATGCAAGATAGTTACTATCGACACTAAAAGCCTGATTCTACTCATGACATAGATCTCCTTTGTACATCAGTGCTGACCCGTGGGATCAGAATTGCAAACAGCACTGTACGTGCAGGCCAGGACTGCGATTCAGTCCCGACCTGCACATACAGTGCTAGCCCAGCTAACTCAGCCAGGGCTTTTAAATGGACCTACGCGCCATGGTGTCCCTTTGCCATGGCACCGCAGCTCCATTTAAGAGCCACGATGCCGGTCGCTGCCCCAAAAAGTTAATTCCCCGCAGCCCAATCCCCTATTCAGCCTCCTAAGATCAGGGTCGGGCTGCTGGGGATTAACTTTGTCCCTCCTCAGCCCCTTCCGCATCCCAAATCGAAAAAAAAAATGTCCAGGGAGGTTATTCCACCCTGGGGGTGGAATAACCTCCCTGGCCAATTCGCCGGCCTTGGACGTACAGGGCTGACATTAGAATCAGCCCTGTACGTCCAGGGCCTGCAACTGCCCACTCCCCGACCACTCTCCATCCCCGGGCTGCCTCTTCCCTGCACAACCGGCGGGGAAGTTATTTGGGAGCCTGCAGTCGCACGACATCCATCCCCGCTATTCGTGGTTCGGAATAACCCCCTAAGGGTTTTAATTTGTGGCAAAAAAACAAGCATTATGGAAGGAAGGTAGAAGGCTTAGGGCAGGCATTATAAGATTGCAAGAGACGCACCTGAAAAAAATCATAAGAAAAATGGTTAAGGGGGGGGGGGGGGATATGAGAAGGCATATTTAGCGCACAACCAAAACCATCCAAAAAAAGGAGAGGTAGGAATTTTATTTGCCATTATTGGAGAAGAGCTTGGTGCAGAGGGACCCAGGGGACAGATATCTATTGTGGAAAAGGAGGGTAGCAGGTACACCATTGTCCATTTGTAGTGTGTATGCCCCAAATACTCAGCAGGGGACATTCTATTACACATTGTGCTCCTCAATAGAAGAACAAGTACAGGAGCCATTCATAGTAGGGGGAGACTTCAAAGCAATAATGAACCCACAACGACAGGGGGAAACCCAGCAGGGAGCAAAGGGGTGAGCAAATGTTTGAATAACATCATGAAGAAGTTGGGGGTAGTGGGCACCTAGCACCATATGCAAGGGAATAAAAAGGAATATACATTTTACTCCCATCCACATAAAACATACAGCAGATTGGATATGATTAGGATGAATGGAAGAATAGTAGATCAGGTGGAAAAGTAAAAATTGGGCCCAAAACACAGACGGATCATGTACCAGTGGAGATGGTATTAAACTTACAAATGCAGAACTGCGGGCTACGCTTTTGGAGACTAAATGAGTGCTTCTTGAAGATCTAAAAGACATTACTAATAAAAAAGCAGTCATAAAAGATTATATGATCCATAATAATGTGGAGTATAGCCCGCTATAGTTTGGGATGACCTTAAAGTAGTCTTGAGAGGACAGTGGATAGCTTTGGCAGCCAAGTGCAAACGCCAGAAAGAGCACAAGGAACAAGAACTATTAAACCACTTCAAGAAGGTAGAGACTGAACATAAATTGAAAGGAGGGGCAAAAAGATTTCAAAAGATTATATAATTAAGGGAGGAGCTTCAGACCGTGAGATCAGAGGAAGACGCATATAAGTTAGTGAGAATAAAACATGAATTCTTCATACAGGGGAACAAACTGGGAAAATACTTGGCAAGGAAAATTAGGGAGAAAAAGATGCAATACCAAATTCTTAGAATTAAAAATGAGGTAGGGCAGTGGATAACAAGAACAACAGATATACAGAAGGTTTTTGGTGCTTACTACCAACAGCTGTACCAGTCAGAACAAAAAGGGGGAAGCACAGACATTGAGCGATATCTGGCAGGGATTAAGTTGGAACAGTTGGGCAAGGAAGATAGACAGTGGATGGATAGGGAGATTGAAGTCACAGAGGTGGAAGCAGTTATCAAGAACCTAAAAGAGGGAAAAGCCCCAGAACTCGATGGTCTTATTGCCAAATTCTATAAAAAATTGATTGCAGAAGTGGGCCCTGCACTGAAGGATATGTTTAATGAAGTCCTAAGAGGAAGGGACTTACCAGAATCAATGGCGGTAGTGGGAATTACGGTCATATCTAAACCTAGTAAGAATTCAGTGCAGCTCCTATACAGGGCCGGCCCGTCCATTGAGCAAGAATGTTTTTTGCACAGGGCCCCGCGTTTCAGGGGGCCCCGCGCAAAGAACATTCTGCTTTTTTTTCTTAATTAAATTAAAAAAAAAAAAAAGCTGGCCGCTGCCGCCGCGGCGGCATGGAGTGTCCCGCGGGGCTCCCTCTGCCCGGCGGAACTCTTCCGGCGCAGCTGAGCCCCTCTGTGCCGGCTTGCAGATACACGAAGGGAGAGTGTCTCCCTCGCGTCTCTGTTAAGCCCGCAGGGGCTGATGGGAAGCAGGGGCTGATGGGAAATTTCCCATCTGCCCCTGCGGGCTTAACAGTGACGCGAGGGAGACACTCTCCCTTTGCGTATCTGCAAGCCGGCACAGAGGGGCTCAGTCGCGCCGGGAGAGTTCCGCCGGGCAGAGGGAGCCCCGCGGGACACTCCATGCGGCGGCAGCGGCCAGCTTTTTTGTTTTAAAATTGCCATGAGCCGAGGGGGGGGGGCGGGTAGGACTGGCAATGGGCTAGGGAGGGGGGGTTTAAGACTGGCAATGGGCTAGGGAGGGGGGGTTAAGACTGGGGTTTAAGACTGGCAATGGGCTAGGGAGGGGGGGTTAAGACTGGCAATGGGCTAGGGAGGGGGGGATAAGACTGGGGGTTAAGACTGGCAATGGTCTGGGGGTGTTTAATACTGGGAATGGGCTGGGGGGTTAAGACTGGCAATGGGCTATGGGGGGGGGTTAAGACTGGCAGTGGGCTATGGGGGGGTTAAGACTGGCAATGGGCTGGGGAGGGGTGGTTAAGACTGGCAATGGGCTATGGGGGGGTTAAGACTGGCAGTGGGCTATGGGGGGGTTAAGACTGGCAATGGGCTGTGGGCTGATGAGGGCTGGCAATGGGCTATGGGAGGAGTTAAGAATGGCAATGGGCTGGGGAGGGGTTAAGACTGGCAATGGGCTAGGAGGGGGGGTTAAGACTGGCAGTGGGCTAGGGGGGCTTAAGACTGGGGGTTAAGACTGACAATGGGCTGGGGTGGGGTTAAGACTGGCAGTGGGCTTGGGAGGGTGTTTAATACTGGCAATGGGATATGGGGGGGGGGTTAAGACTGGCAATGGGCATGGGGGGGGGTTAAGACTGGCAATGGGCTGGGGGCGTTAAGACTGGGAATGGGCTGGGGGGGCTTAAGACTGGCAATGGGCTATGGGGGGGTTAAGACTGGCAGTGGGCTATGGGGGGGTTAAGACTGGGAATGGGCTGGGGGGGTTAAGACTGGCAATGGGATATGGGGGGGTTAAGACTGGCATTGGGCTATGGGGGGGGGTTAAGACTGGCAATGGGCTGTGGGCTGATGAGGGCTGGCAATGGGCTATGGGGGGTTAAGACTGGCAATGGGCTAGGGGGGGGGTTAAGACTGGCAGTGGGCTGTGGGATGATGAGGGCTGTCTGGAAATGGGGTGATGGGGGGTTAGGACTGGCAATGGGCTATGGGGGGGGTTAAGAATGGCAATGGGCTATGGGGGTGTTAAGACTGGCAATGGGCTGTGGGCTGATGAGGGCTGTCTGGAAATGGGGTGATGGGGGGTTAGGACTGGTAGTGGGCTGATTGGGGGGGTTAGGACTGGTAATGGGCAATGGGGGGTTAAGACTGGTAATGGGCTGATGGGGGCTGTCTGGAAATGGGGTGATTGGGGGTTAGGACTGGTAATGGGCTATGGGCTGATGGAGCTGTCTGGAAATGGGGTGATTGGGGGTTAGGACTGGTAATGGGCTATGGGGGGGCTAGGACAGGAAATGGGCTGATGGGGAGGGGTTAGGACTTGAGGTGGGCTGATGTGGTTAGGACTGGTAATGGGCTGTGGGCTGATGGGGGGGTTTAGGACTGGCAATGGGCTATGGGGGGCTGACTGGAAATGGGCTGATGGGGGGTTAGGACTGGTAATGGGTTATAGGGGGGCTTAAACTGAAAATGGGGTGATGGGGGTTAGGACTGGAAGTTGATTGACGGGGGGCTAGGACTGGTAATGGGTTGGGGGTTGCTAGGACTGGAAATGGGCTGAGTTGAAGGGGAGGCTTGAACTGCAAATAGCTGATGGGGAGGGGGCTTGGAATGGAAATGGGCTGTGAGGGAAGGGAGCTAGGACTGAAAATGGGCTGATGGAACAGCTAGGATAGGACTGGAAATGGGCTGTTGGGGGGAGCTAAGATTGGAAATGGGCTGGGGTGGGGGCTTGAATTGAAATGGACTCATGGAGGGGCTAGAACTGGAAGTAGGCTCATGGGGGGCTTGGACTGGAATTGGGCTGAGTGGAGGGGAGCTATGATTTGACATGGGCTGATGGTGGGGCTAGGAAATGACTAGAAATGGGCTGATGGGGGGGCTAGGACTGGAAATGGGCTGATGAAGGGACTAGAAGGGAATGGATGCTGGGTGAGACTGGAACTAGAAGGGAGCTGATGTTGGGGGAGGATTAGAATGGGATGGGGCTGGGAGAGTAAAATGGAGAGGGGAAAAATATTTTGTGTAGGAGGGATGAAAAATCTACAATTGGCCGGGAATTGGGAGAGTAATTGGGGATTGAGGATGGAGGGTAAAATTTGTGTGGATGAAATAGGAATGAGGAAAGAGCAAAAGGAGAAAGATTAGTATGTTAAAGCAGATGTAGAGAGAGAGAATGGAAAAAAAAACTAGAAGAGAGAAGAAAGGACAAATGGACCGCAGACGATGGAGAGTTAGCAGAAAACATGAAGAAACCAGAAGAAAGTGGCTGGACCAATTGCAACTGAAAAAAAATGCACAAAAGGTAGAAAGATATCTCTTTATTTTGAATTTATTAACTGGAATATGAAAGCTCTGGGAAATGTGCATCATTAACGTCTGCGCTTTGTTTGGTACAAGAGGAAATTAATTTATAGTTTTATTTCTACAGTGGTGTTGTACATTCCAAGTTTGGCTTTTGGGGTTCCCAGTTTAATTATTGCCTTCCTGTCTCTAAATTGTGATTCCTTGTTTGGTGATGGTCTATGTTCTGCATGTGTAACTGAGCTGAGGTATTCTGTTTATGTAATTCCTATTTGACGTTGCCACTTGTTCTCTTTCCCCAGTATTCTCTGAAATGTATTGGTTTAATATTTGCAGTGTTGCCTTTTGATAGGTAGGGTATGGTGCTTTGTGAGTCCTGGTAATGCTGACAGGATACGGCAGGTTTGCTATGGGTTCTAAATGGGCAGCGTTTGTAGTAGTTCCTAATGTGCCTGGCGGTTGGCACTGGATTATAGTAATGTAGAAATCTTTTAGTCTTTCTTTATCCATACACTCATTAAGAGACATGTTTACTAAAAGTTAGTGTATGGTAACATTATGCAAATATTTATGCAAATAAGGCCACTTATGCAAATGAGGCCCCACACCGAGTCTCCGCACATGGCCCCGCACCCCCCTTGGGCCGCCCCTGCTCCTATAGACCGATATCCCTTATTAATTTGGATGCCAAGATCTTGGCAGAAATAATCGCAAATCAGCTACAAGGTTACCTTACCCGGTTGATCCGAGAAGACCAGCGGGTTTTAAACCGGGCCAACAGGCGAATGATAATAATGTACAAAAGATTTTAAATTTGATATGATTTGCCTGTAAAGAAAAGCGGCCAAAAAGGCATTTCACAGAGTGGAGTGGGCCTTTGTTTGTGGTAATGAGGAGAATAGGATTCGGGGAGAACTTCTAGACATGGTTAAAGGCCCTGTACAGAGTGCCTAAAGCTAGAGTGTGGGTAAACAGAGCCTATTCAGAGGCCTTCACCCTAGAAAGGGTATGCGACAAGAGTTCTCGTTATCACTTTTGCTGTTCGCATTGGTAATCAAACCCCTAGCAGAGAAAATTAGGCAAAACAGCGATATTGGAGGAATAAAAGTAAGGGACAGGGAACAAAATATCACTGTTCACAGATGTCATATATACTTTGGATGCACTTAAGACCTCTCTACAGACATTAATACAGGAAATTCAGGAATATAGTATGGTCTCTGGCTACAAAGTGAATATGGGGAAAGCTGAGGTCCTCAAACTCTATTTAGATCCACAAGATGACTTATTCATATGGGGCGCAGAAAAGTATGAAGTATTTGGGGATCCAGGTAAGCAGGGAATGGACAGAATTGTACAAACTTAACTATGAACAACTGATCAGAGCAGTATTAACGGATCTGGAGAGATGGGATAAACCCTGCTTCTCATGGTTTGGCAGAAAAGCCATTGTAAAAATGAATATACTGCCAAGACTGTTGTTTTTATTTTTAACCCTACCAATTGAGGTATTGGTAGCCGCACTAGCTCTTGTGCAGAAAATAATCTTTTCCTATATTTGGAGGCACAGACCCCTGAGGGTAAGGAGGAGGGTTATGTATAAGAAGGTGGAAGGCGGACTGGCTGTCCCAGAAGTGGCAAGATATTACTACACAGCGCAATTATGAGCCATACTAGGATGGAAAAAGAACAGGAACCCCAATGAGACAGGATTGAACAATGGTTGGCAGGGTCTAGGCCCCTGACAGTTCAGTTATGGGGACTGAAGGGGATAGTGGGTGAGGGAGAAGGGAATAACCCTTACATAAACAACACTATCAGAGTATGGAGAAAGACGAAACACTTATTGGGAGCAGGGAGGAGACTAAGATTGCAACGTGTTACTCAATATGAGGGATTTAGAGAGGGAGGAGCCTCCAAAATATTCCAGATCTGGGTTATCAAAGGGATAACATATGTTGACCAACTGCTAACAGAGAGAGTATTACTTAGGTCATTTGAGGAACACAAACAGGAGTTTAACCTGGAGATGAGGGACTGGTATGGCTATTTTCAAGTGGCTCAATTCCTGGGCAATAATAGAACCAAGGCAGAACTAGTTAGTAAAGAAACACCCTTTGAGAAATTGTTCAGACAAGGGGATACTTCTCGGGGACTGTATTAAGGATATATAGAGCTTTGGGAGACTCAGAGACCTCCAATACCCATCTAAAAGCCTGGAAAAGAGAACTAGGGGGGATCTGAGACTTTGCCAGGTGGGAAAGGATATATAGTGATAGTATTGGCCCCCATCCAAGAACATTGCTATAAAATGCTCTACCAAACATATCTTACTCAAGTACAAAAACGTAGGATGGGAGGGGAGAGTGGGCACTTGTGTTGAAGGGGATGTCGGGGGGGGGGGGGGGTAGGTACATACTTACATATGTGGTGGGCATGTGCACTCCTGCAAGATACTTGGAAATGGCTAAGGGAAACAACAAAGGAAATGCTAGGGTGGAGTGGTCCCATAACACCAGAAGGGAACCTGTCGGTATATTGTTAATCAAGGAGTACTGAATAAAAATGTGAAATACAAAAAAGATAATCTGAAACAATCACATCCAGGTCCACTCTTCTTTCATGGGCAGAAGTACTTTGCCCCCTACACCACTCCCTTGGATTTTTGCAGCCCAAGTGCATGACTCTGCAGTTTTTATCATTAAATATCAGCTGTCAAATTTGTGACCATTCTTCAAGCTTAGCTAGATCCCTTCTCATGTTATCTACTCCTTCCTTTGTGTATACTCTATTGCAGATTTTGGTATCATCCATAAAGAGTCAAATCTTACCCGATAGCCCTTCCAAATTATCACTAACTAAGATGTTAAAAAAGAATTGGACCAAGGACAGATCCCTGCGGCACAACACTGGTAACTTCCTTCTCCTCAGAGTGAGCTTCATTTACCTGTACTTTTTGTTGCCTCCCACTCAACCAATTTCTAACTCAGTCAGTCACTTTAGGGTCCATCCCTAGGGTGCTCAGTTTGTTTATAAGTCACTTGTGTGGAACAGTGTCAAAGGCTTTACTGAAATCTAAGTATACCACATCTAGGGCTCTCCTACAGTCCAACTCCCTGGTCACTCAGTCAAAGAAATCAATCAGATTTCTCTGACAAGACCTACCATTGGGAAACCCATGCTGCCTCAGATCCTGCAATCCATTGGACTCCAGAAGCCTCACTATTCTCTCTTTTAGCAACATTTCTAATAGTTTTCTCACCACAGAGGTTAGACTAACCAGCCAGTAGTTTTCAACCCCATCCTTACCCACATGTGCCTTTCTCCAGTCCTGTGGGACCACTCCTGACTCCAAGGAAGCACTGAAAAGGTCAGACAGTGGAGCTGCTAGCACATCCCCAAGTTACTTCAGTATTTTTGGATGTATCTCACCCTGTCCCATCGCTTTGTCTACTTTTAGTTTAGCTAGTTCCTCGTGAACACAGTCTTCTGAAAATCGTTCAAAATCCCTTTCACTTCTCTTCCTATTTGTGTTTTCTGAGGTCCTGCTCCTGGCCCTTCATCTGTGAACACAGAACAGAAATAATTGTTAAGCGATTCTGCTTTATCCTCATCAGCTTCTACATATTCCTCCCCTTCACCCTTGAGTCTGATAGTGAGAGGAGGAAGGGCAAAAGTGGTGCTAACAAATCTGAAAATGTCTTATACCCCCATTTTACTGCATAAGCTATTTTTTCTTCTTTTTGTATCTTTGCTTTCCTGATTACTTTGCTAGCTTCTCTAAGTTTTTCCAAATATAGATGCCTGTCTTCCTCTCTCTGTGATTTCTTGTATCTCCTGAAGGTCTCCCTCTTTTTCTTCACCTTTTCAGCTACTTCTTTTAAGAACCCTAGCGGCCTCCTTTTCCTTTTACATTTATTTACCTTTCTAACAAAAAGCTTTGTTGCCCTTAAAATATCCCTTCAGTTTTGCCCAATGCTTTTATACATCCCCCAGCTGTTCCCATCCCGCTAACGACTCTTTGAGGTATTGTCCCATCTTGACAAAGTTAGTTTTCATAAAGTCTAAGGCCATCACTTTTAAATGTATTTTTTCAGCCCTAGTCCCAATACTGAACCACACCATCTGTGGATCATTGGATGCAAGATGATCTCCCATTATGACATTAGAAACACTTTCCCCATTGGTAAGCACCAAATCTAATATGGCCCCTTTACGTGTGGATTCTATTACCAGTTGCCAGAATAGTTCTCCCTGTAGAGAATATAGGATCTCCTTACTTCTAGATGACAGCAGGGATGTTCCAATCAACATCTAGCATATTGAAATCACTTATCTGTAGCGCTTCTCCTTTCATGGCAATACTGTATTTGTCTTCTATTAAATCTCCATTCACTTCTTCTCCCTGTGGTGGAGATCTGTATAACATTCCAATGAAATTGGATTTCCTTTTCCCTCTTTCTAGTTTAACCCACAGTGCCTCCTCACTCCCTTTTAAGCCCTGTAATTCTATAGTTTTAATATTATTTTTTACATATAGAGCCTGGCTACTCCTTCTCCCCTTCTTCCTACTCTGTCCTTCCTGAATAAAGTATAGTGTGGTATAATTACATCCCAGTTATGGTTGTCCGTGAACCATGTCTCCATAACCACCACTAGATCCAAGTCAGCCTTTTCCATTAAAGCCTCAACATCTGGGAACTTATTTCCCATGCTAGAGGCATTTATACACACTGCTTTCCAGATGCTGCACCTTTTATCCATTTCTACAGAGATACAGTATTTAATCTTTCGCTTACCTGGGGGCTTTGAGTTACCTGGGGATATTGTTTAAACCAGACCAGCTAGAAAAGCCTTAAGGAGAGCATTCAGAACCACTGACCTACAATATACTAAATACCTATCCCTAAATATCTACCTGTGCATCATGCATTCACAAAAACAGACCACTCAATATGACTGTGGCTTGAACATCACTTCAGCTTCCATAATGTTAGAGCCCCTAATAACGTACATGGCTTCTCGCTGAAGAGACACGGGTACTAACAAAAGATGCATAATAACCATGTAAGAAGATAGCACTGTTAAGGAGGCTCTTAGGTAGAACATAGATAGAAAAAGAGAGAAAGAAAGGAAGAGAAACAGAGGAGGCAGCATGTGATAATGTGAAAGTGTATGTGGGAAGAGAATATGGGAAAAATGCTAGGCTTAAGGATGTGAGGATCTACCTCTTCCTACCAACGCATGTCATAGACTCCTCCTAGAAACCCTCTCTCTTCACCTGTAGCACTTGATCTCCTAGAGAAGAGAAGGAGATGGGCCAGAGTGCAGTTCCACTGGGGTTCTCTTCATGCAAGATCTCGTAGCAAAGTGTGCAGGCAGGCTTCATTGTCCTGTTCCTTGCATGTCAGAAGTGTCTCCTACATTTTGTATGGGCCAGTCAAAAGTTGCTCCGACATCTGTTGCATGAGTTGTAGTATTAACTACATGCCTCTCACCCATGCCATGTAACGCATCTACATCCTAACGCTGCTTATTTTCTTAAGTAGATACTAAAATATTGCTCTAGATGGGATCAGATGGGCTCTAGATGGGAGGCTCCAGGCCAGCATATTTACCTAGTGGTTGTGTTGGCAGGGGCACGTCCTCCCTTGGATTCATATCTGTAGGACTTGAAGGGAGGTGGGAGGACAGGTCTTATGCTTGAGTTGAAGAGTCTAGAATATGAAGGAAGTAACTGAAAAATAAAAATAATCTCATCTACTACACAGATCTCTTCTATGGCATGGCTCAGAAATTCCCAAATGTTTTGGTTGTGGGCCCTTCATTATCCTCCAAAAGGCCAATCCCCACCATTCTTCCTGGACTCCCTCCCCTTAATACTAAGACTGTCCCCTCTAGCTCTCTTTATCTCTTTTCCCCTTTCTGTCTTCACCAGCATCTTTCTCTCTCTCCCTCCAGCCATTTCCCACTAGTCTCAGTCTCTTCCTCCTCCATCCAATTCCCTCCATTCTTTCTCCATGCCCCCCAGCCTCTTTTTTCTCTTTTCTGTGTCCTGCAGACCCTCTGTAATGGTCTCATATACTCTCAGGGGTCTACAGACCACAGTCAGGAACCACTTCTCTGGCTCATAAGAACCAGCATCCTTACCATCCATTTGGACTTCAACGCGACCTAGAAAGAAAAGTTAATTTTATACAAACCTACTCACATAACTCTATCAGTTTGTGTTTGCCACAATCTTAAGCCTCTTTAGAGTGAAACAGCTGCTTCCACTTTGCTGTGCCTGACACTCCAAATCGTTCAACTAGACAGGTGCATATATAGAAATGCTTACCTCCAGGACTCTTCAGCTATTGTGAGAATCCTTGGGGACAGTGAAAGGTCCTTGGGGAAATTGTAGAAAAACCTCTGTCTCCATAGACAGGTCCTCTTGCAGTTTTGTCTGTAGGTATCTAGAGATAGAACTAAATTACATGCATTTTAATCTTTAAGAATAACACTTTCTGGTATTGCACTTAGGCTGTAATTGTAGTACGCCTGCATGCATTTTCAGAGATTGTATTTTTAGCAACCAGTTCTTCCAGAGGCAACCCCTCTTCCACTTTTCAATGCCCCTGGCTTGTCTCCCTACCCTGCAAAGCTTACATATCCCCAGACCCTCAAATCTCTCCACCTATGCTTGAGTTTCTTTATCTACTTGGATGTCACCCCATTGCTATTAACAGCAATATGATTTTGACTCCAATCTGTTTGATAGCATTATTGGTGGTCCAAGAATTCTCCTCCCAAAGCTGTGGACAATGTGAGAAAACTTACATAAGAACTATCATACTGGGTCAGACCAAAGGTCCATCAAGCACAATGGCCTGTTTCCAACAGTGGTCAATCTAGGTCACAAGTACCTGGCAGGATCTCAAAGAGTAGCTAGATTCCATGCCCCAGGATAAGCAATGGCTTTCCCCTAGTCTACCTGGCTAGTAACGATTTATGGATTTTCCCTCCCAAATATGCTAACTGCATTTACCACATCCTCTGCAAATGAATGCCAGAGATTTATTGTGCATTGAGTGAAAAAAATCACTTCCACAAGACGAAAGCTGAGATTGCTTGCTAGTTTTAGGAGCCTCAGTATCCTAGAACCATAGGGCTGTACTGCAAACAATGACATTTTAAATTCTAACAGTTCTTGAGAGATCAAGGTCCCTTGAAATGGGTCTTAGTTTGCAGCATCCAATAATTTTGCTATTTTCATAGTGCATCAGAAAAAAGTGGAGTCTATGGAAGTTCATCTTATATAGGAAGTTCATCTTCCCTAGAGGAGAGGAGGGACAGGGAGAGATAAGATACAGACCTTTAAATACTTTAAAGGGTATTAATGAACAAACAAACATTTTTCAAAGAAGGGGAAGCTGTAAAAATAGAGGACATAAAATGAAGTTGCAAGGGGGTAAACTTAAAAGCAACAACAGGAAATACTTTTTCAGTAAAGGGTGGTGGATGCTTGGAATGCCCTCCCGATGGAGATGGTGGGGGGCAAAAACAGTGATGTAATTCAAAATGGCATGAGACAGACACAGTGGATCCCTTTATATCAAGAGGATGAAATCATAGAAATACAGCATTCCCACTAAATGTAAAAAAGGGATGGGGTGAAGAAGACCACCTGCCCTATGTAATTCTCTACCCACTACCCTCATGCTCAAGCAAAATTATCACACCTTTAAGAAATCCCTGAAGACCCACCTGTTCTCCTCCGCTTTTGACCTCTCGTGTGATACTACTCTCCTTCCCCTCTCTTCTCTTTTCTGTCGTATGATTGTACTGTGTGCTTTTCTATCACATATTGTAACTTCCTTTCTGTTTCTGTCAAATTGGCTCTCTGTATATTTTCGTATATTGTGAACCACTCTGATCTTTTTAGAGAAGCGGTATATCAAATAACTAAACATAAACATAAAGGCAGATAGAACCCTAAACAACAGCGTAGAGTGGGGTAAACTTCACAGAGCAGCAGACTAGATGGGCCAAGTTGGTCTTTATCTGCTGTCATTGGTAAAAATTCAAATTATGGACCCCAAGCAACAATTTTTAAAGGGCAGGGGAAATCCACTTCAGAAGATATGGAAGCAGCTGCAAGGGGGCCCCCTTCATCCTTGGAGGCCTCCTGCTTGGGCAGAATTTACGCCACTGTCTGCTGTCATTTACTATGCTAAAATGCTACTATGCTAAGTAAGGATTAAGCCAGCTAGATCAAAGCCTTTGAAAACTGGCTTGACTAACCAGCCAAAATGAACCATCTACATTTTATGAAGTGACTACTTTCAGCCGGTCAAATTCTGCATGAGTCAGTGGAAGAAAGATAGGTGGTTTATGCTGATTTTCAACACTAGCAGCCTAACTTGGCCATCCAAATCTAGGCGCTACAAAAGCATATCTGAATTTGTCCAGCTAGTTCCTACCTCCTTCCCCTATCATGCCATTCCCTCTCCCTGCAGGCCACATGAAAAAAGTTTCAGGGTGGCCTGAGAGTACACAAATAAGGTACCGGTACTATGAAGACAGAAATGCGGTGTTTTTGATTTCTTGCCCTAAGATTATGCCAAAATCATGGTTTGAGCATGATCCGTGTGAGGTATTCTTTGTCTCCAGGAGGCTGGCAATCTAATAGCCTCATTTCCTAACCTGTGATAATGTGTACTAATACACCTTAACATTCATTAATGCAAGATCACATGTTACTTAATCTAAGCCCCATTATTCCAAATAGGGCCTATTTACTATCTAAGTGGCTAATTTTATAACAGGCTACACGGATAGAAAGAGCAAGTAGGCCCCTATTTCAAGGCTATCTTATAAAGGCAAGCAAGCATCTATGTGTCTTTTTAAAATACTACAGGTTAAGTGGCATAAATCAGAGAAATTCATGTCTGCTTGGAAGCAGGTGCATAAAGTACATGCAGACTCAGGTAACTAGGAAACTTATAAAATATACATGTAGCCTGCAAGTCTGCCCCAGAACATGTTTATATGCGGATCATATAAAAGTACACACCTTCTTGTTACTATGCATACCCCCCGGGGTAATTTTATAAAAGCTCTTTTACGCGTGGAAAAAGTTTATACAAATTATAATGTGATAAAACAGTGCTTCTTCCCTTCCTCTATTTGCATGGGGGAAATGCATGTGAAGAGACATGGTAAAGTCGGTCTTGTTAGGGTAGCAGGGGTTATGGAGCATTACTGTGAGTATTTTGTGTGCATATTTGTCTCTATTTTCATCTGTACATGTGTGGGTGTTTGTGTGGGGATGGCTGTGGGGTTGGTCGGTGCGTGCGTGTAGGTGGGGTGGCATGGAGTGAAGGGCTGGATATATATGTGTGTGTGTGTGTGTGTGAGGTTGGGTGAGGGCCTAGGATGTGTGTATCTGTATGAGTGCACATGAGTGAGACTGGGTGTGTGTGTATGCATGCATGATGTATGCTTGTGTGTGTATATATTGTATGTGGGGGTGGGACAAGAGGATGCATAGGTGTGTGAGAGGCTGTGTGTGAATGCGTGTGCATTGGGGTGAGGTGCTGTGTGTGTACATGGACGCATGTGTATTAGTGGAGTGAGGGGCTATGTGTTTGGGGTCATCTATGTGGGTGGGAGGGTGGTGGGAAGGGCTGTGTGTGTCTGTGTGCATGGGGATGAGGTGTGTGGCTTGCATGTATGGGTGAGGTGAGGGGCTGTGTGTGAGGGGTTGTGTTTGGGAGGGAGAGTGTCAGAGGGGGCTGGTATATGTGTGGGGTGAGGGAGGAAGGCCTGGGTATGTGTGTACATGTGGGGGAGGCGGGCTCTGTGTAAAGTTTGTTTCTTTTCATATATAGGCATTCTGACAGCTTCCCCCCCATGCACTCAATTATTCAAGCCTCTTGCACTCTTCCGTCCCTTCTACCCCTCCTCAATACTCTATCCCTCTCTCCTCCAACCCCATCCTCCCCCCCACCTCCTTCCTTTACAGTCCTCTGCCTTTCTACCTTCCCATCTCCAGCTTCTAATCTTTTGTTAAAATTTCTTCTATGGAGTCCCCGTCGGCAGGCACCTCCGTCCTCTGCTGCTATGGTGGCCTTCTCACTTCCTCTGCCACCAGAAGCAGCAACTCCTGCACCACTGAACCGCAAAACTGCCAGCAGCGAGCTGCCAGTGAGGAGCTGGGCACCGAACCCCCGCTGCCAGGAAATGGTGTTCCTGCTGACAGCACTCCTTTCACCGGAGTCTTGACCTCTGCATCTTCTTCTGCTGGTGGGAGTAAGGATTCCTCCGGCACTGCCTGCAGGCCCCTCGCAAACACAAACCTATGTGTACAGACAGACAGATGGACAGACAAACAAAGGCTCCACAACAGGCACTATTGGTTCATCAAAACGCATCTAAAAATCACCCCCTAAGCTCATTATTGCGTGCTAATACATTAATGAGGGTGAATAAATGAAGCCCCAAGCTTGCACTTGAAGCAACGGAGGGTGAAGTGACTTGTCCAAGCTCCCAAGCAGCATTTTCCTTCATATTAGCTTGGTGCAGGCTTTCTCAGTTCTCAGCTTGCTGCTCTAACCACCTATACCTACAAGGGGGAGGGACCGCCGTCATCACAGCTATTTTACATATCTAAAGTGGAATAATGAAGCTAGTGTAAAGGGAAATAAGGCAGCTAATATATGCTGCAGCTTGAAGCAGGGTATGCCCATATTTCGGTGTTCATTTTCACCCTCTTTGGCCTTCTGTGCAGTCTCTGCTTCAACTCTAACAAACAGGATTGTTTGCTAATCTGCTCAAATGGCTCAAAATGGGTGAAGTGACTCCCATACTCTTAAAAAGCCCAAGAGCTGCAGTTCAAGTTCATTGTGTTAACTCTTCCACTGCGCTCAGTCCTCAAAGGTGTTTATAGCTGTTAGAGAAACAGGACAAGAATAGTGCAAGCCACAGAATCTAGCATCCGGGGATTACAAGGCAATGCAGACAGCAGAAGACGTTTCACTAAGACAAAGCTTCTTCACCTACCTTATGAGCTACAAACAGAATGCCCATCACTAATTGATGAAGCCTCAGTGATTCTGTGCTTGTCGCTGTTTAAAACTATTGTGACTTTTCCTTAACATGTTAATGTGTATGATTTGAATGAGGCATGTCAGGATACAGATCATGAATAGATGATTTTGAATAGAATTTTCTTGGTTGATTGCATAAGTGATCCCTCCTTATTGCTAGAATAACATCTCGAAGGGAAAATAATGACGACATGACAACGTATGTAAATCAAGAACTGCTTGTGGGTTTATTTTACACTTGAGAAAACAGTGGATTTAATTGTGTGAACCAAAATGTACTGTACAATACTAACGATAGAACATCAAAATGTATAATTCATAGTGCATTGCTTGCTTTATTTTATTTTTATTTCATTTTTTCATCAGATAGTTCCTCTGGTACATGCATCTGGAAAGATGCAGGTACAGGTAACACTTCTCTATTTAAGTCAAGCTGCAGGAACTAAATTTTATTTTTAAAAAAATTGTGGTTTTACATTATATACACTGAAATTGAATATAAAATGACAATATAAAAAGTTCAAAGAGAAAGCATACAGCCAGAAGGTACAAAGAAAATCAAACATTTTAAAATGGTAAGCTATATAACATATAGTTTTTAAGCTGATGTTGGCCATATACAAGGAACATTATCCACCTTTGTCCCCATTTTGTTGTGTTAATTTACCAATGTAGCACACTATAGAAAGTTAAGCTTATAACAAAGCTTACATTTGTAAAGAACTATACACGGTAGAATTTATTTTACAGGACAAAAAAACGAAAGGAATAGCTTTTTAAGGATTTTTATTTTCATTTTTACAGCTTGCATACTTTTTCACCAAAAGTGGCTTTTTCAAAAACCCAAGGAGCTTGGGTATTAGTGGCAACTTGCTTTGCTACTATTTTTATTTATTTATTTTTTAAATAATTGCGTCTCTGGCTTTCTAATTCCATGAGTACTAAAGAGCTTTCCTTCTTCTGAGAGCTGCATGCAAGTTTTCTTCACAAACCAGTTCTGCATAAAAAAAGCATTTTATTATATTTTGTTTTAAAATAAGTTTTGCGTCTGACACAGACTTGATTTGAATGAAATGCCTTTCACCTTTTATAAGAGAAAGGCATGAAAATGCTATTGCAGTCTTCAAAGGGTTAACCTGACACTGCTCGATTCTATGACCTTTATTGTCATGGCAACTTTGTAATTTTAGGATGCTCTTTTTTGTCATTGCTCTTTGTGTCTTTCTTTACGGCTAAATTAATGTCTCTCAACAGTGTCTCCCACTATATTCTACAAAAGATAGCTTAACATCAAGAACAGATGTTGAAAATAAAAGGTCAGACTTTGACTCACAACAACAAAAAAAACATGCACAGATCAGACAAAAGAGCATATAAATATAACTACAAAATATGTGTAAGAAAAAAAACAAGGTCCAGATAGGCAGTTCAGCAACAAAAGTAAGACTGATTTCAGAGGCTCAGGTCAGGCCTAGTGCAGTACTATGAAGAAGTTTAGTGCAATGTTCCTGTGGTCATTTGCATACATGCCTGCATACCTGGACGCTATTGTTTTTCTAACTCAGTTACATAGATCAGATGGTCCTCTGGGGACTTGCCATGTGTTTTACTAAGGTGCAGTTTGACTGCGTGCTTGCTTGCAAAAGTTCGGTTGCAGAGCTTACACTGGAATGTGGAGCCTGAGTCCTCCTCAGAAAGCCCAAGTGAGCCCAATGTCTTATTAGCAAGAACTTTTGAAACATTCTGCTGCTCTTGAATCTGATTTAGTGAGAGCTTAGAAAGATCCTTCAAGCTAAAGCCTAAATGTGTCTCTAAATGACTTACATATGTAGAAGCAGTCCTAAATTGGGAGGCACAATCATTACAGAAGAACACAGGATGTCCTGTGTCTAGGTTCTTTAAAAACTTAGTTCCACCTGTCCTTCTTAGCTGATACTTCACATTGGCCAGCCAATGGCTAATTGTGGTCATTGAAAGACCAGTAAACTTAGAGATGTGTACTCGCTCCTGTGGACCTAAATCTGACATGATATATTTGCCTTCGGGTGTTTCCCGCAGGCTGGAAGCAAACTGGGCCTGGAGGATAAGAAGATGTTGAGGGTTCCAGTTGGACTGCCTGCCTTTTCTCTTGTGTATTGGTGACAGCTCATCCAAGGCTTCCTCAAAGCTGCTTCCATCAGCATCAGACTTTTCTGATACAGTGGATGGAGTTGAAGATTTGGGGGTCAACCGTCCTGTAAGATTCTTAACCATGTCAGAAATATCCATCAGTGCGCTTTCTCTAAGAGGAGATGAGACAGAATCTGTCATGGCAGAAACCAGAGGTTTGTTTTTAGACTTTGTTAAATCAATGGGTTGATCACTGTTCTCATAATAATAACGATCAATAGCATCAGCCTGTTTGACCGGTGTTGTTGGGTAGATGGGTTTGTCCAGCATACTATTGCTAATTTTGTATAACATGGCCAAAGGGTCCAGAGCAGGGTTTACTGGCTTTGAAACTTTTCCTAAGTGGGAATTCATAATGGATTGTAAAGCACTCAGTGGATTAATGAAAGATGGCTCAGATGGATGCTCTGTAATGATTCCCAAATTACTACAGCCATTGGTTACTTTTGTCTTGAGGGCATCTGTACCGTTGGATGCATGAGCTTCCACACTACTATCCTTCTTTGTCTTCAGACTTTCATGGTCATTATTCTTTTTTGGCTGTTTAATATTCACCTCTTCGGATTTAGGTAAGTCTTTGTTTTCCTTAGCAACTGGAGACACAGGCTTGGCTGGAACAGTTTTCTCTTTTTCAGTAGGTTTTTCTTCTCGTTTCACATTGATCTTACCTGTTACTTTCTCTACCAATTCCTCCATTGCAGAAACATTGCTTTTATGAGGTGGAGGTGTGAGACTTCCAGGAGAATGAATGAGCGAATTGTGTTCAGAGGACAGTGATTTCACACTGCTGGCATAGGATGGCTGCATCTGAACGCTCTGCACTGAGGACTGTAGAGTTTTCACTGTTCCTGGTAGTTGGTAAGCTGCGTGAATACTGGGATAGCCTCCCCAGGAAGGTGCTCCATTCTGAGCTTTGCTGATTGCAGTTGTCACTGTATTTTCCAGGGATTTTAATATGTCCAGTCCACCTTTAGGGCTGTCGTCCAAATCCTCTTCTCTGAGGTACTGATACAAGCCTGTTGACTCATATTTTTCTGTTGAGTCCTCATTCTCCTCTTTAATTTTTTTTTCTATCTCAATGACTGTTACCTTTTCCTTCTCAAGGTCCTTCTTCTCCTCAGAATTTGTAGATTCATTTGGAGAATCCGGCTGTTTCTTGATAGTGGATGCTGGTAACCTGGCATGGGTGGTTGGTGGCAGAGGTATAGACTGAATCTTTTCTTCCACTATTGCATCTAACACCAGTTGCTTTCCTTTTTTGGAGGCCGAGTTGGTTACTTTCAAAAAATGACCAGTGACCATCATATGAGCTGTTAGTTGTTGTAATGTATCATGTGAACTACCACATTCCATACATTTCAATATCTGGGCTTTCCGAGCCTCAAATTGCCAAGTGTAGCTAGCACCATTTTGATAGCCATAACGATTATTGGGAGTCACATATGGGTTGGCAGTTTTGGGATCCTTCGAAGAGTCACTCGCTGAGATTACTGGAGTTCCTGCTGTTGGCTCAGGTGAACAAGGTGAAGCTAAGTCCTGAAGTGCTCGTTTTTTGGTTGAAGGAACTAGTTTAGTGATGGCTGGTACTGGTTCCTTCAGAGGCACTTTCTGATAATGCTTTGTTTTTATCATATGGACACTCAGATCCTGCAAAGATTCAAATGAATGTCCACAGTACATGCACTTTAATACTTTCTGTGCATCTTCCTTGCCTTCCATTTCCATAAGAGATCGCTTTCTGGGTTTTGACCATTGCCTGGTTCTTTCATATTCTTTATCTCTGTTGTCATCACGATAGTGTCCAGTTTCATTCATGTGAACAGTGAGTTCCACCAGTGTATCATAAGCTCCACTGCAGTCTTTGCATCGAAACTTACTAGCACCCGTGAACACAGACCCATAAAGTTTGTTGTTTTGCCGGTAAAGCTGCACTGTGCTAAACAGACTAGGTTCTGGGAGAAGTCCATAAGAGGTCTGTTGCAAAGTTTTAGCCAAAGCAGCCTGGTGCCAGTCATAACCTGAGCCACCTCCATTATTGTTACTGGTACTGGTACTATTACTGGTGTTGGTGCTGGTGCTGGTAGTGGCACAGCTGCTGTTACTGGTGACAATGTAAGTGTTGGTATTTGCAATGGTACTGATGTTCTCATTTTGACTGTTTTCATTGTTGCTGGTGACAGGATTTGATTTCTTCAAGTCTAAAGCTAAGCTGTTCCAGCAGGACTCAGAGAGCAAGTTTGCATACACAGCTTTTATTTGTGCTAATGAGTCCTGGGGGTAAGAAGCATTGTCTGTGTCCTGCTGATCCTCCTTCTCTTGGCCATCCTTTGAGGATGTACTTTTGAAATCAGCCAGTTGATCGCTGTTCTCGCTTAATGGTGAACCATAACCTGCGTCTTGATTAGTTGCAGTACTGACTGGGGAGTTCTGGTAACTCTGAGTCTCTTTGATGTCTGCTTCTTCGTTACCCAAATATTCACTTTCCTGGACATCCAAAGGCAATCCGTCATCTTCCACGTGATCTTCATCTGTTTCTGCTGCCTTCAGCTCCTCCTCAGGAACATAAGCTGGAACACAGAAAAACAAGGCAACATTACGTACTGCAAACTGCCACTGTCCTCTCTGCTAACAGTGATAAACACTGGAGCAGACCTGAGAGATGCTTCACCAAATGCAAATCCTATCACTTGTTCACTTATTTATTCTGTATCACAATTTTGGTTTCATTACACGTCTCCCTTAGCTCAAACCAACTAGAACAAACCCTTCCTTTAGTAGAATGAGGCACTACTCTCCTGATGTTAGGCATTCCCACAGTTGCAAAAATGTATGGGGGCTATAGAAAGTCTACACCCCTTCCAAAATGCTCACTTTATGTTCCCTTATGATCTGGAAGTAAAATTCAATAAAGTAATGGGCCTGATAGTCAGAGGTACTTGCTATCTGGATAAGTGCCACTGACGGAGACATTCAGTGGCACTATACAGAGAGCACCACTGAGTATCCTTACAAATCACCTCAGCACCCTGGATAGTTCCAGGGCAGTCCATGGTGGAGCTAGAGCAGAGCTGGAGACTATGGGCCTGATATCGAACTGGGAAGGCCATGCCCTGGAGCTGCAGAAGCTAACGGGGTAGCGCCATATTGCACATCTACCCGGTTAGGTTCAGCAGGTAAAACTAGGCCAGCTTTTGCTGCGCCTCATTTTACCCGACGATTGCCAACCGGGTAGTGGTGCAATATCGCCGCTACTTGGTTAGCAACAGTCTTCGCCTTCGCTCCACTCCAAAACGTCCCCAACACTCCCCGATGCTAATCACTTAGCATCGGGGCATGTAGCGGGGTTAGAAGGGGATATTAGATGGCATGTAAGTGCTGTTGAATATCCTGATTTAAGGCATTTACACGGTTTACTGGGCTGTAAACCATGTAAAAACATTTCAAATATCGGGTCCTATCTGTCTAGTGGTGATATTCAGCACTGAACATCAGTGGCTCTGGCTGCAGTATCCAGATATTTAGCACCGGCCACAATCTCAATACCGGCACTGAATATCCAATTTTTTTAGGTGCAGCAGCTGGCATGCTTTAAAAAAGTGCTGAGCATTGTGCCTCTATAATAGCCCATCTATGTATCCACATATCCTTTCCCACAACAGCCAAGTATAATATATACTCCTGAAATCCTTAGAAAATGAAGCAGAATAAAAACATGAATTAGCTTGGTTGGCTAAGTGTCCATCCCCTTCTGTAGCAGCCCTAAAAACTTTAAACTCTGGTGTAACCAATTTCCTTCAAAAAAAAAATAAACAGAGTTAATTAGCCCCATTTTTGTTAAACTCTATTGAGTTCAGAAGATAGATAAACACAATTTATTTATATTTTTGGGATCTTAAAAACATGAATCTATGTTTAAAATATGGGATAATTACAACACATAATAGTCCGAAAAATAACACCATTAAAAACCTAGAAGTATACATAAAATATAATAGAGCAAGAAAAAGATCTGATTGTGATTTGCTTCTTAAGTGAAGTTTTTACAGCAATAAGAGTGACCATTCCTGTCAGGTATTCTTATATTGTATTATTAACAATTTATAAGCTGTCAATCAACTAAATATGTAGGCGAAGAACAAATTATGTGCATATTAAAATCATATACAAACAACATATAAACAAAACTTAAAATGAAGTAAAATCAGTTTAGAACAACAAGTTGAAAAATTGCACACTTCTGGAGGGGAATTTTAGAAGGGACGTGCCAGGTATGGACATCTGCCGGGGCATCTACATAGACATCTCTAGAAGCATATTTCAGAACCTGGACATCTAGGATAACCTAATGGTTAGAGTAGCGGGCTAGGAACAAGGCAGCCAGTGTTCAAATATCACTGCTGCTGTCGTTAACATTGTGCTTAGAACTGGGGATGATAGACTGTCTTCTTCTCTACACCCTCTGGATGTTTTTCAACCAAAACAAGCACTTTTCAGATGCCTGTTTGTGCCTGGAGCAGGACTGAACTTCTGAAATCAGGCATGGACGTCCAGGCTCCTGGGAATGCCCCAGCCTCGCCTCCATCACACCCCTGTTCAGACTTGGACGTCCCCAGACCTGGCTACTAAAATGTCTCTAAGCCCGTTTTTGGATGTCCAAAGCATGAACAGGGCTTCTATAATGACTCCCACAGTGTGACAAAATGGCAAATTTCCCTTTCCTCCATTTGTAAACTCATACATGTCGGGGGGGGGGGGGGAATTTGAAGACTGATGATAAAGGGACTGGTTTGAGGCATCTTTAGACAGAAATATATAGATAACGCTGATTATAGCTTCAGATATCGAGTGTCTGTGTGTGATGCAAAGGTGGGGAGCCTTCATGTAGTGCAACGGTGGGGTGCCTATCTGGAGATGCAGCAGGGGTGCCTGTGTGTGGGTGGGGTGCAGGGTTGCGGTGCATATTTATTTATTTAACATTTCTTCTATACCGCGCTATTATAATCAGCACGGTGTACATCGAACAAAAACATACTACAATGCATACAGGCAACATTGAGTTTACAATGAACAGGAAAATAAAACAGGGGATAACCGGGAGAACTATGTACAGGTTAACTTGATACTATATACAATACTCTAAACTCGTTTGGATATTGCATGTGCATTCATGTGGATAGTACAGGTATGATGGTTAGCAGGTGGGCTAGTGTGTAGGCTAACCATTATCTGGTTGTATTAAGGTGCTAAGGCGTCTGGGGCATGTGGGGAGCTTGCCAGTTGTGTGATTGCCTGGGATGACTTCTGGGTAGCATTTTGTGAACAGATGGTGTTTCAAAGCTTTTCTGAATAGGATTAGGCTTTTGATGCCACGGATTTCATATGTGAGTGTGTGTGTGTGGTGTGAGGCTGGGGTGCTTTTGTGTGTGTGTGTGGTGCAGAGTAGAGTGCCTGTTTGTGTGGTATGGACGTGGGGTGCTTCTGTGTGGTGTGGAGATGAAATTCCTGTGTGGGGTGGTGCAAGGTTGTGGTTCATATGTGTGTGTGGTATGGGGCTGAGGTGCTTCTGTGTAGAGGTGGGGGTGCCTCTGTGTGTCAGTGTGTGTGTGGTGTGGAGGTGAAGTGCCTGTGTGTGGTGTAGAGATGGGGTGCCTGTTTGTGTGGTATGGAGGTGGGAGGCCTCTGTATGTCAGTGGATGTGTGTGTGTGTGTATAGTGTGGTCTGGAGGTAAAGTGCCTGTGTGTGTATGGTTCAGAGGTGAGGTGCGTGTGTGTTTGTGTATGTATGTATGTGTGGTGAAGAGGTGGGGTGCCTGTCTGTGTATGTGTCTGCTGTGAGGGTGTGGTTCCTGTGTATGTGTTCTGTGGAGGGGGGAATGCATCTTTCAGCATATAAACATTATGCCTTTTTGCCCCCATAAAAGTCATCTCTTTAACCTCCAACACTTTGCACTCTTCCCTCTCTCTTCCAACCCCTCTCCTTCTGTCCCCCTCCCACTCTCTTGCCCATTTCTTCCTCCCTCAGCAGTTCTGTCTCCTGCCCTTCATTTCCCCCTCACCCCTCTTCTTTTTACAAGCCTACTGCTCCTTTCAATTTTTTTTTTTTGCTTTCTCTACAACGCCCTCCCCCCTGCTTCTAAATGTTTTCAACACTGCAGGTAGGTCCAGGGCTATCTTCTTTCTTCCTCTGCCTGCGGGCAGACAGAAGGAGGTCTTTGCTGCTTTTCCCTCCTCTTCTGCCTACAGGAGATGGTGTTTTTGTAGGCAGACAGCCCCCATCTTTGCTGTTCCTCTTCTGCCTGCAGGAAACGGGATCCCACAAGCAGAGAGAAAGGGTGTTCACCATTATCACGGACTTTCTCTCCTTTTCTGCCCATGGAAGATGGGGCCCCCATGGGCAGACAGCTGCGGTCTTCCTCTCCTCTTCTTTCTGAGGGAAGCATCGGTATGTTTGTGCACATGTAAGGATGTGCAAACAAACATGTTCACAGACAGACAGAAATTGTGCCAGTTTGACCCCCGACAATATGCTATGCTCAAGCAAAATGTACCTAAAAATGTTTTCAGTTTTTTCCCTAAAGTTAGAAAGTTCTTTTCTGCACATACTTCAATAGGCAACTAGTTCCAATGATATTTATCAGGCATCAATAAGGCATGAGAAAAGGTCACAGTTACTGAGCCACAGACTGAGAAGACAAAGTCAATGGCTCTTTTTGGCTTGAGCGCAATGAATGTATTGATTCATAACATTAAAATAAAGTTGACAATTAAGAGGCCTTGTTACTATACATTCTCTTATAGATCAGACATAATGCTTTAAATGGTACATGGAATTTCAGAGGAAGCCAATGAAGCTCTTGCTTTTTGGTTGACACATGATCCGTTTTTTTAAGCCAAAAAGAATACCTGCTGTTACACTGTGTAGTATCTGTAAAGGCAGAAGACTGGACCGCCATTCTGAAATCTTCAAAACAAAGGTATCAATGCAACCTCACACCATCTTTAATTTAGGGGCCCTTTTACTAAACTGCATTGTAGTTTTTTTTATTTTTTTATTTATTTACTTCTCTTATATACCGCGCTATTAAAATCAGTGCGGTTTACAATTGAACAAAAAACATACTGCAATGTCACACGACAATTGAGTTTTTACATTGAACATGGACGAGATAACCTGGAGGTAACAGGGGTAACTAATTACAGAGTAATTATTCATGGAGTATGGTGAGAAATTATACATATAGTATAGCTTGGTTTCAACATATTTATAAGAGGTTTAATCAATAAGATGTGTGATCAGTACCAATAATAAATAAGAGAGGGGATATGGTGGTAGAGCTAGTCATTTTCTTTATGGTGTTTTGAACCTAGTGCATGAAGAATACGCAATACCATATTGCATTAGGTGCAACCACCACGTTGGAGGGTGTGACCAGTATGTTCACGTCAGTTAACGTGCTGCATTGTGCCCTAACATGTACTGAAATTAGTGTGGTGCACTTACCTCCATCTACTGAGGTGGCAATAACTGCACTTGTGCTAACAGCAGGCCTTGCAATTAGCGTGGGCACGCTGACTGCAAAGTGTTTAATATGCCCATTCTCCTCCCCTAACCTGTCCACTATCCCCTGCAATGTGCAAAGCACATTGTGGAAATTGGACTGAGCTAACTGCTGGCCCCATGCTAACAGTTACCATGGGTCACAGTATCTGGTTAGCGTGTGCTGTAGCATGTAGTGTGAGGGAGGAGTGGCTCAGTGGTTGGGGCAGGTTACCTCAGGCTGGCAGGCCAGGGCTTCAGTTCCCATGTAGGGACAAGTAACCTCCAGCCAGAGGGACTGGGGTCTCTAGTCCCATGACCACTCCTTGTGGCCTTGGGCAAGCCGCTTAACCCTCCATTGCCCTTTGGGGATGAGGGAATAAAAAGTGCCTATTAGCATATATCTGTAAACCAGGTGAAAAGTGGTATATAAGCACAGCTAAACAAATAACCCCTGCTTAGCACCCTTTAGTAAAGGGGCTCCATAAAAAAGCAGCATGCAACATCTTTAAAACTTGAGGCCTTAAAGATAGATTGGTATCTAAAGAAAATCCTAAATATTTCACTTCTGTAAGCAACGGAATGCAGTTACCATTGAACATAATTGCTGTTAGCCAAACGCCTCAGCTGTTCAAAATTATCAAAGCTTCAGCTTTACGACTGTTTATTGACAGACCATTACAACAAAACCATGCTAAAATATGTGAAAAGTCACAAATCATAGAAATAGCATAAAATAGGATCTTCTACAGAGAATGGTGCAAATAATAAAATATCATCAGCATAGATTCATAAAGAAATATTCAGATCTCTCAATAATTTACATAAAGGGTCAGAGAGATATTAAATGGGCACGGATAATGCTGAACCCTGTGATACACCTCGTTGAGAACTGCCAGTCCGATATGTCATTTCCAAAAATTGTTAAGCTCTATTTGTAAGGTACAATGTAAACCATGATATAAATTTACCATCATTCCCAATTAAAGCTAATCTTTCTAACAGAATATCCAAAATTGCTCAGTCAAAAAGTGATAGCAATAAAAAAACAAGTAAACTGATCCAGAATGTTCAAGAATTTTTATGATGTCAGCCTAGAAGAGGTGCCCCTCCTACCTCTACCCTCCAGTATCCTGTTGACAAAGCAGACTCCAAGGAGAGCAAACAACCAAAATCAAGCATCACTGCACTTAATCAAGCTCTTCTTTTTGTTGTTGTTTAACACTATTATATACATATCTGAGGTGAGCAAGAACAGGAAGCTGTCACTCCACCAAGGACGACACCCCTGGCAAGGCCCATGGAAAAGGGAAACTCTTACATGCGTCATACTCGTATATATGCCAAAGACGTGTAGCATTTCTGTGCCTTCAACAGCGTTCCACCACGGGACTGGCATAATCTTTTTGCCTCAATCGCGTCCTTTCAAGAGCCAGGCCGTAAACAAGAATCGAGTTACCTGTGGCATGAAAATCAGACCTTACAAGAAGTCTCGCCTGGCCAGCAGCGGCCAAGGACTCGCCATCAATACCCTGAGAAGATCCACATACCACGGCCAGCATAGCCAATCCAGGGCAATGAGGACCACTGGCCCCAGATGCATCTTGATACATTGAAGCAGATGGCCGATGAGTGGCCATGGTGGAAACACAAAGCAGCTCCGCTATCGCCCATCACTGTGCCAGGGCATTGAACCCTTTGGACATTCGTTCTCTCTGCCTGCTGAAAAATCGGCTCGTCTGGGCATTTGCAGTTGACGCCATGAGGTCCATGATTGACTTTCCCCAATAGTGCACTACCTCCTTGAACACAGTGGATTCAAATGCCACTCTCCCAGGTCCAACCAGTGGCGGCTGAGAAAATCATCTTGCAGGTTCTCCTTGCTAGCCACATGCACCATGGAGATTTCCAGGAGATTGCTTTCCACCCACAGCAGAAGAGACTGAATCTCCTCCGCCAGCGCCACACTGCCTATTCCCCCTGGCTGTTTATGTAGGCCACTGTAGTCGCATTGTCCGAACAAACTCACACTGCTCTATTGAGGATCAGCAAAAGAAAGAACTGCAGCGCCAGAAATACTGCTCTCATTTCCAGTCGATTTATCTGCCTCTACTAGTGACCAACACCCCTGAGTAACTTGCAACTCTCAATGTGCTCCCCACTTGGTGAGGTTGGCATTGATCATAAGTAGAATCCAGTCCGGTGGCTCCAGGGACACCCCCACCTCCAACCTCTCTGGCTGAAGCCACTACTGGAGGCGAACCATGGTAATCAATGGGCAAACCAACCTCCTGAAGAGAGGATGACGCTGAGGAGGATCTGTTGCAACGATCTCATGTGAGTTCAAGCCCACAGCACCAGACCCAGAGCCACTGCCATGGACCCGAGCAAGTAACAACATGCTGACGGAGCAGTCATGTCCAGAAATCACTGTACCTGCACCCTGATTTTCTGAACTCTTTCGGGGGGCAGAGACACCTTGCCTGCCTGGGTGTTGAAACATGTCCCAAGATAGACTAAGTCCTGGAGGGGTCGAGCTGACTTTTGGGAATGTTTACCACCCAACCGAGACACTGAAGAAAGATTACTACCCGTTGAGTGACCATTCCGCTCTATTCCATCAACTTTGCACAAATCAGCCAGTTGTCAAGATAGGGGTGAACTAGGATCCCCTCCTTCCGCAGGGTGGCTGCCACTACCACCATCACCTTGGTGAACACTTGGGGCATTGTAGCCAAGCTGAACGGCAGAGCCCAAAACTGAAAATGCCCCATGGGCACCACAAACCGCAAGTGCTCATGCTCCAGTTGAATAGGGATATGGAGGTATGCCTCCATGACGTCTAGCATGGTGAAGAACGTGCCCCTGCACATTGTGAGAATAACCAACCACAACATCTCAATCTGGAAGCATGGCACCCACAAGGCCCAGTTGACATGCATGAGATCCAAAATCAGCCAAAAGGAGCCCTCCTTCTTGGGCACCGCAAAATATATTTATTTATTTTATTTTATTTATTTACATTCTCTTATATACCGCGCTATTCTGCATCAGTGCGGTTTACATTGAACAAACTGAAATTACATTGAACAGGGCATTATAACTTGGAGATAACTATTTTTTTACAGGGAACATGGGCTATGGAGGGTTAAGTGGCTTGGGGAGAATCGACTTATATCCATCTTCAGCATCTTACATATATAGAGAATCGACTTCAGCCTAACTGGTCGACCGGCACTGGGACCATCACTTCTACCCACAGCAAGTGCTGTAACATGTCGCAGATGGTTTGAATTTTGGATGGAGCCTTGCAGGATGACAGAAGGAAAGCCTCGGCAAACTCCAGTGCGTATCCTTCTTGAATCACCTCCACTACCCATTGGACAAGGGGCTCTCAACCCAGTCCTCAGGACACACCTAACTAATCAGGTTTTCAGGATAACCACAAAGAATGTTTCAGATAGATTTGCATGCACTCCCAACACAGCAAGCAAATCTCTTGTGCATATTCATTGTGGTTATCCTGAAAACCTGACTGGCTAGGTGTGTCCCGAGGACTGGGTTGAAAACCACTGCTTTTGGATGAGAATGATTACACAGGTACACTAAAAAAATTTTTTTTTAAACTGCCTTTAATGTTTCGATTGATTTTTACGTTTTTTGGTGCGCTGAATCCAAATCTGGTAACCAATTTGCTCCATCACGTACAGATTTTTTGCTACATTGGGTTAGCAGTTTGAGGTGAACATTTCAGATTGAGTGCGATCGAGATAAAAGTTTCTTGGATGAATTCTTTATACTAATTGTTTAGTAGTTATTCAAATAAGAATAAAGAAAATTGTAACAAGGCAGCACATAAGAATAGAGTAATGTCAACAAAACACACTGTGATGGTAGCAAAATTGTCTGCACTTAAAACAGCCACATACATGTGCACAAACATTGAGCATATAAGAGCGAGGTTAGACACAAAGCAAAGCAAAGAAATGTGCAAAAAATGTTGTACAGGTATGTATGTAAGAATAGAAAACGCAAACCGCACCATTGCAATACATGAAGACAAACACCCGATGGTGTGAAAATAAAATTCTAATAAATGAGATCCGACACTGTGGTAATAACTAGCAAATTTTTATTTCAAAGTTTAGTAAAAACACGATATTTGTCAACACAGTTTAGATTTTAAAGTCATTCTTGGGTCAATCAATCTCCTGGTGGGCCCGTTTCTTCTTCCCCCGAATGCTTCTCTTGGTGCGCTGCATGGCGTATTTTTCATCTGGGGTTTCCCGCAGCAGCAACCAGCAGAAATCAGCCATCATAGTGGTGTTCCATCTTCCTTGGTACCTTCTCTCTGCGTCCTTGATGTCCTGGTGAAACCTTTCACCTTGTTCTTCACTGTACGCCCCCAAGTTTTCAGGAAAGTAGTTCACATGGGAGTGCAAGAAATGGACTTTCAGGCTCATGTTACAGCTTTGTTCTTTGAAGGCATTGAGCATCCTGGCAACAATATCCTTATAGTTCTCATCCCGCCTGTTCCACAAGAATTTGAGAACAACATCCTTGAAGGAATCCCAGGCTTCTTTTTCCTTCTCAGACATCGTTTCAGCGAATGCTCCATCTGAAATGAGTTTCCTTATATCAGGGCCAACAAACACTCCTTCTTTTAGCTTTGCTTCAGAAAGTCGGGGGAACTTTGAGCAAAGGTACCGAAAGCACTCACCATCTTTTGGAAGGGACTTGATGAATTGCTTAATGAGACCCAACTTAATGTGGAGAGGTGGTAATAGAATTTTATCACGAGGTACCAAGCTCTCATGAAGAACATTTTTCTCACCGGGTCTCAAATACTCCCGAATTGGCCAGTCTTTTTTCCCCCAGTGTAGGTCGCGGGCCCGGCTATCCCACAAGCAAAGGAAGCAGGGATATTTGGTGAAACCGGATTGCTGCCCTAATAGCATGGATAGAATTTTAAAGTCTCCACAAATCATCCACTTATGCTCATCATAACGAATCTTCTGAAGAATCAGGGCCAAATTCTCGTATTTTTCTTGGAGAATAACAGAGTGAGCAATAGGAACTGAAGCGAATGTGTTGCCATTATGAAGAAGAACACCTTTTATGCTGTCTTTTGACGAATCAATGAACAGCCACCATTCAGCAGGATCATACTTGAGTTTAAACTTTTCCATCACTCCGTATATATCGTTGCAAAATACCAAATCTTCCTCTTTGCTGAAATACTTCAAAAATTGTGTCTCGCGGTTGCGGTACCAATAAAAAGTTGTTCCTGGTGACAATAGATTTTTCTGTTTAAGCCGAGAACCTAGCAGTTGGGCAGCATCTTTTGGGAGTCCTAAATCCCGGAATAAATCATTCAATTCAGCTTGAGAGAAAAGTTCAGGTTTCGGATCTGGTTCAGTTTCAAACTCGGAAGTACTGGACTCATCGGGAAAAGCCATCTGATGAGTCTCATCATGATCAGAACCGTCCACACAAATATGATCCAAAGATTTTGGTGGTTCAGGCACAGGTATTTCGTTGCTATGAGGCATAGGCCTAATTGCTGAGGGAAGGTTGGGGTAACTTATTACGTTCTTATTTTTTAAGTTGTATCCCTTCACAATGCAAGAGCAAAAATAGCAGTCACTGCTGTGGTCTCTTTGTTCACGCCACATCATAGGTATTCCGAAACGAAATGCTTGTTTTTTACCTTTCATCCATAAGCGTAGATCTTCCTCACATGTCTTGCACACTTTGTGAGGAGCCCACGGTTTGTCTTGATCGCCTAACTTCAAACCGAAATAGGCGAAATATACTTTTTTAATAAATGCAGAAATGTTCCTATGCCGCTTTTTCACGGTATATTCCCCACAAATAAAACAAAAACTGTCCGGAGAGTTGACGCAACCTCTGGCTCTGTGAGCCATCACAAATACACAGCACTGCAAACTACAACTGTAGTGAACCACTTCGGAATAAAGCTGGATTACGACTGAGCAAACAAAAGGTAATAATGAACTTGCAAGAAACTGAAATTTGACAGGAACGTTCATGTCGCAACCACCGTGTTTGAGCGAGCGAACGAGGCGAGGCGAACAGGAAAGAACATGCGCCAGCGCGAGTACTGGATTTAGCCCCCCGCCTCCCAATTTGTGCTGTTAATGTATAAAATGAATACAAAACACTCCAAAATATCATGAGGGAGTGTTTCTAGTTAGTTAACCATTACAACCTCTATTTTGGGCCAAGAAAATAAACTGCAGTCGGCTAAAAAGAAATTATGTGAACATTCCTTATATGGGTAAGAAATCTAATTTTGCAAGAAAACGTGACGTGATGGAACATTTTGGCTATTTTTCCTGGATTCAGCACCCCAAAATCTATAGGAATCAGTTGCAAAACTGGAGGCAGTTTTTTGGTAGTGTACCTGTGTTATTAGAGAAAGACATCACACTTGGCAAGGTTGAAAGTCGACACGAAAGAGAAAGACCAGCAATGCAAAGGATCAATACAGTAACAGGAGCTATAGATGTCACCCTATCAACAATTAGTTGCCTGACCATAGATTGAACGCAGTTCAGGACAACTATCCACAGGGTCACCAAGAGTTGACATTGGCTTAACGGCACTTAACAACAACAATGTGCATATGTGACCACACGTACATACTAATGACAAAAATAACCCGCAGATACCTGCGTACTTGTCACCTAAAAGTGCATACTCCCTTATAAAATGATCCTCGTAGTGACAAGAGAGGATTCCTTACAAGCAGTTATCAATGATAAAAAATTATTAACATAATGTAAAACCTTCTATTACTAAGCTCACCATACCTACCATAGCCAGAAATTACCTTGATATGCTCTTCAGCCATTTCCAAGATTATCAAAGAGAAAAATCAAAATAATACAGGAAATAAGTGATATACCCATTATAACCTTAAAAGCTGCATGATGGCTGCAAAGGGTATACAAAGGGGCATGCCCTTTTTCAGCACACTGCAATTACTATGGCCTTTGAGGTAACTCTCAGGACAGAACCCAATGCCCAATGACAAAGTAAAAAGAGTATTGCACTGTCCCAGCTCAACATCAATGCACAATCCTAAAGACTACCTTACTGTGCTCCACTGAGGGCAATATTAATTGCACATTAAACGTTACATTTCCCGCAGCATTTTATAGTATCTGTATAAGAATATAAAGTTAAAAATTTGGTTAAGAAAATTATGTTTCCACCACACCACCTCCCTTGCTTTTCAAGATTAAACTGAAAAATGTTCTGAGTAAGTCTGGTAGAAAAGACAAAGTAACTTTCATTATATGTGCTCACATACATCTCCATAGGTAAGAACATCCGTAATTTTCATGATTATGTTATTAGATTCACTTCAGATGTTTTTTATTTGAATTTCTTTTCAGCAGTACTGACATATTTTAGTTGTTATGGAAGGACAGTAGTTGTTATGGAAGGACAGACTAGATAGGCCATGTGGTCTTTTTCTGTCGTCATATTTCTATGTTTCTATATACGACCACTTTAATATATTCTGAAAACATCCAATATAAATAAATTATCTTTTTCATGTGTACTATTTTGCATATTTTTGTTTGATTATATTTTATGTATACCCTCAATGCAGGCATTTGCCAAAATATGGCTATGTTGATGTTAATAGTATTGTTTCTCTGAACCATTTATGTGTTTTTACTAGCCCATATCTTATTTATTTATTTTTATTTTATTTTATATTTATGAGATTATACACTTATTACCAAGAATTAACAAAATCCTTGAACAGAAAATATAGCAACTACATGTAAATATAACAAGAAAAATGTTCCGTAAGCATTAAAAACTGCACAGCAAGTTACTCAACAAGCCCACAATATGAAGGGGTGGGGGGGGGGGGCGGGAGAAGAGAAGAAAAAGAGAAAACTTATATCATTAATACCATGCAAGAAATAGGACACTAACAGGCAGTGACCTGCATTTACCATCACAGACCTTCCGTTGGCGTATCAATTGTGGCTTCAAGACTCCGAGCATTCACAAACGCCAGCAGCTGGGAGGGCTCATAAAAAATATCGGAAACAGAACGATATTTCACCAAACCTTAATATGGATGTTTAAGAAAAAAGAGCGTTCCCAGCTACTGGACTCCCGGACATAAGAGAAGAAAATCTCTACGTCTCCTCTGCATGCCCCTAGACAAATCTGGATAAATATGCACAGATAACCCTGTAAACAATAAGTGTCGTTTACAAAAGAACATTCTCAGCATCCATTCTCTATCAGACAACACTGCAAGGGTCACTATAAGTGTGGAAGGCACCACAGGCCCTACCTGTGAGCCCTCCAAAATATCTAAAATGTCTAAACTATCATACTTGTTGAGTCCCCACAATCACACTAGAAACATAGAAAAATGACGACAGAAAAAGACCACATGGCCTATCTAGTCTGTCCTTCCATATCAACAACTACAACAGTCCCCTTTTTTCCTTTAGAGATCCTCTGTGTTTGTCCCATGCTTTTTTAAATTCAGATACTGTCCTCATCTCTACCACCTCCACTGGGAGACTATTCCACGGATCCACCACTCTTTCCGTAAAGAAATATTTCCACATATCACTCCTGAATCTATCCCCCTTCACCCTCACCCCATGTCCCCTCGTAGCAGAACTTGCTTTCAATTGAAAGAGGCTCTCTCCCTGAACATTTATGCCACGGAGGTATTTAAACATCTCAATCATATCACCTCTATCCCACCTTTCCTCTAAGGTGTACATATTAAGATCCTTAATTCTGTCCTCATATGCTTTATAATGAAGATCACTAACCATTTTCGTAGCCACCCTCTGCACTGACTCCAACCTGTTTATATCCTTTTGAAGGTGTGGTCTCCAGAATTGCACACTATACTCCAAATGAGGTCGCACCAAAGACTTATACAGAGTCACTATCAGCTCCTTTCTTCTGCTAGCCGTCCCTCTCCGTATGCACCCAAGCATCCTTCTAGCTTTTGCTGTCGCATTTTCTACCTGTTTAGCTACTTTAAGATCATCAGACACAACCACGCCTATGTCCTGCTCTTCTTTAGTGGACAAAAGTACTTCACCCCCTATACTATATTGCTCCCTTGGACTCCTGCAGCCCAAATGCATGACCTTGCATTTTTTAACATTAAATCCCAGCTGCCAAATTCTAGACCATTCTTCAAGCTTAGCTAGATCCCTCCTCATGTTATCTACACCTAAGAATGCAGTCATTATAAAGTGTAGGAAGATGACAATTTGGCAGGTAATGAAGGAAGATAAGAAGGCAGGCTTGAGCAAATAATAAAGGGTAGAATGGTAAAAATAGGGTAATCCATATCCCAGGAACCCATATTCCTACAGTCACTGACTGGATTTAAAATATTTGAACTAGCCTCTCCTGTAAAAAATGACTTTGGCTCAATTCCCAAGGGTAATCTCTTTGGTAAAGTCAGGTCTATCAAAAGCATCTAATAGAAACCTGCCTGATAGAAACATCAAATCAAGTGTTCTGATCAAGTGTTAAAGAGCTTTCCCAATGGCTCATTGCTTTGGGTTCATTAAAGAGTAATTTCAACACTCTTCACTTAAGCCATCCAAAAGCAATTTTGAATAAAAAAAAATCTGGCAAGGTTTCCAAGCCATTTCTATTTCCAACGACAAAATCATGGGACCACCAGAAATCAAAGTCACTCTAAAAACAAAATATCAACAATTTTTCTAATCACTTCACCTCCCCCCCCCCCCACCATTACTACCATCACCCCCACTAATTAACTGAACGCTCTGAATGAGCTCTCAGATTTTTAGATATCATAACTGAAGAATACAATTTCTTTTTGGTTTAGGGAACACCAGCAAACTGCTGCCTGAATGTTTTGCCTTTTATTCTTGATTTTCCTAACAGTACTTCTTCCTGAGACCTACTTTGAAGCCTTCCATTACTCACAGGTCAAGAATGACCAATCCAAGTAACGCATTCAATTAATAATGGAAAAAATAGAGTAGTGGGTGTTCAGATGTTTTTAAATTAACTTATTCCCAACCCAAAGCTTTTACAGAAGAACAGCAGCTGTAAACTATAAATAAAATAAAGGGGTGTGAGTTATATAATTAAACGAGACCAAATATATAAGTTTAGGTTTGTTTTCTTAGCTTTGTTAGTGGCGTACGGCAAAAAAGAAAATTTCGCTATTGTATTACCACCTGGTGAAACTATCTAATCTGACCCAATTACATGTTTATCTACAGTCAACTTTTTAGACTGGCGAATGTGATAGTCATGAACAGATGGCCGTGATATCAAAATACATTTACTCCAAAGGCTCAATTCACAGAAGTGGCATACGCACACATAAGTGATAAATGTGCATTCTCACTGCATCACACATAACATACACACTGTGCTCCAGATTTACATTCTCTGCACTGCTCAAGATGTGAGCTCTCTGAAAAGCAGGGCAGGGTAGAACAGCTCTGAGTACAAAACAGTCATAGAACAAGATTGGAAAGTAAGTGCTAATGAGTTCCAGGACACTACACAGGTAAAAGCTTGGAGAAACACAAGAATCCTGTGAAATCTGTTCTCATGTTAGTGAGCTTCGGCCGCCTGATCTCAGGATAATTTGCATAATATTTCATGCTATTTTTTTTTCCAGTGAAGTCTGAACATTCCCTTTTTCAACTGAGACACATCACACATATGTAGAGGCCCTTTTATTAGTGTGGTAAGATTTTGTCTTTGCTAGGGTCGGGCGGAGGGGCCTCTCCTGCCGCTGCCCTATAGGTTTGGGGGGTTGCCTGCTCGGATCGCCGCCTGTGCAGGGCTTATTCCACCTCCGCGGTGGAATAAGTCCCACATCCATCTCCCGTCAGCAGGACGTACAGGACCCGAACCAGAATAAGCCCTGTTCGTCCGGATGCCTGGGCCCGCCCATGCTCCGCCCAGTCACTGCCCCCTCCTGGAGCTCCCCACACAAAGGCCCTGTGCGTGCAGGGAACTCTTGCCTCAGAATATGCTCCCAGTGAATAGTCAGGGTTGTACATCCAAACCAGATCTACATACCCGCTATTCGCTGGTCAGAATGACCCCCATAGTGTACTTTAGTAAAAGGGTCCCTTAACATCCATGAGGTTACAAAGCACATTTTTCAACAACTTCCAAATATTTGACATTTTAGGCTAACATTTTAAGTTTCCAACTAAGATGACTTAACCAAATGGTGAATTAAAAATTCTGTAGAATGGAATATGATAAAAATGGATGTTAAATGGAAGGTCATGAAATTCTTTAATACAAATCATCACTGTCTGAAATGATTTCGTTTAAAGGAAGCTGCACATTCTAAAGTAGACATGGACTTACTAAAGTGTTCCCTGTTTTTATTAGACGTTAAATTTATTTAAGCTGTTCCTTTGACATTTCCCTACAGACTCGTTGAGCTAGCTCGTTCACCCTGGAGGCAATGTCCCACGTGATATTTTACACACACTAGATGAAGCAAGCTTGTTTCATGTACGGTAACTTCTAACAGTGGTCTGATTGTGGCCACTATAAAAGGCTGCAGAGAAGAATTTTAACAAATTTGTCATTAAAAATTTGTGACAATAAAAAGAGACATTTTAATACCCAGAAAATGTCCTTTCCTTAAGTACTGCTAGACCAGTCCAGACAAGTGGGTTGTGTTCCACTAGTAGTAGATTGGTGGAGACAAAAAACCAATGAAAAGCCCAGATTTCAATGACATCACTCTCATGTCTCTATCCGCCTCAGCCACCAGACGTCTCTTTAGAATCCATCCCCAAGCATATGGGGGAGCATGGCCAGCCTCACAGAACTTCAGTGAAAATCCACAAGTATGCACAGGGAAGGAAGTAACATAATTTGCAAAACAAGAGAAAAAGCTCTTCAAGGAATTTGATTAACAAACAAGGAAGAACAAGTGGCAGATGCAGTGGGAAATACAGTGTTACTCCCGGAACCCTTTGTTGATCAAGAATGGATGCATGAATGGTTAAGGAGGGGTGAACTGAAACCGAAGGATAAGAAGTTGATAGTTGCAGCCCAGGACAGCGGCTTACAGACAAAATGGTTTACAGCAAACATTGAAAAAACTGGCAACACAGACATGTGTTGATTCTGAAAGAAAGACCTCGAAATGGTGACTCACCTCACAGCTGACTGTGAAGTTTTGATGGCAGAAAATTTCTACACAGAAAGACATAATAAAGTAGCATGCCTCGTCCATTGGAAACTCTGTAAGCACTACAACTGAAAAGCACTGGGATCATGACCCTAAGAGAATTTCAAGCACTGTGCCGAGCCTTAGCAGTAAATTTGAGAGACTAAGATCATACTCCCATGCCCTATCTTAGAAGGTTCACGACTGTCATAGTATGTGGATTTGGAGAAACTGCATCTCAACATGGGCAATAATGAGTAATCAAGCAGTAGAGAACTATGTACAGCAAAGCATAAACAGAAGCCTGTCAGTAGAAGATGGACCTGAAGAAACAAGTATATAAATCATAGCAGACCCAAGGGTACCGCTGCAGAACAGAGAAAACAGTTTTAGGCGTGGGCCCTGGACTGGTCTAGGAGGACTCAAAGAAAGGACATTATCTGGTAAGTAAAATGTCACCTTACATATCGTCCTGCTAGACCAGTCCAGAGAAGTGGGACATACCAAAGCTATACTTCCATTGGGCAAGAAGAAGATACAGTAGCTTGCAAAATCCTTGGCTAAAGTCTGAGCGTGAAGATCCAAGTGGTAATGTTTAACAAAAGTGAAAAATTATGCCCATGTTGCCACCTGACAAATACCTGCAGGGGCTCCCAGCTCTGCTCTGCCCACGAGGATGCTTGCACTTGGGTAGAATGGTGCGCAAACCATCTGGAACCAGCCAGTTCTGCAACAGAGACATGGAGGCAATAGCCTCCTTAATACAGCGCCCCAATGTAGACTTAACCTCCATGTTACCCTTGCGCGAGCCAGCACAAAAACATGGGCTGATTTACAAAATGCATTTGTAACCTCTAAGTACCGGAGAAGCATCCTCCGGATATCCACAAGGTGAAGATCCTTATCCTTCCCCCAACAGAGAAGGAGGGCAGGCAAACCACCTTCACATGAAAGGGAAAAATCACCGTAGGCAAGAAGGTCAAATGGAAATGGCTGCTTTTGAAAAAGACAGATAAGGATCTCGGCAAGAAAGGGCTTTCAGCTCAGAAATCTGCCGTGCGGAACAAATCGTGAACAAGAAGACTATCATGAGTGTCAAATCCTTCAGACTAGTGTGCTTCAATGGCTCAAAGGGCTCCAACATCAGGGCCCCAAACACCAGACACAGATCCACACCTCCTCACCTCAATATCTGGCTGATCTTGTTCACTTTAATACCTCTAGCCGTACTCCTCGTTCATTCCATGTTAACCGCTTACACCTTCCTTCCCCCTCATGCGCCCACCTTCAGTCCACTCGTTCTTCCGCTTTCTTCTTTATCGGCCCTGCCCTTTGGAATTCCCTACCCACCTCTCTCCGGCTTGAACAGCACCACAACACTTTCAAGAGAAACCTGAAAACCCACCTTTTCTCCACCACCTTCGACCTCCCCTCCCCCTTTGTTTGAATTTCTCTCCCTGCTCCTTCTTCAGCTCTTCTCCTGCTTTTCTATCCATTATTGTAATTTCCTTTTCTTTTCCGGCCATGAGCCTTTTCTGTATTTTTTTTTTAAACTTATGTAAACCGCTATGATGTTACTGTTTAGCGGTATATAAAAATTTAATGAACATAAACATAAGAGAATACAGACTGGAGGGGAGGACATAGATGTCGAACTCCCTGAAGCAAGCACGAAACATCTGGATGTAAGCTTAGTAATTTACCAGCCATCAAACCTCTGAAACAGGCCAAAGCTGCCATCTGAACCTTGAGGGAGCTAAGAGAAAGACACTTCTCCAGACCTTCCTGAGAAAGGCCAGGAGAGACGACACTTGGGCCGCCTCAGGAACCAGCTGCTGTGCACTGCACCTTCACTCAAAGAGGCACCAGATTGGTAGACCTCCTCCAGGCTATGAGCAGTGAAAACCATCACCACAGAGTAGCTCTTATGCACTAACAATCAAAAGACAAGCCATAAGTGAGAAGGGAGCTGGGGCCTCCAGAACAATTAGTCCCTGACACAAGAGAACCTGAGACAGAGTCAAACAAAGAGGTGGTGCTTGCAGCAGAAACATCAGATCTCTGTACCTTGCTCTCCTTGGCAATCTGGCGCCAACAGAATAATCCTTCCCGGGTGGTGCTCTATACACCGAATCACACTCCCCACCAGTGGCCACAGAGGAAACACATACAGCAGGTGTTGACTCGGCCAAGGATGAGCCAGAGCATCAAAACCCTCAGATTCCATCTCTGTGTGGTGACTGAAGAACAGGCACACTTTTGCATTGGGGCGGGTCACCATCAGATTCACCTTGGGGTGACCCCAGTGGCGCAGACTCAACTGAAATGCCTACTGACTCAACTCTCATTCTCCTGTATCCAAAGAATGCCAGCTGAGAAAGTCCACTTCCACACTGTCCTCTCCAGCAATGTGCTGGGCCGACAACATTAGGAGGTTCTTCTCAACCAGGCAAACAGGATAGCCATCTCCAGGACTATTCTGGCACTCCATGCCGCATTGCTGATAGACATAAGCCACTGCTGGGGCATTGTCTGAAAAACCTGAACCACCCAGCCTTTGACCAGAGACCGGAAACGCAGAAGAGTCAAATTGATGGCCCTCACCTCGAGGCAGTTGATGGACAACACCACCTCCCTGTGGTTCCAACAGACCTGTGCTGTGCGGTTTTGGCAATGAGCTCCCGAGTCCGAGAGTCTGGCATCCTTCATCAGAAGAATCCATGAGTAATTATCCAGCGGCATGCCCTTCCTCGGATGACTGGGCTTCCACCACCACTGCAGGCTGGTCTTTACCATCATTGGGAGTGGAAGCCTGACCTCGAACTCCGAGAACTCAGGGAACACTGAGTCAACAAGGACCACTGGAGTGGCCGCATGTGCGCATGCGCTAACAGAACCAGCTCAATCGCCGCCGCGCCATCAATCCGAGGAGCTAAAGATAATCCCGGACTCTGAGAGCCTGTGCAAACAGAACAGCATCAGACAACCATTCTTTTTACTTTCTCCTCTGGTAGGAAGACTCTGCCCACTCGAGTATCAAAATGTGCTCCCAGGAACTACAGGGACTGGGAAGGCCTAAACTAGCTCTTTCCCCGATTGATCACTTAGCCAAGGCTTTCGAAAAAGGACACCACTCAGGTGGCTATCCAAGATGCATCTGAAAGAGAATGGGCTCAGATGAGCCAGTCATCCAGATATGGGTACACATAAATGCCTTGGCACCATAGCACAGCAGCCACTACCATCATGACCTTGAAGAATGTCCTTGGGACAATGAAGAGTCTGAATGGGAGGGCAGCGAATTGAAAGTGAGATCCAAGCATGGCAAAACGGGGATACTTTTGCTGATTGTCCCAGATGGGGATATGAAAATATGCCTTGGCTAAATCCAGAGATGCCAGGAACTCACCTCGGCACATCACTTGAATCACAGATCGCAAAGTTTCCATCCATCCTGCACAAGTGCTCATTGACATCCTTGAGGTCCATAATGGGCTGGAAGGATCCATCCTTTTTGGCACCACGAAATAGATGCCCTTGCCCCATTCATCTGGGGGAACAGGCACCACTGCCTTCAAGAGCAGCAACTTGTCCAAGGTGATCTGCACAGCGGCCCTTTTGTTTGCAGAAAACAGGGGGATATGATAAATGCATCTGGCTCAGCTCTTTGAATTCCAGCACATAGCCATACTGAATAGTGTCTAGCACCCAGCAATCATTGGTGACCCGGGCCTATTCCTGAAAGAAGAGACAAAGCCTGCCCCCAAATGGAGGAAACAGGGAATGGACCCTCAAATCTTCATTGCACAACCTGGGAGGGTCCACCTCTGGAAGGCACTATGTCCCTGGGCCCATGCGATCCACAAAAAGACTGAGAACCAGCCCAAAATCTGGAAGAAGAGGAAAGAAGGGCTTTCCAGGCTGGTAGCATGGGAGTCCCGAGACCCACAGGAATCCAACCAGCGCACCCATGAGGAGCAGGCGGAGGCTGACTGAAAAGGGGTTCCTGCACCTTCACAGGCCCCCTGTGGTACCACCAACTGAAGAATAGCAGCCGCCGCAGTGAAATGGTTCATCAACAATGAATCCACCTTTTGGTCCAGAGCATCCTGTAAGGCCAATCCACCTTCCATAGGTATGGTGGTCCATCTGGTAACCATACAACACACTCCTTCTCTGGGAGAGCATACATATTCTCATACACCCTCAACCCTTAATGTGGGGAGTCAGGGGAATCCCACTTTGACTGGATTATATCCTTGGTTACCTCCAGAAATGGAAAGACAGTAGATTTTTGCATCCCTTGCAGGAGTGGATGCACCTTCTGCTCCTGCTGTGTGTGCTGGAGCAAGGTGGATGAAACCCAGGCAATCAACACTGACAGTTCCTCCTTCCAGAACAGACGGATAACACTGACTTCTTCAAAATCCTCCAAAGAGGAGATCTTCTACATCAGAGCCCAGAACTGAGGCATCTGAATCCAAGTCACAGTCCAAATCTCAGACAGATCCCAGCAGATCCCCATCTCCAAGGGGTGCCCTTTACTGGGGATGCTTAGATATAGGCAATCAAACAGGGCTTCCACTCTCAGCCTGCCTCTCATGAGAGTGCACTCAGGGGAACCCAGAGGCCACAGGGTCTGAATTTTCACAACACAATGATCAGGCCAGTTGCAAAAAAGAAAATAATTCCGGGGAAAATAATCCGGACTCCAGAAAATCTCCTTGCAGAAATGACCCCCCTTACACCAGAGGACATAGCCACCGTCAATCCCCTAGAGGATCGGCTGGTCATTCTTACCCACAGCGCCATCTACCACCTCCTGCCTAAGGCAGGTAAGACAGGACTAACTGTATCTCCTGACTGACAGAGGGGCAGCAAGTCCTTTAGGGATGACTCTGAAGTTGTCATGCAAGAAGAGTAGAGTCCAGAAGCCAAAGAGAAGGCATCTTGCTTGCCACAGGCCAAACATTTCCTGGAAGAAGACATAGGGGCTTGTTTACAAAGCCGCGGTAGCGGTTCGCGATCGTTATCGGAACCGCGGCCCCATTGATTTCAATGGGGCCGCGGCTCCAATAACGATCGCGAACCGCTACCGCGGCTTTGTAAACAAGCCCCATAGAATTAAGGCAAGTGTCACAACAGCACGCGCTGAGTCGTAAAGAACTACCAAAAGGGACTGCTACAGTTGGAAAAAGATCTGCACTTGTAAGTATTTATCTTCTGGAATATACTTTAAATCTTGGGGAAAAAAGGGAACTCTGGGTTAAAGCTGATAAATCTGTGTATTTTAGAATTCAGTGTTTTTTGCTAAGTCAGTCAATACCACCAGAGAGTTTTTCATGTAAAACAAATCAGAGTATAGCTTAGCACAGAAAGTAAAATAAATAGTCACTGAAATAAATTTGTTTCTAGAGAGCTTTTTTTTAAATCATATCAGAGTATAGTTTAGCATAATAACATAAGATATGCCATACTGGGTCAGACCAAGGTCCATCAAGCCCAGTATCCTGTTTCCAACAGTGGCCAATCTAGGTCATAAGTACCTAGCAGTCTCCCCAAAAGACACAGGATCCACAATGCTTGTAGTGGGTCAAGCAGTGATATCCTGGATCTCTTTTAATAATAGTTGATGGACCTTTCCTCCAGGAACTTGTCCAAACCTTTTTTAAAGCCAGCTACACTAACAGCTTTTACTACATCCTCCGGCAACAAATTCCAGAGTTTGATTACACTTTGAGTGAAAAAATATTGTCTCTTATTAGTCTTAATTAGGTTACCCTGTAGCTTCATTGCATGACCCATAGCCTTTTTATATTCTGATGACGTAAACAATCGATCTACGTTTATCTGTTCCACTCCATTAATTAATTTATAGACCTCTATCATATCTCCCCTCAGCCGTCTCTTTTCCAGGTTGAAGAGCCCTAACTTTTTAGCCTCTCTTCATAGGAGTATCCTTCCATCCCCTTTACCATTTTGGTGGCTCTTCTCTGAACCTTTTCTAATAACGCTATAGCCTTTTTAAGATACGGTGACCAGAATTGCATGCAATATTCAAGGTGCAGTCGCATCATGGAACGATACAGAGGCATTATAATATCCTTTGTTTATTTTCCATTCCTTTCCTTATAATACCTACCAGTCTATTTGCTCTCTTGGCTGCCATTGCACACAGGGCGGAGGGTTTTAACATGTTATCCACGATGACGCCTAAATCTTTTTCCTGGGTGATGGTTCCCAATGTGGAACCTTGCACCATGTAACCATAGTTTGGGTGGTTCTTTCCTAGGTGTATAACTTTGCACTTGTCCACATTAAATTTCATCTGCTGTTTGGATGCCCCGTCTTCCAATTTATCAAGATCCTCTTGCAAATTTCCACAATCCTCTTGGGTTTTAACAACTTAAAATAGTTTTGAGTCATCTGCAAATGTGATAATCTCACTCGTTATTCCCTTTTCCAGGTCATTTATGAATATGTCAAAAAGCAGCGGACCTAGCACAGATCCCTGCGGTACTCCACTATTCACCTTTTTCCATTGGGAAAATTGGCCATTTAGCCCTATCCTCTGCTTTCTATCTTTTAACCAGTTCCTGATCCAAAATAGTACACTGCCTCCTATCCCATGACTTTTTAGTTTTGCCAAAAGTCTCTGATGAGGTACCTTGTCAAAAGCATTCTGAAAGTCCAGATACACTATATCAACCGACTCACCTTTGTCTACCTGTTTATTCACATCTTCAAAAAAACGTAACAGATCAGTAAGACAAGGTCTTCCTTGTCTAAAGCCATGTTGGCTGTCTCCCATTAAGATATGACTATCTATATGTTGAGTAATTTTGTTCTTTATGATGGTTTCTACCATTTTTCCTGGTACTGACATCGGGCTCACTGGTCTGTAATTTCCCGGATCACCCATGGAACCCTCCTTAAAAGGATCACTGGCCATCCTCCATTCTTCAGGTATTACAGATGATTTTAATGATAGTTCACAGATTACTAATAGCAGGTCTGCAATCTCATATTTTAGTTCTTTCAACACCCTTGGATGTATACCATCCGGTCCAGGTGATTTGCTACTCTTCAGTTTATCAAATATCTGTAATACATCTTCCCGGTGTATTGATAATTCTTTCAATTCTTCCGCAGTATCACCTTTAAATACCACTTCAGTCATGGGTAACATCCCTACATCTTCCTCAGTAAAGACCAAAGCAAAGAATTCACTCAGTCTCTCCACTATAGCCTTGTCCCCTCTTACTGCCCCTTTTACCCCTCTATCATCTAATGGTCCAACTGCCTCTCTCACAGGTTTTTTGCTACAAATGTACTTGAAAAAGTCTTTATTACGCGTTTTTGCTTCCACAGTAAGTGTCTTCTCAAATTCTCTCTTTGCCTGCTTTATCAATGCCTTGCATTTAACTTGCCAGTGCTTGTACTGTTTCCAATTTTCGTCATTTGACTCTTTTATCCATTTACTGAAAGATGCTTTTTTGGCAATAGCCTCTCTGACCTCAGCTTTAAACCAAGCTGGCAGTTTTTTGGACTTCCTTACACTTTTGTTAAAGCATGGAATACAGCTGGTCTGGGCTTCCAAGATAGTATTTTTAAACAGCACCAAAGCTTGATGTAAACGTTGCAACTGCTCCTTTTAGTTTTTTCTTAATTATTTTCCTCATTTTATCATAGTCTCCCTTTCGAAAGTTAAAAGGTAGTACTGTGGATTTCCTTACCATCCCTCCTCAATTATTTAAATCAAACGCAACCATGCTATGATCACTATTGCCAAGTGGCCCCAACGCCCTTATCTCTTGCACCAGATCTGGTGTTCCAATAAGGACTAAGTCCAAAATGGCTTCCCCTCTGGTCGGTTCATGAACCAACTCTTCAAGAAGCAGTCATTTATTTCATCTAGAAACTTTATCTCTCTAGCATGTCCTGCCGTGACACTGACCCAGTCAATACCAGGATAATTTAAATCACACATTATTATTACTGGGTACAAACTATATCGTAATGATAGAGCTGATCAAATTGGTGGAGGGGTTGTGTTCTATGTTAGAGAGGGCATTGAGTCACAAAGGATTAAAGTTTTGCAGGAAACAAAATTTGCTGTAGAATCTCTATCGATTGAAATTCCATGTAAAAAGGGGAAGGCAATAGCAGTGGGGTTGTACTATCGACCGTCTGACAAAAATGAACAAATGGATGATGAAATGCTCAAACTAATCAGGAAAGCTAACAAACGTTGCAACATAATAATAATAATAGGTGATTTCAATTATCCTGGTGTTAACTGGATCAGTGTCATGGCAGGACTAGGGAGATAAAGTTTCAAGATGAAATGACTGCTTCTTGGAGCAGCTGGTTCATGAACTGCCAAGAGGGGAAATCTTTGGACCTAGTCCTTAATGGAACACAAGATCTGGTGCAAGAGATAAGGGTGTTGGGGCCACTTGGCAATAGTGATCATAGCATAATCTCACTTAATTTAATAAATGCAGGAAGGACAGCAAAGAAATTCACAGTTCTACCTTGTAACTTTCAAAGAGGAGACTGATAAAATGAGGAAAATAGTTAAGAAAAAACTAAAAGGAGCAGATACACAGGTTAGAGATTTACATTAAGCACTGACGTTGTTTAAAAATACTATCTTGGAAGCTCAGTCCCGCTGTATTCCACACTTTAAGAAAAGCGGAAGGAAGTAAAAAAATAAACCTGCCAGCATAGGTCAAAGGTAAGGTCAGAGAGGCTGTTGTAGCCAAAAAAGCATCTTTCAGGAAATGGAAAAAGGAGTCAAATGATGAAAACTGGAAACAACCTTAGCACTGGCAACTTAGATATAAGGCATTGATAAGGCAGGCAAAGTGAATTTGAAAAAAAGCTTACCATGGATGCAAAAACGCATAATAACAATTTTTTCAAGAATATTCGTAGCAAAAAACCTATGAGAGAGTCAGTTGGACCATTAGATGATAAAGGGATAAAAGGGACACTAAGAGGGGACAAGGACATAGTGGAGAGACTGAATGAATTCATTGTTTCGGTCTTTGCTGAAGATGATGTAAGGAAGTTACGGGGATCACGGGGATATTTCGGTGGCGGTGGCTCTGGATCTATCTGCTGCCTTCGACCTTGTCGACCACTCTCTTCTTCTCCTCCGTCTGCATGAAGCAGGTCTTTGTAGCACTATTCATCATTGGCTCCATTCTTTCCTCTCCTCCAGGTCCTGCTCTGTCTTACCATCTTCCCCTTCCAACCCTCCCTCTGATCCTTTCCCTCTACCCTGTGGTGTTCCCCAGGGCTCTGTACTCGCTCCTCTCCTCTTTAACCTCTTTCTTGCTCCTCTTGCCCTTCTAATACAACAATCTGGGATTTCTGCATTCTACTACGCCAATGACATCGTCCTCCTTCACCACACCTCCCCCTCTCACCCTGATCTCTCCCCGCTCAACTCCTGCCTTTCTACCGTTGCAACTTGGTTAACCCAGAATGTCTTCACCTCAACTTAGCTAAAACCATCGCGATCTGGTTCTCCCACAGCAGCCCACCTCCCACACTGGCCCCGTCCTTTTCTGACTCCCCTATCCCCCTAGTCTCCACTTTCCACTATCTGGGTGTGCTCTTCGACTCTGATCTCTCTTTCCTGGCCCACGTCTCTCATATCACCAGGACTTCCTTCTTCTTTTTGCGTCAAGTTCACGCAATTCACCCCTTTCTCACCCCGCCCGCCCTCACCACACTCCTACTATCACTAGTTATGTTGCGCCTAGATTTCTCAAACTCCATCCTCATTGGTCTTCCCAAATCCCAACTTAATAGACTGCAAAGGATCCAGAATACCGCTGCTCGCATTATCACCCACTCCTCCCCACGGTACCACATTTCATCATTACTTGTTCACCTTCACTGGTTACCTGTCCCCTTTCGCTTCCAGTTCAAACTACTTGCCCTTGTTCATCAGGCACTTCACACCAACACCCCGCAATATCTGGCAGACCTCATCACCTTCCACACCCCTAGACACCCCCCCCCCATTCTTTTCACCTTAATCGCCTCCACCTTCCCCCCCTCCCTTGCGCACCTTCAGTCCACTTGCTCCTCAGCCTTCTTCTTTGCAGGCCCCACCCTCTGGAACACGCTCCCCACTTCCCTTCGTCTAGAGCCCCACCTCCCTACCTTTAAGCGTAATCTAAAAACCCATCTCTTCTCCCTCGCCTTTGATTTTCCCTCCCCCTTTGTGTGACCTAACCCCTGAGTCTTGTGCAGTCTTCTTTTCTTTTACTGCCTATCTATCATGAGTTGTAACTTCTTTTCCTTTTTCTGGCCTGGTGCCACCCTCTGTTAATTTTGTACTTTGTAAACCGCTCTGCTTATTTAAGGGCGGTATATCAAATTAAATAAACATAAACATACCCATGACTGAAATGATATTTAAAGGTGATGCATCAGAAGAACTGAAAGAAATATCGATAAACTGCGAAGATGTATTACACTATTTGATAAACTACACAGTAGCAAATCACCTGGGCGGGATGGTATACATCCAAGGGTATTGAAAGAAGTGAAATGAGATTGCAGACCTACTATTAGTAATCTGTGAACAATCATTAAAATAATCTGTAATACCTGAAGACTGGCAAATGGTCAATGTAACACCAATTTTTAAAATGGGTTCCAGGCGAGATCCAGGAAACTACAGACTAGTGAGCCTGATGTCAGTACTGGGCAAAATGGTAGAAACCATTATAAAAAATAAAATTACTGAACATGTAGATAGTCATGGTTTAATTGGAGAAAGCCAACATAGCTTTAGTCATGAAAGGTCTTGTCTTACTAATCTGTTATATTTTTTTGAAGATGTGAATAAACACGTCAACAAAGGTGAGCTGATCAATATAGTGCAGTGCTTCTCAACGCAGTGCTTCTCAACCCAGTCCTCAGGGACCCCTTGTCCAGTTAGGTTTTCAGGGTATTCACAATGAATATGCATGAGATAGATCTGCATACAATGGAAGCAGAGCATGCAGATCTATCTCATGCATATTTATTGTGGATATCCTGAAAACCTGACTGGCCTGGAGGTCCCAGAGGACTGGGTTCAGAACCAATGATATAGTGTATCTGGATTTTCAGAAAGCCTTTGACAAAGTCCCTCATGAGAGACTCTTGGCAAAATTAAAAAGTCATGGGATAGGAGGCAATGTACTATTATTAATTAGGAACTGGATAAAAGATAGCAAACAGAGAGTAGGGCTAAATGGCCAATTTTCTCAATGCAGAAAAGTGAAGTATAGTGCCCCAGGGATTTGTGCTGGGTCCACTGCTTTTTAACATATTTGTAAATAACCTGGAAATGGGAAAAACAAGTGAGGTAATCAAATTTGCAGATGACACAAAATTATTCAAAGCTGTTAAACCCAAGAGGATTGTGAAAAATTGCAAGAGGACCTTGATAAATTGGAAGACTGGACATTCAAATAACAGATGAAATTTGATGTGTACAAGTGCAAAGTTATGCACCTAGGAAAGAACAACCCAAACTATGGTTACACGATGCAAGGATCCACATTAGGAACCACCACCCAGGAAAGAGATTTAGGCGTCATCATGGATAACTCGTTGAAACTCTGTGCCCATTGTGCAGTGGCATCCAAGAAGGTAAATATAATGCTAGGTATCATAAGGAAAGGAATGGAGAATAAAGCAAAGGATATTATAATTTATTTATTTACATTCTCTTATATACTGTGCTATTCTGTATCAGTGTGGTTTACATTGAACAAACTGAAATTACATTGAACAGGGCATTATGACTTGGAGATAACTATTTTATAGGGAACATGGGCTATGGAGGGTTAAGTAGCTTGCCCAAGACCACAAGGAGCACCTGAGGTACTAGAAACCCCAGTCCTTCCAGCCCAAGGTTGCTGTCTTCTAGTGGGATTTGAACCCCTGACCTTCTGGCCTGAAGTACCTTACCCCAACCACTAGGCCACTCCTCCACTCCATAATGCCTCTATATTGTTCCATAGTGTGACCGCACCTTGAATATTGTGTGCAATGCTGGTCACGGTATCTCAAAAAGAATATAGCGGAATTAGAAAAGGTTCAGAGAAGAGCCACCAAAATGGTAAAAGGGATAGAAGGATAAACCTATGAGGAGAGGCTTAAAAGGATAGGGTTCTTCAATATAGAAAAGAGACAGCTGAGGAAAGATATGATAGAGGTCTATAAATTAATGAATGAAGTGGAAGGGGTAAACGTAGATCAATTGTTTACGCCATCAAAAAGTAGAAAGATTAAGGCACATGCAATGAAACTACAATGTAGCCCATTTAAGACTAATAAGAGAAAATATTTTTTCACTCAACATGTAATCAAACTCTGGAATTCGTTACTGGAGGAAGTAGTAAAAACTGTTAATGTAGCTGGGTTTAAAAATGGTTTGGACAAGTTCCTGGGGAAAAGGTCCATAAACCATTATTAAAGAAGACCCAGGAAATCCACTGCTTGCCCCAATGTAAGCATTTTGGAACCTGTGCGTCTTTTTGGGAACCTGCTAGGTACTTGTGACCTAGATTGGTCATTACTGGAAGCAGGATACTGGGCTTGATGGACCTTGGTCTGATCCAGTATGTCATATCTTATGTTCTTATGTTCATAAGGCCCTGGAGGCCTGGCAGGACCTGTTAACAACACTTACACAACAATACACATTATGGGTGCAAGGACTGTGCACCCGCCACGTGCACAATGGTAAAAATGATATTAACCCTTGTAGAAAATGGCAGGAAACTCCATACTGTGCCAACAGTCACCAGCGGTCCACACCAAGTTGCACCCCAGAAGGATGGAATCTTGGAGCCCCCAACAAGGGTAGAGTACAAGCCTTGGTACTCACACCCTGAAAACCCCAGGCAGAAATCCGTGCCGGGCTAAGCTCTACTTTGCTGAAACTGTTTCTCTGTCTTTGCAGGTACTGTGTTTAAGGTGGCTGGCAGGCTTATTCCTCTGAGAGTCTTCTACAATCTTTAGGAGAGAGAGGGGGGGGGGAGGTTGGGGGGACAGAGCAGGAGGGAGGGGGCGTTGAGGTTGCTGAACTCTTCCAATCCTTCCAGATCCTTTGAATTTTCTGGCTGCTCAACATGCTCTTATCATGATAAGAGCATGGAGGTGAAACAATTTTCCCTCCTCCTACAGCTACCGAAAAGACTGCAGTCTAGTGGAGCCTCCCACGTTGCACTCAAGTGATAGAGTAACCCTCAGGGTGGTTGTTCATGAGTGTTCAAATCAATCTATTCCTCCCAATTTTCTTCAGAGTGGAGAAAATCCATCCACTATCTGCTGGAGAGAAAGAAATACTGAAGATACCTCTGGTGGCTGAAGCGGATAGAGGCATGGGAGTGATGTCATTGAAACCTGGATTTTTCAATGGTTCTTTGTCTCCACCAATCTACTGGTAGGGAAGCATAACCTATTTGTCTGGACTGGTCTAGCAGGACGATATGGAAGTTGAATATTTTACAGTGAGCATTTTTTAAAAATCCATTACTTTTTTCCTCCAGTTGCTTCTTAATTCTCTGTATGGGGGTTCTGGCTTTCGCAGCTTTCTGAAAGCATCATGTGTCACCATTTATGAGTTTCTGATTTTCCTCTAAAAACTGAACACTCCCCAAAATTGGTCATCACAGCAATGTCCTTGGCCAAGGGTCACAGACTTGGGCTCCCTTTTCAGACTGGTGGATGTGTGATCTTAGCTGGCCCGCAGGTGTCACTATGAAGTGCTAGCCAGGCACTTGGCCTAGCTAAAGGCTTGGATTGGGCTGTCATGGTGCCCTCAGTGCTGGCTAAGGATCACATCTCCAATAGGAATCTGCTGTGCAGCAGCACTGGCAATGGTCCATCAGGCCAAATCTACTGCAAGGATTCTTGAAATATGGCACCAGACACGGAGGGCACAGCTTGCTTTGAAAAATGATATATTATTGCTAAAATGTCAAACTGTTAAGAACTTATTTTCCTTGGAAATTCTGTGATGTCGTGGAGGGATATACAGGATTAAACAAGGCCAGTCATTTTCTAGTCCCAAATTTGCTTTCATTTTTTTTCTTTCAGTGAGAGAAAATAAAGGCAATTATTATTTTGTGCTATTCTTAAGCAACGGCTCCCAAAGAAACAGCATAGTTGCTCACCTGTAACAGGTGATCTCCGGGTGACAGCAGGAATCAGTCCTCACATATGGGTGACGTTGATGCCGATGGATCCCCCGCGGAAGCATCTCCCCAGCTTTCAAAGAAAGCCTTTGGGAGATGCACAATGCATGCATAGTCCTCTTCCTGCCCAAGGGTGCCATCTTGCCTAAGTCTAATGACATAGCTAGGACAGCAGAAGAAATATGGTAAAGGAGTAACTCGAAGGGGAGGAGGGCAGGTTGTGAGGACTGATTCCTGCTGTCCCTGGGAACATGCAGGAAGTTAGTCCTCACATATGGGATTCCCCAGTTACAGGCTTCTGAGAACCTGTAAAAACACTATGGTGACCTGCAAAAAGTGAGCTGTGAGCTGCAGCAGTTGAGTCCCTACTGGGAGACTCTCGCAAGACCCAAGTATCCGGTGGAGAACCAGCACTCCGGTAGCCTGAACAGAGAAGGCTCGGAGGGCAGGAGTTGCCTACACCCCGAAGAGATTATGGAGTATGTCCTGGCCAAAGGCGCTGTTCCATTGGGACTACCTCTCCAGGCAATAGTGAGCTGCAATGGCATGGACCAAAGACCAGGTGGCGGTCCAAGAGATTTCTATCACCGGGACAGAACACAGATTTGCCATGGAAGTAGCCATGGCCCTGATGAGGTGTGTCATGACCTTCTGGACCAGTGAAATCCCCCACCTGCTCATAGGCAAGGGTAATGCAGTCTGTCACTCAAGCGGACAGAGTTTGCTTAGTCATTGGGAGCCCCACATGGCTGGGATCATAGAATATGAAAAGCTGAGGTGCCTTGTGGTGGCCCTGAGCCTGCTGCAGATAGAAGGACAGTTCCCTTTTACAATCCAGAGTATGGAAAATGGTCTCTGCCCTGCCGGTGTGAGGCCTCGGAAAGAAGGTAGGAAGCACCACTTCCTGATTGAGGTGGAATGGAGACACCACCTTCGGCAGAAACTTAGGATGTGTTCAGAGCACCACCCTGTTCTTGTAGAACCTTGCACAGGGGGGCTCTGCCATCAGAGCCTGAAACTTGCTAACTCTGCGAGATGATGTGAGTGCTACAAGACGACATTCCAGGAGAGGTCCCACAAGTGGCAGGTAGCTAGAGGCTCAAACAATGGCTTAGTGAGCTGAAAAAGCACCACACTAAGATCCCACTCTGCCGATGGAGGGTGGACGGGGGGGTTTGGATAGCATAAGGCCTCGCAAGAACCGAGACGCAAGGGCTGAGCCGAGAGGGACTTTCTCTCAATAGAATGGTGGTGCAGTGCGATAGTGCTCATGTGTACTCTGACTGAGTTGGACTTTAGTCTCACCTGCGACAAGGACGAGGATAGCCTCGGTCATCTGAGGCCGGTCAGTGGATGCCGACAACTCCTTGCAAGGCAGCTTGTGAGGCTGCTCCTGCTCCAACTCCTCGGACTCATGCTGGGGACTGCAGGGCCTGGAGTGGGATTTCCACTTCTTCCCAGACCCATCCCAGAGGCAGTCTTTGAAGATTTCATCTTCTTGCGTTCCACCTCCGGGAACTTCCTCTCGGAGGAACTGTGGCTGCGGGACTGAGGAGGCTCGGGCTTCGTAGGGCACCGAGGTACCAGAATGTCCGTGGAGCATGGTGTCGCCAGGGACTCCGTTGCAGAGTCAGACTTTTGGAAGAACTTTTCATGCTGCTGATGACAGCTCTTTAGGGGCTTGGAGGTCATGACTCTGCAAAGTTCGCAGTCCAAGTCGTTATGTTCCAGGCTGAGGCACTGGAGGCAGCAGCCATTTATTTTATTTATTTTATTTGAGCACATTTTTATACCGCTCCTTCCAGTGATCAGCAGCGGTTTACATCTAACAATTAACTCTGCATAGTTTAGCAGTTACATAAAACTGTAGGATAACAACATTAGAACATTAGGATAACTCAATAAGTAGAACAATAATAACTGTATACATAAAACTGTAAGATAATAACATAGCCATGCGGGTCAGTGAAGGACATAATTTTACTGCACCAATTGTCCTTCTTGAAGCCACTGAAGGCCATCGGAAAAAAGGGGTCCCTGCCACCCGGCAAGGGTCCGAGGCTTTTGGTCGAAAAAGGGCACAAATGCTGGTCGAGGGACACCTTGAGATAAGAAGGAAAAAAGAAGGAACAAACCCGAGATGCGATGCCGTGGCAAGCTGGCTCGGGGCAGGAAGGAACCAGTACCCAAACCAGACAAAAACACCTCAAAAAATCACACTTTTTCTGGGGGAGACATTCGGAGGGCTCTGCGGAAAAAAGGAGACTGAGGCAAGACAGCACCTTTGGGTAGGAAGGGGACCACGCATGCATGGTGCATCTCCTAAAGGCTTTCTTTGAAAGCTGGGGAGATGCTTCCACGGGGGCTCCATCAGTGTCATTACCCATATGCGAGGACTGACTTCCTGCTTGTTCCCAGAGAACATAATATTACTTGAGCATATTTCTAAAGATAAAGAGAATTTTCCTCCACCGTTTCGAACGACTATACTGACCCACCACCACTTCTTTTCTCTGAGGCAAAACAATTCGCCTTCACTCTATCTCGGCCTCAACCCCAACTCCTTGGGTGTTTTCCCAGTTTCAGAGGATGCTGCAAAACTAGGCCCTGCTACTCAGGACTGGTCCATCAGGCAAACTATGCAGTCACATAGGGCAGCAACCTCTGGGGATGGAGTTGCAAAGAGCAGGGCATTCAAAGCTAAACTATGCATTATCATACCTGGGAGGGGGGAGGTGTAAAGCTTAACATCTGCCTAGGGAGCTAATATCTTGAATCTATTCTGGGGCCAGTCCTTCTATTACTAGAAGCATATGAAAACATGGAGAGAGATGCATTGCATTTCCTTCGCCGTGACTAGACTTGTGCTGGCAAAGTATAATCACAGGCACCACGCTCAGGCTTCTCAGATCACATGCCCACATCCTCAGTCTACTTGTAAAGAGAGAAGAACAACCCCATGCAACCAACATGTAAAAAGACAAGGAATGGGAAAGAGAAAAGCTTTTTGATTTCTTTCTAAACCTGGCTGTTAATTTAGCTCACATAATGTGCCTTCTGGATGCCAGTTTCCCATTCTGATAAGGCAGATGTGCTGTCTTCTTTGCACAACATTAAAGGCAGTCCAAGCTAATGTAAGTGGACACCAGGCACTATATACGGCACATTATATCTGCAGTGGTCTGCAGGCTTCAATTCTTTTACAGCCAAAAATATCTAAAAGCGACATTTCAGTCTGTTCAGAAAAATCGTGGTTATTTTCTTCTGGAGCACATGACTGAATTTAAGCCTTGCTCAGTTCGGTGTATGCAATAATAAAAAAAAAATACAAAGAGGAATCTGTCCCGTTGTCACTTCTTTGAAAAACAATTACTGTATTGGATTGTTATTCTAAGAATGACAAAAAGCATCAGCTGGATTTGTTTGTAGCAGCTAAATTTAGTAAATTTCCTCAAGGGCTGACGATGGTTTCAAACATTTTGCATTAAATAAAAAACTTAAAACAAAACACACCTACATTTTAACGTAGCTCTTAAGTGTGCACAGCGTTACTGGTGACTTGCTGAGCTATCATCCTGCCAGGTTTGCTGTTCTTTCCCAGGTCACAACTGTGGTTGCACAGCTTCACTGTTCCCAAGTGCAGACTAAACTGAATACATGCTCCTACTACGCTTTATGTAGCATTATCGTTCACCACTTGCATCAGCAGAACACTTAATTTACCAACCTGAAATACATTTTCTGCAAGTGGTGCCGCGAGTACAACCACACACAAAATCATAAGAGACATTTAAGAGAAATGAAGAAACAGTATCTCACTTCACAGGATGAGAGCAGTCCCTTTAGTACCTGCAAACCTTGGGAATCCCTGGAAGGAAACACAACATACAGGCCAGTGAAAAGGCCACTAAGCTCCCCCCACTCAACATTTTTCTCTAGACTGCCATGCAAGTTACTTATCCAGCTCTGCATGAACAAGCACAACAATTTCTTCGGCAGGGCAGGTTCCCTGTGATCATGACCTGTAACATTTAGGGAGAGGCATGTTCGTTTTGTTTTAACACTCATTTTTTCATTTCATGTGCACTACATAACGTGTGCGAATAGAAAACAGTGTTATTTCATGTTAGTGCATGCTAAAAAAAAAAGGCATATAATGACTCTCCCCCCAAAACAACAAATGAAACCGCAACAAAAATGTTCCCCCGTTCTCCCTAGTAAGACTTATTTGTTCTCTCTCTTTCTTTCTGATGAGCCTTTCCTGAAGGGCATCTGATTACTATCTGTAGCTCTACAGAAAGCTAAAGACGAACCGTCCTTCCATCCACCCCTTCTTCTTGTCCTGCGACATCTCAGCTCCTGATGGCAACATTAGAGGAGAGATACCGCTTTTAACCCGCTTCTTTTACAGCATAAATTAACATTTAGGGTAGAACAGATGTTCGAATCGTGTCACCTACTGTAGCCCACTGCCATGCCTTCTGTAGGGGGGATATGAAGGGAAGAAACAGATGGAAGGATATCGAGGGATAGAGCTCTCATATCCAATTATCTGCTCGTAAATACTTCCTCTTGGTTCCCAAGCTCATTAGCTTTGAAGATCAGTGTTTCACTTGCTATCTATAAGCAATCAGACTCATTTAAACCAGGACAGGAAATCTCTTTTTCCCCCCTTTCAGGTGCTCGAAGGAAAAAAAGGGGAAATGTGAAACAAAAAAAAAAAGAACTGTCAAAAATATTATTACTCTAAAGTAATTGATGAAAAAAGGAGTAAGTCTTCAAGCTGATAGTCACTTCACATTAAAGGGGGCAGTCTCACCTGGACAGGTGACCCTTGTGGGGGAGCACAAGCTTGTTGAATTGCTGTCAGCAGTGGAGAGCAGACTGCTAGGAGCTCCAGTAGAAGGTGCAGAGACCACAGCCCCCATTTTCCTCTCTAACCAGCATTGGAAGGCATACACATTGCAGTGGGTAAAATGGAAAGGCATTTGGCACACATGACTAAGGGGCATATTTACTAAACCGTGCTAATCGTTAACACAGGGTGTGGTGCCCAGGAAGCATGCTGCGCTAAAAAGCATGGGGATCCAAGCTAAAAAATCTCATTTTAACTGGGTAGCGTGCGATTGGGCAGAGACTGGGTGGATTAGGGGCAGAATATGGGCATTGATGGCATTCTGCGGTTAGCATAGGTGTTTGGGGCATGCGCTAACCATGAATGCTGCCATTATTGCAGATGAACTTAACGTCACCACAGTGGATGGCGCTATGTGTGTCCGAGCGCTGGTTAGTGTGGTGCTGCATGGCTGCAATGCACTAACAAGGGGAATGGACACCCATGCCCCTTGAAGTTGGTGGGGACCTTCACGCTAAATTCGTAGCCCAAATGCATGCTACTGGTGCGCTCTTTAGTAAACATGCCTCTGAATTCGGTCACCTGTATCTGTTTGGTTCCAAGAGGGACAATTCCCTGTTTCACCTGAACAAAATGAGCGCTTCCAGAAATATTGTGAAACAAATTATTTTATTTTATTTATGCATTCATTTGTTTTATTCAGCCTTAGATTTTATACACCACCTTCTGCAGTGTTTGAGGCAAATACATAACATACAACAAATTTCAACACTGCAATAAAATACTGAAATAATTTTATTGCAGGTTGCCTAGGTGTGAAGGCCACGTAAACACCTGTTTTATGAGGATACATAGGCACTTATGTATCTTTATAAAGTACTATGGTTAACTAGCAGAAATTGTGGCTAGACTGAAGCCGGGAACCTGAATGCGAGTTGGCATAAACTTTAGTGTGTGAAGAATGCGTATGTTCTATAACATGTATGCGTAAATCATGACTCAGTCCATGCTCCGCCCAAACTCTGCCCCAGAATAAGCCTACCTGCATGTTGCATCAAAGTCTGTGCCAAATTGGCACTGTGCATACCTTTGTGGATATAACCCTTGGGGTAATTTTATAAGAGCCCTTTTTACACACATAAAAAGACCTTTACGAGCAAACAATCCATTATGGATGAAACAACCTCCCAACATATCAAAAGACTAAGGGGAGTATTTTAGGAGCTCTGTTTATAAGTTGGATGTTGGATAAAAGGCACATAGACATTCAAATCATAGAGACGTCCCCAAAGTCATTTTAGAAAGTGGGTATATAGACGTCCCCGGTACGAGAATATCCAGGTAGTATGGGGACACGTTGGAAGTGCCTTGGGCCAAGTGAGGGAGCTGCACATCATTGCGCAATTTCAGAATGGCACAAGCACATCAGGCTGAGGTTGTGGAGGTGCCCATGTCTATACTCGTTCCTGACTGCAAATAAGGTGCAGAAAAGTTCTCGTTTCGTGGACACAATGCTTCCAGGGAGAAGAGCAAAATGTGATTTTATCACCACGGTTATTATATCCTGGCCAAAGAAACCTGCACATAAAAAGATATTCCAAACATATTACTGATCCACTGCTGCATGTACAGGATGAGCATCTGAAATGGTGGCCTGGGGCGTGCTCGTCTGATAACAGATGCCCCCTTTCTGATCTACCCAGGCCGGGGCATCCAAGTACCTGGTTCTGTGGGCAAGCACTTCAGGGACATCCACATTTGTAAAGTGGCCTACACCAATGCACGTACCCAGCCCTGCTATCTGCATGGGACCCATCTCCAGAATCAGTTACTGGAGCATTCATTTTTTGAGACAGAGATGGAGCGATTTCACAAGACCCGTCTGCCATTTCCCCAGTTTTTGAACGTTCTGTTCTGGATATCCCAGATGTTTCTAAAATGCCAGTTTAACAGATTACTTCGTGCAATATAATACACATATAACACAAAGAAATCAGTAAAGTAAGTTAAAACAGTAAATACACTGAACATGACTATCTTTGTGTTGTGATTTTTATCAGTATCAGTATTATTTTTAGCATTATTGTTGTTTCCATTTTATTCTTGCTCAAAGTCATGTGGCCGTGGTTGATTTGTTTCAAAGGTGTGCAATGCACATCAACACATCTGAGCATAAAGTGTGAGCCTATTTCTATACAAAGATACCATGCTTAGTTAAACTTGGCCCTTGTAAAACCCAGAGATGCAAATTCGAATCTCATCACTATCATTCAGCCTTCAAGATGATATTTTTATAAACGCGGCTCAGGTAATGTGCCTTCTAGCAAGTGTATGTCACACCTATTTTAAACTGTAAGGTACATGCATAATTTACTTCATAAAATAGTGTCATTCATGGTAGAAAATGTGTGTCAAATCTAGTTTGTTAACACTTATGCCAGCCCTAGGGCTGCAGCAAATATCAATACCAAGAGTTTATAGTATTTTATAATTTATGCACATAGATTTGCACTCCACTCAAGCTCCTCCCCTGGGCACACCCACACCAAAAGTATGTGTCATCAGCCTAACAAACATCTTTACGGACTAGCGCCCAGCTAAAGTATGACCGTAAAGGCCCATCCAAGTGCATAAGTCAATGAAAATAGGTGACTTGTGCACATTGACAAAAGAGCAAGCAGCAGAAAGAGAAATACAAGTGGATCCACAGATATTCGCCGACCACATTAAAGACAAATTTCACTCCACAGAGCGCACAACACCCAGTAGAACCAACAGATCGAACGTCCACCCCAAAACCTGGGGCACATTCCACTCACCCTCAAAAGAGCAGATATCAGACATCATCTCCACAATCAACACAAGCACTGCTCCTACAGACCCTTGCCCAGTGTCATGGGTCAAAGCCACCAAAGCAAGCCTCATACCAAACATTCATAAAATGGTACACAACTCACTCACTCAAGGACTCATGCCACAGCAATTAAAGCTTGCCTCAGTAAGACCAATCACAAAGAAAACTTCTCTCGACAAAAAGGACCCAGCAGCATACCGACCAATCTCCAGCATACCCTTCCTCGCAAAAATAATCGAAAAAACGGTTCAACTACAACTTCAGGAACACATTGACGAACACGGAACTCTCGACGACAACCAACACGGATTTCGTCCCAACCATGGAGTCGAAACTCTCCTGATCTACCTCTTCGACAGCATCATAAGAATAATTGACGACATCAGGAATGGAATTATAATGATCTTCATCGACATCTCCTCAGCGTTCGACACAGTTGATCACAATATACTCCTGGAGAGACTGAAGAACACTGGTATACACGGTACCACTCTAAAATGGTTCCACTCGTACCTAACAGAAAGACAGCTACAGGTCAAGGTGGGACAGGACACCTCCCGGCCCATAAACGTCCAACAAGGAGTACCACAAGGATCCGCACTCTCAGCACTCCTTTTTAACATCTACATCCAACCAATATGCAACATTATGAAAGAGAACAACATCCAATACACAATATACGCAGACGATATAATGGTATACTCCCCGATATCAATCGAAAACCCGGACTTCTCTAAGATAGCAGACTGCCTTACCCAAATGGCGAAGTGGTGCCAAAACAACAATCTAGCTATAAACTACAACAAGACTGAAGCTTTAATCATCACTCGAAACCAAAGCTTCACACACCCACCAAACATAAAGATACAAAGCACCACGATACCGATAAGATCGGAGGTGAGATACCTTGGGGTTACTCTGGACAGTAAACTCAACCTCAAACCACACATAGACAAAACAATCCAAAAAGCATATTACAGGATGCGAATCATCAGGAGACTGAAACCACTCCTCGCTCCAGAACACTTCCGTACAGTCTGTCAAGCACTGATAACCCCAATACTGGACTTCTGCAATCCGATATACCTCGGACTACCAAAACAAGCTCTCAAACCACTACAGCTGGCACAAAACACTGCAGCTCGAATCATATCCGGAGCCGCAAGGCAGGAGCACATCACACCTACACTAAAGGACTTACACTGGCTCCCAATCATTGCTCGCATCAGATACAAGACTATCATAAACCTATTTAAGATAAAAGAACACACATCAGCCAACAGCCTCCACCTGCTCATACAACCGGAAACCAGCGCACGTCCCAGAAGAAGTCAAACACGCAACCGAGTCAGCACCCCAAATGAGTACAAGCACACACGCAAGGACACAACAGACAGAGCTCTCTCCATGGCTGCTCCAACAATATGGAACAATCTACCGGACGATCTAAGGGCAACTCCAGACCTCAAAGACTTTAGAAAACAACTGAAAACCATGCTGTTCATAGAGCACTATGGTCACATCACATAACCTAAGAGAATGGATAACAGCACTCCAATCCTCCCAAACAACTGAATATATATAAAATATGATTCTAGCACCACTGTAAATAGCCCACCCTGTATATAGCTCAAACAAATCAAGCACCCAACACATCCCTCACACAACTAAGTTTTATCCTCACTGCATGTACAACACACACACTTTACCTGATTGCTTGCTGTGCTACCACCTTGATTATTAAGATAAGGCGGTTTAGAAATACTGTTAAATAAATAAAAATAAATTGATAGCATAGAACTTTACATTGCTCCTTATAAAATTACCTCTCATAAGGCATACTTACATTTCTTCACAAGTCTATGCATATAAATCACAGTATTTTAGTAGTTTGCATGAATAAAAGATCATGTGTGTAACATAGTCGGTTGCTATTCTAAATGTGCGCACATCGGTATATACTTTCATGGTGAATATACACAGGGGAGGAGATTGGGCAGAGAACAGATTTATGTGCATAAATTATAATATATTTAATTTATGTGTATTCGTGCAAAATCTGTGCACCAGCATGGACACCAGCCATAAGTTTACATGTGCTTTCAATCACTTATGCCACTATTTTATAAAGTAAAGCAGGTATGTACCTTGCAATACAAAACAGGCACAAAATATGGACATTCAATGCACATTCAATCGGTCTTTACTGAGGAAGATGTAGGGATATACCCATGACTGAATTGGTATTTAAAGGTGCGGAAGAACTGAAGGAAATATTGATACATCAGGAAGATGTATTACAAGTATTAGATAAACTGAAGAGTAGCAAATCACCTGGGCCGGATGGTATACATCCAAGGGTGTTGAAAGAACTCAAATATGAGATTGCAGACCTGCTATTAGTAATCTGTGAACTATCATTAAAATCATCTGTAATACCTGAAGATTGGAGGATGGCCAATGTAACGCCAATTTTTAAGAAGGGTTCCAGGGGTGATCCGGGAAACTACAGACCAGTGAGCCTGACGTCAGTACCGGGAAAAATGGTAGAAACCATCATAAAGAACAAAATTGCTGAACATGTAGATAATCATGGCTTAATGGGAGACAGCCAACATGGCTTTAGACAAGGAAGATCTTGTCTTACTAATCTGTTACATTTTTGAAGGTGTGAATAAACAGGTAGACAAAGGTGAGTCAGTTGATATAGTGTATTTGGATTTTCAGGAAGCCTTTGACAAGTTCCCTCATCAGAGACTTTTGGCAAAACTAAAGAGTCATGGGATAGGAGGCAGTGTACTATTGTGGATCAGGAACTGGTTAAAAGATAGAAAGCAGAGGGTAGGGCTAAATGGCCAATTTTCCCAATGGAGAAAAGTGAATAGTGGTGTACCACAGGGATCTGTGCTGGGAGCGCTGCTTTTTGACATATTCATAAATGACCTGGAAAAGGGAATAACGAGTGAGGTTATCAAATTTGCAGATGACACAAAACTAAATTTGTTAAAACCCAAGAGAATTGTAGAAAATTGCAAGAGGATCTTGATAAATTGGAAGACTGGGCATCCAAATGACAGATGAAATTTAATGTGGACAAGTGCAACGTTATGCACCTAGGGAAGAACAACCTAAACTATGGTTACTCGATGCAAGGTTCCACATTAGGAACCACCACCCAGGAAAAAGATTTAGGTATCATTGTGGATAACATGTTAAAACCCTCAGCCCAGTGTGCAGCGGCGGCCAAGAGAGCAAATAGAATGCTAGGTATCATAAGGAAAGGAATGGAAAATAAAACAAAGGATATTATAATGCCTCTATATTGTTCCATGGTGAGACCGCACCTTGAATATTGTGTGCAATTCTGGTCGCCGCATCTTAAAAAGGATATAGCTTTATTAGAAAAGGTTTAGAGAAAAGCTACCAAAATGGTAAAGGGGATGGAAGGATACCCCTATGAAGAAAGGCTAAAAACGTTAGGGCTCTTTAACCTGGAAAAGAGACGGCTGAGGGGAGATATGATAGAGGTCTATAAATTAATGAACGGAGTGGAACGGGTAAACGTAGATCAATTGTTTATGTTATCAGAATATAGAAAGACTAGGGGACATACAATGAAGCTACAGGGTAAACTATTTAGGACTAATAAAAGAAAATATTTTTTCACTCATCGTGTGGTCAAACTCTGGAATTTGTTACCAGAGGATGTAGTAAAGGCTGTTAGTGTAGCTGGGTTTAAAAAAGGTTTGGACAAGTTCCTGGAGGAAAGGTCCATAAACCATTATTAAGAAGGGACCCAGGATATCCATGCCTGACCCAATACAAACATTGTGGAACCTGTGTCTTTTGGGGAAACTGCTAGGTACGTATGACCTAGATTGGCCACTGTTGGAAACAGGATGCTGGGCTTGATGGACCTTGGTCTGACCCAGTATGGCATATCTTATGTTCTTATGTTAAATCTAGCCGACCCTTATAAAATTACCCTCCACAAAGGCAATATTCAAATAGCCTGTGTATTTATACTGTTATAGCAGTGAAATAGCTCAGGTACTTGTGAACTTGTCATGAGTACACATAATTTTCCTCACCCGGCTTAAAAGATGCCTCTGGGAATGCCTTCTTACTGCCTGGCTAAACACATGCTTGCTATGGAGGCCTGCACATGCTGAGCTAAGTCATTTTATTTTATCCTTTCACCTGGATAAATAGCCTTAACAATTGTCCTCTATATGGCCTGAAGCAAGCCACTGTGCTTGGTGTTCCCTCTGCAATCTTGGAAAGGGGGAACATCATACTTTGTTTCTCTCATTGCTGCCAAAAGAACTACTGTAATCACATGCTCAGTTTTGGATGCGGCGCATAGAACAGCGAAAGGTGGAAGCAAAACAGGTAGGAGGATTTACAAAAGCACAGAACAAGCCCAGAAGGTCCTTAGTGGACAGATGGGTATAATAAGCAGACTAGATAGGGCTTCTGGATCCTAACTATCAACCGTGGTCTCATTTTCTAGGTTTTAACAGTGTGAGCAGGAACCTGATTTCTGATGTCCGTGCTGAAATGACATGCAGGCAGCAATATCAGGAACTGTTTCCATTATCAGAATATCATATTAAAAAATATAACTAAAACCCTCAAACAATAAGAGGGTAATTTTATCAAAGATTTTCTGCATGCAAAGCCTGTTTTACTGATGGAAATGGCTTTAATAAAACTGCACGGCCAAATATGTGAGTATAAGTTTGTGCGCCGTAAAGACTGTGTGCAGAATGTCCAGGAGTGTAATCTGGAGAAGGTGAAGGAAGAGTTACGACTTAAGTGTGCATTTCATGAAAAACATGGGTATGCACACATTTTACGCCTACTTTGGATCAGGTGTAAATTTGTGCATTCAAATTTGCATACTATTGGGTCTGAAAAATGAGTGGCTGAGTTTTATCTGAGTCTTAACCAATCACTACAGGGTTTCCCCGATTCTGTGGGGTATTCCCTGGGTTCTGATTGGTTATTCTAAACATTATTGTCATCTGTTGCAGTCTATGAAATGCCATGCAGGCACTTTTAAATGTTTGGCGGTTACAGCGGCAGTTCTTTGTTTGACAGTGTTTGGTGATCCTGTTGAAGAAACACTGACCACACTTAATACAGAGCCGGGAGCGGGCTCGAAACATGCATGTCGTCTGATATAGAACTTGGAGGATCATTTTCAAGCAACGAATTTCCTTTTACACTGTTTGGACTGTCTTTCAGATAAGTGAAGACGTTTTAATTTACATTTGAATAAAAAGGTACTTTTGAATAAAAAGGGATGTTATGGTCATCTGAGAGGGGGAATGTTTGTACCCCGATGCTGACCTTCTGGCCCTACAACATTTATAGTGCGCTGCACAGCGCACAGGATGATCTTTTCTTTTGGGTAGCAGAAAAAATAGGTCATAGAGCTGGGAAGATTAGTTAGGCACAAATGCCTACAGTAGTTCCAGCTGGCAGGTGGCACAGAAATGCCTGTTGAGATCTTACATCCTCCCTGTCCTCACACCACAGGAACATCTCCTCTCAATCCAGGTAAAGTTACATAGCACAGGCTGTACACAGGCAACTTTAAAAGCATATTATCTGCACAGGGCATAGGGCAATGGCTCGGACATTGTAGTGCCCGGCCACCACCTGCACGGACAGGGTGGCCACAGCATGTCCTGCTGGGAGGTCACTCTCACCCTGACTGAGTAGTGACCACGGCATGGCTAGGTTCCCCCATAGTGCTATATAGTATTTCTCTCATGTGATATTTATGGGTTCTCTTTTGGGGCCCTGTCACTGACTTATCTGCTTGGTGTGTATGCTGACATCCCGCATCTCCTCCAGGAACATGCACTATGGACTAGCTAGCAGACTGTCTGCAGCTAGTATGTGTCTTGCTGCAACACCTTGCAGGGTGCAGCGGCTGGAGGCTTGCTGCTGGAGAATGTCAGATAGTGGTGGGGGGCAGCTGAGCATGTCCTGGGCCTACTGTCTACCTGCTACTGCTTTATGGATGTGTACTGCTCTGCATTGCCTGCCCTGTAGGGTGCCTGTTCCCCAGCAGGACTGGGGTTGATGGTCCCCTCTACTGCCACCATTGCAGGGAGGTAGAATGTGGATCTGTTAGTGGGAGATCCTGTTTCCCACCCTGAGCCACAGAGGGTGGGAAACAGGATAAGCACTATTTCCACATATAAAACACTGTTTTACACACATATCTTTTAAAATTGCCAGGGTGGGGATATTCGGCGGCAGCTGCTAGCCCTAGAAAAGCGTCAACCGTTGCCGCTGAACTTAAGATTCTGATATTCAGTGCCGGGGACCTACATTGAATATCCAGGTCAGCCAAATAGCGGCAAAGCTAACCAGGCAGTGCCGATATTCAGTCACTTCCCTGTTAGCTTCTGTGGTGAAAGTTAGACCAGCCTTTAAGATGCCTGACTTTCACTGCTTACGGGTAACGGGCATCAGCTGAATATCCCCAGTTATCCCTGCTTGTCACCTCGGCCCTGTCCTTTGAACAGGCTGGTGTCTGGGCACTCAGTGGTGGCACCTGCAGATAAGCAGAGGCACTAATGGCATTAGTGCCGCTGAGTATCCCGATCACCGCAATTAATGTGCTCGGCAGGTCTGCTAACTGCGTTAACTGCGTTGACTATCAGGCCCGCCCTCTTTAAAAGAAAATTTGAAAGGTATTTCCATGCATAAAGCAAGGTTTTATGTGCAGAAATGATGTCTTTGAAAATGTGTATTTTGGGTGGTTTATATACCGCCTAGTCTTATAGCCAAGGTGGTTTACATAGAACTAATTTGAACACAGAACAATAAAAACACAGCGGTACATGGAATAGGAATGGGATTAATGTAACTTGGTTAACTTCTGCATGCAACAAGGTAATGTAGAGAACAGAACGTAACTTGGGAGAGATTAGACAGGTGAAATGATAAGATGTTGAATAGATGGTACATGATTGTGTATGGTAAGGGGGTATAGGATATGGGGCATGGTTGAAAATTACACATCACCTACACAGGCATACTGTAATAATGCAGATAGAGAGGGTCATTTTAGAAGCTCTGTTCGTGATCTGCACATCTGAAAATGCCCATTCACACATGCAAATCATATTCATGTCCCAAGAGCCATTTTAAAAAGCCCTGAACTTACATGAGCCCAACGAGATCTCATTTAAATCACACGAGAGAATGCTGGAGTGTGTTTGGGGTGGCAACCAAAAGATCCATGTGTAGCTCTGATTTCATAATGGCGGCACACATTTAAATCCACCAGCAAACATGTCCATAGCTAGGCCTGGTCCTTAGCGTGAACAGGTATTTCAAAAGTGCTCACTTCGGCCAGATCTCAATAGTAGGGGATGAGAGGGGCACTCCTTCTTATTGCCACAATGCTTGTCTTCTCCTCAGATGGAAATGCAAAGTGTGCCTTTGAGTCAAGGCTGACTCCAGTTTCTCCCCTCCATCTCCTAGGTTCCCCTATCTCCCTAATCCCACCTCCTATGCGTACAGCATCTCCACTCTCTCTCTCTTTATCTTGCCCAGTGTCCAGTATCTTCTCTCCATTTCCCTATGCCCTATATCCAACATCCTCCTCCATCACCCTTAGCCCTCCATGTCCAGCATTTCCCCTCTATCTCCCTATACCCCCCCATGTCCAATGTCTCCCCGTCATCTCCTGTCACTGGGGAAATTTTGTGCTGACTTCAACACTAAGGAAAATATAGCATTTGCTTTGCAGCAACTGGCTTACTTTATTCAGTGGAAACAATCTTTTTTATAACCTATGATGAAGAGTACCCAAGGCCTAATTAAGTTGGCTTTTACAAAGCTGAAGGGATATTTTTGAGGTCTTTTTCCCTATTTTTTTAATTGGAAGGAATATGCAACCTTATAGTTATATTTTTTAAGAAAGTTTGAAAAAGTGAAAACTGGGCTATTTTGGTGATTTGTTTGAGTGTATAGTTAAAATGATCAATGGGATTTGCCTATATTGGGAAAGTCCTAATTTGGTCATCTCATCTGAGCACTCCTTTCGATCTGCATGCACCGGTTAGATAGAAACATATTTAATCTTAACTGGGTACTCCTTGATTTAATACTGAACTATGCCAAATTAGGAGACTGCTACAACAGTCAGAAGTGTGATGGAGGAAATATAAGCAGCCCCAAGACTTGGACATTTGTAAGCAACTCCAAGATAAGAACATAAGATATGCCATACTGGGTCAGACCAAGGTTCATCAAGCCCAGTATCCTGTTTCCAACAGTGGCCAATCTACTATAGGTCATAAGTACCTAGCAAGTTCCCTAAAAGACACAGGTTCCACAATGCTTATATTGGATCAAGCAGTGATATCCCATGTCCCTTTTAATTATGGTTTATGGACCTTTCCTCCAGGAACTTGTCCAAACCTTTTTTAAACCCCGCTACACTAACAGCTTTTGCTACATCCACCTGTAACAAATTCCAGAGTTTGATTACACAGTGAGTGAAAAAATATTTTATCTTATTAGTCTTAAATAGGTTATCCTGTAGCTTCATTGCATGTCCCCCAGTCTTTCTATATTTTGATGGTGTAAACAATCAATCTACATTTACCCATTCCATTCCATTCATTAATTTATAGACCTCTATCATATCTCCCCTCAGCCGAATCTTTTCCAGGTTAAAGAGCCCTAACCTTTTCAGCTTCTCTACATAGGGGTATCCTTCCATTCCCTTTAGCATTTTGGTGGCTCTTCTCTGTACCTTTTCTAATAATGCTATATCCTTTTTGAGATACGGCGATCAGAATTGCACACAATATTCAAGGTTAGGTCGCACCATGGAATGATACAGAGGCATTATAATATCCTTTGTTTTATTCTCCATTCCTTTTCTTATGATTCCTAGCATTCTATTTGCTCTCTTGGCGGCCGCTGAACATTGGGCAGAGGGTTTCAACACGATGACGCCTAAATCTTTTTCCTGGGCGGTGGTACCTAATGTGCAACCTTGCATCGTGTAACCATAGTTTTGGTTGTTCTTTCCTACATGTAGGTGCATAACTTTGCACTTGTCCACATTAAATTTCATCTGCCATTTGGATGCCCAGTCTTCCAATTTTTCAAAGTCCTCATGCAATTTTTCACAATCATCTTGGGTTTTAACAACTTTGAATAATTTTGTGTCATCTGCAAATTTGATTACCTCACTCATTATTCCCATTTCCAGGTCATTTATGAATATGTCAAAAAGCAGCGGACCCAGCACAGATCCCTGGGGTACTCCACTATTCACCTTTCGCCAATTGGAAAATTGGCCATTTAGCACTACCCTATGCTTTCTATCTTTTAAACAGGCAAATTCCGAATATTTTAATAAGATTATACAGAAGAATGAAAATTATCAGCACAACTAATTTCAAACACTGAATAAGTTTTGCCCTTTGGCTAACTCTAGAGGCCATGAGGTGACTTTTACTGGAGACCAATTTGCCTTCCATTTGTTACTGAAAATTGCTAACCTCCAGGGTACTGATGTCTGGAATGGTAATTACTTTCATCACATTTCTCTGTCCATTACACACAACTTAAATGATTTTGGCATACCACCATCTCTGGCCAGAACCTATCACCTCTATAGCTTTCCCTTACTTTAGAGTTTTACTTTGGATAAGATGATAGCAGGCACTAATCCATCAGGCATCATTCCAAGGGATTTTCCCTGATCATTACTAGAACAACATTGGGAATCTTTGCCCCTACTCTTTAGGATCTTATTAATTCTGGCCTGAGTTTGGGTTTACTTCTGGTATCCTGGAAACAATATATTATCAAAACCATTCCTGAAGTAACGGGTCCTGATACCTCATCTATTACAGATCATCTGATTTCCAACATACCTTGTGTTTCTAAGCTTACGGAAAAAAGAGTTGCCCTTTCACTGGTCAGATTTCTCAAGGCTTCTAACTGTTATCATCCCCGACAGTCAGGATTTAGAAATGACAGTACAGAAACCACCCTTGTAGCCATACTGAATGAGTTAATTCATTATTTGACAAGGATGTACTCCTGATTCAATTGGATATGAGCTCAGTTTTTTATCTCACTGATCACTCTCTCCTATTAACTTGATTATAGGAAATGGGTTTACAAAACATAATCATAAATTGGTTCCGCTCTTACTTTTCAGAATGTGGTTTTAGGGTTATAGTTAATAAAATATTCTCTGATACTTATCCCCTGTCATTTGAGGTTCTGCAGGGGTCGGTTCTGGCTCTGATGCTTTTTAATGTGTTCATTGTCCACTTGTCAGTGTTATTCAAAGTTTGGATATTATTCCTTATGGGGGTTATTCTGTGCTACGAATAGCGGGGATGGATGGCCCGATGGGACATCCATTCCCGCTATTAGTGCCGGCTCCTGCCCCCGACTAACTTTTCCACCGGTTGTGCAGGGAAGATAGTCGGGGCCGGGGAATGGGTGGTCCGGGGGCGGAGTCTGGGCAGACAGTGGGCAGTCACCAGCCATGGACATACAGGGCCAATTCTAATGTCGGACCTGTATGTCCAGGGCTGGCAAAATGCCCGGGGAAGTTATACAACCTCCGAGGTGGAATAACTTCCCTGGACGTGATTTTTTGCACAGCCCAGATCACAGATGGGGGAGGGGGGCCAGGGTTTATTTTATCCTTATCAGCATCAGACATAAGGGATACCACTAGGGTAGCCCTAGAGGCAATATCTTCCTGCGAGGATTCTAAAAAGGCGGAAATATCCCATGTAGAATCAGATATCCTGAAACCAAAGAAAACAACCAATGTATCTGTAAGATGCAATGGAACAAAAGGAACAGATACCCAGACCAGCAATGTTTTCAGGTTTGAAAGACCCCTTTCTGTATAGGACAACGCTGAAGTGTGCGTAACATATGTTCTCTATTTAACAGAAGTCCTATACAGAAAAGGTTTGCACCCTATACTATCCCCCTGAAGAAGGTCGTAAGGCCGAAACACGTAGGAGTAATAAAGAAAGGGGTCTTTCAAACCTGAAAACTTTGCCGGTCTGGGTATCTGAATCAGATATCCGATCATAATCCTGTTCAGCCCCAGAATCCCCACTCACTACCTTCCCCTTGGGAACATAATAAATCTTAGATAACCTAGGCAAATCAACATCAGGAAATCCTAATACTTCCTTAAGATACTTAAAGAAAAGAATTTGTGGTGAAAGGTAGTGAGTACATGGAAAATTCAACAAACGCAAATTCTTTGAACAAAGATTATTCTCAAGAATTTCATTTTGGCGATGAAGAAGAGGTGAGTCCCTCACCGAGGAAGCCAATGCCGCCTGGGGCAGAGAGACTTGATTATCTAATTTAGAACATCTAATATCCAATGGGATATTAGAATCGTGGGATCAGAATCGTGATCCCCTCTGTGCATCCTGTTTATACCGGAAGCACAGAGGGGATCTACGTGCAGCTTGTAATCATGTATGATACCTGGGATCCATCATTTTAGCATCAACTTGGCCTGGATAACATTTCATAGGTTGGTTTTAAATTTTAAAAAGACAGGCCTTATGGAAGTCTGTGAAATTCACTACCACCCTCACTGATTTATATAAACAGGTTTCCTTTTCCATTCAAGGATCAGATCCTTGGGTGTAATTTTGGATAACAACTTAACCTTTAAACTATTTATATTCTCCATAGTGAGGAGTGCTTTGTTCTCACTAAGGAGAATATCGAACCAATAGACAATTTATTGATATCACCTCTTTGAAAACAGTGATTTATGCAACAGTACTACTACTACTAATCATTTTATATGGCACTACAAGGCGTACGCAGCGCTGTACAGATACATATAAAAGACAATCCCTGCTCGTCAGAGTTTACAAACTAATCAAGAGAGACAATACAATAGCTGAGAACAAGGGTAAAAATAGGGAAAGGAAAGGAGACACAAGGAAAACTAGGGGTCAGGATCCAAAAGCAATCCCAAAAAGGTGAGTCTTCAGCATGGATTTGAAAAGGGAGAGAAATGAAGCCTGATGTACAGACTCAGGTGGTTTGCTCCAGGCATATGGAGCAGCAAGGTGAAAGGATCAAAGTCTGGAGCTGGCAATGGAAGAGAAGGGCACAGAGAGAAGCAAATCAGAGAAAGAGCAGAGTTCATGAGAAGGGGTGTAGGAAGAGAGGAGCGAGGAAAGGTAGTGAGGAGCAGTAGAAGGAGAAGTTTGAATTGTATACAGAAATGGAAGGGGAGCCAATGAAATGACTTGAGGAGGGGACTTATATGAGTATATCAGGGTTGGCGAAAAATTAATTGTGCAACAGAGTTCTGAACAAATTGAAGGGGAGAGAGATGACTCTGAGGGAGAATAGCCCAGAGGAGGTTGCAATAGTCTAGATGGGAGGTGACTAAAAAGTGAACAACATTACTGAACATAATTTAAAGGGAGAAAAAATCCCCTGTCATTTGAGGTTCTGGCTTTAGACAAGGAAGAATTTGTCTTACTAATCTGTTACATTTCATTGAAAGTGTGAAAAAACAGATAGACAAAGGTGAGCTTGTTGATACAGTGTATCTGTATTTTCAGAAAGGCTTTGACAAGGTTACTCATGAAACACTCTTGGCTAAATTAAAAAGTCATGGGAAGGGGGCAGTGTACTATTGTGGATCAGGAACTGGCTAAAAGATAGAAAGCAGAGGGTAGGGCTTAATGGCCAATTTTCCCAATGGAGAAAAGTGAATAATGGAGTACCCCAGAGATCTGTACTGGGTCTGCTGCTTTTTAACATATTCGTAAATGACCTGGAAATGGGAATAATGAGTGAAGTAATCAAATTTGCAGATGACACAAAATTATTCAAAGTTGTTAAAACCCAAGATGATTGTGAAAAATTGTAAAAGGACCTTGATAAATTGGAAGACTGGACGTTCAAATGACAGATAAAATTTAATGTGGACAAGTGGAAAGTTATGCACCTAGGAAAGAACAACCAAAAGAGTAGTTACTCACCTGTAACAGGTGTTCTCCAGGAGCAGCAGGAATCAGTCCTCACATATGGGTGACATCGACGTCGATGGAGCCCCTGCGGAGCATTTCCCCAGCTTTCTATGAAAGCCTTTGGGAATGCAGGCACGCATGCGTGGTTCCCTTCCCGCCTAAAGGTGCCATCTTGCTCAGTCAAATGACATAGCTAAGAAACAGCACACAAAAATGTAAAAATTAAACTATGTACAACTGCAACTCACAGGGGAGGAGGGAGGGTTGTGAGGACTGATTCCTGCTGCTCCTGGAGAACACCTGTTACAGGTGAGTAACTACTCTTTCTCCAGGACCAAGCAGGAAGTCAGTCCTCACATATGGGTGACTCCCTAGCTCTGGGCTACCAGGAACCCAGGCTGAACAAGAGAACTCCCTCTAGTCCCAGCATCAAAGAAAGGCTTTTCACTGAAAGAACCTCCACCGGTAGCCCAACGGAGGGCTGGAGGGCAGGAGTTGCCTAAACCTCAAAGAGATTGCGGAGTACTGCCTGGCCAAAAGCACTGTCCCTACGGGACTCCCTCTCCAGACAGTAATGGGCCGCAAAAGTCTGGCTTGAAGACCAAGTTGCAGCCCTGCAGATGTCTACCAACGGTACAAAGCGGAGATGAGCCACTGAGGCAGCCATTGCCCTGACACGATGGGCTGTGACCCGACCCTGCAAAGGAAGGTCAGCCGCCCTGTAAGCCCAGGTGATACAGTCAGCCACCCAGATGGACAAGGTATGCTTGGACACAGCTAACCCCAAATTATTAGGGTCAAAAGATATGAAGAGCTGAGTAGCCCTTCTATGCCCCTGCGTACGGTCAAGGTAGAAGGATAAGGCCCTCCTATAGTCCAGGGTATGCAGGACTGCTTCAGCCTGGCTTGCATGAGGCTTAGGGAAGAATGTCGGAAGAACCACCTCCTGGTTGAGGTGGAAAGAGGAGACAACCTTTGGGAAGAACTTTGGATGAGTCCTAAGGACTACCCTGTTCCTATAGAAGCGGGTGTAAGGCCTGTCACAGACCAGGGCCTGAAGCTCACTCACTCGTCTGGCTGAGATTAGAGCTACCAAGAAGAGTGTCTTCCAGGACAGGAAGCGGAGAGGACAAGTAGCCATCAGCTCAAAAGGTGGGTGAGTCAGTTGCTGCAAGACCACATTCAACTCCCACTCAGGAGCTGGAGGACGGACCGGAGGCTTTAGCAAGAGCAAGCCTCTAAGAAACCTGGACACCAAGGGGTGAACCGACAGAGAATGTCCCTCCACCAGTGAGTGGTGAGCTGCTAGACCTGAGAGGTGGACCCAAACAGAATTGGACTTAAGTCCCTGACTGGATAAGTGCAGCAGGTACTGAAGCACCACTGGTACAGCACAGGAGAAAGGATCCTCTGTACGTAGCTGACACCACACAGAAAACCTTTTCCATTTCAGGGCATAGGTTTTTCTAGTGGACTGCTTTCTAGAGGCTAGGACAACCCCCTCAACTTCCTGAGGTAGGCCCCAGGGAGCCAAAACTACCCTTGCAGCCTCCATGCCATCAAATTGAGAGCTCTGAGATTTGGGTGCAGAAGGGAACCCTGATCCTGAGAGAGAAGGTCGGGCTGCAACCCCAGAGGCAGTGGGGGATCCACTGCCAGCTGAAGCAGAAGTGGAAACCAAGGCTGTTTCGGCCATCTGGGAGCTACCAGCAGGACCGAGGCCTTGTCCTGAAGAATTTTGAATAGGGTGCGGGCCACCAGGGGCGTGGGAGGAAACGCATACAGGAGGTCCTGGGACCAGGAAATCAGAAAAGCATCTGCTGCTAGCCGCAGAGGATGCGGTTGCCTGAAGCAGAACCTTGGCAGCTGTTTGTTCGATGGACTGGCAAAGAGATCTATGGTTGGAAGTCCCCATTTCAGGAAAATCTTCTGAACCACTAAGTGATGGAAATTTTGAGTTTATTAAACAAGCAACAAAATACATACAAAAAGCAGAAACAATCACCCCAACCAAGTCCCACACCCCCCAATCCCCCCCCCCCGACATATCACAAAACAAATATCACAACCCCCCCGTGACCCACCTCCCCAAACCCACCACCAAACCCAGCAATCAACACACGTGCCCCTCCTCCCAACAACAACCCACAAACGTCTCTGACAATGTCCATGTCCCCTCCCCCCCTCGGTCCATTGTCCCTGCCCGACCCAACCCTTCCCTGCAAGAACACCCCAAAGCAGTCCACACATTGTCCGTCTTGCAATCCCTGAACCCCTCCCCCACACAACAATCCCCACCAGTCCAAATGTTCATGCAGTCCTCCAGTGTGTGGGAACTGCCAGACTCCCCCCCCAACCCCCTCAAAGACAGAGTCCCCTGTCCCCATCCCTCCCCCTGCAGCGGGAGCAGCAGCTCCCCCTCCCTCCACCCCAATCCCTGCCCCCTCCCCATCCGTCCCACAGAACCAAACACATCAAAAACAAGCCTCCCTACCCCCACCCCCCAAACAGAAACATAAGGGCATCTTAAGCCCATCCCCAACATAATCCCACCAAAACAAAGCATAACTAATCATACAAATCAAAGGCTAAAAACAAAGCAAAAATAACATAACCCCTGTGCTGCCCTGCGATCAGCCAGCGGAGCGGGATGTCCAGGACACAAAAAGGACATACAAAACCACTAACAACAACAACAATTGGGACAGCCCCCTCGAAGAGGAAAGGGAGAGCGGACAAGTGGTCTCACCCCTGAAGCAGCACCAGCTCACCCCCCCCCCCCCCGGGAGAAAAACAACCCCAAAGTCATACTCAGAAATAAACCCCAGGGAAGGGAACCCAACCCCTCCTGCCACACCCCTCCCCTAGTGAAACAAAACAAACATCAGAGCCCTACAGGGACGATAACCCCAGGGAACCCCTCCCCCTCACGGGGGGCGGAGGGTGAGGTGACGCCACAGATGCTCCCAACGATGGGCTTCCACCACCCGCCTTTCACGTTGCGCCATGCTGGACACTTCCTCCAGAATGTCCCGCACCACCTCGTCGAGGGGCAGGACCAACCCCCGGGTCGAGACATGACAGCGCGCTTGCCACAGGTGGTAGCGCACTACAGCCGTGACGAGGTAGAGGGTCCCGGAGTCCTGCCTTAGAGGAAAGGACCAGGCCCCGTACACCCACTCCGCATACGTGAGGAGGGAAAGGTCGCGCAGGTGAAGAGCAGCGGACACCAACCGGCAGGCCTCCACGTTAAAGGGGCACTGCCGGAGGAAATGGTCCATGGTCTCCGCCTGCCCCTCACACCCGGCCCTCGGACAGACCCGCTCGGCCTGTGACCTGTACTTGAGGTTGTCCCTCACGTACAAACGCCCGTGGAAAGACAACCAGGCTACATCCCGAACCTTCTTCGGTAGCCGAGGGGAGTTCAACAGCCGAAGGCCCCGCTGCATCACATCCGCCGGACAGTCCCGCAGGGCCCACCGTGGTTGATAGTGAGAGGTGAGTACCATCCGGTATAATCCTTTTCGCCCCAAGGACTGGGCGAGCGGGTCGGTCACCCCCCACCGCCGAATGAGCCCCACCATCACAAATACGTACGATGGGGCCTGTTCCCCTCTCCGGCGCACACGTGGGACCGAGGACGCCCCCTCCCACTGCTCCCAGAAGCGGGAGAACCATTCCCGATAGGAGGCCACCCACCAAACCCCACCCCCTTCCCTCATCCTACCTAAGTGAAACGCCATAGACAAGACTGACAGGAAAACAAGGGGGTGCAACATACCCAAACCACCCTCTGCCCGATCCAGGCAGACGATGTTGCGCTGGACAGGGTTCAAGCGGTTACCCCACAGAAAACAGAAAAAGACGGCACAGACAGACGCCTGACGGGACAACGGAAGGACGAAGACCGTGGCTACGTGCAGAAAGAGAGGAAGCAGAAACGTCCCGAGGAGTTTGATCTTCTCCTCGTACGTACACCTCCACCCCCTCCACCGCAGCACCCGACACCGTGCAGTCTCGAGACAACGGTCCCAATTGGACTCCGCACAGTCCTCCGACCCGAAGACGAGGCCCAAAACGCGGACCTCCCCCACGGGAGGAGGAAAGGGGGCGCAGGAAGGCGGGGAGGCCTCCAAGGGGCCCAACCACAGCGTCTGGCACTTGCTGTGGTTGACAACAGAGTGGGCTACCCCCGAGTACTCCTCCACGGCCTCCCGCAGGGCCTCTACCCCTTCAGTGCCGTCCACGTAAACTGAGATGTCGTCAGCGTAGGCAACGACGGTCACCGGGGACGCACCAGGCGCCTCCAGGCCCCGTAACCCACCTGAGGACAATCTCCGGAGGAAGGGGTCGAGGGAGAAAACATACAGCAGGGGGCTCAAAGGGCACCCCTGCCGCACCCCCGAGGCGACACCAAATGGCCGTCCGAGCCACCCGTTAATAAACGGGAAGCTCACCCCCCCTCGGTACAGCGCCTGCACGACGAAAAGGAAACCTGCGGGGAGGCCGAAGTGCTGGAGCACCACCCACAGGTACCGGTGACTGACTCGATCGAAGGCCTTGGACTGATCCAAGGAGACCAACCAGTGGTCCCGTTGGAGCGACCGGCCTCTTTCCACCATCTCCCGGACTGTGGCGACAGCGTCCAGAACCCCTCTCCCCCGAACGGAACAATACTGGGAAGGGGACAGCAAATCGCCCGATACCTCCACCAGTCGGTTGGCCAAACACTTGGCCAGGATCTTCCGGTCCGCGTTCAGAAGAGAGAGCGGCCGCCAGAAGTCCAAGGAGCTATCGTCCTTCCCCTTGGAGAGCAGCAGCAGGACAGACTCACGAAATGACCGCGGGAGATACCCCGTGTCCATGATCTCCTGAAATAGGGAGGTCAGGAAGGGGGCCAGCTGGGCAATGAAAGTGCGATAGAACTCCACAGGGAGCCCATCGCGCCCAGGCACCTTCCCCAACGGCATGGCACGAATCGCCCTCTCCACCTCCACCTGCTGAATCGGTGCAGCGAGTGCATCAACCTGTGCCTGGACCACAGCCGAATACACCGGGGGAAGGCCCAGGTACGTTCGGAGATGGGTGAGGTCCACGGGGCGATCCCCAAACAGGTCCGAGAAGTATTCCCCCACCATCCGCAAAAGGTCCTCCTGGGAGGTATGAATGGTACCGTCCTCGCCCCGCAGGGCCATGACCTCCCGACGCCGAACCCTCTCCTTGCAAGTCAAGAAAGGGTCTGGAGTGCCGACCCCACCGGCCGCCCCCTCAAAGCAGAGGGAGCGATCATAAAGCAGGCCACGGAGCTGGACGCGTACCTCTTCCACCTCCTCCCGCGCTGCCCCTCGGGATACCAAACGATCCAGCGACCTCCGGAGGACAGTGTAGGTGAGGTAGCGGGATCGAGCCATGGAGGTACCCCGGGAATGGAAGAGTTGGCGGGCACGCGCCTTCACCTCGTCCCACCAGGCGCCACGGGAAGGAAAAACACCCAGCAGGGTTTCCTGGTCTGCGAGAAAGGCCAAAAACTCCTGGACCACCTCTGATGTTGCCAACAACTGCACATTCAGTCTCCACAGGCCAGGACCCCTGCTGAGCTCCTCGTGGTTAGCCAGGAAGGACACGGAGAGGACGCGGTGGTCCGAAAAGTCAACCGCCTGCAACTGCGGAGGGGAACACTCCACCCGGGCACTCACATATATCCGATCGATACGACTCCTGCAGGTCCCATGGTAGTAAGTGAAACCCGGCGACCGTGGAAAGGCCCGGTGGAAAACATCCACCAGGTCAGCCGTCCGGGTCATCTCGGCCAAAAAGAGGCCCTCGTAACTAGGTGGGCAACGCTCCCCCCCTCGGTCCTGCAAAAAGGTGGTGGTGTTGAAATCCCCGGCGAGGACCACCAAACGGGAGGTGTGTAGGTAGGGGCGGATGACCCCAAACAGGGTCTTCCGCGCCAACTTAGACTGGGGGCCGTAGACCACCACGAAACGAAACCGATGAGGCCCACAGTAGCCGTCTAAGAGCAGACACCGGCCCTGCTCCAGTTCCCACACGTACTGCACCTGAAATCGGTTAGACGTGAACAAAACCGCCACTCCTGCGTAGGGCTGTGCCGCAAGTGACCAGTACGAAGGGCCCCACCTCCACTCTCGCTCGCTTCGCCCGATGAAGGCTAGCGAGCGAGGTGAGCCTGGTCTCCTGCAAGAAGATGACATCCAGCCCACTCGTAGAAAGAAAATCATAGGCCGTAGCCCGCGCCTGGTCTGAGAAAATGCTGGCCACGTTGATGGTGGCGCACGAGAACGCAGGAGTGCACGCCATGCCTATTTCGAGTGCAGTGACCCTTTCCTCCTCTTCTCACCAACCCCAGGATCCCCAGAATCCCGCTTGCAGGACAAGCCCGCGAGCTGGAGCACCTCCTCCTGGTCCACGTCGACCACCTCGAGGATCTCCTCCTCCTCCCGCTCGACCCTGTCACCCCAGGAGGTGCTGGCGCCCCCGGGACCACCAGGCAAAGCTGTCACGAGGGCAGACCCAGCCCCCACGGGATGAGGAGGCACAAATGGGTCAGGGGTCGGAGGAATGACCTCCTCCGTGGGGTCCACCCCCTGTGCTGCCCCCCCCTCCCCGGACAAAGACTGCGACAATACGACAGTGCCCACCCCCACGGGGGAGGCCAGGGCGGCCGGGTCAGCAGGGGGCTCCTGCGAAGGCCCCGAACCCAACTGCGGGGGTACAAACCCATCCTCCCTCACCCGTCGGGCGCCAGTATCCCCCTTGATTGGAGGACCCTGACTGCGGCGCGCCTTCGGCATCTTTGAAGGTCGCCGCTGAGGAAGAGGGGCCGCCCCCGCCGCTAACCGCTCCGAGCGCCGCACAGGAAGCCCTGCCTCCACAGGCAAGCCCTCATCTGCCTCAGCCGCATCAGCAGCCAAAAAGACGAAACGGTTGATGTCCAACACGGGCTCTGCATCCGGCAACGGGGATGTCTCCCGTTTCTTCCTTTTGGACTTGCCACCCTTGGAAGGGACCATAGTCCATTCCTCAGGTGGCACCACCCTCAACCCACTATCCTGTCGTGATACATTAACCTCCACCACATCAACCCTCTCCTCCTTCCTACCCGAATCCCCTCCCCCTGGTGGCTCCCTCGGCTCGATGGACTCCTCTACCCTAGGGCCCTCGGACTCCTCCTGAGGGAGAGGGGCCTCCACAACCTCCTCCCGCACAGAAGCCCGAGGTGGAGTGACGGCATCCCCCCCCGGTCCATTGTGTGACGCGGAGGGGCAGCGGGCGAAGGGGTGGCCCAACTCCCCGCAAAGGTTACACCGAATTAGCAGACACCTGGCCGAGGCGTGACCCCGTCCACCACAACGGGTGCAGACCTGCTCGGGACAGTTCATGCTCAAATGGCGAAATGAGCCACAGCGGTGACACTCGCGGGGTTGCCCGGGGTAATAGCACAAGATGCGATCCCGACCAAGAAAACCGGCCGAGGGCACGTGCTGCACCACGTTTCCCACCTCACGCAAACGGATCCTGCCCTTCCAAGACCCGTCCCACACCCCTAGGGGCCCAGCGCCCTTAACCAGGGGTGCGAGGAGCACCGCATGGCGCGACAACCAAAACTGGATGTCCTGCCCTGGGAGTGACTCATTCCTGGATAGGATGGTCACAGGTACCGTCCCCTGGCGAGAGATAGGCACAACACGAAAGTCAGCCCACCCTCCCTGCCCCCTCTGCTGCTGGTATCGGTCCCAGAAAATCTCCAGCCCCCGTCTCAGCATGAAACTAACATCATATTCAATGGTGTTGTTCATGTGGATAAAGGCGTAGAGATCTCCTGGGAGAAACCCCAGCCCAAGGACCATCCTCAAGACCTGTTCCCTGGCTGGAGGGGACCCCTCCCCAGCCCATCGGATCTGCGCCACATTGCGCCGTCGGACCTCACCCCCTACCCCTCTTTGGAACCCTCCCCCACCTCCTCCCCCTCCTGCGGGACCATTCCCCTGGGAGTTCCCCCTCCCCCCACCTTCACCCGACTTCCCCGGAGTGGTGCCCGACCCCCTCAGAGCCTCCGCAAAGGTACGGGGGGGGGGGGGAAGCCGACCACCCAGCTCCCATCCCCTGCCTACCTTGGCCTTCCCCTGCTGCTACCTGCGGGGGATCCTGCTGCTGGTCTGCAGGATCCACAATCTCCCCACATGGGGCGACCTGAGAACTGGGCAAGATCATCTCTGCCAAAACCGAATCTGGAATGCTATCCTTTTCGGATCCCTGGGTGCCACCGAGAACCCCTGGATCACCCCCTGCCGCCACCTCCATCTGCTGAAAGGCAGCAAAAGCCCCAGGAGGGCCCGTCGGGGTCTCCAAGGCTAATCGCAGGGCATCACAAACCTGGTTCTCGGTGACACCCAGGGGACCGGAAGGCTCCCCCAAACCTCCTTCCCGCGTTCCCGACCCAGCGCAAGGCTCCTGTGTCTCGGCCACCACTACCGGGGACGGACCCCGCTCCCCTTCATTCCCGGGATCCAGGGGGACCACCGCCCCCCCTGACCCTACTGAGAACAACTCCTTCCCTCGTTCCAAATCAGCCACTACCTCCTTCCCCACTATATGACCAGTCGTCCGCTCCCCCCTTTCCTCCATCCGCCCTTCCCCTAACCCACCATCCGCTACCCCCTTTACGGCTACCGACAACAAGGCAGGACCTGCCCGAGACAACAGGGCAGATCCCCCACCCAGAACATCCCCCACACCTCCACCCCCCTGCCCCTTGTCCCTCTCAGGTCCTACCTGGTTGTCGGTGCCAGACGTGGCACATGGGTCCAGAACCACCTGGCCGGTAGCCACGGTTCCAGCAGGAAGGGCGGACGCCCCCCTGCGAGCCAGGCCCCCCTCATCCACACTGGCGGAAACTGCAGGCGCCTGTTCCTCCCGCTCCGCTGACACAGAAGACAAAGAAACATTCTGTCCCTGCTCTTGACCCCCCTCAGGGGCTGCAGAAAACGAACAGCAGCCCCTACCCCGCTCCTTCCTTTGTCCTGCACCCCTCCGGTGCCAGACAGCCACCTCTGAAAAAGATGGGCGGCCATCCTGCAGCCGTCGTGGAGCAGGAAGAGCAGCCAAGACAGGGGAGTCGCTATTCACCGCAGCCCCCCCACCCCAAGTCCGCACTGAAAATCCGGTACCCACTGCAGGGGAATGAACTCGGCAGTCAAACAGCACAGAGCCTTGAGATCCCCGACGCTACTGCATCGGATCCGAGTGCGAATCACCACCTCGAGGACATTTTTCAGCGGAGGACGAGCGGGGAAATCCAGGCAGAGCCTCCTCAGACCGCCGTCGCTGCTCCTGCGGCAAGGCAAAGACAGAATCCCGGCTCGCTTCACACTTCCGGGAATACCCGGAAGTGACGTTACACCCCTGGCGGCGGCCATCTTGGAGTGTCGATCGGGCTGGGGGAAGCCCTGCAGAGACCTCCTCCATCGGGGCAATCCTTGCATCGGCGGCAACGGTGAGAAGCCTGACGTCACGGGGAACTGCCTGGCGGCCATCTTGGGGCACCCCACCAACACACGCTGATGTCGGGAGAGTAGGTAAATGAACGGAAAAGGCCTGCTGATGGGAAAGATCAACTCCTCGGACACCCTGCTCACTGCCCCAATCATTAGTGCAGGAAATCGATGTCTGCAATCGGGTCGTCGGCGGGGCTGTCATCATTGGCTCCAAAGAATCTAGGTGGGCAGGGACCCCGCCCCCAAACGCCCAGGCACCAGCTTTCACCAATTCAACTTCACCCTGAAAGGGCAACAGAGAACGGGACTGTCGATTTCCTACCGGCTTACCCACCCCCGGGGGCCTCCCCTGGACTACAGATCTACCCTGCCATCTATCATAGTTGTGATACACTTCAGACAGGGACCCACAACCCTGGCTCCTCAGATAGATGATTTCCTGGTGTTTAGCCTTCAAGGCCCGCTTTACCCCCTTTCTATAGATGGTATAGGCCACCCACTCCTCACCGGGAATGGTGGCCTGCAGGCTCTCCAGGTGGGAGAGCTGAGTTTCCAGCTGGGCCGCCTCCTTCTGGAGACCCTGGAGCCGCCGTACTGCCACCACAATCTCCTCTGGGGCCCTAGCTGGTTTCTGGAAGGATGGCAGGCCCAACCTTCCGTCCTCATCCTCACTGGAAGAGGTAGAGGCCTCCTCCAGGACCCGAGGCGGAGGGGGGAACCCACCTCCTCCAGCACCGTACGGGGCAGGCTTCCAAGGCCTCCCCAGGGCCTCTCCCTGCCTCCATACCCTGCCTGGGGAGGAGAGAGGAGCCTCCTCCCTGGGGCAGCGGGCCCAAACCTCCGGGCAAGTGGGTCCCTGTTCCCTGACCATCTGTAGTCCTACCTGGGGAGGCCCCCTCCTGGGGTATCGGCTGAAGACAGGTCCCAGCATCCTCAGTAGTCTGCACCAAAGGAGGCCTACCAGGCCTGGTAGGCCTCTGAGCCTGGGCCTCTCCTGCTGGAGGTGGCCCAGGGCCCGACATCCAGCCACAGGAAGGAAGCAGGAACTCCTCCCTAACAGGAGCTCTGCAGAACAGGTCTGCTCACCACAACAGCTGAACAGGAAGTGGGAGGAGCTGCCACTCGTGGGGCTGCAGAATCCTGCTCAGCCTGTTGGCCAGGTAGTTTTCCTGGCCAGGTAGATACACAGCCTTGAGGAACATGTTGTGCCTGAGAGCAAACAAGCAAAGCTCCTGTGCCTCCTGACAAAGGAGCCTGGACCCAGTTCCGCCTTGCTTGTTCACATAAAACATGGCTACTTGGTTGTCTGTTTGAACTAAGACAGACTGATGAGCCAGGGTGTGAGAGAAAGTCTTGAGGGCTAAACGAATAGCCCTGTGTTCCAGTAGATTGATCTGCTGTGTGGCCTCCCAGGGAGACCACAGGCCCTGGGTGCACTTGCCCAGACAATGAGCCCCCCAGCCTTGCAGGGAGGCATCCGTGGTCAACACCACTGTGAACCCAGGAATCTGAAAAGGCACCCCTTGCAGTAGATTGGGTGGGTGCAGCCACCAGCGGAGGGAGTTCAAGAATGGTCTGGACACCCTTACTCTGTCTCTGAGGCTGCCTGTGTCCACTGAGTTCTGAAGCACCACTGTGCAGGCCTCATATGGAGCCGGGCATTGGGGGTCATATGTACTGTCGAAGCCATGTGGCCAAGAAGCCTCAGGCAGAGTCTGGCGGAGACCAGTGACCTGCTCAGAAACTGATTTGCCAAGTTTATCAGTCTTTGGGCTCTGTCTTCTGGCAAGAAAGCCTTTGCCAGCAGAGAGTCCAGCCTTGCTCCTATGAACTCCAAGTTCTGGGAGGGGAGCAAAGTGGACTTTGCGAAGTTTATGATAAAACCCAGGTTTTGAAGAAGAGCAATAGTTCGGAGGGTGGCTTGTCTGGCCTCCTGGCACGTCTGACCCCTGATGAGCCAGTCGTCCAGATAGGGGAAGACAAAGATACCCTGATTTCTCAGGTAGGCCGCCACCACTGCCAGGCAATTGGTAAAGACCTTGGGGGCGGAGGTGAGGCCAAAAGGCAGTACTCTGTACTGAGAATGGTTTCCTCCCACAATGAGCCTGAGGTACTTTCTGTGGTCTGGATGAATGTGGATGTGAGTGTACGCATCCTTTAGATCTAAGGAGCATAGCCAATCTCCCTGCTGGAGGTAGGGCAGAAGTGTTCCAAGAGTAAGCATCTTGAACTTTTCTTTCTCTAGGAACTTGTTGAGATTTCTGAGGTCAAGAATAGGCCGGAGGCCACTGGTTCTTTTTGGTACGAGAAAGTACCTGGAGTAGAACCCTTGACCTTGGAGGTGGGGAGGCACAGGCTCCACCGCCTTGTCTCGCAACAGACCTTGGAGCTCCTGAAGGAGAAGATCTGTGTGCAGGGGAGGCCGTGGAGGCTCCCCTGGAAAGTATGGAGGAGGCAGCTGATGGAAGTGTAGCATATAGCCCTTGTGGACGATGCTTAACACCCAACTGTCCCCAGTGATGAGTGGCCACCTGTGGGCAAACAGGGTAAATTGACCTCCTGTGCAGGGTTGGGAGAGCAGGGATGGAGAGGCTATGCCTAAGGAGTCAAAAAACTCCACCCTGCTGAATGGGAGCAGGGGTCGGAGGCTTGGGGGTCTTCTGCCTACGGGGCCCATTCCCCTGCCTCTTGGCCTGCTGACCCTGTGGGGGAGCTTGGGAGGCCTGGTACTGTGGGTACTGCTTGTAGGCAGTGCCCTTCCTCGGGTAAAAGGGCTTTTTACCCGAGCCCTTCTTTTTGTGAGAAGGGGCAGAAGTCTTTCTAGACAGCCTTGTCCTCGTAAGGTGCTCGGTTTCGAGCTGTGCGGCCTTCTCGGTCATGGGCGTGCCAAAAAGGTTCTCACCTCAGCAAGGGACATCGACAAACTTGTCCTGAACCCACGGCTCGAGGTCCAATGACTGCAACCACGCCTGGCGTGGTGCCACGATGCCGGCTGCCGCAACATGGGCCGAAGCCTCGAAACCATCGTAGGCAGCGCGGGACATAAACTTGGAGCATTCCCGAATCCCCGAGGACAAGGACTTGAACCTCTGCAAGGGTTCCCCGGAGAGACCAGCAGAGAACCCGGCCAGCTCCTTGGCCAGGTCCCGCAAGTACATGCCCATGTACAGCTGGTAAGACTGGACACAGCAAGCAAGCATCGAGCCCTGGAAGCACTTTCTACCAAAACCATCCAGGTTCTGGGCCTCCCTGCCAGGGGGCACCGCGGAGTGCATCTTCTGACTTTTCAGACGATGCATGGTCGATTCCACCACCATGGAATGGTGTGGTAGCTGCGCCTTTTGAAACCCAGGGCTCTTTCGGAGTCGATAAATGGAATCGACCCGCTTGCTTAGAACCGGCACCGAGGCCGGTGCCTCCCACATCCGGAAGAGGAGCCGTTCCAGCATCGGAGGAACCGGAACAGTAAAGGCCTCCTTCGGAGGAGAGTTATACTGGAGGGCCTCGAGCTCCTCGGCTCGAGGCTCCTCCTCGGGATCCACAGGGATAGCCAACGCAGTGGCCATATCCCGAACAAACTCTGAGAACCGGGTATCCTCCGGAGGGGATCTACTCCGGGGCTCGGACTGCGGTGAGTCCGACGGGGCGCACCGAGTCCGGAAGGTATTGGGGGACTCCTCGTCCTCCGTCTCCCAGGCGGACTCGTCCGACGAGGAATCGGGGTCCGACCTCGCAGGGCCTGTGAGCACCCGCCCCGACGCCGAAGGCACCGGCGTCGATGCCTTCGGTCCCAAACGGGAGGTCGAGGGTGACCGTGACCGAGGTCGACCTTGAGCCTTCATGGTCTCGAGTATCGGCTCGGTCTCCGGGGTCGACTTCGACGTCGATGTCCCGGTGGTCGGGGCAGATGCACCAGACAGGCTGGCCATCAGCACCTGCTGCTGTTCCATGAAGGCAGATAATCTGCACTCCAAGGCTGTCAGCCGAGACCCAGCTCAGGAGACTCAGCAGCCACCGACTCGGGCCCCGGCAGCGCCGGGCCCGACGTCGGCTCTCTGGGAGGAGAGTCCATGAGGACTACAGGACTTACATGTCCAGCAGACTCCGGCTCCACACGAGGTACTTTTGGCAGCTTTTCCTGTTCCACGGGCCCGGGACGGCAATCGGGGGTCTGAGACCTAGCTCTCGAGGAGCCAGGGACCTCCTCTGACGCCGCCCTTGCGAGCCGCTTCTTCCTCTTCCGTTCCCGGTCGGGGGACCCCCTGTCTGAGGAGTCCCGATGGTGCTCGGGATCAGATTCCCGAGATGTCGAGGCCTCAGACGAGGTTCGGGCCCGGCCGGAGGCCGAGTCAGAGAAAAACCTTTCCTTTTGGTGCTGATGACTTCGATTCGCCTTGGTGGACATTCTTCCACAAGGTCCACAGGTCTTAGGATCGTGATCCGGACCCAGGCACCGAAGGCAGCAGTCGTGTGTGTCGGTGAGAGACATTAGTTTTTTGCACCGATCACACTTCTTGAAACCACTGGAAGCCATTGGGGAAAAAAGAGTCCCCGTGAGGTCAAAGGACCGGCCTTCCAGGGAAAAAGAAAAAAGGGCGCCAACGCCAGCCACGAAGGGCAAAAACCGAAAAAAGAAGATCGGGCTCGATACCGGCGTACCGAACCCAGCAGGAGGGGAACCGGCGTTGAACCGGAGAAAAAATAGCGAAGGAATCGCCAAAAAATCCAACTATTTTCTGGGAGGACTAGGACACACGTCCGATGGGCTTCACGGAAAAAGAGAGACTGAGCAAGATGGCACCTTTAGGCGGGAAGGGAACCGCGCATGCATGCCTGCATTTCCAAAGGCTTTCATAGAAAGCTGGGGAAATGCTCCTCAGGGGCTCCATCGACGTCGATGTCACCCATATGTGAGGACTGACTTCCTGCTTGGTCCTGGAGAAACTATGGTTACACGATACAAGGTTGCACATTAGGAACCACCACCCAGGAAAAAGATTTAGGCTTCATTGTGGACAACATGTTCAAACCCAATGTGCAGCGGTAGCCAAGAAGACAAATAGACTGCTAGGAATCATAAGGAAAAGAATGGAGAATAAAACAAAGGATATTATAATGCCACTGTATCGATCCATGGTGTGACGGCACCTTGAATATTGTGTGCAATTCTGGTCACCGTATCTTATAAAGGATATAGCGGAATTAGAAAAGATACAGAGATGAGCCACCAAAATGGTAAAGGGAATGGAAGGATACCCCTATGAGGAGAGACTTAAAAGGTTAGGGCTCTTCAACCTGGAAAAGAGACGGCTGAGGAAGATATGATAGAGGTCTATAAATTAATGAATGGAGTGGAACGGGTAAACATAGATCGATTGTTTACGCCATCAAAATGTAGAAAGACTAAGGGACATGCAATGAAGCTACAGTATAACCCATTTAAGACCAATAAGAGAAAAATAAATTTCACTCAACATGTAATCAAACTCTGGAATTCATTACCGGAGTATGTGGTAAAAGCTGTTAGTGTAGCTGGGTTTAAAAATAGTTTTGGACAAGTTCCTGGAGGAAAGGTCCATAATCTATTTTTAAAGAGGACCCGGGAAATTCACTTCTTGTCCCAATATGAGAACTGTGGAATCAGTGTGTCTTTTTGGGAAACTGCTAGGTATTTGTGACCTGGATTGACTACTGCTAGAAACAGAATACTGCGCTTGATGGACCTTGGTCTGACCCAGTATGGCATATCTTATGTTCTTAAGTGTTTTAGTGGTGTGTTCAGAAAGGAAGGGGCGAATTTTGTTAATGTTATAGAGTAAGAAACGACAGGTTTTAGCAATCAGTTGGATGTTTGTGGAGAAGGAGAGGGAGGCATTAAAGATAACCCTAAGGTTGCGGGCTGAGGAAACAGGAAGTAGAAGAGTGTTATCAACAGACATAGAGAAAGGAGGAGGAGGGAGGAGGGTTTAGGAGGAAAAATAAGAAATTTGTCCATAGATAGATAGATAGATTACTATAACTCTTTATTAATAAGGTTTCCATTTTATCAACTTAAACACCTTCAAATCATTCAAGATGCTGTTAAATTAATCAGCTTAGCCAGATCAGATCATGTTTCTCTTCTTCTTTTTGTACAGCACTGGTCACCTGTAAATTGCTATCTTCTGTTCAAGATCATAATGATTGCGCTTAAGAGCTTTTTATACTGGCAACCATTCTACCTAGCCTCTTGCTTGGTTCTTTATCATCCTGTACCTCCCTTACTTTTTTCCCAAGAAAAGTATCTAGTTATTCCATGCTACAGAAAGCGTCATCTGGAACACTCTTGTAATGCAGTCTTTTGCTGGGTTGCCCTTTCCTTATGGAATACTCTCCCGCTGGATTTTTAAACTGAATTCTTCTATAGAAAATTTTTTTAAAGAGTTAAAATTTGGTTATTAAGGTTTTTTTCAGCTTTTGTGCATGTGCAGTCAAATGGCTGAGCTCTGGGCATTTCAGACTAACTTTTAGATTTATTTTCTCTCTTTCTATAATGTCCTGCCTATGTTTTCCAGTTTAAAAAAACGTTGTGCTACTCCATCACATTTATGTGACTTTAATGTTTTGTGTTTTCTGCAACCTTTACTCTGTTCGGTACACTGCCGGAGGAATATCAAATAACGCAAATAAATATATAAATAAATAAAATAAGTGTGTTTTCCCCAGTCCATTTTAAGGAGAACTCTTACCTGATCATTTTCTATCCTTGAATCCTGCTTGACCTTTCCAGACCGGTGGGTTATGCCCCCTTGCCAGCAGGTGAAGGCAGACTTGAGCAACTTTCAGTGATGTCATCACTAGGTACAGTTGTGGTCAACATTATTGGCACCCTTGCATTTTAGCTAAGTTGAGAAACAATTGGAAATATTCCAACTGTATGTGATCATAATATTTTAATAGTATGTTCAAAGGTATAAAACAAAAAAAAATGTCTGTACAACTAAGACATAGAGACTTTTGAGAAAAAGCAAAATACAATTTGACAGGATTAATGGCACCCTTCACTAATATTTGGTTGCATAACCCTTGACTGTGGTGACAGCCTCTGCACGTTTTTTGTAGCCATCTATAAGTTTCATATATCTGTGCTAGTAGTTTCTCGCACTCAACTGTGATTTGTTCCAGCTCATGAATGTTTCTAGGATTCCTTTTACCATTGGCAGATTTCAGCTCTTTCCAAAGGTTCTTGATTGGATTGAGATCAGGACTCTTTGCTGGCCAGTTTAAAACAGTCCATTTGTTCCTTTTTAACCATTCTTTTGTACTTTTGGATGTATGTTTTGGGTCATTGTCCCGCTGGATGACCCATGATCTTCAACCCAGACCTAGCTTTCTAACACTGGGTAGCACATTTAGCTCCAAAATACCTTGGTAGTCCTCTGACTTCATGATTCCTTTAATACATTACAGGCCTCCAGTTCTTGAGTCAGCAAAACGTCCCCACAACATTATGGAACCTCTGCCATATTTAACTATTGGAAGGGTGTTTTTTTCCTTATAAGCTTCACTTCTTTGCCTATAAATGTATCATTGGTCTGCATTGCCAAAAGCTCAAGTCAACAGAACATTTTCCCAGAAGGATTGTGGTTTCTCAAGGTGGGTTGGGCTAAAGATCAGGCATGCCTTTTTATGTCTGTCTTCGAGCAGTGAGATCCTCCTTAGCCTTCGCCCATGAAGTCCTTCTTTGTTTAGTGTTCGGTGTATGGTGCAGGTTGAAACTACCACTTCAGATTACTCCACATCTGCCTTAAGCTCTTTGGATGTTGTATGTGGTGTTTTTCCAACTCCAGTAACCTTTGAAGACTTCTTTGATTAATTTTCCTCTTCCATCCACATCCTGGGAGGTTCTTGACAGTTCCATGAACAGAAAACTTCATAATAACATTGCAAACTGTAAACACTGGAATCCCAAGGTCTTTGGAGATGGTCTTGTACCCCTATGAAGTTTGATGTTTGGTGATAATGGCTTTTCTGATGATCTCACACCATTATGAAAATGGAACAGGGAGTGAATGTGGTCATTTTAAACATTACAGCATTCATTCATTGGTTGATTCAAGTCATATGAGTACTGACAATCGATTACAGGTGTCTAATTTTACTACAGTGGGAATGTGGTTTTTATGTTCAAACTATTTTGAATTGTTTATAAAGGTGCTAATAATCATATCCTAACCACAAAAAGCCTATACTATGTTACCACATTAAATTCCAAAAACAAAAGTTAACATCTACTGATCTCAGACATTACATTAATACTTTCCTCGTTCCCTTGAACAGTAAAAAATCAATTATTTTTTGTCGGATCACCTATCATGGGAGTGGATAAGCCCTCCCTTGAGATAGGTCCTCCATTTTAATCATTTTTAAAGCAGCCAAACTTAGCCACAAAAATAAGGGATAAATGTCCAAAAGATCAAATCCCCTTAATACAAATCGAAATACTGGTAATCATGAGAACATGTTTTAAATGTCCATTACAGCGTAATGTAAATCGCTGAGAAATCTAAAGACCTGCTCAAAAATGAGCTAAGCATAAGAACTAGATATCTTCCAAACGGTGCTGTAGTCTAACGGACACTCACGTCATGCTTGTCCATTATATGAATGTAATAAAGGCAGCAATCACCTTTTAAAGACTGCCTATTCTGTTCTCTTATGCCGAATTCCAGCAGCCCTCTCCCCGTACGCACAGAGCTGCTGTGCAGGGAGAGCAGGATGGGATCGGCATAGGGGCAGAGTATAGACTGGCCAGGCACCCGGACATACAGGGCTAATTCAGGTCACAACCCTATACGTCCGGAGAGCACCAGGGGGACGCACAGCTTATTCCACTTTGGAGGTGGAATAAGTTGTGTGCCCCAGCCCGGCAGGCAGCCCAATGCAATGGCACCACTGAAGGTACTGCTGAAGGTCGGGCGGCAGGAGAACCAATCTGGGGGGGCGAAGTGCCATCGGCACACCAGCAGGCGCAGTGGAGTCTGGCCATGCTGCCTCCAGGACGTCCCCACAGCTGCTGCAGAATCAGGTACAACACAGCCTGTCCTGTTCAGGGACATCTGGACAGCCCGGACATGCCCCTTCCTGGATCAGGTTACATGGGAGTTGGTTGAGGGACTCAAGAGAAAATCTTTTTCACCAGAAGGTAAGTCTGTGGAGGTTGTGAAGATTTTCCTGGTGAAAGTAGGGTCTTTGAGATCTGCTTATTTCGCTGATGGGTACTTTTTATGCCCTTTCAGAATGTTATGGTGGCTTTGCATTAGTGGAGCCTGCTCTTGGGCACAATTTTCAGGGGTCTCCTTTTTTTCTGCAGCATTTCCAGTATCCAGCTGCATTCAATCATCTACCTGATCTATGCAGCAGCGCTTTGGGTTTTAGGGAGAAAATTCCCAAGATGGGCCCTAAGGTCTTGTCTTGGCCGTGTCCCTTAACCTCAGGGTGAGTGGGGATCAACCTTACAGGTTCCTTGGAGTGGAAGCCCTGATCTCGGTTGTGACAAAGCGCACAATCATTCCTGTGGGGGAAGATGCTATGCTTGAAGAGTCTCAGGTTTGAAGAGTCAAGGATCTCCTTAAGAGTGCCTTTGCAGCTGCTGCCTAAGATTCTCAGGAGGCTCTGTGTATGGACTCGGATACAAGCCATCTAATGATGGATCCAGCTACTGCTGGACAACTCTGAGACTACAAGGTTGTCAGTGAATTGTCTAGGCTGCTGGTGCACTCTAGGTCTTCATTAGAATTTCTTCCAAATCCATGATGGCGGTGGTGGCTGTAGTCCATTGATGGCTCTGGCTCTGTGCTTGGTCGGCAGATGCTGCCTCCAAGCTTCAACTGAGCATACTCCCCTTTAAGGGCTGGTTGTTCTTTGGAGTGAGCTGGATGAAATGCTGGCATTCTTGGGGCCCACAAAGACTCCCAGGAGATAGGCCTGGAGGTGCCAGGAGTACCTCTTACATTGCCATATATAATGCCTGGAAGCATCCTCAAACAATGAAGAATCCATACTTTGCCACCCAAATCTTTCCTGCTGCCTACCTGATGAAACTCTATATCACACACCGACAGTGCACTGGCTCATGGGAAATTGACCACCCTCCCCCACATGCCATTCGAAATACTCTAAGTCAGAAGGCCCCGCCCCCAGCTGAGCATTTACTGTAGCTCAGTCCAATATATCTAGTGTTCTCCCAATTAATATTAATAACTGTTATTTTTTAGATTATATAGTGCCATAGTGTGAGAGTCATAGGTTTTAAGATGTCATTGACCCATAGAGTTTATAATGTCAGTCCAAGGACAGAGAGGTTATATGCCTTGCTCGGGCTCAGGCAGGAAGGGGCCGACAGTGGTAGAGTTCCTGGAACTGAAAGAGAGAGTGTATAGTTTTGTCTTCCTTCCTCTTCACCATACTGCTGACCCAAGGGACTAGCATGAAAGTAATTGCAATAGTAAAGAAATGAGAGTTTGACCTCACAAGACGAATCTGAGAAAAGGCTGGCTATGCAAAACTGCTCAGAAGAATTTCTGTTATACATGTAAATGTCTAGTCTTCAGAAGCACTGGAAAACTAAAAGAAAATTAAAAAGTGATTGGGTAAACTCTGCACATATATTTATTTATTTATCTATTTCTTCTTTTGCTGTTTAACGATATATGAGCACAAGGGCAATGATGATTGTTCATTATTATTACATTTTATATAAAAGACTTGGCAATTGCTGTATAGTCTGTTAACGGAAATGGCTTTCATGTTCTAATAAAACAAGGAAGTTTGAATATCCAATCAGGAGAGAGTGTCTTCCTGGCTGGATCCCAGATGCAACAATGAAAAACAAACTTTCTCAAAACTGCAAGTTTTAGCTAACATTCAAGTGGAAAAATGCTGTCCCCTGGCTTAACGTGAACATTTTCCTTCCAAGTGGGGATTTGATGCTCTCATAATGAACTGAGGTGTTGCATGACATGACATTATGCTTTCCCGCACCGAGTTTCACAAAAGTGATGATGTTGGTTGCTCCTTTTTAGGAAGCTTTGGGACAGATCTGGTATTTTTTTCATGGCTTGAGAATTGTATGAGGAAAGGGGAAGCAAGTAGCGAAAAACGTACTTATTGCAGGGGGAAAAACTTCACAAGAAAAAAAAACCTGTTATCAAATATTATTTTCCACCAGTTGTGTCAAATAAGATAAGATCTATTTCACCAACATAAAAAAGTCACTGAAAACGCAATCAATATTCAGAGAGTGGGTAAATGAAAAATCAGGATTGTATAGCTGTATGAAATAAATGCCCCTGAATTCATTCAACTGCATGTTTTTTTAATGTTGTAGCAAGATAAAAATATGGGCTCTATTGAAAAATTTTTAATTCCAAAAGAGCCAGTGAATTAAAATGTTGATTTGTGATGTGCCACAAATAAAGAGGGAGTCAAATTAACTAGCAAAATGTTTTGCTAGTGTGACCAATAAAGTAATGGTTGTGGTCCTTGTAACAAAGCAAAGCAACATATATAAACCAGTCATTTTCAAACATTTATTATAACCAAGGAAAACTTCATAACTGGCATAAATACACGCAAGAAGCATACCTGCAAGGATGCCTCATTCCAATAACCACCCTGCACAAAAATGCCCTTGGGTTTGCTGTTTAACGATATTATCAAACAAAATATTTGAAACATTGCAAATCACCCAATCAAAAACATAGCCATGGTGATATGTAGAGATTTTATTGTCATGGGCATGCATAAACCATATTTTCATTATTTAGATGATGTGTCTTATTATCTAGTTTAAAAGCTATTCTTTCTCCTTTTTAAAGGTTAATGCCAGCAGTTTGGGTCCATCCCGGTTAAGGTGGAGGGCATCAGTGGCAGACCACTTTTACTTAGATTATCAGGTTTGTTATGCTCTGCAACACATTTCGACTCTATTCATAAAAATGCTTTGTGAAAGCAGTAGAAGTGTGTGCTTAAAAATGCAGATGCTGACAAACTAGCTACATAAGGTTACCAGATGTCCCCAATTTTTGGGAACTGTCCCCGATTTTAGAGCTCTGTCCCCAACACCTACCTCTTTAGTGGCCTCCTTTCCCAATTCCAGCAAAGGGATAGAAAAAGCATTTATTTTCAATTCATTGATTTCAATATGTCAGTTTTATAAGAACATAAGATATGCCGTACTGGGTCAGACTAAGGCCATCAAGCTCAGTGTCCTGTTTCCAACAGTGGCCAATCCAATATCTGTCAGATTCCCAAAAGGTATACAGATTCCATGCTGCTTGTCCCAGGAGTGGGCCAGTCTTTTCCCAGTCCACTTGATGGTCTTTCCCTGGTCCAATATGGTTTATGGACTTTTCTTCCAGGGACTTGTCCAAACTTCTTTTAAACCCAGCTACACTAAAAGCTTTTACTACATCCTCTGGTAACAAATTCCAGATTTTGATTAAGTATTGAGTGAAAAAATATTTTCTCTGATATGTCTTAAATGTGTTACATTGTAGCTTCATTGTGTGTCCCCTAGTTTTTGAATGTAAGCTGGTCTGTACAGGGCGGTGTACACAACCAGACTGTCTAAGAAAACCTGAGAAAGAGTTAATTTTGTTCAGAACTTTGCTTAGAAATAAACTTCATATATTTGCTTACTAAGTACGTGAAGAGGTACAAGTCCTGTAAATAAGAAAAGGGGCAGGTTGTCCTCCAGCCTTTCAGTCTCAGGGTTACTAGATATCAAGCAGTCAGCAGTAAACAGTTATGTCTTGGAATACATGTATGTCTCCTCATACTGACCTATGCTGATTAGAAAGTGACCTATGATGTGATGAATACGTAATACCTGACGTAGAACAATAAAGTGAAATTATGCTGTATCCTCCAAAAGAGCCGTATAAATAAAGTAAACCATAGCTAATAGAGTAAACAAAGAGAACTTGTTTCTATTTGTTTCTCTCCGCAAAGCTTTGGTGTATCTATATAGAACTGTGTGGTATTTTATTGCTGTCTCTTAGATTCCCTTCTCATTGCTTTGAGTATGGTTTTCTGTGACTCCAAGAGCCCTGCAGGTTGCTGGTGAGGGGGGGCAAAGAGAAGCCCTTCAGTTTTTAGAATATACATATATTATCTTTATGTTTTGCACGGTAAAGGGGAAATTTATCACTGTTTGTATTTCTCTGTCAATTTGTCTGCTTGGAAGTGATATTGTTATTGTCATGAGATGGATGTGGAAGGGGGCAAGGTAAAGCCTCCTCTTCTTCCTCCAAGTCTTGTTGTTCAAACCTGGAATTAAGCTGACTCTTCCACCAATACACACGCACTTCTGATAAGTGTCCTAGATTTGCCTGCAAAAATATCTATTAACCATAGGCCCGATTTTCAAAAACATTTAGACCGGTAACTGCTGTAGTTACCTGTGTAAATGCCTTCTCTGGGATTTTCAAAGGGCGCCTATACGAGGAGTGCCTTTTGAAAATCCCTGTTAAGTCCCTAATGCGCCAAGATGCTATGTGGTTAGTATTGGTGTGTATTAGGAGCATTCCGGGGCAGAGCAGGGGTAGAGGAAAGAGCTAACCAGGTAGCACCAATTTTCGATGCTACCCACTTAGCCCTCTGCACCTTAAAGGTGCAAGGGGTTAAGTGGGCAGCATCGAAAATCGGTGCTACCCGGCTAGCTCCCGCGGCTTCCAGGTTGTGCGGGAGGCCCAGATTTTCAATGCCAAGGCCGAATATGCATTGAAAATCCGGGTTAGGCGGAAGGGGGCGGGCTATGCGCTAATGCGGCACATAGCACTGCCCAATTCAAAATCGGGCCCCTTATGTATATATGACTTTTAGTTTTGTTACATGGATCACAATATGTACTGCACTAAATATTTTAATGGATGCATAAGAAAAAGGCTCAGTATTAACCAACAACAACCATGTGAATGTTATTAGTGCACACACACTGATCTACGAAACTAGAGCTGCCACGCCACCCTCAGTGAGCCTGATCTTGGAAGCTACGTACGGTCAGGCCTGGTTAGTACCTGGATGAAAGACCAGATGCTGTAGACTTACTACACAGAAGAAAGGCCTGGCAATCTACTTCCATGAAACCCCAGGGGATAGTGACAATTATCCACATGGTCACCAGGACTTGGCACTGACTCAAGGGCATAAAACAATACGTGCTAAATAGCATGAGATGTCAACGAGAACTGGCAATTATTTGAAACAGGGACTACACAGGCAGGTGGACCAGTGCCCTGGTTACTAGGCTACAGGTATGGCACAGGATAAAACAAGCTGAGGTGGTGGACTGAATGATTGTGATATCAAGTCCAACAACCACACCCCCACAGAACCTGACTAGGCCTTCTGCTTTAGGAAGGTATTGCCAAGAACCAGGAAGCTGTTTTTTTGGCACTGCTAAGAGCAGTTGGCACAATGCTTCTGCTTGGAATTAAGACTCTGCTTCTGTAGTAAAACACAAAGAGGTTTTACTTAGAAACTGGAATGATGAACTGCTATACTGTCTGGTTGTTACGCTTACATGAAAATGAATAAAAATGAATATTACAAAAAGAAAAAATAAAGTAACCAGAAAAACTCTCATACTCTGACTTGGTCTGGACCTGTTACTGCTGAATACATTCATTATTCCTTGCCACTGTCAAACTAGCTCTGGGCTTTGAACCCCAAAGACCAAGAACTATACCTACTCCCACAGGCAGGGGGAGGCTTATGCCTCATGTACCTGGACACAAGGTAACTTAGGTTGAACCTGACAACCTTGTCAAAAATAGCATGTATATACTAAAGTGAGCAGTGCAGTCCTTGTTTCATCATGGCTTAGCCCCCTCAATGCAAACTTGTCTAAAAGTAAAATTGGCACATAAGGTTGTCAGTATTGAGAGCATAAGTAGGAGAGAATCTCAAGGTGAAAGGAGAAGAGACTTGCAGAAGAAAAAAATCCCAGATCAAATGCATGCATCTCAGATGTCTGCCAAGGAGCAGAGAGAGCCAGCCAGCCCTATTGCATCCATGCCATTGAAGCCGGAGATGGAAATCAGCTAGGCTTGACATCTGACCTCCCTCCCTGGAGCACTTTGTAATACTGGACAGTGTTATGCCTCCACAGTTTGTGGGTGCAAGTTTACATTCACTTTGTATTGTACTGACAGCCTGTAAAATAAAGCAAGCAACTTCTCGCTTTGATCCTGTAATATTTGCACCTATAGGTTAAATGTTGCATGTGATGTGACCCATTCTCTCCAGTCTCCTTGAAACCTGCCTGGCTTCATGCCCCAGCCCAAGGTACAACTTTTGGCCCTACTGTCAATTCCCAGACCCTCTAGTCTTTATAAGAATTCTTCTGCACCCTTCCCTTTAGTGCAAAAAAATCTCCATCTTTGGCTCCGAAAGCAAGCAATTCCTAGCCCCTCTCCCTCTTCATCCCTTGAATGTCATCATTTCTTTAACTGTGCTTCAACATCCATCTCTTATAATTTATTAAAATTTATTTATTTATTGAACGGTTTTATATACCGCCTTCAGAAAAACCAAAGCGGTTTACATAGAACAAAACTTGAACATTACATTGAAACTTATTCAAACAATTGAAATTACAGTGAACATTAAATTGCATATAATAAAAATGGTAATTTGAGGGTTACAATGCTGAGTAAATGCTGATTAGGTATATAGATAGTTTAAACATATATACAGATTTAAATATTTACAAATTTCAAAAATCTTATCATCTTATCTTGATATACTGCCTTTCGGGATCCATCAAAGGAGTT